>JAGWCC010000023.1:0-1495120 GCA_022651775.1 Drusus annulatus
AAAGGATTAAAAAAAAGTTCTTTTTTTGGTAATCAGTTGAATCAAAAAATAGGGATTTTTAAATCAGATTATGAGAAACTATTTTTATGAGGCACTGTCAATTTTGTATTTTAAATAATTCTTGAAAAAAAAGAAACCCTGTTATAATAAAGGGATAATCTGTTTGTTTGAATAAAAAGTGCCCCTGAACGGGAAGCTTTGTCATTTTAAAAAATAGCACAGTTTTTTAGCAGGGAATTTTTGGATAAGCAAATTATTTTAACCCCCATTGCTTGACTCATTTTATTAATCCATGAAATTTTCCCGGGCGAACCGGGTAAATTTAACTCTTTGGGCGTTGAATTTTACAGTTCGTACTTTAAAAAAATAATTTTCGAAATATTTCCTTCCTTTTTAAACCCCCCCTCTACCTTTACTTTTTTTTAGGGGGTAAACGGAGAGAAAAAAGTGACACATCTCTATTTATGCAGCATAGAGTCTAACTGCCCAGAACCAGTGAGACTATGGCATCGCCAATTGGGATAATTTATGATATAATTTATGAACAACAATAACAATAGTATTCGAGTTAGACGTGTTTTACGTGCCTTTCACTAAAATTTATAGTTATGGCGACCAGATCGTCTCAAGCCTGGGAAACTGTCACCACAGCGTTGAAGGACCTCACGGAGCAGATCAGCGGACTGGCGTGACACATCGTGCTACTAAACGGGAAGATCGGTGAGCAATCTGATATTATTGTCGCCCAAAACACTACCGTCGCCAAACTGTCGGCAAAGATAGTGGCGCTCGAAGCCGCCTACCGGACGAAGGCGAAGGGCCGCCCAACCAGTGAAACGTCTGCCCCGGTGAACGACTCGGAGATCCAGGCCGAAATACGTGTCGTCGAGGAAGATAACCAAAAGGAAGACCAGAAGGACAAGAGGAAGGAGGTCAAAAGACCGAAAAAGATTAAGAACAAGGCTAAATCTACTCCTGCACTCGAGGGAACAGCCTTACCCGTTTCCGACAACCAAGGTGAGTGGAAAGTGCAAGCCCGAAACCGCGTAAACGTGTTTCCAACATAATCACGGGCACGAAAACGGACACGGGAATACGCGCAATAGCACGATACTTTTTATATTCACGCTTGGCGATTTAAAATTGAACAGAACAGGCCACATCGAAAACCCTGTTAAAATCCGTCTTTCCCTACTGGTGAATTTGAAATAATCAAGTTGAACGCCAAAGGGAATTACAATTCCTTTAAAATTGGTGTTCCGGAGGATAAAGATCTCTTCTTGGACGCCGCCATTTGGCCAACAGAATAGCGATAGCGAAATACAAATTCCTATCATCAGCATCCAAAAGAAGTGATACAAATATACCCACGTAATGGCAAAACTCGAACTAACTTATCAAAATGTTCGCGGCCTCAACACTAAAATGGACGAATTTAGTAGAAATATTTTTATCACAAGATTCGGACGTGATCGCGCTAACAGAAACATGGTTGCAGACCTCTGTCTTTGATGCAGAACTATTTAGTCAACAGTATACGGTACATCGCCGGGACCGAGACCGGGGCGGGGCGAGGGCGGGGCGTACCTCGCAGTCCGCAAGCCGCTCACGTCGATGACTGCCAGAACTAGAGACGGACGGTGAACATATGTGGGTGAAAGTATGTAAAGAATACTTTTTACCATTTATATTTGCGTAGTATATTTCTATTGCACGGATGACACGGAAATTAGGCGCAATTTTTATGATCATTTGGACAATAACTCGAACTTATTGTTGAACAAAAATATACTCATCTTGGGTGATTTTAATTTAAATAATAAGTCCGATGAAGTCTTAATGGATTATACATGTTTTGTACGCTCCAATGCTCTGACGCAATACAACTATGTAAACAACAGTCACGGAAACATCCTGGACCTCATCTGAGCAACGTCAATATGTGTGAAGTGACGAGAAGCGAAAGGATCCACTTGTCAAGGAGGATCTACATCATCCACGTTGGCCGTCTCAGCGCGCCTTACCCGAGGCACTGGCGGCCGCAGGACTCGCAGGAATAACCTTCGTCCCACCGCCGCCTGGACCGCCTGGACCGCCTGGGCCCGGCTCGAGTCGATTTGACAATCAATCGAAATTCCGTCGATTCAACTATAGGCGTGCGAATACAGATTTATGTAATAATGTGTTGTCGCATTTTGATTGGACCTTATTTTATAGTTTAAATTGTATTGACGAAGCGGTGGATTATTTTTATAATGTATTGCTCAGTATTTTTGAATTATGTATACCGGTAAAGAAATTGTTTGTCTCTAATATGTCATATCCGATATGGTTTAATAAGAATATTATTGATAAACTGAAATGTAAAGAATCGTACCGAAAAAGAGATATCAATTGCACAGAAAGCAATCTGATTATCTGCTTTTTTCAACGATTCGGTCTGAGCTTAAAAAAGATATAACTAATGCAAAAAAACTTTATTTGGAGAACGTTCAGAATGGGATCAAAGACGACGTAAAATTTTTTTGGAACTATATCAGATCACAAAAGAGTAGTGTCACTTCACCAAGCGTCTTAAATAACGATGGTGAACTTTTTTCGAACCCTGATCTAGTGTCAAAAAGGTTTGCGGACTACTTTCACTCCGTCTATAGTCAAAGTAGCCCCGAATCTTCAAAGTCGATTTCAAGCAGAATCGCCCTGGAATCTGGGCGATATCTCACTCGGACTCACTCAAACTGAGGAAGTAGAATCATGTATCCGGAAGCTCAAGCCCGACAAGGCGACGGGACCGGATGGCATTCCTCCTGCCATCATCTCGTCCATTTCTTCAAACATTAGTGCTCCACTATGCTATATGTTTAACCTCTGCACTGTCTCATCTACATTCCCACAGTGCTGGAAAACCACAAGGGTTATCCCTATACATAAGGGTGGTGATAAGACAGACGTAACAACATATAGACCTGTGGCAGTATTATCAACTATTCCGAAAATTTTCGAAATTATTATTTGTAATAAGATACGGGCTCAAATCACGCCGTTCCTAAGAGGGGGGAATCAACACGGATTCCTATCTAAAAAATCTACCGTGACCAATCTTCTATCGCTCTCTAGACGGGTAGCAGAAGGTTTAGACGCCAGACATCAGACGGATGTAATATATACGGATTTTGCCAAGGCATTCGACCGCGTAGACCATGATATCTTGCTGAAAAAAATGTACAAAATAGGATTTAACCAATCATTACTGACATTTTTTTCATCATATCTAAAAAGATAGAAGCCAGTACGTATCATTAAATGGATACGAGTCCGATAACTTCGCAGCTCTGTCAGGTATTCCACAAGGCTCAAATCTCGGTCCCCTATTGTTCCTTATCCTGATAGACGACATCCAGGATTGCATACGTCACAGCTCGTGCTTATTGTTTGCGGACGATCTCAAACTTTTAATGGAGAGATTGAATCGGATGAAGATTTTGACAAACTACAAGCCGATCTAGATGCAATTTCGAACTGGTCGAGAATCAATAATTTAAATTTTAATATAAAAAATGCGTCATTATGACATATAGCCGATCTAAAAATCCTTTTTTTTCAATTATATTATGAATAGTGAAATTTTAACCCGCGTATTTACCATCAAAGATCTCGGGGTGGTTTTTGATCCCAGGCTAACATTTTCGAGTCATATAGTGCAGCTTACTTCAAATTGTTATAAACTTCTTGGTTTTGTAATCAGATGGTGCAAAGAGTTTAATAACACAAATGCGATGACAGCCCTCTTCAATGGAGTGATCAGAAGCAAGTTGGAGTACGCTAGCACTGTCTGGGCTCCACATCAAACCAAATACATAAATATGTTGGAACAGATTCAAAAAAAATTCCTCAGGTATGTGTACATGCGTTCGCACGGAACATACCCTATGTTCATGCATCACATGGAACTACTCGAGGAGACAAATTATCAAAGCTTAGAGACTAGGCGCAATGCTGGTCTAATGACAATAGGCTTTAAAATTATAAATCACTTAATCGACTGTCCATACCTCTTGGCATGCTACTGCTTATTCGTACCAGAAAAATACTGTCGCAGCAGGAATCATGCAATGTTCAGAATACCCTATGGTCGGACAGATGTTTTGGCTCAGCATAGCATGACAAGAGGTATAATTCTGTTAAATACATCATCTGTATATATTGATATATTTTCAGATAACTTACTAAAGTTCAAAAAACTTATTAATTTAAAAATTTTATAATTTGAAATTGCTTACTTGTTGTTCCATTGTACTGTTATTGGGTTTATATCTGTTGTACAATAAAAAAAAAAAAAAAAAAAAAAAATGATACTGAAAGTTGTGATGAAATAAAGTAGATGAGAAGAGGAAGGTTGGGATGTATCTGACTAATCAGGCATCAAACACGGCTAAATCCGTTTCACGCAATGTTTCGATTGTGAATTTTGGTCTTTCGCCAGGGCAATTATGTGAGTATCTACCACTTTGGATGTACCGCAAATATTCTGAAAATTGTTTTATATCAATAATTAAATGTGAAAAAAAATTATAAATTATATACATTGAAGTTATTTTCATTATTTATAAGTAAACCCATGATTGTAGATAAGTACACATTGCCTTTGGAAAGCATATCAACAGCATTAAGTTAATTTTCGTCCTTCATGTGTCAATTCCTTTCTCCACCGCCGTACTTCAGTATCGATATCTGTGGAAGATGTTAATTAAGCATAATGAGTTCTAAAAATTTGACGTTGTTTTGAATACTTCATCAAATGCTATAATATTATGCAAATACCTCTAATGCACACAGATGCATTAACATAATGAGATATCACGACAGCCCATAAATACTGCTTCCACCACATAAATTACAAACGAAAACGACAAATACGATACAGTATTTATCTAAGTTATTAGCACATGCACATCATGAGATAATTATTTATTTGCAAGTGTTGCCTCAGATTGAAAAGTGATCCAGAACAAAGTAATTCCGTGCCAAAACATAAGTACAACGATCGGGAGTTCATAATGGCGGTCGGATGATTGATTACTCTGTCTCACGTTGCTGCACAGGGGGTCATTTAATGCACTTGTATAATCAAAGGGGTGTGTACTATCAGCGTTCGTATCTAATCAGTGATATATGAAGGCTTTGTCACTAATATGATATAATATTCCTTTGTGATTTGCCACGCAGAGAACACTGCCTTGATATCGCCTTTTCCTTTCATAAAAAAACTAATTATCCATAGTGTTTTATCCACAGATTTTGTAGGTATCGTAAGATTTTATTTTATTTTATACGTCTTTATGGGCTTTTACAACACTGTGCAATAGATAATATATATATAGTGACATGGAGTCAATTATTAGCCCACCAATACATAAATAAGTTACTAGACAAATTAAAATGGAATTAATTAACATCAGTATTTTAGGAAAAGGTATGCTGTTTTAGCCTTCTTGTAACTAGATTTAGTGCAGTTGAATATATCTACCATTTCTGCGGAAAAAAATTACCCACTGCATACAATCTAAGCGAATATCTAAATGACTCAGACATTTCTATAATTGTGTGTTTGAGTCATTAAGTCTTGGTCGTTTTGCTTACTTTTCTGACAGCGCAGAAACCCAAATCATTAATTATTATTGAAAGTATTATTAATTTACATTCCATAACCTTTTTTATTAGAGCAGGGCAGATCAACTTCGTCGCGTCGTATATTCTGGATAATGATCTGTTTCAAAAGCTTTGAAGAAGCAGTAGTATTTTTTAAAAATACGTACGTTGCTTTAAATACATTTCAAATTCGTGTGCATCCATTGTGAAAAAACTTCGTAAGTCAAAATGGCTGAGATCGCTGAAGGGATGCGATAATAGATAACAGTAGCCCTATTGTAAGACTAACAACTGCCAATGCATGATATAGCAGGCTTACTTAAAATATTTAGGTATTTAAAAATGATATTCTTGTTATTAATATTCTCAATGCGCTATTTTTAACACCGCGGACAATGCGAGGAACACTCTTCACCCCAACATAAATCTTGTTCATCCATGACAAAGGGAAGAATAAATTGTATTCTCTTAGTAATTAATTAAAGAGAAAAATGCTTTCCTCTCCCATACCACCAGAATGTTTTTTTTTATCGTTGACAATGATTTTCGACGTCTATTATTTACTTGAAAATATGTAACATTATTTACTTAAAATAAAAAAAAACTGAGTAAAAATAAACTAATTTTAAGGATTCCCCAGAAAATAATGTAATTTTTATCTGCAACAATTATCTATGGCCAAAAGGCAATATCAGGTAGCAAAATCTATGAGGGGGTATGAAGAAAGAGAAGGGGTGAGTTGATAATAGTGCCTGACAGATTCAAATGTACACAGGTACATAACATAGAAGGGTTTGTCAAGTATCGGAGTGACAATAAGTGACACAGAATGTGACTAGAAGAACTTAAAATATAGCCATCCGAGTTATAGTTAGCCCTAGTTATGGACCAAAAATATGTTAACTAGACTGTAGAACAGTGGAGGAAGGTTTTATTTTCAGATGAGACGCACTGCCTAGCTCAAGAACAGCGGTTACGCTTTTTTGGAAAAAGTCTTGAGACGTATATGCGGTAAAACCATGTATGACGGTATTAAAAATGTGGATATCAAGAAATAATGTAAGGCTGATGTGAGTGTAAGGAACAGGATCAAGAAAGGGACGCTTAGATGGTTTGGGCATGTAGAGCGAATGAACGAAGAAAGGAGTGTGAAATAAATCAAATACTTGAGTCGGGTGATATGAAGAGTCAGAATAACAGAAGAGTAAATATGAGACGGTGTATGAATGTGATTGAAGCAAGGAGTGTGTGCCAAGACAGAGTTATATGGGGGTCAGTCTTCTCTGCCTACCCCTGCGGAGAAACGGCGTGATGTTTAGTTAGTTAGTTAACTTGTTTCGCTTAAGTCAAGCATTTTCCCGGAGGCTGGAGGGTCACAAAAGTCTTCAGAATCAAATGAGTCAGAACATTCGATGCAGAAAAAAAAACCGATCAAAACTGCACACTTAACTCATTTTTTACCAAAGTGTCGTTTAATCCCTTTTGCCTTTTAAACGACAATATATTTTCGATGACGATGACAACTACAGGAACATCAACATGAATGCTATCCATGATAGCTGAGTTTTTGGACCATCCACAAATCAATCAGATGAAATGTGTAGGAATGTACACATTCCTTTTGACCCCTAGATGGTATGTTTCGAGCGTACCCAAGAGAAATTCGGTAGGATAGAGCCACGGGTAGCAACCACACTTTCTCAAGTAGAGAAATCTAAAAAAAAAATCTCAACCCTCTCCAACATGAGGGAGTGCCTTATCTCGTGTGGGCACCAAATGGTCGACAACATATTGACTGTTAGATAATAATATATATCACAGCAATCTCATAATTAACCGTGATATTTTTTTCCAGTAACCCAGTCCGAGCAAGACAGATCCTGCATCATGCTGCTTCGGGTCCAGCGGAGATTGGGAGACTGGATGTTCCTGCACAGCGTGCTGCAGGTCAAAGACAACATGGAGAATAGTCAACAGCCGGTCATCGTGTGCACCAATCAAGTACTAAGGTAGGAAATACTTATCACTCATGTGATGCGCAAGCGAATGGAAAAAGAAGTCGGGGAAACCCCAATGAAACGTTGCACGATTGATTTGAATCGAATTTCTTTGGAAAAACACAACGATGATCATTACGTTTCTCTAACCAACGGAAAAATTTTCACCAAGGCCTCCCCGGCATATGAATTATAATAAAATAGTTAATCAATCGATTTGCAACATGTTTCGAGGATTCCTACTAATTAATAGTGGCAGAGTGGTCCAAACCGTTAGGTTTCCAACCAAGGTGTCGCGGGTTCTATTCTCTGCTAGATAAACTCGCCACAATTGCACAAGCAACATTTCCCGCTGATAATGGTAAAAGCACGAACATTTCAATTATTTCATCAGGTAGATACTATAATTATCCCTGGTGAAAGACAACCATTCAGAATTGAAACGTTGCTCAAAATGGCTTTAGCCGCCGTGTTTGGTGACCAGATCTGAATGGCCAGGTACTTCACAACCTTCCCTTTTATCATCTCCTTCCCCTTTCCACTACCTTCAGTCTCACAACATACCTCAATTTTGGATACCATAGTTTCACTGACTCCAGACCATCGAGAGCAGTTGGGACTATTAAGCTGGATTCACACTAACGTCCGGATCCGCTCAGTGACGATACTGTTCCGCATGATAGCTTATTGATATGGTATGAATATCAATCAATGAGTATGTGCCAAGACAAAGTTGTGTGGCAGTATATCCTTTCTGCCCACCCTTGTGATATTTAACTACTTAGTTAGTTAAATAATTATTTTGATGTATAAAAATACTTACAACGCAGTTTTTTTTTATTTTGTCCATTTTTTGATCACTAAATAACATTTTTAATAATTAATAATTATTTAGTGATAAAAAAATGGTTTTTGATTAAAAAAAAATCTGCGATGTTAGTATTTTTACAATTCAAAATAATTATTTGACTAACTAAGTAGTTAAATATCACAAGGGTGGGCAGAAGGATATACTGCCACACAACTTTGTCTTGGCACATACTCCTCGATCGATATTCATACCATATCAATAAGCTCTCATGCGGAACAATATCGGCACTGAACGGATCCGGACGTTGGTGTGAATCAGCCTTTACTGATTATATTTTGCGTACCTCGGGTCAGAAATCGCTGACCTAGTAGAACCATTTTATTGTACATCAATCTAATGTTATTTTCAAAATATTCAAAATCACCCGTTAAAATAAGTGACGCCTAAGAAATCAGGCATGAATTTTTATTATCATTACTGTAGGCTTTCTCTTTCATCAATAAATAATAATTATTCATAGCAGGTTGTAGTTCGATGTCGATGATATCAAATAGTTGTAGCTAGTCTACATGTTATTATGTTGACGAAACAATGATCACGTTTCCCCACGCAATACCTGGAAACAAAAGTGTCCTTATATGTAAAACAAAGCTTTTAATACAAAAGAAATAATCATTCAACATTAGCGATGTCACACAGAACTAAACGTTTCTTAGATGTAGTGATGGGATACGTCGATTCGATTTAGAAAGGTACTCTAGAACTCCGTTTCGAAATAATCGATTGAAATTCGTTGGAATTAATGTATCACACAACATTAGCGATGTCACACAAAACTAAACGTTTCTTAGATGTGGTGATGGGATACATCGATTCGATTTTAGTAAGGGGGTAGGTACTCAAAGATTCCGTTTCGAAATAATCGATTGAAATTCGTCGGAATTAATGTATCACACAACATTAGCGATGTCACACAAGACTAAACGTTTCTTAGATGTAGTGATGGGATACATCGATTCAATTTAGGATGGCACACAAGAACACAGTTTCGAAATAATCGATTGAAATTCGTCGGAATTAATGTATCACACAACTTTAGCGATGTCCCACAAAACTAAACGGTTCTTGGACGAGCGATGGAATATATCGATTCGATTTAGAAAAGTAAGTAGGTACTCAAATACTCAATTTCGAAATAATCGATTGAAATTCATCAAAATGAATGTATAATATAACATTAGAGATGCCACACAAAACCAAACGTTTCTTAGATGTAGTGATGGGATACATCAATTTGATTTGAGTAAATAAATTCGTCGGGATTAATGTATCGTACAACATTAGTGATGCCAAATAAAACTAAATGTATTGGTGGGAATAAATCGATTTAATTTGGATAGATAGGTACTCAAGAGCCCCATTTTGAAATAATCGATCGAAATTCGTCGGAATGAATGTAATTTTGACGTCGCTCATGTTGTGTGATGAATTATAATTATTTTTACCCACATTATGGTATTCCAGTAGGTTTTGAGAGTAAACGTTTAATTGCTACACATTAAATTTATGGTAAAGATCCAATGTATTAGAAAAAATGAACAAAAAACGTCGTGGTCTACACTATGTGTTTTCTAAGCGGGGATTAGTAATGATAATGAATGATGATTATATTGAAAAATGACAGTAATTACCAAACCAAAAAATAAATGAAATCGATAGAAATACTTGACTTAATGAATCTCCATATTTATCCGATGCTTGGAGGTGATGAAATTACCTGTTTATTGACGTCATTTAATGGTATGTCTGGAAGAAGGGCTTTACGAAAATGATCATTTTTCTAACAAGCATTTCGAATACAGTAATCGATTATTAATGTTTGGTTTGTCTTAATTTCGGTTCTTTACATCACTAGTGAAAAACAGCATTATTCACAAGACGTAAAATTGTCGATTGTCTTTTCATTTAGTTTCATCACAAACATGTTTCTCGATCACGCTCACAAAGGCAAGATGTTTAATTACCTGAGCCGATAGTTTATAGGCTCAGCCGATACAGATGTGGTGAAATTTCAGAAGTTAGAAGGTAGTTATTACATATCATGGGTATGAATTGGGTCAGTTTTAGTCAGGGTGCAGCGGGCATTAAATCACTCGCCGCCGAAACTGTCATTCGCCGTGATTAATACAATGCGGATTGTTAATGGAAAACAATATCGCATTATGATTTACGATGTTCTGAGCGGAATATATTTTTATATTCTTTTATGTAGATCACATTAATAGAGATGGTCGATATCAGAATCGGGTGTACCTGCGGTTCCAGTTACCGGTGACCGGCGAGGAACCGGTTATTTATCCAGTTATTTTTGGAACCGGTTCCTGGTGCCAGAAAAGTTCCAAAAAGGAGATTTTTATATCTAAATCGAAAAGTACTAGCAAATCAACAAAATAATTCTCTCCGAAAAAAGTACTAGCAAATCAACAAACAACAAAACAGTTCCTTGGACAAATGATATCTTTTTTTTATATTCCGAAAAAAGGAACCGGTTCCTCACAGAAATAATATCGGCGGTTCTAGTGACTGGCTTGGAACCGGTTCTTTTTAACCGGGACAGGAATATCAACCATCTCTACACACTAATAACAATTATTTATGAATACGGTTCCACCATATAATTCAAAAAGTTTGAGTGTGTGGTGTGATGGTAGGTTTTTTTTATACCACTTTGTTTGAGTTTAAGTCTAAACAAGTTTTAGGCCATGACCCTGAATGAAATGGCGCCTGAGGCAACTAAGATATTGAATAAAAAAAAGCTTTCACTATTTTTCACACAGCATATGAAATTCAAAAGTTTTGGTTCTCTTCAAGGGCCTTCTGGCGTCCAGCTTTGAACATATGACTCCCTCTTTTTTTCAGGTTTTTCAATCTTGGACGTCTTTTATGCATCCGAAGTTTGCAAAATAAATAAAGGTACCATCAATTACAGGTACGGCAAGTAAGATGGCTTTGTGGTGTTCTACCAATAATTCGATATGAGATGCTCCGAAGAACTAACTTCATTAATATTTTGCACACCAATGCAAAGTCAAGAAACAAACAAAGCACCGGTTCAACATTCGCACACAGTTGACGATTACCATAGGTCGTAGTATTTACGACATTTTTGAGCTTTTTTTTTTTTTTACATGAATACCGCACAAGAGTCTCAACTGCTCCCAACCGTCTAGAGCCAGTGAGACTATGGCATCCCCAAATTGGGTATGTATGTTGTGAGGCTGAAGGTAGTAGGGATGGGAAGGAGATCGGGAAGAGGAAGGTTGGGAAATACCTGGCTATTCAGATCTGGTCACCAAACACGGCTTAAGCCATTTCAAGCAACGTTTCGATTCTGAATGGCGGTCTTTCACCAGGACGATACTTAGAGTATCTACCACTCTGGAACGTGCCGCAAATATACTTGTTATTATTTTTATATGAATTAAATGTGTTATGACACATATTAATTCAATAAAAGTTATTGGCGCACGCCGGGTTTGAACCCGCGACCTTTGGATTCGTAGTCGAGCGTCTTACCACTCGACCATGGAGGCCGTCAAGGCTTGGATCGAACTTAGCAAATATTATCTTCCTTCCCTTTTATCATTTATATGTACTCACTCCTTTAAAACTAAGTAGCTAATCACGTCGTTTCTTCGCAGGGGTAGGCAAAGAGGATGTACCGCCATACAACTCTGTCTTGGCACGCACTCCTTGCTTCATTCACATTCATACATACTTATTCTGACTCTTCACACACTCAAGTATTTGGTTCACTTCATGCCATGTCTTCTTCGGGCGTTTTCGACTTCTTTTTCCATTCACTTTCACGTCATATATTATTTTCACACTTCTTTCTTCGTTAATTCGTTCTACATGCCCAAACCATCTAAGCGTCCCTTTCTTGATTCTATTAATTACGCTTACATCAGCCTTTCATTCTTTCCGGATATCCACATTTTTAACACGGTCATACAAAGTTTTAGCGCACATACGCATCAGGGATCTCATTTTTACAGCATTCAGTCTACACCAGGGTTGGTATAAGCACTCTATAGTGGACTGCTAGCTTCGCTTCTATGGACAATCAATGGTTTTTAATACATTGTTTGCAATAAACTAGAAATTTCACTTCGTTGTCGATGATGTCTGCCTTGCTTTGATGAGAGACCATTATTCAGAAATGACCAGAAACCAGATCTGAATAGCCAGGTATTTGTCATATTCTACTAGTCCTCTGATCATTCAACATTTCACAATCAAGGGTGCCATAGTTTTTATAGCTACGAGCTTTAGGGCTCTTGTGCGGTATTATTTGTTTATTTAAAAAGATCTTAAAAATACAGTTTTTCACCAAGCAGTTTGAGAGGTGAATGATCGTGATACATAAAGAAATAATAAAGTAAGATTAAAAACGTGTAGGTTTATGCATAGTGCAATAAAATAAACTTGAATAATTTATTTACATACAATAAGATAAGGTATATCCTATAAAATTATATTAATATATAGAGTAAGAAGCGGTGTAACATATAAAATATAATAATAAGGTGATAAAGGAAAAAAAGGTGTAAGAGAGGATAATACATGTATGCTGGTAAAGGTTTTTTTTATAATGAATACCGCAAACGAGTCTCAACTGTCAGAAGCCAGTGGGACTATGTCATCCACATTCAAAGTATGTTCTGAGGTTGAAGGTAGTTGGGTGGGGAAGGAAATTTATTTATTATATAATTTAATTGAATTAAATTTAATATTATTATTATTGAGTTCTGCTATTTTCAGTTTTAGTTATTTTTAGTGACAGCTGTTTCGGCGTTTAAGGCCATTGTCAAACTGACAAACTGACAGTGGCCTTAAACGCCGAAACAGCTGTCACTAAAAATAAAAAAACTGAAAAAAGCAGAACTCAATAATAATAATAATATTAAATTTAATTCGATTAAATTATATAAAAATTAAAATGGAGTTCTACAAATTGAACACAAAAACTATAAATAAAAGAGATTTATTTATTTTATATTAGTTACATTATACATTCAAGTTTACAAGTAGCCAACTATTTCATTTTCTCTTTTAGACTTTATAATATTTTAACTAAAATACTACTTATTATTTTGATTTATATGCATTTTTAATGATTTTTATTTTTTTGAGATGGGAAAAAGAAAGGTTTTTAAATACTTGGCTATTCAAATCTGGTCATCAAACACGGCAAAAGTCATTTCAAGTGACGTTTCGATTCTGAATGGTGGTCTTTCATCAGGGCGATACTTAGAGTATCTACCACTCGGGAATGAGCCACAAAAATACTATGTTTTATTCTTTATGAACGAAATTTTGTACGACTTATGGCACATATTAATTCAATTAAATTTATTTTCGAAAGCCGGGTTTGAACCCGCGACCTCTGGCTTCGTAGTCAAGCGTCTTACCACTCGACCACGGAAGCCGTCAACTCGTTCACTCCTGTACACAGCCGGTATGACATAAATAAGATGTCATTGTCCTAATGGCTGAGGAAAGAAGGAATACTCCTGTTCCCTCAGAGCAATAATATACAAGAGAGAGCGCTGCTGTAGTCAGTTTTTATGAGGTTTGCCGGACTCGGCTAGACCTGGAGTGGCTAGGACTAGGGCTAGGACTAGCCATTCATATCACATGTCGACATAATGTTTTTGTTTATTGGTATAACCACTTTTTCACAGTATTGTTCAAAATAAAAATATAGTATGTAACCTAATAAACCGTTGAGTTATGTCCATTCATTTTGCGTTTCAAAACGTGTGGGCGTAGTCGTCGGAGACGCGGGACACGAAGAACATTCTAACAATACTTTAAAGCGGTGTGATAATTTGATAAATTTTGTTGTCTCTTTCTTTCTCATGGTGTACGACGTAAAAACCAGGAGAAAGTGATTTATCTCAAATTTGTATAGATTGAGTAAAAATAATTAGCTCTCTCTCCAATATATTGTTTCTTCAGGCCAGTTCCATAAGGAAAGGTTTGAAGATCATGTTTTGAAATCCCCTATTTTTATTTCCTGGATTGGATGAAAAATGGGTTGTGGTTTTTTTTTAAGGAGAAAAATTGGTTTATTAAAAACCTCACAAAATAAAGAACCTACACAGCTAGGGACTGCTAAGCAGTAATTATGTAAAATGAGTAAGGCTGTTCTGACTGTACGTCCGCCGACCGCACGACAATCAAGCACGTCAATGAATTACTCCCTGTGTCTCTACAGTCTACGCTGCCACCACTAATTACGGCTTTGATCTCCGGCACCGCTCGGCTCATATTGTACCGGTACCTACCTGTCTCTTCCCGCCCTCCCCTCTCTCCTGGCCGTCTCCCGCGCCCTACACTCTTCCTCCCCCGGCTGACGATGATGAAATAGTTAAGGTTTTGTCAC
This sequence comes from Drusus annulatus, assembly GCA_022651775.1. Lineage (NCBI taxonomy): Eukaryota > Metazoa > Arthropoda > Insecta > Trichoptera > Limnephilidae > Drusus > Drusus annulatus. Next base: position 14,909 of record JAGWCC010000023.1, read on the forward strand.
GCGATGTCTCTGATATATTTTTTCTTATAGTGAATACCGCACAAGAGTCTTAACTGTTCCCAACCGTCTAGAGCCAGTGAGACTAGGCATCCCAAATTGGGGTATTTTGTGTGGCTGAAGGCAGTGGGGAGGGGAAGGAGATGAGGAAGGGGAAGGTTGGGAAGTACCTGGCTATTCATATCTGGTCACCAAACACGGCTAAAGCCATTTCAAGCAACGTTTCGATTCTGAATGGTGGTCTTTCACCGGGGCGATACTTAGAGTATCTACCACTCTGACCTTTTAATAAAAAACTTCAAAGAAAATTAACCCTATCTATCCACGCAATGTATTCACATTTCAAAGGCTATTATTTTTCGTTGCATTGCTATTTATTATATGATCTAACCTAACTTATCTTAAAGTAAAATTTGCCCATCTTAACTTCTAAAAATCCCGATTGAGTGATGTAAGAATTCAGTGAAATTTTCCCATCACAAAAGTCTGAAACTATTGCTTACACAATAATGGAGGACTTCACTCGGCTACAAACCAACAAAATATATTTCAATTTGAGTTCTGCGATCAACAGATATCTTGTTTCAAAGTAAATTTCGGTATAAAATCTCCATCGTTGATCACATCCTCTCCAGACCCACAGCCTCCCCTCCGCTGGGAGAGACCGACACGTAATGACGGAGGAGGCTTCGCGGCGGAGTGGTTCCCTGATGGAGTACGAATAACAAAAGAAACTTGCGCCGGCGCTTAGCCACCCACCCGGACCCATTTGCTACACTACCTACCTACTGCAGGGGTCATCAAACAAGTGACAAATTCACAAAGTCCAAATTCATTCACAATGGAAGTAAAAAAAACAAGACCCTTTTTGTATAAACACTTTTTCCTCTGTGAAATTGAACAACCTATAAAAAAACATGGCTCGCTCAGACACAGAATCGACAACCGAACAAAACGAGTGGTTAACGGTGAGACGTAGTGTCAACCTCAATAAGAAGAAAATAAATTTGGAGTCTTTGAACTTTGTTAAAATATTTTGAGTCAAAGTTTTGACTCATGTAAAGAACGAAACCATAGGAATTCAACTGAACCATGTACACGATAATTTAATTGAGCATAGAACCATCGTAAGGTAATGAACGTTCTAAAGACTGCGATAGTCTGGCTATCGGCAAATTATTTCAGATGATAGGGCAACGAAAACATGACCAATGGGTGCCTTAGTGAAAAGATGCTAGAGGCAGGTCGAGGAAGAAGTGGACTGACTGCATGGAAGAAGATTGAAGGGTGAGAATGCCTGAAAACTAAATACAAATGCATGTTCGAATTTAAATGGTTTATTTGGTGAAGTAAGGTTATGTTAGGTTAACTTTCCCGTATGTACGTGAAAGTAAAAAAAGAAACATATGATCCGAAGGGCGGAACGTAGTTGTCCCATTTTATCGTGCTTATGAAAGCGTTTTCATGACTTTTTCTATTTCGTTTTATAGTTGATACCGCACAAGATTCCCAACTGCTCCCAACCGTCTAGAGCCAGTGAGACTATGGCATCATCAGTTGGGGTAAATTGGGAGATTGAAGGTAGTGAAGAATGGAAGGGAATGGGGAAGAGGAAGGTTGTAAAGTACCTGGCTATTCAAATCTGGTTACTTAACACGGCCAAAGCCATTTCAAGCAACGTTTAGATTCTGAATGGTGGTCTTTCACCAGTCTAGAACGTGTCGCAAATATATTGCAACTAACTTACACACAAACTAATTTACGACTCTGAAACGTGCCGCAAATATACTACATATTATTTTGTATTGGTTAAATGTCTTATGACACATTTTAATTAATTAAAATGTATTTGCGCACGCCGGGTTTTAACCCGCGATCCTTGGATTCGTAGTCGAGCATCTTACCACTCGACCACGGAGGCCTTCATAATTTTAAGAAAATAATTTTTGGTAATACTTAAAGAGAAGTTTGTTCATAATATTTCAGTAATGTTTATCTAAGATATCGCACAAACCTCTCGTTCGGGTTACATTTGAACCTCCCTTTAACGTATGTATATTTTTTTATAGTGGAGCAAGAACGGATTCAAAGGTTTTGTGATAAGATTACTGGTGCAAAACTCTGCAAAACTAAATACCAGAAGATAAAATACAGTCAAAGATATTGTTGGATTTCAAAGAGATGATTCGTTAGGTTTTTACCTTCTTGTTTTTCATCCAGTTCCTACTTATCCCGCCGTTCCGCCATTCGGAATCCTTACTCAACAACACTACTGTGTTCGAATATAATTGATAATCAAAAAACAGAAGTATTATGTGAAAAAAACGTGTTTGTTCGATGGTGATTCCTTGGTCCTCATTTAAATGTTGTTCTTCAAGTAAAATTGAGTTAAGTGTTGTGATTTGTTGTGTAAGAAGAATCAAGAACTTAAACATGAACTTCTTCGGTGAGTGAATTGGTTTCCTTACTTTCTTCATTCCATAATCTCTTCACATCCACAGTTGAACACTTCCATCAAGTAGTATAGTTTTATCGTTTTACACTCCACTATTTTTAAAATTCACAGATATCTACAACATCTACAAAAGAAATATTAACCATCCAAAAAGAAGCAGACCTTAGTCCAAAAGAGGAATCCATACGAGGATATATGAAAGCTTATTATACCTAGCTATGGGTAGAGTAAGGCTTAAGCAAGAAAGCGTTTCCAACTAACTTGTAGTATTTGGACAGCACGTTAATCCTTACTTGGACACAGTTGTGCACCCCTAGACGAAGCCGCTCATTGCTGCGTGCGTACCCGAGTGTAAACACTAAACTGCAAAAGGCAACACAGAGCAGTGAGCAGTGCGGACTGCGGTTTAGCTCGAGTGTGAAACTCAACCGCAGCATCCGCGGAGGCTAAACGTTCCCGTGATCACCGCCGCAACGGAGAGATGCCACTCGGAACAGACGACTTATTCGTAATTAAGAATGCGGAGATTTTTTGAACAATGTACCGCTATTTGAAAGATAGAAATATTCTAAGACGAAAATACCACGGCTCACAACAGTTTTTCGATTTGATTTTTGTGGATGAATTAATAATTCGCCTGATTATTAAGATATCCTTTAAAAATAGGGTTTTACTTAGTGAATTTAAACCACGCACAACGAAGAAAGTTTTAAATTTAAAAACAGGTGTATTCTTGGCTTTAAATCGTGTTAAACAATTTGTAAAGAATTGTACCTTTTGAAGATTAGTTTTTTTCATATCTCCTACGTTTAACCTATATCAGAGAAGATGCCGCTCTGAATAAACATTTTTTTCGTAATTTTTGCTATTCAAAAGATAACGATTTTTAAAAAAAGCACATAAATGTTTTCCGAGTTGAATTTTATGGAAGAATCTCATGAAAAGGTTCAACTAGAAGTCTGTAAAGGATAGATTTTTAATATTAAAGAATAATATTTTTTCAATATCAGTTGTACTTATAGATAAACACATTATCTGAAAAGATAGCGTAATTGACAAAAACATCATTTTGTAAAATACAAGTGAGTTATTAAGAAATTTAAGTCAGCAAGGTTTGAAGGAAATTATACCTTGCAGGAATCCGGCATTCCAAAGATTTAAGCCGCTCTAATTTTTTTTTTTAAATTTAAAAAAATAGTTAAATAATTTCATTGAACCGTTTATTCTTTATTTTTCAATTGCTCAGTAGGATTATTTTTTTAAATGTAAGTACTTGTGCGAAACCGAGTATTAAATTAAGCGGTTTTCATAGAACACTAAATGTGAGGATCGATGTTCAAAAAAATAATACTAATAGTAAATACTGCACAAGAGTCCCAACTGCTCTCAACCGTCTGGAGCAACATACCTTTATTGGCATCCCCAATCGGGGTATGTCGTGAGGCTGAAGGTAGTGGTAAGAGGAAGGAGATGGGGATGAAAAGAGTACGAAAGTACCTGGCTAATAGATCTGGTCACCAAACACGGATATAGTCACTTCAAGCAACGTTTTGATTCTGAAGGGTGATCTTTGGTCACCAAACACGTGCCAAAAAGTATATTATTGAATGGTGGTGTTTTCGTGAAAAAATCGGTCCAGATTTGGTCACCAAACACGGCTAAAGCTACTTAAAGCAACGTTTCAATTCTAAATAGTGGTCTTTCACCAGGACGATGCATCTACCACTCTCTCGATCTGTTTGAGAACCTGTATTGGATTCCCAATAAAGGTATGTTGTGAGGCTGAAGGTGGTAGGAAGAGAAAGGAGATGGGGAAGAGGGCGGTTGGCAAATATCTGGCTATTCAGATCTGGTCACCAAACACGGCCAAAGCTAATTGAATGGTGGTCTTTCACCAGGGCGGTACTGTGAGTATCTACTATTCTGTCTATAATGTGATCGATCTGTTTGAATTCGGGCTGCTCAGTTACTATCGTATAAAATATGGCGCCAGTACTATTGTTTCACGTCTACTTAAAACAGTTTCCCAGATTTATCGTTGTTTGTTATTTGCTGGCTACGACTATGAGCCATTAAAGAATTATGCGCGGAGCAAACTAAAATACCGACAAGCTCGATACATCTCAATTGTGAAGCAGGAAACCAGTAAATCTCCGCGTCGCACAAAGGTCCGCATCGCAACAAAAGCTGGACAAATATGTATTTTAAATAAAAATGGAGATACTTATATTACAAAATGCTTTTAAATTATAAAAAAGTTTAACCACATAATAAGTATATCAAACAATCTATAAAATAAGCCACAAGACTTTTTCAACGTGTTTAAGGTCATAATTTGTTTAACGGAATCATTTCTACAACATTTCATTTCTTATAAATAAAAGATCACTTTGTTTTAAGAAACGAATTTATTATGTTTTAACGCCAACCGGTATCGCTTAGATCAAGCTTCGTCGGGGCAATTGTATTTTTTTGTTTGTTTAGTTATTATAATTGCCCTGAGGAAACTTGATTTAAAAGCAAGCAGTTGGCGTAAATCATAATAAATTCGTGGTTGAAAACAAACTGATCTTTTATTTGAATATAATGTCAAACCACAAAGTGATTGTTTCTTATGAAAAAAAACTTTTTGTTTATTTTTTATTTTAACATTTCTGTTATCAACAACAACGAAAATGGTTGCTAGCTTGCTAACCTATATCTTAAAAAGCGCTTCCTGTGTAATGACTGTGCATTTTCATTGAACCTCTCATTTATACCAAGTATTTATCACCAAGAAAATACCTATTTTATATGAATGCCGCACAAACATTACAAATGTCCGGACCCAGTGCCACTATGGCAGCCTTAATGTGGGGTATATTGTGAAGCTAAAGGAGGTGGGGATGGAAAGGAGATGGGGAAAAGGATAGTTGGGAAGTACCTGGCTATTTAAATCTGGTCTCTAAACAAGTGAGGAACAACTTATTCAGCTAGCGTTTGGATGGATCTAGTTTGAATCCCACAGCGGGATCCGTACCCTTTTTAGCACGTGGAAAGTAAGTTATTGCCCCCATCAATCTTAACGCTGCCAGGATGGACTCCCTCTTAATGGCGTTTTGCAGAAATGATACCTAATAACCTCCAATAATATTTTTTACTTGTATAATTTCATTTTTTAATTATTTTTTTCTTATTAATTTATGTTTATTTTTCTTTATTATTATTGTGTGTACTAAAACTTTTATTTTATTATTTTTATTTCTATGAATTATTATAAATTATGAAACACTACTCCTGCATACCTTCTGGAATCGAACTTTATTATTATTATTATTAAACACGACTAATGCTATTTCAAGCAACATTTCGATTCTAATTGAGGTCTTTCACCAGGATAATGTTGAAAATATCCACCACTTCGGAAACCCAAAATCAAGTTTTTTCGTACGGAATTATTTGGGAAACGAAACGTTTTCATTCAACGATTTTTTTTATATCTTGGGTATCGAATAGCACTCTTCTACTCAAACAATGGTACATTTTCACAAAACCAGTCACTCAAAATTAAAAAAAATAAATCATCACCACTGTTTCCGATTGATAAATACGACCGTAGATGAAATAACATGTTTGCGGTGCTACTATTTTTTATCAAGCCGCATTTTATTTCAAATATGCATTTTTGTGATATTTGACGGTCTTTTGTTTAACATATCATCACCAGAAAGGTGAAAGGACTGAAGTGCCATTTTGGGAAGTACTTACAGTTTTTTTAGTACCTAGTTGTATTTAAAAAATATTTTTTCAGGTAACTCAGAGCTAATACAAAGATACCTGAAGTGACAAAAAAAGTTCCAAACTTGTGTCGCTTGAGTCAAGCCTTCTCCCAAATGGTAAATATGTTTTAGATGTCTGAAGGGCCACAAAAGTCTTCAGAATCAAACAAGAGACAGAGCAATTGATGCAGAAAAAGAACTGATCAAAACTGCATATTTAACTAATTTTTTACCAAAATGTCGCTTAAGCATTCTTGCATTTCCGGTGATGATATTACGATGATGTTTGTACAAAAAGTAATACACGTATTTTTGACCACATAATGTTAAAATTCGGACGTTTTACACTGAAGTAATCAAAATTTCATATATCCGATAAAACATTATAATTTCAGTGGTACAAACTCAATATCGCAAATTGATGCTTACGCTTATTGAGGAATACAACATTATTTATAATAATGTTGAATTTGCCTCGAGGCTCGGGGCAGGGCTTGGGTTCGAGCAATTATTGCAACAAAGACGTTTGAATATTTTATTCAATCTTGACAGCATCGCCCATTTGTGTGATTTGGGGAACAGCCGGTTTAAAGTGGTGCTTTGGAAAAGGTCAGTTCTCACAAATCTTCAGTATCCAGTTGATGTGATGATATTGAATGCCACCAACTGCATTTTCTCAATTATTGGGAAGATTTATTTAGGTTATTTTTTAAAACTTATTTTATTATTAAACCAGTAATGTTTCGATGGATTACCTTCCTTATAAAACAATTTTAAAAACAAAACAAGCAATATGACATCTTGGTTTTTTTTTCTGCAGGTGAGTTTATTTTTATTTATTTATCTTGTTGAAATATAAAACATGGGTTTGGTCGATGTCTGTCTTACTAGAAGATTCCTGTGCTGAGACAGACTTAGTGTACATAAATCATGTTATATTAAATGTAAATATTAATACAAATGAAAAGTAATAAAAAAGGAAAAAGAAAAGAAAAAAATATGAAATTAAATTAATACAAAAACAAAGTTATTACATGGAGGTTACATTTTATAGGATAAATAGGTTGTGCACAAAAATAAAAAAAGTAATGAAAGAGAAGAGAGAAATAAAAAGGAAAAAGAAAATAAAATATGGGAAAAGATTAAATTAAAGAGAGTATTACATTATTAGAGAGTACATATTTTTTAATTCAATGGGTCACAGTGGAAATGACAGTAAGCTGGATATATTAGCGTTTACCTAGAAATTCCAGATCGAAAAACCAGTGCGATTTTCTTGACCGTGTTCAAAATGTGGATATCTGAAAAGGATCCATAGCTTTTTTTATTTTTTATATGAATACCGCACAAGAGTCTCAACTGCTCCCAACCGTCTAGAGCCAGTGAGACTATGGCATCCCCAAAGAGGGTATGTTGTGAGGCTAAAGGTAGTGGGGAGGGGAAGGAGATTGAGAAGAGGAAGGTTGGGAAGTAGCTGGCTATTCAGATCTGGTCACCAAACACGGCTAAAGCCATTTAAAGCAACGTTTCGATTTTGAATGGTGGTCTTTCACCAGGGCGACACTTAGAGTATCTACCACTCTGGTATAGCTGATGTAATCGTAATGAATAGGGTCGAGAAAAGAACGCTCAGATGGTTTGGGCATGTAAAAGAAAGAAGTATGAAAAGAATATATGATGCGAAAGCGAATGGAAGAAGAAGTCGGGGATGCCCGAGGAAGACATGGAACGATCAAGTGAATCAAATATTTGAGTCGAGCCTTATGAAGAGTCAGAATAACAGAAGAGTATGTATGAGACGATGTATAAGTGTGAATGAAGAAAGGATTTTGTGCCAAAAAAGAATTGTTTTGCTGTCCGTCCTCTCTGCTTACCCCTGCAGGGAAACGGCGTGAAGTTTAGTTAGTTGTTAACCATGTAAGCGTTCTTTTTTTGGTCCCATTCGTTACGTTTGCATCAGCCTTTCATTCTTTCCGGGTATCCACATTTTTAACAAGGTTGTACATGGTTTTACTGCCCATTCGCCTCCTCGTCATTTAGTCTACTGTCATCCTTTTTTAATTTAATTTTTATTTATTTACATATTTAAAAACAAAATTAAAAACAACAAAGAAATTATTTTATCAAAGTTATAGTAAAGTAAATCAAAGGTATAGTAAGATTATCTATTTATTATTATGTTTTGAGTATTTTCTGCATTTCGATTTCACTAATTGAAGTCTACAATCGGATTGTTGCATTACAAAAACTTTTTTAAATTTTTGGTCACACTTGGCGGAAACCGCGTGACACCATCTTGTTTGACACGACATTGATTTAATTTATTTAAATATCCTGTCTCTTACCTGCGCCGCAACGTCGACCAAGCGAAACGGATACTTAATCAGACTATAACATTTTCCTATCAATTATCTCAATACGCTTTTCACACAAGCAAGAACTGTAGTTTTGTAATATCTCACTTGGATACATTAATCACTATCCGACTCTGCAAATTGCAAGTTACGGCTGGAAAACACATAAAATTAGACATCCCTTAGAAGTGAGTGGACCTGATAGTCCGCTGCAAGCCCGATAGCCTCTCTATAGGGAATTTTCATACCAACTGATCTAGATTGTATGTATACACGGGCGTTGATTTATTACTTTGTACCAGAGATTCCCAAACTAATTATCACCGCCTCCCTTTTCAGCGATATTTTTCTTTTTTTCATAAAAAATCTATGGTTTTTTCGATTATACCGTCAATGTAAAAGTCCATTCATCCACAGATGCATCCTACACGTCACTGTGTGACCCGTCTCCCAGAAGGTAGTAAAAACACCTGTAGGTATACGAGTATTTGAATGTGCACAAGACTGACCGACGGCCTCCGTAGTCGAGTGGTAAGAGGCTCGACTACGAATCTAGAGGTCGTGGGTTCAAACCCGGCAGCGCCAAAAACTTTTATTTAATTAAATGTGCCATAATACATTTAATTCGTGTAAAATAACATATAGTATATTTGCGGCACATTCCAGAGTGGTATATACTCTAGTATCGCCCTGGTGAAAGACCACCATTCAGAATTGAAACGTTGCTTGAAATGATTTTAGCCGTGTTTGGTTACCAGATCTGAAGAGCCAGGTACTTCTAAACCTTCATTTTCCCCATCTCCTTCCCTTCTCCAATACCTTCAACCTCACAACATACTATAATTGGGGATGCCATAGTCAAACTGGCTCTAGACGGTGGGGAGCAGTTAGGACTCTAGTGCGGTATTCACTATTTATATTTAAAGATATATTTATTTTTTTTAACGTTCCAACTGCTCCCAACTTTCAAGAGCCAGTGAGGCTATGGCATCCCCAATTGTGGTATGTTGTGAGGCTGAAGGAAGCGGAGAGGGGAATGAAATGGGGAAGACGAAGGTTATGAAGTACCTGGCTATTCAGGTCCGGTGACCAAACACGGCTAAAGCTATTTCAAGCAACGTTTCGATTCTGAATGGTGATATTTCACCAGGACGATACTGAGAGTATATACCACTCCGATCACTCATAATTATCCTCACCGCCCTCCCTTAATTTCCTTCAATGCCCCCAGCCGCCCTAGAGACCACCACCGCCCCGTGCGTATCTCACTTTGGGAATCGCTGCTCGAAACCTTCAATTCACCTTACAATCGAAAAATCGATCTCGCCTCGCCTCGGCTCAGTATAATAATAATAAATAAATATAATACACACACACAAACAGATAAATAAAACAAAAATGATCGTGCCCGATTCGAGCAGCCGATTGTGATGTTTAAACGTCTAATAAAGGTTTAAAGGATATTTATTATAATTTATGGGCGCCAGATAACACTTCACTTGTGGTGTTGGTACATTTGCTCTTTGTTGCTGCGATCTGTTATTACGCGTAGCCGACGGAGGAGATGAAGAGGCTGCGGACCTAAGCCGAGAGAAGATGGGCTCTAACATTTAAGAGTAGTGACGTGATATGCAAATATGAGAATGCGGGTAGGTGCTGATATTTATATGGCATGTGATGGGAAAGTTCATACTTGTAGGAAAGGTAAAACACGTCTTTAAGATACCTTTAAATTCAAGGATTTCAAAATTAATACTCACTTTTGATACAACATAATAAAAACTGAAAAAAAAGTTGGATTCAAAGCTATGATGAAACACCGAATGTGTTTCCAGCTTCAGATGAATTTGAGAAATAGTCGACTGTAAACGTAACAAATTTTTAAATACTCTAATACTTGACGGAAATGTATAATTGTAGGCTGTGGAAAGAATTAGGGAAGGAAAACGGGAAACCATTCACTCACCTATGAAGTTGAAGTTCTTGATTGCTCTTACAAAATTGTAATAACGAAACGACCCACGAAAACACCACACTTATTTTAATTTTCTAAATCACGAAACACCAACTTTATTTTATATTGTTTGACAAGATGACTACAAACTAGTACTGTATCAAAATATATCTAGCTGTTAGAAATAACAGCTAGATGCCGCCAACGTCTAACGCTATTGACGAAAATTTGCGCTAACAGTTAGATATTATTACTAAAAATATTAGTACCTACATACGAATATTCTTCGACGCTATTATTATTGTATTAGCGTTAGCGCCAAGTAAACAAAAAGGTGTAAGAGTTTATGCATCGTAAGCGACATTATGTGTATCTTTTTATACTTTCTTACTAAACGTTTTTGTGGAATATCCTATCCGAAACGCGCGATACGTAGCTCCAAGAGTCAAGCGAATAAAATAATGGCTAGGTAAAATAATGACGGCACCTAAAATGTAACTGTTATGTATAATTCTCCGAATGTCACCAAAATATCTAACAGCTAGATATATTATAACGACGCCTCGTATTGTCATGTACCTATTATTTTAGTCTTTAAAAAGGTGTAAAGAGTGTGTGCGTCGTCGACAATATTATACGTAGTTTGGAATAATCTTTTGGTTATACTTCTTCTTACTAGACATCTCTGTGAACTTTCCTATCCGAAACGGCCGATACGTAGCGCCTAGAATCAAGCGACGAAAATAATGACAAGGCAAATATATCTAACAGCTAGTTACATTATAACGACGCATCACATTGTCATGTACCTATTATTTTATTCTTTGAAAAGGTGTAAAGAGTGTGTGCGCCGTGCACAATATTATACGTAGTTTGGAATAATCTTTTTGGATATATTTCTTCTTACTAAACATATCTGTGGACTTTCCTATCCGAAACGGCCGATACGTAGCGCCTAGAATCAAGCGACGAAAATAATGACAAGGCAAATATATCTAACAGCTAGTTACATTATAACGACGCATCACATTGTCATGTACCTATTATTTTATTCTTTAAAAAGGTGTAAAGAGTGTGTGCGCCGTGCACAATATTATACGTAGTTTGGAATAATCTTTTGGATATATTTCTTCTTACTAAACATATCTGTGGACTTTCTTATCCGAAACGGCCGATACGTAGCGCCTAGAATCAAGTGACGAAAATAATGATAAGTAAAACATATATAACAGCTAGATATATTATAACGACAATGTCTTTTCATCGAGCTGTTATTTTACAACAGGGGATTATTATTATTAAAACCAATAGGCTCGTTATTCATTATTTTTGCTAGTTAGTTTTATGTCAATCTCCTACTCGTTTAGTTTGGCGCGTTTTTACTCGTCGCGCGTGCATTCGATGTGTTTTTGTGAATTGAAGAATACGATTAATGGTGTAGTTGTCTAATGTTTATATTTTGTTTCACGGCCAAAGTGCAAATACCGAGTAAGCAAATAAATTAAGTTTTAGTAGACAATACGACGCAATATATTATTTTACTTTTTTACTATTGTATTTGCATTATTAGCTCATATAATTCAACGTCTAAACTTAATAATAATAATAAATGGATACATTTTATAGCACCGTTTTCGTGGGAAAATCACCTCAAGGACGCTTTGTGTACTTATATGTAATTTAGAAAATATAGTATATTGGTAGTTTACCAAAAAATAGTCAACGTCGGCGTTATTTTCAACGGTTATATTTAACAGTTAACAATCGCCAACGATAACGGCGTTGGCGTTTTTTCGAATTATATTTAACGCCCAGTACTACTACAAACCAACGACCTAGCGGAACGAACGAGCAACAACGTTTTTTCACAGAAAAACTCTTCTGTTTGACTGTCAATTGTTGGAATTGGCGCCGTTTTGTACAAAACAGCGATACGTTGCAATGGTTAGGTAGGTGGGGATTTGGACAAGATATATGACGGTAAGAACCCAACAAATTATCACTTTGAAATCCAACAGATAACACTTAGGGGAGTTTCTCGTAGTAATTTCGAGGCTCTTGATTAAAATTGTACTATCGATTTATGTATCGTGCATTTCTTTAACCGAACCCCTTCGCAGTCGAGTGGTTAAGAAGCTCGATTGCGAATCCAGAGGTCGCGAGTTCAAATCCCAGCGTGCGTAAATCAATTGTGTTTTATCAGTACTTAGTGTTATTTCACGTGTCAAGAGTCAGAATAACAGAAGAGTATGTATGACACGATGTTTGAATATGAATAACGCAAGTAGTGTGCGTGTAAGTTAGTTGCAGTATATTTGCGGCACGTTCTAGACTGGTAGATACTGTAAGTATCGCCCTGGTGAAAGACCATCATTCAGAATCGAAACGTTGATTCAAATGGCATTAGCCGTGTTTGGTGACCAGAATAGGCAGGTACTTCCCCATGTCCTTCCTCTCTCCACCAGCTTTAGCCTCCCAACATACCCTTATGAGAGAGTAATTTAGGATATTGTGCAGTATTCACTATAAAAAAATGATATCTATGAAATTAAACGATCTGTTGGCCAACGCTAGCGAAGATGAATTTAACACTTTTCATTCGTCATTTCTTCCTCATTCCCATAAACAACCTGTGAGTGGTACCAGCTTACTGCCTAAACGTGTGAGAATTACACCTGAACACTGGTTAAAAATAATCACATACGCTCGTATCGATTGTTGTAAAAACATAAATACCGTATATTACACCTGTCCCGTGGTTATAAAGAATTACCACGTGAAAAACTCGTTTACCTGATCGTTATCTAAGCCGTTCTCACTATTTAGCTCGTGGCCTTTCACCCGCAGTATATTAACATGTATTTTAATTCAAATAAATAATGCTGGCTGTATATTTATCATTCGAAAAAGATAAGATGTGTGATTCAGGTGTTTATGTCCATCTTTGATATCCCAATTCGAGCAAACGAAAGTTTAGACCGCGGTCCAACACGACTTGTTACTCATCTACGTGTTTAGGTATCTGCGGCCTGCGTGGTCGAGCGGTAAGACGTTTGATCAATATGTCTCGTTACACCAGAGTGGTAAATAATCTAATTATCGCCCTGGTGAAAGACCACCATTCAGAATCGAAACTTTGCTCCAAATGGGTTTAGCCGTGTTTGGTGACCAGATCTGAATAGCTAGATACTTCCCGACCTTCCTCTGCCCCATCTCCTTCCCCTGCAATAACCTTCGAACTTACAACATACTTCGATTTGGGATGCCATAGTCCCTAAGATTTCTCAATACAAATTGTAAATTCTATAATTTTATGTATGTTTCTCTCGGCTCGCTCGGCCGCAAATGAGACAAGAGGTTGGCCTTGAGGCTAAAATCCCCTAGACCCAGGCTGCGAATAACGCAAACGCGAAATCAATCTGTCTGACTTATAACGGGAGCCAGGTCAATCACACGACCCAATAAATTATACCGTCGTAAAGGCCTGACTCCCAGCTACAAAAACAATGTAATTTCATATATGTAAATGTTAGGCTAAGTTAGTAATTAAGATTTTTAGTCCAAAAAACGGGCACCTTTTTTGTACTTGTGTTTAAAAAATGTATTTCTTAACTTAATAAAAATGATGGAAGAGTGTGGAGAAGTTGAGGTTAAAGGTGATGCTTAGGAGAAGGGGATAGATTAATTAAATCTATCCCACAAAATTGCCAGCGACCCGGAAAGAGCGAGAAAGGGGGAAACAAAAATTCCCCCATACAAATCTCCCAAATCCGTGGTCGCGCCCTGGAGCGCAATATAAATTACCTACCTTGACTTCTCTCCGCTTGACATCGCCTACAACTTGACTCCTGCCTTTTCTTCTGACCATCGCCTGCCCCCCTGGACCGCCTGACTACAACTTTCTCCGGACCACGCCGCAGCATCTTCATTTGAGAGCAGAACCAGCCCCTACAAGTCAACCCTAGTCGACTCCCTTACAACGAGACAGAAAGCAATCACTCTGTGGTTTGACATATTTAAAGAAATGAAAAAATAACTTTGTATAAGACCACTTATTATATTTAAAATAACGCACGAACTGGTTTTTCAAATATTATTTGCGCTCGCCGGGATTTCGAAACCGCGACAATTTATCGGATTATTTTTATAGCGTCATTAACATCGACTCAAGGGCAAAAGTTTTTTTTTTTTTTTACAATTTATTTTTTCCATTTTCTAGAGAAAATGCTCGTTGTCTGTTGCACGCTGACTTATCTAAATTGCAACAGTAAGGGAAGATTTTGTTTGATTTTGTGTTGATTCCACCGGTGCAACCACAAAACTTTCAACCCTGTTGCCACAGTCAATCTGATCAGAAGACATCTGGGTCTGGAGCCAAAGAGCTTACCACTGTATTGTGGAGGTTTTCAAATCCATAAAAGAGTTAATATTAAAAATTAGGGGGTTTCCTCCAGGTTCGCATCATTTTAAGGAATGGTCTGTGTATTCGTTTGACTCTGATTCCCTGTTCGAAATAAAAAGTGGATTTTGAATTTTCGCAGGCTGTGTACATTCGATTATCGATTTTTTTTTTGTTGTTATATTGATACACATATGTTTATCTTATGTTAGCATTATCAGCCATTTTGGATTAGTGGTTTGTTTTTGACAACTGGAAAGGTTAGTCACGTTTTTGTGTTCTTCGATTTTTTACTTTTGAAAAAA
The DNA here is from genome assembly GCA_022651775.1 of Drusus annulatus. Taxonomy (NCBI): domain Eukaryota; kingdom Metazoa; phylum Arthropoda; class Insecta; order Trichoptera; family Limnephilidae; genus Drusus; species Drusus annulatus. The sequence goes on from JAGWCC010000023.1 coordinate 30,131, forward strand.
GAATAAAATCCATGAATTGTTTTTCCACAACTCCAGGACGCTCATCGTCATTAACATCTTCTCGGCCTTCTGTAAAGCGTTTGTACCACTTATAATATACCACTTATATTATACTCGTATATATTATATTGTTGATATTTTGAACAGTGCCAGGGAATATTTGTCCCTCTTCCTGTGTCAACTGTGGGTAGATGTGCACCACCAGAGAAAATAATATACCAGGAGGGAGCGTTAGTGTTTTATTTTTATGTGAATACCGCATAAGAGTCTTAACTGCTCCCAACAGTCTAGAGCCAGTGAGACGATGGCATTCCCAAAAGGGGTATGTTGTGAGGCTGAAGGTTGTAGAGAGGCGAAGGAGATTTTTTTTTTTACAATAACTCCACACAGGAGGCCTTGAGGAAAACAATTTCCCTCAGGGCCTATGTCATCTTTGGGGATGCTGTGTGGAGGGTTTTTTTGAGGAAAGGAAGGAGTGAACTTGGGTCTTGAAGAGGCCCATGTTGAAGGATTGAGGAAACACAGAGGCTGGCAAATCGTTCCACAGCCGAGCTGTTGAACATAAGAACGAGTCGTAAAAGCGACCCGTTCTCATGTATTGAATGTCAACCGTGTACAAATGTTGGGCGCGCGTTTGGCGAGTTTCCCGACTGTGCGCCGGTGCCGAAGGGATCAATGACGCAAGTTCCTCGGAGCATCTTCCATTGAAATACCTGTAGAACAAGGACAGCATTCCCACCTGACGTCTGTGCTCCAAAGTTTGCAATCCGTTTGTTAAGATAGGAGAATCTATCAAACGGGCCGCCCGTTTCTGCACAGAGTCAAGGGTTTTTTTCAGGTATTTAGGAGCTCCAGACCAGAGGTGGCTGCCAAATTCAACAGTGGGGCGTACTTGCGATTTGTACAAGGTCAGCCGTTGTGTACTATTGAAGTATCTGCGGGCCCTGTACAACACGCCCAACTTCTGAGAGGCTAACTTTACTCTGGCTTCGATGGAGCCCCGGTGCCTTAACTGGTCACTTAAGGTTACACCAAGCATCTCAATGGAAGGTTTGTTGGGAAGATTACTTCCGTTGAAGGAGACTAAATTATCATTTGGATCCCTTTTAGTCGTAATCAGACATGATTGGGTCTTTGAAACATTAAATTCGACGAGATTATTCTTACCCCAAGAGGAGATTCTCTCAAGGTACTCGTCCATTCTCTGCTTCAAAGCCCTCCGAGCTGTTTTTGTTTCTGTGCCCTTTGGGGGCCCGTCAAAAAAAAAACCATCATGAACTGTACTGTCATCCGCGTAACAATGTATTGGTGCACATGACAAAAGGTCGTTGATATGCAACAAAAACAAAGTTGGAGACAGAACCGATCCTTGGGGGACGACAGCATTAATTGAATGAGAGGAAGAGGTGATACCGTCAACAACCGTCTGAATCGACCATGCAGGAGATGATAAAAGGGAAGGTTGTGAAGTACCTGGCTATTCAGATCTGGTCACCAAACACGGCGGCTAAAGCCATTTTGAGCAACGTTTCAATTCTGAATGGTTGTCTTTCACCAGGGCGACATTTAGAGTATCTACCACTCTGGAACTTGCCGCAAATATACTATATTTTATTTTTATATCAATTAAATGTGTTATGACACATTTTAATTGAATAAAATGTATTTGCGCACGCCGGGTTCGAACCCGCGACCTCTGGATTCGTAGTCGAGCGTCTTACCACTCGACCATGCAGGCCGTAGAGTCAGTATTCATGATTATTCCTGACTGAGGCGTGGCTACGGTTAGGGTATTTATACATCCATTTATAGCACATGTCGACACAATGTTTTGTATTTATTTTTATGACCAATTTTTCACAGTATTGTTATAAACAAAAATGTAGAATACAACATAAAAAACCGTTGAGTTCTGTCCTGTTATGTTGCATAACAAAACATAGTGATAGGAGTCGCTGGAGACACGGGAGACGGAGAACATGCTTACATACCTAAAAGCCGTGCTATATTGTGTGAAAACTTGTCTTATATCTTTCTGTCTCGCAGTTTACGACGTAAAAACCCGGAGAAAGTGATTTATCGTAAATTTGTATAGGTTGGGTAAAAATATTTAGTTCTCTCTCCATATACTTGTATATTCTTACTAAAAGAGTGTAAGGTCTATGCATTCGTTTGACTCTGATTCCCAGTATATATATTTTATTGTAGACATTTTGAACAGTGCCAGGGAATATTTGTCCCTCTTCCTGTTTCAACTGCGGTTTGAGGTGCATCAATGAGGAAATAATCTTTTCTACCCGCTGAGGGGGTTGCCTTCTGCTACTGTGGGGCTTTTTTGTGTTTCCCAGTGAAAAAATAATTTTACACGGTTTCATTTTATGTACGGACACTCCAAGTGTTGTTCCTTTTAAGTTTGATTGCCTTGGAACGGTTTTTTTGCACCTTCAATAAGTAGTAACCCTTTAAACAAATCGTAATATTGTATATATCATAAACTTTCTTGAATCATTCTACATAAATAAATTATCCGCGGCATCGAAGTCTCGAGAATCTTTAGCTTTAAGGATTGACATATCTCTCTTGTTTGGTCCAACAAACGGGAAATGTCAGACTATTTTAATATTCAAGCGACAACGAGAAAGCAAGATTCTAGCATCGGATACAGCGGCTGCACTCGGCACCGTGCCTGTGTATGGGCAAACATGCAAGATGGATTAGCTCTCGGCGGAGCTTTAAAGCCCACGTATCGTCAAGTTGGACGATTGGACGCGCTTTTGCCACGTTGTTTATTTCATTTGTCAAAGCTACATCGGAGTTGTACTTAATAGAACATCCACGTGGTCGTGTAATCTTTAAAATAATTATAGAGAGCTTTTGCAGATAACGTTACGATTTAAGAACCTGCGGATTATGAAGTGTAAAAGCGCTTTAATGTAGTTTTCGAACAGATATTAGATGAATAACAGAGGCACCGTTTACAGTAAGCAATTATATGTAAATGAGGTAGTAAACATCAAACTAATTTATGAAAAACATGTTATTATTAAATATTTAAATAATCTAAAAAGAACAATGGTCATGACTGAGACACGAACTCGGAACCTCTACTCTACCCAGGAGTAACAATCTGCCAATCAAGCCATCAAGACCTCATTAGAAAGCGGTATTTTTAAACGATCTCATACTTCTATTGAAAATTATTAATTTTTAAATTTCTTCAGATTTTAGGCTGCCATCTTTTGATGATATTAAAAGTTCATGACCATTGGTATTTTTAGTTTTTGGCTTTTTCTGTTTTATATTTGTGTTTTAGATTATTAATATTATTTAAATATGTAATAATAAATAAGCATTAGCGCTTTAAAGTTAATTTCAGTAATAATAGGTTATTATAAAAAAAATCATACCTACTATAAATCGACTTTTCATGTAGTATAGTAATATAAGGTATCTGTTGGCAAAAAAATCACTATTATTAGCAGCTTTTTGTTGCTTGAAGAAACTCTGTGACTGCAGCAGAGTATTTCATCAAATTGGCTACACAAAAATAATTTGTATAACATATTCTCGCTGGAAGGGCTAAAGGGCTTAAAAGACACTCTGGTCAAAACTGAGTTAAATATGCAGTTATGATCCGTTCTTTTTGCATCGAACGCTCTAACTCTCGTTTGATTCTGAAGGCTTCTGTGGCCCTTCAGCCAATATATTTATCATTTGGAAGAAGGCTCGACTCAAGCGACACAAGTTTGGGACTTTTTTAGTTCTTTGTTGCGAGTTACCTGAGTCAACTTTTATTTTTTACTTTTGAATTTTACCGTAAAAAAAAAAAAAACTTTAAAATGCTCTAGTCTAAACTTCTCAAAATGGCGCTTCAGCCTTTTTGCCTTTCCGGCGACGATTTGCACTTACAATTCTAAAATTTACAACAAAATCTGGAAAAGGTTAAAAATACGCAAGTTTAATTGAAAAATATACAAATTAAAACAATATTTCGCACGTAGTTTTTGATTGACCGCCAAGTTTTAGATCATAATTTTAAAGAATAAAATGGCAAATATATCCAATGACAAAAGATGGTTATGAATTTTACTGTAAAACAAACAAAAAAACTTTAAAGTTATCCGGTGTAAGCTTCCCAAAATTGCGCTTAAGCCCTTTTGCCTTTCCGGCTACGATATTTTGATAAGTACAAAGAGTTTCAAAGTTTTTTTCAACAATTATAGACAGATTTTTTTATGATATTAAATTTGGTTAGAACATGGTTCAAGTCATTGTTGGGCTTTGGGTTGCACACCTTTTTTTACAAGCATTACATTTTTAATTTTGTCATCATTATTGACAACATTTCAACGGGAAAGATATGCCTCACAGATTCAAACACAATAAACTTCATCCTTCTTACGATCTCCGTCATCACACGCCAGCCAGCACCATATAGCCCAGCATCCTCCACATCTCCAGAGAGTGGTCCACGAGAGTCCGTGAGTCTCCCACGCACCGAGATATATTGACAGCGGCCCTAACATACGACTTCATCCTGCCGCTGTAATAACACCCATAAACCAATCATCGCATAATTCCGCAATAAATATTCCCAGGAGAGATATTATAATAATTCGACGCTTTTCTAGTGTGCTTTTACGTAATGTATTTTTTTGTAATGATCCCTTTTTTAAAATGGTCTCTTCTCTGTAGCTGTGGTTTATTACATTCATGCTAATTCAGCTATTAACTTTATTTTCTACTAACAGTGATTGTAAATGAGATACCGTTTTACAACTTGCCTCAAAATCGTTGTAAACAGTAATTAAAAAATAACTTGGTGTAAGACCACAGATCTTATTTTAATTTTCATGACCGACCGGTTTCGCTTAGCTTAAAAATCATCAGGGTACAAAATTAAACTCAACAAAAAATACAAGGTGTGCCTTTTTATATATATACGAGTACATAAAAAGGGAGAACACAATATAAAATAAAATCAGAGAACAGTGAGAAAAGAATAACATTAAAATTATATCATAAGGAAGAGAGAGAAAGAAACAGATAATATGAATTGAAAGAGGCAAAACGTCAACTGAGAAGGTGATTAAGTAATAATGAGAAATTTTATGAATTTACAGAAAATATACCTAATATTGGACTACTGGACCAATTTAATCGATTATTAAGAATATGAAAAAACTAAGTTGCGAACAAAAAATATTGTCAAAAGCACTTGAAAGATATTTTCTCGACAATTTTATAAACCAGTGATGTGTCCTATCTTTGAGACCTCTGAGTGTGAATGTCGTTCTTGTTGTATTTGTGATGTTTATCTAGTTGGTCTCTATTCCTATTGAGTCTCTTTTCTATGAGTCTCTTTTTGATGTGTTTTTTCGCTTGCTCCCTCTTCTTTTGTGCTTCCTATTTGGAATTTCTAAAAATATTATTCTTTTTTGTTTTATAATGTTGCCCTTCACAGAATGAGTTTTTTTTTACTTCTTGGAATTAATATACCAAATGTATTTTGTATGTAAACATTTCAATAAATAAGTCATTTATAGTGCTTTTAATTATTTAATCTGTTGCCATGACCATTTTTATAGAGAATATGAGCACTGGTGCTTATATTGAAGGTGTGATCTTTTTTCAATAAGACGATTGGCGAATTCTGAAAAACCGTGGTTATTCAAACATCCAAGATGTTTTTTGATTCTAACATTGACATTACGGGTTTTTTTACCAATATAAAATACAGAACAACATACTGCTTTATAGAAAATTATTTTTTATTTCAATAAATATGTCAAACCACAAAGTAATTGCTTTAAAAAATAAATTGTAATATAAGATAGATATTTAAAAAATGTTGTTTCGGTTAGTATCATTTTCTGAATGAAACATTTGTTTAGACGGAAGAAGTTTCTATATAAGTAAAATACTTTCTAAGGAAGGAGTGTTTTATCAAGTTTTTATATATTTGGACGGTTTAAATAAATCCTTCCTCGGCTCAAAATAGTTAGAAATATCTGAAAAATCAATCGCAAATAATTACGAAATGCACGTAAACTAGATCTGACGGATTAAACCATATTCTTGATAACGCTAGTTCAGACTGTTGAATATCATTATTAAAATTGGAAAATTTAAAGAGTTGTTTTTTTAGTGAATACCGCACAAGAATCTCAACGGTCTGAAGTCAGTGAGACTATGGCATCCCGAATCAGGTTATGTTGTGAGCCTGGAGTTAGTAGGGAGGGGAAGGAGTTCTGGAAGAGGAAGGTTGGAAAGTACCTGTCTATTCAGATCTGGTCACCAAATACGGCTAAAGCCATTTCAAACAAAGTTTCGATTCTGAATATTGGTGTTTCAGCAATGCGGTACTTAAGAGTGTCTACTTCTCTGGAACGTGCCGCAAACATACTGTATATTTTTGATGGGGAAGAGGAAGGTTGGAAAGTACCTGGCTATTCAGATCTGATCACTAAACACGGTTAAAGCCATTTCAAGTAACGTTTCGATTCTGAATGGTGGCCTTTCATCAGGGCTATCCTTGGAGTAATAACGCCTAAAATGTTATTTCTAATTTTGTAACTGTTAATTCATGGTGGAATTCCATTTTAATGATTAAATAAAACAAATTTTTAACTTTATTCCACTTTTTTATTTTTTTATTGGACCGGTTTCAGCCTATAACGGCCATCTTCAGACTAGTGGATAGTTGCCTAAAATGTTATTTTGTAATGTTCTTAAAATGAATAAAGAAATTGAATTGAATTAAGTGTCAACCACTCTGGAACATGCCGCATGTACTCGTATACTGTTTATTATTACAAAAAAGTGCTAATTACGTGAAAAAATCACATGTAGTAAATATTACCTTCTTTCAAATTTTGATGTACACGTCGTTCTTGAGGCTTCACGACTCTCCCGGGTAATCATCTACTTTCCAATAAAATAACCATTTTTAAATCAATTAACCATTTCATCTCCTGTTTGTCCCCAGCGACCGTGAGGCCACCATAATGCGCGCCAATCCTTGGCTCTATCACTACTACACCGCCCAGAGCAAGCTGCAGTTCGGGCTGGGCTACGAGCCGGGAGCGCTGGGCGAGCCTCCGCCCCTGGGGGGACCCCCGACCGCCACCCCCCTGCTCGAACCCCCTCTTATCTCGAGCACGGTCTCCCTCCTGCCGGCCAGATCTCCGCATATCATTCTGCACCAGACCCCGCAGCATCTCGCGCATATGGGGTTTAGTTACGAGAGAATGGATGCTGGGCCTGTAGATTATTCGGTGCATACGGTTGATGAAAGGTTAGTTATTCTTTTAAACAATTTGATTCCAACAGCTAAGAAAGCTTTCCTATACTAAACATTTCACTTCGCAAAAAAACAATAACACACATCATTCTAACAGACATTTTTACACCTCTATACTGGATCTCGTGTTGTGGTGTTCGCGAAACATAAAAAAAACATGAATAGATTCATATGCATTTACGGAAGTTTCATCGACACGCCAACCTTACACTTCACAAGGCGATTATTTGATTACCGATTGTAACAGCTAATGATGAATGTAAGTAAGTCTAAAGCCATGGTGTTTGAAAGAGAGAGTACGAGAACACAGTGCAATATAGAGACGGAAAGGCTGATAAGGATGATTTTAATAATACCAAATTTTTAATTAAATAAAAGAATACTTTGTTTTAAAACCACAGAGATTATTATGATGAAGGCCAACCGGTTTCGCTTGGATTAAGCTTCGTCAGAGCACATATAATAACTATTTAATATATATAAGTTATTATATGTGCCCTGACGAAGCTTGATCCAAGCGAAACCGGTTGGCCTTCATCATAATAAATTCCGTGGTTGTGAACAAAGTATTCTTTTATTTAATTTAATGTCCAACCACCATGTGATTGCTTCTAACGAAAAAAAAAAAAGAAAAAACCAAATTTTTAACTTTATTCCACTATTTTTATTTTTTTAAGACCTGACCGGTTTCTTCAGACTGGTCAGGTCTAACAAAAAAAGTGGAATAAAGTTAAACGTTAAAATACAGTTCCACCATGAAATAACAGTTTCAAAATTAGAGCTGATAAGGATATTGAAAGAAGGGGTGAATGCAGGAAACTCCATTAAGGGAGGGCTGAATGCTGTTGGCGCAAAAAAATGTTTGAAGAAGCGAAGCTAGCAGTTCACACCGGAGTGCTTATACTAACCCTGATGTATGGCAGGGAACTGGCAGAGGAAGGATGAAATTACATGGAATGCTGTAGAAATGAGATCCCTGAGGCGTATGTGCGGTAAAACCATGTATGACCGTGTTAAAAATGTGGAAGGGATGATTGAGGAACATTGTGCAAGTGAAAGTTAAAGTAAAGTAAATATTAGGTGTAAGCCATTAGTAATAAATCTTAACCGTAAGTTATTAGTTATAAGCTAAAGTTATAAATTATAGGTTAGAAAAATTAATTTGTAAAGCGCCCTTGAGGTCATTTCCCACAAAAACGGCGCTATAAAAGTTATCCATTTATTATTATGAAGGTTTTGACTAAAGCGTAAAGCATTAAAAAGATATTTTAAATTTAACTTAATGAGAAACAATTCATTTATCAAAGGCTCCATTATAAACGGCCTAACTGGGTTGGCAGTGGCTAATTCAGAATTGCCTACCTACGTTTCATTCGACGTAGGTGTATCAAAGAATACCGAAACTACATTGACGTTTTACTTCCTCAGGTACCACCACCTGCCGCCAATGGAAGAGGTACGACACACCCACATTCAAACCAACTCCAAAAGAAAAGCACGGCCTTTGAACGACACAACAGAATCGAAACTGCAGCTATTAGCGTCAATATCCCCCTGCCCGTCCCCCGCCATCATAGACACAGGGGGCGGCACCCTGATGTCTCTGACACACTCCACTTCAACGCGCAGATACAAAACTAGCAACAATAACATTAATAAGACGTCGGAGCCGACAGATTTCATAGATCAATGGAATCCGAGTCCTCCTTGGTCTGAGACAACTCTTCAAAAGGTTCCTGATATTTCCCACCAGGAGTTGAGTCCTTATGTGACTACCACGCCGCCTACGCCAAGCGGCACTCCTTTAGGAATCTACAGTCATGGACAAGGGCATGCCTCGTTCAGCTTCGATTGGTCTCCAGAACAGTATGTGCCTCATGGACAGTATGCCGTTGGTTCTGGAGCAGCTGATGATATGCAGGCTGTTGGGTCTCATTGGCCAGAGCATCGATTGTTTCCCTTGCAGCCTCCGCCATCGTCGAGGCTGCTGCATCCTCTGCAGCTTGTGGAGAGGATGGATGGTGAAGTGCAGCCTATAGGTAAGAATTGAGACTCCTAACTGTTCCATTGGTGTTTTTTCTTTTGACCCGTATTTGATCAGATATATTGCATTGTATCGCTACCAACTTTAAAAATCAGTGAATTGTCTTGTTATTTTTGGATATTACAAAGTAAAACATAAAAAACAGCAGTGGTCAATCCACATTTTCTTGATTTTATAGCGAATTTCAGTTTTTTTCTGATTATTTAGACAAAACTGACCAAGTTTCACCATTTACGAGTATATACATATTTGGATGATTTTGACCAAATTTCATACAATTTTACGTTTACGTAAAATTCACCAAATTTCACCGTTTTGGACAACATTTTCTTGATTTTGGAGGATATTTTAGTTCATAAAATCAGATGAAAAGTGCGCTCATTATTACCGGTCTTAATTACTAAATAAAATTACATCATATCGATTCCAAGTTTAGCATCACTGTCATAGATGGATAGGTACTTAACACGTTCATAGCTAACTAAAATTCGTAAATATTAATGCCATATGAATGACGGATCAATTCAAACTGACAAACAGTGACGGGTTTTCCTATGCCCTGTGGAACGACTCAAAACCACATGACTGCGTCTGTTTTAGATCGGTTCAAAGCGAAAAGGCGGAACAAGGCGCGTGGCGCGTTGTGCGCGTACCGGTCATATGCCTGTCAACGTGCGACGCGCGGTGTCAGCAACGAAAGTGTTATACGCCCAGAAACGTGACGATTGTCGCGATCCAAAACAGGGTATAAAAATATCATAGAGGCGTATACTTTCATGTGAAAGGAATATCAAAACAACGCAGCTAGTTTTCATGGATTATTAAAAAAAAAAACAATTTTCAATGATCTTACCTAAACCATCATAACCCAACTTTCCATAACACAAAAACATATTTTTAAAAATTTGTTTAATAACTGCCAGATTTCGCACTACTGCAATATCCTGACAGTACCATACTTACATAAAACACAAATTTTCATTTACTTTACTTCTGATTCAATCAAATTTCTAAACAACCCTACCAAAGAAAATCAATAAAAGTAAAATTGACAAATTACATTTTTTTCCATTAGAACCTTCGTCTACAAGATCATCTGAAGACGGAACTACCCCAGCGTAGTCTTTATGAAGATGACCTTCGAATCTCTGGACCAATCTGTGATGAATATTATACTAGAAAAGCTGTCAATCATGCAATTATTACCTATAATTCGAATGGCATTATTTTTTAAATCTGCTATAGTGTTTCAAACTATTGTTTTAATTTATAATTTTTTTACCGTTTAAGTTGTTTTATTGAAAAAATGTTGTTTTAAATTATTTGTGTTCTATTTATACTTTTATGATAAGTTTTGTAAACAAGTGCAATTTGGTTTTTTGTCTAATGTTAATATTGTTATTTATAAATAGACATCGGATTATATGCAGAATGGATATTTGAGCATCTTTCATCATTGCATATTTAGCCATTTTAATCTTTAAAATTGCGATCTAAAACTTGGCGGTCAATCAAAAATTACGTGCGAATATTGTATTTTTAACTTTTTCCAGATTTTGTTGTATATTTTAGAATTGTGAGTGCAAATTTTGGCATTTTTTAGTGCATATCGTCGGAAAGGCAAAAGAGCTGAAGCGCCATTTTGGAAGGCTACACCGAACACTGTAATTTTTTTGTTTGTTTTACAATAAAAATCAAAGTCTTCGCACCTGGTTGGTTTTTGAAAACAAAAGTTAAGTCAGGTAAATCAATGTTCACATTGAGTTACCCAAAGCGACAGAAAGCTAAAAAAAAGTTCCAAGCTTGTGTCGCTTGAGTCAATCTCAAATGGTAAATATATTTTAGATTACTGAAGGGCCACAAAAGTCTTCGGAATCAAACGAGAGTCACGGCATTCGATGCAGAAAAAATTGCATTTTTGACCAAGGCCTTTTGCCTTTCCAGCGACGATATTTTTAGTGCATATTTCGACATTTTTAATGCATACAATCCGATGTATATTGATAAATAATGTTATTCCTGTCTAAAGCCGTGGTGGCTTTCATGTGTTGCGTTTAGTTAGGTTATAAAAAAATATATATGTATGAAGTTCTTCGTGCGTTTAGAGCATTGAATTAGATTCTTGAAAACTTTCATACAAAATATTCGCTTTTAGAGCAAAGTGAAAGAAAAAAAAAACTGCAGTTTTAGCCATTTAGTCCGAAGAAAGGATAGTAGCAGAAAATCATAAAATTATGTAAAATTTCAATTTTTTGAAAATATATTCTACGAGCGTATGGTAACGAGGTAATTTAAGGGTACAATAAAGCTGTTTTAAAATACGTAATTTGTCATAGTTCATATGGTTCATTGAAATCGTGTTAGCAAACCATCTTTAATGTAACCATTTCATTTACAATTTATTTTATTTTATTTAAAAATGCTTTACACTCAATTATAAACACATATTCAAGCAATTAAAAAGAAAAAAATGTAAATAAAACAGTATTGATGAAATTTAAAAAATAAATATGTAATAGAGAAAATTTCTCAGGTTGGAAAATAGGTGACGTGGTGTAACGGTAACCACGACTGTCCAGCAAATGTAAGATCCGGATTCAAGTCCAAGTATCACCTAAAAGATTTTTCTTTTCTGTGTGTGTGGCAAATGTATAGTTATTTACGTTAGCAATAGTAATTAAAAATAGTAAATTGACATTTATTGTAAAAAGAGTTTTATTGGAAGAAAGTATAGAAACAATGTGTTCCTTTAGAAATATAAGATTTTTTCAGTAGTAATCTATACGAACAATATAATATATTTTTTATAATAAAAAAAAAACTATCCGTAAAAATGTACACAGTATTAAAATTAAAAATTATATTTTGTATTATGAGAAGAATTATTTAATTATTGGATGATGTAAATTATTATAAATGAGAGAATAAATATTTTTTTTACTTTTACCACATTTTTTTTAATTACTGCTTTATGAAAGAACACAATATTCGATGAACGACACTAAAATTTCGAGTGGAAATAATGATAATGAAAGTGAAATTAATAAATAATTAAATTAGCAAAGATCCACATTCTACGGGGTAGGTACTATGTTTATGTAAAACGTATCAAATAACAGATATCCTGGAATAAATAATGCACCTGAATTTTAATTTAATGTAAAAAAAATTACTATTTAAATCGAAAATATCAACAATAAATATAAAATAAACCAGTATTTAAATACAAATAATCTAAGACAAGTAAAAATAAGAAAGAAAATCAAGCAATATTTCAATCGAATGTGTCAACAACAAAAAATTCAATCGAATGTGTCAACAAAATGTGTATCAATAATAAAAAGAAAATCAACCAGTATTTCAACCGAATGTAAACAACAAAAAAAAAAGAAAATCAACCAGTATCTCAATCGAATATATCAACAACAAAAAGAAACAAGTATTTCAACCGAATGTATCAACAAAAAAGAAAAAAAAAATAACCCGCATCTCAACCGAATGTATCGAAAACAAAAAAAAAAGAAAGAAAATCAATCAGTATCTCAATCGAATGTATCAACAACAAAAAAAGAAACAAGTATTTCAACCGAATGTATCAACATAAAACAAAAAAAAATAACCCGCATCTCAACCGAATGTATCGACAACAAAAATAAAGAAAATCAATCAGTATCTCAATCGAATGTATCAACAACAAAAAGAAAAAAGTATTGTAATCTAATGTATCAACAAAAAAAGAAGGAAAACCAACCAGTATTTCAATTGAATGTATCAACAAAAAATAAGAAAAAAATAAACAAGTTTTTCAACCGAATGTACCAACAATAGAAAACAACTAAAATCAACCAGTATCTCAATCGAATGAATAAAAAAAAAAAAAAACAAGTTTTTCAACCGAATGTATCAACAACAAAAAAGAACAAATCAACCAGTATCTCTATCGAATGTATCAGCAAAAAGAAGAAAAAAAAGTATTTCAACCGAATGTATCAACAACACAAAAGAAAGAAGATCAAACAGTATTTCAATTCAATGTATCAATAACATAAAAGAAAGAAAATCAACTATTATTTCAATCCAATGGATCAACACCAAAAATGAAAGAAAATCAACCAGTATCTCAACCGAATGTATCAACAACAACAAAAGAAAGAAATTCAATCAGTATTTCAATCCAATGTATCAACTTGATCATCAAGAGGCAAACACAATCATCAGTTACTGTGGATCCAATTCTGAATGAAGACCTTCTACCCTTCTTTGCGATAGAGATTTTTTTCAAAATGCTTTGCGTTAGGGTTTGAAATTCACTACAAGTACGAGTATATACAAGTATGAACATAATTTTTGAATACTCATATATTATAATGGAGGCGTCATCGTTCCAAAAGCTCTGGTTAGTTAAAACTCTTGCGCGACATGACATAAAAAATAAAATTTATGCAAATGAAAAAAATGTCTTTTGGATCTGCAACGAGAATCGAACCCGCAGTCTCATATTAATCATTTTACCACTGTGCCAATAAAGTATTGATTGATCAAACATTTTCAAATACCAAAATTCTTCCTTGAGCAGATGATCAATGTCAATGACTTATCTATGGTTCACACCTCTATTAATTTTCTGTTCAGTGTATTAAACCAAGTTCTTCAGATTAAAAATGGTGACATAAAAAGCTTCAAGGGTAATTGTATCAACAGAGTATGTCTATATAATACAAAACATACATATAAGTATAGGAAAAAATAATAGAATATAAGAAAAAAAAATAAGCTGTTTGATCCTGAAATCAGTTCATAAAGTCAATAAAAACTGAGTATAAGAATTGTGGAATACTGGGAATAATAATAAAGTAGTAATAAAACAGAATTATAATGTAAATTGATATTTATTTGTTTCAAAAGATTTCGAAAGTAAACCTTTTGTTTGTAAATTCATTTACATTTCCATACATCATCTACACAATGTTGCTATCTTACTAAAAACAGGGAGAAAAAACATAAAATTATAAATACGTCAAAAACTTTTCAACCATGTATACATATTAAACGACATTAAGAATATAGCAGATTTCTTGCATTTTTACATAACTGCAGGTTCAATATTTGACAAAAAATACTGTAAATATATTTACTAATATGTACATGAAAAATGTGTCTGAAATATAGAATCTATTTCAAGCGATTTAACAGCCTTATATAATCTTAAGATTTACTTAGAAATAATAAAACACAACTCCAAGAACAACATTTATAATATATTGTCACCTCACTATTAAAACCTCATAAGTCTGTTTAAGAAAAGCGTTGAAGGGAAGAAAAAAAACATTATGAAAAAAGTTTTTGATTCGATAAACTGGTTTTATTTTCCTCTCTAACTTCGGAGATCTCAATAGTAAGTCGACAAGGACAATAATCATAATTATTACACCAACGTGAATTTTCTACCTCTATAGCGATAAAAAAATATTAATTTGGCCTAAGCTGCATATTTCTCAACATGCACAAGTCTCGTGCGGTAGATTTTCTGCCCCCCAGCGTACCGATATCGTAAAGCCTAAGTAATAAGCCAGTTGAGAAGAGTTCAGGAAGAGACTTGACCAGAGTGGCCACAAGGTCACCCGGCATTCCTTGGAGAACTACCCTCGCCCTATCCCTGCCACACTGAACCATGAACACCAGGAACTGGAATATGAAGTGAGTTTGAGGAGAGATCTCTCCATCCCGGCCGACAAGCTGAGAAAAGGTTTTAAATAAGTCTTGCAAAGCAGATTGCAGAGGCTCTTTCAAAATAATAGTCTTTTGATTATACCCCGGACTTGGTAAAGTGCTAGCAAATAGCGTACTGCTTTCCGCTGTGTTATCATTCAGTCGTCTTACTTTGTTAGTGGGGCACAACGCTTCGATATCCTCGGCATCTTCATATCGACCGCGCTTCTTGGTTATTATGGCGCTCGGGTTGGAGTGGCTAAACTCAAGCGCGGCGTAGATGCAGTACACACACAGCTTGGCTAGTAAGGAGGCTTGCGGCTCGACAAGCTCCTCGCTTTGTTGACTATTGTATAAGTACTGAGGTAAGACTTGTAGCAGTAATGCTTGGGTGCATTGCTCAATGTTTAGGTGAAATAAGGCAAAAGCTAAGTCGACCGCTCTATCGAGGTCTTCCTGATACCTAAATTTAAGTATTTCTTTAACTAAATTAGTCACAAACCAGACAGGACCCCCTGTGTTCAGTAGGCTCTCAAAAATGTGCGTGGCTTCGATATGTAACCACCCTCGATCCTTCACATCCTCCCACACATCTTGGAGTTGCTCCGCTATGGGCTGCTTCGAGATAATGCTATGACTAAGAGAAAGAACCTTGGTTTTAGACGCGGTGGGAGGGTGAACATCATACTGCATCTTCCTGATAATCTGGAACATGAGCACGGATCTCTCCTTGAAGTTATCACTTTGAGCGAGCTCTACTTCGCTTAGCGGAGTTAAGAACTGTTGCACCATGTTCATCGGTTTTAAAAGAGCGTCATGATGAACGATATGCATGTACGAACACAACCAAGCGGAAGCACAGACAGCGAGAGACGCCATCTTTTGTTTCAGTGCATCCAAAATACGCTTCACGTCAGTAGCGGACAATGAACCTTGCTCCCAAGCGAAAAGCACTTCTTTAATTGCACCACACACATTAATACACAAATCGTGGCACTTCATTTGACTGTTCTTGAAATCAAAATCAGGTGAATTAAGCTGCCTGATAAGAAGATCCACCTTTGATGGTTCACACTTTTGCAGCATTTGATCTGGTGATTTGGGAACGCCTTTTTCCACCATACAATCTCGTACCCACTGCTCGAAAAACGACTCCCCGCCTTCTTCCAGAACTGCTTCAGCACCGTAATGTTGAACGATTGAGCAAAGAATTAAAAAGGAAATGTCGAAGAGTAATGCCCTTTGCGGCGCTTTACCTATATCTCCGCTGACTTGTAGAGAACACTCGTTAAACTTAATCAGTTTGGAAACAAATTGTTTTAACTTGCCTTCCACGGTAGCTACAGCGAGGATAACCTCCAAACTTTTACCACTGAGCACTTGGCAAAGCATGCTATAAAGCGCGTCCTGAATTTTCACAAAGTCAGCACTCATTGTCTTGAGAATCCCAGCAAGTGTAGGCTCAGCTCTCATGATGAAGGTTGGAATAGATCCTTGAAGGCCGGTTGGTTCCAACTTCTGAAGTCTCGTTGATGTGATCTCTCTCTTCTGACTGAAGTACGTCAAATGTTGCTCCGATACGAGGTTCAATTTAAGAAGACCCTCTAATAACGATTGCACGCAGTTGCAGGAGCATTTTGAATCCAGGATATCGAGTAATGGAGTCGCTTGCAACAACAGTTCGAATGACTCGATGATCTCCGGACTGTATTCCAGTTTGTCATCAGGTGTTCGCACAGCTGCGTGCAGTTGATGAATTATTTGGGGAACCTTCAGAAAGGTGAAAGCTCCCCAGATGGATTGTTTGGATGGGCTCCCGCTGACATCATTAAGCGAGATGAGACAAGCTCTCATCAGTTCGTAATACAACCGCCCCATTGTGTATCCCTTAATCCGTTTCACCATCAGAAGCTCATTCACAAATACTTGCGTATCCGCATTGGGATTGGCTAACAATTCAATAGCCAGAAGTGCTTGTAAGCAGAAAGTAACTGGTTCCGTATTGTCATTCAATGGTGAAAACTTGTCCAATTCTAGGAACCCTAACTTTTTCAATGATTCCTCAATAGGTACATTGGCTTTGAACTGTGTGTTCATCATTATCAATGAAGATATTTCCCCGCATTTCTTAATCACATCTGTATACTGTTCTTGGTCATCGAGCCTCGCCAGATACAACATTGAAATCAGGAAGTCCGAATTGATTATATTATTCAAAAGTGAAGCCGGTCTATCGAACAACTCTATATAAGGGGAGTGAGTAGGAATAGATGATGGATACTTGCTTATAGCATGGTGATACACCTGAAGAAGCCAATGCCCTAGAGATAGAACCGAAGCAGCGAGGATCCCTTCTTCCAACTTCCCTTTGCAGGTTACACCGTCAAGAACACCTTCCACGAAGTCTAGAAGGCTCACTACACAGTGGGGTTTGTGAAAAGCGTCAAACTTGGCGATTCTTTGCAGAACTGCAGCGTGGGAGACCAACTGAGCGCTGAGGGAATGCTTCAAGTAGGATATGACGAGTTGGTTGGCCCCGCAGCCTACCATCGCCTGTTGCAAGATGCAATCTGCTAGGTTATACACATCTCCGCTGACTCCCCGTGGCAAAACGGTCTTAATGTTGATTCCCCATTGAAGATCCGTCCAGCGTTCACGCCAAGCCTTCAGAAGCAAGGCTTTGAGCGAACTTGTTTTGCTCGTAGTCTTTGAAGCTTCCATTGTCAAAAACACAAACGGTTTACGCATCGTTCGGCATAAAAATGAAAACACACATCAAATGATCAAATTATGCTACGAAGTCAATTAACTTAATGTTTTTCATTCACTTCACACAAAACGTACACTATCAGATGCTATTATAACAGTTACTATCGCGATAAACGAACGTACACGGTAAACGGAATAGAGCGCAAACACTAAACCAGGAAACAAAATTTTGCGAACGTCACAACGTCAAGCTTTCAAATTTAGGTTAGGTTTGCTATCCGAAACAAATCGACCAACGGAGTGCTTTCAAATTCGGCCGCCAGAGTGGAACGAAATGAATTGTTTTTAAATTTTGACGTTTGACGTTCTTATGTTTTGTTTTCGCATTTAACGCACGTGAGATGTCAAAAGGCTTAAAGTATAATTCTATACTTTCATGTGAAAACCGTGTTAGTTTGACATTAAATCTAACAGTTTATAAATAACGTATCGTGCGAATCAATTGTGTAAAGTGTTACCCGCGCTTTTCGTGTGCCGGCTAGTTTTAAAGTGAACGTAATTATTTGAGGTTATAACATCAAAACAACATGAGTTTCCGCAATTATAAATCGGTAATCGAGGAAGGAGATACCGTGATCTTGTATATGAGCAACACTATGCACGCGATTGACGTAGTTACTGAAATCAAGAACAAAAAAGACATTCTGGTTGAGAATGTTTTTCAAACAATGTTTGGCGCCCTCAAAGTACGCACCTTGATTGGGAAGAAATATGGAGACAAAGTGAGTCAAAATGATTATTTTCTTATTTATTTTATTTTATATGGATTGGCACACCCTCAGCCCTTAGTTATTTTACATTCATACAGGTGTTTGAAAGAGAGAGTACGAGAACAGCGTGCAATATAGTTGTGAATGATGAATACTTGGAGCAAGTGGATGAGTTCGTGTATTTAGGAAGTATGTTTACAAGAGACGGAAAGGCTGATAAGGATATTGAAAGAAGGGTGAATGCAGGAAACTCCATTAATGGAGGACTGAGCGCTGTTGGGGCAAATAAGAAATTGTCCAAAGAAGCGAAGCTAGCAGTCCACAATGGAGTGCTTATACCAACCCTGATGTATGGCAGTGAGGCATGGAACTGGCAGAGGAAGGATGAAAGTAGACTGAATGCTGTGGAAATGAGATCTTTGAGACGGATGTGCGGTAAAATTATGTATGACCGTATTACAAATGTGGATATCCGGAAAGAATGCAAGGCTGATGTGAGCGTAATGGATAGGATTAAGAAAGGGACGCTTAGATGGTTTGGGCATGTAGAGCGAATGAACGAAGAAAGGAGTGTGAAAAGAATATATGATGCGAAAGTGAATGGAAGAAGAAGTCGAGGACGCCCGAGAAAGACATGGCACGATCAATTGAATCAAATACTTGAATCGGGTCGTGTGAAGAGTCAGAATAACAGAAGAGTATGTATGAGACGATGTATGAATGTAAATGAAGCAAGAAGTGTGTGCCAAGACAGAGTTGTATGGCGGTCCGTCCTCTCTGCCTACCCTTGCGGGGAAACGGCGTGATGGTTAGTTAGTTTAGTTAGTTACATGTTCTGATTCTTCCGTTACCAGCGCAAGTATTATTTAACTATCTTAATCAAGCTGTGCTATCCTGGCTCGTCCCCTACTCATTGTTTCATCTACTTTCATTTTATATATTCTCCTGACATTCCTGTCAAAACCATATAAGCATTCATATCCTAATCTTAGACACTACCCTGACATCGGTCTTGCATTCTCAGAAAAAAGTATAATCGCAACATTAAATTAGTTTTAAAATTATTTTCTATTCAATGGCTGTGGATAAATAAGTGTTTGTTAGCCCAGTGGGTACAAAGCTTGGCTAGCAGTCGAACGGACTGAGTTAATTACTCACTTTGATTACCAACGTAACCCCGTTTCAACACAAATTATGCCTAGGAAACAGCTAATAAGTCTCGGGGTTGAAAAAATAACTCAATTTTGAAGGGTAGGTCATATTACATAGACCCATTTTCATAGCAAGGAGTGAATCATATAATTACACAACTGTTTTTTTTTTCTGCGTTCCCTTATTATACTTTTTTTATTGTTTCTCAGGTAGAGTTATCGAAAGGTTGGGCCCACACCCTGCAGCCAACTCCAGAGTTGTGGACTATCACTCTCCCCCATAGGACACAGATCATCTACACTCCGGACATCAGCATGATCGTCTTCCAGCTAGAGATTTGTCCCGGGAGCATTGTGGTTGAAGCTGGTAATACATATTTTTTCAGGCAAATGCAATCAATGATTATTTGTAAATGATGTCTTAGTTTCACCAGTGAAAAACGTGATAGTCAGAGGAATATCCATTAACAATTAGTTTCGGTAGCACTAGAAAGAGTATAAACGTAAGAAAATGACTCGTATGTAAAATGGGCTGCCGGCATTTGTCTTCTTGATTTAATCTTTTATAATTTAACAATTAATTATTGAATATAATATCTCAGTGAACGTTCACTACATATTAATTATTAATAAATACCTTTGTTTTGCTCACTTTATTTTCCCTAAAGAAGAAACAAAAGAATAACAGTGGAAAGGTTAGCAAAAAAAATGTTTTTATTAATATGTTGGTGCATGGAAAGGAATCAAATTCTTTATAACTAGATTTGTATGCCATAGTTTAATTGTTCCCAAATAGTTCTTAGATTTTGCGTACCACAGTTTTAGAATTACTGGCTTAATGCACAATGTGCTTTCATTCGTTTAATTTTAATAACTATTTGATTCTACTCAAGTATATTTTATTAGAAATTATTTTTTATTTTTTCATTTAACTCATATGTATTATTATTTATATGGCAGACAGAGTATTGAACCCATCGCTCTGTTCCGTTGAAATAAAATGCTATTATTATTATTTTTATTTTGTTCTGTTATATCTCTTGCTTTGTATTTACATTTTATTTAACTGCATTGCTGTATTGTGTGAACTATACTGATAGAACACATAAAAAAATATTGATTATTTTAATGATCTTTCATGTTAGTCTCTCTTTGGTAGGATTTTACTAATTATAATGCATTTATTACCCTTCCAATACAGTATTTATTTATTAATTAATTGATAATTGAATGCAGGAACCGGAAGTGGCTCCCTATCCCACGGTTTCATCAGAGCCCTGAAGCCTTCGGGACATCTGTACACTTTCGACTTCCACGAGAACAGGACAGTTCTGGCGGATGAGGAGTTCAAACGCCATGGCCTGGGTGATTTTGTGACCGTAAGTTTTTTTTCTTTAATTTTTTAATTCATCATAATAATATGTCGTTTATTTCAGTGGAACAGAGCGGTGGGTGCAATACTCTGTCTCCCATATAAAATAATACTTAAGAATAATGCTAAAAGAAAGAAATAACCTAAAAAAATAAAATTGTAACACAAATAAACATAAAATAGTTATACAAAAATGTACATAAATTTATAAATGTAATGCATGATTCCTATTGTATCCTTTTAAGAGTGCTGACTTTTGGCCAGAGGTTTTGATTTCAAATGCAAATTGGATTCAATATTTTTGTGTGCAAATTCTATTACCGCTATAAGTAGTATGCCGTGATTTTGTTTTTTTACAACAAATTAAGTTTTAGGTTTATTTATCTACGTTAAAACTTTTTGTGTTAAAGGAGATTTCCACGGACAGTTAATTTTTCTTATTTTTCTTGCAATTGTAATTTTAATTACAAGCCCTTGAAAACCTTAGTAAAATTAAGGGATGAAATATTCCTTAAAATGGCTTTTCAACATCTTGAAACCTAACCTTCCCTTATTATATTTTTTTCACATCCCGTGGTCTTTCTTCCAGATTTAAAAAAATTACATTAGAAATGTATGGGAATAACTTCTTACACACTGGTGTGGAGCACACAAAAAAATGCTTTAACTCAAATTGCTGTAGGAAGAGTTTAACCACACAATGGTCATACTCGGATTCTTTTTATTTTTATTGTTGAACCTAAACGGATTCCTGTTTTGCATATGTTTTATTGTTGTAATTTATCACTTCTATTGTTTTTTTTTCTATTCTCATTGCTTTGTGTATTTATCAGTAGAACCTCTTTAGAAAATATATATATATATGTGTGTGTAGGAATCAGCTAAATTTTAAGTTATTATAATATGGTGATTGTGTCCTGCCAGAAGTGACCTGCCAGGTAAGTATGTTGCTGTATATTTATATTAACTAAGAATTAATATTAAGTAGAAATTAAGATTTGTACAGTGCCCTTGAGGTGATTTTTTTTTTAGAAAAACGGCGCTATACAAATTATCCAAATATTATTATTATTTGTCAAATACTTTTCATCTCTTCCAGGTACATATTATTTGACACCATTATTGCTTTATTAACATTTTTTTATTTATCATGTTTATATGCATATCTGTTACCTGTTTATGTGTTATATTTTAGCTGTATAATTATTTGTTATTTTATCATAATAATAATAATAATATTTGGATAATTTGTATAGCGCCGTTTTTGTGAAAAATCACCTCAAGGGCGCTGTACAAATCTTAATTTCTACTTAATATTAATTCTTAGTTTATATAAATATACAGCATCATACTTACCTGGCAGGTCACTTCTGGCAGGACACAATCACCATATCATAATAACTTAAAATTTAGAATAACTTAAATTTTTTTTTATTTTTTTTATTTTGTTTCTTTTTTTTTAATATTTCTTTATTATTATTTTTTCATTTTTAGGGCATGAGGGCAAATTTAAAATAAAGTATATCGGAGGTATTTTTAATTTTTCGTAGTGAAGAACAGATAATGGTGCTAATCTTCTAATGAATTTAAGGAATGAGAGTCTTAAAAGTTTTCTTGGTTCTATTGGGCTTGTTACATCTTGATTATGGATATGATTTTCTGAAAAAATGAGTTTTGAGTTTGGCTCTGAACTCTGTTGAGTCTTTTATTACTCTCAGATCATGTGGTAGTCCATTCCAGGCTTTAGGACCTGACACTCCGAAGGCGCGCTCTCCGAACTTAGTGTCTGGTATGCGCTTTGGTTCTTTCAACCTTCCGATAGCCGATGACATTGCCGATCTAAGAGTTGACTGTCGCGAATTGGAATCTTCAGGAATACACAATTCCGATAAATAAGCCGGAGCCATTCCGTTAATTGATTTGAAAACCATCCAGCAAAGCTTAAACTGGATTCTTTCGGGACATTTAAGCCAGTGAAGATTTTTGAGGTGCTCTGAGATATGGGAATATTTTGATACGCCGGTGATAAGTCTTGCCGCGGCGTTGAAGACTAGTTGTAGTTTGTTAATTTGATATTTAGGAAGACTAGCGTATATAAGCTTAGCATATATAGCGTATATAGCATCTATACAAGGAGCACTGTGTAATATGAAGCACATGTAATTTTGGGTCACAAAATCTTTATTTTTCAGATTATCAAAGTAGAGGGTCTTAGGGTGAAATATCATTAACCTATATAAATTTAATGTTATTATTATTTCCCAAGGCCCAGCACCGCGACGTGTGTCTCTCAGGGTTCGGAGACGAGATCGACGGTAAAGTGGACGCTGTGTTCCTGGACCTACCGGGGCCTTGGGTCGGAGTGCCTCATGCTGTCAAAGCCTTCAAGAATGGGGGTGAGTTATTTTATTTACATGGTCCAGATTGTATTTCCTAATACTTTATGTTGACAGTAGCCCGGTGGATAAGACTCTTATCAGGCAGTCAGCTGGTTCGAGTTCTAATCTCTCAGCGGGTACTGACTTAATTCCCTTTCAAAATAAGTTTTGCGTAGTGAACTGGCTTGTATGACAACATAAGAATTTTTTTAATTTTTTTCATCAAGTGACATTTTTTGTTCTTATGAAACTTTTTTTTTTCAGCCATCTTTTAAGTGTTTTTGTATTGGCCTCGTGAAAGAATTCGGAATTATGTATAGCATTTGACTAAGAATAATAATTGGCATGAACTCATCTCATATCCATGAACTTTGTGCAATTAAATTTATTTATTTGATTACTAAATGAATTTTTATAATGAAGTTACATTCACTTTTAAATATTTTTTATTGATGACATCATTTTTTTTTGCCCACTTGTTACGTCAGGGCAAGTGGATGATATAATAATTGATTTAATTCATTCCCTTTGCTTGCCTTAAAGATGTTACGAACGTGCGGTGAAACGAAACAAAGAAGATTTTTACGTTTTTTTTTTTTTAATCTAACGAAATCACAATTTGTTCAAAAGCTGAAACGGACCGACAAACGCCGTTCGGTGGGGAACGGTCAAATGTAAAAAAAAAAAATACAATGACGCTAATCATTGAATTGCGAGGAAAGTTATAAAATACAGCTGTGTGTTAAATGCATGAATATATTTCTAATCTGTTATTTTATCTTCGATTTTCTTTTCAATATTGCGTATTTGTTCTTATTTATCTTTTTAAAATCAAGTGACATTCCGGAAGGCTGGCTTAATGACGTTACATATATAAACACGTTATAGCCTTAGAATATTAACACAAAATGTGGCAAGCAAAACACACACGTTACCAGTAAATTCATCATTCAAATATCGGTTATGTATGACAAAGATAGACATTCATAGAATATACGAGTATGTGTATGAACGAAACAGATCCGAAGTTCGGACCGCGTTCCATACTTGCTTTTAGTTTAGTACTAAATCGGCTTAAACACCGATCACACCAACTAGCGTGATTATTGCTTGCCACTCTGAGAGCACTACAACGTGTCTATATATATGTAACGTCATTGGACTGGGTAGAATAAATGTTTGAGTGAAAAACAGTTTTCCGCTCAAACATAATAATGTGTTTTTTTTTTAAATTTTATTTATTCTTTCTAAAATATATGTGTTAGTTTTGTGTTGGTTAGCTTCATTTCCTAAAATGACGTTCAGTTTATCTGTCCCATTGTTAACGCTTGCCGGTAAGCCAGTATTAACCCACAACATTGAATTTTGACGATTAATTTCAGTCCGGCGGATAAGTGAATCGATTAGTTAAAAACCACCATTTAAACCTGATGCCTAGCGTAATGCCGTTTGCGCGAGGATAATCCATCAGTAATTTAAATAATATTATTTTCAATGGCGGAGACTTATGGCTGCGGAAATAATAATGTTGGATTTATTGTGATCTCCGGCTTATAGCAATTGTAAAACCTAAGTGTGAACGGTACTTGGGTGGCGATTCAACAACGTGATTCGATAAAGCTAAAATGTAGCCCACTAGTAAAATTGTTCTTTTTTTGTTGTTGTAATTTTAATAGTGAATACCGCACAAGAGTCCCAAATTTGACGGCCTCAATAGTCGAGTGGTAAGACGCTCGACTACGAATCCAAAGGTCGCGGGTTCAAACCCGGCGTGCGCCAATAACTTTTATTTAATTAATATGTGTCATAACACATTTCATTCATATAAAAATAATAAAAAGTATATTTGCGGCACGTTCCAGAGTGGTAGATACTCTAAGTATCGCCCTGGTGAAAGACCACCATTCAGAATTGATACGTTGCTTTAAATGACTTTAGCCGTGTTTAGTGACCAGATCTGAATAGCCAGGTGCTTCCCGTTACTAAACGTTTCAAGCAACGTTTCAATTCTGAGTGGTGGTATTTAACCAGAGAGATACTCAGAGTATCTACCACTCTGGAACGTGCCGCAAATATACTATATATTATTTGCTATGCATTAAATGTGTTATTACACATATTAACAGTTAAAAAAAAATAAAAAATAAAATTAAAGAAGAATTATTTGCACTCGCCGGTTTTGAACCCGCGATCTCTGGATTCGTAGTCGAGCATCTAACCACTCGACCACGCAAGCCGTCAAATTACGCTATTATTGCTAGCCCATTTTTTGTTGTTTTTTTAGCCTTTTCTTTCAATTTTTCTCGATCGCAGCAAAAGTAAATGTTTAATTAACAGCCCTTAAAAGTTAAAAAGTTGTAAAGATTTTCCCCGACCTAGTCTAGCAGCGATTTCGTATCTATAATATTATATTCGCTAGCAACAAAAAATGTATCTAGCCTCGTTTCTAGCTGATAAAACTTGAGACTTTGATTCAGCCATTCATGGCGGTTCTAAAGATTGCCTCGATAGCTCAGTGGCTTGGAACGTACATACATTTTCCAAGTAATATTGAGTAACAATAAGTTTTCCGTTGTATGGTAATTGTATTTGATATCTGTTTTACAATAATAAAAAATAAAATAAAATTGTAGTTACTTGGGTATTTAAAAAAAACAAATATTGCCTTCGTGACTCAATTAATATTAGACTCTTGAACGGTGTATTATTAATACCAGACATCCTGGCGGAAATTGGATTTGATATCCTTGATAATTTCACGCGAGGCCGCCAACACAGGCTTCTGTTTCTTCCCAGGTGCAGAACTATAATATACGAAAGTGTAGAGCAAGGCCCTACATTTAGTTCGGGAGAGGTATGTGTTGCGGGGAGGGGACTCTCGTATTCTTTTTTTTTGTTTGTACTTGCGCAAAACAAAAATCTGGTTACACTTTCCTCTCTTCGAGACGTGTGCGGAAGATGGAAACACGTGTGCGGACGATTTTTAACAGATGTGCGACCGCACACTCGCCCACCTTAGAGGGAACATTACTCTTGACTCTCGAGCAAGAATATATCACATACGTAATCACAAGAATCATCCGATACAATATATCACTTTCTCCGGGTATTTATGTCGTAAACCGTGAGAGAGAAAGAGATAAGATAAGTTGTCACATAATATCGCACCGCTTTTCGGCATGTAAGCATGTTTTTCGTCTCCCGCATCTCTGGCGACACCGCCCACTACGTTTTGTTACGCGACATAACAGGACACAATTCAACGGTTTTTGTACAGCGTCCGATTTTTCACAAAAACGGCGCTATTCAAATCATCCAAATATTATTATTATTATTACATTGTCACTCCAAGCTCTGAGCCATCGCTAAAGGATGTCGCCAGCGAATATTTCGTCGCGAATCGTCGCCGTTAATAAATACGTATCCCATTACTGAATTACCAAAGGTTGAAATAACTGTTGGCATTTAAACAAAATGTGCACAATTTAGCGGGATAGGTGTCGGCTGCAGTCGAGGGGAATTATTTACACGATACCTCAATAAAACAAATCATCGCTAAGACTTTCCTAACAATTTCTCCCGCAATAACAATTATTATTTAATTTATGTATTTGCCTTTCGAAGCTGGACGTTATAGTGTTTATGTTAACAGTTGGCTTATCAGTAACGTTGGGAAAAACTTCAATGTTTTGTGAATGCTTCACAAATTGCTAGTTCTTTAAAATGAACCCTTCGCAGTGAACACTTCAATTGAAGTCGAATTCGCAAAAAAGATATTTGAATTTATCCGGTTATTTTTTGGAACCGGTTCGTCGCCGAAAAAAACACGTCCCAGTCGGTAGGGATTTAAAAACGAAAGAACTGGAACTGGTTCCTCACCAAAACAAAAGTACTAGTCGGTAGAGATTTTAATACGAAAATAACTGGAACTGGTTCCTCGCCGAAAAAAACACGTACTAGTAAGTAAGTCTTCACAACTTAACTGCCGCAAGTTGAAGTAGTTCTTTTAATCTAACTTCCATTGAAGTATTTGTTCGATGAAATGAATGAACGCTAAAATGAACTACCAACTTCAATTGAATTGTTCAATGAATGAAGTAGAAACTGCTGCCAAAAGAAGTAGTTCTTTGAATTAGTTCTTTCAGAGCGGTCACAACGCTACTTATCAGCATAGACATAAAATACAAGACACGTCATATTCATACGAATCTTACTGAAAATGTACCAGCGCTTTTAACGTCTTGTATTCCGTTACACCCGCGTATGAAAAGGATAGCCATTCAAAGAATATGTGTGTACGGATGAGATAGCTATACGAACGTCCCACGCTACTGTTATAATCGGGTATTGCGCTACTAGCTCTAGTTGTCTTTCACACACTTATGTATTTCTGCATTCGCTATCTCACACCGTTTTCACGAACCCTTAAACCTTGTGAATAATTGCATTTAGTGAATTGAAATAATAAGTGATTTGTGGGTAATTATGAATGGAAAGAAACTCCATATGTTTTTTTACTCCCGAATGATTTTTACACCTCCCAATGCATTTTTTATCAGAAAGGTGCCTACAGCGACGCGTTCGTGGCAGCTGGTGACAGCTTGTCTGTCGAACGAATATTTGTGTGAAACTAAACGTAGTAAATCTCAGGTATGTCTCGCGGACTCGGATTAGTGCATCCACTCGTATTGTCTTAGTAACGTATCTACCTACAGTATTTAATTAATCTAAGCTTATCAGTACTTATTCGAAATTATTTGCTGCTCGGTATACCGGCTAAGGAAACATCAATGTCTAATATTCGTTTATGTCTCAACGCCAATGTTTTTTAAACCTAGAGTTTCTTTTGTTCGAAGTGAATTTCGCACAAGAGTCCCAACTGCTCTTAACTGTATGGAACCAGTGGGACTCTGACATCCCCAATTGTGGTATGTTGTGAGGCTGAACGTAGTGGGAATGGGAAGGATTTGGGGAAGGTTGGAATAGTATCTGGTCACCAAGCACGGCTAACGGCAACGTTTCAATTCTGAATGGTGGTCTTTCACCAGGGCGATACTTAGAGTATCTACCACTCGTGGAACGTGCCGCAAATATACTATACATTGATTAATTTTTAAAATAACATAATTTAATTAAGTGGAATTTATTGGCACACGCCAGGATTTAAACCTGCGACCTCTGGATTCGTAGTTGAGCGTTTCAACCACTCGAGTGGAGTAAACCTATTATTTTAATTGACCAGATCTGAATAGCCAGGTACTACCCAACTTCTTCTTCCCCATCTTCTTCTTCTCCCTACTGCTTTCAGCCTTACAACATACCCCAAGTAGAGATTATAGTCAACATTCTTATTTGATGCATACGCAAGAATCCACAGACAGTAGGAACATGGCTCTCCGAATATTGGAGAATGCTGTAAGGCAAAAGAAAACTTAAACCTAACCGTTCAGATCTGATCATAAACAGGGGCGGTTCGTAACTTTTTAGTGCGCTAGAGTGCTTAAATTGAAAAAAAAACCGTCATGTTTTGTAGCCGAAAACGAAGATGATACGAAGATTTTCAAGTTTTTTTTTTTTTAAATTTTCACACAATTAAAAAAAAACACACACTTTTGGCTACGACAACATCAATAACGTCTTTTTTCAATATCGGCACACTAAAAAGTCACGAGCCGCCACTGATCATAAATTAAATCGGAAACTTCTGCACACTCCTTCACACACATCTTAAACTTCACCCCGAAGAATCTCAAAAATCCGCCAGCACTTTGTCTCTCGCTCATTACTCGACTCTACCCCTCCCGACGGCGAGGGCTATAGAGGCAAGAAGTAAAGCCAGCTAACAATGCCCCCCCGACGGCTGACGGGGGCCGGTGTGACTCCGCCACCGCAGCGCCCGTCAGAGCCGCTCCGTCAGGCCCGTCGGGAAGCGGCTGGAGAGCCTTTGTACCGGCCAACGTCTCCTGACACCGGTACCCTCAATTTCAATTTCCAGACCTTTTATGCCAGACTAATGATGGAAATAATGCACGCCCTGTCCGCGGTATCGAGATGAAATATGTGCAGTGGATGTTGTTTGAACACGAAGCTGAAGAGAGTTCGCTGGCATTATTTTTGGTCTTATTTTTCCATGTCATCATCTTATCTATCTACTATTGCCCAGGTTGCGAATAACCTGAAAGGCCTACGCTGATATAATACCTATCCACGATAATACAGTTAAACTTGTCTATAACGTTCGCGAAGGGGCCAACCAAATTTGCTCCTTATAGCCATTACTCGTTATAAACGTAGGTAGGTAAAAAAAATACCTACCTACTAATATCGATATTTACCCCAGGGTAAGATAGCTTGCTACTTTATAGTAATAAAGCTATACACATTTTTTTACTACGAAAATCATGCTTAACTAACTACGAAATGATTTAATTTATGATTACACAAATAATAATAATAAATTGTTCGCGCAGTACTGGATAGAAATGTTTCTTAGAGCGACAGCTATCGGGGATTATAAACTCTCCTTAACGTGATTTGCGGAAAGTCCGCCGCCGTGCAGCTTTCTTTGTCTTGTGTATGACATTATTCGACTGTTTCGAGAATTGGGTTTTTTTTCTCATACCCGGGCGCATTGAGTTGACAATATTATTTGGACGTTACATCAGTGAAGCGACCTCGTTATAACCACACACGATTGTATGAAAATAAGCCAGAACCAACATATCATTAAGTTATTGCTCATTATAGCCATGACCTCGCTATTACTGTGATCGTTATAACCAAGTGTGACTGTAGATGGATTATTTAATAAAATACTACGAGTATAAAACGCATCATCTTGGTCTATATTCTCACTTTAAAAAAAATATTTACTTATTTTCACAAACCTAGATGATGACTCGAAAAAATACTTCTGATTTTTTTTTTTTTTGTATTATGTGACAAATTTAGTTTTTCAACTCTGGTCCGAAAACATTTCAAAATTTCAACCCGAGTTTCACTAAAATGAGGCTTTGGATGATTTATTTTTTCGCATTATTCGAAACCACCAAGGCTTTCCGAATTTTTTTTCATCGTTCGGAAAATGCATCACCTGCAATCCAAAATGTACAGCTTTGGTACAAATCCACCGCATAGCTGCATCCACATATTTGAGCTCACGCTGCAGTAGGTAGCCAGTGCGAGTAATGAAGGCTCGCCTCTCACAGCCTCCCGTTGTCTCGGACGCGTAACGAGCCGTTGCTCTGATTTGAATAAAATGTCAAACGGAATCCCCCCGCCATTTTGTACCTGCAGGTACTTATCGGCATTCTTTTGTTTACCCTGTTCCATTTTTGAAGTGCACCTGATTACTGAGAATCCCTTTTGGATGCGTTTCGAACAATGAATGTATAACTTTCATAGATTTCAACGCAAATCACCCGGAGTCAGTTGCTTTAGGATTTTTATCGGTGCCTTATAAGAATTTGTCTAAAATGTATTGTAAACATTATAAGGTTAACATTCGACTTATTGCCGATAGCACACAATAAATTGTTTCATCTTTATTGTTGTTATTGTTATTCTGGTAAATAGGAACGGTTGAAAATTATAATCACCATACAATTATAAGCAATTTAGTCAGCAAGTGTTACATATACATGGCTTGTTCAAAATAAAAGGTGAATTTTGAATTTTCGCGGGCTGTGTCCATTCGACTATCGATTTTTTTTGTTGTTATGTTGGTACACATATGTTTATCATATGTTAGCATTATCAGCCATTTTGGATTAGTAATTTGTTTTTGACAACTGGAAAGGTAAGTCACGTTTTTGTGTGTTCTTCGATTTTTTACTTTTGAAAAAAATGGATCAAAGAATAAAATCCATGATTTGTTTTTCCACAACTCCAGGACCCTCATCGTCATTAACATCTTCTCGGCCTTCTGTAAAGCGCTTGTACCACTTATAAACACTTTTTTGAGACAAAGTAGACTTGCCGAATGCCACAGTTAACATTTCAAGTGCGTTGAAGCACTTTATTCCATTTTTAACGCAAAATTTAATACATATTCTTTGATCCATTTTTTTCAAACGTAAAAAAATCGAAGAACACACAAAAACGTGACTAACCTTTCCAGTTGTCAAAAACAAACTACTAATCCAAAATTAATCTCATAATTGACTACAGCAGCGCTCTCTCTTGTATATTATTGATCTGAGGTTCTACCAATAATCGCCTGGTGTTTCGCCTCTCGTCCCTCTCGTCTTGCCTTTTCCCCTCTACCTATTATTGTGAAAACCGCACTAGAGTCCCAACTGCTCTCAACCGTCTGGAGCTTGTGCGACTATGGCATCCCCTATTGTGGTGTGTTTTGAGGCTGAAGATGGTGGGGAGAAGAAGGAGATGGGAAAGATGAAGCTTTTAAAGTACCTGGCTATTCAAATCTGGTCACCAAACACAGCTAACGCCCTTCCAAGCAACGTTTCGATTCTAAATAATGGTGTTTTACCAAGGCGATACTTCCTAAGAGTATCTACCAAAATTGACACTCGTCTACTTCTCTGTGGATATTCTTAACAATGTGACGCAGATCTTTATTCAATATGCAGTTTGTTTTATAAAATTTTAAACCTATCAAAAGCAATGTGTCTTTTTATTTCTGGCGATTTAGTTTTCCGTACTATTAGCGTTTCCGTCATATCGTCAATCAAAAAAATGCAAGTCAGAAAGTGCCCACATCAAAGGATTCCATATAACGTAAATATTCAATATCGTTAATCGAACCAGTTCGATCTTTTCAATCAAAATAGTAATATTTATCGTTTGACGTCTAGAACGCGACTGTCATGGCGGACCTCTCAAGAACAATTCCATATAGGGCGTTAGTTTACAATTCGAAGCTGAAAATTATCATTGTATGTCAATTATTGGTTGTTCCGGGTTCAACTCCCCGGAGACTTAGATCTGTGCGTCAGATTCTGGACGTACTCGATCGTTCCTTGTACTGGACCATAGAACTCCGCAGAACACAGAATTGTTATGAAAGAATGCAGAATTCTTGTCCCTTTCCTGTTATTTCCGTCTAGAGTCGAGATCGTCCTCTGGAATCTGCTGGGTCATTTTTTATCGTTGAAATAGGCTCCTAACCTTGGAGTAACAATGTATGGAGAGAGAGCTAATTATTTTTACCCAACCTGTACAATCTTTGGGTTTCTTCAACACTTTCTTTGGGTTTTTACGTCGTACACCATGAGATAGAAAGAGACAACAAAAATAACACACCGCTTTTATGTACTCTAAGTATGATCTTGGTCTCCCGCGTCTCCGGGAACTCCGCCCACATGTTTTGATATGCGACTAAACTGGACACAACTAAACGGTTTTTTAGGTTATATGCTATATTTTTGTTGATAACAATACTGTGAAAAAAGTGGTTATACAAATAAACATAAATATTATCGACATGTGCTATGAATGGATTTATAAATACCCTAGCCCTAGTCCTAGCAACGCCCAGGTCTGCTGAGTCCGGCAAAAATCATAAAAAAACTAACTACACTACCTTCGATAGGTACCACTCTATGTACTCCAAGCTCCTAACATAAAGTTGGAAGAAAAACTGCCTAGTTTTCTGATTTAATCAGTTAACCTCACTTTTTATATCAAAGGTGATAAAATCGTCACTGAATCCATTTAAAAAAAATTATACTCAATTCCATGGCCGTATGGATGAAGTCGCTCTTGGTGGCTTTCTGGAGACAGGAGACCATCAAATATCTTTTATTTTAATTTTATTTGTCTCTTATTATTTGCATAAGGTATTGTCACATTGCACTACTCTATTCCTATATTAATCAGATACTACCCAGCCTCGCCCGAGGTTCAACACATTTTTTTCGAATTCTTTCTCCTAATTTATATTCCATTTACAAAATCATGAATTGTTTTATAGACTCACCTTCTCTGTTGCAACTTATTTAGTTCAACATTCCTTGCCGTAGACTCAGAAACAATGGATTGCTGTTCCCCAATCATCACTATACTAATTATGGGTATAGTTCTCCAATGAAGACTTGTTAACTCAAGCCATTGTCTTGAAATTTTTGGTAGCAGTCTAAATATTTTTTGTCATTCTTTCACGACTACCAAAACTTTGACTAGACCATGGCTTGAATGTTCTCTCTTTTGTTTATTTTGTCCTATTTTTGTCATCGCTTCATTTATTATTATGTATGTGCTATTCTTTCTCTGTTGCTCTTTTTTCCATCTCGTGTTTTATTTGTCTTTTTTGTAATTGGACTTTAGTCCGTTGATTTGTAAATAAATAAATAATTGAAAAAAAAAGTGGAACAACAGTGTGGAGTTTTGTCCCCTCATAATGAAAAATACGCAGCGAACTAAAAACAGTTTTTTAATAATGAATACCGTGCAAGAGTCCCAACTGCTTCATAGCGTCTGGAGCCAGTGGGACTATGGCATCCCTAATCGGGGTATGCTGTGAAGCTGAAAGTAGGGGTGAGGGGAAGTAGATAGGGAAGAGTAAGTTTGAGAGTGCCCGGCTATTCAGATTTGGTCTCCGAACACGGCCGAAGCCATTTTAGCAACATTTAATTTCTGAATGGTGGTGTTTCACCAGGGCGATTCTTAGAAAACTCTTTGCTTATTTCATGACACCAGAGCTCACCGTTCCAGCCCTATTTCCTTAGCGAACGAACAGGTTTTCTGCTTGATAGCTAAGATTGGAGTACCTGGTGTACCAAAAATGGAACCACCACAAAACTTCACGTCTTCATCTCAACAGTTGTGACCCAAATTTCGTCAAAGGTCGAATACGTTTTCTGTTTGATAGCTATGATTGGAGTCTCTAGCTTACCAAAAATTGAACAACCAATAAACTTCACGTCTTCGCCTCAACAGTTGTGACCCAAATTTCGTCATAGGTCGAATAGGTTTTCTGTTTGATAGCTAAGGTTGGAGTCTCTAGTTTACCAAAAATTTAACAACCAATAAACTTCACGTCTTCACCTCAACAGTTGTGACCCAAATTTCGTCATAGGTCGAATAGTTTTTCTGTTTGATAGCTAAGGTTGAAGTCTCTAGTTTACCAAAAATTGAACAACCAATAATCTTCACGTCTTCATCTCAACAATTGTGACCCAAATTTCGTCATAGGTCGAATAGGTTTTCTGTTTGATAGCTATGATTGGAGTCTCTAGTTTACCATAAATGGAACCACCATCAAACTTCACGTCTTCATCCCAACAGTTGTGATCCAAATTTCGTCATAGGTCGAATATGTTTTCTGTTTGATAGCTAAGATTGGAGTCTCTAGTTTACCAAAAATGGAACCACCATTAAACTTCACGTCTTCATCCCAACAGTTGTGTACCAAATTTCTTCTTCTTTCCGACTCCAATTCTTCCATCGCAGTTCCTCGCGCCTCCCACGCATCTCTCCGCTGGCGGATTTCATCTCCCGAGGTGAAACGGCCTCGCGGTGAAATGCTGCCACACGTGTTGTGATGGTGGGTACATTTAGATTAGATGTCTCGATAGCCGCGCTGGCTCTGCGCCCGTTACAATGGGCGTATATTTGCACGTGTGCCTAATGCGCTGGCTCGTTACTACATTGGGTTTACATCTTCCTAGAGCCTTTAAGTGACAGTCGCCGCAGTTGTCTCTGCCTTCCTCAGCGGATATTTTATTTTGAAAGGTTATCCGGCATCCATCAGGTTCGGCTCTGTGTCTAGTTGTGTTTGGATATGTTTTATGCATTTTCGTCACGATCTTAATCTTGGACTTTTCCTCAGAGCAATAATGTACAGGAGGGAGCGCTTTTGTAGTCAGTTTTGATGATTTTTGCCTGACTCGGCTAGACCTGCGCGTGGCTAGGATGAGGGCTAGGGTATTTATACATCATAATGTTTTTGTTTATTTGTATTATCACTTTTTCACAGTATTGTCATAAACAAAAATATAGGATATAACGGAGTCTCCGTAGACGAGGGAGACGGAAAACATGCTAACATACATAAAAGTGGTGCTATATTATCTGAGAACTTGTCTTATCTCTTTCTATTTCACGGTTTATGACGTAAAAACCCGAAGAAAGTGATTTATTGTAAATTTGTATGGGTTAGGTAAAAATATTTAGCTATTTCTCCATATATATTCTTGCTCTGAGGTCTTTTCTATTGGCTCTACAAATAAAATATAACACTCTTAAATTTTGTGTTTCAGTCAGAAAGTACACCTTATCCAGTATAGGGCCATTTGCTAATTATTCAAAAAATCACATATATAGTGAATACAGCACAAGTCCCAACTGCGTCCTACCGTCTAGAGCCAGTGAGACTATGGCATCCTCAATTAGGGAATGTTGTGAGGCTGAAGGTAGTGAGGAGTGGAAGAGAAAGATTTGGAAGTACCCGACTGTTCCGATCTGCCAGATCTCCAGCCCAGCTTCCACTGCGACTTCAATAAATAAATATATTAATCCAAATCCGACAGTTGACGAATATACGGAAAAAAATGATCTACTCGTTTAAAATATGCGAAGATGGCATTGCGTCTTCAGGTGTAATATTAATTGCATTAGTGAGAGTAGATCCAACAATCTAACGTGTGATAGTGTTCTAATCTCGACCATCTCGTATGCACATTCAAGCCAAACAAATAATCACAGATAATCTGGTGTTTAAAATAAAAATCTATTCATACAAATATCTGGCCGTGATAAGCATCGCTGTGTCTTGTGCCTAGACGCAAAACGAAGTCTAGAATATAAACAAATAATGCTTCAGGGGAAAATGCAACCTTGGCAATTTTCAACACTGTGATGCCACTTTTACTAAGAACTTGTTAATTTATTTATTTATTTATTCTTGCTAAAATATAAAGAAGTACATGTGTTTGGTCCATGTCTGTCTCACTAGGATATTCCTGTGTCGAGACAGATGTAGTGTACATAGTAAGAAATTTTCTGTGGTCGCAGAAAATTGGAATTATTTTTTTAAAGTGAATTCTGTCTGAGGCCAGTAGGATTGTGGCATACCTACTTGGGGTATTTTATGAAGCTGAAAGTAGTGGGGAGGGAAAGGAGATGACGAAGTAGAAGAAGTTTGGGAAGTACCTGGCTATTCAGATCTGGATACCAAACACGACTAAAGCCAATACAAGCAATGTTTCGATTCTGAATGGTGGTCTTTCACCAGGACGATACTTAGGGTACCACTTTGGAACGTGCAGTATAGTTTTATTTTTTTAATTAATTAAATGTGAAATAACACATTTTAATTGAATAAAAATTGTTTTCGTACAACGTAATTTGAACCCGCGACCTCTTGATTTGTAATTGAGCGTCTTAACCACTCGACCACGAAGGCCGTCAATTTCATAAGTCTTATTACTAAATTAAGGTAGTTATACCCAGTTAAATGAATTTGTCGATTCCGTGGGGTGATCTGCCATTGGAGCGATTCTGATTATGTCATCTACTTTTGAATGATGTGCGAATATTGTATTATTAAGTAAACGTAAAGCTTATGCATAGTTTTGCGACTAGAGCTGAATAACCTTCTAACCTAACCTACTAATTCCCTCTTCTTCCTCTTTGAGTTGTGATGGGTGTGATCGGAACATTTCAATATTCGAATGTTTCGAATTCACCGATCGTTTTTTTGTGACCCTTCTTACAATAAACACAGAAAAAAAAAACGCGTGGCAGTGACTTCGAGCTTATGTTACCGATATTTCATAGGAAGGTACCCTCAATAACTAGCTTAATTTGTTTTTCTGCGCTGCACTGCCGAGAGATTTGTACACGGATGAAATTTTCCGCATGAAAACCGTTCATTTTTAATTATACAGCCTCCGTGAATGGCATAGTTTTCTACGTAGTTAACTTTAAACCGAGAGGTTCCGAATTTAATCCTCACGCAATAATTTTTTTTTAAATCTCAATGCTAACTGTAGGAAGTTTGATCGACTTTATAAAAACGGTTTTAAATCGTCAACATCTTTATTAATAATTTTTTTTTTAATTTCTAATTTGAACTTATCTCAATCGGGTCCACAG
Organism: Drusus annulatus; assembly: GCA_022651775.1. Lineage (NCBI taxonomy): Eukaryota > Metazoa > Arthropoda > Insecta > Trichoptera > Limnephilidae > Drusus > Drusus annulatus. The sequence goes on from JAGWCC010000023.1 coordinate 67,625, forward strand.
TCGTACGGTTCACCCCGATACGGTGCGGCAATCGAGCCGTGTGATCGCAGATAATAAACAGTTCATTTGATATTTACCCTTGGCATTCCCCTGTCGACTAGGCCCTGGCTAGCCGGGATGCCCGAGGAATGTCGCCGCGGCCGACTTCTCGCCGTATCTCGGAGTCAAATGCCACATTGTGGGTACCCAGCCGACCAGCGTTACAGCCAGTACGACGGTCACTGAAGCAGATTGTACTAGATTGGATTTTGAAGTTACTCCTTCTAAATGAAATCGTCTTTCGGATGAGATAGAACATAAGTATTTAGAGGAGGGAAACAAACGTTAGATGCGTCGATATTTTCAAGAATAATCCAACATTTGTTGTGGTAAATCACAAGCAAATGACTAAGTACAACTACTTGGATCTATGTCTGTCACATTTATTTCATTCAGCACGATCAGTTAGGCTGCGGAATCATGTGGAGCATCCAAGATAATGTTCATTTTTATACACCACACTTAACCCCATGTTGAAAAGGGTTTAAAATCCCAGCATTGCGAGTAATGGGAGGAAGCACATGAAATCAGACAATCCGAAATTCCTATTGATGGATCACACTCAGGAAAACCAGTCAGAAAACTATTTAGTATCGATAGAATCTCACCGAGGGAGGTAGTTGGGACTATGAACATGGGACAAGTAACTGCTACCCCAGTGAATAATTGCAGCTGTTGGGAGTGGAAAGCATCAATACCTGGAAAAAATAAGAAGGGGCAAAGAAACACCATCCATCATAAAAATGAACAAATTTGCTAAACCAAAGAAAGGGAAATAATATTGAAGACAGTTAACGTATCTTATTCCAACCCTGATGTGTGGCAGTGGAGTGTGGAACTGGCAGAGGAAGGATGAAACTAGATTAAATGCTGTAAATATGAAATCCCTAAGGCGTATGTGCGGTAACACCATGTATTACCGTGTTAACAGTGTGGATATCCAGGAAAAATGCACGGCTGCTGTAAGCGTAATGAATAGGATCAAGAAAGGGACGCTTAGATGGTTTGGGCGTATAGAGCGAATGAATGAAGCGAGGAGTGTGAAAAGAAAATATGACGCGGAAGTGAATGGAGGAAGAAGTCGAGGACGCCCTAGGAAGACATGGTGCGATCGAGTGATTCAAATACTTGAGTCGGGCCATGTGAAGAGTCGGAATAACAGAAGAATATGTATGAGGCGATGCATGAATCTGAATGAAGCAAGGAGTGTGTACTAAGACAGATTTGTATGGCGGTCCGTCTTCTCTGCCTATGGAAATGATGGTTAGTTAGTTTCTCAGAGCAAGAATATATATGGAGAAAGAGCTAAACATTTTTACCCAACCTATACAAATTTACGATAAATCACTTTCTCCGGGTTTTTACATCGTAAACCTTGAGAGAAAAAAGAGTTAAAACAAGTTCTCACACAATATAGCTCCGCTTTAAGGTATGTAAGCATGTTTTCCGTCTCCCGCATCTCGTGCGACTCCGCCTACTATGATTTGTTATGTGACAATAGGACAGAACTCAACGGTTTTTTATGTTATACCTTACATTTTTTTAAAACAATACTGTGAAAAGGTGGTTATACAAATAAACAAAAACATTATGCCGACATGTGCTATCAATGGATGTATAAATACCCTAGCCCTAGCCTGCTGACTACACTACACTAGCGCTCCTTCCTGGTATATTATTGCTCTGAGGTTAGTTCAGTTAACGTTTTGGTACTTAAAAACTTCTATATTTAAGTATTATAAAGTAACGATTGTAAAAATGCAAACAGCCGCAAATGTAAAAATCCAAGTCGTTTAATGCGTGATTCTTATGATCATTGCATTGAAGGTTCTCATCTAGTGTGTTCAATATCGCTGAAGAACAGTGTCCCAGCCAAGAAAGCCTAATTACGGTCGCAATCAGCGTAAAGTTGAGGCATTTGCTTAATTAATTGAATAATTGTGAACGGAGAGACTTGCGCGTTGCCGATTCGTTAGATGTGTCTGACTTGAAATTTTGATTCGTTGTTGCCTGTCGTCGGACACGGCGTAATGAGAGTTTACTTCATTAATACAAGACAGACCGAACATTGCTTAACGTATCTAGGAATTATATCTACCGTTGTAGATTCTGTAGCAGTTGACAATCCGCCCACTGACGGCTCTCGAATAATGTGGTTTTAACTAACCAACTAAATATCACGCAGTTTCTCCGCAGGGGTAGGCAGATAGAACAAGTAACCATACAACTTTGTCTTAGCACACACTCCTTACTTCATCCACATTCATATATCGTCTCATACATAATCTTCTCTTATTCTGACCCTTCACACGGCCCGACTCACGTATTTGATTCAATTGATCGTGGCATGTCTTCTTCGGGCGTTCCCGACTTCTTCTTCCATTCACTTTCGCGCTATGTATTATTTTCATACTCCTTCCTTCATTCATTCGCTCTACATGCCCAAACCATCTAAGCGTCCTTTTCTTGATCCTATTCATTACCCTTACAGCAGCCTTGCATTCTTTCCGGATATCCGCACTTTTAACAAAGTAATACATGGTTTTACCCCACATACACCTCAGGGTTCTCTTTTCTACAGCATTCAGTCTACTCTCATTCTTCTGCCAGTTCCATGCCTCACTGTCATACATAAGGGTTGGTATAAGCACTCCATTGGCAACTGCTACCCTTGCTTCTTTAGACAATTAAATAATTTTCTTGTAATTACATTTCTGGTGTCTCCAATCGTTGTTAAAACTCTCATTAGTGGATTGGAAGCTTTTTTTGTCTTTGGACCAGAGGTCGCGGGATAAAACTCAGTAGATTAATAATAATTAAATTTGTATAGATTTTTCGCATTAACAGAAATTAAAGCACATTACAAAAAACCACATATTTTGCTTATAATGATGGTAGTAGAGAGAGATATTACAATGGAAAAAAATAACAATAGTATTTTTAGAAGAGGTGTGTTATTATAGCATTCTTGTAACTAGATTCAGTACAATATATCTACTATTTCTGCAATAGAATTACCCACTGCGTGCAATTTAGGTACAAGCGAGTATCTAAATGTCTCAGTCCTGATATTATTGTTACACTTAACAATAATTTTGGATCGAGTAGTTCTGTTAGGTACATGGAAGGTAATTAAGCTCAGTAAATCAGGTCTGTCTATAATACCATTAACAAATTTTAAAAATAAGAGTCAAATTGGTAATAAGACTTATTTCTTCTTCATTTAAAAAAAAATACAGCTAAGAGCGAATTTCAGTAATCACCATCACAACACAGCAGCAAATTATATTGTTTTAAAAATTCCAATTCAACTCATTTTGTGCTATTTCAGAAATGGAACCCACAACTCCAGACTCAAAGTAAAATACAGTGACCATTACATTTATTAGCCACATTAATGATGTAGCCGATAAATCACTAAAACTTCTTAGCTTCATCGATGGAATTGCCTGTGACTTTAAGAATATAAAGACCCTAAAAACTATGTACTGCTCATTAGTTCGCCCTCATCTAGAATATGCTAGTGTCATTTGGTCTCCTTTCTATACCGTTCATATTCATCATATTGAATCCGTACAAAATCGCTTTTTACGCAGAATTGCATGGAGATTAGGGTGAAAATGAGGCGATTATTCATATGACGAAATTGAACAAATGTTAAAAATGTCTTCATTAGAAAAGCGTGGGAAATACTTTGATTTAATTTGCATTTTTTAAATTATTAATTGTATTATTGTCTCACTTTCTTCGTTGCAACTCATCCAGTTCAACATTACTAGCCGTAGACTTAGACGTAGAAACAATGAATTACTGTTCCTCAATCATCACTACTAATTATGGGTATCATTCTCCACTGTCCAGAATGTCGAGATTTGTTAACTCAAGCTATGGTCTTCTAATTGATTTTGACTTGAATTTTCGTTCAAATGTTTATTTTTGACCTATTTTTTCCCGTTCTTTCTCTGTCGCTCTTTTTTCCCATTTCGCGTTATGTATTTTTTGTACTTGGACAATGGTCCGTTAGTATTAAAATAAATAAATTACGCTATGGATGTTGTTAACATGTTATCTCGTAGAAATATCTTAACCAATAATCTAACCACAAATTCGCTTAATTCATTTCGATTATTTACTCATTCGAATAATCGATCGTTTCGAAGTGGTTGTTTTGATTATACCCATCACTATTAACCTTTTCTACGCGTCAAAAATAGTAATTACTTCTTTCACACGCGAGGGCCTTTTTCTTCAATCTAGTTTATGACTTTAAACAATACTAACACATGGAATAAATAAAATATTACGAAGATTCCATCACTTTTATTTATGTATCAATGGGACAGGATAAATCAGTTTATTTCATCGAGTGCGAGATATAGGCGACCATTTTTTATATTTCAAGGTCGCATTAAAACATACCAAAGTAGAGCTCTTTCCTCGGATTTGCGGCGCCATACCGATTGAATTAAAAACTACACCTTAAATTTAATAAATATAGAGAAGGATTTATTGCGAATGTTTTTTTATCGCGATAAATTTTGAAACAATCAATAATTTAATTTCACGATTCAAAAAATGTTCAAAAACATAAGTTCGGCGGTATCTTCAGTGAAACCGGTATCAGGATTGATACCTGATGCGAAATAGCACTAATTAGCCGACCCGAATTCTGCAATAACACTTATTTAAAATGGATACGGGGTATATGGTTAAAAAAAACAGATTATTTCTATAAAACAGCTTTTGAAATTAAAAATAGTATAAAACTTCGATAAAAAAACAATATTTTTTTTAGTTTGTGTTAGATGTTTTAACACAGAACAGATGCCATAATTTCCACAAAATTGAACAACAACATTTTGTTCTGTCAACGCGCGTGCGCAATCGCGTCTGTAAAGAGCCTCAAAGACACTTCAAGACTTCAAAAAGATACAAGATGTCAGTAGTGTTAAGATTTTGATAAATTTTACCGTCTTCAAGAATGTTTCATAGAATTAACGCCAGAAATATTTTGTGTAGTCGAGTGACCATTGAATAATTCCCTCTGACGTTGGCGGTGTTTGCACAGAGCGCACATTAGGATAGGTACTAACAGATGCCATTTTTATTACATTTGTTCTGTCAACGCACTGCCTAGACACTAACAAAGATACTAACACGAACGCGCACGCAGCTCACAGCATACATATTTTGTGTAGTCGAGTGACCATTGAATAATTCCCTCTGACGTTGGCGGTGTTTGCGCACATGTAGTTACTGCTTTTGACACGTTATAGTACAACAGTCGGTGGGGCGCTCGCGGCGGTGCAAATAGCTAAACTTCACGTGTATTTCTGAGATTTCTGTAGATTTATTTTTTTGCAGTAATTTCATATTATTTAATCCAATATAATTCATCTGATATACATGCATGCTGACGCTGTAGAAATGAGATCCCTGAGGCGTATGTGCGGTAAAACCACACATGACCGTGTTAAAAATGTGAATATCCTGAAAGAATGCAAGGCTGACGTAAGCGTAATGTATAGAATCAAGAAAGGGACACTCAGATGGCATGTTAAGCGAATGAATGAAGAAAGGAGTGTGCAAAGAATATATGACGCGAAAGTGAATGGAAGAAGAAGTCCGGGACGCCCAAGGAAGACATGGCACGATCAAATTAATCAAATACTTGAGTCGGGCCATGTGAAAAGTCAGAATAACAGAAGAGTATGTATGAGACGATGTACGAATGTGAATGAAGCAAGGAATATGTGCCAAGACAGAGTTGTGTGGCGGTCCGTCCTTTCTGCCCACCCCTGCGGGGAAACGGCGTGATGTTTAGTTAGTTTATTAATTCATATTTGTATACGAGTACGGTAAGGTAGGCAGTGCTCATGCGCCTATTTGGAGTAGTGCACGCCTCTGGCCGTGGCTTATCTGATATCATTATGAATTTCTCGCGGATTTCTAAGTAAACGTACCGGACCGCGAGGGTTTCGCTCTCAGCACGAAGCGGACGGCGGACGAGATGTGACGAAGTTCGTCTCCGATGCACGGCACGTCGCGCATCTCAAGTAATTGTATCTCGGTACGTAATTTGTGCTGGATGTTTGCTGCTGTTGTTCGCCGGCTCGATCGGATTCCTCCTCCGTATCTTCTCCCAGCGACGCCAGATTAATTATTATATCCACTGCGATCGTTCATCAATACGTGTATTACTCTCCCGGATAACGATTCCGATTCCTGCCTCTGCTGCCATTACTGCAGCGGCCGACTTTGATCTCGGCCATGGGACACCAAGATGCTCCGCGCAGCATCCGATTGATGGGATGCCTTCTAATGAATGAGCCGTGCCTTGGTCTATTTCAGTGGATCTCAAAGTGGGTGGCATCGACCCCCTGGGGGCGGTGTCGGCCTCAGGTGCGACGGGGAGCATTGAAAGACGGCAAGGGCAATAAAAAGTCACTTTTTTTTGTTCTTAACATTGTTCCATTCGACTGAACAGACATATATTATTTTAATGAAAATGAAATAAAAAAAATTGTATAAGACCATAGATTTATGACCGATTTCGCTTTGCCTAAGGATCATTATTAGCCTCTTTCATTTCATATTATCTGTGTCTTTCTCTATGTTCCTTTGTTATAATTTTAAATTTTATTCTATTGTTTTCTCACTGTTCTCTTATTTTATTTTTTATGGTATTCTCCGTCTGTAAGTACAACCGCGCACTTTGTATTTTGTGTTTAGTTTAATTTTGTACCTTGACGATGCGAAACCAGTCGGTGATAAAAATTAAAATTAAATCTTTGGTCTTATACAAAGTTTTTATTTAATTTTCATTAATGTCAAACCGCAAAGTGATTGCTTTCCACGAAAATATATATATTTTTTTTTTACCATGAATACCGCACTAGAGTCCTAACTACTCTCAACCATCGGGAGCCAGTGGGACTATGGCATACCCCCAAGGGGGTATTTTGTGAGGATGAAAGTATTGGGGCGGGGAAGGAGATGGAGATGAGGAAAATCGGCAATTACCTTGCTATTTAGATCTGGTTGCCAAACACGGTTAAAGCCATTTCAAGCAACGTTTTGATTCTGAATGGTGGTCGATCACCAGGGCGATACGAGTATCTACCACTCTGGAATACATAGCCGCAAGAATTACGTCAATGAACCCTTCATATAAGTACGTTTAAACTGCCTCATATCGGACCACTGAGAACGTAAGAATCATACCTATTATTCGTTTGTTTATGTTTCATCATACTTGCACAATGCATATTGCAACAGTTTTGCTTTTCAAGACGACAACCCTTCAAACACGACATCGACAGTTAATATTTCGGTTTTGTTCATTTTGATAAGTAACTTTAACATATCGTCGACGAAAAGGCAAAAGGGCTGAAGCGCCATTTCGGAAAGTTTCCTTCTCCCAAGTGGTAAATATATTTAAGATGGCTGCAGGGCCACCAAGAATCAAACGAGAGTCAGAGCTTTCGATGCAGAAGAAATAACTGATCAGAACTGCATACTTAACTATTTTTTTTACAAAAGTGTCGCTTAAGTCCTTATGCTTGTTATTGAACGTAAAAAACGTATTTTAACTGTATTTTTATTATTAAAAAAAAGCGATGGACTTTTCCCAAAAAGGAAACGGTAAGCCAAGTAGGTTTGGGAAACTCTGGTCTATCGGTGGACTTACACTGAAAATGCTGCCTAATGCTGATGCCGAGAACCAATTAAAATTAGATTTATATATGCATGGAACGCATCGGAAAGGATTTCTCTTTCTCTCTCTCTCTTTGTACTTCCTTTGTATCTACATTGGGAAATTGTCAGATGCACGCGTATTAAAGAGGCTTGCACTTCGCGGATGCACCGGATCATTGTTTCCGCCTGAAACCTCCAAGAAGACAGTTGACTGTCTACTTTTGATACGGTGGCTAAAGTTATTCACTGCTGGCCATCAATTCAATGGCCTGTGCGCCTAACCGAACGAAAGCAACGTGTTGAACTCCGTCTATTGTTTCAGGACCTCGCTGATTTCTTTAGATGGATATTGAATTGAAAGGTTAATCGGCGGTCCATGCTTCGCCAAGCAATCTAAATGAACCTATTTACGGTCTGTTCTATGAACTTTATAACTTTCAATTTATGGTTTCGAATTGTGTTTTTCATATTGAAGTCAATCTAATACTGTTGCGCGTATAATGGGTTCTGCAACTTGAGTTATTGTAGATCGTAAATTATTGTAAATTTTCCCTTCGGATACCTACCCCGTACCTTCCCCGAAATGATTTAGATCAATACGAATGATATTAATCGACGGAAATAATTGCACGCTGTACGCTTGACATTAACCGCTTAATCCAAGTGATAGTAACCTACGCCGCATTGCTTTTATTATTTATTAAATGCAATCGAATTGTCTTGGCGTAATTAAAACTTGAAATGTACTAGTGCCAACTCCGTACAATCTCCTCTAGCGATATAAATAAAGTTTCTCAGTCTGTCATCACTCCCGCGATACATTTTCAAACACTAGCAGCATACCCTCGAGCTTCTTACTTTATTTTAAATTATTCCTCGAGGCATGCTCGTTGCTCGTCTTCTCAATCTAAATAATTACCTCTCAGTCTTACGTTACCCGCTAGGCGATGTGCACTCCTGGTAGCCGAGCAGTCACTATGAGGCAGCAGCTCATGAAACCGTCACGTATGATCCGGAACCTTACCCCGTATCTGTTTCTGTTTCCCTGGTCCTCCGTCATCCTCTCTCGGCTCGCAAATCTCTCGCGTCTCTCGCCTTATCTCGGACGCCATCGGATGGAAGCCCCGCACCCTTCACCGTAAATATCCGCCAGCTTTACCCAGCCTCCGAGAGATTTTATGATACAGATATCTTATTCGAGTTTGATGATGCTACCACTACAGAGTGCTGCGAAGGTTTAGGGATGGAGAAGTCAGGGGAAAACCGTCAGTGCTGATTTATTCCTGCAGATGACCGATTCACTATTATTGCCACGCGAGTGTTTATCAATCTTCGGTAATTGCGCTCTTCCTTTTGAATAAGACTCTCATATATATTCAGTATCCAGTAAAATGTATCTCGACGATGCATAGAATTGAGCTATTCTCTGTTTCTTCGTTTATAATTCCTTCTAGTTTTCAAATAGAAAAAATGCGTTAATTGAACACCTCAGTATGGATTCTACGAATGAAGTACTAACAATAATACCCATTTACAGTTATTCATTCACACGCTTACTTTAAACTCCCCAACTGTGCACAACATTTTTTGTAGCAGTAGTACTAAAGCAGTTTTAATTTTGCATATAGTAAATAATGAAAATCTGAACTGCCCCTAAGAAATTATAGGTAGCTATCTAAGCTTTCTTTAGTTTGTTGGGTAGTTTGTTCTCTTGGCCGTTTCTATTAGAAGCACAACAAAGCTGTCGACCATTATTATTTTAAAAAATTGAAATGTAGACTTGGTGGAAGACTAATAACTACACTTCTTTCAATTAACCACTTAAATCCATGAAGTATTCGTTGGATTAATTTCGCTAAAATGTATCATCGCATTATGTTTGAACGTATATCATGGGTCCATTTTACCTTCGATATATCGTTTCAAAACATATTGAAACGGCCCCATTGTGCCCCGCTTCAACAAACGTGACAAATGCAACACAGATGGCGTTTTCTATCCTGTGTCATAAAGAGCCCCATACACTATGGCTGGATATCGTCAGAGGAGCAAAGCTGTGGGCAAAATGGGGCAATAACTTTTAATAGACCGCCTTAGGTATAATGTCGCTTTGTCGTTAAGGCTATGCATAAGCTTTTGTTTTAGTTAGGTAAAAGCTTGAAAAAATCTTGCATTGTTTAGGCTCGACCAAGAAGGGAAAATTTATGATTATTTGGATGGAAATATCTCGAAGAAAATTCTATCCCGCCCTTGTTGATATAATATCCTTTGTCTGAGTATTTGTTCTATCTTTAATAATGGTCTTTGAACGTAAGCCACAGGCACGTGCATTTCTAAAAAAATATATGAGTAAAGATATAGTACCTTGAATTTTGTTTTGAATTGATTCGGCTTATAATATTTTAATTGATTTTCAGAATAACCAAACAGTATGCATGAACCGATGTATAAATGTGAATGAAGGGAGGAATTCCTTGGCGGAATATCTGCAAAAAAGAAGAAAAAAAAAAGATTAATAAATGTAATTGTGATACTTTTTTATCGATGCCAAAATTAAATGTAATTCGATTTTTTTGCAACATTTCGATTCCAATTTTCTGAATTGACATTTGATTTGCGGGTGTTTTTTGATGACACTTGGGGTCGGGTGACAATCCGTCTTCAATAATTTTCAAAAATATTTGATCGGAACACACTTTAAAACGTCAAAAGAACATAGAGAAAAATCAAATCAGTCAACTGCCATTTTAGTAAGGAACGGCCACCTAGTCACGTGACACATCCTTTGAATTTGATTGGTTGTAATAGAGATTGCTGTTTGCTTTTGAAAGAACGTGGAGATTGTTGGCTTTGATTTTAATACGTATTTTCAAACGCGGTTTTTGATGGGAGAAAGCTAAGTTTGCAACTAACTATTGAATTTATTAGGTTCGTAATTCAAATCTTTATGGAACTGCTTTATCATTTTTTTTTTTTTTACATTTTGGAGGTTACTGTATTTGCTTTTATACACCTCAAATAGTGTTTTTCTCACATATCTAAACCAGACTCTCATTCCTTAAATGCATTGGAAGATTTTCATCATTATCTGTTCCTCAGTATGAAAAAATTAAAAAATACCTCCGATATACTATATTTTAAATTTGCTCTCATGCCCTAAAAATAAATATATTTATATGTATATACGAGTACCTGTATATTGCGTAAAAAACAGCTAATTTTAAGTTATTATGATATAGTGATTATGTCCTGCCAGAATGACCTGCCAGATAAGTATGTTGCTGTATATTTATATAAACCAAGAATTAATATTAAGTAGAAATTAAGATTTGTACAGCGCCCTTGAGGTGATTTTTCACAAAAACGGCGCTATACAAATTATCCAATTATTATTATTATTTTAAAATACGGTTTGTACATTTTGTAACATCAACGCACGGTAAGACACGAACCTCACATTTCACCTGAATTCTCGTTAATCCAGTACAATTTTTGTCGTTATGAATAACACCGATGTTGTCCGACATTCGTTACAGTTTCCCTGGCGGCCGATTTGAATAATGACATTGTACATTCTACAATACAACACATACCGCTCGTTTGTGGTTACTAACCGGTCCGGGCTGACGTACGCAAATTATTATTATTTGTTGATTCAAACTACGGACAGCCTTTGGATTAATATCGCATTAGCTGGAATCATTGTTAAATGTCTCGTGCTGTTTGAACTATACCAGGGTTTCAAATTTTTAAACTGTTAATTCGTGGTGGAACTCCATTTTAATGATTTTAATAATGCCAAATTTTGAACTTTATTCTACTATTTTTTTTATTTAAGACCTAACCGGTTTCACCTTATGACGGGTATCCTCAGATTTCAGTTTGAAGATTATATTAGGGTAGTTGTTTCTATCAAATACTGCAGAAGAGTCCCAACTGCTCCCACCGTCTAGAGCCAGTGAGACTATGGCATCCCCAATCGGGGTATGATGTGAGGCTGAATGTAGTAGGGAGGGGAAGGAGATGGGGAAGAGGAAGGTTGTGATGTACTTGGCTATTCAGATCTGGCCACCAAACACTGCTCAAGCCATTTCAAGCAACGTTTCGATTATAAATGGTGGTCTTTCACCAGGACGATGCTTAAGAGTATCAACCACTCTGGAAATATATGTCACTGCTGTTATGTATAAATATACCTTGCCGAACTTAAAAACCGTATTTTTGTTTAAACCTTGTTAATAATCCACGATTCGAGTTGCATTTCCATCAATCAGAGATTTTAAAACTGTCCTAATCTACTGTGGATTAACAACTCCAGAAATTACCTCATCATGGAATCCCGTCAGATCCCGAATTCAAGCATAGAAGCGCATTGGAGTAAATTATTGGCCCCATCAATCTTAACGCTGCCTGGATGGACTCCCTCTTGATGGCGTCTTGCAGAAATGAGGCCTAATATCCTCCATTCATATTTTTTACTTGTATTGTTTCAATTTTTTTCTTCTAATGAATTTCTGTTCATGTTTATTTTTTTTAAATATTATTATTGTGTGTATTACAACTTTTATGTTAATATTATTATTATTATATATTAATATTAATTATGGAAGGTATTGCTTTGCACTACTCCTGCATACCTTCTGGAATAAAACAAATAAATAAATATTTTTAAAAAATCTAAAGTTATCAGGGCCCTTTTTACGTGTCAATGTATGTAAGTAAGTCCAAAGTGATGGTGTTTGAAAGAGAGAGTACGAGAACAGCGTGCAATATAGTTGTGAATGATGAATACTTGGAGCAAGTAAATGAGTTTGTGTATTTAGGAAGTATGTTTACAAGAGACGGAAAGGCTGATAAGGATATTGAAAGAAGGGTGAATGCAGGAAACTCCATTAATAGAGGACTGAACGCTGTTGGGGCAAATAAGAAATTGTCCAAAGAAGCGAAGCTAGCAGTCCACAATGGAGTGCTTATACCAACCCTGATGTATGGCAGTGAGGCATGGAACTGGCAGAGGAAGGATGAAAGTAGACTGAAGAATGCTGTGGAAATGAGATCTTTGAGACGGATGTGCGGTAAAACCATGTATGACCGTATTACAAATGTTGATATCCGGAAAGAATGCAAGGCTGATATGAGCGTAATGGATAGGATCAAGAAAGGGACGCTTAGATGGTTTGGGCATGTAGAGCGAATGAACGAAGAAAGGAGTGTGAAAAGAATATATGATGCGAAAGTGAATGGAAGAAGAAGTCGAGGACGCCCGAGAAAGACATGGCACGATCAAGTAAATCAAATACTTGAATCGGGTCATGTGAAGAGTCAGAATAACAGAAGAGTATGTATGAGACGGTGTATGAATGTAAATGAAGCAAGAAGTGTGTGTCAAGACGGAGTTGTATGACGGTCCGTCCTCTCTGCCTACCCCTGCGGGGAAACGGCGTGATGGTTAGTTAGTTAGTTAGTTTATGTATTGTACTGTGGATCTTATGTCATTCGAGACTACAGCATATCAGATAGCCAGGTACTCCCTCCCGACCGTGAGCGATTAACACCGCGGATATGTTAGTCGTAATTCATTCTCAGGACGTGTACATTCTCCAGGTGTGTACGGTCAACGTTATATTTATGTTTTACACATTCGCATGATAATAATGCTAAAAGCCTCCCAGGCTACGGTTATTTCAATTCGTGTATCGGGTTACGGTAAGGCGGAAGGAAGTAAAGCCTCTGAGGTTCTGATGATCTAGTGGAACTTTCTGTAGGTTGCGACTCACAATCACGTGAATTGCAACCTCGGAGGATTTTGAATTCGAGTTTTATTACTCCGTATCAATTTCGTGTACCTGTTTATTTTTTTAAAACACCAAGCCCAATACTGTTTTGATACATTAATAAAGGTATTTATAGGAGATGATTCACTTTCTGTACTTCTGGAAAATCTTAAGTTAATGATTTATGGATACCAATTTTTAAAATTTATTCCATTGTTTTTTAATTTATTTTTATTCAAACCGTACCAGTTTCACCTTAAGACTGCACCTTAAGACTGCCTACAATTAAAAGTGAATATATGATTTAATATATTCTATCAATGTTCGGAATGTACGCTTTTGGATTTATTTAATATTATTTTATATTACTGACAGGACTGACATTACAATTATATTCGAATTTATCATCGGGTTGTTTTATTATTATGTATTATTCCCTCGTTACACAATGATGAGTTGAATGAATTTTTTTTTTTTCAATATAATATCTATAGTTGTCAGTTTTATTTTTAACAGCTCGTTATTTCTGATTTTACCACAAATCGGTCCGGCCTTAATAAAAATAAAGGTTAAAGTCTTGGTATTAATAAATCATTAAAAATAATTTAGACTCTATTTAAATTGAGCTAAACTTTATATCAACTTAACTTAATTTTGACTTTACTTAACTTAGAATTACGGCTTTTTAGACTTAACTAAGACTCAACATTATTGAGACTCCACTTATTTGGGAGTTAACTTAAGCTTGACAAAACCTTTTAACCAAACTTCGAACCTAAAATTGAATTAAAAGTACGAGCTCAATCGCACATCACAATCAACACATACCTCCACGAACCCCAACAAATCACATCCATTCTCCTCTCAATCACCATCCCACAGCGGTATAATGCCTTACATTTATTCGCTAATGATATTGCTCACCATGTGAGTAGTGTACATTGTACCGTAGGGTGGACCGTCGATGTATGAAGGTTTCTATGTTGTTGAGATACATTTCTCTCAATGGTGGCAACAGTGGCGTTTGACTCTTAAGATTATAATCCCATTTATGTTTTCAGATTCAATAGTACTTTTGATCATCTACTTTTCTTCTCTCTCTCTCTCTCTCTCTCTCTTTCTCTCTCTCTCTCTCTCTCTCTCTCTCTCTCTCTCTCTCTCTCTCTCTCTCTCTCTCTCTCTCTCTCTCTCTCTCTCTCTCTCTCTCTCTCTCTCTCTCTCTCTCTCTCTCTCTCTCTCTCTCTCTCTCTCTCTCTCTCTCTCTCTCTCTTTAAAGTGAATTCCGCACAAGAGTCCCAACCGTTTGGAGCCAGTGGGACTATGGCATCCCCTATATTGGATTTCAAAGAGATAATTTGTTAGGTTTTCACCTTCTTATTTTTTATCCAGTTCCTACCCATCCCGCCGTTTCGCTATTCGATTTCCTTACTCAACAACATTGTTTTCGAAAAAAAATGACAATCAAGAAACAGAAGTGTTATGTGAAAAACGTGTTCATTTGTTGGTGTCTCGCTTGGTCGTCGTTTAGTTGGTTGTTCTTCAATTGAGTTCAAGAGAGAGTTTCAAGAGAGCTTAAACATCAACTTCGTCGGTGAGTGAATTGGTTTCCTTACTTACTTCACTCTATAATTTGTCCACATCTATTATTAGACCCCTCCATCAAGAGTAGTATAGTTTTATCGTTTTACAGTCCACTATTTATAAAAAAAAATCTGAAGTTAAAAACACACTCGGTGTTTTATCGCAGCTTCGGATCGAACATTAGTTGAACAAAAAAAAAGTATTATTTTGAAAACTTTGGTCTTGGTAGAAGACCAAAAGAAGTATGGAATATTTTTTTTACGTCGTCAGTACTCAAATGCATAACTTTTGGAACCCCTGAAGTGTCCAAAAATGAAAAGTTCAAGTTTTTAAGGCCTCTGATGGCTCACCCTAGTAAACAATAACCAGTGCGCAACTGGCAGCGCGCAGCTCTACACTGAACAGCGCCACGCACCGTGATAAATTCATATCGCGGACTTGCTTCCTCGTTGGACAACTTCATTGTGGCACGTTACAATATTTCATATCTGCCGCAAATCTCACCACAATTGCGAGACCTGTTTTGAATTGGCTTTCTGCCGTCGGAGGGCTTTTGAGTTGTGCCATTCGTCCGACTTTGTAGCGAGGATTGAGGCTGTTTGTCTGTATCCGCGTCTCATCTCCGGTTTTGTGGCTTCTTTTGTCACCGAATCCTATGTAATCTCCGATGATTAATATCGTTTATAACTTTCGGGGACGAATGCTTTGTCTTCGTAAAAATGGTATCATTTGTAATGCTGGCGGTATTTTTAGCTGGCTCTGGTCGCGGGTTGAAATCTCGGCCTTAGATTTTGTTTTAATATCTAAATGAGAGACCACCATTCAGAATCGAAACATGACATATTGGATTTAGTTAGTGATTATATCTGAATATCTAGTTTATTTTTTGTTTTATTTCCAACCATAGTCTTCTCGTTTAATACCGCATAAGCTGCTCCCAACTGTTTGGAGCCAGTGAGACTATGGCATCCCTAGTCGTGGTATGTTATGAGGCTGAAAGTAGTGGGGAAAGGAAGGAGATGGGAAGAGAAAGGTTGGAAAGTACCTGGCTATCCAGATCCGGTCACGAAACACGGCTAAAGCCATTTTATGCCACGTCTCTATTCTGGTGGTCTTTCACCAGAGTGATACTTAAAGTATCTATCACTCTGGAACGTGCCGCCAACATACTACATATTATTTTATTTTAATTAAATGTGTTATGTTATGACACATATCAATTACATAAAAGTTATTTGCGCACGCCGGGTTTGAATCTGTGACCTCTGGATTCGTTGTCGAGCGACTTACCGCTCGACCACGAAGACCGTCAATATAATAAAAAATATTTTTTTGTCTCACTATTTTGAGCTTATCAATGATGTTAAACTGCGCAACTGACCCTTATCTCTTCGTGACATCTCCGAAAAGTAGTCCAAATGAATTCACCGTTAAGTTAATTAAATATCAATCAATTAGGCATCCTTTTATTTATATAAATCAGTTTCCGATTGCTTTTATTTTCCCTCTGTGTACCGGTTGCATTGTAAAGCCAAAAGCCTCGAGACAAGTATTGAGAGACAGATCTCTCAGTGAAAAGAAGCAATCTTCCGAGTCAATCGTTTTGGAACAATTACGTCCATTGACATGCCACCCGGCCACCTTAACAGGTGGACCCAGGAAGAAATCAGGTTGTTGAGCTTTCGACTTCACAGGAGCTTTATCTGTAATTGAATTTCGTCTGCCTTCTAATTTATTGTGCGCTTAAAGTATTGCCGGAACGTTGTCTTTAAGGATTCTAATAATTAAAGCGTTAAAGTATATATTTTAGAGGTGTATTTTATATGTATTAAATACTTTAATGAGTAAATTAGTAATTGAGCTAGACGAATAGTTATATCCTTCGGTTAGAGCCTTTTTTTTTCAAGCAATATCTGGAATCTTTGAAAGTCTGCGTATCCACAATGTAAAGAAAATCGATTTAAATATGGTATAATTTGTAGCTGTGTATACTTAATGACCGCTTGAGTCCATATATAAACAGATGATACGAAGGCTTGTTTGTAAACTGTGATTAGGCGTGAATCGGTACAACTAATACCGTCTACACAACGCGCTTTAAGATGTTGTGTTTACGCAAATCTTAATGTGGAAAAATTTGGCTTTCACATATTATGATTGATTCCGTCAGATTAAAAACCAGTGTATTCAATGAAGTTTTGATTTGATTGATCCCTTGGGCACCGGTGTATGGTCGGGAAACTCACCAAACGCGCGTCTAACATTTGTACACGGTTGACATTCAAGACTCGTTCTTGTGTTCAACAACTCGACTGTGAAATTATTGGCCGGTCTCTGTGTTTCCTCCCTCCTACAACATGGGCCTCTTCTAAACCCAGGGTCATTCCTTTCTTTCCTCAAAAAGACTCTCCACACATAATCCCCAAAGATGACATAGACCATGAGGAAAATTATTTCCCTCGGTTCTCTTGTATGAAGTTAATGTAAAAATATTTATAAAAGTTTATTATCTTGGATTGGAAATATATTTGTATAGATTCACCGGGTTGAAATACTAGTGGATTCCAGAAAAGTTTTCTACGCAACGTGAAATGGAAGGATATGGTATGCTGGGCACCAGCTGAAAAGATCCGAAAATAGACGATTTGATAAACAAGCAAATAACTTTGACTATAAGATTACACGAAAAATCACATGACATTGACCAGGACAATGGGATAAACAAATCCCGTCATTTAGTAAAGTCTAAGAGGAACCAAGGGGTTTCAAAATCACTCTTAAAGTCGGTGGATCGACAAGATGAACACACTAGGCAAAAACATTGGCACCATAAATACATTTTGGAGAGGAATCCCCGTGCTATTCCAGGATCCAACAGTGGACGATGGTGAAAATAAGGTTTTGGTGGAGTTTATAAATAAAAGTGTTTTATGAGTCCATATCTCTTTTGAACTACTTTCAATGCTGGCGAACGTTTTTCAACTTTCCCCTAATCCTGGACTAAAGACATAGGTAGTTACTTGGTAGTTATTGGCATTCGAAAGTTGAAGTAGATGCCTAATCAATCTTCATTGATTCATTTTTTTTACTTAATTGTTTCTCTGGTGCGTTAGTTCTTAACTGAGGCCTCAAACCAGTTGACAATGAGTGACCGGTGTGGCATAAATCACGTCGTCCAACTATAACAATAATAATTGTTACCCGGGCAGCCCCGGGCTACCGGCCATTATGAAATTCAAGAACAACAAAGAAGTTTGTATGGATGTAATTGTTTATCCTATATTCACAACAGTCCAATTGTATTAAGCTGCCCCTGGGCGACGACCAAATATATGTGGAGGATGTGTTATTTTGGTCACTACGAAACACCCATCCTACGAAACGTTGCATTTAAAAAAAAAACTAAATTGGTTGATGTGTTGAATACGAGTTATATAACTGTCCTAAAAAACTTATTTAAAATCGTCAATTATGTTTTCTAGACTAAATAAATTTAAAAACCGCGTCATCATAATCACGGTGTCCAATCGTTAAGAGCTCTATTGTAACTTTTCGTTCTGTTATATGCGTTGTTTATGAGAAAGAGAAAGAGGTTACAACAGACAACGGAGTAAGTAACCTCCTCCTTAAATGTCACCATTTGTTTCGGTTTTTTACCGTTGGGGTGATTAACCCCTCGACAAACCCTCTTCTTTATTCTGATAAAGTTGTTTCCTACAACTGCAGACAGAGTTACAATATTGGGTCAAACAAGGCCACAAGAAGTTATTAGTATTAATTTTGCTAAAATTACTTATTTTTTTAAGTATGCAGGTACAAGATTTTTAAAGCGTAGTGTTTCATGCAGATATTACATTTGAAAATAATACGATTTAAAGAACGATTTTTTTCGACTCGTTATTATGTTTAACGACTCGGGTTTGTTTTTACATTTCGTTATGTTATTTACGTGTAATAGGAAAAGCAGAGGTCCAAGAAACGAGCCCTGTGGGACTCCCAAACTGTTCGGCACTCCTCCGATTTTGAAAAAAAATCTATCAGTTATATTGCTTTGGAGGTTATTACAGGTTTTTTTATATGTCGTGTCACCTATTATATGCACTATCAACAAAAGATCAAAAGCTTTCTTACATTTTTTTCCAATGCGCCTTTGGATTCCTGAACTCAATGAAGGTGCAATGAAACCTTTGTTCTGGGTAGTGTAACTCTTTAATAATAGTAATAATCCATTGCATTGACACGTGACACATAGGGAGAGATTCTTTTCCCTTTCGAAACTCTCTTTACTGACGCAAAATATGTCAACATCGCAAGCGATTTTGTTCAGCAGCTACTGTGAAATCTTGCACGAATTCCCTTAAAAACACAATAATTCTGTGTGCGAAAGGAAGAACGGAATGAGTAAAAAAATCATGTTTTGAGTTAAGTATGTAGAATTGTTCCTTACATACATATCTAGCAAGGAAAAATGAGTTAGAAAATAAAGTTCTCTTATTTCTTCATGTGGGTTACATTTAAAAAACCAAAAACATTAATTTTGTGTTTAGTCTTCTGAAAGCCTGCGTTTATTGACTCATTCCGTTCTTCCCTGCGCACACAGAATTTATTGAATCTTGTTTTTTTTAAATTAATTATTATCGTGTAGTATTCTCAAAAAACATATTACATATTCATCGCGTTCCTGATTTCTCTTCTTGCTTAAATAATCTAAAGCCCTTGGGTTCTACGAGCAAGCGGTGTTTAATATTAAATACATTTGCGTTATCTCAACACCGCGATAAGAACTGTATCATTTAATTTATTATTGGTCTAAACTCGTTTGAACACAATGGCTCCCTCGGTGATTTAGGCCTGTTAATGAAAACAGACCTGAACAATGTGAACAGCGCTGTTGGAACAAGCCAACAACTGCACAGCCAAACTGCTCGGCTTGGTTCTGCTACACTGTCGATTTGCCGTAGTGATTTCCGTTTCTTGTCTTCGAGGCCCAGTGGGCTGTGTTCAGTGCTTGTTGGTGATTTGTAATCAAGCACTTGATCGCTAATTTCAATTATGAGGAAATTGATGTGGGTTTAAATCTTACTGGTTCAACTGCTCTGGCGCATTTCATTCAAACCAAATTTCAAATTAAATTTATGACATGTTTTCGTAGAAAGCAATCACTGACACATTTACTGAAAATCAAATAATAACTTTGTACAAGACCACAGTTTTTTTTATGACCGACCGGTTTCTGCCTATTCTTTTTTTTCCTCTTTCATTTCATTTCATTTAATTTCATCTGTTTGTTTCTCTCTGATCCTGTGTTATAATTTAAATGTTATTCTTTTGCTTAATTACTGTTCTCTTATTTTATATTGTGTTCTCCCTCTATATGTACGAGTATATTTAACTATTTTTTGTTTAATTTTGTACCCTGTTGATGCTTAGGCTAAGCGAAACTAGTGAGTCATAAAAAAAGTTTTTATTTAATTTTCATGAAATTTATAATTTTCCACATTTGCTTACAAGCGACAATCTGGGAGTTAATTTATTTAAATAACAAGCTTTCCTACACCGTTTTGCTTTCAATTGTGTGTCTTTTAACATTTGACGATGTTTTTAGTGCACGTTTTTCATCTGCCAACACATTCTGATATTAGTCATTGGATTGTATCAATGTCTTCTCAAATCCTAGACTCTGAGCAGAAACTGGTGGTCCATTTGATAGATACTCTTATCTTAACAAGCGGATCGCAATCTTTACAGCACAGACGTCAGGTGGGAATACTGTCTTTGTTCTACCCTTATTTCAATGCAAAATATTCCGAAAAACATGCGTCATTGATTACTTCGGCACCGGTGCACAGCTTGGAAACTTGCCAAACACGCGTCCAACATTTTTACACGGCTGACATTCGATACATGAGAATGGGTATATACATCGCTGGGTAAATAAATTCAATTTTCTGTTAAATAAAGTTTTCCAGTAAAGATTCGATTTTAAATTCGTTTATCTTACAGGGATATTATAACATAATGTCTATGTTATATGAGTACTTTAATTAGGCGTGTCGCTGGTCGTTAGCCAAGATAACGTACGGAGTAGTGCGTTAACGAAGTGACCTGAAGTTGATCCATATAAACCAGTATTCGAAACTAAATTATGAGAACTTGCCATTTGAATTACTTATTTCCTAATGCCAATGTTTTCTTCGCTATCTACTAGTAGGAATGTTTGGAGAAGGTTGGCCATAGTCACTCATGGATACTGAAGTTTGTTATCAGATGGCATTAGATGTAGCTTTATACATCACACATATAGGTTCTCCTTGCTTCATCCAATGCCATGCGTTACCTCAATCATAGTTTTTTTCTTATTCAGATTCCTTGCATGCCACGAGTAAAGTAATTGATATTAATTATTGAAATAATATCAACAATCTTCAACGTAAATATGAAACAGAAAAAAATAACGGTCGCGACCGAGATTTAAGGTATGTAATATGTGCTCAGGTAAAGCTTTGTAAACCATACAAAGATGGCAGCCATATCGGAAGAAAAATTGAAAAAATGGTATTAATAATTGTAATGTGCCAACCAGTTGAGCACATTTGCAGCTTACCAATGTCACTAAGCATTCTTACAAATCTTGTATTATATCATAATTGCATCCTTAATGTATTTCTGTCTCATAAATTGTATCCTAACACCGCTTTCTAAAATGTCTTTTTAGATGTATTATTTCATAAACCACATGTTTGAACTATGGTACTTTTAGTTTGACCATGCGAGTATAGAAGCAGAGCATTTCTATAAAAACCTTCTCTACCCCATTTCTATTCACATCGCACTCCCGTGCAGTAGTAAACCATGTGCAGTCAAAGGTTTAGTTATAATATTACATAAATTGTTCCAATAAAAAGTATTCAAAAGAAAGTAATTATATTTTATTCATCATCTCCGAACAAAAGCGAGTGCGCCTTACCCAAGGAGCATTCTGTCCATCATAACAGTAATCATTACATAATTTTAAAATGAAGAATGAGATCGATTGAAAATGCCAGTTTATTATATGGTCTCGGTGGCTCAATTGGCAGAAGTGTTACTCCCGGATAGAGTAGAGGTTCCGAGTTCGAGTCTCGGTCGCAACCCTTATTTTTTCAGTTTCATATTTACGTTGAAAATTATTGATATTATTTCAATAATTAATTCACAATCAACAGTTCCATGCCTCGCTGACACATATCAGGATTGGTATCAAAACTCTTTTGTGAACCGCTAGCCCCAATTCCGTTGGCGACTCTACCAGTCAAAAATATACATTGAGTCCCAACATTCAGAACCTAGCAGAGTTCAAACGGGTCTTAAAAACCCAATGTTTTTTAAATCCTAAATACAAAACGTAACTTATCAAAATTTAATTTCTTTAAAAACGTCCTTAATTTGCTTTGTTTCGGTTTTCTCCTTACTTGTATCCTTACAACTTTATGTCCTTACTATCTGAAAACCATATAAATACTCATTTTCATAAAATATTTATTGTTCTTTTGTTACTTATTATATTTACACTGCTTGCAGCTTTAGAATCGTTTACTTATAATACTTGAATATTATTTTTTTTAAGTACCAAAATGTTAATTGTCCTCAATATAATTTCCTTTTCTTTGATTTCACAAATATTCATACGTTTCATCTGGATTTTTAGACCCTTAGCTTTTAGTATTTTTTTAAATATATTGATGTAGACATGTACCATATCTGAATTCGTGATTTATGATAACGAACATGATTTTAGATAGTTTTAATTTGTATGCATATTATATATTATTTTCTCTTTGTTAGTTAGTCTTATAAGCTCAAATAATTTAGTATGACGCGCACTTGAGGTGAAATATCACAAAGCAGCGCTATATTAGTTCACTGTTATTATTATTATTATTATTAACAACAAAACAATAACGTCTCAATCACGTCCATTACTCTTCCATTGATATTTTCATTTCACTGGCATCTTGCGTAGTACACATCGATATAGGCGTATACAGCTGTACAGTCGGTCCAATGAGCTTTTATTGTTACACATTTCAAACCTCGCCATAGCCACAACGACTGTTGCTTGCTTCTGACCTTTGAGGCCATTGCGCAACCGGCATACCTGGTCGTGAACCCGACTTGCGCAAATTACAATATACCGATCCAGTTTGATATGACGTCACAATTAGTATTAATCGGAACGATTGCCTCGTTACTCATTTAGTATTTAGAGCGTGTCAGATCTATGTATAGCTTAGTTATCGCCGTGTGTCGTAGTTGGAGTATATCGTAAAGTATTTATTCGTATTTTCGAATATCCTTTGTTCGATGTTGTACGATAGAATGTTGATTTAATGAAAATGAAATAATAACTTTGTATAAGATCGCAGATTTTATAATGATTTTTTTTTGACCGAACAGTTTCGACCATTCAGAATCGAAACTTTGCTTGAAATGGCTTTAGCCGTGTTTGATGACCAGATCTGAATAGCCAGGTACTTTCCAACCTTTCTCTTCCCCATCTTCCCCTCCCCACTATCTATAGCCTCACAACATACCCCGCTTGGGGATGCCATAGTCTCACTGGCTCTAGATGGTTGGGAGCAGTTGGGACTCCTTGCGCCGTATTTACGGTAAAAAAATAAAAGCAAAAATTCGTAGAAAGCAATCACTTTGTGGTTTGAGAAATGTAATGAAATTGAAATAATAACTTTGTATAAGACCACAGATTTTTTTATGACCGACCGGTTATCAGAGTACAAAATTAAACTAAACAAAAAATACAAAGGGTGCGGTGATGTATCTTGATTGCACAAATTGAACCAGAAGTGTATTAGAGCCAGAGGTATGTAACGTTCTATCGTACGGTGTTATGTTAAAAATTTCACAGCTTTTCTGACTGGATTTTGAAGGTTGGCGAACTCCACTGTCGAGCGGTTAAGATCCTGGACTACGAATCAAGAAGTCGCGGGCTTAAATCCCAGCGTGGAAAATGAATTTAACTTTATTAGTATGTGTTACTTATGAAAAAAAAAAAAGTTTTCTTTTATTATATGTACATTTTAAAAAGAACACACTGTAAAACTTCTCAAATATAAAATTTAACGATTTTATACACTTTTTGTCCCTTTTTCGCTAATAACAGTACGTAGATGTAAGCAAGACAAAAAGCTATTTCTCAGTGACGTTTGACTAAGACATCACTGTCGGGATTGTATGCATATTCACTAGGGTGCTCCTCAATTGGAACTTTTTCTAATTGTCAATGGGCCACCCTCTTAATTCATAGATATGATCTGAAACTTTAAGTTTGTGAAGATTTTTTTTCAAACCTTCACTTTTCAAACTGAATGCATTTAACTTTTTGTTTTCGATTTTTTAGATAAATAAAACCTTTTCATATAATATAACGTATTATCGAGATGGTGCACATTTAAAATTTCGAAAAATCTCTACTTAAGAAGCTTTCAAAATGCACCAATACACACAACCCTACTCTTTTGTTTTTGTTAGGGTCAATTCTTATTCTTCGACCTGTATTTTATTTATTTTTAGTAAATATACTATTAAATCAATACAATAATAAACATTTCTGATTTATGGGCGATTATACGGATAATTAATTCGTCAATATTTCATTTTGCGTCCAATCCCTTGGAGAATTTACTGCGCTAATAGACTTCAATCAGTTTCTGCGGATTATAAAGCCATGATATCAAAGCAATTCATTTGACTTAGATTAACATATTAATTAATTAATCCTCTCAGATACTGTTTGCGTTGATAGTAATAATAATGAATAAATATTTTATTTTCCGTTTAAATCTAAGATAAATTATAATCTATATTGGATGGCCAAAAGACTACTTGTTTATGGCTAACGTCACCAACTTCTTCGATTAAAATTTAGTATTTAACGGCTTTCGTGGTCGAGCGGTTAAGACGATCGACTACGACTCCAGAGGTCGCGGGTTCAAATCCCTGCAAGTGCAAATAAATCTAATTTATAATATATCGTACCTATATTTGCGGCACGTTCCGGAGTGGTAGATACTTTAAGTATCCCCCTGGTGAAAGACCACCATCTAGAACAGAGGTTCCCAAACTTTTTTGTCCCGTAGACCACTTGTCGATTTTTTCTGTTTTGTATAGACCCCCTGCTTTCCTAGTATTGATTTTTTTTAGCGTTGGAAAAAACTTCAAAGTTTTGTGAACGCTTCAGGAACTGCTAGTTCTTTGAAATGAACCCTTCGCGGTGAACACTTCAATTGTAGTCGAACTCGTCAAAAAATAGTACTAGTCGGCAGAGATCGCAGATCGAAAAGTGCTAGCACATCACCAAAAATTCCTCTCCGAAAAAAAGCACTAGTCGGTAGAGATTTGAAATCGAAAAGTATTAGCAAATCGGCAAAATATCCTCCCCCCAAAAGTGCTAGCAAATCAAAAAAATTTACCCTCCGAAAAAAAGCACTAGTCGATAAAGATTTGAAATCGAAAAGTACTAGCAAAACGGCAAAATATCTTCCACAAAAATTATTATTATTAATATAATTAGGGAATTAAAGTCCATTATAAGATATTATTACGTAAGTACCTGCATAGGTACTATCTGTGGGGTGGATTATTACATTTGGGGGAAGCCAACATCTTGGTGACGGCCTGCCTAAATGGAATCCACTCCCGTGGACCCCCATTTACGTCTCATGCACCCCCAATTTTTTTTTTCATTGACGTGGACCCCTTGCAGGTCGGAATCGACCCCTGGGGGTCGATATAGACCACTTTGGGAATGACTGATCTAGAATCTAAAAATTGCTTGAAATGGCCTTAGCCGTGTTTGTTAACTAGATCTGAGAAAAGACAGATACTTTCCAACCTTCCTCTTTCCCATCTTCTTCCCCTCCCCATTACCTTCAGCCTCGCAACATACCCCAATCGGGGATGCCATAGTCTCACTGGTTCTAGACGGTTGAGAGCTGTTGAGAATCTTGTGCGGTATTCAGTATTAAAAATCTGACTAGTAGTTTTTTTAATTGTTTTTTTTTTTAATTATACACAGCACACAAACATTTGAATCTCTTACGCACCTTTATAACTGTTAATTTTGCAAACATTTTACTATATACCAGCTAACAAACTAAAGACGTAGGTTAACACGATTTTAATGTGAATAAGTAAATAAAAATATTACACAATTTAGGAAGAAGTGGAGGACGCCCGAGGAAGACAGGGCACAATCAAGTAAATCAAATACTTGAATCGGGTCATGCGAAGAGTCAGAATAACAGAAGAGTATGTATTGGACGGTGTACGAATGGGAATAAAGCAATGAGTGTGTGCCAAGACAGAGTTGTATGGCGGTCCGTCATCTCTGCATACCCCTGCGGGGAAACAGCGTGATGGTTAGTTAGCTAGTTAGTTAAATAATTTAAAGAAATACTATTGGTTAAACACTCGCACAGGCTCTATTTTATCATTGTACCATAGACATAAAATACAAGACACGTCATATTCATACAAATCTTACGAAAAATGTAGCACCACCTAGCATCGTCTTGTTTTCCGTTTCGCCCGCTTATGAAAAGGATAGCCATTCAGAGAATATGTGTGTGCGGAAGAGATAGCTATATGAAGCGTGTTTCGAAGGTATGTCTCGTTGACTTGGCTTAGTGCAACCAGGCGCGTTGTCTCAGTAACGTATCTATATTATTTAATTCATCTAAGCATTGTTTCGCGGTGTTTTGATGGGAGGTCAAACATATATCGAATACGCCAATTTTGTATTCGCTCTAGTTCGCTCATGAGGTCACCGTTTATCTTTAAATAACTAACGTCGTGTAGGTAATTCAGAAATTGTAACAGTAAAGTTGGAACGCGCATGATCATTGACGTAATTATCTCATAAATGACTTTACTACGCCTCATATGACTAATCATCAAATACAATGGTTTGATGTTAATGATGGACGACATCGAGGAAACGCCGTATCGCTCATGACAAAACAATACCTTATATTCCACACTTGGTTCAAGAATATATATGGAGAGAGAGAGAGCTAAATATTTTTACCCAACCTATACAAATTTACCATAAATAGATTTTTTCTCCGGGTTTTTACGTCGTAAACTGTGAGAAAGAAAGAGACAAGATAATTAATAATAATAATTGGCTGATTTATATAACGCCGTTTTCGTGACAGCAATATCACCTCAAGAGCGCTTTACAGCATAATTAACATACTATTAAAACTAAGACATGATATTAACTTATGCCTAATACTTAAAATAGGACTTACGACTAACATATTCACAGTAACAAATATATATATATAATGGTTGTTGCCCGTGCTGTCGGACCTAGGCTAGAAAAAATAGAGTAAGTTATAGTAAACTATATATATAAACTATGTATAGCACTCGGAAGTTGTCACATAATATCGCACCACTTTTAGGTATGTAAGCATGTTTTCCGCCTCCCGCGTCTCCGGCGACTCCGTCCACTATGTTTTGTTATGCGACATAACGGTTTTTGGGGTCCTGTATTTTTGTTGATAACAATGGTTATTAAAAATACTGTGAAAAAGTGGTTGTACAAATAAACAAAACATTATGTCGACATGGATGCACCTTTTTACATAGCTGGATGTAAAAAGGTGTATCAACAAAAACCCTAGCCACGCCCGAGTCATGAAAAACTCAACAATCCTGACTACACTGTTTCGCAAAGCTATCCCTCCTGGTATATTATTGCTCTGATATTCCACATAATACAAATTTTACAGGGGACATTTAAAAAAACTGACGATAAATCTGAATTTTTTATCACATCAAAAATTTGCGGTTTACGTTATTTAACAGTTTTTTTAATTTTTTTTATTTAATGTACGAAATCTTACCCCAACAAAGTCGTAAGATTAATTCATCTGGCCAGTCCTACTACCAGTTTCCGTTATGGCGTTCCAGCACTTAGGTAAATGCGTGTAGACTTTGTTCACAGTCGAAGCGCTCCATATGTAGCGGAGGATGGTTATTTCTGCACCTCTCATACGCGCATGTTCCCCTAATAACGGGCCTTATAGACTTATAGTTCGCTCTTCGTTTCTGATTACAAGACACGGCTTGTTTATCTCACAGCAGTTGAGTAAGAATCCTAGAGGATGTGAAATAGTATACTTATATTGATCATTTCATTAATATAAAACTTTAAAAACATTTAATGATCATGAAAAAATAAGTTTGAATGATACCACGGATATTACTTTATTTTTTTGTTAGAATCGAGGAACATCTTAGATGTTTAAATAACCACGGTTTTTCTGAATTCGCTAATCATCTCATTGATAAAGATCGTACCTTCAATAAAAGCACTGGTGCTCATATTCTTCACAAAAATGACCATGGCAACAGGTTTAATTATTTGGAAGCACTAGAAATAAAGAAGCCATTGAAATTAATAGTCATATTCTTAATAATTAGGTTAATTTGTTCAGTTGTCCAATATTAGGTATATTTCCCGTAAACTCATAAAATTTCTCATTATTCTTTAATCACCTTCTCGGTTGACGCTTATTCATATTATCTGTTTTTTTTCTCTCTGTTCCTTTTTTTTATTATTTAAATGTTGTTCTTTTGTTTTCTCATTGTTTTGTTATTTTATTTTATATTTTGTTCTCCTTCTCTGTATGCATATATAACCGCACGCTTTTGTATTTTTGGTTGAGTAAAATTTTGTAACCTGATGATGCTTGGGATAAGCAAAACCGGTCGGTCATGAAAATTAAAATAACATCCGTGGTCTTGTACAACGCTATTTTTAATTTCTTTAAATATGTTAAACCACAAAGTAATTGCTTTCTACGAAAATATAAAAAAAATATATCCACTGTTACTATTTTTTCAATATTTTATATTTTCTCCGAAGGCTGTCATCGTAATCATCTTGGGGATGCTGTGCAGAGGGTCTGTACAAGGAGAGTGAACATTTTATTATATCTAATTTTGAAACTGTTAATTCGTGGTGGAATTCCATTTTAATGATTTAATAAAACAAATATATAACTTTATTCCACTTTTATTTTATGACTGGACCGGTTTCAGTTAACGGCCATCTTATATACTATACATGTTGTTGTTGTAGGTTAACAACAACATGTACTAGTCTGAAGATGGCCGTCATAGGCCGAAACCGGTCCAGTCATAAAATAAAAGTGGAATAAAGTTATATATTTGTTTTATTAAATCATTAGAGTGAACATTGTTGCAAAGTCAATTTCATGATCCGTATCATAAGCCGTAGGTTAACAAAAACATGTACTAGTCTGAAGATGGCCGTCATAGGCTGAAACCGGTCCAGTCATAAAATAAAAGTGGAATAAAGTTATATATTTGTTTTATTAAATCATTAGAGTGAACATTGTTGCAAAGTCAATTTCATGATCAAAATAGTTAGGTGTACTGAAAATGTCTTGTTCTATTACAGCGATTATCAACTGTGTACGAACGTTGGTTTGGTACCAATGCCACTAGTTCTTCCGAGCATTCCATTGAAATATCGGTAGAACAACCACAACTTCCTTCCTCTATCGTCTATGTTACAAAGTTTGTAAAACATTGACATTTTCATGGTGTTTATAAAGCATTTTATGGCTCCACAACAACAGTGGTGGCTACTTATCTTAACTAACCACCAATTTTAGATAATTTCTCTAGATAGGGTTTTAAACTCTATGTTGTTTGTTATTATTATTATTATTTATTACTCTTTGTTAACTATATGTCACGTAGATCCAATAGTTCTGGACTCGATTACAAACTTTATAAACCGTGCTTTCCAGTTCTATGACCAAGCTCCTTCTACCTTCCTTCTGCTTCTACTGGCTTTGTCTATTGGCATTTAGATGGCCTGGGAAATGGCCTACAACAACACTACTCGCTACTTGAATTACTGTTTATTTGCTACTCATATAGGCTTTGACCACCCTTTGAACTTTGAGCTTGAGTAATAATACTAATAATGAACTTCCGGCATTTTGTAAGTCGAATTGTTATTAATGAACTCTTCCGAAATTTTAATTAGTATTTTTTTTTACTTAATAGGTAACTGAGCCAAAAAAGTAGTCCAATATTAGGTATATTTCTCGTAAACTCATAAAAAAATTCATCATTCTTTAATCACCTTCTCAGTTGACGTTTTGTCTCTTTCATTTCATATTATTTGTCTCTTTCTCTCTGTTCCTTTGTTTTAATGTTATCCCATTGTTTTCTCATTTTTCTGTTATTTCATTTTATATTTTGTTTTCCCTCTGCACGTACATATATACAACCGCACACTTTATATTTTTTGTTAAGTTTAATTTTGTTCCTTGATGATGCTAAGGCTAAGCGAAACCAGTCGTTCATAACAATTAAAATAATATCCGTGGTCTGATACAAACTTATTTTTTTATTTAAAAAAAAACCACCACGATTAGTGTTTTTTTAAATTTTGGAGGCATTTTTCTTCACAAACAATATTTTATTTAATAGAAGTAGGTATTATGTACCGAGTTGTGCGCCAGCATTGTATTTTGCTCATAAACCCTCCCTGACCCAAATATATAGTAACAAATTATTTGAAATGTGTATTTCTTTCTGTTCTTTTATGCGTTTAATTGTGCTGTTCCTATATTTATGGTATTTTTTAGTGTTGAAAAAACTCATGTCGAAAAAAGAAAACGCAAATAACAGAATAAAATCTATTTTCATTAGGAATTTGGAAGAATAATTTATTATTTTTATTTTTTAACTTTTTGTTTCTTATATTATTATTTTTTTACTTTACCTACCTCACTAGGTCATTAGAACCTGTTCTGAGGCAGGTGACAGTGAGTACAAGTAAAGTAATATATAAAAAAAAATGATTGTATTTGCTACACAATGCTAGATGATACAACAGATACTGACCGTAAAACTCTCTTGATACCGTATAAGATACATGGACAGTAGGTAAAGTTGCAAGGCACTAAATCCTATGATTAATGACAGTGGATACGATACAAATATACTCGTACATACATTTTACATCTTAACAATCCTACTATTATTGATATGGAATACATAACCCAAAGAAAAAACAAGAAAATGTTAATAAAGTAGTAAATAATAATAGTGGAGTTAAAAGAACCATTGTAATTTTATTGTAATCAAAACAGGTCTAACTAACTAACCAACCATCACGCCGTTTCCCTGCAGGGCTAGGCAGAGAAGATAAACCGCCATACAACTCTGTCTTGGCACACACTCCTTGTTTCATTCACATTCATACATCGTCGAGTACATACTCTTCTATTATTCTGACTCTTCACATGACCCGATTCAAGTTTTTGATTCACTTGATCGTGCCATGTCTTCCTCGGGCGTCCCCGACTTCTTCCATTCAATTTCGCATTATATATTCTTTTCACACTTCTTTCTTCGTTAATTCGCTCTACATCTCCAAACCATCTAAGCGTCACTTTCTTGATCCTATTTATAACGCTTACATCAGCCTTACATTCTTTTCGCACATTCACATTTTTAACACGGTAATACATGGGTTTACCGCACATACGTCTCAGGGATCTCATTTTGTCAGCATTCAGTCTACTTTAATCCTTCCTCTGTCAGTTCCATGCCTCACTGTCATACATCAGGGTTGGTATAAGCGCTCCATTGTGGACTGCTAGCTTCTGAAAAACAGGTTGACTGCGTCAATTGGGGTCATCGACGCCCAAGTGCCCTGTTAAACCAGATTTTCTCCGCTCCCACGGTCCTGTTCTGAAAGAAAAGCTGTAAACAACGAAGCTCTATGATCTTTCCCTTTTTCTCCTTCCTTGTACTGCATATAGTCCAGTTTCGTTTTTCCTTAACTTTGATTTTGACATAATGACACATAGAGTGTTAACTTGGATTACACACTCTGACTCCTTTATCTTATTTGTTGGAAAGTATAGTTAATTTTGCGAGATATAACTGCATTAGTCCAGTCCTTCCGGAGGATTTTTTTGGGCTTTTTATGTGTTGTACGGACACTTTCTTCATACCGGGCGAGCTTAATGATCGACCTGTTCTTTTTCATTTAGTAATTGACCGATTGATTTCAGATAAAGTTATTGGGCACTAGGATTTCAGAGTCGTTGTGTATTTGTGTCATCTAGCCTGATCGCTTTGTTCTGGAGAATTTAAAGTCTTTTCATGGGTGACGGAGCTGCGTGGCCTTAGATGGAAGCTGCGCTTAGAGCAATAATATACCAGAAGGGGTAGCTTTGCGAAACAGTGTAGTGATTGTTTATTTTTTCCTGACTCGGGCGTGGAAAGGGTTTTCATGGACACACATTTTTATATCCATTCATAGCACACGTCGACATAATTTTTTGTGTAACCACTTTCTCACAGTATTGTTATCAACAAAAATATAGGATATTACCTCAAAAACAGTTATGTCGCATAACAAAACGCAGTGGGCGGAGTCCCCGGAGACGCGAGAGACTGAAAACGTGCTTACATACCAAAAAGTGGCGCGATATTATGTGATATCTTGTCTTCTCCCTTTCTCTCCCCGGCGTGCGACGTAAAAACCCAGAGAAAGTGTTTTATTGTAGATTCGTATAGGTTGGGTAAAAATATTCAGCTCTCTCTCTCCATATATATTCTTACTCTAAGAAGCTGCGTATGTGATTAACGGCCTGAATGGCCATGTTTATTAGTGATTTTCGATGAAGAGCTAATTATTTCTACACATCGTAGATGAGACTGACAGGGAGCGCGTTGCAGACTTGAATTTATCGAGTTGCGATGGTGCCAGGTGAGTCTAGAGTCTAAAGTTAAAGCGAGATACTTCATGGTTTTTCGTCCTTCTTATGCCGTTTTCATACCTCCCTGCCATAAACTCACCTTCTCTGTTGCAACTCATCCAGTTTTCCAACATTCCTCGCCGTAAACTCAGAAACAATGAATTGCTGTTCCTCAATCATCACTCCACTAATTATGGGTATCATTCGCCACTGTCCAGAATGTCGAGACTCGTCAACTCCAGCCATGGTCCAATTTTTTTTGGCAACAGTCTAAATGTTTTTTTAACATTCTTTACTACTCTGCCAAAACTTTGACTTGACCTTGGCTTGAATGTTGTTTCTTATGTGTATTTGTCCTATTTTTGTCATTGCTACATTTAATATTATGTATGTGCTGTTCTTCCTCTGTTGCTCTTTTTTCCCATTTCGCGTTTTGTATTTTTTTTATATTGGACTTAGTCCGTTCATTTTTAAATAAGAGTTGGCATCAGAACTAGATTGTAGGATCTATATTGGTATCGAAATCCTTCAAAGTGCTGATGTCTCGAGGTATTTCCGTCTGTGCTCCGCTCGGACGCAGCACAGACGCCTCGCACAACAATTAATTAACTCCCCTCCGCGGCTGCGTTACGTCCCTTTGTTCCTTTTGTTGCCGGCGCTGATCTCAACGATAACTGGGCGTATTACGAATTGCAGCGCCCGCGGCCGGACATATGGCATGTCCCTGGTCGTACCCGCACAGCGATATCGTACCTTGGACTAAGAATATACATGGAGAGAGCCAAATATTTTTACCCAACCAATAAGAATTTGCGATAAATCACTTTCTCCGGGCTTTTACGTCGAATACCATAAGAGAGAAAGAAACGAGAAAAGTCCTCACATAATATTGCACTTCTAAGTATGTAAGAAAGTTCTCCGTCCGCGTTATTTCACATCATTGAGTCGTATAACTTACGTCAACGGATTTTAAGGTTATTTTCTATAACTTGCAGTGGTTATACAAATAAATCAAACATGATGGTGATATGTGCTATGCGTAAATGTTCAAATAGCACCACTTAAAGATTATAGAACATCACTTTCCAGAGGTAATTCAATGATATAAAGACATGAAATCAACAAAAAGCTTCCGTCATTATTTAGGCAAACCTGCTCCCAACCGTCTAGAGCCAGTGGGACTATGGCATTCCCGATTGGGGAATGCTGTGAGACTGAAGATAGTGGAGAGGGGAAGAAGACGAGGAAGGTGAAGGTTGGGAAGTACCTGGCAATTCAGATCTGGTCACCTAATACGGCTAAAGCCATTAAAGTAACGTTTCAATTCTGAATGGTGGTCTTTCATCAGGGTGATACTTAGAGTATCTACCACTCTGGAACGTGCCCCATATATACTTTATGTTATTTTATATCAATTAAATGTGTTATGACACTTATTTATTCGAAACCGCGACTTCTGAATTCACAGTCGAGCGTCTTACCACTCGACCATGCAGGCTGTCTTATTGGTGTTTGTGTGATCTTTTGACTTTATTAATCATTGTCATGGTGTATTGATATTGTTTTGTTTAATGTGTTCAAATATGTTTATTAAAAATGTCCGAATTCCACGTGGGCGGTAACTAATAGGCTATCCAACTTCCTCTGACAAATCTTTGTCTCTTTCTGTCGAGTCAGTATAAAGTCAACAATTCTGACTACACTGTTTCGCAAAGGTACTTTTCCATGTATATTTTTACTCTAAGTATCGTACTAAAGGCCGTGGCGCTCTCGGAGCAGCCTGGCGTGTTTTTAGTCCTTCTCGTTATTTTTCGCCAAATAAGTAGGATATTTTACAAATTACTTCTTTAAAATTACACTAAAATTACCGTTGTTGTGTATAGGTTAAGTGAATAAACTCTAAATAATTTTAAAGTGACTAGTTTCGACGTAATTTCGATTTTTAAGAAAATATTTGAATCTTCAAATATCAGTTTTTTTAAATGCAGTGCTAAAGCCCGAGAATGGTCGTCACACGACGATGACGTCGATGACCATTTGCCACATGTTCCGTCCCTTCGACCGCCGGCCCGGTAACCGGCAGGCGACCTTTTTTTTTTTTTTTTTTGTCAATTCAATACAATCATCAGTTCTTCTTTTTGCCTGCGCATATAACCTGTTAGAAATGTCGTGGCGCTTTTGCAGCTGCCTGACGTGTTTTAGTCTTGTTATTTTTCGCCAAATAAGTAGGATATTTCACAAATCACTCAAAAAAAAAAAAATAATAATAATAAATAAAAAAAAAATAATAATAATAATTAAAAAAAATTAAAAAAATAAAAAATAAAATAAAAAATAAAATAAATAAATAAATAAAATAAAAAATAAATTAATTCATTAATAAATAATAATTAAAATAAAAATCATTTAAAAATTGTGTCTATCTGATGGGACCTGCCAGTGAATACCGAACAAGAGTCTCAACTGCGTCCAACTTTCTAGAGCCAGTGGGACTATGGCATCCCCAATTAAGTTTCAGCTCAGCAATGAAGTTTCTACGAACACCACTTGCGGGGTTCGAGGCCAGCCCCCCAGTGGAGTGTGCGTCTCCGCCCTTACCTGGCTGTCCTCCGGCGGCTCCTTCATCGGCCTCTGCAGCCTCAAGGATCTCCTGGTCTGCGTGTTCTCGTCGCCTCCCCGGCTCCAAGCCCAGGGCGACAGGGGCAATGGGTACGAGGAAGAAGAGCGTGGGACAGGGTTTGAAGCAGTCGAGAAGAAAAATGGCGGATTGGTGAACTCCGCACCAGCGCAGCATACTCTGACTCTGGAGGACTCCGATGACAGTTTTTCAGCAACAAACATGCCTGGGCAGCTGCGCAAGTTTTTCCGCAAGAAGAAGAGAAGGACCACCACGACCAGCGCCGCAGCGCCGACGACCACGATTACGACGACGCCCGTGCCGCCCAAGCCGACGCCGCCCACCACCAAGCCGCCTTCCGACACCGGCGACGAATTCGGCTACCTTTGGTCACCGCTGGACTCGGCTCCTGACTCTGACTACTGACCATTAAACTAAGAATTAATATTAAGTAGAAATTAAGATTTGTACAGCGCCCTTGAGGTGATTTTTCACAAAAACGGCGCTATAAAAAATCATCCAAAAAAAAAAAATAAATAAATAAATAAATAAATAAATATGGACTGCGGGCCCCGACTCCGGGCCTTGGGGAACGCTTGGTGGGTGGCGTGCGTCATGCCATTGTACCGGCCGAAGTGCGACAGTTCGCATTGTCCCTAAATGCTAAAATTTGTTCAGTGTCAAAGTACCAACTTCGTATTGTTCTGTCTTATGCGGCTTTGTACGACTCGCCCGCAAGTTGACTAATTTAAAATGTTTCGCTAACGATCAATTTCTTTAACACACAGAATTCGCTTACTCGAAACATCTTCAACTCAACTATACATAATATTGAACGAAAAATGCATGACCCGACTGCACCCAAACTAGAATATATAGATACACGAATTATCGCCCTTGTGAAGTAGCACCATTTAGAATCGAAACGTTGCATTAAATAGTTTTAGCCGTGTTTGGTGACCAGATCTGAATAGCCAGGTACTCTCAATCTTCCTCTTCTTCGTCTCCTTCACCTCTCCACTACCTTCAGCCCCACAACATACTCCACTTAGACGTAGTTATGCAGAAAGCGTCCAACTCACAATTTGCTGAAATCGCGATGTACAGGTTTTCCTATAGATAAATACGAGATTTCTATCTACTGAAAACATCCAACTCCAAATGCATAAGATTTTCGGTAATGCAGATATTTTACTTAAATTGAACTTTAAAAACATTAAAATGTAGAATGGCAAAGGAAATACAATTATATTTTTTTATAAATACTTTTGTAGGTTATAAATTATATATTTATAATAACACTGATATTGACAAATGCCGTAATATGCTTTTGTATCGTCATTTTTTCAAACACCTTTTTCTCAGTCTTTATAGAGTTGGATGCTTTCTGCATAACTACTTCCAATTGGGTATGCCATATTCTCACTGGTTCTAGACGGTTGGGACCAGCTTGTGTGGTATTCGCTGTAAAAAAAACCTACAAGATAAAAATTACAAAAGAGCAACAACCAAATTACATTAAAGGTTATACTGAAGCATTAGCAGTCTTCTGATACTGCTCAAATAGTGGGTGTCGAAATTAGTGACATTTATAGAGTACAAATAACAATCTGTAAATAGGTTAAGAAGTACGGATGGCATTTGCAATCCCAACTATTATCCTGTTAGCAATGGCGGCTCGTGAGTTTTTAGTGTGCTAGAGTGCTAAGATTGAAAAATACGGCATTGTCAGTGTTGTTGTAGCCGAAAACGATTTTTATTTTTTTTCAAAGTTTTATTTTTTGTATGAAGATTTTCAGGATTTTTTAGTTTTGGTGGTACACTGCACGGATTTCCGAAATATCTTCATACAAAAAGTTGAAATTTGGATAAAAAAAATAAAATTCGGCTACAACAACATCAATGAATCATTTTTTTTTTTCAATCTTACCACTCTAGCACACTAAAAAGCCACGAGCCGCCACTGCCTGTTAGTCGACTACACACTGTTCAAGTCGGAGTCTGAAGCAATGAGCAGTTGTTGTTTCTAGTCACTCCTGTCGCTCGAACGATTAGATCGAGAAACGGGGATCGAACAAAGGAATCGTACTGCGTCTCTCCTTTGTGGCCGTTTGACATCAAAATATGATGTTCGCTAAAGGGGACATTAATATTTCTAAAAGTAATGTGCCTGCTTGTTTGAATTCGCATTCCATCAGTTTTGTGGCAAGAACCTTTGTGTGCATGTTTCTATTTCTTAATGAGGAAACGGTATTGCAGTATGTCAATAAATCTTATTTAAATGTGAAAACCGCACAAGTCCCAACTGCTCCTTACCTTCTGGAGCCAGTGAGACTCGTGAGCATGTGAGCATCCCCAATTGGCTTATTTTGTGTAATAACCGCAGCGCGATCGACAGAATGCTCCTTGGGTGAGGCGCGCTTTTGTTCGGGGATGTAGAATAAAATATAATCACTTTCTCTTGAACACTTTTTATTGGAAGAATTTATATATTATTATAATTAAACCTTTAACTGAACATGGTTTACTACTGCACGGGAGCGCGATGTGAATAGGAATGAATGTAAAATAATAGCATTGTGTTTACAGAATAGTTTTGCTTTTATACCTGCAAATGGGTATGGTCAAACTAAAAGTATCAGAGTCCAAACATGTGGTCTATGGAATAATGCATGTCAAAAATGTTTTTTTTAGAAAGCGATGTTAGATATAATTTATTAGACAGAAATATATTAAGGATGTAATTAGGATACAATAGGAGATTTGTAAGAATATTTAGTGACATGGGTAAGCTGCAGATGTGCTAAACTGGTTGGCACATTACATTTGTGTGGCTGGAGCTAGTGGGGAGGGAAGGAGATGGGTAAGTGGAAGGTTGGAAAGGATATGGCTATTCAGATCTGATCACCTATGTATCAGACCAGATTAAATCCATGTCAAGCGTTTCGATTCTGAATGGTGGTCTTTCACCAGGGCGATATTTAGAGTATCTACCACTTTGGAACGTGCCACAAATATACCATTTACTATTACTAATTGCTACGAGAAAAGATAACTGGATAAACTCTCTATGGTCTTATCAAATGAATTATTCTTAGGTTTGTATTTGACTTTCAACTTAATAAATTATGGTTCGTTGCCCGAATATTTAAGTACTTAAAGTTAATCTTGATCATCCGATATTGAGATATTTACATCAGAAATCATTTTCTAGCAAGCAAAACTGGGCACCAATAAATTATTTATTTGTTCTTTGAAAAGTGAACGTTGACTGAAACACAGCTTTTTATGTCTAGATTTTACAGTTTAACAGAACTATTTTCAGCTCTCTACGTCAATTCCATCTTAAGCCATGAAACTTTTAAATGTTTATGTATCTAACAGTAAAAAAATACTCCCAATTTTTTTCAAATTTTTTTAATTATTGTTTAGTTGGAATAAAATATGTTTCGAGCTCGTGTGAAGCTAGGTAGTAACTATTTATTTGATGGGGGCTTATTTTTTTTAAACTAATTTGCTATTTTAATTAGGTACATTAATAATTATTTAAATTCATGTGCAATTATGCATCAGTTTCAATATAGATTCAGACATTGGTATATTGGTTATTTTTCATATCAGCATCGAATTTAAAACCCTCAAGCCAAAGGTCTCAGCTAAATCTATAGAATTACGCCATAATTTTGAAGAGCACCTATTCGTAATACTTTTCATATTCCATCCACCTCGCTTGAACATCTGTGTTATCCTTCCTCCATAAAGCCAACAATTTTAAGGAGACCTAAATACTATTATTATTCTTCGGCTCAACAGATAAGTAGATACTTACCATTTATTTTGCGTTATCGGATCTAGGATCTACCGTAGGAATAATATCTCTCGCTCTCAGACTATTTAAATGTAGAGACGAACCTTTGATAGTTCAAATTTGAAGATATGACAATGTTGTATGCAATAAGTCAAACCTTTTGTTCATCTACAATATAAACCTTTGAATTTTCTCAACACAATGTTGATTCTTTACTTTGTAGGCTAAACTTTTTTTTCTTCTTTCCCCGACCAGGCTTCGTCTGGTTTGCCTGTCTTTTTATGGCGCCTCTCTTGTCTATTTGGTTCCACGAAAGTTCCAAGTTTTTGGCACAATATATCATCCATCCAGAGGCTTGCACTCCATATATGCTCATAAGCACTGCCTACTCTGCCGTACTCGCATAAAAATATATATTATATAATATGAAACTATTGCTAAAAATAAATCTATACTTTAAAAATACGTACAAATGCTCTATCGCCGTTCCTACTATAACGTGTCAAAAGCAGTAACTACATATGTCCAAACGCTGCCAACCCCAGAGTAGATTATCCTTTGTTCACTAGACTACATAAAATGTCTGTGCATGTATGCTGTGGGCTGTGTGCGCGTTCAATTGGCTCGTTTGTGTCAGTGTCTAGGCAGTGCTTTTACAGAAAAAATGCAATAACAATCAGAGACATCTGTTGGTACCTATCTTAAGTATCAATTTATCCCCTGTTTCTTCGTACTGCCTACCCTGACTAATCTGTGCACGCCACTGCATCCATGTATCTGTATGAGTATTGCCACACAAAACGTATGCGTGCAGCGCCTCTCATGCAATCTTGACGTGATCCATTTTATATCTGAACTCTGCTGTAAACACTACGAATCGACTTCCTCTCAGTGATTTCAAACATAATTACATTTATAGTCTTATTAACCCTGCAATTATTTTGATGACACCACAAATAATTCTAATTGTGTCACTAACGAAACATTTCACCTCGTTTATATATTTACGCTCCGGAGGTACAACAAGGTTTTTGTTAGATCTTTTCAGTTCGGTCTTCTAGCGTTTAGCCTTCTGGTGTTTTTGCAAGAATCTTTTTGGTCCTTACTTAAACATCTCCCCCCTTACTTACAATCGAGGTGTAAATGTTGCATATGGCGTAAGGTTGGGATACCGAAAAACTTGTCTTAAAACCACAGCTTATGTGTCCGATTTAATGGCCTACGTCCGACATATATAAAACAAAGCTGAACGGGTGCGTAAAAATCTAATAAGTAAGACGGTTCGACCATAGCATTTCCTTATCCGTTCAATGGTGTTTAAGGGATTCATTATACCTGTAGAGAACTTCCAGTGCATCTTCAAGCTTCCTCCGATAGTTTGTATTTCTATTATTAATCATTTTTTTAAATTGTTTTCTTTAGTGTTTCTAAAAATAATTGCACATTTCTGTTTCTTTTGTCATCAATACAACATTCCTCGTCTCGATCGAATCGTTGTCGAAGGCACACAAAGCGTCTGCAACCACATATCCTCTTTCCGTGTTTCCTCGCAGCTCCAACTCTGCAATTTAATTCTATTATGCTCTAGAAGTGACCCACCAGCCAAGATCAATAAACAATCCATATCTCCGATGAATTTACATTCGCCAACAACAATAGCGGCCGGAACGCCCCAGTTATGTCAATCCTTCGGCGGCTCTCAGCCAGATCCCTGTGGGGTACGATTGTACCCGCAGCGCTACGAAGATACATCGCAATACTTGGGATTACTAAATAAAAGCTAAATGACACGTGATTTCTCGGTGTTGATTCGATGGATTGGAATTCCTCGGCGCCGTGACGGGGAGCACCAGCGATTGTCAACATTAAGTATAGGTCCGTTCGTTTCTTTTCAATCGTGCTTTGTAGCGTCGGGAAAAACTTCAATGTTTTGTAAATGCTTCACGAATTGCTAGTTCTTTAAAATGAACCATTCGCAGTGAACACTTCAATTGAAGTCAAACTCGCAAAAAAGAGATTTGAATTTATCCGGTTATTTGTTCAGTTCTTTTTGAAACCGGTTTCTTGCTATTTTTTCGAAAAGTACTAGCAAGTCGGCAAAAGTTCTAGTCGGTAGAGATTTAAAAACGAAAAAAACTGGAACTGGTTCCTCGCCAAAATAAAAAAGTACTAGTCGGTAGAGATTTTAAAACGAAAGGAACTCCCAAAAAATTAC
Organism: Drusus annulatus; assembly: GCA_022651775.1. Taxonomy (NCBI): domain Eukaryota; kingdom Metazoa; phylum Arthropoda; class Insecta; order Trichoptera; family Limnephilidae; genus Drusus; species Drusus annulatus. The sequence continues at coordinate 109,182 of JAGWCC010000023.1, forward strand.
GTTCCTTTAGATTGAAGTACTTTGAAGTCGAACTTCAATTGAAGTAATTGAAGAGATGTACTTCTTTATAGGCTTTGAAGTTTGAACTTCACAACTGAACTACTGCAAATTAAAGTACTTCTTTGTAATCTAACTTCCATTGAAGTATTTGTTCAATGAACAATGAAGGAACTAGGAGTAGGAACTGCTGCCAAAAGAAGAAGTTCTTTCAGAGCGGTCACAACCCTAGTGCTTTGGTTTAAGTTCTTGGTCTGTTTCTTCTCATTTTTTGTTTCCTTATCCCTGCTTCGTCTCTGCATTCTTTCAATGAGTATGATCGAATATCACAAGAATCGAATTGATTTAGATTTAGTACCTCTCGTATCGCGTTTGGATAACTGAAGAAGTTGACTAGTTCGGTTTGACAACGTCAATATGTTTTTCATTTGTTGTCGTCGGGGCAGACAGCGGTTAATTTCTGCCTTAGGCACATCAACATACTATTTAGGGTGATTAATTTAAAACATCATTCGATTAATAAAATGTGTTTCATCATACGTTTTCTCTTATCAAAATGTTACGATTTTCCACTGATATTTTTAATAAACTCTGACTATATTAGAATTTAACCTTTATAGAGACACTATTTGAAAATCTTTCTCTTTTTTATAATTTTATCTCCCTCGTCCAAAGAAGCGAAGCTAGCAGTTCACAATGGAGTGCTTATACCAACCCTGATGTATTGCAGTGAGGCATGGAACCGGCAGCAGGCAGAGGAAAGTAGACTGAATGCTGCAGAAATGAGATACCTAAGGCTCATGTGCGATAAAACCACTTATGACTGTGTTGAAAATGTGGATATCCGGAAAGAATGCAAGGCCGATGTAAGCGATATGAATAGAATTAAGAAATGGACGCATATATAGTTTGGGCATGTAGATCGAATGAACGAAGAAAGGAATGTGAAAATAATATATGACGCGAAAGTGAAATATGAAGAAGTCGGGGACGCCTAAAGACGACATGGCACGATCAAGTGAAATAAGTACTTGAGTCGGGCCATGTGAAGAGACAAAATAGCAGAATATTATGTATGAGACAATGAATAAATGTGAATGAAGCAAGGAGTGTGTACCAAGACAGAGTTGTATAGCGGTCCGTTCTATCGGTCTACCCCTGCGGAGAAACGGCTCGATGGTTAGTTAGTTATTTTTCAAAGATTTTACTGCTTCTAATTTATTTTAGCCGTAGTTTCCTTGATTACTCTCTTTCACCGACGAATCATTACACTTCGCTTCCATCCATAATTCTTTCTTAAACTCCCCAAGTCGACCGCTATCTTGGTCAGTCTAAAAGTCTAGCACCAGATGGCCTAACTTTGTACCTACACACTGTATCGATAGATCCGTCCTCCGCTCGGCATACAAGATCAATCGATGAATGACGCTCATGCTGCTAATTTGAGGCGTTGATTATTCTATAAATACATGTATTTGTCTATCTACAGTGTTGCTGTAAAATGCCATCTACAATTTAAGAAAACCCTCTATTCAAACCATGATAAAAACCTGAATTATATCCCAGGAGCGCATAAGATGTCACGGATAAAATTTTGCTCAACAGAATTTACCGCGAGTGTTTTGTCGTTATTCCCACCGACTCCAAATGCATTGCCGAGGGTGTCTGCAAAAGAATTATCCTCGGAACACGAAGTTCGGACTGGCGTGTTATTGCTTTATATGGCCGATCAATGGGCGCTTTCGACCCTACTGAATCGCTTAACTAATCTGGCAACTTGCACCTTCTTACTCGGCGTCACTGCCGATTACACGCTTATCTGATTGGGTAGAAATGTTGGTGATTTTAAGGGTTGTGTTTTCATTGCTACTCTTTTGCAATAGTCAATATTTATCACCAGGTTTACGGGCATTTTTATATACCTATTTCTACGGTCTCCCGTCAAATTGACGGATAAACACAACTACTGTTTAAATAAACGTTTCATTTAACTGTAATTATAATCCACGTCTCCACACACTGACTACAACTCTATAACTGAAGATAGATTTATTTACTTACACTAATGCAGCCGTATGGTCAACTTCGCCAGACTTCCACCCTCGAAGAGACCTTTTTTATTGCCCCATAAATCATAATGCGCCGAATGTGTTACGCGACGAACGCGTATTTGTAATTTTTGTTTGAAACAAAATATCCTTCGCACCGGTGACATTCTTTCTTCAATGCTTCACACAAATCGTTACACTATGATTATTTTGTTTTAGAAGTAATAATTTCACGAATGGGATAAATTCAAAAGCGTTATTTCAATTTGACGGATGTCCGTAGAAAAAGGTATGTAGTGACTATATTGTCAAAAATAAGAAGTTTCCGAAATTTAAATTACAGTTAATATATTTACACTGTTCAATTATAAAAAGTCATAAAATATACTAATATTTCAAAAATACTGTCTGTTTAGTAACAATTGCAAAGCAAATCGGAAATCCGTCAATTTGACGGGTGCCCTAAATCTAGGTTAAATTTTTTAAAAAAATGATGTCACACTGAGGTCTATATTTAAAATTAGAATTGTTCAAATATGCGGTTTATGGTCCCGTAACGCGCGTTAAATAACGGTGACCTTAGCCTAGGCCCTTTTGGAATACCTACTATGTGAATGTTTGTCAATACTGACAAGGAAAAAAATCATTTAATATCAATTTCTACATACTTAAAAGGATTCTATTCCAATATTCGTTCCAGACCATTAAATATCATGAAACTCACGTAAAAATGTCATCTTTTAATCCTGCTTTCATCTGCAATCGTTTTTGTGCCTTTAGATTACCTTTATTCAAAATAATATCCCTTAGACAGTGGCATGCACAGAGCTTTTGGATCAGGATAGGCAATAGAAACAGGAGATCAATTGATAATAGAGAGGTACCAACAAACATCACTGATTGCTGTGTGTATTTGTTCTGTAAAAGCACTGCCTTGAGACACTAACAAAGATACTAACTCGCCACTAGAAAGGGCAACACCTCACAGCAAACATATTTTGTGTAGTCTAGATAGAACTATCTACTCTGACGTTGGCGGCGTTTGAGCATATGTAGTTACTACTTTTGACACATTATAGTAGGAAGGCCGGTGAGGCGCTGCGGTTCGATTAGCTAAGTTTCGCGCGTGGTTTTGAAAGTGTAGATTTAATTTTTGCAATAATTTTATATAATTTAATCGAATATTATTATGTGAGTTCAGCAGGGTAGGCAGTGCTTATGTGCATTTATGGAGTGAACGCCTCTCCCTTTGGATCCAAATTAATGCATCGAGCTCGATAAAATCAAGAAAATAATATTCAGTCTAGTTGGGAAGTGTCATTTTTGTCAAACTCTTATTTTTCTTCTCAACTGTAAAAGTACTTAGGAGTGTGTGGCTTTCGTTTGCGAGCTTTTATATCATTTGAACCGAACGTTCTATCCTTCAGTCTAAGAAAATTGCGTGCTTAATGATTTATTTATTTTAATCCATGTGTGTTTGTTGTGGCTTATTCGGTTTCCAGGCGCTATGATATTAAACAATAAAGAAGAATTGCCTTGGGTGTGCCAAGGAGCACGTCACAAACAATAAAAGAATCGTGATATAGTGCTTCTCTGTGTTATGAAGAGAGATACGAGAATGAATGAAACTATTCTCATTGACTACCAGACGAAATGAAAAACGAGAACTTTTTCATGCCCCTCACGATCCTATTCACAACTCATACTCGGCAAGGTGAGACTCACGTTTATAATTATACACTGGTCAATGAGCGTGTCAATAATAGTTCCGCTGAAAAAGGATTGGAATTCGCATCGTAAAATGTGATAATTGATTTCGTTTGCTTGTCCAGTTTCTTCGATGGGAGCACTTGATTATCACTCCATTAAATATATTTAGGTTTTTCTTGTAGATTTCCTGTTTTCTTTTGCAAAAATGTTTGTGATTTATTTTAGTCATTTTATGTAATATATACCTGCCCTCTAAATTCTGAAAGTGCCGCGATGTCGATTTTTAATTTCGGTGGACTTTGTTCATATGTTGGTAATATATCGTCGCTAGAAAGGCAAAAAGGCTTAGCGACACTTTGGTCAAAATTAGTTAAATATGCAGTTTTAATCAGTTTTTTTTCTACAAAGAATGCTGTGACTCTCGTTTGATTTTGAAAAAAATGTGGCCCTTCAGCCATCCAAAATATATTTACCATTTGGGAGAAGGCTTGACTCGAGCGACACAAGTTTGGAACCTTTTTTTTGGCTTTTTGTCGCTTTAGGTAATTCAGTGAAAGTTTTGAGTTACCCGAGTTTTTTTTTTCAAAATCCAACCACCTACTGAAGACTTATTTTATTGTAAAACAACAACTAAACTTTAAAGTGCTCTGGTGTAAACTTCCCAAAATGGCGCTTCAAACCTTTTGCCTTTCCGGCGACGATATTTTTTTACCAAAATATGGAGGAAAAAACAAGCTTAAAGGTACACCACAGGTAATTTTTTAGATAACCTTTGATTTTGACGATACGTTTATTTTTAAGAGGCCCAGTGCCTTTGAAATAAATCTATGAGAAGCGTTCTCCAAAAATGTGTTACTGCTCCATTCAATTTAGGAATAATGCGATAAACGTCTATTTAAAGGGAGTTGAAGCTGAAATGTTAAAAACCATAATTTCAATCGTGGAAATAAATTAAAAATTCTTCGTGACATCACCCATGGAATCGACGCGCTTTTCAGCCAGCTGTTCAGAGGTAAATGGATCAATTCTGTAGCAATTTCAACTTTTAAATTATAATGAGTTTTATGTATCAATTTTTTTGTGTACATTAAACTCAAAACAATTTAAAACAATAATCTCTAAATGTATCAATGTATTATTGAAATAAAAGTTTATTAAACCCTGTATCAACTTTACAAGAAATAATTTAGGATGAAAAGGATTGCTGCCTTTACTTTTACACCCCCCATATAATGCTAATAGATATTTTTCATAGCTAATACCGTACAAGAGTCCCAACTGCTCCCAGCCGTCTAGAGCCGGTAAATTGTGAGGTTGGGAAGTACCTGGCTATTCAGATCTGGTCACCAAACACGGCTTAAGCCATTTCAAGCAACGTTTCGATTCTGAATGGTGTTCTTTCACCAGGGGGAGTATCCACCACTCTGGAACGTGCCGCAAATATACCAAATATTATTTTATATGAATTAAATGTGTTATTATTAAATAGGTTTGAACCCGCGACCTCTGGATTCGTAGTCGAGCATCTTACCACTCGACCAAGGAAGCCGTCAAATTTTAGTTCATAATTAAATTGTCTAATCGGTATTTCTGTCTTGAAAAGTTATCTTTTCGGCCCGACGCCTGCAAGCTATCCCGTCAAAGATCTGTGTTTACTTCTAAAGGCGTCAAATTACATCACGCCGTCAAAAGCGTCAACATTGATCGGACATTTTTTTCCCCCGTCTATTCTTGTCCCGCCTCCGAGTTCGCTGCCGCCGCCGACGGTCGTACATGGCGCATTATCGTCGGCGGGTTTTTTGCCACACGTCTCGGCGAGGTGTGAACGCGCCGCGCGGAGGATTCGGTTCTGGTCAGGTGGGCAGGGTCCCTTTGCGGAGGCCGCTGTCACGTACGGGGGACATGGAAGCGCCGAGAGAACAGGTGTTTTTTCTCGGCGTCGGAGCGAATTTATTCTCTGAAAAAATACGGTTGCAGCCTCCGGAGGAAGTGCACCGCAGGCGTGTCCGTGTTTCCAGAGTGTGCTGGACTTCTCCTTCTACCTCCTGAAACTGATCGAGCATTTTCGAAACGGCCTCTATGGTCGGATAGTTAAGACGCTCGACTGCGAATCTAGAGGTCGCGTGCGCAAACAAATGTTATTTCGCATTTAATTCATATCGAACAATACATCGTCGCCGAAAGGGCTGAAGCGCCATTTATTAAAGTTTACACCTGAGTTTTTTTGTGTTTTATAATAAAATGTATAAGTCTTCTGTATCTGGTTGGATTCTGAAAAAAAAAAGTTACTTCGGGTAACTCAATGCTCTCACTGAATTACCTGAAGCGACAAAAAGCTGAAATAAGTTCCAAACTTGTGTCGCTTGAGTCAGGCATTCTCCCAAATGGTAAATATATTTTAGGTGGCTGAAGGGCCACAAAAGTTTTCATAATCAAACGAGAGTCAAAGCTTTCGACGCTGAAAAAAAACTGATCAAAACTGCAAATTTAACTTTAATTTGACCAAAGTGTCGCTTAAGCCCTTTTGCCTTTCCGGCGACGGTATAGTATATTTTCGGGACGTTCCAGAGTGGTAGATACTCCAAGTATCGCCCTGGTGATGGACCACCATTCAGAATCGAAACGTTGCTTGAAATGGCTTTAGCCGTGTTTAATGTAATAGCCAGATCCTTCCTCATCCCCATCTTCTTTTCATCCCCACCACCTTCAACCTCCCAACATACCTCAATTTGGGATGCCATAGTCCTAGTGGCTCCAGACCGTTGGGAGAAGTTGGATCTCTCACGCGGTATGTATAAGCAAATTAACTGTTATTTTATCCTGTCTGAGACATAGGAGGCGAAAGGTCTTATTTTACTTGCTAACATTTTTTTCTCAAAATCGGCAAATAACGCACTTCTATAAATTATCTCTTCAGTGGCCCCAGTACTGTGACGGTTGATGATTTTATGTACATTTTAACTTGTTCGTTGAGATTTAATGCCTTTTAAGGTGGTATTCACACAAGGCGAATTTCTGGCACCCCCAGTCTACGGATGCTTATTTTTCTCATTAAGTTCACACCGTGTTGAGGAAATTTATGCATTTTTTATTCTTGCTAAATTAACGCAGTTTTATCCTTTACTGCATAAGGTTCAACGGTTCTCGATTTCTGTATATATTGCGGTTGGGTTGCTAATTAATTATGTGAATTGAATGTTTATACTCATTACTTCTTCTTTATTGATAAGGCTTCTTCTCTATAAGTAGCGCTATGCCGCCTATCTCCTTTTTTATTTGTCAGCCCACTTTTTTATTTGATGCCGTACAGGAGTTAATCGGAGCCAGGGGAATTACGGCACACCCACTGGAAAATGCTGTGAGTCGTTGCTGGTTTATGAAAACGTGATGAATATTGTAAAATAACGTACGAATCGTAACGTACGGTATAAATTCTATTTTATTTATTAATATGAATAATTGCCGAGGTAACGGAACCTTATTATTATTTTATGAAAAATTATCAGTAAAATAACAATAATTAACCCTTTTTTTTTTTTTTTTTTCGTAAGAAGCAATCACATGGTGGTTGGACATTATATTAAATAAAAGTTATTATATGTGCCCTGACGAAGCTTGATCCAAGCGAAACCGGTTGGCCTTCATCATAATAAATTCTGTGGTTTTAAAACAAAGTATTCTTTTATTTAAAATAATTAATACATATTTCTCTTTTTGAAAGAAAGACAAACATTCTCGGGTTACGAATAACCTGACAATATTTGATAAACTTCTACTGCCATAATAAGAAGCGGAAGATGTTGCTTGTGCAATGATGGAGGACTTAGCCAGCAGAGAAATAGAACGCACGACGCCTGGGATGGGTGGGAATCTGACGCGTTTATCCACTCAGCTACCGACCTGTCTATTTGTTATTATTATATTTAATATTATTTTTAATTTTGAAACTGTTAATTCGTGGTGGAACTCCATTTTAATGATTAATAATACCAAATGTTTAACTTTATTCAACTATTTGTTTTTTTTTATTTAAGACCTGACCGGTTTCACATTATGACGGGCATCTTCAGACTGGTACAATTTTTAAGTAAGTATGGAATATAAACTATTCGGTCCGGAAGGGATGGATATTGATATTCATTTTCATTGATACACATGATTCACTAATGTCCATTCCTTCTGGACCTAAAAGTATATATTCCATACACTTACTTAAAATTGTACCAGTCTGAAGATGCCCGTCAAAAGGTGAAACCGGTCAAGTCTTAAATAAAAAAATAGTGTAATTAAGTTAAAAATTTGGTATTATTAAAATCAGATATTTAATAATAAAAATAACAAATCATGCCATTCACAACTTTTCCTCTGCTTATGATAAATATTATAAATAAAGTGTGACAATATATGCATACAGTTTTAATTTAGTAACTTAACTTTGGTGGAGGGAGAGGAAGGTGGAAGGGAATGTGGGAATGGGATAAAGGAAGAAGGACGGGAGCAGATGGGAGGTTAGTTTCAATGATCTAGTTTGGGTGCAGTCGGGTCATGCATTTTTGTTTAATATTATGTATAGTTCAGTTAAAGATGTCGGTGTGGTGAGAATTAATGTTGAATGAATTGTGGACCTGTAAATTAAAGAGTTTTGTTTAAAGTTGGTGTTACAACGAGGGAGATGAAATGCGATTAGGAACTAGGAATAATAAAAGTTCCAGTAGATCAGGGATATCAAGTTAATTGTTTACAATTTTGAATAACATGACTGAATCCGCTACATTTCTTCGGCAAGTTCCTTTGAAGATTTAAAAATAAGCACTTTATCTGTGGGTGTAGATATACTTTTGCGTTTACGTTTAACGACAATGTACTTATAGAACGGGCTAAATAAATAAAAGTACTCAACCTTTTTCAGAATTTTGTAAATCTGTTTTAGAATTGAACATAATAATATATTATTTTCATTTCGAATTTAATTCTATTGTCTCTTTAGGTTCAGATGTTTTATTTAGCATTCGATTTGTCCTTCCAAGGCATTACAAAACATGATGTTGCCATCGTAGTTTGCTAATCAGTTGGATACACAAGTTGAAAAGGCCTTTAAAGGGCGGATCTACTGGCAAAGTAATGAAAAAAATCTTTCCATTTTGACAAGAAATGGAAAGATTTATAAGTACCCTCCAATAGGTATATATATTTTATTTTATTGTAAAAACTACAAAAAAAAATCTAGTCAGCATCAATCCACATTGAACTATTATACGTTAATGCAGTTTTTTTTAATAACTACGAGATACAATTTATATTGAATATAAGAAATTATTTTAGAGTAATAATATTTTGTTTTAAGTGAGAAACTTATGTGTACATATAAATTGTCAATATCAACTATTTGAAACTCAGAGCGATAATATACAGGAGGGATAGCTTTGCGAAACAGTGTAGTCAGGCTTGTTGATTTTTTTCTGACTCGGTGGCTAGGGTTTTCATGGACACGCCTTTTTACATCCATTCATAGCACATGTCGACACAATGTTTTGTTTATATGTATAATCACTTTTTCACAGTATTGTTATCAATAAAAATATAAGGATATAACCTCAAAAACCTTTTAATTATGTCGCATAACAAAACATAGTGGGCGGAGTCGCCGGAAGCGCGGGAGGCGGAAAATATGCTTACATACCTAAAAGTGGTGCGATATTATTTGACAAAATGTATCTTTCTCTCTCACGGTTTACGACTTAAAAACCCGGAGAAAGTGATTTATCGTAAATTGATATAGGTTAGGTAAAAATATTTAGCTCTCTCTCCATAAATATTCTTGCTCTGAGATTTGAAACATGTTTGATTTTACTTGTAAAAACTTGTTTTTGTTATTTTTTTTTAGGAAAGACAAACATTCATAGGTTACGAATAACTCCTACCGCCATCATAATAAGCGGAAGATGTTGCTTGTGCAATGATGGTGAACTTAGCTAGCAGAGGAATAGAATACGCGTTTTGCCAATTAGCTACTAACCGGTCGAACCAAATTGATGTTTACAATATAACCATGTACAATGTGGCAATACAACGGGGCATCACTGTAAAAAAAACAAATTAACTGCAATAATATATAAATAAATAATGTAATTTAGATGGCATACCCGTTCATCTACTTACTAAGCGATTTTTAATCGTGATTTCTTCAAATGAATCAAATAAACTATTTTCGTAGAGAGCAATTACTTTGTGGTTTGACATATTTAAAGAAATGAAAAAATAACCATGTTTAAGACCAAGAACATTTTTTATTTATTTTTTTTTTTTGTTCAATTTTGTACCCTCGATGATGCTTTGGCTAAGCGAAACCGGTCGGTCATAAAAAATAAATTAATATTCGTGGTCTTATACAAAAGTTTTTTTAAAATTTCTTTGAATAAAAAAATACTGAAATTCATTGAATGTTGTATTATTTTGTGAGGCGGGAACATATAGTTAAAAAAATATAATTTGACAGCGGTGGGATTCGAACCCACGCCCTTTCGGACTGGTGCCTAAAACCAGCGCCTTAGACCGCTCGGCCACGCTGCCTGCGAGAGACGGCGGGGATTTTCGCAGTTTGATATAGCCATAGCATTTACCCCACTTTATAAAATTTATCCCCAAATGCAAATTGTATTTTTTTATAGTGCTAGAAGAGTTCCAACTGCTCCCGACCGTCTGGAGCCAGTGGGACTATGGCATTACCAATTGGGTAGTTATGTAGTGAGGCGGAAAGTGGTGGGGAGGGGAAGAGGAAAGCTGGAAAGTACCCGGCTATTCAGTTCTGGTCACCAAACACGGCTTAAGCCATTTCAAGTTTCGATTTTGAACGGTTCTGTCGTGTTGTCTGGTGTCATGAAATTCAAACAGATTTTCTGTTTGGAATTGCTGAGCTAACGCTGTGTTTTTTCAGATCGTAGCGTTATTTGTTTTCTCCCTTTGATATATATTTATTCTACTATAAAAAGGTAAGAAGACAAGACTTAGTACTGTTTGGTCTATACTTTTCACTTGCTCATTTGGAAAAAATAGTCGTTACTCGATTTATATCGTCGTTGGAAAGGCAAAAGGGCTTAAGCGACACGTTGGTCAAAAATGAGTTAAATTTGCAGTTTTAATCAGTTTTTTTTTCTGCATCAAATGCTCTGACTCTCGTTTGATTCTGAAGACTTTTGTGGCCCTTCAGACATTTAAAATATATTTTCAATTTAGTAGAAGGCTTGACCCAAGTGACACAAGTTTGGGGTTTTTTTAGCTTTTTGTTCCAGGTAACTTGACCAGAGAACATTGAGTTGACTTTTTTTTCAAAATCCAACCAAGTACTCTGAATACGATGAATTTACCGTAAAAAACAAACAAATAAAAAATTAAGCGCTCCCAAAATGGCGCTCAGACAAAAACGAGACAAAATAGAATCGATCAAAATCTTACATCTTTTTTTAACTAACTAACCATCACGCCGTTTCCACGCAGGGGTAGGCAGAGAAGACGGACCGCCATTTAACTCTATCTTGGCACACACTCCTTGCTTCATTCACATTCATACATACTCTTCTGTTATTCTGACTCTTCACATGACCCAATTCAAGTATTTGATTTACTTGATCGTGCCGCGTCTTTCTCGGGCGTCCTCGACTTCTTCTTCCATTCACTTTCGCATCATATATTCTTTTCACACTCCTTTCTTCGTTCATTCGCTCTACATGCCCAAACCATCTTTACTTTATGTTGGGAGAAGTTTAAACTCTCATGCGGTATGCATAAGCAAATTAACTGTTATTTTGTCCTGTCTGAGACCTAGGAGTCGAAAGGTCTCATTTTACTTTTTTTTTTCATTTTTCAGATTCTTATTTATTATTAGGTGATGAATCATTTAAAGTTACTGACTCAAATTCTTGTTGTTTATACCGATAGAATGGCGCTATGCGCCTTACTTTGTCACCTCATGTGGGTGGAAAAATGCTTTTACGTGACTATTGAATTCAGGAGTTTACGTAGGGAAAAATATGTTTCTAAAAACCCTAAAATGAATCATCGATTCGACATTCGAGTACAGGCAGTATCGAGGCAGCGGCCTCTTAGTATGTGGTCCGCGGTCCATCGCGCAGCCTCTCTTCGCTAATTTACCACCGCAATTCTATCGGACCGTTCACATCTGCGCCAAACTGGGCGCATCTCGTGATTCATCCTCGGCTCTATCGCGTGTGAATCTTCCCTATTTATCTTGTCAGCGGCGATAAATAACGGTTACCCGCTGTCCGCTCTCTGGGCCCCAGTTACTCGCACTGAACTTTCCCTAGATGAGAATTCGCTGTGTTCTCGGATCAAACTAAACTTTATTATCAATTACTTTATTATTTTTTATTTCATTTGTTTGGGAGACCAACAGTTTACATACAGACTAGGTAAAATATTATATGAGTAGTATTAATATGATCATTTATAGGCCACTTAGGGTCAGCACTCAAAATGACACTAAACGTTACTTTCTAGCATTCTAATTCAAGCAATCCTACAAATGATGTATCTGAAAATTTTCTATAGGTAGTTAGAAAAATGTCTGGGGTTTCCAGTGAACATAATTTTATTACTGTAATCCTTTAAATTCTTCAAAAAACATATTTAAATGTCAGTAAAAGGTGTACTTTTGAAACCAGATGAAAAGGCATTTTTGAACGTTTCACCTAAAATTCCATAATGCTTTTCATAAAGAATTTAAAAGATTACTGTTAATAATTGTGTTCACTGGAAACCACAGACATTTTTTTTTTAACTATCCATACTGAATTAACAGATAAATCATTTGTAGTGTTGCTTGTACTAGAAATCCAAAAAGTGTCTATTTTTGGGTGCTGACCCTTAAGTGTTTGTATATGCAGGTGAACTGATACTGTAAGTAAGTGAATCTAATTTTAAAAATTGAACAAGTAATTAATATATAATTTAAAAGAAATACTAATCGAATAAAAAATAATCAGAATGATAAATTTTAAAATTTCATCAGTATGTTTAAAAGGTTGAGGAAAAGGAAGGACATGGGGGGGATCGATCTAGTTGTAGTAATTATGTATAATGATATGTGTGATTTAAAAGTTTTTGTTTATTTTTTAATATACTCGTATATATTTAAAGAAGTAAAGTTAAAGTTAAAAGAATTGGTACCGTGGAATGAGTAGTTATCTGTAGTCATAAAGGCTCGTGAGATTGTCGGTGTGATTTCATGGAGTGAGGTGCAGAGTTAAAAATGTCAAATCGTGAGTGGTGTGTGTTAAAAGTGTCGCCTTATTGAAAAAGATTGTCACTTTTTTAAAAGCACTGGTCCTAATATTCTCCATGAAAATGGTCGTGGCAACAGATTAAATAATTTAGAAGCACTAGAAATAAAGAAAGCCATTAAAATGAATAGTCATATTCTTAATAATCAGTTAAGTTTGTCCAGTAGTCCAATATTAGGTATATTTTCTGTGAACTCATAAAATTTCTCATTATTCTTTAACCACCTTTTCAGTCGACGTTTTGCCTCTTTCATTTTACATTATCTGTCTCTTTCTCTCTTTTTTATTTTTTTATAGTGAATACCGCACAAGAGTCCCAACTGCTTCCAACCGTCTAGAGCCAGTGAGACTATGGCATCCCCAATTGGGTTATTTTGTGAGGCTGAAGGTAGTGGAGAAAGGAAGGAGATGGGGGAGAGGAAGATTGAGAAGTACCTGGCTATTCAGATCTGGTCACCAAACATAACTAAAGCCATTTTAAGCAAAGTTTCGAATCTGAATGGTGGTCTTTCACCAAGGCGATACTAAACGTATCTACCACTCTGGAACGTGCCGCAAATATACTTTATATGATTTTATATGAATCAAATGTGTTATGACACATGTTTATTCAATAAAAGGTATTGGCGCACGCCTGGTTTGAACCCGCGACCTTTTGATTCGTAGTCGAGCGTCTTACCACTCGACGATGGAGGCCGTTATCTCCGTTCCTTTGTTATAATTTAAATGTGTTTTCTATTGTTTTCTCACTGTTCTCTTATTTCACTTTATATATTATGTTCTCTCTCTGTGTGTATATATAATCGCACACTTTGTGTGTATCGTTTAGTTTAATTTTGTACCCCGATCATGCTTAGGCTAAGCAAAACCGGTCGGTCATAAAAAAAAACAAAATTACTGCTCCGTTTTCATTAAACTCAGGATGAAAGTTGCTTTTTTCAATTTTTAAAGCTTTTCGGACAGAAAAATACCTCGAATCTTGTGATATATACACAAGAGTCCCTACTGTCTGGAGTCAGTGTGAATGCGGCATTTTTGACGGCCTCGGTGATCAAGTGGTAAGACGCTCTACAAAAAAATATTTCTGTTTATTTATTTTGAAACGTTTAATTGGTCAATAGCAGGTAACACACATCGATAGGAACAAAATAATATAGATTAGGTTAGCAACTTAATTACAAAACATTAACATGCGTTGAATAAAAAAGAATCAGTCGTATTACATTAGAGTCATCACAGTGATTAGTGTGTTTACGAGAGACGGAAAGGCAGATAACGATATTGAAAGAAAGGTGACTGCAGGAAACTCCATTAATGGAGGACCAAACGCTGTTGCGCAAATAAGAAATTGTCCAAAGAGGCGAAGCTATTAGTCCACATTGGATTGCTCTTACCAACCCTGATGTATGGAAGTGAGGCATGAAACTGGCAGGTTAAGGATGAAAGTAGACTGAATTCTGTGGAAATGAGGCCCTTGAGACGTATGTGCGGTAAAACCATGTATGATCGTATTAAAAATATGGATATCCGGAAAGAATGCAAAGTTGATGTGAGCGTAATGAATAGGATCAAGAAAGGGACGCTGAGATGGTTTGGGATCCGAAAGTGAATGAAAGAAGAAGTCGAGGACGCCGGAGAAAGACATGGCACGATCAAGTAAATCAAATACTTGAATCGGGTCATGTGAAGAATCAGAATAACAGAAGAGTATGTATGAGACGGTGTATGAATGTGAATGAAGCAAGGATTGTATGCCAAGACAGAGTTATATGGCGGTCAGTATGGTAGTTAAACGGCGTGATGGTTAGTTAGGTTTTTTTTAAATTAACTTAATTTTCAATGTCACTGGAATTTTTGTTTCTGAAATAGAATAATAAGTAATTCGAGTAGTTGCATGAATCATGATGTATGCAAGCAATGCATCTGTGTGAGGACTGTGTTCGTGGTAATTTTAATTGCGTTACCCATACATCTACATATACCCGCCTCATAGTATGCTGTTTTATTTTCTTTAATGTTTAAATTAATACACTTCCTGCTCGATCGTTTTTATCTATAGACATGAAACTGTTGTGTGTTTGATTGCGTAGATTTAATTTCTTCACTAACATGCGTGTTTTCTTGCAGTCGGTAGATTTCACATTATTCTGTTCAAGCGCAAGACTGTCTGTTTTACTGTAATTAAGTGGTCATTAATTAATTATTAGTTTTTATCCGACGCGCATTCAGAAGGCAACACCATATTAATTACCTCCCCAAATCGCCTGCCGAGTTCGTGGTTATCAAAAGCGCTTACGGATTTTATAGCAATTAGCGATTACATTTGGCCCCTGCTAATGATGCTAAGATGGAGTTGTTTTACTCTCCCCTCGGTCCAGCGGCAATGTTTTGATTAACCGTGGAATTTCTCTAAATTACGCTTTATTAATGCTGTGCGTGCGAAAATGCCATAACGCGGTGACGGGCACAGTAAATACCCATTGATTGAAAGTGCTTTAAGAATTGTAGCTGTAGATTGGAAACACATCTGATTTTATGTGAGGCAAGGCTGCGTCGAATATTAATTATCTAGTCCTTATCTTCTAAATGAATTTTGCACGTTTAGACTTGATGGCAGATAGATGGCGATATATATAGTGTATTCTATAGAATATCTGATTGGCTTTGCCCGATCACAACTGACCTCGCTCAATCATGCATGGTGATAATACTTTATTTTTATAGAAATCCAGGACTTTGTTGTTATTTTTTTTTGTAATTGTTGAAGTAGGTAGTGTTAAATTATATATTTTTTAAAAGTATAACTGATATCTTTTGACACCACTGTTTATTGATGTTTTAAACACCAAGCACGGATGTAAATATTTATTATAATAACAGTGAATTTATATAGCGCTGTTTTGTAATAGTTCACCTTCGTTCGTTCAAGTGCACTTTACAATAAATTACCTAACCTAATATAACAACGAGAATAAACACTTTTTGGCTTTCTCGCACAAGCAATCCTATGTCTAATTCATCTACCAATTTCATACGGGTAGTTAGAAAAATTACTAAGGTTTCCGGTGAATACAATCATTAAACTAATTAATTAATTTTAAGTAAAACGTTCAAAAATTACAATAAATAATAATAAAATACAATTCGAAGCGAATATTTTGTCTATCTACCTACTATGTCCGGAATGGACATTATTGGCATTATGTTAAATCGAGCATTTTGTACTTAGTATTTTGTTTTATTGCTGACAGGAGCGGTTTTATAATTATATTTTAATACTTATATCATCGGGTGGTTTTATTATCTTAACATTAGAAACAATAAACCCAATCGTTAATCTACGAATCGTAACATCACTAGTTTTTCCACGCGTTTCACTTCAAATTAATAGAACCAAAGATACGTACAGATGCAAATCATAATTAGTTTATTTCTTATCTCTCAAATGTGTAAAATACCATCAAGTTTTTATTCTTCCTATTCTCCGGGTTTTTTCCATACGCGTTGATGTCTAATCGTCTCGAACTCTCGGGAAACCGCAGTTATTACAATGGCCAGATAGTGAGTCTAAACTGAAAATAATTATAACATGCAGTACCCACAAGTTGGCCGTATCGTTTAAACAATAAGTCCGTCGATGATATCGATATGGAGGCTAAGGCGCCTGATGGCATGTTACAACACGGGCACCCTGTAGCTGCGCGGAGGAACTATTAATTACCCACAATATCTGTTCTGTTCTGCGCACGGGGTGTTTACAGCACCTTATAGCTTTTACCGGACTGATATAGAATACATTAGATGGGTCTCAGGCTGATAAGTTAGTACATACAGATCAACGCCCTTTGTAATAATAAGCTCAGCCATTTGAGATTTTTTTTTTAAATAGTGCTTACAATTATTTATTATAAAGCCATCGATCTGTGGTTCTAAATAGAATACATGTTTTTTTTAAACCCTTGTGAGATTTGTAACGTAATCCCCATCAAAACACTTCAACCAATCAAATGTGACACTTTCAGAAAAATGTTTTGCAGTTGCTTAAAAATATGTAACCACGATTGGGTTATTATATTATTTATAACTTTTGCCCTTTTTTGCGTTTCTTGCTTTTATTTTTCATTGATTGAGTTTTCGTTATTATGTATTTGTAATTTATTTACTTTTTACAATTGTACACTGAGTTTTTGTATTACTGGATTGTTCTCAAGTAAGTGAAAACATCTGTTAAAACCCAGTATAAATTAATTAATAAACCTAATATATTGTTATCGAAAGATATCCAATTAACGGCCCTCCTTACTTGCGGTGAGATTGAAGTGAAAGTAATGCGCAGCATATGATTCAATCGAAGATTTAAGCTATTAACAATAATATCAATATATTTTTTGTCGATTTCTATGTCCTAATTTGTAATTTATATTTGTTAAATACCTTGTAATGAACATCTTAAGATTTACCTGATTGAATCGGCTCAGATATTGATTACAAGGTATTCATCAAATATAAATTATAAATCAGAGCATAGTTACCGTTAGAAAAATATTTTAATGTCGGGGTGGTAGAATTGTATTTCAGATTTGTTTACGATTGACAGCCTAAATCATGGATTTATCATTAAATCATATATTGCGCAATTAGTGGATTTCGGCGCTAGTAGGGAAGGCCGTTAACACGTATATTAGCTCCCTACCATATATGGTAAACCTTTTGATAGATTGTATTTGTGGAGGTGTTGATATATTATAGCACTATTCTTTTAAAATGATTAATTGTATAATTGACTCACCTTCTTTGTTGCAACTCATCCAGTTCAACATTCCTTGCCGTAGACTTAGAAACAATGGATTGCTGTTCCTCAATCATAATCTTACTAATTATGGGTATCATTCTCCACTGTCCAGAATGTCGAGACTTGTTAACTCAAGCCATGGTCTTGAAATTTCTGGTACCATACTAAATGATTTTTGTCATTCTTTACGACTCTACCAAAACCATTGACTTGAATGTTCTTTCAAATGTATATTTGTGTTATTGCTTCATTAAAATATTATGTATGTGCTGTTCTTTCTCGGTTGCTCTTTTTTCCCATTTCGTGTTATGCTTTTTTTTGTAATTGGACCATGTTCGTTAGTAAATAAATAAATACCATTTTCGTCTATGGCGCCAAAGATTCGTCTTCTCTTCGATTCCCTCTAAATATCTAACCTGTCGACGTTCTCCACAAAGGTTCTTGAAAGCGCAATGTTGTTTTTGTTACTGCAAACACCGTCTCGCAAATCTTATTTCGTAGATTAGCCATATCCACTGCACACGGGATGCTAGATGTGGCAGCACCTTATAAGCTCTGTGGGATAACAGTTTCGCTCATATTAGGTTCGATTCTCGGCTTATTTTTCCGTCTCCGTACCGTGTAAAGCCGAGGTAATGCGAGAGCACCTAGAGATAAAGATAAGTAGGTGGCGTGTTAGAGATTAGACAGGAATTATTTACATGATTCGATAAATCTGGCCGCGACCCGCTCCATTCCGCAGCAGATGTGAAACTCGCGTGATGCTGTTGTGTAAATGCGGCATTACAGATTATTATTCGATACACTTTTATCTCCGCTTTAACAAATTGATTACTTATTAGTTTTAATTTATTGAAGACATTTTTGTACAGTGCTGGATACGTTATCGGTTTATTTTTTGCTGAATTTCAACTTGTTAGTGTCAAATTTAGGAAAAAACTACATTCATTAGTTGCAGATATATTCAGCATCAATATCATCATCATTAGCTTCAGCTCCGGTATACCCATTGCTAGATTAATTTCATCTAAACTGTTTCCACTCTTCGGTTCTGTTCTTTACCCTGCCGTGTTTTTTTTCTGTTTACCTAGATCGTTTTATGGCAGCTTTCAGACCTCTGAGTTCCTCTTGGGCATCGCTTAATGACGAGATTTGCCTATAATTTATATTTCTTCTGGTGTGTCCTACTCATTGCCGTTCGCTTCATTGACTTATTTAATAATGACAGTGGCTTTTGCTTGCCTATTCCTCCAATTAATTTATTGCTGTTATTATCTCTTTCAGGTTATGACTATATAATAATTCATGTTTCCATTCCACGTATGTATCTTTACTTTCAATGCTTCGTCTTATATTTAGTGTCTATTTCAATTCCATATGTTAGTGCTGTCAGTATTTAATAGTAGGAAACTTAAGTTTTTGACCGTAATGTTGGATCACTTGCTTCAACGTCCTAAGACACTCGATTCCAGATTTTCTCTCCATAAATTTTCAGCAAACATACCTCCGTTAATCGATATTTGCTATCCGAGACAAGTGACTTTGCTGACATTATTTCTTCATGTAAGTATCGAAAGAGTAAAGCTGTTTACCGTTACTTATGGATTCCGTTCAATGCTAGCTTAGATATTTTTTATAGTGAATACCGCACAAGAGACTCAACTGCTTCCAACCGTCTTGGAGCCAGTGAGACTATGGCATTCCCAAAAGGGGTATGTTGTGCGGCTGAAGGTAGTAGGGCGGGGAAGGAGATGGGTAAGGGGAGGTTGAGAAGTACCTGGCTATTCAGATCTGGTCACCAAACATGGTTAAAGCCATTTCAAGCGACGTTTCGATTCTGAATGGTGGTCTTTCACCAGGGCGATACTTTGAGTGTCTACCACTCTGGTGTTCTTAGATGTTCTAGATCCTGCATTATTTAGTCAAATTCTTTAAATTATTTTCAATGTTGAGGCGTCTTTTGAAATAGCTTCGGCTATAATTCAGATTTTAACAGCCACGTTACCCACAACTTCGGAATCCACCCCTTCGTTCTACTGTCCAGTAATACATTCGGTCACCGCCGTAAACATGTGAAATTAACTACTTTAGCTTTTTTTGTCAAATACATATAAAATAATTTTTCAATTTAAATCGAAGAAACTCGTTTATATTTAAAAGGTTGTAATGTTCCACCGCAAAGTGTTCAATTTTCACTTATATTATTTTCGTTAATTAATCATCAAGGTTTGTTGATGAAACATAAATCTATACCAAAAAGAAAAGTTGCTCGATAAAAGCTTGCCATGAAAACTATATTCGTTACTTGTAATTTTACTTAGCTGTAATGATGTGGAGATAAATGTAAGATGCAAGGCAGCATCTAATCTAGTTGTTAAGTAACAAAAAAGGCTGTATAATTAATATTCCTTATCTTTCACATGTTATTCAACTATACCTCGTTGATTTATCTGAAAAAACTGAAGCTTTTAATTTACTAACCCGAATTGAATGTTACAAAAATGATTGAAACAATTTAATTATCATTAGATAGTCTTCAGTAATGTGTTCCCGTGACTGTTGAATAGCGTAAATCTCTTAGCTAGTCCAATTAATAAAAAAATCACGTAGGGACATAAAAATTCAATTTAATAATTTTACAACCGGCTTGATTGATCTTTTAAATATCCCAATTAGGCGCTGGCGGGTCAAAGTATCTGAATATTAAGCAAAAATTAATTGTTTATCGATTATTAAAGTTGTGCAAAAAATGCCGACTCTAATTCAATCAAGATCCTCTTAACATTCATGGTAATTAATATTTTTACACTTCAAAAAAATTTTAAGTTAGGTATTTTTTATATCTGTTAGATACCTATTTTAACACGTCATTGCTGTTTCTCCGTCCGAACGGTAAAGTCATTGACCAACGAGTAGGTTTGTTTGTTACAACCTCAGAGCAATAATATACAGGAAGGAGCGCTTCTGTAGTCAGTATCGATGATTTTTGCCTGACCAGGGATAGAGTAGTAAAAAACTTCCCTATTAGTAGTGTAAGCAATCATAAATACTAAGTTTAACGTTTTATAATAATAGTGCAATGTTAATTAACTTTTTATTAATACTTTGTTGTAAACAATGCATTATGATATAATATACAATGGTAATGGTACAAATATAGGAGATAAAACTGTAAACTGTAGACTGTAAACTGCGCCTGCTCTCAACACAGGAATTCCTAGCGAGACAGGCACAGCCTTAGAGTATATAGAGTGGCACCTATCCAAGGCAGTGTAGTCAGTTTTTGATGATATTTACCGGACTCGGCAGACCTGGGCGTGGCTAAGACTAGGGCTTAGGTATTTATACATCCATTCACAGCACATGTGGACATAATGTTTTTGTTTATTCGTATAACCACTTTTCACAGTATTGTTATCAACAAAAATATACCATATAACCTAAAAAACTGTTTAGTTGTGTCGAGTTTAGTCGCATATTAAAACATGTGGGCGGAGTCCCTGGAGACGCGAGAGACCAATATCGTCCTTACAGTACATAAAAGCGGTGTGTTATTTTTGCTGTCTCTTTCTATCTCGTGGTGTACGACGTAAAGACCCGGAGAAAGTAATTTATCGCAAGTTTGTATAGGTTGGGTAAAAATAAGTAGCTCTCTCTCCATACATTGTTTCTCCAAGGACACAGCACTACCACCTATATGATGTAAAATAATAAAATAAAAGTTATACATCCAGTTATAGCACATGTCGACTTAATGTTTTTGTTCATTTGTTGAACCCTTGGAGAAACAATTTATGGAGAGAGAGCTAATTATTTTTATCCAATCGATACAAACTTGCGATAAATCACTTTATCCGGGTTTTTACGTCGTACACCATGAGAGAGAAAGAGACAACAAATATAATGCTCCGCTTCTACGTACTGTCACGATGTTCTTGGGCTCCTGGATCACCGCGGGACTCCGCCCACATTTTTTATTATGCCACTAAACTTGACACAACTAAACGGTTTTTTAGGTTAGATGCTATATTTTTGTTGATATCAATACTGTGAAAAAGTGGCAATACGAATAAACAGAAACATCATGTCGATATGTGATATGAACGGATGTATAGGGTCCGCAAAATAACTTTTTTTTTTTCAACTAGTGCTTATTTCGTGAATGGTAACACTTAGCTCATGTCTGATTTGACAGATAATTAGTTTTATCCTTCCGCTGAGCGAATATGGTTGTGTATACGCTTGAACAACGCTGGGAAATATTGCGACATTACTTTGAAAATCATGGTAATGTTGCAGAATGTGTGCGAAAATTGCGTACGGTTTTTGGAAGAAGAGAAGCACCGTCAGCTCCGTATGTTCGTTATCTTGTGAAAAAAGTGAAAGAAACTGGCATCCTCATCGATAAACCAAAGCGTGAAAAGCCAAAAACAGTGCGTACACCCGAGAATATCGATGCTGTGGCAGAAAGTGTGCGTGAAGCGCCATCAACATCAATTCACCGTCGTTCTCAACAATTGAACATTTCGGAGACATCATTGAGACGAATTTTGCATAAAGACCTTGGTATGACGCCATACAAAGTCCAATTGGTTCAGGAGAAAAAGTTATTATTCAAAAAAAAAAAGTTATTTGGCGGACCCTTTATAAATATCCTAGCCTTTGTCTTAGCCACGCCCTGGTCCGCCGAGTCCGGTGAAAATCATCAAAAACTGACTACACTGCCTTGGATAGATACCACTCTATATACTCTAAGGTTGAACCCCCTTTTTACAGTATTGTTATAAACACCTCTACACCACCAACGAGGTTCCTTAAAAGAGAAGCCGGTAGGTAAAGAGAGGTGATACGTTTCGTCCCTTAATAGCCATTGCTCCCTGCCCACGTTCGTAGTATTGGTGAGGTTACGGTCTCGTTCTCACTATCTGTGTTGACTCCATTCTTCTTGTCCGCACGGCCATTACGGCTATCTTAATTGTCCCTTGTAAAACTCGTGTTGTGCTATCTGGTATCGGGGGCTATTTCACGCATTATTTGCGTTAGGCCGGAGATATGACCATTGCGTTGGGTGGCCGTATTCGCAGCAGCGCGAGAAGCGTCCGCAGGTAACCTTGAATAAGTTGTTCGCGTGGTGTGTTAATCTCACTTATCGAAGCTCTATCCGCGTGAGCTTTTCATGCAACTCTTTTTTTTCCATCCTGATTTTGTACGAAATCTGACATGAGTGTTCCCACCGGAAACTTAGGCCAGGCGCGCTCGGGTGACTTTAGTCACGGCAACATTTTCGTCACCACCTCTATTGGAGTGTATGGAGGAACGCGCACACAGCGACGCGACATGACGTTAGGGTTTTTTTTTTCTTTCACCGGCCGGCGACTTTTGAGTGACGAAACTGTCACCGTGTCTGTAAAGTGTACTTTTGTATGGGCGCACGGGTGACAGAATGTCATTCGATGACTCATCCGCTCATTCGAATTCTACTGCCGGAATGAAAGGGTGACAGGTAACAGTCACTCGTCGTGTGCGTGCTCGATTGGAAGACAGTGACAGTGACTAAACTGTTTCCGTGACAAAAGTCACCCGTGCGCGCCTGACTTGAGATTCTCAGAGCAATTACATACCAGGAGGGAGCGCTAGTGTAGTCAGTATTGATGATTTTTTACCTGACTAGGGCGTGGCTAGGGCTAGGGGTATTTATACATCCATTCATAGCACATGTCCACAAAATGTTTTTGTTTATTTTTATAACCACTTTTTCACAGTATTGTTATAAACAAAAATGTAGGATATAACCTAAAAAACCGTCTAGTTCTGTCCTGTTATGTCGCATAACAAAACATAATGGGAGGAGTCGCCGGAGACGCGGGAGACGGAGAACCAGCTCAAATTCCTAAAAGCGGAACTATATTGTGTGAGAACTTGTCTTATCTCTTTCTTTCTCACGGTTTACGATGTAAAAACCCAGAGAAAGTGATTTATCGTAAATTTGTATAGGTTGAGTAAAAATGTTTAGCTCTCTCTCCGTGTATATTCTTGCTCTGAGCTTAGATGATTGTCCATAATATAATAAATGTCGGATTGTAGAAATTTTGAACAGTCCCAGGGAATATTTGTCCCTCTTCCTGTGTCAACTGTGGTTAGAGGTACATCAATGAGGAGATAATCTTTTCTACCAGCTGAGCGGTAAGCGGGCTGCCTTTTGCTACTATACGGCTTTTTGTGTATATGTTAATATTTACTCTTTTTTTTCTTAAGTAAATACCGCAAAAGAGTCACAACTGCTCTCAACCGTCTAGAGTCAGTGAGACTATGGCATCCCCAATTGGGGTATGTTGTGAGGCTGAAGGTAGTGGGGAGGGGAATAAAATGGGGAAGAGGAAGGTTTTGAATTACCTGACTATTCAGATCTGGTCACCAAACACGGCTAAAGCCATTTCAAGCATCGTTTCGATTCTGAATGGTGGTCTTCCACCAGGGCGATACTTGGAGTACCTACCACTCTGGAACGAGTCGCAAATAAACTTTACAATATTTTATATGAATTAAATGTGTTATGATACATATTAATTAAATAAAAGTTGTTGGCACACTCCTGGTTTGAATCCGCGACCTTTGGATTCGTTGTCGAGCGTCTTACCACTCGACTATGGAGGCCGTCCAATCAAGTACTTAAATTGAAATTTTGTAGGCTGTGTTTCGTTCGCTTATAGCAATCTTTTATTTAAGCCCACTCACCAAGGTCGGGGAGGGAATAAGTATCAATGGCCTCCGTGGTCAAGTGGTTAAGGCGCTCGACTACGAATCCAGAGGTCGCGGGTTCAACTCCTGGCGTGCGGTAGTAAATTTATTTAATTAATATACGAGTATGTGGTATATACTCTAATTATCGCTCTGCTAAAAGAACACCATTTACAATCGAAACGTTGCTTGAAATGGCTTTAGCCGTGTTTGTTGAACAGATCTTTATAGCCAGGTACTTCCCAACCTTCATCTTCCCATCTCTTTCCCCACCCACTACTTTCAGCCTCACTACATACTCCAATTGCAAATGCCATAGTCCCACTAGTTCCAGACGGACTCTTTTGCGGTATTCACTTAAAAACTTTTTTTTTTAAAATTATTTGTTTGGTGGCCTGGATTAAATACCACGCAGAAGTATAGAAAAAAGAAACAGAATAACAAAAATTTTTTTTTCTCTCAAATGTTGTTCTTATTTTCGATACCAATATTTATTCAGCAATATCTATTCCTTACACTTCGGCACTCCCAGCTATTTCTTACTTCTCGCATTTTCGTATTTTAGTATAACTTATAATGGTAGGTATGCCTCATAATATTTAGATTATAATTCATTATTATTCAATATTCCCTGTTCTTTACTCGGCAGAACCAATTCAATTCAACGAGCTATCTTTATAACTCTGTGTGTGGTCGATTTGTAAACGTTGTTTTTTCCGATTTCTAAATCCTACCGCAAGCAATAATAATTATACCCTGCCCATCAGCAACATCGTTGTTTATGCATAAAAACTGAGAAGAACGAAAGTTGTCTTTGTTTCCCGCGAATCTAGAGCAAGGCATATACAAAATACGTAATTTTAAATTCGCCTCACTTGGTCCAATTCAAACTCGGGCATATTGTGATGGCAACACCGTTTCGTATTATTATTATACTTGCTACATTAATTTCCTTCCCGTTAATCGCAACATCTTAATCAATTCGCACATACTTCAGTGTTATTATTGTTACTAATATAAATAACACGATCGAATTGGCTCGCATAAAATAAAGATGGTGCATAATAACACAGCTAATAAAAGCACCTTTGAAATGCAGCGGCCATCTCTTTGACGATTTAACACCTCGACGCCGATGTGTGTAATTATTTTTATTGCCGTTTTAGTAAATTAGTGTGTTATGTTCTTTGTAAATTTAATATTGATTGAAAATCTGGAAACCTGTTTAAAGAGTACTTAAGTTAATACTTGAAGCAAGTGGATGAGTTTGTGTATCTTGGAAGTATGTTCTAGAGAGACGGAAAGGCTGATGAGGATGCTGAAAGAAGGGTGAATGCAGGAAACTCCATTAATGGAGGACTAAACGCTGTTGGTGCGAATAAGAAAATGTCCAAAGAAGCGAAGCTAACAGTCCACAATGGAGTGCTTATACCAACTCTGATGTATGACATGGCAGTGAGGCATGGAACTGACAGAGGAAGGATGAAAGTAGGCTTGAATGCTGTGAAATTTAATGTTAGCGTAATGAGTAGGATTAAGAAAAGGACGCTTAGATAGTTTGGGCATGTAAAGGCGAATGAACGAAGAAAAGAGTGAAAATAATATATGATGCAAAAGTGATGGCACGATCAAGTTAATCAAATACTGGAATTGGGCCATTTGATGAGTCAGAATAACAGAACAGTATGTATGAGACGATGTATGAATGTAAACGATGCAAGGAGTGTGTGCCAAGACAGAGTTGTATGGCGGTCCGTCCTCTCTGCCTATCCTTGTGGGGAAACGGCGTGATGGTTACTTATAATTATCAGAGTAATGGAGAGAAAAAATGACTGAAAAATAATATAATCACGGACTTTTTATACAATTCGAATTGTTCCCGTTACATCACATGATCCAAACACTTGATTTAAAGATTTGATTTATTATTTACTTGCGTGTACATTAGCGATGCTAAACTTTTCTATCGTTCAACTTATTTTATTATTATTTCTGATTGATTGGAGCCTCACGGGTTAAATGCTTAATACTTAATAGCGTCGGTCATCAGCGGCTGAATCTAACAGGTGTTAAGTGCCCACGGCCCCGCCCAGATCGAGAGCCGCCCGGCGTAGCCAGCGCCCGGCCGAGGGCCGCCCAGCCTCCCCGCCGCCAGCCGCCCATGCCGAGGGGCGGGGGTCCCGTAAATATGGTATACCTACTCTAAAATTGACGACCTTACAAACACGCTCTGTAGGGTCAGAGGTCAAACGACCGAAATAAGACTTTTAATTTTTTTTTTACAGAACTCGTAAAAAATCTCTCTTACAATGTCGTTTGTAAGTAAATTTTAGCTTATGTCAGATCAGAGCGCATTTATATCATGGATTCTTTAGTTAGATTTAAAAATATATATATAGTGAAAACCGCACAAAAGTCTCAACTGCTCCAAACCGTCCAGGGCCAGTTTTCATTGTTTTATTTACCTAGTTGTATCCTCACCCCATTTTAACTACGTATCATATAAAAGGATTACCAACCTTTGTCACTATTTTTATTGCTTTTCTACGCTTAAAAAAAACAATAAAATTGGAATAATCATTGAATTATTATTATTATAAAAACAATTTGTTCAATTGACGTTTTTTTTACAAAAGTATTTTACTGTCAACTAATTTAGTTACCAGTGTCACATATATTTGGTGCATTTTAATTAAAAAATAAAACATATATTTGAACGGAAATTTTATACATTCGACGGCCTCCATAGTCGAGTGATAAGACGCTCGACTACGAATCCAAAGGTCGCGGATTCAAACCCGGCGTGCGCCAGCAACTTTCATTTAATTAATATGTGATATAACACATTTAATTCATATAAAATAATGTAAAGTTTATTTGCGGCACGCTTTAGAGTGGTAGGTACTGCAAGTATCACCCTGGTGAAACACCATCATTCAGAATCGAAACGTTGCTTGAAATGGCTTTAGCCGTGTTTGGTGACCAGATCTGAATAGCCAGGTACTTCTCAACCTTCCTCCTCCCAATCTCCTTCCCCTCCCTATTATCTTCAGCCTCGCAACATACCCCAATCGGGGATGTCATAGTCTCACTAGCGCTAGACCTCTAGACGGTTGGGAGCAGTTGGGATTCTAGTACGGTATTCACTATAAATATTAAAAAAAAACAACAACAACCTATTTTGCTCTTTACAGCAAAGAAAAAATTTTACTGTTATTTCTTATGTGTATTTTTTTTTATATTATCTTAATCATATTTGATTAATTAACATCACAATAAACTGATTAATGAAACTTGTTTAATCACCTACACTTAATGCAAGAGTTATCATCGTTTTTTGCTAAAACATGGGTACAAGATTAATGAGTACTTCATCCTTCACCTATAGGTATAATTCCTCCATTAACGATTCAATAAAGGCAATAATCGTTAAAGTAGATCATTATATCCGTCGATAGCGCCAAACCTCGGATCACTAACCGATGGCAGTTCATAAAAAGCTACGCTTTATTTTACAGCCTCAAAACATAACTCTAATCACACGAGATCCAGAGACAGAATCGTAAATAATAATAACTTTATCTGGTTAACAGCAGTAAAATAGAAAAGGTGCATAGGGATGGCTTTTTTCTGTAATGACCCTTTGTTTAATAGCTTGCTACGCATACATATCAGACTTCTACGTCACTATTCGGAGTGGTTGGGTTCTTTTTTTGTATGATATTTACATTCATGGCGATTTTATTAAATGCCGTCTTTAAATATTGGCAGGAGATACTTTTTTTATTAAGGAAAAAAAACACAGACACAGCCAGTTATAAATAAACAATGTTAAACATTATGTATGGAAAATTCGCCTGCATCATAACTTTTTCTCAGAGATTAAGCCTCAGCACCCGAAAAAGGCGTTAAACGACACTTTGTAGCATTCTAATTCAAGCAATACTACAAATGATTTATTTTTATATGTTTTATGGGTAGTTAGAGAAAATGTCTAAGCTTTCCAATGAAAATTTTTTAAACTACTGAAACCTTTGGAATTCTTTTAAAAACATACTGAAATGTCAGTAATAGGTGCAGTTTGAAAACCAGCGAAGGCGTATATGAAGGTTTTACCTAAAATTTCAGTATGCATTTTATAAAGAATTAAAAAGATTATTGTTTAAGAATTAAACGTAGAATAATAAAATGTTTAAGAAAGAAGGAAACCTTAGACATTTTTCTAACTACCTGCACGTAATTAACAGATAAATCATTTGTAGGATTACTTGTGCACTTTTGGGTGCTTTAGCACTTATCATATGAGCACCAATCTACGAAGCACGGTAGATGGCATAATGCGTACACACACATAATTTAAATATAAATATAGAAGCGATGGTGTACGTTGTTTAAATACAATAAATAGTAAACCTCGTGTCATCATCATGTCCTTTACAGAATTAAAGCTTTTATCTCTCTACTTGCAATGAGAGATTAATCAAAGAACAAAGCTAATAATAAATACCCACATAAAAAAGAATTTAAGGGAAAACTGGAAAAAAACATACCCAATTTTTCAACCGAATTTGTCATTTACAGGAATTTAACATTTTGTTTACTGAAAGTAATTGATGATTTATTGAATGAATTTATTTATTTTTTGCGTGACGTTCAACCTCGCGTGCAGATATTTAATTCGGTAACTGTGCATATAATTCTATATTTTCGTAGAAAGCAATCACTTTGTGGTTTGACATATTTAAAGAAATGAAATGAAATGAACTCTGTATAAGACCACGGATATTTTATTTTTTTATGACCGACCGGTTTCGCTTAGCCTAAGCATCATCGGGGCACAAAATAAACTCAATTTAATTTTGTCTTAAACAAAGTTATTTTCTCATTTCTTAAAAATAATTATTTTTAATTTATCTGCTTATAATTATGAGCCTTTTAACACAAAGTAAAAATAGCAACGCTCACTTTTTTATACATTTCGTCACTAAAATCGCAAGAATACATTTACAACTACATTAGTTTGACAAAAGTGATAAATTTTGTTTTTTTTTTATTGAAACCATTATTAACTAGTCAGTCAAATAATGTTGTAGCCGGGCTTTATAAAAAATCGTCACTTAGTTAAATTATCACATTTTGTCACATATTGTTTTTTTTTTAAATATTTAAAACAAGTGTATTTAGTAACCCTTCGACAATTAGTAATGTTTTCTTTATCTATTATTTAATAAACATAGTTATAAACTTCTTATTATTCAACCTTGAAGAAGCAATCGTAAGGTTTTTCCGTATTTTGTACCTGTCATGTACCCAAAATAGCTTTTTAATTCCAAATTCAAGTGATGTCTCACCAGAGACGGGTTAATCTAGTTTTTATTGTATCGTTGATTTCACAGACATCGCAGTGCATTCGAAATTAGTTAAACTCGTTAATAATACGCTGAGATAATTTTTATTGCCCTTGTAAATTTATGTTCGGAATAATAAAGCTAGTAGATCGTTACAGGAGATGCTGCGTCGCGTTATCTGTTGTTTATAAGGTAATTAATTATGGTCTAATCATTACATCTGATGGTTGTTCAGCGTTCAATATACAAGGGGATATATTCTTCGCGGGCATTCCCAGGATAGCAGAGATGGTAGATGGTTGATGGTGGAAGTTGTATGGCGGTGATCTCACCGTGGCATTCTAGTTCTGTAGGGAAACACTGCCAGCTGTCGTGTCTCAGCAAGGCAAACAAGCCATGGTAATAGCAATGAGCTTTAACGCGGCTTAGACTTACACCAATGAAGCGCATTTTGTTGATGAATGCTTGTTGCAAAGTTTATATTATTTATGACCAGTTATTAATATTTTTTGTCTTATATATTTAAATTTATCTTTTGATATTGTAGATGGCAGCACTTTTGTTTATAGCTAGCACCTAGATGCTTCAATGGAGAGTGTACGATAGACGTTTTACGGTATTAATAATATCAGTTTAGTTTGATTCTATAAATAACCTCGCCTGGTATGACGAAAGTGTCTGTACTGAATAGAGATGGATGATATCGGAAATTAGATGTCACTGCGGTTCGAGTCACTGGTGACTGGTGGGAAACCGGTTATTTATCCAGCTATTTTTGGAACCGGTTCCTGGTACCAGAAAGGTTCCATGAAGAAGAATTTTAAGACATGTTTATCAAGGAAGGGTTCCTTTGATTTTTTTCTAGCAAAATTTTGAGAACGTATAACACTGGAACCGGTTCCTCATCTCTTGGTTTCTTGCCAAACTCTTTTTTTTTCATGGAGGGGGGGTTGTGTTGGCTAACCGCACCTTTCCGACGAAAAGCATTAAAGGGATAAATCTATCTAAACTCATGATCGTTATCATAAATCACGAGAAAAAAAGTTCAGATATGGGTATAACCTTAGAGTATACAAGAGGTAGCCCAAGCCAAAGCCAGTGAAGTCAGTTTTGGACTTGTTTTTGATGATTTTAACATGACTCGGCGCAAATGGGCGTGGCTAAGACCAAGGCTACGGTATTTATACATCCATTCATATCACATATCGACATAATGTTTTTGTGTATTCGTATAGCCACTTTTTCACAGTATTTTTATCAACAAAAATATAGCATCTAACCTAAAAAACCGTTTAGTTGTGTCAAGTTTAGTGGCAAAATATAAAATGTGGGCGGAGTCCCGCCGTTAACCAGCGAAAATAACCAGCTTAAGAACATTACGACAGTATATAGAAGCCGTCCAAGAAATTTGTTGTCTCTTTCTCTCTCATGGTGTACGATGTAAAAACACGGAAATAGTGATTTATTACAATTTCGGATGGGTTGGGTAAAACAAATTAGCTATCCCTCCATATATTGTTCTTGTATACTCTAAGGGTGTAACAGTGCATGTATACATCGACAGATTGAAAAACAATTTACTAGAAGATAAGGGTGTAAAAAATCAGATGAAAAGTAATTATAAATATTGACAAATTTAGTTACAGCAACGAAAAGAAAAATATATTGAAGGCAGTTAACGTGTTAGTACTAAACAACATCAATGTTCAAGTATTATATGATTCTAAAAATGCAAACAGTGTGAATAAAACAAGTAACAAAAGAACAAGAAAATATGTTATGGCAATGAGTATAGGGTTTTCAGTAGACAGTAATGTTATTGAGTTGCAAGGATACAAGTAAGGAGAAAACTAATTTAATAACTAAGAACTACTAACAAAACTAAGCAATTTGGTTTTTAAGACCATGTGATCTAATTCATCATGCAATTTATTGAATTCAAAACCTCGTGGAATTATGCTTGGCTTGACATGAAATGAGAGGATAAAGATTTGTAGCTGCTTAGATGGTTTGGGAATGTAGAACGAATGAACTAAGAAAGGAGTGTGAACAGAATATACAATGTGAAAGTGAATGGAAGAAGAAGTCGGGGACGCCCGAGGACGACATGGAGCGATCAAGTGAATCAGATACTTGAATCGGGCCACGTGAAGAGTCAGAATAACAGAAGAGTATGTATGAGACGATGTATGAATGTAAACTAAGCAAGGAGTGTGTGCCAAGACAGAGTTGTATGGCGGTCCGTCCTCTCTGCCTACCCCTGCCGTGAAACGGCGTGATGGTTAGTTTGTTAGTTAGGTATTTGTAGCAACTAAATAAATAAAAACTTCGTGGTTTCTACGTTCCACCCAACCTTTAGAGTGGCTGTTATTCCCGGGCGACTGAAGGCCGAACAAAACAACACAAGTTCGATGTCCGAAAGATAAGTTAGGAGAATAATATATGGGTCCATATCGCACTGCTGTTGTTTCTCTAAATGTTCCACTTATCCGCGACCAATCAGGGCTCTCCGTCCAATAAAGAAAGCCAATCGCCAAGCTTTAACCTTTAAATGGCAATACCATTATACTAACGGAAATTTAGCCGCAGAATTTCGTAAATTTATATTTTTTTGTTTTTAATGTGAACACCGCCCAAGAGTCCCAATAGCTCTTGACCGTCTGGAGCCAGTGAGACTATGGTATCCCCATTGGGTATGTTGTGAGGCTAAAGGTGGTGGGGAGAGAAAGGAGATGGGGATAAGGAAGGTGGGAAATTACCTGTCTATTATATTCACACTTGGACATTTAATATGAAAACTATCGATTATATTTCAATATTTTGTTGATGCGTATAACCATAATTACGTATTATACATTTTACCTACCAATACGTATAATAATAACAGTGAACTTATATAGCGCGGTTTTGTGATATTTCACCTCAAGTGCGCTAGTGCGATGGTTCGCGCAATTAGAATTCACTCCCATAGGATTGTATGTGTTGTTGCATATGCACACTCTTCCGATAGTGATTTCCTTGCGAAACGTCACTGAGAAACAGCATTATGTCTTGCTTGCGCCTACCTATTGTTTTGAATGAAAAAGGGACAACAAGTATATTTATTACACGTTCGAATTCGAGTTTTTAAATGTGTTCGTTTTATTATATTAAAAATTAACTTTTTTAAATTTCGCTGCTTCTAGTTTGACACATTCCGTATGCAAGCAACGCATCTGTGTGATTTCTGTGTTCGTGTTAACTCTGGCTGCGATTTATATTAATAGATTTTCCTTTAAAAACAATCGAGTGTTGCCACTTAAATTACTCCCACTACTCTTTGCCACATGTCAAACCATGATTCAGTCCAGAAGTCTCATGAACATGATCCTTCCGCCAAGAGCTCCAGTGTCAACCTTTCTTTCTGTACCGTGCGTCGCTTATGGCGATGAGAGAGAGGCTACAGCGGATGTCAGCAGTAAACCTAGATTCAATTTGAAATTACTTTTACTAACCGAGCTGTTTGAAAACCCAGCACTGTCCGATACGAAGTCATTCTGATTGGATCGTGAGTATAATATTTCCCATTGACATTATCTTTCAAATTATGTGTTTTCAAATTTTCCCATGACAGTCCGTACCTCGTGTCTTTCTGATTATGGAAAAAATCGGTAATGTCAATCTTTCTAACGGTAGGTAGGTACTGTGAAATTTGTATTTTTCCTACGTAGGTGGGTATTTACAATTTTTAAAAGTAACTGGAGATATTATTTTTATGTTTTTATTTAGTGCCGATAACTCATTTGACAATATTGAAATAAATGTTTTGACTGTCCAAATAAGAATGTTTTCCCATTTTAGATTAGTCTGGTTATATGGCGCACTGGAGAGTCGCGGGTTCGAACCCGGCGTGCGCTATTTTATTTAATTAAATGTGTCATGAATCATTTAATTTATATTTACGGCACGTTAACTACCGTACCTGCTACGCTACCACGTAGATACTCCAAGTATCGCCCTGGTGAAAGACCACTTTTTAGAATCGAAACATTCCTTGAAACGGCTTTAGCAGTTTTTGGTGGCGAGATCTAAATAGCCAGGAACTTCCCAACCTTCCTCTTCCCTATCTCCTTCCTCTCTCTACTACCTTCAACCTCACAATATACCCAAATTGGGGATGCCATAGTCTCACTGGTTCTAGACGGTTGTGAGCAGTTGGGAGTCTTGTTCCAGTATTAACTATAAAAAATATACATAAAGAAATCAACTTTTGATTGTAACGGGTACGTATTATTGTAAGCTTTGAATTGATCGTTCAACTAAAACTTCAGCTAAAACTGTGAACTGTGGCATCTTGAAACTTGCACAATTTCTTCTGTCTAGAATTTCTGAGTCAATGCGACTGTTTTCAGCTTACAGCGCCATTTCGATTGTGAGCCATGGAGTTTTTAAATAAGTATCATTTAAATTTTAAAAATAAACAATACGTCATTCT
Source organism: Drusus annulatus (assembly GCA_022651775.1). NCBI lineage: Eukaryota > Metazoa > Arthropoda > Insecta > Trichoptera > Limnephilidae > Drusus > Drusus annulatus. Next base: position 143,585 of record JAGWCC010000023.1, read on the forward strand.
GTTTGTTCCATATTTAACAGTAATTTGGAAGAAAAATAATAATAAATTTCACAATGAAATTGAAATAACAACATTGCATAAGACCGCAGATTTAATTTTACTTTTTACAACCGACCGGTTTCGCTTATTCTAACCACGATCAGGGTACAAAATTAATAATGTGACAAAAATAAAGAATAAAAAACAATTTTAAATACATGGCCTGTTCAAAAAAAAAGGTGAATTTTGAATTTTCGCGGGCTGTGTACATTCGATTATCGTTTTTTTTTTGTTATGTTGGTACACATATGTTTACCATATGTTAGCATTATCAGCCATTTCGGATTAGTGGTTTGTTTTTGACAACTGGAAAGGTTAGTCACGTTTTGGTGTGTTCTTGGATTTTTTTACTTTTGAATAAAATGGATCCATTATTTTCAAAAGTAAAAAATTGAAGAACCCACAAAAACGTGACTAACCTTTCCAGTTTTCAAAAACAAACCACTAATCCGAAATTGCTGATAATGCTAACATATAGTAAACATATGTGTACCAACATAACAACAAAAAACGATAATCGAATGTACACAGCCCCCGAAAATTCAAAATTCACCTTTTCTTTTGAACAGGTCTCGTATATATTTTTTTAAAATAGAGTCATGATGTACGGACGAAGCCGGTAATACGTTCCGTACTTAATTTTTCTATGCCGTTTATTAACGAAATCTCATTATTATCATTTATCATGCTTTAACAATATACCTATACATTTTGAAAAAATTTTTTTTCTCAGAATTACGGTTTTTCATACGAAGATTTCCCAATCATTTTTCTCATCATTGGTCTACGAGTATGTCGAAATAGTACTTGCGCTTATTTCGCTATCACGTTTAATTTACAACTAACATAATTAATTAAACTTTATCATGGGTGGGCTAAACAGATCGCGGACGTTAAACTTTAATGTTTTATTTTTTTATGTTTGCATGAGATTTATCCACATTGTCGATAGGAATCTTTATTTATCTATATAAACGTTTAATCACTGGAGCTTTTGAGGAGATGTGCCTTGCACGAAGTTTTTATAGTGTTGAAAATAAGGCTCCATATCACTCTCAGTGATCAAATAAAATGTTGAACTAGATTTGAGCAATTTTCGATGCTCTTACCACTATTTACTAACATGTATTTATTTCACTAAATTTTTAATACGATCCCGGGTCAAACCCCTGCGTGTGAAAAAATGTATTAAAATATTTAAATAATATCAATAATCTAATACAAAAATATGAAACAGAAAGAAGCCAGGAACTAAAGACACGAATTCGTAACCTCTTCTCTATCCGGGAGTAAAACTCTGCCAGTTGAGCCATCAAGATCTTATTAGAATGTAGCATTTTTAAACGATCTCATACTTCTATTGAAAATTATTTACCATTTCAATATTTTCCGATTTTAGGCTTCCATCTTTTGATGATATTCAAAGTTCTACCCGAACACATATTGTCTCGGCCATGGCCCTTGTTCTTTTCAGTTTTTGGCTTTTTTCTGTCTCATATTTGTGTCTTAGATTATTATTTAAATATTTAATTAAAAATAAGCATTAATGCTTGAAAGTTAAGTCCGATTTTAATAAAAATATTTATTTTTTATATCATTTTTTTTAACATTTAATTTGCAAAGCTAGGTGCTATATAAACTAGCCAAGTACTATTATTATTACCTATGCTCAAAGACCATACTTTAAAAGCCAGTTACCACCCACCCTAAAAATAAATTGTCAATGCCATAGTTTCACCTTTCCGCCTTTCTTCGTTCATTTTCTCTACATGCCCAAGCCATCTAAGCAGCCCTTTCTTGATCCTCCTATTCATCACGCTTACATCAGCCATGCATTCTTTCCGGATATTCACATTTTAACACAGTCATATGGTTTTACCGCACATGCGCCTCGGGGATCTCATTTCTACAGCATTCAGTCTACTTTCGTTCTTCCTGTGACAGTTACATGCCTCACTCACATAGGGGTTGGGATAGAAGACATTCTGCGAAAACCACAGCGTCCGCTAAATACGACACTGTCCATAACGGAAGCCTAAGGGTGTCTCGCGTGAATTTAATACAAAATATAAATGATTGAGACATCAAGAGAGTGGCAATGCTCCACATCTACCGTAGTTTAGCTGTCAAAGCCGCACCAGCCACCGGCCCCTTTTGCCCGCTCTGTAAATAATCCGCCGCGGTTTCCTGCAGCGCCGTTGCTGCAAAGCTCGAATAGTCGTATCAAAAGCGCTGTCGTGTTTGCGTTGAGTCACCGGCCGTTTTGCAATTTGGCCATGTTTTCACGGTACAATCTCGGATGATTTACAATGTGGCCGTTTCGCCCGGCACATGCGGCACTCTCTGCAGCACTCTGCGCGCTCCGTAGTCCGGGGCGCATGAGAAACGAGTGCCGGGGTAAACCGGCGCGGCTTCGTGAAGGGAAACTAATCCGTTTGTCACGGATAATTTCGTCTTAGCTTATGCAATCTTTAATTCCATATATTGAGGAATTTAGGACTTGATGGTTTATTCCTTCGTAACGTAAAATAAAGTGGTGTTACATACCCTACCATATACCCACGCTATGATGATGGTGAATGCTCGGTAATTTAGTTAATTACAGCACTAAAACATTTTGAAACAGGTGTCTTGTGACAAGAAACTGTTATTTTTTAAAAACAGTTAATTCTCCCCTTGTTACAAATGGAAGATATTCTCTGTATTGCCCTGGTGAAAGACCACCATCCGGAATCTAAATGTTGCTTAAATGGCTTAACCTTTGGAATGCCGGATTCCCGAAGGTACAACTCCCGTCGTACCCTGCTGATTGTAATTTCGTAATAACTCACTTGTGTTTTACAAATCGATGTTTTTGCCAATTGCGCTATCTTCTCCGATAGTGTAATAATTTATTTTTTTCAAATTGTATGCTAATCTTGAAGTAACAATATATGGAAAGAGAGCCAAATCTTTTTACCCAACCTATACAAATTTGGGATAAATCACTTTCTCCTGGTTTTTACGTCGTACACCATGAGAAAGAAAGAGACAACAAAATCTCCCAAATTATTACACCGCTTTAAAATATTGTTGGAATGTTATTTGTGTCCCGCGTCTCCGTTGACTCCGCCCTCTCGTTTTGATACGCGAAATAAATTAATAAAACTGAACGGTTTATTAACATGCTATATTTTTGTTTGTAACAATACTGTGAAAAAGTGGTTATACGAATAAATAAAAACATTATGTCGACATGTGCTATGAATGGATGTATAAATAGCTTAGCCCTAGTTCTAGCCACGCCCTGGTCTAGTCGAGTCCGGCAAACCTCATAAAAAAACTGACTAAAGCAGCGCTCTCTCTTGTGTATTATTGCTCTGAGATGCTAATGGTACGAGGGTTTTTCTGAAATAGCTGCATATATTCGAAGAATTGGTTGTTTCTTCATGTCACAAAAAAATGTTTTAGGCGTGTGAAGATTTTTTTGTCGTTTTATTGTATTTTCGTGTGGCCGAATACATTTTCTTCAAAACAAAAATAAATTTGCATGAGATTTTCCTGTAAACACAAACAATAATGTCACTTTGAAAATCGTTTTTTTTTCAGCCATACTGATGTAAGCTGAACTTAATCCAATGAAAAATATCTCGATTGATTGATTTCGTGTTGACAGGCGATTGCGGTTCATTTAAATATGCGAACAACGGTTTTTAAAGGATAAAAACTACTGAAAAATAATGATGCATGCCCGGTTCCTATAGGACACTCCGGCACACTAGCAGTTAAGCTATGTTTAGTGGAAAAATCTGAGATAACTAGGTACTTCTCCCTTCTCATATACCTCCCCTACACTTTCTTCAGTCTTACAACATACATCCCCGTAATGGAAGTGCCATAGACATGACTAATATATATTATATATCTAGATATAATTAAATTATTTACACTCAAATGCAGCGGTTCTTTTCATCTCTTTGGATCGAAAGGTTTATTAAGTAAGAGATATTTGGGAATACAGGAGTTATATTATATCACACTACCTGTTATACCAATTTCATATTGGTCGTTCTAGAAAATTCGCTCTTTCCACACTTACTGCAAACAATGAAATACTTTAAATAAATTTACAATATTTATGGTCGTTATTTGTTGGAGTTTTTTCCTATATTTTTTAATGTACAATGTACGCCGCGACCTAATTGTCTAGACATCATCTAATTGGTAATAAGTTCCTCGTCATCAGAAAACATATCAAAAACGTATGTATTAATGGTTGATCTTTTCGATCGCTTTCATTGCTGTCAATTCGATCATTATTATTTTAATACCGGTATTATATAATTTTAGAGGATGAAGCATTGATGAGGAAATCAAAATAATTACTACCGACAACTTGTCAAAATCTCGGCAAATCTGCGCAAATAAATTTTATCTGATTTATATGTGTTATTTCACATTAAATTTATATACCTACGTGAAATGCAAAATTAATTACATTGCCAGCAAGGAAAAAATCAAGCACACAGAAATCTCTCATGTACCGGGCCGTCCAACTATATAATAAAATTCCATCAGAAATCACTACAATAGACAATATTCGTCAATTTAAAAAAGAATTGAGATAATTTGTTTTCCATAACCATTAATGTTGGTGTATTGTATGTTCATTTTGTTGTAACCCGATATACTCGTATATATATATATTTTTTTTTTATTTTTTTTTATTTTAAGTTTATAAAAAGTCATCAGAAAAATATGTTTGAAAAAAATCATGTCTGTGTATACATTAAATATTTTATATTAGAACACACAATGATGTGATCTAACTTAAGATAAATAAATAAATTTATTTAGAACGGCGGTCTTACACCCCGGTGAAAGACCGCCATTCAGAATCGAAACGTTCCTTGAAATCGAATTAGCCGTATTTGGTGACCAGATCTGAATAGCCAGGCATTTCCCAACCTTCCTCTTCCCCATATTTTTTCCCTTCCTACTACATTCAGCCTCACAATATACTTCAATTAGGTATGTTATTTTGCTGCTGGCTGTAGACAGGTTATGAGGAGTTGAGACTTCTGTGTGGTATTAAATATGTGTGCGAAAGGAAGAGAGGGATGAGTCAGTAAATGCAGATGTTCAGGAGAGCCAAAACAAAATTAAGGAATTTTGTTTTTTTGTATGTAATTAGGTTGTGTCACATCTCCTTTTTTAAAAAAAACAATAGCACTTTATTTTATTTTCCGACTCATTTATTTATTTATATACGCCCTCATGGGCTTTTACATAACATAGATATAAAATAAAATAACAGTGACATAAAAAATAACAATGACATAAAAAATAACAATGCGCCCAAAAACATTTGATGCGACGATTTGATTGCGCCCAAGAAAATTAACACTAGTATTTTAGAAAGAGGTATGTTATTATAGCCTTCTTGTAACTAGATTCAGTGCAGTTGAATATATCTACTATTTCAGCGATAGAATTACTCACTGCATATAATCTAGGTACAAGCGAGTATTTAAATGACTCAGTCCTGATATTGTTGTTACATTTAAAAAGAATTTTGGATCGAGTGGATCTGTTAGGTACATAGAAGGTAATTAAGCTAAGTAAATCAGGGCTGTCTATAATACCATTAACAATTTTAAAAATAAAAGTCAAGTCGGAAATATTTAAATTTCCATTGCTAGATATGTATATAAGGAACAACTCTGCATACTTAACTCAAAACTCTATTTTATTGACCCGTCCCTCTCTTCTTTCGCACACAGAAATATTTGGAAAGTCAAATGAAATTTTGCCATTACAAACGGATAAAATGGTCGCTTTTGAACTTAATAAAAAAAACAAATAGTAAAATACTTGGAGATTATAAGAAATTAAAAATAGATAAGGTTTTTTACAGTGGGTGCTTTTTAACCTGTTCACGTTAACTTTATCAGTTTTCTACTCACGGCTCAAACATGATTGCATGTTCAGTCTCGGCTAATTACTTGCCGTACAATGTGTTGCGCATACAGTTCTGTACAGACTTTTACGAGAAACGACCAATGTACGAAAAAAAACTTTTACACCATTTTTATAAAACATTAATATCGCAGCACTTTTGCATCTAAATAATGTGCACACTAGCGTTGGGAAAAAATTCAATGTTTTGTGAATGCTTCACGAATTTTTAGTTCTTTAAAATGAACACTTCAATTGAAGTCGACCTCGCAAACAAAAGATCTTTAAATAGAATTTATCCGGTTATTTGTTCAGTTCTTTTTGGAACCGGTTCCTCTCCGAAAAAGCACGTACTAGTCGGTAAAGATTTGAAATGGAAAAGAACTGGCACTGGTTTCTCGTCGAAAAAGCACGTACTAGTCGGTAGCGCTTTGAAAGTGGAAAGAACTGGAACCGGTTCCTCGCCAAAATAAATAAAAAAAATCACGTTATTTAGTAGTTTTTCCTTTCACAAAGTACTTTGAAGTCGGACTTCAATTGAAGTTCTTGTAATAAAGTACTTCTTTATGGGCTTTGAAGTTCATCTTCGCAACTGTACTGCTGCAATTTGAAGTATTTCGTTCAATGAAACGAATGAACGATAAAATGAACTCTTAACTTCAATTGAAGTATTTGTTCAATGAACAATGAATGAAGTAGGAACTGTTGCCAAAATAAGTATCAAAGAGGTCACAACGCTAGTGCACACACAATAATAATCAAATTGCAAGAAGTATTGACTTATTTCTTGCATTAATTATCAAAGCACGTAAAATTCTAATTAAATAGAAACCTTTCTTCCCCTGGTGATCATTGTTGGTTATTCTTTCATCGCCGTTTCGATAAACTCACAATGGCGGCATGTGCTGCGATTTTCATGCCCTCGAGTCGCGATGGGCGGCGGTAATTATATAAATTACAGACGCGCTGACGATGACGATGACGATGATGACACTGCGGAGACTGACAGGTGACAGCCGCCTTAGTGACCACGCCACGGATAGCGACAGAGTGACGGGAGATGTCATTCAACATATTTTCCCACATCAAAAGAATTGCTTATTTAAATCTTGAGGAGAAAAATGTATATTTGGTTACTTATTCGTACGCAGATTTTGCTATTCGTTCTTAAGGGTAAAAACAGTAACTTTTTGGCTTTCTAGTACAAGAAAAACTACAAATTATTTATCTGCTAATTCTATGCGGGTAGTTGAAAAAATGTGTAAGGTTTCCCGTGAATATAATTTTAATTAGTAATCTTTTAAATTATTTATGAAATGCATACTAAAATTTTCGGTAAAACGGTCAGAAATGCCTTTGCTGATTTTCAAACTGCACCTTTTAGGGACATTTTAGTATGTGTTACATAGAATTTAAAGGATTACAGTTAAAAAATTGTATTAATTGGAAACCTCAGTGAATTTTTCTAACTCCCCGTAGAAAATTAACAATTTAAATCATTTATAGTATTGGTCGTATTATAATGCTACAAAGTAACGATTAGCGTCATTCTTGAATGTTGACCCTTAACTTTAACGGCTTGGCTCTAAATTTACCTTTCAGTGTTTATGGTTTCGTCCATTCGACAAAATTATTTTTATAAAAGCCAGATTCACTCCTTATTAAAATGACACTCCCACAGCACCTTAGAAAAGACACAGGTTTTGAGGTGACCCTCAGGGTCTGTGTGTGGGGTTAACGTTAAATATTCCTAATTTGTGTGAAATACATAAACTAGTACCGATTAGTAGCCGAGTAGAGAAATGCGTCGGATTCCCACCTGGGCGTCGTGGATTCAATTCCTCCGCTAGCTAAATCCTCCATCAGTGCACAAGCAACATCTTCCGCTTATTATGACGACTGTAGTCGTTTTTCAAATATTCTCAGGTTATTCGCAACTCGGGAATGTTTATCTTTCTTTGTAAAGAGAGAGGGAGAGAGATAAAACCCTATCTAGCATGTGTAAATGTAAATATTTTAGCCCTAAATCACCAGTTATAAATATTAGGCATAAGTCAATATTATAAGTCTTAGTTGTTAGTCTAAATTCTAAGTCACTATTCATAAGTTTTAGCTGTATTTACATAAGCTATAATTTATTCGCCACTAGTTATTATTCTTAGTGATTGAGTTATAGGTTATTTTAAATTGTAAAGCGGCGTGATAGGTGATATTTCTTTCACATAAACGGCGCTATAGAAATCAGTAAATTATTATTATTCTTAAAATCTTAGGAGTTTTTGCTATGTTGTAGTAAAATACCGTTGATATTTCGATGTTTTCGTGTAGTTTAAATACTTTTATAAACTAACCTAACTAACCCTAATGCAATTTCCCCGATGAGAGGGTGGAACGTAACACCACTCTACATTAGCGCACATTCCTCGTTTCATCTATATTAGACTTACTTTATCTTGTCCTTTCTTTCTGGGAAGTTTCTGACTCTACTTTTTCTAATTCCTCCACTTGCGTGTCGTATTCTCTTCTGCCACACCTTCGCCTTAAAAAAATCAAATTTTCAAAATCCTTTTCCCCGTTTCTAACTTGCTGTCTAATATTCTCATAGAATAATCTACGCTACCTTCTCGACGAAGCGGGGACATGACGGGAACAGAAACCATCACCCCTGACAATCGCCGTGGCATCATTGATGGCCCACTATAATGGCCCGCGTCACTCAACTCACTCAAGCGGCCGGCCTTGCATTCAATCACTTATCCACCGTGTAATTATTCCCCGGGGGCGATCAAAAAATTCCAACTCAAGGCCTTTTTTGTTCCCTCATTGCCACGCGCGAGTCCCAGCCTCAACTGTCAAAAAAATACGTCAAGCAACTTGGCACCTCAACAAAATGCCATCTCATTAACATGGTAGTTATTTTTAATCCCTTACAGATGAAAAGTCCTTTTAACATTATTTTAAGGTGGTGTTAGAGGTGTTTTTGTTTCCGAGCTGTCGCGCTACTCAATCGGTCGCTAACTAACTTGTTTGGTAAGTAATTTTGGTATTTTATTAAAAGTGTATTAATTAATATGTTACCTCTTATTAAATGTGTTTTTTTTTGCTAACGCACTTTTTATCGAACGTCAACTTACAGACGTAATTAGGCAATAATCATTTCAATTACTGCGGCGAAAGCTGGGTATTTGCTGTGTGATTGTTTCCAAATCAATAATTTGATTGGATTGATTAACGCGTACAATGACTGTCAAATTGTCAATCATTTTATTATTTTCGAGCCGCAATATCAAAATAAATTAGTTATGAAATATTAATAAGGCAATTTTACTCACCTGGCCACAAACTTTTGCACAACCTGGCCAGCTTAACTGGAATATCAAAGAGCAAAATACAGCAAATTAAAACAGATACAATCATCGTATAGAACAGAAGTATCTAAAACAGATACAGCCATAGCTGTAAGCCACTGCAGGGGTTAAAATACTATTATAAGAAGTGGTCTTCAATCCAAAATTAAGAATCCAAATAAACGGATCGAAGGTGGAAAGAATTCCAGACGACGAACACGAAAATTATTACCAATGGAAGCTATCCAGGGGCAGATTAAGGAATATGTAGAACACCTGGACGACAGAAGACGTACGAAAGTAGGCTTGCATTTCATGTTTATATCAAGGGGGTGTGCCAGTCGGCATTAAAAATGTTAGGGTTTGTTCTCCGAACCGTCAGAGTTTTTCGGGATACCCGAACTCTGAGAATAATCTACTTCTCTTTGGTCCGCAGTAGGCTGGAGAGTGGCTCAATTATTTGGGATCCTCATGAGGTGGGGTACTCCCTCATCTTGGTGAGGGTCCATAAAAAGTTTCTCAGATTTTTTTACATGAGGGAGTATGGCCACTATTCGTAGCTCCTGGGCACACTCGGACTTTACTCCTTACAGCTCAGGAGAGAGGGGTATGCCGCCACTCACTTCTTCAGACTGCTGCGAGGCTATATTGTAAACCCTGCTATTTCGGAGCGCGTAAGTCTCTATGTTCCTGATGACTATCTAAGACAGCGTCTTCATAGATTATTCTATCTTCCTGCCTGTAGGACCAACCTGCCAATGATTCTGCCGGTGGGGAGTATTTTGCTCCTGAACAAAATCTCTTCCGATATCGACTTATTTCATGTCAGCGAGGAGAGATTCAGAAGTGAAATCCTATTGATTCTTGAAATAGTTTCTCATTGACCTGATCATCACCACTGCCTGAATTTTTTTTTCTTGCGTATCTTTATGGAACTTTAATTTGTATTTATTTTATAAAAATAAAATCTTATTTTTTAAATGCATTAAATTTAAAAGTTTGTCATATATAAGGAATTTAATAAAGAAATTATTATTATAAAAGACGGAAGTGGGATCAGAAAGCCTGAGGTATAAAGAATGGTCGCTTGGGATCCGAGCAAGATGACTACATTTGCATGAGGAGGTCAATTCATGTCTGGGATGGTAAAACCACGATGACAGTGGTGGTAGAAAATATTTCATTTCAACCACTACCCCAACAAATATTACCGGTAAAATCGATTCAAAGATTTCCTTTATCCTTTGCGTTTCATTATTTTTAAACTTCGACGATTTCAATACAGCTAGCTACCAAATAATCAGAGATGCCGCAGTAAAGCTCTCAAATAATATTTCTACGTAGTTATGCACAAAGCCTCCAACCCATAATTTGCCAAAATCAAAAAAATATGTTTCTGATAAATTTATAATAGTTTTATTTTTATTTTTATATGAATACCGCACAAGAGTCTCAACTGCTCCCAACCGTCTAGAGCCAGTGAGACTATGGCATTCACAAATAGGGTATGTTGTGAGGCTGAAGGTAGTGGGGAGGGGAAGGAGATTGGGAAGAGACAGGTTGGGAAGTACCTGGCTATTCAGATCTGGTCACCAAACACGACTAAACTCATTTCAAGCAACGTTTCGATTCTGAATGGTGGTCTTTCACCAGGGCGATACTTAGAGTATCTACCACTCTGGAACGTGCTGCAAATATACTGTTTATAATTTTTATGTGAATTAAATGTGTTATGACACATATTAATTAAATAAAAGTTATTGGCGCACGCCGGGTTTAAACCAGCGACCTTTGGATTCGTAGTCGAGCGTCTTACCACTCGACCATGGAAGCCGTCGCTGGTGGTTTTCTGATAAATCTTCAAATGTGCGCAAACTTCAATGTTCGTACATGCAGTATAAATCTACAATTGGACGTAGTTATGCAAAAAGCGTCAAACCCACAATCCAAGCCAAAATCGAGTTTTACATGTTTTCCCATAGATAAATACGAGATTTATATCTGCTGAAAACATTCAAGCTCCAAATGCAATAGATTTTTGGTAATTCATTTTTTTACTAACCAACATTGCAGATATTTGACTTAAATTGAAGTATAAAAACATTAATATATAGGGTTACATAGTTTTTAGGATTATAAATTACCTATTAATTATAATTCTCACAAATAAAAATAAAAAAACACTGATATTCACTTTAAAAATGCCGTGATATGCTTTTTTATCGTCTTATTTTCAAACGCCATTTTCTCAGTTTCATCTTTTTGGAGTTGGATGCTTTCTTCATAACTACGTTCATTTAAATTACATTTAAAATCCCGAATTCATGCATAGAAGCGCATTGGAGTAAATTATTGGCCCCATCAATCTTAACGCTGCCAGGATGGACTCCCTCTTGGTGGCGTTTTGCAGTAATGAAGCCTAATATCCTACTATCTATTTTTTTACTTATATTATATATTTTTTTCACATGAATTTCTGGTAATTTTTATTTGTTAACATTATAACTACTATGTATTGATATCAATTATGGAAGGTATTGCATTGCACTACTCCTGCATACCTTCCGGAATAAAACTTTATTATTATTATTATTAAAACTGTTAATTGCGTTACATTTTTTTTTATAATAGACGCATTTTTATTGAAAAGAGATTAACAGGGATATTCTTGGTATCACATCTGTGATCAGATCTGAATAGTCAGGTACTTACCAACATTACTTACAACACATCCCAATTGGGGATGCCATAGTCTCACTGGCCCCAGACGGTTGGGAGCAGTCGGGACTCTTGTGCGGTATTAACTATAAAAAATAAAATACGATTCCAGCCACTTTTAGTTTTCTCCAAGTTTGCCAACCATTCCAAATTCCTGCTGTAAGAAGTTTTCCCAGAAGTATAATGCCCCTCCGGTAGAGCACGAAAATTCCGCATGATTATGACAGCTCAAAACGTGCCCCTTTTCCGACACCGACGTTCACGGTGTAATTGCTCATCATTCGCTGTTAATTTACGTTACTTTTCACGGAATCTTGCCGGCATTTAGAGTACACAAACCTCGGAGGTACGCGCAGAAAAAAAAATCTCATCCGAAAAGCTTCGGTTACTCTTTTAATGTGAAGCATTTATATATGTAAGTATTCTTTAAGCGTAATCTCCAAAAGCTGTACGCTTTTTGTCAAAGAATAACCTTTTTGTACCGTCGTCTTTGATGTGGTCTTGTTTCTTATTTAAAATGTGTTTAAATTATCTTCTATCAAAATTGAAACAGGGCTTACGGAATTTCTTACAAATGTGTTTCATTTTTTTTTCTTCTTCCATTGTATGGTGGGAAGGCTAGGTGGCACACGTAGGATAACTGGAACTGAAGTACATAGCTGAAATATCAAGAAGTTAACGTTCCCGTCGCTTGGATAACTTTTTTTTGTATTTGCCGTCTCGTGTTAGGGATCAGAATGAATATTTAATTGATTTCCAAACCGCAAAGAACCTGTCGTCTTAGTCAGAATATTACCAAAACCGAAAGTGTTTTCAGCTTGAGGTTATTTTGGAAAATAGTGGACTGTAAACGATAAACTATAATACTTGATGGAAGTGTCTAATATAACTAATTGTCATCCACAACACAGGTGAACTCCTAGCGTAGAGGACAATGTACATTATTTCGTATAAACATAATGTTAAGTAAATAAAAAATAATTAAAAATTTGCTTGTGGGAAGATTATGGAATGAAGGGAAAATGGGAAACCAATTCACTCACCGATGTAGTTGAAGTTGAAAGTTTTTGTAGCCTTCTTACACGATTGTATTATTAACCAAACGAATACACCACACTGATTTTATCTTCTTGTCAATAAAACACATTTATTTACTATTATTTCGAGATCAAAATAACAAACCGACTATTAAGCGAAAAACCAACGAGCGACACGTATTTTCACATCAAAACTCTTCTGATTGATTGTCAATTGTTTCTAACACGGTGTTGTTGAATACGCGATTCGATTTTGCGAAACGGTTGGAAAGTTATAAACGGATGAAAAACGTGAAGGTAAGAAAGTTAAGAACCTAATAAACACCACCTCTCATCAAACTTTGGCACTGCCGTCCGTTAGTTTTTTTTTCTTCTTTATTTATCTCGATAACATTTGTGACAATGGGTTTTGCTATGCTTTTCTCACTCGGAGGAATTCACGTTTCGGGAGAAGCATAGTACACAATTGTTGTAGTACATTAATATGTGGCTTACAGAAATTTAAAAACACAAATGTGTTGATTTAATAAAACAAATTTGTAACTTTATTCCACTTTTATTATTTTGACTGGACCGGTTTCAGCCTATGACGGCCATCTTCAGACTAGTACAAATGTTTGTTAACATCCCCAAAAATAGTATATAAGCCGTAGGTTAACAAACATTTGTACTAGTCTGAAGATGGCCGTCATAGGCTGAAACCGGTCCAGTCAAAATAATAAAAGTGGAATAAAGTTACAAAGTTGTTTTATTAAATCATTAAAATGGAATTCCACCACGAATTAACAGTTTCAAAATTAGAAATAACAAATGTGTTGTTAGTTTTAAATATAAAATTAATGTAGCATCACTTTTTTTTCTTGAAACGACATCGACTCCGATGATGATGTTAACAAGCAAAGTACTTGAAAAAAAAACAGGAATATTTTCTACGTGTGAATGGGTCAAAAAAGAAAACTAACGTAGTAACGTTAAAAATATCTAAAGTTCGTAAGTAACTACTGTACACACATGTCTAATCGTTGAAGAATATTCCTATTACGTTGTATGACGCATCTCAGACGTGAAAAAACGGTTCTCCAGGGACCTCGTTACTTCTGAAGGGTTGAGAATTCCCTAAATATTTAACAATGGCGTCGTGTTCCATAATTTACCTCACAGAACTGTTACATTCACACTTTTTCCCATATGGGAAGTAGGAAGCCATAGCCAGTCTCGTCGATGTGCGGTAAATAAAGAAGCCGCTTTTCTTCAAGCTAGTAGTTACTAGTGGCGGCTCGTGACCTTTTTCGTAGACTTATTTTTCTTGTTATTTGTGATTATCAAACAGTCCCAACAGCCCAGAGCTAGTTCTGATATATAATCCCTAGCTTGGGAAACGTAATGAAGCTGAAGTAACATGGCTAACTAAATTGACTAACTAACCAAAAACTAATTAACAAAAAGACCCTCCACACAGCATCCCCAAAGATGACATAGGCCTTGGGGGAAATTATTTCCCTCAGGGCTTCCTGTGTGGAGTTATTGTAAAAATAAAAAAAAACATCACGCCTTTTCACCGCAGGGGTAGGCAGAGAAGACGAACGGCCATAGAACTCTGTCTTGGTTATACTCTTTTCTTCATTCAAATTCACACATATTCTGCCATGTCTCACTCGGGTGTCGCCGACATCTTCTTCAATTCAATCTCACGGCTTATATTATTGTACACTCCTTCATTCATCCGCTCTACGTGCCCAAACCATCCAAGCGTCGCTTTATTAATCCTATTCATTACGCTTCCATCAGCCTTGCATTTTCTTTTTATTTTTTAAGAAAGAAAAACATACCCGCCTTACGAATAACCTGGCAATATTAAAAAAAAACTCCTACTACCATCATAATAATCGGAAGATGTTGATTGTGCAATGATGGAGGACTAATATGGTGCGACTGTCCACTCAGCTACCGACCGGTAGCATTCTTTTCGAATATTCTGATTTTTAAGCCAATGGTTTAAAAATTCCACATGAAAAGCGTAGATATCCAGATGTAAGCATTGTTATTCAAAATATGGCCACGAACCGCCACTGCAAAAAAGATGTCGGCTTCCCGAGCCGTTGTAGAATGCCGACGTCGATGCGCCATTCATGTTCACAAACTTCACGGGCATTTGGTGAATGTTGTCCTATTATTATATGGAAAACGTCTTAATTCGCGCTCTCGCCTGGCAGCACCGGAACTCATTGGCGGCCATCTTGAAAAGCAGAGGGGATCCAATCTGACGGTGATAAAATATTATCACTTTTTGTTGGTGTTTTTAATTATTTTGATAAAATAATACTTATTGACGGGCTGCGCGGTCGAGTGGTACGACGGTCGATCAGTATCTGTCATAACAAGTTTAATTCACTAAAAAATAATATATAGTATATTTGTGGCACATTCCAGAGTGGTAGATACTCCAAGTATCGCCCTGGTTAAAGACCATCATGCAGGATTGAAACGTTGCTTGAAATGGCTTTAGCCGTGTTCAGTGACCAGATATGAATGGCCAGGTACTTCCCAACCTTCCTCTTTCCCATCTATTTCCCCTCCCCGCTACCTAATACGAATACCGCACAAAAGCCCTAACAGCTCCCAACCGTCTGGAGCCAGTGGGACTATGGCATCCCTGATCGGGGCATGCTGTGAGGTTGAAGGCAGGAGGGAGGTAAAGAAGATGAGGAAGAGGAAGATTTGGAAGTACCTGGCTATTCAGATCATGTCACCAAACACGACAAAGCCATTTCAAACAACGTGTTGATTATATATGGTTGTCTTTCACTAGGGCGATTCTAAGAGTATCAACCACTCTGAATCTAAACTCTCTGAAAATGTACTCGCAATTGTACTATTTCACCTTTGTGTTTGTTGTGGGTAGACTTTTTTGAGAATTGCAGTAATAACGTAAATAAAAAAACATATAAAAATAAAATAAAATAAAATTGTTATCAATTATAATGAACCTTTACAAAGCTTATATACTCGTACTAAACTAAAACCGCCCTTGAGGTGATATTTCTTTCACGAAAACGGCGCTATAAAAATTAGACAATTATTATTATTTATCATTGAACAATTTTTTTAAATTCCTAAATGGGAAAATCTTCTTAGACAGAAAGAACATTTCCTCAAAAAATTTCAAATATGTTTTCTGTACTAAATAAAAAATTACTTCTCTCGTTTAAAATGTTTAATGAACAAAATGTTTGGTTAAAATGAAAATCCCAATCATTATTATTAATTCACCAATAACCTCGTCGACCACCCTCACACGCAATAAAACCAAAAGCGTAATAAATTTTAAATGTCTTCATTTTATGGAAATTTACAGCATGATGATGATATTATTATTATTATTGGTGGCGCATTAATAATGGCATCGGTTCCTCCCTCGCATATTGCACGGGCCCCGGGGCCTGGGGGGCCCTGCACGCTGATGCTATCCTGGGATCTGCGCAGATGGTAATCTGGGGAGCAGCCGGGGAGGGGCTGCAAGACTCCTCGGGGCACGGGGGCTGGATAGGGGAGATATGGCTCAATCTGGAGTTTGATGGAAAAGAGATAATGTTGGATTTGCCTTGATCTGAAAATCATTTTGTGTTGAATAAAGGTCTACAAACGTGTCTATGCGGGCGGCCGAAAAATGAAGTAATAGACGAATGAAAAATGTTTAATCCTTTTTTGAACCTTTTTATTTTATTTTTATAGTGAATACCGCACAAGAGTCCCAACTGTCTAGGGCTAGTAAGACTATGGCAACCCCAACGGGGGTATGTTATGAGGCTGAAGGTAGTGGGGAGGGAAAATAGATGGGGAAGAGGAAGGTTGGAAACTACCTGGCTATTCAGATCTGCTTACCAAACACAGCTAAAGCCATTTCAAACAACGTTTCCATTCTGAATGGTGGTCTTTTACCAGGGCGATACTTAGAGTATGTACTACTGTGGAGCGTGCCGCAAATAAACTTAATATTGAAGAAAAAGGGTATCCATCGATTTGAAGAGGGAGCATTACTGTGGCAAGCAAGTACGAATATGCGTTTTTGGTCATATAAAAACTTCGTTTTTTTAACTCTTATGGATGCTGTAAATTTTTACTATTTATTTTGCGACCTTTGGGCTAAAAGCTAAGCCTCTCTGCTGTGGAGGTCGTTAACGTGAACGTATATTATTGAACATATCTTTACAAAAATATTACAGGTAACCTGTTATGCCGCTTGAATGTGAATGAATTTCGATAGCACTAAAATTGTTTATTATTTTTCCACACTGACATCCCTGTTTCATATTTACAGCCTCTCTCTTATTTCATGCCTTGGGGTGAAATCTGGAATCGGTGTGGTATCGTCGATTATCTGTGACATCTGTTGGGGCGTGTCTTTGGGTTAAGGTCGTAAAAAGGTTGTAAAGATATCTACTGGCGTGAAGGATGTGCAATGCACTCGTACCCTGTAGCAAGTCGAAACAATTTGTCTCCGGCAAATTCCGCGATAATAACTGATGAAAGTGTTTTGCAGCCAAATACTTTTAATCATTATTTTCTCTTCTTCCCTTCTTATAATAATAATCATTATAACATTGTATTTATTTAGCGCAGTTTTGTGATATTTCACCTCAAGTGCATTGTACTAGAATAAACTTAAAAATTATTATCTTTCTAATTATGAAACTGTTTATTCGTGATGGAACTCCATTTTAATGGTTTAATAATATCAGTTCTTAACTTTATTTTATATTTTTTATTAATACCGGGCCGGTTTCGGTACAATTTCAAGTTAATCTATGGTCTATATACTATGTCTGGAATAGACGCTAATTGAGTCTACATCATATTGAACATCTGTGACTAAGGATTTTGTTTTATCACTGACAAGGACGGCTTTATTCAAATATTCCTTCGGGTAGTTTTATTACCTTCTGGGAGACGGGTTACATAGTGATGAGTTAGATGCATCGGTGGGTTTTTTTTAAATAATGATGTTGTCACCCCGTTCGGGGGTCGTGTTCTTTAAATTACCCCCACATTGTTGCTTATATAGATGATAAAATAAAGTAACAAATAATCAAACAGCTAAAATTACTCATAATTTTAAAAGGTGGGTGAAGCAATAATAGTGTCAAATAATATGAATCTGGTAGAAAAAGAAAGTATTTGACAAAAGCGGTTCTACTGGTTAATATACAAAGCAATGAGAACAGAACACGTGAACAATAGAAAAAGACAAAATAACATTAATAAAAAAACAGGAGTCAGCTTAGGTTCAGCAATAAATATTATATAAAAAGATTTTGAGTAGGCAATATACATAAAGCAGTCCAACAATGAGGTAACCAAAACTAAACAACTACCGAATACTGGAAAATAATGGCTTGTTATAATAAATTGAAAAGAAGTTGAGATTTACGAACATTAGATTTTTTTTTAATAATTTTGTTTATGTCTCTGGCTGCACAGTACGTGGGCATAAAAATAACTCAGAACTAATTCTATTACCTACTTTTCCATCTTTATCAATCTTCTAGTTTCAGATTAGAACATAGATCTCCCTCAAACGTCACTAATTTTAAATACTTCCAATCTATGAGCGACCTCGGTTTCAACCTAATACATGATTGGCGAGAACTTGAATTCAGGTTTTCACAAAGCCGCGTTTTTATTTAGTACTCTAACTTATTTGTTATCTAGACTTATACTGTTGCTAACAAGGTCTATGTTATCATTTAAATTAATACTACTCGATTTTTTTTTCAGTACTAACACATTAACTGTCTTCAATATTATTTCCTTTTCTTTGCTTTAACAAATTTGTTAGTATTTATACATACTTTTCATCTTGGTTTTGACACCCTTAGCTTCTGTTAAATTGTTTTTTTTAATCTATTGATGTACACATTCACTGTTTTACCCATATCTAAAAAAATATCTCATGATTTATGATAGCATTGATAACGATCGTAATTTTAGATATTTTTAATTAGATAGTTGTAAGATTTAATTTTTTCGTTGTTATATTAGGTTAGATAATTTAGTGTGAAGCGCACTCAAGGTGAACTATCTACTAATTGCGCTATACAAATTTACTGTTTTACTATTATTAAAATATGTATTTTTTAATCTAGAGTTTCTGTGCAGGGAAGAATGTGGAGTGAATACTACATGATTTTTGAATCTCAAAAGCAAACAGTTCGTTCCAGAACCACGCTTTTAAGCATTGAACCGAACCTCAGAGAGAAAATTTGCGGAAAATCATTTGAGCACCTATCTTTAAAATATCGGCAATACAGAATTGACATAGAATTATTACAAGCCTGCATTTCAATAGCTTTTCAAGTGAACACTGATAACGTGAGAATAGTTTATTAGTTTGTAGGTACATCTTTTTTTTTAAAGTAAATACCGCACAAGAGTCTCGACTGCTCCCAATCGTTCGCAGCCAGAGAGACTGTGGCATCCCCAATCGGGGCATATTGTGAGGCTGAAGGTAGTGAAGGAGGGGAAGAGGAAGGTTGGGAAGCACCTGGCTATTCAGAGCTGGTCACCAAACCCGGTCAAAGCCATTCCAAGCAAAGTTTCAATTTTGAATGGTGGTCTTTCACCGAGGCGATACTTAGATTATCCACTACTTCGGAACGTGCTGCAAATATACTATATGTTTTTTCATATGAATTAAATGTGTTATGACACATAACAATTGAATAAAATCTGATTGCGAAAGCCGTGCTTTTGAACCCGCGACTTCTGGATTCGTAGTCGAGGGTCTTACCACTCGACCACGGAGGCCGTCAAGTTTCATAATTTCCTGATCAAAAGTACCTGTCTCGTATTCCGTATGATAAAAGTCTCGCATGTATACGCCTTCGCCTTCATTCGCTATTTTAATATCTTACTGTCGTAAGGAGAACAATAAAATATCTTCGTTTCGTAACTTTTAAATATATAGAATTGATCAATTCTCTATTGTTTCCTTCAAGGCCAACCAGATGTTCCTCTTATCATCTGATTCATCTTAATTACCGTAGAATTTTTCAACATAGATCGCTGTTAATATTTGTAACTCTTTTTAAAATACGATACCGATGACTTGGCGGTATTTTTCGCAGAGGTGATACTGTTTCGACATTATTGTAATGTTATTTAACTTGTCAAATTGTTCTGAATCGGAACATTGCCATGTATCACTACCCGGTAAAGCAACTTCCTAAGGCGGTTCGAAGAAGATGGGTAGTGATTTTTAATCCTAGAGATCCTAGAGAGAGAATCCCGATCATAATGTCAGCAAGTCGTTCCATGTACAACCTTTGGGAAAAGCAACTCTTTTTTTCAACTCTTCTTGAGACTTTTTTGTGAGTGGATGTTACTCTCTTGTCCACCAAGAATCTTATTGTTTTTTTTCTGCAGTAAATATGTATCGCACAAGAGTCCCAACCGTCTGGGTCCAGTGGGACCATGGCATCCCCAATTGAGGTATTTTCTGAGGCTTTTTTTAAATATTTTTTTTATATGAATACCGCACAAGAGTCTCAACTGCTCCCAACCGTCTAGAGCCAGTGAGACTATGGCATCCCTAAATAGGGTATGTTGTGAGGCTGAAGGTAGTGGGAGGGGAAGGAGATTGGGAAGAGGCAGGTTGGGAAGTACCTGGCTATTCAGATCTGGTCACCAAACACGGCTAAAGCCATTTCAAGCAACGTTTCGATTCTGAATGGTGGTCCTTCACCAGGGCGATACTTGAGTATCTACCACTCTGGAACGTGCTGCAAATATACTTTTTATTATTGTTACATGAATTAAATGTGTTATGACACATATTAATTAAATAAAAGTTATTGGCGCACGCCGGGTTTGAACCCGCGACCTTTGAATTCGTAGTCGAGCGTTTTACCACTCGACCATGGAGGCCGTCGAAGGTAGTGAAGAGGGGAAGAAGAAGGTTTGTAAAGTATCTGGCTAATCAGATCTGAAATGAAAAGAAATGGCTTTACCCGTTTTTGTTGACCAGATCCGAATAGCCAGGTACTTCCCAACCTTCCTCTTCTGCATATCATTCCCCTCCCTACTACCTTTAACCTCGCAAGACACCCTTATTGGGCATAACATAGTCCCACTGGCTCCATATGGTTGGGAGCAGTCTCAATTATATACATAAAATGAAGAACAACTTGTTACCAAAATATTTTTCTGACTATTATTCACAATACAAAGGCATGCAAAGAAATTAGGCTACTAGAAAAGAATAAAGCCAGCACACAAAATAGCTTACTGTATAAAGGGATGAAATCTCATAATACGCTGCCGGAAACCATCAAAATTATGCCTATCAATAAATTCAAAATAGCCTGTAAAAACTATTTAAAATGCATACAAATCAAAATAATGAGTAGTATATAAGTTAAAATATTATAAAGTCGAAAAGGAAATGAAATAATTAGCTACTTGTAAACTTGAATGTACAAAGTAACTAATATAAAATAAATAATAAATAAAAACGAATTCACTTTCCGTATCCTTTCTCTCGTGATTTACCATACCCAGCAATCCCAGCTTAGGCATTAACAATGTTCCCTTCTTTTTTCCCACAAAGCACATTCTTCCCTCAAGCTTCCAAAATTCCCACCGTCCGTTATATATTCCCCGTTTCGTCACCCAATTTTCACTCTCCCATTAATCAAACGTCAAGCGCCGGGTACAGCGCTACAGCGGGATATAGTCGGTGTAGTACTGTAGTGCCGCCCATAAATAATTATTTGGTCCGGGCCGCGGGGCGCTATAAAAGCTGACAAGGCTCACCCGGGGCCAAAGACCCGGACAAACGGACTTGTCATAGCTGGGGTACGAAACCATCGACATGTGGCATCAAAATTGCTAATGAAATGTCTCTCAATGTAGGTTATCACTTGTTTGCATAAATATGCACGAAAAATCGCAGGAAAAAGTTTAGGCACAGCTATTCTAATTTGAAATATTTTTCGGTAGGTAGACCCTTCAAAAAAAAATTCAGTGTATAAAATAAGTGTGGTGCTCAAAACTTGTGTACTTGTTTTTTTTTTTAATGTTGTACAGATTATTTAATATCACTAATCTTGTGCCCAAGTCAAAGTTGGACATAAATGGAAATGAGAAATGTGTACAAAATCTTAGAGTGTGTCTGACTACAATAGCAGTTAAATGAAATTATGACTACCTTTAGGTGAACTGCGTTTTGTAGAGTGTAGTGCAAGGCTTTAGAAAATATCATAGTAATAAATTTGATATTGTAGAAGCATGTGTGGAATAATTTCCATATATAATTTTCAATACAATATTTGGCTTTAAGATATTTTCTAAATATTATCCGTCTTCTAGGGGTTAAAATGGCTTTACGGTAGAACAAAAATATTTTTATTGGCACCCGGCTCCAGCACCTTTCTACATTACTGCATCAATGGGTAATGATTTTTCAGAGATGATGAAGGTTTAATATTAATTTAAGGGGTACGATATTTCTGTCGAGGTGACTTGTCGGTCACTGGAGCCGTCGATATTATTTCTCCAGGGAACCGGTTATTTTTGTAACCAGTTCCAATTTTTGTAAAAGTATCTGTAAATTCTTTTTGTGAGCAGCCGATGCGTTTTCGTTGGAATGTCATTAAGAAGCGAGCGATTCTTTTTCACCAGTATAAATCTGAAACACCCCTTCCCACGTAATCATAGTATTTGGAGAGGAACCGGCGCTTTTCAGTTAGAGGTGAGCGGTGAGGAACCGATTCCATTTTTTCCCAGAATATCGCTAGTAGAGATGCTCGATATCAGAATTGGGTATACCTGCGGTTCCAGTTACCGGTGACCGACGAGGAACCGGTTATTTATCCAGTTCTTTTTGGAACCGGATCCTGGTGCCAGAAAAGTTCCAGGAAGGAGATTTTTTCGAAAAGTACTAGCAAATCGTCAAAAGTTCCTCGCCAAAAAAGTACTAGTCGGTAAAGATTTGAAAACGAAAAGAACTAAAACCGATTCCTCGCCTCCACACGAAAAGAACAAAGGATATCGATATTTTTATTTGCGAAAAGTTGGAACCGGTTCCTCGGAAAAATAATATCGACGGTTCCAGTGACCGGCTAGGAACCGGTTCCTTTTAACCGAGACAGGAATATCGACCATCTCTAATCGCTAGCGGACCTTATATAACCTAACTATAGCTTACCGACAAACCACCTTTTCGCCACCGGTTCCAAAAGTAACCGGATTCATACAATCCATGCTATTTGGTCGGCTCTCACGCTGCTGGTAGTAAAGGGTTGATGGGTCGACGTGTTGACAGGAACGTGTTTTTTATCGCTCCTGTTTCTCCGCTTCTCGTTCACCATTAATAAAACATGTTGATTTCCGTGTCAAAATGTTTTTCTTTGAAAATTGTGATTCATCGGGCATGGCAGACACATTACGAGAGCAGTTCAAGTTGTGTATAAAAACTATCGATTGTGTGCACCGTTCACCCTGGGCATCCCACACTCACCCCCGTCAATGTCCTACGCACGTTAGAGGCAATTACCAGTGAATCCCCGTATAAAATAAGTTGGTCGCATGGGATGACATGGTGTTCGATTTGAGTGTTGGGAGATTCCTCATCCTGGAACCCTCCGCCGCATTCTTAGTTTGGAGCATCTCTGATTCACAGACGCGCAAGAATGCAATGAGTCCCGGATCTCTTCCTTGTAGAAGTGAGATTCTTTTCCCCGCTGTAATGTCTCGACGACGAGTTATATAACACCACTTCGAAAAAAAGGTTATCTTTGTATGTTCTCTGCGCAACTTTTTACGTTGAAGTGATCAGTGTTTTCTATAAGGTGGTGTGTGGGACAGATAAGGTATGAACGATTTTTTTTGTTTTCAATCGATACTGAATATAGCGGTTGGTTAGTTTTAGAATGCATTACGTTGCATTTTATTCGTGATTTTTTTATTACAGATTTTTTGTTCCTCTTCACTGTAAAAACACAACCTTAAAACGAACTGTAAATAACTTATTTATTTTTAAACGTCAACTTTAATTAAGAATTGCAAGCTTTGTTGTTTTATTGTATGTCTAGTTTTTAAAATTGTTTATATTTTATTCTTAACTGCTGTATTATTATTTCTGAACGTTTAATGTACCTTGTTTAGCAAATTCATTGTTTATTTAATAGTAAAATATTTTACCTACTCATTAGAAAATATACAAGAAAACATTTTGAAACTTTTAAAGCTTAACGGTAGTGAAAAATTATAAAAGGTGATGCGATATACTCGTATATATTTTTTTTAGTTCTTGCTTATTATTAAAGCGCCCTTGAGGTGATTTTCCCACAAAAACGGCGCTATAAAAGTAATCCATTTATTATTATTTATATAATCAGATCAATAATATAAAAAAGGAGCGCTTCTGTCTCACTCGGGCGTGGCTAGGACTAGAGCTAGGGTATTTATACATCCATTCATAGCAGGTGTCGACATAATGTTTTTGTTTATTTGTAAAACCACTTTTTCACAGTATTTTTACTAATAAAAATTTAGGACATGACCTAAAAAACCGTTGAGTTATGTCCTCTTATGTCGCATAACAAAAGGTAGTGGGCGAAATCGCCGGAGACGCGGGAGACGGAAAACATGCTTTCATACCGAATGGTGGTGCTATATTATGTGAGAACTTGTCTTGTCTCTTTCTCTCTCGCGGTTTACGACGTGAAAACCGGGAGAAAGAGATTTATCGTAAATTTGTATAGGTTGGGTAAAAATATTTAGCTCTCTCTTCATATATGTTCTTGCTCTGAGTTTATAAATAATTAACAGTCCCATC
This sequence comes from Drusus annulatus, assembly GCA_022651775.1. Lineage (NCBI taxonomy): Eukaryota > Metazoa > Arthropoda > Insecta > Trichoptera > Limnephilidae > Drusus > Drusus annulatus. Next base: position 168,499 of record JAGWCC010000023.1, read on the forward strand.
AAAGTCCGAAATAAACATAATAATTAATAAATATAATTCATATTTTTACGTTAAATATGTTGATATGAAATATAAGGGTTGCAAATATGAACTCTTTTTTTTTCCAATGGCACTTGGATATTTCCTCTTTTTATCATTTTCTCTCAACAATATTTGTATATCTGTAATAGTATCTTTCTCATCTGGTATCGATAATTTAAACTATAGATATATACAAAAATCTTCCTATAAACTATAGCAATCTTCTATTAGGAATATTGTATTATTTCCAAATCTTACGGCGATCTTATTTTGTTGAAGTAGACCAGAATGGGGCCTGTTTCCAGACTGAATTTATCGTTCCCCGTATTCAGGGCAAGTAGTTCAGGATCCTTTCGTAGTGAATAAAGTGAATCAAAAGAGGAATGCGTATGAAGAAATGGGAATTCGATTTCACTTATTCAGTGTCCATCCAGAGCGTGGAAAAATGCAACAGTTTCTGTACTCGTATGAATCATTTACTGTGAGTACCAACCTTCATCTTTATAACACGATGTATACATTTAAAAATATCAACAACTTCATTCCCAAATAATTGCTCATTTTAAAAATCTCATCTAGTTGGTCTTTTTTTTCTTCTTTTTTGCTGGTTTACGTAAGTCATCTGTTTGTAGAGTCACTTACCCTGTATTTGACGTCTAATGCAAATTGTTACTGCAACAAAATGACAAATTACGCGTGGAAGTTGCAGAAGAAGGACGAAACTCAACTAAATGTAATGGAATCTCAGGGCAATAATATACTAGTCAGTTTATAAGAGGTTTGCCGTACTCGGCTAGACGTGGGCGTGGCTAGGACTAGGGCTAGAATATTTATACATCCATTCATAACACATGTCGACATAATGTTTTTCTTTATTCGTAAAACCACTTTTTCACAGTTTTGTTAAAAAAATAATAATAGCATGTAACCCAATAAACCGATGAGGTAATAACCTGTGGGCGGAGTCAACGGATTAGCAGGACACGAAGAACATTCTAACAATACTTTAAAGCAGTGTGATAATTCGGGAATTTTTTTGTCTCTTTCTTTCTCATGGTGTACGACGTGAAAACCCGGAGAAAGTGATATATCCCAAATCTGCATAGGTTGGGTAAAAAAAAAATAGCTCTCTCTCCATATATTGTTACTTCAAGAGTGGAATAAATCCTATATCACTGAATTACAAACGACAAAATCATAAAATAGTGCAAGGCCGATGTAAGCATAAAAAATAACATCAATAAAGGATGCTCGGATGGATAATTATGGATGAGCATGCTTAGGCCGTATACACACGGAGATACTAAAAAAACTAAACTGGTTTGCGATTAAAATTACTAGCCGGTTACTTACTCTTTAGTGACGCAGCTCCGCACACCCGGGCTACTCATAAGTGATCGAAATTGGTAGTTTTTTGTGCGGTGTGCAAGCTGGTGAAGTTATAGGTTATATATTAAATGGGATATTTATCTTCTTCTACCACTTATTTCGTATTCGCTTGTTGATCGTTGATTTTCGTGAATTAAATTGAAATTATTATAAAACTTAATATATAAAATAAAATGATATAAGTCTTATAAAATATACACATAAAATAAAAATATACAATAAAGATGTGACAAGAAAGGTTGATGTATTCAATTGGACGAAAAACTAGGCGACTCAAGACTCAATTTAAAAACGAGTCGACAAGTCGAGTTTTCTACCGACTGGTTACTAAAGCATTTAATTACAAAGGTTCAAACTCATCGCGTACTAGTTAGTAATTTTTGTCCGTGATCAGTTTCTTTCGAGTATCTTCGTGTGCAGAGGGCTTTAGCAGTGTCAGGAGAATATATGACGCGTAAATTGATAAAATAGGTAGTCGGGGGCATCCTAGGATATGGGCAGGTTACAATAAAAAGTGCATAATTCTATAGCCGGAAGAGCCAACCTAAAATATTTTTTTACTCCATAGTAAATATGTATGAAGACGAAATTAGTGATGATGACTTTGTTATTCTTATTGTTTAAGGCGCCATGGTTCAAAAATATTGTGTAAGAAAAGAAGTTTACAAAATAATTACGAATTATAGTACCATATAGATACACAAGATAAAATTTAAAAATTTTTGTTGATAAAAATACTGTGAAAAAGTGGCTATACGAATAAACAAAAACGAAGTGTCTAAATAAGCATGTTTGAAACGATGTGTATAAAACAAGAAGTACCTAAGTGTAATCTATTCGCTCTACCAACCCCTATGGTGAAAGGTGTAGTGGTAAGTTAGTATAGTTCTCTACCAATCTTCTAGTGTGAAATGTTTATTCAGTCAGTTATATAATATATATTTGCTTTTATCGTTTCGTTTGCCCGCCTACCACGTCTTTATATATTAACGAAGACATTTCCAACAACATGCGCTTTCTTTTGTCCACATTGTCGCAGGCTGTAACCCACCCAATTCCGCCATGTAGGCTTCAGGCTACAGGCGCCTGCAACCCACACATTATAAAACGATAAGTTATAAAATGTGATATTTATGTGTCGATGCGTATAGACCATTTTGTAAATATTATATCCTATTGTTCTCGTCGTAAATCCTGCCACTTGTGGGCAGTCCACACATGTTAATCTGCTCCGGAGGAATTACAGATGTCCCATCCTCTAATTTATATGACCCTACGTTATTGCCGTCATACTGACCATATATGACCCGGTTAGATCCGCCTACCGCCTTCGTAGTCTGCAGTGGACCCTCTAGTAACCCTTTGCTTGTCTCTTCTACTCGAGTATTAAAATTGCAATCATCTCCTTTTTATTTAATGTAATCCTCTTCGGACTAGACAGTTGTGAACTTATACATATTGTCCTTTTTCTAAGTTTCGCTGTACCCGGCAGTATGTTTTGCAGAATTTTTTCTAAAACCAACTATCGCGAGTTTGCGCCAATCTCCCGCTTACAATCAGAAAACAAACAAACTTCAAAGTTAAGCCAAACAAATCAAAAACACAGTTATCAATACAATATAAAAAAACAGGGTTGAAACACTACAATGTGCAAGCCATCTGGAAAGAATTTCAAATAACAAGAACACCGAAAATTACTATAACCGGGCAGACAGAGGAAGAGGTAGGCTTACTGGTTGGAAGAGAATTTTAACAACACGAGTAGACCATAGGATTAGAAGCGAATGCGTGGGAAACAAACTACACCTAGGACATGTAAAGCTATTTTTAAATCTTATTTTGATCCCGTCATAACTTTTTGACCTTAGAGCAAAAATATATTTGGAGAGAGAGCTAAACATTGTTACCCAACCTATACAAATTTACGATAAATCACTTTCTCCGGGTTTTTACGTCGTAAACTGTGAGAGAGAAAGAGATAAGACAAGTTCTCACACAATATAGCTTCGTTTTTAGGTATGTAAGCATGTTCTCCGTCTCCCGCGTCTCCGGCGACTCCGCCCACTACGTTTTGTTATACGACATAACAGGACAGAACTCAATGGTTTTTTAGGTTATATGTCGATATTTGCTATGAATGGATGTATAAATACTCTAGCCCTAACCAAAATCATCAATACTGACTACGCTAGCGCTCCCTTCTGATATATTATTGCTCTGAGTTTTTGACCTAGTTCATTTACATTTATAAAGGCCATTTAAAAATAGGGCTTAGTAGACGTCATGGATTCGTCCATCAAAATGTCTTATGCGATATTTTACATCTTGTTATTGTAAAACAACAGTGTTAATTATTGTATAGAAAACGATAACATATCTATTTATACTTTTTCTTACTCGGAAGGGTTAATTAACATATGCCGAGAAATCTAGCTAGAGGGCATGTAATTCATTGAATGAAGATTGTACCGAGTTATAAAGATGCTCACGTGTATTGTACTGACGTGCTGTGTTCGTGTAATTAATTTAGCTCTCTGTAATGGCGCGTTATTTCCAGTATAAATTTCATCCTCATTGACATTAATCTCGTGGACGTCAGCAATTATCATTATGCATTTTAATTTAGGTTTTCCGAACTGATCTGCATAATGAATGGGTCTGCTTTAAGTATTTAACAATTGTGTGGATTGTTGCACATTGTTGTTTTGTACCTGCAATGAGAGAACAATATTATTTATTATTTTAATATTTGTATCTGCACATCTCTGTGATCTAACATTTATAAAAGGTAGTGTGTATAGTCATATTCTCATCAATATGCCACTAGTTGAGCACCAACTGCAAAAAGTGGTGTGCCACAAGGCTCACACTTTGGTCCTATCTAATGTATCGCCTTGTTTGAAAAAAATGTTAATCATATATATAATCGCCATCATTTTGGGCAAATGTCGGGTTGATATTACAAAGAACAATCTTAAACCAAATGGTGGAAGTTAAATTAAGATACTCTGTTTTTTTTTTCTCTCTTCGGGGATAAACAGATAGGTTATTACAACACACGACCGATACATACTATTTGCCTCATCCATATCTTATATACTATAATTCGGACTCTTGGCGTCCCCAACTGAGTATTTAACATATGTATTCCTCTTGATTGTGGCATATTTTTTTGTATTTTTTACACTCGCGTGTTTTATTCTCCTGGTATCATCATAAAAGCATTTATATATAGATCTGCCATATGTGTCCAAACCATATTAGCGTCCTTTTCTTCATCGTTTCCTATTTCTTCATTCGTAATCGTGTCATCCGTGGTTTTATCATGCATATGTAATCTCATTCAACTACATTCGGTCTGCATCTGACCTGATGATGGACACTCCGAGACTGTCCGAAACGTTGGCTAACAGAAAAGGAAACGCAATAAGGCTCATTGTCCAAAAAGTCAATCATCATTCAACCACGACACCCGAATCGACATTTAATTAAAAACCTATCAAATTATATCTTACCTCTTCCCTTCTCTTGTCTTTCTTTTCCATTATCAACAGTTTCATTCGTTATATTCTAAAACACAATATACAATCTAGTCGCCAATGTACCACAGCTTAAAAGAATTATCTCCTGTCAACAATAATGTTATTTGAATTATTAACGAGGTGTTGTTTTATGTTTTCATAATACGCGTTTTTATCGATTTTTCTTGTTTTATAAATTATGCAATCGATGTGCTCATGTTTTGATTACGATTCAATATTTAATTATCATGATGAATGTAATTAAAAACTCATGGTGTTTGAATGAAGAGTACGAAAACAGCGTGCAATGTAGTTGCAACTAGGAATTAATATCTAATAATAGAAAATAAGATCTGTACAGCGCCCTTGAGGTGATTATTATTAATTAATACTAATGAAACTTGGAGTAAGTGGATGTGTTTGTGTATTTGGGAAGTATGTTTGCGAGAGACAAAAAGTCTTATAAGGATATTGAAAGAAGGATGAATGCAGAAAACTCCATTACTAGAGGATTGAACGCTGTTGGCGTAAATATAAAAATGTCCAAACAATCGAAGCTAACAGTCCACAATGGAGTGCTTATACCATGACTGACATACTGATGTATGGCAGTGAGGCATGGAACTGAAAAAAAAAAGATGAAAGTAGACTGAATGCTATAGAAATGAAATCCCTGAGGCCTATGTATGGTAAGAACATGTATGACAGTGTCAAAAATCTGAATATCCGGAAAGAATTCAAGGCTGGTGTAAGAGTAATGAATAGGATTAAGAAAAGGACGCTTAGATGGTTTGGACATTTAGATCAGATGAACGATGAAAGGAGTGTAAGAAGAATACATGACGCGAATGGTAGAAGAAGTCGGGAACGTACGAGGGAGATATGGCAGGATCAAATTAATCAAATATTTTATTCGGGTCATGTCGAACGTCAGAATAACAGAAGAGTATCTATGAATGTGAATGAAGCAATGAGTTGGTGCCAAGACAGAGTTGTTTTGCAGCCCGTCCTCTCTGCCTACCCCTGTGAGGAAACGGCGTGATGGTTAGTCAGTTAGTTAATTTTAACCATTTTTGACGCATGCTGATATCTTTATAAAAAAGTTTTTATTCCGGTTTTGAATCTCTCTTTGCATTACTGCTATGCCAAGGATTTAATGCAAAATAATAAAATAAAACATTAATCATCGTGAGCCATTGTAATTTCACTGCTGGATGAAGACCTCCTCCAAGCTGTTTCCCATCTTCTCGCTTCGTCACTTAACAATAATTAAGTAATTCTTCTTAATTAGTGCTGTCCATTTTTTTATTAATTCCTTTTCACATTCTCTTCGGGTCATTCCTAGCGAGCGTATTCACATTCCACCTTGCTTTTAGACGATTACAAAAATATTTATTTTTACACGTGATTGTAATTTTTTTGATAAAATTATCACATCTTATCTTCTTCCCCTTCATTACTTTGATAGGCGCTTTCAGGCGTCATTGTCCTAGAATACTTTTGCTGCCTCTATCCATTGCAGAGTGGCAGATACTCTAAAGTATCGCCCTGGTGAAAAACCATAATTTAAAATTGAAACGTTGCTTGAAATGGCCAGGCACTTCCCAACCTTCCTCTTCCCCATCTCCTTCCCCTCTCCAATACCTAAACCTTACAACATACCCCAATTGGGAATGTATTCATTTGCATTGAGAACAGTTGTAAATATAAAAAAATATTTTGAAAAAATTTCAGGATCTGTCTATCCTTACAAAGCCTCTCTGGGATTGATTTCCCCAACTTTACCTGTTTTAATAAAGTTTTATAAATCTCCTATTTTTTTTTGGTATGTCTCACTATTTTCTCTTTCTGTAAACTTATTATTTATTTATAAATTAACGGACTTAAGTCCCATCATAAAAAAAACATATAAAACACGAAATGGAAAAAAGAGCAACAGAGAAGGAAAAGCACATACATAACTATAAATGAAGCGATGACAAAAAAAGGACAAAATAAACATAAGAGAGAACATTCAAGCCATGGTCTAGTCAAAGTTTTGGTAGAGTCGTAAAGAATGACAAAAATCGTTTAGCCTGCTACAAAAAAAACCATTTTAAACATTCTGGACATTGGAGAATTATACCCATAATTAGTATTGTGATGATTGAGGAACAGCAATTCATTGTTTCTGAGTCTACGCCAAGGAATGTTGAACGGAATAAGTTGCAACAGAGAATTATTGTTCCTATTACGTAAAACCAACTTTGTAAAGCTTGTGAAATGCAAATCTAACGATAGCATCGGCGACAGTCAACTGCACACGGCGAGTTAACGGATACTCCACGTTATTAGATTATCGTCAAATTAATTGCGGGTTGCGGACTCATTTAATAACTCGTGTGGAGAAAGTGTAACAAATCGTCGTTGCCCTTTGCGGAGTGGAGACGCCGCCGTCATTAGGCGTCTAACAATGGAAGTAATGCTCCGATATTTACTAGCCGAGAAGGCAGGCAGATAAGGCGTCGATTAATCAAAGCGGAATTTCCATTATATCGGTGAAATACCATCTGATGTCCGGAAACTGTGAGATATAACAGTGCCGTGGCGCAAACTTGTGATGTCCAGATACCATCAGGCGATGCCTGGTACTCGTCTTGAGTGAAACGCTTATATCATCAGTGCTTTTTGTTACTTGTTATATTTAAACTGCATTTTTAGAATCGTTAACTTATAATACTTGAATATTAATGTGTTCAAGTACCAACATATTAACTGTCCTCAATATAATTTCCCTTTCTTTTGCTTTTACAAATTTGTTAGTATGAAATCATACGTGTCACCTGGATTCTTAGACCCTTAGCTTTTAGTCAATTGTTTTTTTCAATGTGTTGATGTTCATATCTGAACCTTTTTCTCTCATAATTTATGTTTGTATGAAAAGTTCTGACTTTCGGTGTGTAGAACGTCTCATGATGCCTCGTACGAATGTACTTGGGGCAAACAAGTAGATCTCCTTTAAGTATATATGGGTTATAAATACTTACAGAAATCAACTTATAAAAATGTTTACCCAAAAACATCTTCCGGCGGGCTTGCAGGGTGTGGAATAATATGTTAACGTTGCGTGACATTGATCCCTTATCTGCCGACCCAAAATCAAATGTTTTGATAACTAACCATGTGTTGACCTTTAACGTTGAAAATAATAATCACCTTTAACTATATAATAAAATAATGTAATACCAATTGATTTATCCATCGATAAATCCCGTCCTCTCTACAGCCCCGAGAGGTTCGCGTTCCCTCACACTGACCGCATTAATAACCTGTAATTATTGTAGTGAATGGTACGGATTATACGCAATATTCAGGCCTGTTTATATATAATATTTCAATTAGATTTAAGTCGCGGTGGACAGATATTAACCCCATGCTCATTATTTTCTCCTTTGGAGTTACGCGGCTTGCATTGCCTCACGGGCCGAAGTGATTCCGTTGATAAATAGTGAATTTGTTCCCTTTTGTGTCCAGGTTAAATCCGAAGCCTATGAACTGCGGACGACGAGGAAATAAAATCTATTTTACGCCGCTTATTAATAACATCACTTTGTTTTCTGAAACTTTTACACTTTTCATAGAAAGTTACACTTCTATGTCCACATTTATTTTTACGTATTATGAATGCGATTTTTCAGGGGTAAAAGACACTCGCTTACGAATCTAGGGATCACACGTTTAAATCCCGGCGTGCGCAAATACGTTTTGTATGATTTATTTGTATTATTTCACTTCATTTCATCATCTTATTAAAAATAATATGTAGTTTATTTGTTTTTATTTTTTTCAGAGTACAATAAATAATTGATACAAAATTATAATAAAACCTGTGGTATTATACAAAGTTATTATTTCATTTTAATTAAATATGTCAAACCACAAAGTGATTGCTTTCTACGAAAATATGAAAAAAAATTGTGCTTCACTCAAACAACTTTCTTGCCTTATTCACACTAGCGCAGCCCACTAATAACCAATCAGAGAGTAATTTCTCGCTTAAATGTGTGAGAAAGGCGTGTTTTTTAATGAAAGCCTTCATCCATCACCGGGGCAAGTAGGCATTTATCTCCGAAGTGGAAACGGAAACGATGGCGTGCGATCAACCGGTAAGACTTCTTCATTTGGAGCCATTCCTCTTCGTCTCCTGACGGGTCGTGAGCACGCGCAGCCTCGTGTGCTATGATGGTCTGTTTTACGCTTACTTCCGCGGGATTAAATACTCCCTTCTTGGTACTAGAGCCTTCATTTGCATACAATGTTCGGTGGAAATCTAGGTGTGGCGATCCACTCTACTGCAATTCTTCGACCTTTCTGAAAATGCGTCTCTCGCACCTGACTTTTGTTCAAGAACCTCTTGGCAAAATGATAAGTCCCTCTAGATCGAAGCTATTTTATTAGATATCATTCGGCCTCGGTAGTTGAGTGGCAAGACGCTCGACTACGAATCCAGAGGTCGCGGGTTCAAGCTCGGCGTGAGCAAATAATTTTTCATTTGATCAATATGTGTCATAACACATTTAATTAATATAAAATTATATAAAGTATATTTCTTGCACGTTCCAGAGTGGTAGATACTCTAAGCATCACCCCGGTGAAAAACCACCATTTAGAATCCGAAAAGTTGCTTGAAATGGCTTTAGCCGTGTTTGCTGACCAGATCTGAAAAGCCAGGTACTTCCCGACCTTCTTCTTTACCATATCCTTCCCTTCCCCAATACCTTCAGCTTCACAACATATCCCTATTTGGGATGCCATAGTCTCTCTAACTAGACGGATGGGAACAGTTGAGACTTTTGTGCGGTATTCACGTAAAAAAAAAACCTGGTGACAGATTTTTAAATTTATTTTTATAATAAATACCGAACAAGAGTTGAGGGGCTTAGAAGCAAAGGCAGCAATCTCCTTCATTTTTAAATTATTTCTTGGATAGTTGATTTAACGTTTAATGCACATTTCTTTTGTCGAATATGTTCGATAAATTTAGAGATAATTGTTTCAAATTGTTCCTAGTTCAATGTGCACTAACATTTTTGTACACTTCATTCTCCATTTCTTTGTGATAATCATTAAAAATTTGACAATGCTACAGAACCGTTTTTGGAGATTGCTGCCTTTGCTTCTTAAGCCCCTCAGTTCCGACTGCATCCAATTGTCTGGAGCCAGTAGAGAGAGGCTGTGAATATGAAACAGGGATGTCATTGTGGAAAAATGATAATTATTTTTATACTAAACGCAATTTTAGTACCATCGAAATTCATTTATCAAGTAATTATGTAATAACAATGAAAAAGCGGTATAAAAGGTTATCTGTAATAATTTTGAACAGATTTGTTCTTGTAATATGCGTTCACGTTAACGACCCCCCATGGCAGAGAGGTAGGATCCTTAGCCCAAAGGTCGGAAAGTACATAGTAAAAATGTACACCATTCATACGAGTTTTTTTTTTAATATATATATTTTTTTTTTCACTGCTCCTAATTGTCTAGATCCAGTGAGACTATGGCATCCCCAAATAGAATATGTTGTGATCCTAAAAATAAACCGGATTTTGAAAATCAAATTATTTAAAAAATCCTACCAATAAAACATAATTTCATGTACGTAGAAATAAAATTAAAAGCCTTATTTATTTTAAACGTCCTTAACTTACTTCGTTTCGGTTTTCTTCTTACTTGTATCCTTGTTATTCAATGTTCTTTGTTATATTCATACTGTTAATTGTAATGTTAGAATTGTTTCCTTGCGATACTTGAATATTGATGTTTTTATGTTCCAACACATCAACACTGTCTATATTATTTCCCTTTCTTTGCTTCAACAATTTTGTTCATATTTATACATACTTCACATCCGGGTTTTTACACCCTTGGCTTCCAGTATTTTTTTTGTCTTTAATCTGTTCATGCACACATGCTTTGTTATATCTAAAAAAACATGATAACGAGATAATTTTAAATTGCATTCATATATCGGAAATATTATTTACTCATTGTTATAAGATTTATTAACTTCAAAATGGACATATTAAGAGAATTTATCCATTACGATTATTTTCTTTGTCATCTTAATTTATTGAGATTTTCTGAACGGAGAATAATTACCTACTTGATTTGCTTATACCTAATTATAAATTCAATGATTGACAGCCCTGAACTATTAAACTTGATTTCATTGCATGTTCCTAGGAAGACCGTTACAAGGCAGTACCTACCGTACTATTGTAGCAATTCTGCTTCAACCTCGCAATTCAACACGCCTATGCGACGAATGCAACAGCTGGGAAACACATACTCCGATGTCGCTGATATATTAATAAGTCTAATTTAGTACAGTTGTTAGACCTGTTATTTAACATTATTTTTTTTCTTTTCTTTTACAATATTTTTGAACCTGTTATTTATTAAATATTATTAATTATTTTCATCTACAATATTTTGTATCTGCTATTCAATACTCTATTTTTTTGCACTAATGAGGTTATTGTTTTAAAAAAATGTTAACATTTGTATAAAAGCCCATAACGGGCGTAAATAAATAAATAAATATTAGGTTAGACATATATATATTTTTTTTTTCATTTTCTAGATTCCTATTTATCATTAAGCGATGAATCATTTCAAGTTACTGACTCTAACTCTTGTTCCTTATACCGATAGGACGGCGCTATGCGCCTTACTTTGTCACCTAATGTGGTGGTGGTTGGAAAAATGCTTTTATGTGACAATAGAACTATCTCAAAATCGCGCTACATAAATTCTTCTTTGTTTATCACACGACATCTGTCGGCGACCTCTGCTCTCATTTCCCAATCATAATTCGATCATATTTTGGTTCCAACGGTCATCTGATAGTCGTACCAAATGTCCAGAATCGTTCCATGTTGGAGATTGAAATGGTTATGTCGGCCACCTTAGACTTGCTCATTATCCTCTCGTTAATCTTTTCTATCTCGCAGGGAGATACCTATCATGTCTCTTTGTGTGCTGGCCGTTTTAAATAGTGCTAGGCAGATACTTAGTAAATGTGATTTCTATAATTTCACACGAGCATATGTCCAGTTTTTATAGTGCCACATTTCTCTTTCACAACACGGAATGGTGTGTTTGTTTATCGCCTCATCGCACGATTGTACATCTCAAAGTGTTTATGAATACTCTACGCACCAACCTTTATCAATTTAAGTAATTGGTAATTAGTTGAAGTAAACTTGAAAGTTGATTGCCTACTCTTAATTCACTTACTCTGTATTACCTACTCACGGGTAGCGCCTTTGTGAGTTCCCACTGTTTTTACTTAAAAAATTATGCATCGTGTATATATTTTTTTAAAGTTAGTACACGTTATGTTTTTGCCCTTTACTGTTGTCCACCCACTTTTTAAAAATGCCGTGTTGTGCAGTAAGTACGTACAGAAATCGAAGCACACATGTAAACCTGAAAAAAAGGTGGAATCTTACACCATCGTTAAATTAAAGATTTATTGTGTATTTGATATGTAAAATCCACAAACGCAAAAATCATCAGTGTCTGTCGCTGCGCATAAAACATGTTTTGACAAATCTATGGAACACTAAGTAGGGATAGCGCCGTTTAAGGCACTTCTAGTGATTTAAACTATTGCATCCCCAATTAGGGTATGTTGTGAGGCTGAAGGTAGTGGGGAGGACAAGGTGATGTGGAAGAGGAAGGTTGGGAAGTATCTAACTATTCAGATCTGGTCACCAAACACGGCTAGAACCATTTCCAGTAACGTTTCGAATCTGAATGGTGGTCTTTCACCAGTGCGATACTATGAGTATCTACCACTCTGAAATTAAAAATGTGTAGTATCTTTTTTGTTATTGCACTAATTTAAATCACTTGATTAGTAAACTTAGTTGACTTAGGTCAACTACAAAATTCCTTCATAAAAATTCGTGGAGCGTAGGGTTGCGAGTACTTGGTTTGCGAGTGTTTGACAAGACGAGCATTTTTTTAAACTTGTTAAACGAGCGATGCTTTGCTAAATTATTAATTTATCTGCAAATGTGGGAAACATTGAAAAATTCGCATAAAAGCACCATGAGAGTAAGGCTGTAGCATTGCGAGCGATGAATCTGCTCAACGACAATTATTCAATGTCACTTCCTTGAAATCCGAAATTAAGAAAATAATTTTTAAAAATAGATTACATGTACAAACTTGATAATAAATTTTCATAATAAAAATAATTTAAGTACATTAAATATTTTGTATAACTTATTTTAATACGAAAATTTTGAACGAATCGTCCTAGTTTCCACTTTTCTAATGGGGAAATTCGCTTTGATATACGCCTGTTTTGGATTACAAACGCGTTTCCGGCTCGTAAATCGAGGTTTCCCATTGTATTTCAATGAATGCCCATGCTCATTCCCCAATAGTGGTCCTTTTATCAAGCTGAGGAATAAGTATTATCATACAATTGAAGTTTTCAACTCTATTCTTCAAAAGTACTGATTTTAGTTACTAAAGTTCTTTCAGCAGACCACAAGTAGTCTTTTCCGCTTATTTTTATTTTTAATGTTTTATTCTCGATCTTTTTTATTCTCATTTTTTTGCATTATTACTTATTTTCGTACAAAAACTATTTTGCTTACGTATTTATTTTTCACTCTATCGTGATAATTCTTTCATGGAAAGTTTATTTGCCGTAAATAAAAAAAAATTATTAAAAAATCTAGAAGATATGAAGAAGTGCAATACAATACCTTCTATAAATGCGAAAGATGCAAAAATAAACAAAAAAAGTTACAAGTATTTCTCAAAATGAATTGATGGAGGATATTATTTTGTTATTAAGTTGTTTTTATAAGACTTAACGCTTGTAGCGGGATGTTTACGTAATCGTAAACCAACCAACCATCACGCCGTTTCCCCGAAGAGATAGGCAAAGAGGATGGGCCGCCATACAACTCTGTCTTGGCACACACTCCTAGCTTCATTCGCATTTATATACGGTCTCATACATACTCTTCTGTTATTCTGCCTCTTCACATGGCTCGACTCGAGTATTGGATTCACTTTATTGTGCCATGTCTTTCTAGGGCGTCCCCGACTCCTTCTACCATTCCCTTTCGCGTCACGTATTTTTCTCACACTCCTTTTTTCGTTCATTTGCTCTACATGTCCAAACCATCTAAGCGTCCCTTCCTTAATTCTATTCATTATGCTGCACGCACGCCTCAGAGATCTCGTTTTTACAGCATTCAGTCTACTTTCACCCTCCATCTGCCAGTTCCATGCCTCACTGCCATTCATCAGCGTTGGTATAAGCACTCCATTGTGGACTGCTAGCTTCGCTTCTTTGGACAGTTTTTTTAATTATTTTTATTTGCGCCAACATCGTTCAGTCCTCCATTAATGGAGTTTCCTGCATTCACATTTTTTTCAATATCCATATTTACGTAATCTTACTATTTAAATATGCATACCTCTATTTAATTCTATAAATCTGTCTAATAAATAAATCAACATACAAAACGAACTACGTACGAAGTGCTTTCGCGTGATATAACGCAATTTACACGTTTCTCCGTATCAGAGCCATCTACGTGTGAGCAGATCTCGACACATCACAGCCACTTCAAGGGTTAGGTATGTCATCCCGTTTAAAGTTATTAAGCCATATAAATCAAGGTGGGAGCGTGTGAGCCTTTTTTCTCTACTTTTGTAATCCAGTTCATTTTAACAGCGTGTGCGAGGTATGGATTCAATGTTGCGGAACAAATTGAACGAGCGAGTGATTGATTGCCCGATCTATTGGATGAACATTTTTATAGCGATGATGATTGCACGGTAATATCTGTTTTTGGTTATTTGTTTTATTGATGTTTCCTCTGTAAATCAATGCGTTTCCCTTTCAGCTGCGAACGATTGCTTGTTTATGATGTCTGGTTAATATGATCACTTCTGAAATATTTTATTACATTTATTTTATGATTTGTTTTAGTATCTAGTTAGGTACTTATGTATGTAAATCACTTTGTTTTAAATCAAGTTTAAGACATGCAATACTACAAATGATTTCTATGTTAATTCTTTAACGTTAGTTAAGAAAATGTCTAAGGTTTGCAGTGAATGCAATTCTTAAACAGCAATATTTTTAATTCATTATGAAATGCATTCTAAAATTAAAGGTAAAACGCTTAAAATGCCTTTACAGGTTTTAAAACTGCACCTTTTATTGACATTTTAGTATGTTTTTTATACATTACAGTTAAAAAAAATTGTTCACTAGAATCCTTAGACATTTTCCTACCTACCCATAAAAAAATTACAGATAAATTGTTTGTTGTATTGCTTGTTTTAGAATGTACAAAATAACGTTAAGCGCCATTTTTAAGTGCAGAGGCTTAAGCAGAAAAACTCTCAAACGGAAAGATCTGAAGAACAAAGCTTCGCTTTATAAGCATATTATCATTCTCTGTTTAGACTTCTTAAGTCTACGTTACTATTTTCACCTCGCTGATTCATCATGAGCTATGGAGTTTTTAAATGTCTTATACACTGTAAATAAAAATAAGACTGCTTCTTCGTTTTATGAAGAAAGGTTTCAAAAAATGTGTATAAATATTGTATTTGCTGAGACGGCGATGAATTTTTGATTATTAAGTTTTTAATAAATTAAAGAATCGTTACATGGGTGGAGCTAATAAGATAGTTTTTTTTTTAAATTAAAATACGTTGGAAAGTCAGTTACCGCAGGCATTCAGTAAATAAACCTTTTTTAATGTTTACTGATTTAACATTCCCGTTTCCAAGGGAGGGTTAAATGTCACCCGATCGAGAGTTTTATGAGATATCTTAGATAACGATTACTGAAATATTAAAAATAAACTTTCTCTAAGCATTACCAATAATACCCAAGATTATGTCGAGACTAAGAAATAAATCATGCCCCCCTCTTTGGATCGTATGTTAAATTTTTGTTTTCACGTACGGAAAAGTGAAGTAAGCAATAATAATAACAGTGAACTAAATACCATATAGCGCAGTTTTGTGATATTTTACCTCAAGTGCGCTTCATACTAAATTAATTATGCTAATAAGACTGACTAACAAGAAGATAATAATATACTCGTATAATATGTATACAAATTAAAACTATCTAAAATCATGATCGTCATCATAAATCATGAGAGAAATAGGTTCAGATATTTAGTTTTTTTTTAGTTTTATTTGTTTTATATTAGTTACTTTGTACATTCAAGTTTACAAGTAGCTAATTATTTCATTTTATTATTAACTTTATAATATTTTAACTTATATACTACTTATTATTTTGATTTATATTCATTTTATATAACTTTTACAGGCTATTTTGAATTTATTGACAGACATAATTTTGATGGTTTCCGGCAGAACATTATAAGATTTCATCCCTTTATATAGTAAGCTATTTTGTGTGTTTGCTTTATTTTTTCTGGTAGACTAATTTCTTTGTATGCCCTTGTATTATATTTGTGAATATCAACGTTGTAAATAATTTTGTCAGAAAAATATTGTCAATAACAAGTTGTTCTTCATTTTATGTATAAACATCAGATATGGGTATAATAGTGCATGTGTACATCGACAGATTAAAAAAAAACAATTAACCTGAAGCTAAGGATACAGATCCAGATGAGACGTAATCTTCTGTTAACACCTAAGAAAATATTAATCACTGTATTAGTTCACCTTAGTACATAATGTATTTACCCTACTTCGGTTTCGACACAGGAATCTTCTACTGACACAGACTTGTGTTCTATATTTTACAAAGATGAATAAATATTATTTTAAAATTTCCTTCGTTTGTGAAACTCTTCGATCCATGCAAGTCGCCAATATGATACTTTGTTATTATACACCTGCTTCTGATATCAGAACCTCCAGAGCGCGCGAGTACCTTCCAATTCACTGCGCCATTAACTTTCACGTGGATTAATTAGTGTAGTATTTGGAGGTCCGTGGGACCTCGTATGATTTCGCCAATATTTGAACGTGTCGTGACCGCGCCGCCGCACGTACGGGCAGATTCACGATCTTTATATAATACTTTTAATTATCCTTTTCTATCGGCAATAAAATCGTGGCCGCCGATTCCGAACCCCGGCTACCTGCGCTTGGGAAATGTTTGTTTATCCATCACCTGAAATATATGTTACTTTCACGACCTAGACATGTCAGCAACCTTCCTAATGGCAGGTGCCCACATCATATATTGACTGCGAAGACAACTGTTAATAACCCTCGCTTTGGAGAAGATGTAGATTTTCAGAGTGGTAGATACTCTGGTGAAAGGCCACCATTCAGAATCGAAACGTTGCTTGATTGAATCTGCTTTAGCCATTTGCGACCAGATTTGAATAGCCAGGTACTTCCCAACCTTCATCTTCCATATCTCATTCCTCTCCCCGCTACCTCCAGCCTCACAACATACCCCAATTGGAGAATGCCATAGTCCCACTGGCTCCTAGACGGTTGGGAGCAGTTGGGACTCTTGTACGGTATTCACTATAAAAAATAATTATTTAAACAGTACGTTTTTTTATTATTTTGATCAATTTGTCGCAGAAATTTTAACACACCGTCTAAATATATTATTTGTTTTACGGCCTCCGTGGTCGAGTGGTAAGACGCTCGACTACGACTATAGAGGTCGCGGGCTCAAACCCGGCGTGCGCGAATAAATTTTATTCAATTTACATGTTTCATAACACATGCAATTCACATCATATATAGTTCCAGAGTGGTAGATATTCTCAGTATTGTCCTGGTGAAAGACTGCCATTCAGAATCGAAACGTTGCTTGAAATGACTTAACCCGTGGTTGGTGACCAGATCTGAATAGTCAGCTACTTCCCAACCTTCCTCTTCCCCATCTATTTCTCCCCTCCCCTCTACCTTCAGCCTCACAACACACCCCAATTTGGCATGCCATAGTCTTACTGGTTTATGCATACATGAGTATACTCGTATATAACCACTCACTATGTATTTTTTGTTTAGTTTAATTTTGCACCCTGATGATGCTTTGGCTAAGCGAAACCGGTCGGTCTTAAAAAATAAAGTAAAATCCGTGGCCTTAAACAAAGTTATTTTTTAATTTTGATTAAATAAAAAAAATATTTGCGCACATCGGAATTTGAACTCACGACCTCGGGATTCTTAGTCGTTGATATTTTCCACTCGACCACGTTATCTATATTAGTTGCCAAATCTTGTACCCAAGATGTCTCAGCTTGTCAGAAAATATAAGTATTTGTATACAATATACAATTTTTTGTATACGCCATACAAAGCTAAAAATAGCTGCCAACCTCAGAGCAATAATATATAGGAGGGATTAGGTTTGCGAAACATTGTAGTCAGGATTGTTATTTTTTCCTGACTCGGGCGTGGCTAGGATTTTCGTGGACCCACCTTTTTACATCCATTCATAGCACGTGTCGACATAATGTTTCGTTTATTTGTAAAACCACTGTTTCACAGTGTTGTTATCAACTAAAATATAGAATATAACCTCAAAAACCGTTGAGTTATGTCGCATAACAAAACGTTATGGGCTGAGTCGCCGGAGACGTGGGAGACGGAAAACATGCATACATACCAAAAAGTGGTGCGACATTATGTGATGAATCTCTTCTCTCTCTCTCACACACACGGTTTTTAACGTAAAAACCCGGAGAAAGTGATTTATCGTAAATTTGTATAGGTTTGATAAAAATATTTAGCCCTCTCTCCATATATATTCTTACTCCAAGCTGCCAACAATGCACAAGAACACCTCTAAGTAATCAGTTGCGGAGTCTTACATTTAATTTGAGTCGGTATTGCTTGTTTTACAGGCAGTGTTGCCAATGTTTAGCAACGTGCAATTAAAGCGCATTATTTAGCTGAAAATTACCTAATCCTCGATGTATTCATTATTGGTGCACGCGCGTAAATCTGTTTAATTGGACGAAATATTTCACAGCCTCCGAGAGCGCTTTATCTGCAGCGCGCTTTCATCTTATTCAGTATGACAGTTTAATAACGAGAGTAAGCACCAGGGACAGTTGCAAACTTCCGACAATTTGATGCATCTAATAAAAGATTTTTATTCTTAAGTGGGTTACTTTGTTGGTTGTGTTTTGTTGTTGTTTTTGAGCAGTATATCGTTTTTTCTTATGATACTTTTATGTAGAAGCATTCCACCATAATTCGGGCATGTGCCCTGGTCGGGGGTCGGAATATGTAACATGTTTTTTAATCTGTCTCCTATTTGATTTTTTTTTTCAATTTCATATGATTTTTTTTTTATATACGCCTACGGTCTTAGTTTTTTACGCGCCGGTTCAGCGTTGGTTTAGTTACACCGGACGTCAACTATCAAATTAGTTGGATTAGCCGTGGTTATAAGGCAAGTTTTTCGCTATTCCGACCTTATACCACGCGTAACATTTACACCTCATTTATAACTGAGGGGGCTTATATTTTGTTATAAATCAGTGCACAAAGGTGTGTAAGCGACATTCTTAGTAAAATATACGTTTAATTTCTTTATAAATTGGAAATTTTTCCTGGACTTAAAATGTATAATTTATTTTGTTTTGACAAAAAAAATTGTAAGTCAGCTGTAATAATATACGTTGTTTGTTTTTTTACATTGAATGCGTTCGATTTACGTACCCAATATATTTAAAAAAAATAACTAATTAACCATTACGCCATTTTGCCGTATACTTTTATTTTTACTTTTACTTCTATTTTTCTCTGCTGTATTAACTAAACACTATTTTATTATTTTCGCGTAAATTCCCTCACCAAACACAAGAAACTCGTTCTTTATGGTGAGGAACAGCTTATATGCTTATTTTGAAATACACTGTGCAAACAGTGTAACAATTACCTTAAATATTATTGTAAAAAAAACTTATATTAAATAAAAACTATATATATTTATTTTTTTGCTGGAAGTTGAACATTTTGAGAAGACTAAGATTTTCGTTAGGATTATAAGGTATTGGAGGTTCTGTTATATGTTTATCAGGTATCAGATGTACGTGTCAAAATCTTCTATGTGTCTTTTTCTTAACACATTGCTTTCCGCTACTGTACATGTGGCATCCTGTAAGGTCCATACTGTTACTTACCGCGCACGCCACATTGGTGTTTTTTCACATGCATGACTTTGCAGCCAAAAATAAATTCGATATCCATCATTAGCTTCGAAAATTTGTCTTCTTAACATCGACCTTACGTTCAATTACATCGTCTGTTTCTGTCGATAGAAATAATTCAGAAACCATTATATTTATAGCGATACTCCTTATATTATGTATTTAAATATATATTTTTTTGTATTTTTTTTTTAATATATTCCCTGAAACTTTGCAAGTTATTTTGGCGTAATGGAGTCAATTCTACGACTTGACGTTATATTTTGCCTCCAAAGTAGTTCTGAACGTTGGCCGTGTGAGCGCTGAGCACTGAGCAATGAATACAGCGAGCGTTTTCGATCCATAATTAAACGCAGGAGATGGATATTTGCATCCAATTTAGCGGCGTTTGTATCAGAATGTAGTTAATCTCTATTTAATCCCCGGTTACCACGTAACTGGCGGATAGCTCGTGATGTGTGCTCGTACTTCTGGCGAGCTTTTTCCTAGCTGGTTATTCCATCCGTTCCCAGGAATTAGTTTTGACAATTGCGTAATTTCGGTCCAAGCTGAAAACTTACCTTTTCAGACTCTCATTTCTCATATCCTTAAATTCATTAAAAGAATCTCAACATAATCTGTCTCACGACGAATCACTTTTAGATATACAAATTTTAACCAAATCCTGTACTGTATGGCAAATTCAGAAAGCCCATGTTTTTTTTTAATTTCGATCCCATGATTCATCAGTCATTCTCTTTAATGATTGAGATCCGTAATAAGGTAAGTCCTTGGTCTTAATCGTCCTTCTCACTAATTTATCATATGCATCCATTTTTGCTGTTGCCTACCCACTGCAGAATGAAGGGCTGAGGAGCCTTGCTTCAGATGATGCTTAGGCTAAGCGAAACCGGTCGGTTATAGAAATTAAAATTAAATCTGTGGTCTTATACAAAGTGATTATTTCATTTTCATTAAATATGTCAAACCACGAAGTGATTTCTTTCTAAGAAAATGTATAATTTGTTTTTTTTTTTTTATTATTATTTGAATTGCTTCCTGAATATTAGCTTACGTTGCGCCATTTATTTTAATACTATATTGTCTATATTGACTGTATTGTCCAATTACAAAAAAAATACAAAACACGAAATGAGAAAAAAAAAAAAGCGCAACAGAGAAAGAACAGCACATACATGATATTTGAAAGAAGTATTGACAAAAATATACATTAGATACAACATTCAAGTCAAAGTCAATATTTGTGTGCCATTTGTTGAAGGGGTAAACATAGAGCATGAGTTTCCGCACAATTCTCTCCAGGCACATACCGCTTTGCTTCATCTACATTCATTAATAATCTCATACTTGTTATTCCGGCTTTTGACAAGACCAAAAAAACTAATTAACCATTACGCCATTTTGCCGTGGAGGTAGGCAGAAAAGATAGGCCGCCATACGATTCTCTTTTGCAACACTCTTCTTTATTTATTCATCTTCGTACATCGTCTTTTACATACTCTCTTATTATTCTGACTCTTGACTTGACATGGTCCAATTCAAGAATTGGATTCACTTGATCGAGCCATGTCTTCCTCAGGGCGTCCCCGACTTCTTCTACCATTGACTTTCGTGATATTTATTCTTTTCACACTCCCTTTCGTTGTTCGTCCGCTCTACCCGACATATATGTCTATAAGTCAGGTAGAGCGGAAAAGAGTGTATTATGCAATTGTTCAATCTATATTACAATTTGGTAGAATTGGCTGGGGAGGGACATATGAAAACATTTTAAACCCACTTAAAATAATTCAAAGATTGATAATGAAGGTAATCTTAAAAAAACCATCAACATTTTCTACTGAAACCCTTTTTAAAATATTCAATGTACCTACAATAGATAACACATATAAAAAAATATTCAATAATACAAATATATAAATAAAAACAGCTAAAAAAATTACAACTTAATATGTCTGCTAGATATCAGAATAAACATTAAAATCCCAAAATTTAACACTAAGCATTCTCAAAATACCTACCTCTATCTAGGAATAACTTACTTTAACAATCTTCCTGTAAACCTAAAAACTATAGATAATATTCATGAATTTCAGCTTAAATTGAAAAATTACATCAACAAAACTTTAAGTCTTTAATAATTGTTATTGTTATTATAATTTTTCTATTTTTTTCTCTTCTTATTCCACTAAATTTGTGTCTTCATTATGTACTAATATTTATTACTAAAAATAAGTACTTTTATTTTTACTTTTACTTCTATTTTTCTCTGCTGTATTAACTAAACACTATTTTATTATTTTCGCGTAAATTCCCTCACCAAACACAAGAACACAAGAAACTCGTTCTTTATGGTGAGGAACAGCTTATATGCTTATTTTGAAATACACTGTGCAAACAGTGTAACAATTACCTTAAATATTATTGCAAAAAAAACTTATATTAAATAAAAACTATATATATTTATTTTTTTGCTGGAAGTTGAACATTTTGAGAAGACTAAGATTTTCGTTAGGATTAGAAGGTATTGGAGGTTCTGTTATATGTTTATCAGGTATCAGCTGTACGTGTCAAAATCTTATATGTGTCTTTTTCTTAACACATTGCTATCCGCTTTCGTAAATGTGGCATCCTGTAAGGTCCATACTGTTACTTACCGCGCACGTCACATTAGCCTTTTTTCACATGCATGACTTTGCAGCCAAAAATAAATTCGATATCCATCATTAGCTTCGAAAATTTGTCTCTTTAACATCGATCTTACGTTCAATTACATCGTCTGTTTCTGTCGATAGAAATAATTCAGAAACCATTATATTTATAGCGATAGTTCTTATATTATGTATTTAAATATATGATTTTTGTATTTTTTTTTTAATATATTCCTGAAACTTTGCAAGTTATTTTGGCGTAATGGAGTCAATTCTACGACTTGACGTTATATTTTGCCTCCAAAGTAGTTCTGAACGTTGGCCGTGTGAGCGCTGAGCACTGAGCAATGAATACAGCGAGCGTTTTCGATCCATAATTAAACGCAGGAGATGGATATTTGCATCCAATTTAGCGGCGTTTGTATCAGAATGTAGTTAATCTCTATTTAATCCCCGGTTACCACGTAACTGGCGGATAGCTCGTGATGTGTGCTCGTACTTCTGGCGAGCTTTTTCCTAGCTGGTTATTCCATCCGTTCCCAGGAATTAGTTTTGACAATTGCGTAATTTCGGTCCAAGCTGAAAACTTACCTTTTCAGACTCTCATTTCTCATATCCTTAAATTCATTAAAAGAATCTCAACATAATCTGTCTCACGACGAATCACTTTTAGATATACAAATTTTAACCAAATCCTGTACTGTATGGCAAATTCAGAAAGCCCATGTTTTTTTTTAATTTCGATCCCATGATTCATCAGTCATTCTCTTTAATGATTGAGATCCGTAATAAGGTAAGTCCTTGGTCTTAATCGTCCTTCTCACTAATTTATCATATGCATCCATTTTTGCTGTTGCCTACCCACTGCAGAATGAAGGGCTGAGGAGCCTTGCTTCAGATGATGCTTAGGCTAAGCGAAACCGGTCGGTTATAGAAATTAAAATTAAATCTGTGGTCTTATACAAAGTGATTATTTCATTTTCATTAAATATGTCAAACCACGAAGTGATTTCTTTCTAAGAAAATGTAAAAATATGTATAATTTGTTTTTTTATTATTATTTGCCATTTATTTATATACTAACGGACCATATTGTCCAATTACAAAAAAATACAAAAGCTTACGTTGCGCCATTTATTTTAATACTATATTTTGTTGTCTATATTGTAAAAGTGTAAAAATCTAAGAACACAAAAACGTGACTAACCTTTCCAGTTGTCAAAAAAAAATACAAAACACGAAATGTACCAAGAAAAAAAAGCGCAACAGAGAGCTTTGAACAGGCTATGTACATGATATTTGAAAGAAGCAATGACAAAAATATACATTAGATACAACATTCAAGTCAAAGCCAATATTTGTGTGCCATTCATTGAAGAGGTACATATAGAGCATGAGTTTCCACACAATTCTCTCCAGGCACATACCGCTTTGCTTCATCTACATTCATTAATAATCTCATACTTGGTATTCCGGCTTTTGACAAGACCCGACTCAGGTATTTAACTGTTTTCTCCTGACACGCCTCTCTTCTATAAGGACATTGTATTAAATATATATTAGTTATATCGGAATGTTTTTGTAAACGTCATTTCGGAAAGTTAAACATAAAACAAACACTTTAAAGTTGTTTTTTTTACAAAAACTTCATAAGTCGTCTGTGCTTGGTTGGATTTTGAAAATAAAAAATGCTTAGAGTTAATCTAAGATTTAAAAAGGTCCCAAACTTGTGTCGCTTGAGTCAAACCTTCTCCCAAATGGTACATATATTTTATATGGCTGAAGCGCCACAAAAACTTTTAAAATCAAACGAGAGTCAGAGCATTCGATGCAGAAAAAAACTGATTAAGATTGCATATTTTACTACAAGGTGTCACTTAAATCCGTTTGCCTTTCCAGCGTCGATACTGCAATGGAAAACCAAACTCAAACTACTAACGGAAATGATTTTATTAATACCATTTTTTTTAAACTTTTTTCCACTATTTTTCATTTGAGACCTGATTGGTTTCACCTTATGACGGGTAGACTGGTACAATTTTAAGTAAATCTATAGCATATAGACTATTAGTGTCCGGAATGGACGCTTATTGAGTCTTACCTTCTAAGGTAATAAAAATACCCGAATGTATTTTTGAATGTTATTGTAAAGCCGCCTCTTTCAGCAATAAAACAAAACCTAAAATCACGGATGTTCACTATGAGACTCAATAACCGTCCATTCCGGACACTGATAGTATATATGCCATAGATTTACTTAAAATTGTACCAGTCTGAAGATGCCCGTCATAAGGTGAAACCGGTCAGGTCTTTAAAAAAAATGTGTATTAAAGTTTAAAAAAATGTATTATTGAAATCATTAAAATGGAGTTCCACCACGAATTAACAGTTTCAAAATTTGAAATAATACTAACGGAAACCTGAAAAATACAGATTATTGTTTATAGCCGCTAAAAACGTTCGGAATATCATGAAATTACCAGCATTGCTTAATCAAAAGGCATGTTTATACTCATAGATACCTTTTTGCGATTCGTATTGAGTATTTATATATTCAAAGGCCCATGTCCCAGAAGATGTATTCATGTGATTTACCTGATCATATAATTATCTTTATTACTAAGTCTTCTTATCTACGGCCTTGTCCCCGATAGGGATAATAGTAATTCCTCTGGTTGGTTGGCGTTAGGGCCGCGGTCCCCACCGCAAAACATTCAAAGTGAATACCTTCGCATTGACTGAATTGAAATATTCAAAGGCGGTCAAAAGGTCAGGCCGTACAAGCTGGTAATAATGGCAACGGAAAATTGGCTAGTTATGATTGTTTGTTGATTTGTTATTATGATGTTTGGCTTTACTCAATTACCTTGGTAATATTATTCTTGATTTTAGTTGTTCCTTGGAATACGATACGGGCAGGGCCGCCGTAAGAATGCTGTCGCCCTTAGTAAGAAATAGTCTACTGACATAATTTCTCAGAGGTGTAAACTCCATAATGGCACATAAGCACTGCCTACCCTGCCGTACTCGCATAAAAACATGTTTAATATTGGATTAAATAATACGAAATTATTGCAAAAAATAAATCTACACTTGAAATTTAGTTGTTCGCACCGTCGCGACCGCCCCACCAATACATCCTAGTATAACGTGTCAAAAGCAGTAACTACATATGCCCAAACGCCGCCAACCTCAGAATAGATTATTCTATGTTCAATAGACTACACAAAATATTTTGCTGTGTGCTGTTGCCCGTTCGAGTGGCGTGTTAGTATATTTGTTAGTGTCTAAGGCAGTGTTTTTACCGATCAAATCCAATAGCAATCAGTGATATTTGTTTTTACCTATCTCTATTATCGATTTATCCCCTGTTCCTACTGCCTACCTTTTGGACCTTTGTGTGAACCAAGTGCCGATATTTTTAAAAAGACCAATTTTTTTTAGCCGTGTAAAGAATGCCAAAATTAAATTATGATTTTAAATTCCGACGTCATAACCTTGAATTTTCTAGCAGAGAAAATCGAACAATTTTTTGTAATTAATTTATATATGGTAGTAACAAAATGGTTAGATTGATGAGTTGTGTTGTCATATTACTAGATTATTTTATAGTGTAGTCATCGATAGCGATATTATTTTTCTAACTTTGAAATTGTTAATTCGTGGTGGAATTCCATTTTAATTATTTAATAATATATTTTTCAAACTTTATTCTAAAGATCCCTGTTATTAGATGTTACCGGTCTTGTATTAATACAAAATTATGGAATAAAGTCACATAATTATTATGCCAAGAAAAACTCCCTTACTGTGCTACGGTCTATCCAGATATTGCAACACCCTTCTCAGTGGTAGTATTTGATTTACATGATCGTGTTATATCTCCGTTTGACGTCCCCGACTTATTCTGTCAACTTGCGGCTAGCATATTCTCCTGACCAACATAGCGTCTTTTCTCAATTTACAATAATGCTTACCTCGATTTTGCATTGTTTTCGGATATCCTCGTAACTAACAATATACAATCTTCCTACGCCACGAGAATCCTAATTCTATTGATTTCTTTAAGTATCATAATTATTTTAATTTTTTTTTCATTTTCTTTTGTACACATTTTTCCAGCTGAGATTTTTTTAAAATTTTGATAACGAATGAAGATCGCCTAATCAAATAGCGGCTGGTGCCGAATCACAAAAATAATAGGCAAATTCAAGAGGTCACCTCTTGTTTCGGCCGCCCGCATGCGTTGCACACATTGCACATGTGAACGCTGCGCCCCTGATATAACCATTACTCGGGCTAGCTACTCGTACCTATCTGACTTTATCTAAGTCCTGTTATTATTTTACATAATTTATATTTATACATAACTGGATACAATTTATGCAGATTATTGCCCGTTCTGTCAGCCAATTGGAATTGTGATCGAATCCGTTACAACTATTTGCCTTTTTAAATCAGTACTGGAAATCAACTATTGTAGAGAATCGCCGTTTAAATGTTGTGCTTGTATTATTCAAATCATAAAAAAATATACCGTCATTGTTGTATTTAAAAAATATTTTACAATAAACCAATGTGTAGGTGTAGAACTTGGAGTGAGAATATACGAGTATATGGAGAAAGAGCTAAATATTTTTACCCAACCTATAAAAATTATAAAAAAACAACTTTATACTGCTTTTTACGTCGTATACCATGAGACAGAGAGAGACAAGAAAAGTCCTCACATAATATTGCAACACTTCTAAGTATGTAAGAATGTTCTCCGTTCGCGCTAACTTCACATCATCGAGTCGTATAACTCAGTGTTACATTTCGGACAGCAATAATAAATGTAATTGCAAGTGAAGTATGTATGATTGAATCTACGGAAAATAATATAAAAATAATACTGAATTTCGAGTCAAATAGAAAAAAAATCTAAAAAGCAGAGCGAACCAGTTATTGGAAAAATCCTTATATTTTTGCAATCTCAAAAAGAATTTTCAAGGTCTCCATAAGGTTTCCCATACAATTCATTATGACAAAACTTTTCAACCCCTGCTATAATATTCCACAATTCTCCAATGTCCAGAATGTCGAGACTTGTTAACTCAAGTCATGGTCTTAAAATTTTTGTAGCAGTCTAAATGATTTTTGTCATTCTTTACGACTCTACCATAACTTTTACTAGACCTTGGCTTTGTTTTGAATGTTCTTTCTTATGTATATTTTGTCCTATTTTTGTCAATGTTTCATTTAATATTATGTAAGTGCTGCTCTTTCTCTGTTGTTATTTTTCCCATTTCGCGTTTTGTATTTTTTTTTTTGTAAGTGGTCAATATTCCGTTAGTTTATAAATGAACAAATAATCAACTCTCTCCTCTTCTTTTCAGGGGGCAGATTCTGCAGCTTTAGCCCCTGCATCGAACAGGTGCAGAAGACGTGCCTGGTGCTGGCCGCGTACGGCTTTATGGAGATCAAAACCCTGGAAGTGCTGCAGACGGAACTCAAGGTGGCCAGCAGGATGCTGCAGGTCAGGAACTTGGACTTCGTCAAGCACAAGGTATGAATCTGGCTTTTACTCACGTTTTATTGAATTTCTTGCTTTGTCCACTGACTTGTTTCTTTTTAATTGAGTGTTCCAGTGTTTTGATATTTGGTTGAAATTAGTACTGTATCAAAATATAACTAGCCGTTGGAAATAACAGCTACATACCGTCAACGTCCAACGCTATTGACGAAAATTATCACCAACAGTTGGATATCAATAGCTTCATACAAATATTACTCAACGCAACGCAGTCCCAACACTCACTGATTATGTACCTATTGTTTTAGCGCCAAATAAACAAAAAAATGTTAGAGTGTATACTGCGTGAACGATACTATGCGTAATTTGGAATGATCTTTTGGTTGTATACCTCCCTACTAGATGTCTTTGTGGATTTTCCTATCATAAATGGCCTATACGTAGCGCCTAGAGTTAAACGAATCTACTGGTGGCAAGTAAGATCTAGCTGTTGCGTTACAAATAACAACTTCAACGTCTCCAATGACCAAACTGTTGTGGCACGTTTCAGAGTGGTAGATATTCTAAATATCGCCCTGGTGAAAGACCGCCATTCAGATTCGAAACGCTGCTTCAAATGGCTTTAGCCGTGTGTGGTGACCAGATCTAAATAGCCCAGTACTTGCTAACCTTCCTCTTCTACATCTTTTTCCCTTCCTTCTATCTTCAGCTTCATAACATACCCCAATTGGGGATGCCATAGTACCACTGGCTTCATATTCAACTTACTGAATTAGCCTCCTACGTATAATAAAAAAACGATTATGCAATCGAAGAAAGTGGTTTAATTTGATAACCTACAATGAAATAGCTTCTAACCAGTTAACGAAACATCAGTTTACTAATGGCACAGATAACCTACACCTATATTGTTTATTTTATTATTTGCAATAATAATAATAATAATAAATATTTTTTTAATATTTTTTAATTGAGTCATAAGTTTTGAGCATTGAGCATGGCCGTATGCAGAAACAGGTTTCACTTCTAATTGAACTGTTATAGTTTATCCTGTTTAATTAAGTCGAACGAAATGATGTTTGCCATCTCGGCTTGTCGTACGCGTGTAATGTGAGCTTTCATTCGAATTAAAAACATCGACAGAGTGCACAGTGTGAAGGAGATAGAGTTCATTAATCGAATATAAAATAGTAAATGGTTTTTTCAAAAACACAGTTATTTACCAAAAAAATAAGATATGGATGATAGTGGTACAGTAAAAATGAATGTAGATAAACATAACAATTAATCTTTTGTAACGAAATAGAATTAAAGATAATAAAACATATATATATAAATATAAAAATATTAATATAAAAAAAATATACATACATAAACCTATAAAGAAAGAATGAAGGAAGGTTAAAAAAACGTGTTGGTACATGTATAGTGTTGTAAATAAAACTGAAATTATTTAAAGAAATGAAAAAATAACTTTGTATAGGACCACGGATATTATTTTATTTCTAATTACCGATTGGTTTCGCTTAGCCTAAACATCATCGGACGTTGTCACAAATTTCCACCCAGTTCTGTTTTATGGGTCCGTCAGCTGTTTGTAAATTTTTAATTTGAGCTTTTGATCAGCTTTTTACTAAGCCAAAACCAAAGGAATAAAGGATTTTTACTCAAGAACTTTATAAATAAGTGATGATTCCTTTCTGTAAAACTTTTATCTTTGTAAATATCTTTCTTAGTGTATAATTAATTTCTACTGTTATGAGAGTCTCTTTTTAATGAATTTTCCGTTTGTTCCCGTTTCTTTTGCACTCCCTTTTAAAATGAGTACTTATATCTTTGTAAAACATATTATTCTTTTTTGTTTCATCATTTTGTTCTTCCCGAAATGAGTTTTTTTTAATCTTCTTGGCAATAATATATCAAAAAAATTATTTTTTGCACAATTTCATGATTTTAATAAATAAATAAAATAAAGCTGTCAAGCATTAATGACAGGATTTTTTATCTTTTATTTATGAATACCGCACAAGAGTCTCAACTGCTCCCAACCGTCTAGAGCCAGTGAGACTATGGCATCCCTAAATAGGGTATGTTGTGAGGCTGACGGTAGTGGGGAGGAGAAGGAAATTGGGAAGAGGAAGGTTGGGAAGTACCTGGCTATTCAGATCTGGTCACCAAACACGGCTAAAGCCATTTCAAGCAACGTTTAGATTCTGAATGGTGGTCTTTCACCAGGGCGATACTTAGAGTATCTACCACTCTGGGACGTGCCGCAAATATCCTGTTTATTATTTTTATATGAATTAAATGTGTTATGACACATATTAATTAAATAAAAGTTTTTGGCGCACGCTGGGTTTGAACCCGCGACCTTTGGATTCGTAGTCGAGCGTCTTACCACTCGACCATGGAGGCCGTCAAAATCTAACGCTGAAGGTTCGAGAATCGGCGATTAACGGAAAACTGATTTGCTGATCTGATGATAAAGTCAAATAAACCTCATGGGCATTCAAATTAGACCCTTATCTAGTTAAATGTAATGCTTCGTTTCCGAAATTTCTTCTTTGCAAAAAAGGTTTCGACGTATTCAATATTGGCACTTATGACCCTCACCGATACGGAATATAATCCGTTCATGCGTTCGATTCGTTCACCGGGAGCTGCCAGCTCTCCCGGTCCCGCCTCTGTCGATAAACTTGACATTTGATTTCCGCCGTTTAATTGATTTTGATTTTGAACCTGTTCACGTGCTGTTTGCGACGTTGTTGCAGTTATTTATTAATTTAAAAAACATTACAAAATTTTTATTTTAAAGCGTTTTTAAATAGAGCGAGTAAGTGTATTAATACACAATATTCATAAATATAAAACAATTAATTCTAAAAAAAATATAAATTGCAATGAATGCAAAGTAAAGACAGTAAAAAATAAAACAATAAAAAATTAGACAATTTAAACATAATTTTTCATCCAAATGATGTATAATTAAAAAAAAAAAAAAAAAAAAATATATATATATATATATATATATATATATATATATATATATATATATATATATATATATATATATATATATATCGACATCCGAAGCGATTCGATTCAACAACATGATTGCCCTCCCCACTGGCATGACCATTGGCAAGTTGGTCCTGCAGGCCGGGAGATAAAACAACCTATGCTGCCGATGGCGAAGATAACCATCTGGAACATAGAAATGAATGCTCTCCATGATAGCTGAGTTTTCAGACCATCCACGAATCAATCTGAAGAAATGTGTTGCAATGTACACATCCCTTCTGACCTCTAGATGGTAAGTTCCGAGCATGCCCAAGAGAAAGTCGGTAGGATAGAGCCACGGGTAGTAACCGTACTCCCTCAAGTAAAGAAATCTCAGAAATTTCTTCTGAACCTTCTCCAACATGAGGGGAGTACTTGACCTCGTGTGGACTCCAAACGATCGACCCACTCTCAAGTCTACTCCTTACTAATGAGTCATATAAAATTTTGAGAACCCGGGTGTCTCTGAACTTCCTTGCGGTGCGTAAGACAAAACCCAGCATTCTCAATGAATTGCCACAAGCCATCTCAATGTGAGCATGAAATGTCAGCCTACTATCAAACATGATTCCGAGATCCTTCATAGTGGAGACACGTTTTAAACATAGGTTGTCCATCGTATACCGGTAGTACCAGGTATGAAACGCCCTAGTGAATGACAAAATTAAACATTTAGATATATTGAACTCAATCTTATTCTTTTTACTCCAGTCAACAATTCTATCTATGTCTGACTGAAGTCGATTGCAGTCTTCTAAAGTTTGTATTTCAATGAAAAGTTTTAGGTCATCAGCAAATAGAAGAGACCTAGAATGCAGAATTACCTCTGAAATATCATTAATAAATATGGAAAAGAGGAGCGGGCCTAAATTAGAACCTTGGGGTACTCCTGATCGTACAAAAACAAATTGGATGTGAATACTCCATGTGATACGAATTGTTTTCTGTCCGCAAAGTAACTAGCAAAAAAGTTTAGCTGTCGTATAGAGAAACCTAGTGTAGACAGTTTATCAAGTAAGATGTCGTGATTTACGGTATCGAAGGCCTTAGAAAAAGTCATTATATGAACAATCTACCTGGTGGCCTTTATCCAAAGATTTTGATACATAATCGGTAAACACCAATAGGTTTGTTTCTGTTGAACGACCTTTTCTAAATCCATGCTGTTCGAAATTAGAAACGGGTCCACTTGTGGTAGCATGTATTTATGAAGAATCGATTCGAACAATTTAGCCGGTGCGGAAAGTATTGCCACTGGTCTGAAATTTTCCACTGAAGTCTTTGCACCGCTTTTATAAATCGGACAAATTTTTGATACTTTCCAGGAGTCAGGAAATACTCCAGTTTCTATGGAAAGGTTAAATAGGAAACTCAGTGGAAGTTTTAAAAAACTCGACACAACCTTTAAAGAAAACACCGGGAGAAAGTCTGGGCCAAGTGAATGAGTATTTTTCATTTTTCTAATGGAGGATTCTATATCTGATTCGTCAATATGACCAATATCGATATTTTGGGCTCCCTTTACATTCAACTTGGCAGCAGTGTTAGGATTTAGTAATGGAGGTTCATTACTATACACGGATTGGAAATGTGTTGCAAAGGCGTTAGCTACATCCACTCCTCGAACTTCCCGATCCCCGTGCATCATGGTGTCTTGAATACCACCATCCTTACGTAGCGATTTGACGTAGTCCCAAAACATCTTGGGATCATGTTTGATATCGTGTTCAATGGAATTCAGATATGCTTTGGAAAGCAGTGCGAATATTACGCCTTACCACGGCTCTATGCACACTGAATAAGTCATAGTCACACTGACAGCCAGTAGCCTTCCATTTTTTATGGAGAGCATGCTTCACCCTAATACTCGCGATGATATCTCCAGAGAACCACTTCGGATAGCGACGGCCTCCTCTACTAGAAGCTTTTCTAGTAAAACATGCATCAAAAAATATTGTAAATACAAGAATAAAAATAGTGTACCGCCTCATTTATAGTGCAAAAAGTATAAAGTTCTTGCCAATCTACTTGGCTCATCATGTAGTGGAGATTTTCAAAATCACCCTGCCCAAAATTCCATCCACGCAGAGCGTTCTCATCATTTTTTGGAAATTTCGTAGTCCTAACACTGCTCTTGCATGAAAAAAAAAGAAATTCTAATGCAGGGGTGATGCTTATCCTCAGTTACAAGGGGAGAATTGCAATGGACAACATTAACATATGAATTACATAAAATCAAATCTAATATTCGAGAGTTAACATTGGAAATGTCATTGTATTGGGAGAGACCAAGAACGGCGCATACAAAGTTCAGGTCGTGTTCAATATCCTTGGTACCTCGCGCGGAGTATAAGTTGAAGTCTCAAGCACAATAACATTCCTCCCACCAATAGTATTCAAATTTTGATGAATTTTACTGAAAAATAATTGATAAGTGTCAATGTTTGATGCCGGTGGGAAGTAAACGGTACATATATAAGTAACACGTGATTTATATGTAATTTTTACCCATAGGTCTTCGTTGACAGTTTCTAGAGCAGGTAAGTGCTCTGCCTTAATAAGGCCATTCTCGTTTTTACGGCTAACAGACAGCCTCCTCCTGCCTGCGGCCACTACCACTGTCCCTGTCTTTTCTAAATATATCGAAGCTGTCATCGAAGAGCTCAGGGTTGAACACACTTGAGTTTAGCCATGTCTCAGTGAGTCCAATTACATCATAATTATTCGCCAAAACATTAGACGAAAAAAGAGAACATTTACTCTTAAGTCCTCTAACATTTTGGTAAAAAATATGTAGATTATTCGAATGTCAACTGGGCTTAAAACTAGGAAGTCGCGGTGTATTTAAATTGTTCTCCCATTCCTTCAAGTAGGAGTACTTGGGCCAGTGTTCCGGTTTAAGAATTTCATTCTTTACCGAAA
Source organism: Drusus annulatus (assembly GCA_022651775.1). Lineage (NCBI taxonomy): Eukaryota > Metazoa > Arthropoda > Insecta > Trichoptera > Limnephilidae > Drusus > Drusus annulatus. The sequence continues at coordinate 202,784 of JAGWCC010000023.1, forward strand.
GTGGGATTCCTATCTTGAACGATGCGTATTCTCCCTTTGATTTAATTTTTGTTACTTTAAATGAGGCGGTACTGACAATGGATTGTAAGTACGACATAATATCATTAGTTGAGGTTTCTGGATGAAGCGGGTACAGGTGAAAGAAAGTGAGTGAACCTTGGTCCTTCAGGTTACCTCGAATTGTGGCCGGACGTTTGTTGCGACCGACAACGGTCCAGGGTTGGTCACGTTTAGCCGGACGTTCCGTTGTGCGTGATGGCCCTGCCTGGGTCTGCTCGGTCAAAGGCTGCAGGTCCTTAGCTGCCAATTGGGCTTCTGAAGTTCCAGAAGAAGTTCCGGCAGAAGTCCCAGCCGAGGTCACGGCTGGTATGGCTAGCTGGATGCCTTTTTGGATATGTGGAGTTTTTGCCCTTTTCTCTTTTACTGCTAAAATAGCACTGTAAAGTTCAGTGCTAGTATTAGACCCTTTGACCTGCGAGCGGGTAATTCGACCGGATGGTTTGTTTACATTGGCCGCAGTGGGTAGTAGGTTTGTTGCCGTATTATCGACATCAGCTGAAAGTGTGTGTGTGTGTTTGTGACCGCTTGTAGCCGACGTTGACGGCGCGGGTGCAGCACACATGGTGACGGAGTGCTGTGTTTGGGTAGTGGTCGCACCTTCGGCTGCGGTGGGCGGGCCCTTAACACAATCAGTTGCTTTCGGGAGTTCCGAAGACGAAGCACTGACACTTTTGGCACTGTCACTAGAAATATAATTAATCGGAACACTTTTTTCTAGCTGTATTAAACGCTGTAAGACGTCTCTTATCAATACAGTTTGCTCAGTAATAATGTTCTTCAATTCGAGGATCGTACATTCAGCCATTCTGGATTATTTTGGTACAGAATAGCCGCAAAAAATAGTTTTGGAAGTAGCACGGTAAAAACACGACCGTACACCACAAATACGAGACGTATGTACTAGATCAGTTCACCTCCTGAGTTTCCTTGCCGCTGCACTTTGGTTCGGTTTAGTTTAACCTTTCATTCGTGCGGCGCTTTTGCTTTTATCTAAGGTAGAAAGTGCATTGCAGTCGCGCAAACTTATCTGTGCAGACGGCCAAAAGATGAACTAACCAACGAACTTGATTATTGATGTATTTATTGTTTTAACGTTTATTTTGCCAAACTCCGTTTTAGTTTTTATTTTATTTTCTAAACAATAATAATTATTATTTCAAAAAATAAAAAAACCTAAAAATTATTGATGTTATCCATGGTGGTTGTTTTTTTCACAGTCAATACCGCACAAGAGTCTCAACTGCTTCCAACCATTTAAAGCCAGTGCGAATATGGCATCTCCAATTGGGGTATGTTGTAAAGCTAAAGGTAATGGAAAGGAGATGGGGAAGAGAAAGGTTGGGAAGTATCTGGATACTCATAAAAATAATCAACAATAAAAAAACTGTGCTCCGGTGTAAATTTCCCGAATTGACGCTTCAGCCCTTTTGCCTTTCCGGCAACGATATATTATTTAAATGTTTTATTACACATATTATTTAAATACAATTTATAAGCGCACGCCGGATTTAAACCCGCGACCTCTGGATACGTGTTTGAGCGTCTTACCGCTCGACCACGGAGCTTGTCAAGTAAAGTAAAGTATGAAAGAAAATATATTATTCAGTCTTATATTATTTTTTTGTTTTTTTAACATAGAGTATCGTGCTGCCTCTCCTTTCCGATTAGATTTTTGTGTTTACGTGTGTTATTAATAGATAGTAATATTAATATTACTCGTTGGCTTGGTCTTGCCAAAACCGAGACGGACAGTTGGCATAATGATAATGATCTGGGCCCATCGATCGCCCCATAAATCACGTGCCATGCCAGACCTATCATAAATCAACCAGCCGATGTACCTACGGACCACGGATATAATGTTATGTATTTAGAAAGGAGGTACCTTCCATCTCGGTATGGGTTCAACTTGTTTGCGTTTGTTTGAAATATTACTTAAGTCACGTCTGAACCAGCCATATTTTCTATTTTTTTTTTTTCACCGAGTGGAAAATATAAGTGAGATGTAATATATAGCAATAAGTCATTTATATACCACCTTTTAAGCAGAAGGGGCGCATTACCTGTTTTTCAAACCTTTACTGGCCATATAAAGTGTAGTTACAAGTGTGAGATATATATTTCACTTTTTTTTTTGATTTTCATTTGTAATGGAACCATGTAAGTACTAGGCATAAGTTAATATTAAGTCTTAATTTTAATGTTATGTTAATTATGCTTCAAAGCGTCCTTGAGATGATATTTCTTTCACGAAAACGGCGCTATATAAATCAGCCAATTATTGTTATTATGCATATATCCATACGTTTTTTTTATCCATACGAATCTGTTTAGGTTTTTTTTAATGAATACAGCACAAGAGTCTCAACTGCTTCCAATCGTCTGGAACCAGTGGGACTATGGGATCCCCAATCGGGGTATGTTGTGAAGCTGAATTTAGTGGGAAGGAGATGGGGAAGAGGAAGATTAGGAAGTGACTGTACCTGGTTGTTATGATGTGGTCACCAACACGGCTAGTGGCATTTCAAGCAACGTTCCGATTATCAATGGTAGTCTTTCACCAGGGCGATACTTACAGTATCTACCAGTCTTTATTTTTTTTATCTTTGGAAAACAGACGTCAGGTGAGAATGCTGTCCTTGTTCTACCGGTATTTCAATGGAAGATGTTGCGAGGAACTTGCGTCATTGATCCCTTTGGCGCCGGTGCATTGTCGGGAAGCTCACCAAACGCGCGCCTAACATAGAACAGCCCCTTTTACTCGGTTGTAGAATGATTTGCCGGCCTCTGTGTTTCCTCCCTCCTTCAACGTGAACCTCTTCAAGACCCAGTTTCACCATTTCCTTTTCTTCAAAAGACACTCCACACAGCATCTCCAAAGATTACAATGGAGATTTTAATGGGAAAATTCTCTCAAGCCCTCCTATCTGGAGTTAGTGGATTTTTTTCGTCAAGTCTGGAATGCGCCGCAAAAATACTTACCAGTTGTATATATTATTTTATATTTATATAACCTTGGAGTAAGAATATATATGGATAGCGGGCTAAATATTTTTATCCAACCTATTCAAATTTGCGATAAATCCCTTCTCCGGGTTTTAACGTCGTAAACCGTGAGAGAGAAAGAGACAAGGCAAGTTGTCACATAAAATCGCACCACTTTTAGGTATGTAAGCATTTTTTTCCGTCTCCCGCGTCTCTGGCGACTCTTCCCACGACGTTTTGTTATACGACATAACTCACCGCTTTTTAGGTTATATCCTATATTTTTGTTGCTAACAATATTGTGAAAAAGTGGTTATACAAATTAACGCTACATTATGTTGATATGTGCTATGAGTGAATGTTAAAAGGTGTGTCCATGAAAACCCTAGCCACGCCCGAGTCCGGAAAAAAATCAACAATCCTGACTACTGTTTTGCAAAGCTAACCCTCTTGTGTATTGTTTGCTCTGAGTATAATAAACTTAATAATTAATTTAAATGTATTTGTGCATGCCGGGATTAAAATATATATTATATACTTCTTGGCTTCATCAATAGAATTGCATGTGACTTTGAGAATTTAAAGACCCTAAAAACCTCTTTACTGCTCATTAGTTCGCCCTCATCTAGAATATGGTAGTGTAATTTGGTCCCCTTTCTATACCGTTCATATTCTTCATATTGAATCCGTACAAAATCGCTTCTTACGCGGTATTGCATGGAGATTAGGGCGAGAAAGAGGCGATTATTCATATGATGAAATTGAACAATTATTGAAAATGTTCTTCATTAGAAAAGCGCAGGAAAGACTTTGATTTATTTTTCATTTACTAAATTATTAATTGTTTTATTGACTCACCTTCTTTGTTGCAACTTATCCAGTTCAACATTGCCGTAGACTCAGAAACAATGAATTACTGTTCCTCAATCATCACAAACTTAATTATGGGTATAATTCTCCAATGTCCAGAATGTCAAGACTTGTTAACTCAAGCCATGGTCTTGACATGTTTGGTAGCAGTCTAAATGATTTTTGTCATTCTTTGCGACTCTACCAAATCTTTGACTAGACCATGGCTTGAATGTTCTCTCTTATGTTTATTTTATCTTATTTTTGTCATCGCTTCATTTATTATTATGTGTGTGCTATTCCTTCTCTGTTGCTCTTTTTTTCATTTCGTGTTTTATATGCCTTAATTGGACTTTAGTCCGTTAATTTACAAATAAATAAAAACCTGCTACCTCTGGAGTCATAGCCGAGTGTCTTAACCATTCGATCATAGAGGCCGTCAGATTTTTTACACAAGTATTTACTCCGTAACAGGATTAAAATGTCGAATAAGTTTCTCCGTGTTCTCTGATTTGGCTATAAATGTTGTAGAGACAGAGATCCAAGTAACAAACTAACTGGCCACGTCACCCTAAAGAGAATGATATCTTCTAAGTATGGCCTTAATGAAGACACGCCACTGTCTGGCCTAGTCCGGTACGTCTGAATTCCGGGACGGGTTTCGTGCGTGGAGGCGCGTCACTCAGCCCCTGGTCTGCGGCATGGTCGCCCGATGGGCGGCGGGCCAGGAGATGGATCGGACGTCAGCCCGGGTGACACGCGCCCAGGTGACGTTGCTAATGCGACCGCGGGCCATCAATCACGGGACCGGCGCGGTTGTATCAGTTGGTATTCGTATCCCAGAGGTCGAAATTTTAAAGAGTTGGCACAAAAATGAATTTAGATGGTTTTCGTGCTTGTCCGCGCGTTCAGTTTTTATTTGTTATCAGGGAACTGGAAATGACGTGAGTTTGGTCCTGCCGCTGAGAGCTCCGTTGTAAATTCTCTTATAATATCCGTACTTAATAATAATTATAACAGTGAACTTTTGTAGCGCAGTTTTGTGATATTTCTTCTCAAATGCGCCTCATACTCAATTAATTATGCTAATAAAAGTAACTAACAAAAATAAAATAATATAAAGTATATCATACAAAATTAAAACTATCTAAAATCGTGATCGTTAGCATTAATCATGAGAGAAAAAGTTTCGTGCGGTAAAACCGTGTATGATCGTGTCAAAAATGTGGATATCCGGAAATAATACAAGGCCGTTGTAAAGCGTAATGCAGGATTAAGAAAAGGACGCTTGGGTGATTTGGACATGTAGAGTCGGTGAATAAATAAAGCAGTCTGAAAATAATAAATGACGCGAAAGTGAATGAAAGTAGAAGTTGGGGACGCCCGAGGAGGACATGACACGAGAAAGTGAATCAAATGCTTGAGTCGGGCCATGTCGAGAGTCAGAATAACAGAAGATTATGTATGAGACGATGTCTGAATCTGAATAATTAATATATTAATAATAATATTTGGATAATTTGTATAGCGCCGTTTTTGTGAAAAAATCACCTCAAGGGCGCTGTACAAATTTGTACTTAATATTAATTCTTAGTTTATATAAATATACAGCATCATACTTACCTGGCAGGACACAATCACCATATCATAATAACTTAAAATTTAGAATAACTTAAATTTTATTTTTTTCTTTTTTTTTATATTTCTTTATTATTATTTTTCATTTTTAGGGCATGAGGGGCAAATTTAAAAAAATAAAGTATTTTTAATTTTTCGCAGTGAAGAACAGATAATGAATTCTAATGAATAAGGAATGAGAGTCTGAATTGGGCTTGTTGTCTTGATTATGGATATGATTTTCTGAAAAAATGAGTTTTGAGTTTGGTTCTGAACCTGTTGAGTCTTTTATTACTCTCAGATCATGTGGTAGTCCATTCCAGGTACGAAAGCGGACGAACTTAGTGTCTGGTATGCGCTTTGGTTCTTTCAACCTGATAGCCGATGACATTGCCGATCTGAGTTGACTGTCGCGAATTGGAATCTTCAGGAATACACAATTCCGATAAATGAGCCATTCCGTTAATTGATTTGAAAACCATCCAGCAAAGCTTAAACTGGATTCTTTCGGGACATTTAAGCGAAATCAAGACGGTTCATCCTGACCGGAGAAAAGTAATGGTTAGTTATATAGGTATTTTTTTATTAAAGATCAAAATTTTGAAGAGTTAGCGATAAAATGAATGTGGATGCTTGTCCGCGCGTTGATATCACCTAAGAAGTTTAGATCCTGCCACTGAGAGCTCCATTGTAACCACTATTATAATATTATGCGTCTTGGGTTACCAAGAGGAATGAACTTGACGTCACGATAAAATGTTTCCAGGAACACGATAAAATGATAAAATAAACTCTATTGCTTAAAGTATATCTCGCTGAACTGCAAACCCGGCAAAATACAGACAAACCTACAAAGGACATAACTATGCAAATAATAATGTAAATGCATGTCTTCCTCGTGCGTCCCCAACTTCTTTTACCAATCACTTTCGCGTCAAATATTCTTTTCGCACACTTTCTTCGTTCATTCGCTATACATGCCCAAACTATCTAAGCGTTCCTTAACTGATCATATTCATTACATCAGCCTTGCATTATTTCCGGATATCCACATTTTCAATACAGTAATACACGGTTTTACCGCACATAGGTCTCAGGGATTTCGTTTCTACAGCATTTAGTATACTTTGGTCCTTTATCTGCCAGTTCCGTGCCTCACTAAAACTACCACTTAAAACGGCGTGTTTTACAAAGGTCAAAAACTTTTCAATAGCCTTCCAAAAGCTCTCAAAGAAGCCTCGAGTCTTGCACTTTTCGTAGGATTTGTGCTGAATATCTAAAGAAAAACCTATGATTTTTATACTTACTAAGATTTCAATTCATATCTACATATATTACTATGCATGTATATCTAGATATGCTTGTATACTAAACTTATGTGCTTCGTTCTACTATTTTTTTATTATTTTTTTTACTTGAATACCGCACAAGAGTCTCAACTGCTCCCAACCGTCTGGAGCCAGTGAGACTATGACATCCCCTAATAGGGGTATGTTGTGAGGCTGAAGGTAGTGGGGAGAGGAAGGAGATAAGGAAGGGGAAAGTTGGGAAGTACCTGGATATTCAGACCTGGTCACCAAACACGGCTTAAGCTATTTCAAGCAACGTTTCAATTCTGAATAGTGGTCTTTCACCAGAGCGATACTTAGAGTATTTACCACTATGGAACGTGCCGCAAATATACTATATTTTATTCTTTATATCAATTAAATGTGTTATGACACAAATTAATTGAATAAAATTCATTTGCGCACGCCGGGTTCGAACCCGCGACCTTTGGATTCGTAGTCGAGCGTCTTACCACTCGACCATGCAGGCCGTCAAATTGTGAAATACATATTTTTTTTATTACTAGATGTGCTTAAAAAAATAATTTCCATACATCTAATTAAAAATACAAAAACAAAACTGTTGTAAAAATACAAAAATGGAGTGCTAGTTTCGCTTCTTTAGACATTTTGTTTGGTGACAACAGCGTTTAGTCCTCTATTATGGAGCTTCCTCCATCCTTCCTTCTTTCAATATCTTTATTAGTCTTTCCGTCTCTCGAAAATCGTCATCTTGCAACGAGAAAAAAATACTTATGCTTTTACCAGGCGCATACTTTAATACACAAACATCAAAAATCATACTTAACTGTAAATATCTAAAATGGGGAGTTACCAACTTTTATCGGTAGCTCCACGATATTATGAATAGGAGCATCTCACATCGCTGCGGCGAACGTTATTGTAGTCCTCGTTGCAAATGGCAGCGAAACAAAAACAGATGACCGAGGAATGTGAAAACTTGTACAACTTCATTTTCATTTGTCCAACTCACATTTCATGTCACCGGACAGCTGAATGCCGCCATTAATTACGACCTGGAAACTCGGCCCGGAACGTCTCTATAAAGGCTACCAGCTGTTTGGTACATAATGTTTGTCTGTTGATATTCTTAATGCATTCGTTGTTAGTTATAATTAATCAACTGGTTAGTGGTGATTTAGTGCCCCTTATTCATATTACCAATGGTTTAGTTACTTAGCTAAGGCTTCCGTTCGAGTATTATGCTGATTTTAAACAATCATTGATATAGATCAATTAATTATGGTAAGGTAAGTAAATTAAATACTTGAGTCGAGCCATGTAAAGAATCAGAATAACGGAAGATTTTGTATGAGACCTTGAAGTAACAATATATGGAGGGAGAGCTAATTATTTTTACCCAACCTACACAAACTTGCGATAAATCACTTTCTCCGGGTTTTTACGTCGTACACCATGAGAGAGAAAGAGACAGCAAATTTCATAGACCGCTTCTATATACTGTCGCAATGATTTTGAGCTTCTGGTTCACCGCGGGACTCCGCCCACATTTTTTATTATGCCACTAAACTTAACACAACTAAACGGTTTTTTAGGTTATATGCTATATTTTTGTTGATAAAAATACTGTGAAAAAGTGGACATACGAATAAACAAAAGCATTATGTCGATATGTGTTATGAATGGATGTATAAATACCGTAGCCTTAGTCTTAGCCACGCCCAGGTGCGCTGAGTCAAGTTAAAATCATCAAAAACAATTCAAAAACTGATTTCACTGCCTTGGATAGACACTACTCTATGTACTCTAAGTATGAGACGATGTGTGAATGAGAATGAAGCAAAGAGTGTGTTAAGACAAGAGTTGTATGGCGGTCTGTCATCTCTTCCTAACCTTGCAATAAAACGGCGTGATGGCTAGTTAGTTAGTTAATTAATGGTAAGGGGCATTCTTGCTGTACAATGGTGGTATCAATAATAATAATAATTCGCTGATTTATATAGCGCCGTTTTCGGGACAGAAATATCACCTCAAGGGCGCTTTACAGCATAATTATCATACTATTAAAACTACGACTTAATATTATCTTATGCCTAATACTTATTACTAGTGACTTTCAACCAACCTACTTACATTGACACAAATATATAATGGTTTTTGCCCGTGTTGTCGGACCTAGGATAGAAAAAATGGAGTTAGTAATAGTTAACTATATATATAAACTATTTAAAGTACTCGGACTGAGTGATCAAATTCGATACTTCAGTATGAATTGATTCATGTGAATTTTCATATAAAATAATATATACTCGTAGTATATTTGTGGCACGTCCCAGAGTGGTAGATACTCCAAGTATCACCCTGGTGAAAGACCAACATTTAGAATTGAAACGCTGCTTGAAATGTAATAGCTGTGTTTGGTGACCAGATCTAAATAGCCAGATGCTTCTCAACCTTCTTTTTTTTTACATTAACTCCACACAGGAGGCCTTGAGGGAATTAATTTCCCTCAAGGCCTATGTCGTTTTTGGGGATGCTATGTGAAGGGCCTTTTTTAGGAAAGTAAGGGGTAAAACTCTTCGAGTCTTGAAGAGGCCCATGTTGAAGGAGGGAGGAAACACAGAGGCCGCAAATCGTTCCACAGCTGAGGTGTTGAACATAAGAACGAGACCTAAAAGCGACCCGTTCTCATGTATTGAATGTCAACCGTGTATAGATGTTGGACGCGGGTTTGGCTAGTTACCCGACTATGCATCGGTCCCGAAGGGATCAATGACGCAGGTTACTAGGAGCATCTTCCATTGAAATACCGGCAGAACAAGGACAGCATTCCCACCTGACGTCTGTGCTCCAAAGATTGCAATCCGTTTGTTAAGATCTCTTCTAAGACTTCATTTTCCCCATCTCCTTCCCCTCTCCACTAACTTCAGCCTCACAACATACCCCAATTGGCGATGCTATAGTCTCACTGGCTCTAGACGGTTGGGAGCAGTTGGGACTCTCGTGCGGTATTTAGCATAAAAATATTGTTTTTAAATACGAGATTGGTAAAATACATAGTACGAATTCGCAACATTCCCTTGTATGTTATATTCCGTATTAGGCTTATTGTTCCTACGTCCTACCAAATCATATCAATACTCCTTCACTTCTTACGCAACTTCAAAAACAGGTCCTTTTCGACTAAATATTAGCTAAACAAAGCACTTCATTTCATAATATTCGCAGTGGCAGTGGCGTAACCCGCCATCTCGCTCATGCCTGTTCACGGAATGTGGGAAGCCCGTTTATTTAGTTGTCTTCCTAAGTGTAACAATGCCTGACAGTTTACACGAATACTTATTACTGCTGCCACTGTATGGTGTCTGTGTTGCTGTAAAATACCGAAAACTTGTTAGTGTTACGTTTTATTTTACCGGTAAATCTTGGTTTGGTAGCATTTACCGAAATCCAACACAAAATTATACAATCTTGCCCAACCTAACTAAATTTTACCCAATCTAGCCCAACCTTACCAAATTTAACCTAATCTAACCCAACCTAACTAAACCTAACCTAACAAAACCTGAGTAGCTGAGTGGACAAACGCGTCGGATTCCCACCCGGGCCTCGCGCGTTCAATTTCTCTGCTGGCTAAGTCCTCCATCATTGCACAAGCAACATCTTCCGCTTCTTATGATGGCAGTAGGAGTTTTTCAAATATTGTCACGTTATTCTGTAACCCGGGAATGTTTGTCTTTCTGTAATTTTTTTTATTTTCTAAATGGTTGGAAAATAGTTGGGTTAGGTTAGGTTATATTCGGTATCGATGAGTTACGTTGGGTTTAGGTTGATGGAAGCTTATAAACTTATTTTGGACATTGACACAAATATATACGTTACGATACGTTACCTAGGATAATTTAGATGTGAATTACCACAGAAAAGTCCCAAATGCTTGGAAACGGGGGGGCTATGACATCTGGTCACTAAATACAGATTAAACCAATTTAAGCAACGTTTTGATTCTGGATGGTGGTCTTTCACCAAGGCGATACTTAGGGTATCTACCGCCTTGGGACAAAGGGCAAATGTGCTGTATAATATAAAAGGCTATAACATCATACATCTTTAATCAATAATATTTTTATGTATTTAAACACTTTCTTTTACTACTCTACAACTGTTCCTAATTTTGTTTGTACATATAATTCTCATTTTTTCACCGTCAATTGTTAACCTTTGATGTATAAGCCCTTTTCGGGCGTATACAATAAAATAAATAAATAATCGTTTGTCAATCAATAAGCATGAATAAATAAATAAATAATCTATGCCCCACCTATTTCCGCACCCTTGACTTCTGGGCACGGAGCCGAAGATCTTTCCTCTCTGTTGCGAAGGTCGTCAAGTTGATTTTAGATTAAGTTGGTTAAAAATGCTTGCGGACGCTTCCATTTCGGACGTTTACGTAATCATTTCGGCAATGCTAGTATTTACGGGTAAAACCTCGCAGCAATAATATACAAGAGGGAGGGCTGCTGTAATCAATTTTGATGAGTTTTGCCGGACTCGGCTACAACTGGGCGTGGCTAGGACTAGGGCTAGGGTATTTATACATCCATTCATAGTACATGTCGACATAATGTTATTGTTTTTTCGTGTAACCACCTTTTCACAGTATTGTTATAAACAAAAAATTAGCATATAACCTAAAAAACCGTTGAGTTGTGTCCATTTATGTCGCATATCAAAACGTGTGGGCGAAGTCGACGGAGACGCAGGACACGAACAACATTCTAACAGTACTTTAAAGCTGTGTGATAATTTGGGAAATTTTGTTGTCTCTTTCTTTCTAATGGTGTCCGACGTAAAAACCAGGAGTAAATCATTTATACCAAATTTGTATAGGTTGAGTAAAAAGAATTAGCTCTCTCTCCATATGTTGTTACTCCGAGGGTAAAAGCCAAAATTTTCGGTATTTTGCAGTAGCATCCACACGTATCGAGTACCTACTTGACTGTGGGAAAACAATGTATTCTGCAATACGCTCTATTTACAATTTAGAATTATGTTTGTGTAGAAGATTGGTTGAAGCGCATCGGATTATTTATTTATACAGATGGTCGAAGGAGGTTGTGCCAACTACGTTGTACGGTTACCAGACCACACGACATATAATCTTAAGCACACGAAATTTAGGCTGCACTGTAATTAAGTATATATTTATTTAACACTACATGTACCTTATACTAGCTTTTCTACTTGGTTACGTCTCAGAGTGGTGGATACTCTAAGTATCGCCCTGGTGTAAGAACACCATTAAGAATTGAAACGTTTCTTGAAATCAGTTTAGCCGTATTTGTTGACCAGATCTAAATAGCCAGGTATTTCTCAACTTTTCTCTTCCCCATCTCCTTCCCCTCCTCACTACCTCCAGCCTCACAACATACCCCGATTGAGGATGCCATAAGCCCACTGGCTCCAGACTCCAGATGGTTGCGAGCAGTTGGGACTCGTGTGCGGTATTCATTGTAGAGTATATAATGATAGCACCAGAAAAAAAACATTCATATTTTCACGTAGGTATTTGGAAACGTTCAACTCTAATCGACCTATCTTGATTAATAAGGAAAAACGAATGTTACGCATACCAAAATCTGTATTTTTTATTATTTTTTTTATTATTTTCTATAATTTTGATTTGTTCTTTGAATGACAGACAAATTATCGAATCCACCGCTCTGTTTCGCTCTATATAGAGTGGTATCAATCCAAGGCAGTGTAGTCAGTTTTTGATGATTTTATCCTGACTCGGCGGACCTGGGCGTGGCTAAGACCAAGGCTAGGGTATTTATACATCCATTCATATAACATATCGACATAATGTTTTTGTTTATTCGTATAACCACTTTTTCACAGTATTGATATCAACAAAAATATAGCATCTAACCTAAAAAACCGTTTAGTTGTGTCAAGTTTAGTGGCATAATAAAAAATGTGGGCAGAGTCCCGCGGTGACCCAGGAGCCTAAGATCATTGTGACAGTACGTAGAAGCGGAGTATTATATTTGTTGTCTCTTTCTCTCTCATGGTGTACGACGTAAAAATCCGGAGAAAGTGATTTATCGCAATTTTTTATCGGTTGGGTAAAAAAAAATAGCTTTATCTCCCCATACATTGTTTCCCCAAGGTTCCGCTGAAATAAACAATATATTGTTATTGTTATTATTATTTTGTTTAAACCATGAATATACATATTCTTATGTGGGTACATAGTAACTGTGAACCCGAAATTCAGTTTGTTTCTCAAGCAGCAATAATTCTCGAACGGTGAGCCTCTGTTTAGTAATTTACTAAGCTTTTTTTAGTCAGGAATTTCTTTGTTCATTTTCATCTCATTACGTCCTTTATATCGTGAGCTATGGAGCTTTAAATCTGTTGTATAGGACACAATGTGCCATACTGTTCGTTCTACATTTTGCAATTTTTCAATAAGATAAAAGGTTGTTAAGAGAATACCAAACCTAATTTTTCAGTATTTTTCATAAATAACGTTTTGAATTCAGCTACCGCAGAATTTCAATAAAGTTCTCCGTGTGACTTTACCTATCTTTTCAAATTAACCATGGCAAACAATTAGTGTTGGAATAAGTGTTTTTAATTTCTTGGGAATAATATACCAAAAATTTATTTTGTCTACTGTATTATCATTTTAATGAAATTAATAATTACAATACTTATTTATCTGTAAGTAAGTGTGAATTTGTTCATTATGTTGTTATGATGTTCCTTATTAATATAATGTGAAGGTTGGCTTTTTTAATGTCAGAGCTTTGGAGATTATCTTCTTTAAGTATCTTCAATGAATCGAAATTTTTCGATTATTTAAATACTCAGATCATTTCGAATTGTACAAAATCTCGACTGTGCTCATTCCTACCGCCAAGCCTTCACCTTGAATTCCTTTGTCGTTTTTTAGACCCATCTCCCATAGAGACGTTACAAGAGCTTGGAGACCCCATCGATCATTCCCTTCACACTTTTAGACACGATAATAATAAAAAATATTTGAATAATTTATAAGTCTAATTTTTGTGAAATATCACCTCAAGGGCGTTTTTTATGTTACGATATTACACAACTTATATAGATGAACTATCGTATCTCAATGACAATCATCGAGTTGTTGAATAAGACCTTGAATTATTTTTTGTTTGATTAAGTAATTAATCAATTACTTAATATGAACTTTCATGAAGATAAGTGTTAAACAATGTATTATTGTTTTATTCATTGAACTGATCTGCTGGTAGTACAGGTTAAAAAAATTAAAAAAGTTTTGAGATGCATATTAATACAAACACATCTTCGATGGAAACGCAAAAGGGCTTAAACTTTTGTCAAAAATAAGTTAAATATGCAGTTTTTATCTGGGTTTTTTTTGCATCGAAAGCTCTGGCTCTCGTTTAATTCTGAGAACTTTTTTTAGCCCTTTAGCCATCTCAAATATATTTACCGTTTGGGGGAAGGTTTTAACTCAAGGGACACAAGTTTGGGACTTTTTTAGCTTTTTACAGTTTCATGTAACTTGGTGAGAGCATTGAGTTACCTGAGTAAACTTTTTTCCAAAACCTAACCAGGTACTGAAGAGTTATGAATCGTATTGTATAATAGATAAAAACTTTAAAGTGCTCTGGTGTAAGTCATTTTGCCTTTCCAACTCCTTTTTTCCATTCCCTTCTACCAACATCCTTATTAACAATGAATGTACGCTCTTTATTTGAATTAATCATCATAATTTGCCAACATTACCAAGATGGACTTAATCAAAAACTCAAGGTATTTAAATGTAATACCTTTGCCCGGTACCAAGGCAATTGCTACATTCCCTATCCACAAACGATAAACCTCCCCGGATGAACGTACCACGGTACCATGGATGTATTACCGACCCTAGTAACGTAGCAACTAACAATGTCAATAAACGCATGTAAAACTACGCTTTGTATCGTAATTCGATCGGCCACAATAGTTACCGATCAGCCCGCACTGATTTATACCTTAATCTTATGTTTGAGTATTCTAAATTGCATGTTGGTTTAGTATTACCTTTAGACCATATAACTGTAGAATAAAAATAAGAAGTATTCAGCCAATATAAATAAAATTTTACAACATAGAGATCGATAGAAAAATATATGATTATTATGATGGCAGTGTTGTATTTTAGTTTTTTTGGAGATTTAATGCTTGCATCTTCAATTAAATCATATGCAAGCGGTTCTAGACTTTCTTACTCTAATTTAATTCGCTATTTTGTACATAGGCATTTAAAATTTAGATTTTTATCGACTCTTTACTTCGAAGAAACTCTTGAAACCATTGCAGCTGAAATAGTTAATATGATGAATGAATGAAAGGTTCATGGATTACACACTCAGAACTTTTGACAAATGAAGATTCGATTACAAAATCTAAAAAAGATAATTTAACCACAAAATAAAGGAGAAGTAAAAGTAGAGACTGATTAAGAACTCACTGTTACGATCTTGTCAACCAAGAAGACGAACGAAGCTTTCATGCATCTTGACAATTTTTTAACCACCATGGAGAAATGCGATCTCAACAGAGAGCGTATATCTTACGTAGGAAGGGCAATATAAATAGAATACTGTTCAACTAACTCTTTATAAAATTTATAAACGAAACACCAAATACTAATCAATAAAATGTTACTTATTTATATGCTGTCGACGGTGGCAAGACGCTCGACTACGAATCCAGACGCCGCGAGTTCAAACCCGGCGTGCGCAATTTTTTTTAAATCTAATTAATCTGTGTTATAACACATTTAATTAATGTAAAATAATATTTAGTATACGTATTTGCGCCACGTCCCAGAGTGGTAGATACTCGAAGTATCGCCCTCGTGAAAGACCACCATTCAGAATTGAAACGTTTCTTGAAATGGCTTTAGCCATGTTTGGTGACCAGATCTGAATAGCTAGGTACTTTTCAACCTTCCTCTTCCACATTTCTTCCTCTCTCCAATACCTTCAACCCCACAACATACCCCAATTGGGAATGCCATAGTCTCACTGGCTCTAGACGGTTGGGAGCAGTTGGGCTATAACAATATAAATATATATATATTTATATACACATATATGAAATTTTTGCGCATCTCATTCCTAAGGAAGTATTCACATTTCAACTTTGGTACTTATTTAAGGAACCAATTACGTACCAAAGTCTCGGACCTTTCAGGAACCAATTACGTACCAAAGTCTCGGACCTTTCAGGAACCGATTACGTACCAAAGTCTCAGACCTTTCAGGAACCAATTACGTACCAAAGTCTCGGACCTTTCAGGAAACAATCACGTACCAAAGTCTTAAACCTTTCAGGAACCAATTACGTACCAGAGTCTCGAACCTTTCAGGAACCAATTACGTACCAAAGTCTCGGACCTTTCAGGAACCAATTACATACCAAGTCTCGAACCGCCTGAATTGTGCTGTACTTTCACGTTAATTTCACCATTGATTTGGAAGACCTTTAAGTTTTCGCGTTCACAATACTTTTGTTAGATTCTTTACTTGAATTTATTTTATTTCACTTACTTGTACATCAAAGTTTACAAAATGTCTTATTATAATTTATATTCTTTTTGACTTAATAGTAATATTATAATAATATATTTAAGACGTCAATATCAAACTATAAGTTTCATTTAGTACAGTTGTTGTCATTTGGTAGAGCTAAACTAATAGTTAGACCTGTTACTTAATATTATTTTTTTCTTTTCTTTTACAATATTTTTAACCTGTTATTTATTGAATATTATTAGTTACTTTTGTATCTGCTATTCAATACTCTTTTTTTATTTTGTTAAACACATTTTTCGCACTAATGAGGTTATTGTTTTTTTTATGTTAACATGTATGTAAAAGCCTATAACAGGCGTAAATAAATTTTTAAAAATATATAACTTATAAACTACTTGATATTATTAATGTATTTTTAATTTATTAATTGGCATAATTTTGATGATTTCCGGCAGCGCATTATTTTGATCTCTTTATAAAGTAAGCTGTTTTGTGTATTGGTATTTTTCTTGCAAATTCTCCAGTGACAAACGCGACAGAACCTTATATTCTTCGATCAGCGTGGCTTATCGGCCCAGGGAACCTAAGTGCCGGGGTAATCTTCCGTCGATACATCAATGCATTTTTATACAGCCTTCGTAACTTATTACGGGCATTCTTCGTAATTTCTTTCCAGCGCTAGTCGAAGTACTGAGTGATGCGCTCAATCCGATATTGAGAGGGACGCTGTGCCCGTTGAGGCTCTGCATCGTATTTATAAATCATTGAGTGAAGCCTTTTTTTTAACAAGTACATACACTTACAGCCAATAGGAGTATTTTCAAAACGCCTTGGACTAACTGACGGCCTGCGTTGTCGAGTGGTAAGACGCTCGACTACCAATTCAGAGCTCGCGGGTTCGAACCCGGCGTGCGCAAATAAATTTTATTTAATTAATATGCGGCATAACACATTTAATGGATATGAAATAATATATAGTTCATTTGCGGCACGTTTCAGAGTGGTAGATACTCTAAGTATCGCCCTGGTGAAAGACCACCATTCAGTATTTAGACGTTGCTTGAAATGGCTTCAGCCGTGTTTGGTGACCAGATCTAAATAGCCAGGTACTTCCCAACCTTTCCCTTCCTCATCTCTTCCCCCTCCTCACTACCTTCAGCCTCACAACATACTCCGATTGGGGATGCCATAGTCCCACTGGTTCTAGACGGTTGAAAGCAATTGGAGACTCTTGTGCGGTATTCACTGTAAAAATAAAAAAAGGTTGGATAATTAGGTAATTTAGAAGTTCTTGATAAATTGTAAATATCAATATCTCGGTCACCTCATGAGGTGCATTAAATTTGTGGTATTAAGGCGAAGACCCTATGGCAAGAACCTGTTAACTAGCTATCGAGTCATTCTGAAATATATAGTCTTTTGCGTTTTGTTAAAAACCACAAATCCACAAACTATTTTTCATGAATGTTATAGCTCACATACTAAATGAAATATATAATTTAGCATTTCTGTAATACAATGTTATTATTGTAGTCGTAGATAAATGTACTTGCCTTCTTACAAAATTTGCAGTTAACATGTTCAACTCTTTGATTTTTCATGTTCGTGCCATTTTCATGATCTGAATGTGTTGTGCATCCAATGATCTGTGTTCATTGGATAGAGCGTACCAAAATTAGTTTAGTGAGAGTACTAACTAATTTTTGACAAAAATGTTAGTTAACAGGTTCTTGCCGTGAAGTTTTCTTATATGTTACAATTCTCCAATTGTTCAAGTTCATTTCTCGCCACCTTCATTTCTTAAAATAAGACTTTGCGAACTTTGTATGTATTAATTATAAATGCACAAAATGTAATGCCCGAGTTGTATCTCTTTACTCGACCTTCCTTAGAACTTTCAAAGTAGAACTGCATACTGAGAGTACTAACTCATTTTTGGATATTTTGTGACGTACCTTTTTACTATCTCTCGACCGGTCGGTAGCTGAGTGGACAAACGCGTCGGTTTCCCACCCGGCCGTCGTGGGTTCAATTCCTCTGCTGGCTAAGTCCCTCATCATTGCACAAGCAACATCTTCCGCTTCTTATGATAGCTAGTTTTTCAAATATTGTCAGGTTATTCGTAAACCAGGAATGTTTGTCTTTCATTTTTTTTTTTAATATATTTCTAATCTTGAAACTGTTCATGTGGAACTACATTTTAATGATTTTAATAATATCATTTTTTTTACTTTATTCCACTGTTTTTAGTTGAATAAAGATTGTAATTTGATGTTATTAAAATCATATACCTTATCACCTAAATGCAACAGATATATATAATTACCTTGATGGTAATTCATGGTAAAATCCTGCGACAGTGTAGTAAAAAATGACGATTCTCCTCGTCGCTTCGTGTTTATGTGACTGGTACAAGCACAGTTTTGGTCAGGTGTCCCGGACTGCAGCCTGCAGGGTGGATATCGCCTTGATGATGGTCAACATCCTATGGGAGAGGGCATCGGAGGAAGAAGCGAAGCTTGTAATAATTATTGACAAGCGTAGGTTTTTTTAAATGAATTTATCAGTGGTACGCTTGTATATAGTGATAGATACTCTCAGTATCGTCCTATTGAAATACCACCGTCCAGAATCAAAACGTTGCTTGAAATAGCTTTAACCGAGTTTGGCGACCAAATGTGAACAGTCAAGTACTTCCTCACTTTCCTCTTCCCCAATTTCCTTCCCCTTCCCACTCTTTTAAGTCTCACAAAGTACCCCAATTAGGGATGCCATAGTTGAAGTCTCACTTGGGAAGTTGACAATCTTGTGCAGTTTTCAGTGTGTGAATCACATAGAAAATATGTTTTATGAAAGACCAGAACGAAATTAACAAGTTTGTAACTAAACGATAAAATATACCTACTTATATGTCAAACGTCACAAAGAACAATTATTCACGTCGACTATATAAATTTAGTCGACGTAAACTTTGACATGAAGCACTCACTTTGTGGTGAGACATAATTAAATTAAAAATCCACCTAAGTTGGTGTGCCCATTTTATGCTTTCCCCAAGCTTTGTAATTCTTTTTTAATTTGGTAAATATTTATTTAACCCTGAAGAAAGTTCAGGTAGAGCCGAAACCGGTTGATGTATGTATTCAATAAAGTGTTCTTACAACAAAGTTACTTTTTTTTTTAGTCGACGTAAACTGTTAGACCGACATTATCGATAAAACTTTTAGCGATGTGCTTATGCTAGGGGGCCTAGTGTGTTTTTCTCTAGTCGTTAGTAAATATCGGTATACGTACCAGTGATGTCAGATTCGTGTAACCTCTCTCTCTCTCGCGCACACACTAATGATGCGTGTATTATGAGATGTTGCTCTCAGCAGCAGGACCATAGTGAGATTCTATTTGCACATCGTCACACTTTCTGCAGTACGTTGTCAACAATAATATCAACACCTCGACGCCATTTTGGATTCATGAATGTTAAAAATCTGCCGTAATGCCCCGTAATAATTAGATAATGCTGGTAGAGAATCATGGAGGTCGCATTTGAACTATTATACTATATGATTTTTTGTTATATGAATACCGCACAAGAGTTGCAACTGTCCGGAGCCAGTGGGACTATGGCACTCCCGATCGGGGCACGTTGTGAAGCTAAATTGAACTGAGGAGGGGAAAGAGATGAGCAAGAGGAAGGTTGGGAAATACCTGGCCGTTTATGTTTGATCACTAAACATTGCCATTTCAAGCAACTTTACGATTCGGAATGGTGGTCTTTCACCAGGAAAAACATACAGTTTTATATAAATTTTGACATATTCAGTAATTACATTGTTGAATTAACCAGCGAAGTTTCCGCTGTAAAGTATAAAAGCCATAACAATTTTTTTTTTCAATCAAAGTGGAAGAAAATAATAAAATGATAATTTTTAAATAAACAACATTTTTACAGAAAAATTGAAAAAGGAATGCAATAAAATTAATGTTCTGTTCATTTAGTTTTGAAGACACCTTAAGTAAAACAAATTAAAAGTATATATCATACATAGAAGAAATTGAATAAAACTTCAAAATAAATAATACATCATATTGACCATATGAATATGTAGTCTCAGCAGGATATTAAATGAAGGGTGAATGCAGGAAACTCCATTAAAAAGCGGTAAATATTCGAAGTTCTCTTATTCCTAGATCCGTGGACATTCTGCAATACGAGCGTCTTCCATCCACCGTGTCGCTCCCAATAAATATTATTGTTTTTTATTCTTTATTTATAAATCAATACCCCCATAAAGTCCGTGGCAACTTAACTGGCAACACGGCGCCGCAGAATACACATGAAATTTGTTCCGTGATTTCTTATTATTCGTTTCACGCGAAGCTTTCACGTCTTAACCTTTATGTGACTGAAAGGTTACTTGGGTACTCTTTTCGGTTTTCACCTTGGATGCTATTAATGTTCCAGTAAGTCTAACCGGCTGAAAGTTCCATATTTCTTCACAATAGTGAAAATGAACAATGACACATAACCGTTGGATATGTGGAGGGTGGTAACTTATCAAAATTAAATTTTAAAACATCCCTAATTTGCTTTGTTTCAGTTTGCTCTTTACTTCTATCATTATAACTCAATGTCCTCACTGTCTACTGAAAACTATATACTCATTGTCATAAAATATTTATTTTTATTTTGTTACTTGTTATATTTACACTGTTTACATCTTTAGAATCGTTTACTTATAATACTTGAATTTTAATGTTTTAAGCACCAACATATTAACTGTCCTCAATCTTATTTCCTTTTCTTTCTTTTTTTTTACGTGGATACCGCACAAGAGTCTCAACTGCTCCCAACCGTCTAGAGCCAGTGAGACTATGGCATCCCCGATTGGGGTATGTTGTGAGGCTGAAGGTAGTGGGGAGGGGAAGGAGATTGGGAAGAGGAAGATTGGGAAGTACCTGGCTATTCAGATCTGGTCACCAAACACGGCTAAAGCCATTTCAAGCAATGTTTCGATTCTGAATGGTGGTCTTTCACCAGGGCGATACTTAGAGTATCTACCACTCTTTGATTTGACAAATATGTTTATATAAATTCATATGTTTCATCTGAATTTTTATGCCCTTAACTTCTGGTAATTTTTTTTTAATCTGTTGATGTACACATACACTGTTATACCCATATCTGAACCTTTTCTCTCACGATTCATGATAACGATCATGATTTTAGATAGTTTTAATTTGTATTCATATTATCTATTATTTTCTTCTTGTTAGTTAATCTTATTAGCATAATTAATTCAGTGTGAAGCGCACTCGAGTTGAAATATCACAAAAATGCGCTATATAAGTTCACTGTTATTATTATTATTACGGTGTGTAAGCGGAAAACGCAAAAAAAACATAAAACTTACACCCTTTGATGACTAAAAGGGTACCCGGGACCCTCATGTGTTTTATATGGAATTTGAAGCTTGTCCATATTAATTACAAATACATTAATACAAATGTGGAGCAATAATGAAGAGGTAGTGAAGTGATAATAATGAAATCTTAGATGTAAGTCACCAGTTATAAGTTATACTCAGTAGTAAGTTACTAGCTATAAGTCTCAATTGTAAGTCACTAGTTGAAAATATTAGTTGTAAGCTAACTAACTAACTATCACGCCGTTTTCCCCCAGGGGTAGGTAGAGAGGACGGACCGCCATATAACTCTGTCTTGGCACACACTCCTTGCTTCATTTACATTCATACATCGTCTCATACATAGTCTTCTATTATTCTGATTGTTCACATGACCCGATTCAAGTATTTGATTTACTTGATCGTGCCATGTCTTTCTCAAGCGTCCTCGTCTTCACATACACTTTCGCATCGTATATTCTTTTCACACTCTTTTTTTCGTTCATTCGCTCTACAGGCCCAAACCACCAAAGCGTCCCTTTCTTGATCTTATTCATTACGCACACATCAGCCTTGCATTCTTTTCGCATATCCACATTTTTAATACGTTGTAAGCCACTAGCAATAAATGTTAACTGCGAGTTATTATTTATAAGCTTAAGTGATAAGTTATAGGTTAGATAAATTAATTTGTAAAGCGCCCTTGAGGTGATTTTCCAACGAGAACGGCGCTATAAAAGTTATCCATTTATTATTCGATCTTATTTTAAATGATAATTATTAACTTAAAATTATCATTAAATTTTAAGTTAATAATTTTCTCTATCTGATGGGACCTGCCAGGTAAGTATGTTCCTGTTTATTTTCTTATTTAAACTAGGAATTAACATGTAATGATAGAAAGTAAGATCTGTACAGCGCCCTTGAGGTGATTTTTCACAAAAACGGCGTTATACAAATCGTCCAAATATTATTATTATTATTATTATCCTTAATACTATTTTTAATCACCTACTGAATTAAAAACCCCAAGAAAAGATGGTACTGGCTGAAATTCCTATCCACTTCTCCAAATCTTGAACTGAGTCGAAATGTATTACGTCATAAAAGTGGTCCATCTAACTTCGACAAATTATATACTGTAAAAGAAACCTTCATATCAATTTGGAAAAGGTGTAGTTTTCTTCAGCCACACGAGGGTTATGTTGCGTTCCGCGGGTTACGGCCGCGAGCTTTATTTGCTACGCCTCTACGTCCGAGAAGAAAACAAGCAGCGCGAGGGGCAGCTCCAACTTCACGCTTCTGCATGTAAAATGATGCGTGTCATTGCTTTTCTCTCCGCTCCCGGAGTGGGGCGCTGCCCGCTTTGCTTTTGACAACTCTATTACGATCGTTGTTGTGTTCAAATTTGTTTTCCAAATCGTAATATTATCCGTCAGTCAATTGGGAGCTCACGGGTCAGACGGATCGCGTGATCCGGATGTTTGTTACCGGCCGAGGCACGATCAAGTGGTGTGGATGTTTTTAATGGGCGCGGCAATGTCACACGCTTTTTTTAAATGGTCGAACTGAAACTTTAAACTCCTTTTTTATTTCTAATTTTAAACTGTTAATTCGTGGTGGAACTCCGTTGTGATGATTTAATAATATAATTTTTTAAACTTTACTCTATTATTTCTTTATTAATACCTGACCGGTTTCATCTTATAACGGGCATCTTCAGACTGGTATAATTCTGTAAAATCTATGGTATATATACTATGAATGTACGGAATTAACGCTTATCGAGTCAATATCATGGTGAACATCTCTGACTTGGGGTTTTTATGAATTAATAATTCCGTTTTTTTTCTTTATTTCACTATTTTTCATTACGACCTGACCGGTTTCACCTTGTAACGGGCGTCTTCAGACTGTTTTAATCTATTGCGTTTATATGTATTATTAATGTCCGGAATGGATGCTTATTGAGTCTATATCGTAGTGAATAGCTGTGACTTAGGGTTTTGTTTTATTGGTGACAGAGGCGGCTTTACAATAACATTAAAAAATACCTTTGGGTAGTTTTACTGTCTGAAAGACGGGTTACATGGTGATGCTCGTCTGTGGGTTTCTTTCAAATTCATATAATATCTATAGTTGTCAGTTTTATTTTTAAGAGTTAGCTATTTTTGAATTTACTCTTTGATTTTCCCGTCTCTGTTTGCTTAATGTATCATATAGAAGATATATATATACATGGTCTGTTCAAAAGAAAAGGTGGATTTTGAATTTTCGCGGCCTATGTACATTCGAATATCGATTTTTATCATATGTTAGCATTATCAGCCATTTTGGATTAGTGGTTTGTTTTTGACAACTAGAAAGGTTAGTCACGTTTTTGTGTGTTCTTCGATTTTTTACTTTTGAAAAAAAAAGATCAAAGAGTATGTATTAAATTTTGCGTTAAAAATGGAATAAAGTGCTCCAACGCACTTAAAATGTTGACTGTGGCATTCGGCGATTCTACTTTGTCTCAAAAAGTGTTTATAAGTGTACAAGCGCTTTTCAAAAGGCCGAGAAGATGTTAATGACGATGAGCGTCCTGGAGTTGTGGAAAAACAAATCATGGATTTTATTCTTTGATCCATTTTTTTTCAAAAGTAAAAAATCGAAGAACACACAAAAACGTGACTAACCTTTCCAGTTTTCAAAAACAAACCACTAATCCAAAATGGCTGATAATGCTAACATATGATAAACATATGTGTACCAACATAACAACAAAAAAAACGATAATCGAATCTACACAGCCCGTTAAAATTCAAAATTCACCTTTTCTTTTGAACAGGCCTCGTATATATATATATATATATATTGGTAGATTGGTAAAATATCTTAATAATAATAATAACACCACTTTTGCCATCTTTTGGTGATGTTGTATTAAGGGTTTTCTTGAGATTGTATGGAATAAACCTGGGTTTTATAGAAGGGCATTATGCAGGAGAGAAGAAACTCAATAAGCCAGTAAACAATTTCACAGCCGAGCTGTTAAGCAGAGGAACGAGTCGTAAAACGACCTGTTTTCGTGTGACAAACATCGGCTACTCGTTTAGCGCTTAGAGTTATTTATTTTGATATTTACGCCCTTATGGGCTTTTACATAATTGTGCAATAGATAATATACAATAATAGTGATACAGAAGTAACATAGAGTTAACAAAAATACAACTAAGTTACTAGACATATTATTACAATCGAATAAATTAACAATAGTTTTTTCGAAGTGGTATGCTATTATAGCCTTCTTGTAACTAGATTCAGTGCAGTTAAATATATCTGTGTACGAAAGGAAGAACGGAATGAGTAAAAAAAACATTTTTTTCTTTAGATACATATCTGGCAAGGAAAAAATAGATAAGTCAAAAAATAAAATAATGTGCTTTAATTTTTTTTTAAAGACATACGACATGATTACATATCATAAACCAAATTCCAAATTTTTATTTTGCCTTTCCTGAACATCTACGTTTGTTTACTCATTCTGTTCTTCTTTGCGCACGCAGATACATCTACTATTTCTGCGTATGAATTACCCACTGCATGCAATCTAGGTACAAACGAGTATCTAAATGACTCAGTTCTGATATTATTGTTGCGCTTGAAAATAATTTATGATCGAGTAGTTCTGTTAGGTCTATGGAAGGTAATTAAGCTAAGTAAGTGTAACCAAAGGGGTCAGAGACGCTAGTTCTTTGAAGCACCTTTATTGTTTTGAATACCGGTAGAACAAACACAGCATCACCTGCAGTCTATGTTCTAAAAACTACAATTCGTCCGTTGATGTAGGGGTGTCTATCAAACGGACTGTCTGAGAGTTTATCTTTTCTTCTTAATTTCGATGTTGTGCTGCGGCCAGACCTCTTAGAGGTTTCATCAGCCATAAGGTTTGCCTTCAGCCTGTTTTTTTCAATTTTTCTTAGCAGGACTAATGGAATACCGTTGGAAGTTTAATTTCACCGATTGTCCTCCCCGTTTGGGAAGAGAAACATAGGTGGATCACGGGCGAGATTGGCTGACTACCTTTAGATATCTACTCGCTTCCGGTGGGTGGGAGTAACGACGAATCGGGAAACCCGGGTACATTTGAGATAGTTCTTTGTCTAAAGTTGAACTCAAAGCTACTTCATAAGAAGACAGTCGAATATGCTACATTTATCATTATATTTTCTTCTTCTGATGCCATCTCTTATTGAGGTTAGCCATAATCAAGATAAGCTTCACGGGAGACTTGTATCACCGCGCTCTAAATCTAAAGCCACCCAAATCAATTAGTATTTGATGTGTTTGGACCAAAGATAAAGAGTATTCGTTTAACACTTTGACAGAAAACTCCCACGAGTAACTTACGAAATTGACTTTCTCGAAATTCCGATCGATGCCTACCGAATAATTTTGGTGATTGTGAAATTCGGAGCTATTCAATAAGGCTATCAAAGCCTATTGGTGCCATTATTTATGGGTGATATCTGTGACCAACCCTCCAACAAATTTGTCCTTTTTTAAATA
This sequence comes from Drusus annulatus, assembly GCA_022651775.1. NCBI lineage: Eukaryota > Metazoa > Arthropoda > Insecta > Trichoptera > Limnephilidae > Drusus > Drusus annulatus. The sequence continues at coordinate 229,148 of JAGWCC010000023.1, forward strand.
TTTAGATTATAATGTTTACAGGATTGAAATATCGTGTGGGATATTCATGATACTAGTATGATTTTCATAAATTATTTAATACAATGATAATATTTTTTAGACCGGTTAGTAGCTGAGTGGACAAACCCGTCGGATTCCCACCCGGGCGTTGTGGGTTCAATTCCTCTGCTAGCAAAGTCCTCTAGCATTGCACAAGCAACATTTTGCGCTTATTATGATGGCAGTAGGAGTTTTTTAAATATTGTCTGGTTATTCCTGGAAATATTTGTCTTTCTTTTAAAATAAAATAAATATTATTAAGTAAGTACTTACGTGAAAGCTTTCTTGATGACAATGAAAAAAAAACTTGTAAACTAGGCATATTATACAAACCATCACGCCTACCCCTGCGGGGAAACGGCGTGATGGTTTATTAGTTAGTAAAATATTTAAATTCATTAAAATTATCTTAAACCTAACTAAAACCTACTCTAAGTCGCCGATAACAAAGGCCACCGTTAACCTACCCAACCTTGTTAGCGCATTCCTTATTTCCTCCTGCCTTTGTCGAGCATTGTTAACATTTGAATCCATCTTTCACTTTCATTCTTAAACGGTAAAACCGGATAGCGTGACATTCAATGATATTATAATTGCCAGTTTGTTTAATTGTTTACCATTTGCCATTTTATAATGGCGAACAACCGTTTCCCCACCCTTTGATTTCCTGACCAGGGCCGTACTTACAACATGTTGCCAGTAGCCCTAATCTCTCTGCATCTGAAATTAAATACCGGTAATTGACAACCACAATAATAATGACTGAAACTAAGGAGGCTGGAGACATCCGTTTACCTGAAGAAACAAATATTTATTGATAAATAGAACATATATACTTTGTTTTTAACCACTTTTTTATTTAATATTTTGTCTACCGGTTTCGGAAGTACCCTTCCATCATCAGGACAATATTAAATTAATCTTTAGATAATAACTTCATCTCTTCTGGAAGAAACATATGTGGAGATAAATTCTGTACACGATCAAAAAATGTATGTTTTGAAGTATCTGGAGAATGTATATATATATACAATGCTTTTTACGAATATAGAATATAAAATATTTATTGATTTATTTATAAACTAAGGGAATATTGTCCAGTTACAAAAAAAAATGTATATATAAATATATACATAAAAAATACAAAAGCAGTACATGAATTGGGGAAAAAGAGTAACAGAAAAACAGCAGATACATAATATTATAATGAAGCAATGAAAGCAGCGTATTAACTCCCTTCGGTAACAGATGTTTAATAACCACTGTTTTGACGACCGCCGTAGCACAGGGACAAAAGCTTTTACTTTAAGCAAGTGGTGTCCTCAGAAAGATTTCTTACTAAAATTTATTTATTTTTATACTAACGGACCATTGTCCAACTACAAAAAATACACCACACGAAATGAGAAAACAGAACAACAGAGAAAGAACAGCACATACATAATGTTTTAATGAAGCAATGACAAAAATAGGACAACATATACATTAGAAAGAACATTCAAATCAAAGCCAAGGTCAAGTCAAAGTTTTGGTAGTCACAAAGAATGACAAAAATCATTTAGACTGGTACCAAAAATTTCAAGGCTTGAGTTAACGAGTCTCGACATTCTGGACAGTGGATTATGCAATTAAAATGCTATAGCCAATATTATTTGCTTTAAAATACGACTTCAAACCTAAATAATATTTACATTGGAGTCAACATCAGTAAAATTAAATTATATTATTACATTTCCTTTGTATTTAAATAGATATTTATTTTATTAACGTGCCGAAATCACCGTTCTTGGCAATTGCAAGCGTACTTCTAAAGCAATAGGTTTACTTGAATAATTACTGTTTTTTTAAGCGCATGTTTTTTTTCTTCTGTTTAATGAATAATGAATAACTCAACCCATGATCTTGAAATTTTTGGTAGCAGTCTAAATGATCATTCTTTACGACTCTACCAAAACTTTGACTTAGCTTTTTGTCCTTGGCTGTGATTTGAATACTCTTCCTTATGTATATTTGGTCCTATTTTAGTCATTGCTTCATTTAATATTACGTATGTGCTGTTCTTTCTCTGTTGCTCTTTTTTTCCCATTTCGTGTTTTGTATTTTTTGTAATTGGACTTTAGTCCGTTAGTTTGTGAATAAATAACTGCCTTTAGCATACAAATTTTCTACTTTAAATATTTAGCCGGTTGCGCATTGAGCTGCGCCTGTGCTAGAGTCCGGCGCTGCATTGATCTCTTGATCCAAACTCGGGTTAGATTCAGAAATAATAACTCATTGTTAGTATTCAGGGCTCAGATCTCCATCGCCCAGGTGACGCTGTAGCCCGTTATGTCGGGCCTGTTATAGATTCGGTGATAACAGGCTCAACAATAGATCACACCAGTGGTCGCAAACTTCTTATTAGTAAGGCTCCAATCTTTACAACGGTGTGTACAATATCATTAGGTGTTCAGAGATATTGAGTTTCATGTTTAATCTGTTTGCTCGGCAGTATTTACTTCCTTAGAACAGGCAGTTTAACTAATAACCACCTAACAATACAAAGCACGTATCACTTGCAGTTACTAATTTTCTTAGAAGATAAAATCTAATGGTATTACAGCGCCCTTGAAGTGTTTTCTCGCAAAAACGCTATACAAATTATCCAAATATTATTATTATTAATACCGTTAAACGTCTTTCATACGCACTCGTTATGGAAGCACCCACGTGCTAGCTACAAACTTAAGTGCTCCCATCTTTAATATTTCAAGAGAACTTTTAATTTGGAAGATAAAATCTGTGTGCGAAAGGAAGAACGGAATGAGTCGAAAAAATCAAGTTTAGAGTTAAGTATGCCGAATTGTTCCTTAGATACATATCTAACAAGGAAAAATGAGATGTGTCAGAAAATAAAATAATTGACTATTATTTTCTGAAAAAGGATATGACATGATTACTAAACTTTTTTTTCTACGTTTAATTAAAAAGCTTATTGGGTATTTGTATTATAATATTAGGTATCTTCGCTATATTCCAAGTGGAACAACGAGGATTATATACAAAAAGTAAATCTTTATACAAATTTTCAGCACTGTTAACCACTTGTCTTTAGCAGGTTTCCCCTCTAAAAGTAACTGATATATATACATATATATAGATATATAGATAACAGATCCAACAAATCACATGTTTAAGGAGTAAATATTTTTTTCTGTTGAATTTGCAATTAAATTTATGATTCGTGTTTTATCAAAAAGAGTCAGAGTAGTGAATTTCAGAGTGTCAACTGCTCTCAACCGTCTAGAGCCAGTGGGACTATGGCATCCTCAAATGGGGTATGTTGTGAGATTGTAGATAGTTGGGAGGGGAAGAGGAAGGTTGGGAAGTACTTGGCTATTTAGATTTGGTCAGCAAATACGGCTAAAGCCATTTCAAATAACGTTTCAATTATGAATGATGGTCTTTCATCAGGGCGATACCATGAGTATCTTCCACTCTGGAACGTGCCGTAAATATACTGTATATTATTTCATATGAATTAAATGTGTTATGACACATAGTAATTAAATAAAATTTATTCGCGCACGCTGAGCTTGAACCCGCGACCTCTGGATTCGTAGTCGAGCGTCTTACCACTTTACCACGCAGGCCGTCCGTACAAGACCGGCCCTGAGCAAGTATGTTTGAATAACGTTTGTCGCTTGTCCAGCTGCTGAACGAATACGAGTTTATAAATCAGCCACCGTGTTCTACTGTCAAATCTGTTTCCAGAATAATGTCATAATTATTATCATCTGTCAACTCTAGTTTGTCGCCTTCGGTGTGGAAATAAACTACGCCAATTTTACTTTTGCAGCCTTATTTAGCCATTAATAATGTGCCGGCATTAAATTATTAAAATATCAAACGGCTCGTGACTAGGAAATAATATTTTCACCCGCGTTTTATTCACGCCCGCCCCGCGATATATTTAGCCTGTGACGACAGCTGCTTGTACCAACAATTATCAGATTGATGCGGACGTCATAAATTTCTCACGCGCCGAGACGTGGGACGCTCGCCCGCCAAACAACTCATCTCTTGTTGATGAATCTCTCTCTCTCTCTCTCGACAACATACATTGACATCGGATCAAAATCAGACACCTCGCCAACAGTTGGAAGAATTATTTACCATTTCGAATGTCAAAAACGTGTTGGTTTAGTTTCGTGTTTCGTGTGTGAAAGAGAGAGTACGAAGACAGCGTGCAACATAGTTGTGAATGATGAATACTTGGAGCAAGTGGATGAGTTTGTGTATTTGGGAAGTACGTTTACGAGAGAGGGAAAGGCTGAAAGAAGGGTGAATTCAGGAAACTACATCAATGGAGGACTGAACGCTGTTGGCGCTAGTAAAAAAAATGTCCACAACGGAGTGCTTATATCAACCCCGATGTATGGCAATGAGACATGTAACTGGCAGAGGAAGGATTGAAGGAAACTGGATGCTGTGGAAATGAGATCTCTGAGGCGTATATACGGTAAAACTATGTATGATCGTGTTAAAAATGTGGATATCCGGAAAGAATTCAAGGCTGATGTAAACGTAATGAATAGGATCAAGAAAGGGACGCTTAGATGGTTTGGATATTTAGAATGAATGGACGAAGAAAGAAGTGTGAAAATAATATATGACGCCAAACTGAATGGAAGAGGTCGGAGACGCCCGAGGAAGATATGGCTCGATCAAGTGAATCAAATACTTGAATCGGGCCATGTTAACAGTCAAAATAAAAGAAGAGTATGTATAAGACGATGTATGAATGAGAATGAAGTAAGGAGGTCCGTCCTCTCTACCTACCCCTGCGGCAAAACGGCGTGATAGTTAATTGTTTCATTTTCTTCCCCTTTTCCTAACAGGGTCGGAGATTCGTCGCTTCGAGAAGACGCCCCCAGGCTTCGACGGCCTTCGTCCAATCTATCAAATCTCCGTCAAAGCCAGGCTCAATCTCTCCTCGCACACCATTTGGAGTTGCTTTCCTCATTCCCTCTTTCAATTCACCATTTTCAATGTCAAAAACGCATAATTTTTTTCGTTACGTTTTTTTCCTCTTCCTATTCGGATCCTTTACCCATCGCGCCAACAAGTGCTTTCCTGCTCTCCTTCAACAGCCTCGGTCCATTGCTGCAGTTTTTCCTCACGCAGACTCTCCAGCTGTGTTCCTATGGTTAATCTTGATAGCGCCCAACTGGAGGTCTTCCCATATGCGGAAGCCTCTCAACTGGTATCTTGAGCATTGTCCAATCCAAATCATCTAAGGATTTTCTATAAAGAGTAGCGGAGGCTCGATGCCAGGCATCTTCTCGGATCGTTGAGCTTTTTACTTGATCTACTTTTTTTTACTCCTTCCAACCCTTCTAGCTTTGGCAGCTTGATAGACAGCATGGATCACTCCTTTTTGGATTTGCTAGAAGGCAGTTACAGACATAATTTCGTGCGAGGAATTACATTTGTCACCACAAACGTAAATATTTACGCCACGTTCCAGAGCGGTAGATACTTTAAGTATCGTCCTGGTGAAAGACCACCATTCAAAATTGAAACGTTGCTTAAAATGGCCATAGTCGTGTTTGGTAGACAGATCTGAATAGCATGGTACTTCCCAATCTTCATCTCTCTTGCCCTTCCCCTACATTTAACCTTACCCATACCCCAATTGAGGATGCCATATTCTATCTGGCTCTAGACGGTTGGAAGCAGTTGGGACTATTGTGCGGTATTCACTATAATAATAAAAACAAGCGAACTTGTAACTATCCAATGGGTCTAGTATATTTATGTTTTAAATATAGTCAGTAGCTCAATATTAGACTAAAGATCTGTTCGTATTGGGTGTCAAAAATCTCCCCGCTTTTTCATCTTGCCAATCGCCATGTTTAGCTTTGGCAAAAAAGCGCTGGGCTGTAACTCTTTAATTTTATTTTTTTTCATTTAATTTTATCCAATAATATTAAATATACAGATTAAAAATATATTTAATATTACGACCTACCAAACTAGGCATATTATGTCCGTATCATAGGGGTCTGATTTCTAAATAATTATAAGAAAACATAGCACTACTCAGTAACAATATCAAAGACAATAATGTATATTTTTTTAAACAACCGTTTTCTAGTTAGTCCGGGGACGTCATGATGGACAACAGTTGTTAGTTGTCAATTTTCAGTCGGACAATGATTTTATTGAGGAACATTTCCGTTTCATCTCGTCCACTTTCTGTTAGCTGTGTTGTAATTTGTTTTTTAAACAGGTTTGTAGTTTGTTTTCTGCGTTGCTTATTGAAAACATTATATCATGTCTTAGGAGCTAAGGAAATATGAAATCGTTGTCCAAAGGAAATATTCATTTTTCGTACCAATCACCCTTGGTTGAATTCTTAATCGTGTCATGTAACTATGATCATGAACACACTCTTGCTAGATTTCATACTAAATCTGGATGATTGTTTTTATATTGCATAAGAATACCTTTGTTTACGACGGGTGATGGGTTTGCTGTACAAACAATTATCTTCAGAGCAATAATATACAAGATAGCACTGCTGTCGTCAGTTTTTATGAGGTTTGCCGGACTCTGCTAGACTTGGGCGGGGCTAATACTAGGGCTAGGGTATTTATACATCCATTCATAGCACATGTCGACATGTTTTTATTTACTCGTATAACCACTTTTTCACAATATTGGTATAAACAAAAATATATCATATAACCTAATAAACCATAGAGTTACGTTAATTTATTTCGCGTATCAAAACGTGTGGGTGCAGTCAACGGAGACGCAGGACACGAAGAACATTCTAACAATACTTCAAAGCGGTGTGATAATTTGGGAGATGTTGTTGTCTCTTTCTTTTTGACGGTGAACAACTTAAAAACCCGGAGAAATTTTGTAGGTTGGGTAAAAAGAATTAGCTCTCTCTCCATATATTGTTACATCGAGCAATTATCAGATTTATGCGGCCGTCATAAATATCGGACGCATCGAGACGAGGGACGCCAAGACGATCAAACGGCTCATCGCCAACGCAATCCCGTCCGCGTTTTCGCAATTTTCACACATCCATCACGGCCGCGATGGCCTGCGCAATTTAGCCGCCACGAAAACGCTCGCAAACGTCCTCAGCCAATAAATCTTTATTAACGAAACGTCTCAAACGGGCTACAGAAAAGGACAAGTATAATGGTGTCCCAGCGCGTGGGCTTTTTATTTCGGACCCTTCGCGCTGCGCTTGCGCTGGTAAATGCGTAATCAGCGCGCGCGGATCAGGCAGCGGTATGTTTATGGACTAATTAGCGGTGTGTATCGACTATCGACACACTGCCGAGTGTGTGTTGTGTGTTGTGTGCTGAAGGCGGGCGCTTATCTCGGGACAACTTTTTTTGTCGCCCGCCGGGTGGCTCTAGTGTTTTTGTCGACATTCTAACGATACCGTAAATGAGAAAGCGTTTCGCGAAAATATCCGGCACTTGGAGTTTTTTTTAATTTTTTTTTACATGAATACCGCACAAGAGTCTCAACTGCTCCCAACCGTCTAGAGCCAGTGAGACTATGGCATCCCCAAATAGGGTATGTTGTGAGGCTGGAGGTAGTGGGGAGGGGAAGGAGATTGGGAAGAGGAAGGTTGGGATGTACCTGGCTATTCAGATCTGGTCACCAAACACGGCCAAAGCCATTTCAAGCAACTTTTCGATTCTAAATGGTGGTCTTTCACCAGGGCGATACAGAGTATCTACCACTCTGGAACGTGCCGCAAATATACTTTTATTATTTTCATATGAATTAAATGTGTTATGACACATATTAATTAAATAAAAGTTATTGGCGCACGCCGGGTTTGAACCCGCGACCTTTGGATTCGTAGTCGAGCGTCTTACCACTCGACCATGGAGGCCGTGGAGTAACAATATATGGAAAGAGAGCTAATTCTTTTTACCCAACCTATACAAACTTGGGATAAATCAATTTTTCCGGGTTTTTACGTCGTACACCTTGAGAAAGAAAGAGACAACAAAATTTTCCAAATTATCACACCCCTTTAACGTATTGTTAGAATGTTCTTCCTGTCCCGCGTCTCCGTTGACTCCGCCCACACGTTTTCATATAAGACATAAATGGACATAAATCAAAGGTTTTTAGGTTATCTGCTATATTTTTGTTTATAACAATACTGTGAAAAGGGGGTTATACGAATAAACAAAAACATTATGTTGATATGTGCTATGAATGGATGCATAAATACCCTAGCCCTAGTCCTAGACACGCCCAGGTCTAGCCGAGTCCGGCAAAACTGACTACAGCAGCGTTCCCTCTTGTATATTATTGCTCTGAGGGTAGTTCTAATATACCGAAGTTGTCACAGTAAGAACTCACTTCACTTGAACTTTACGCTATAAAACCATTTTTCTTCTGATGACTTCTAATAGTATTGGAGTCACAGACCGCTGTGTATTTTGTTTTTGTTTTATTTATTCGTTTATACGCCCAACTGCGCTTTTACAGTATTGTTTTTTTTAGTTTTTAAATGATTTATCATTTTCTGTATATTTGGATCAGTTTTGCAGCGCAGTTTTTTTTTTAAATCACCGTGACGCTATTTTGCAATGAATATAAAAATAGTATCGTTCAATCTGCTAAAAAAACCTTTGCTAAAACTATGAACTAAACATCTATTTTCTGAAGTGGCAAAAACTCTCGAACGGTAAGCGTCGTGAAATTTTCACAGAATTTTCTGTCTTGAATTCGGTGAGCACAACTGTTTTCAGGTCGAAACGCAAACTTTAAAAAAATAATTTTACTGTAAACAAAAAAAAACTGGCCTCTATTTTTTGTCTTTAATTGTGTTGTAACTAACTAACCATTACGCCGTTTCACCGCAGGGATAGGCAGAGAGGACGGACCGCCATACAACTCTCACACTCCTCGCGTAATTCACATTAATACATACTTTTATGTTATTCTAACTCTTCACACGGCCCGACTCAAGTATTTGGTTCACTTGATCGTGCCATATCTTCCTCGGGTGTCCGCGACTTCTACTTCCATTCACGTTATATATTATTTTCACATTCCTTTCTTCGTTTATTTGCTCTACATGCCCAAACCATCTTAGCGTCACTTTCTTGATCCTATTCATTACGCTTACATCACCCTTGTATTCTTTCCATATATCCACATTTTTAACACGGTCATACATAGTTTTATCGCCTCAAGGATCTCAATTGTACAGCATTCAGTCTACTTGTATCCTTCCTCTGCCAGCTCCATGTCTAGCTGCCATAAATCAGGGTTGGTATAAGCACTCCATTGTGGACTGCTAGCTTCGCTTCTTTGGACATTTTTTTTTTATTTGCGCCTTAATTATGTTGTAGATCTTACAAAATCATAACCAATAAGAAATAATGGCTTCAAATATGTATCAAGTTGAATGTAGGTACTAATGTAATAATTAATCTATAATTGAACATTTATAAATTACAGCAATAATTCAGATATCAGTGTAATTTCGTTCACTAAATAATTTCAATAAGTATTTGGTAGCAGTTGGTATTTTTAGGTCAATTGGCCTCTAACCTCTGTCAAAAAGCGTTTTGTATTCGTAAAATGAAATATGCTAAAGGCATGCCGCTGATAGCTCCATCCTCACCTCTCCCTCTTTCCCATTAATGACGCAATAATGTATCGGAAAGAGAGGTTATAATGGAGCTCTTTACGACAGGACCAACCAGAAGAACTTGGGGGTCAATTGGCACCTTGGAGAAAGAATATACATGGAGAGGTACCTTTGCGAAACGGTGTAGTCAGTATTGTTGACTTTATACTGACTCGATAGAAAGAGACAAAGATGTGTTAAAGGAAGTTGGAAAGCCTATTAGTCGCCCACATGGATTTCGGACAATTTTAATAAACATATTTGAACACATTAAACAAAACAATATCAACACACCATTAAAATGATTTATTAAGTCCAACCATCAAACAAACACTAATAACAGAAGATGTGCCTAAACTTAGAGTGCATAGAGTGGCACCTATTCAAGGCAGTGTAGTCAGTTTTTGGTGATTTTTGCCTGACTCGGCAGACCTGGGCGTGGCTAGGACTAGTTCTAGGGCATTTATACATCCATTCATAGCACATGTCGGCATAATGTTTTTGTTTATTCGTATAACCACTTTTTCACAGAATTGTTATCAACAAAAAATAGCATATAACCCAAAAACCGTTTAGTTGTGTCGAGTTTAGTCGCATATGAAAACATGTGGGCGGAGTCCCCGGAGACGCGGGACACCAAGATCATCCTTACGGTACATAAAAGCGATGTGTTATGTTTGTTGTCTCTTTCTATCTCGTGGTGTACGTCGTAAAAACCCGGAGAAAGTGATTTATCGGAAGTTTGTATAGGTTGGGTAAAAATAATTAGCTGTCTCTCCTTACATTGTTACTCCAAGTGCCAAAATAATGATATAAGCTTTTCGTTGATTTTATGTCTGTATATCATAAAAAATGTGAAAATTCTAAAGTTCGGTCAAAAATATTTAAAACTGTTGAAATACCTCTGAAAAGCGATGTTTTATAATCTTTGTTTGGTGTTATTTGAACATTCACGCATAGCACATATCACCATCACGTTTGATTTATTTGTATAACCACTGCAAGTTTTTTTAATCAACACAAATATAGGAAATAACCTCAAAATCCGTTGGCGTAAGTTATACGACTCGATGATGTGAAGTGAGCGCGGACGGATAACATTCTTACATAATTAGAAGTGCTGCAATATTATGTGAAGACTTTTCTTGTCTCTTTCTCTCTCGTGGTATACGACGTGAAAACCCAGAGAAAGTGATTTGTCGCAAATTTGTATTGGTTGGGTAAAAATATGTAGCTCTCTCTCCTTGTATATTCTTACTCCAAGATTAGCACCCAACCTTTCTCAAAAATGTGTTTCGTATTATTTAAATTAAATAGACTATCATCATTATGTGTACTGTTTGGTAACGTCTCAGTGCCCGGGAACATACGCGCCAGTCGGCTGTTCCCGGCTTCCACGTGCGTAGTATGTTCCACTCACCTTCGCCTCCGTATAAGGCTAACTCTTTCGACACTTTGACCTGGTCCATTCTCTGATCTCCCGGTATCCGACATCGCGCATGCCGTTTAGTTGCCGGGGAATTGTGACCACGCGCTGAGGTACGAACGTAAATGGCCACGAATTTTGTAATCTATCCTTGTAGGGTGATTTTATTCGACCCGTAGAATGTGACACAATGCCGTCTCGCGAGTGATTCGCACCGATAAATTTTGATCGGAATATAATGGCGTCATAATTCTTGGTTAATTTTTGCATTGGCATATTTTTGAAATACACCCTCGGGGGGCCGCTGGTCAAAACTAGAAAATTACTCAACATCCTTGTAAAATTATCTTTTAATAGGTAGCCATTCGCATGAAACGTTAAACACACCGTTGTTAATTTTTGAATCTTTACAAATTTATTTATTTATTTATAAATTAACGGACTAAAGTCCAATTACGAAAAATACATATAAAACACGAAATGGAAAAAAGAGCAACAGAAAAGAAATAGCATATAATGAAAATAAATGAAGCGATAACAAAAATAAGGCAAAATAAACATAAGAGAGAACATTCAAGCCATGGTCTAGTCAAAGTTTTGGTAGTGTCGTAAAGAATGACAAAAATCATTTAGACTGCTACCAAAAATTTCAAGACCATGGCTTGAGTTAACAAGTCTTGACATTCTGGACATTGGAGAATTATACCCATAATTAGTATTGTGATTATTGAGGAACAGCAATTCATTGTTTCTGAGTCTACGGCAAGGAATGTTGAACTGGATAAGTTGCAACAGAGAAGGTGAGTCAATAAAACAAATAATAATTTTGTAAATGAAAATGAAATCCCACAAATGCGAAGTTTCAGATTTGTGGTATGAACGGTCAAGATTTAAAAAAAATAAATGATTCCCGCATCCAAATTTGCACAAAAGTACAAGAGAAAATATAATATTACGGTTTAGGTTATCGTAAATATCGACACTGGAAAGGTAAAAGGGCTGAAGCGACACTTTGGTCAAAAATGAGTTAAATATGCAGCTTTAATTAGATTTTTTCGGCATCGAATGTTCTTACTCTCGTTTGATTTTGGAGACTTGTGGCGCTTCAGCCATCTAAAATATATGTACCATTTGGGAGAAGACTTGACTCAAGCGACACAAGTTTGGGACTTTTTAAAACTTTTATCGCTTTGGGTAACTCAATGCAAGCATTAAGTTACCTGGGTTAACTTTTTTTGTCAAAATCCAACCAGGTACTGAAGACTGATGAATTTTATTGTAAACAATTTTTTTTTTCAGTTTTCTGGTTTAAAATTCCCAAAATATCGCGTCAGCCCTTTTGACTTTTTGGCGTCGTTATTTTATTACAGACACGCCTCAGAGATCTCATGTTCACTGCCTTCAGTCTACTCTTAACTTCTTGGTATCTATACCGTGCCACATTGCCATGTATCAGGGTTGCTATCAGAACTCCATTGTGGAGTGTGAATTAATTTAATAGAACGGTATTCGTTTTTTTTAAAGTATTATTCGTTAATGAATATAAACTTTGACACACTAGATGTTTATTGCGTACTGTGGGAGTCTGAAAAATTCACCGGAATGTAAGCCTATTTATTTTTTACCTAAAATTTTACTAATTATCACGAAAAGGCTAAAATATTACCATAATTAGTTTTTATTGTAATATTTGTTTTAAATAACAGTCAACAAATAAGCTATGGAATTAAATCGAATAAAAATTAACGCATTTCTTTTGATTATCAGGCGACAAATCCGACGTTCGAAACTTCAACAATTTTAATTTGTATCAGATCCAACCCGTCTTAATAAGAGCATTCTTAAAATGGCGATGCTGCGGTAGATAAGATGTCCGTTGAATTTGAAACATTTGTTAAATAATATTATGGTTATCTGGAATTCTGGCCGGCATTACTGCAATGGGAACCGTAAATTTCACCCGGTGTAGGTATAACTGGGATTATTAAACAGTGGGAAGTTAAAAACGACGAAGGATATATATTGAAAGTTTGTTCTTATCTAACATGAATTGATTTTTTATTCTACACCAGCTTTGCTCTTAGAGAGTATTTTTGTTACTTATTGAGTGAGATTAAGGACCGAGTAACTCAGAAGGTTCGTACCGTCGCTGGAAAGGCAAAAGGGATGAAGCGCCATTTTGGGAAGTTTACACCAAAACACTTAAAAGTTTTTTTTGTTGTTTTACGTTAAATTTCATAAGTCTTCAGTAACTGGTTGTATAAAAAAAGAATTTGATTCAATGCCTCTCACTTGGTTATCTGAAGCGACAAAAAGCTAAAAAAAGTCACAAACTTGTGTCGCTTGAGTCAAACGTTCTCCCAAATGGTAAATATATTTTAGATAGTTGGGCCTCAAAAGTCTTCAGAATCAAACGAGAGTCAGAGCATTCGATGCCGAAAAAAACTGATCAAAACTGTATATTTTACTCATTTTTGACCGAAGTGTCGCTTCAGTCATTTTTCGATTCGAGTCAACGTTTCGATTCTAAATGGTGGTCTTTCACCAGGGCGATACTTAGAGCATTTACCACTCTGGAACGTACCGCAAATATACTTTATATTATTTTTCATATGAATTAAATGTGTTATGACACATAATAATTAAAAAAATTAAAAATTGCGCACGCCGGGTTTGAACCCGTGACCTTTGGATTCGTAGTCGAGCGTCTTACCACTCGACCATGGAGGCCGTCTCATAACTCATCCAAGCTCTGCGCGGCGTTCCCCAGGGACCCGCAATGGTACCAAAATAGTTTTAGTGATTTGTCGATTCCAATGGATTCCAAATCCCATGTAGTTATTTCATCGTTGGTATATTATTATTATCGGAAATATTCATCACCTTTTGGCCAATCTGATGGGGCGGCTGTCATTTAGGCTGGATTTATTGGTGCGCAATCGAGGCCAGTCATCGGAATCACACCCATTCTCTGGGCGTTCTGGCCGAGGTGTTGTTTATGTCCGTGGACCAGCGCGCGATAGCTAAGGGACTAGCTCTCGGTAATTATTCATATTTTTAATCGATTTTGCAAGCTCACAGCTTAAAATAACAAAGATCACGGCGCGTTGCGGTCTCGGGTCTTTCAGCGTGGTCCATAGCTCCATTAAGGCCATTTCTCCGTCATTATTTTTAACCAACTGTCCTTGTTTGCTAGCGAACCAATATTTACTTGTCGCTTTTTTAACATAAGTATCTAATTTGTATTACTTATTCACCTTTCTTCCTTTTACTTACGTGGTCAGCCTACAGTTGTGGTTACTATTGGTTTCCTAGTGGTTTTTAGTGGTAAGACGCTGGACTACGAATCCAGAGGTCGCGTGTTTAAACCCGAGTGCGAAAATAAATTGTATTTAATTAATATGTGTCATAACACATTTAATTCATATAAAATAATGTATAGTTTATTTGCGGCACGTTTCAGAGTGGTAGATACTCTTTGTATCGCCCTGGTGAAAGATCACCATTCCGAATTGAAACTTTGCTTGAAATAGGCTTAGCCGTGTTTGGTGATCAGATCTGAATAGCTAGGTACTTCCCAACTTTTTTCTTCAACATCTACTTCCCCTCTATACTACCTTCAACCTTGCAACATTTTCCAGTTGAGGATGCCATAGTCTCACTGGCTCTAGACGGTTGGGAGCAGTTGGGACTCTTGTGCGGTATTCACCAAAAAATAATAAATAAATAAAACTTAGACGCGTTGAATGAGTTGAATTATTAGGCCTAGACGACTAATTCCTATGCCTTTTAATATCATGTCATATTGTCGCCGAATATCCTGCTTCAAACTACGAAACTTTTTAAATGTCGATCATGAAAACCACTCATTTACCTTTAATTACTTGATTTTTTTACACGCTTTAATACTGTTCAGTATTTAAAATCTATTTGCATAATACTTTCACAATCGTTACCGCAAAGAAATGCTAATATTTTAAATTGGCATTTTTCAAACTATCCTCACAAAATGTTTGTCTCAACTTACATCTTGCATTCCGTTTCACAATGCTCTACGAATATCACAGACACTTTAACATTGGCCCTGGCATTTCATAAACCGCCTTTATATTTCAAATCAGCAGTACCCGACTAGAAACTATTCGACAGTATTTCCTTCGCACTGAACTACTTAGAATATTTTGAATGCTTTATGCTTTAAAGGTCATTATTACGATATCAATGTAACCATCTCGTTACTCCTTCGTTTCTTCTCCAGTCTCATGTTTCCCTCGTGCCTGTCGTATTGGACAAAGAAAACTCAGTTCAATATAAATAATATAAAAACGTAAAACATGGGCTGATATCACAGGATGATATGCCTTACATTGCACCAAACGATACCCGGGAAACAGAAAGTCAGTGGGGTATGTTGAACATATTATTGTGTGTATATTTGTATGTGCTCAATGTCCAGTCATATGACTAATACGCCCAGACCAACGATAGACCAGAATTAACTGGTTTTATACTAGTTTTGAAGCACAATAGTTAAACTCTTTATTCTCTGCTTCAATATTATCTATAAAGCAGAAACATATCGTCGCTGGAAAGGCAAAGTGGTTGGAGCGCCATTTTAGGAAGTTTACAACAGAGCCCTTTAAAATTCATAAGTCTTCAGTAGGACGGCCTCCATGGTCGAATGGTAAGACGCTCGACTACAATTCCAAAAGTCGGGGTTCGAACCCGACGTGCGCCAATAACTTGTATTTAATTAATATGTGTCGCTACACATTTAATTTATGTAAAGTAATGTAAAGTTTATTTGCGGCACGTTCCAGAGTGGTAGATACTATAAATATCGCCCTGGTAAAAGACCACCGTTCAGAATCGAAACGTTGCTTGAAATGGCTTTAGTCGTGTTTGGTGACCAGATCTGAATAGCCAGGTACTTCCCAGCCTTCCTCTTCCCCACGCCACTATCTTCAGCCTCACAACATACCCTAATAGTCCCACTAGCTCTAGACGGTTGGCAGCAGTTGGGACTCTTGTTCAATATTTACTAT
Organism: Drusus annulatus; assembly: GCA_022651775.1. Taxonomy (NCBI): domain Eukaryota; kingdom Metazoa; phylum Arthropoda; class Insecta; order Trichoptera; family Limnephilidae; genus Drusus; species Drusus annulatus. The sequence goes on from JAGWCC010000023.1 coordinate 245,331, forward strand.
AAAAATTAAAAAGCTACCTGTTTGGATTTTTTAAATTAAGTTGTCTCAGGTAACACAATGCTCGCACTGAGTTACCTGAAGCAACAAGAAGCTAAAAAAAGTCTCAAACTTGTGTCGCTTGAGTCAAGCCTTTTCCCAAATGGTGAATATATTTTAGATGCCGAAAGGCCACCAAAGTCTTCAGAATCAAACGAGAGTCAGAGCATTCGACGCAGAAAAAACAACTGATCAAAACTGCATATTTAACTCATTTTTTTATTTAAAGTGTCGCTTCAGCCTTTTTACCTTCCCAGCGACGAAATATCTCAATATAATTTTATTTTTATGCTTTAAATAACATTTTGCCCAAACAAATGCTGCATAATTTTACTCACACTGAAAATGTGAGCTGGTTTGAAGAAATTTTCACTAGACTAGACTTAACTCTCTCGAAGTTTTTTCATATGTTTTGTTTGTCTAGAATGTATAGGTCAATGCCACTACTTTCATCTTACATCATTTTTATCGTGAGCTATAGCGTTTCGAATTATCCATTAATATCTACTGGCCATTTTTTTTATTGGATCAATCGTGTGTTTAGGCTCGGGCGAAACCGGTTACCTAACGTTACAATAAAATTTTAATTGTTTATTTCAAAACATTGAAACTTACGGAATATAACTTGACCTGCCATGAAAATATATAAGTTATTTTGATCCACTCGTTTCAAACATAGAATAATGTCTGCCACAATACATCATAGGTAGGTAGGGATTTGAAAATATTTTTTTTTAAATTTGATTATTTCAATCAACATTAGTTTTTTAAAGCAATTTTGAATAGTTCACACTCCTACGTACGTACTCACAAAGGAGCTTATTTATAAAATTAATTTGCTTTTAGGTTATGTTCTCCGTAGAATTTTTACTTAAATAACGTAAACGCCGTGTGTATTATAATTATTTTAGTGAATTGCGTTAAAATTTAATCTAATATACTTTTCACTACCCCTTCATCCTCGTATCACATATCTTCTTTCCTCCACAAATTAATGAAATCGCCAAAGCAATCAAGCCATTTTGTATCTTATTAAAAATATATATCGGCAATCTTGGTCATTTAGTGTAGATTCACACCAACGTCCGGATCCGCTCAGTGACGATATTGTTCCGCAAGAGAGCCTATTGATATTGTATGAATATCAATCAAGGAGTATGTGCCAAGACAAAGTTGTGTGGCAGTATATCCTTCTGCCCACCTTTGTGATATTTAACTACTTAGTTAGTTAAATAATTATTTTGAAGTGTTTAAATACCATTTTTTATCACTAAATAATATTTTTTTAAATTAATGATTAATAAAAATATTATTTAGTCATGAAAAAATGATTTATAAAAAAATCTGCGATGTAAGTATTTTTACACTTCAAAATAATTATTTAACTAACTAAGTACATACTCCTTGATTGATATTCATACCATATCAATAAGCTCTCTTGCGGAACAATATCGTCACTGAACGGATCCGGACGTTGGTGTGAATCGACACTTACTCTCTTTTTATCTTGTAGTCACCCATTCTAAACTATTTTTGTCAAAATAAATTGAATCAACAATACCAATCCGATTATCCAAGCTTATCAGATCTTCCGGTAGGTGTCCCCTTGTTCCGCGTCTGACGGCTGACAGCTGTCGGGTCGGGCCTCAGAGTAACAATATAAAGAGACCATACTAATTTGTGACAAATCGTTGACAAACTCGCAAAATATAGCTCTCTCTTTATGCTCGGTTCTATACGCATATGAGAAAAAGAGACAAACAATTGTTGAAACCAATACATGATTTGGGGCGGGCTAATACCATGTCCGCGGTTAATTGATCTGGACGAACTTCATTCACGTTTGGAGTGTCAAGTGAACGGACTGTCAAAAGTGCGTAAATAGTTAAAAACTTGAGTTATTTTTTGTCCGATATCTAGCAAAACATCATGGCCATATGTGCTATACTTGGTTGCTTCAATCGAAGTACAAAAGGACCAAAACAAACAGTTTTCACACGTATGTACCATAAAAAATCGTCTTTTTAGTTAGATCTCAAATATTTAACATTCTAACCTACAAAACAACTAGTAACTTACACCAATATGTAATTAATCTTTGGACTATTCGTTCCAATATAATAAACTTCCGTTTGAAATGAGTTTTAGTGGATTCGTAATATTTTTAACTTGGAGATATTTACTAGCTGTCACATAAGAAACCATTACATGGGGAATCCCCATATTGTACGGTGGCTTCTGAAAATATCCCGATCTCTTTCTTTCTCATGATACTAACGCTAAATTGTTGGCAAACAGATAAAGACAGAATAGTGTTTATCTCTTAGTTATATTTATAATTTCGGTTACGTCCCCAGATTCAGGGCTATGCCAAAATTGGAATATTATTATTTATTTAATTATTTTTAGATTTCCAAAGGATGAAAAAAAGACGAGAAAAATCTAATTTCTTTTTCTTTGATTTAACAAATATGTTAATATGAATTCATACGTTTCATCTGGATTTTTATACCCTTAGCTTCTAGTTAATTGTTTTTTTTATATCTATTGATGTGCACATGCACTATTGTACCCATTTCTGAACCTGTTCTCTGATGATTTATGATAACGATCATGCATTTAGATAGTTTTAATTTTGTATACATATTATATATTATTTTCTCCTTGTTAGTTAGAATTATTAGCTTAATTAATTAAGTATGAAGCGCACTTGACGTGAAATATCACAAAGTTCACTGTTATTATTATCTGCATTCGAAATTTCCTTACAAAATAACGCGGGACGGAAAACATCCCTACAATACTTAAAAGCGGTTTCATGTTTTGTGAAATTTTTTGTGCCTCTTTCTCTCTCATGGTGTACGACGTGAAAACGCAGAGAAAGTGATTTATCGCAAATTTATATAGGTAAAAAAAAAAATAATTATCTCTCTCCATATATTCTTACTCCAAGGTTAAGAAAATGATTTAACATCTGTTATCACCGTACATTTTTTTATTTTACTTTTGTTTGTAAACTATTTTGTTGATGGAGACTGAAGTTCATTTTATAATATGTATTATAAAATGTTCTGTACTAATAATTTAATTCGTTTATATTTTTATCTATAAATAAGATTTTAATAATCTTATTGATTAATGTATCTTTGAATAAACAAAAAAATATACAACATTCATTCTTTTTAATGATTTACAACTACCTACTCACAACAAAATACCTAATTTACTTAATTTGTGACAACCCTGTTAGTGATTTTACTCTGAGTTTAGGCCACACCCTTTGGTCATTGCTTGGTCAAAAAGTGCGGACAAAATTTCGCAAAGTTAGGTCTCTACGTTACTCTAAGGGTCGGGCCGTGTGCGTTATCGGCTGTTATCAGCCGCGTCACTTTCCCGGCGGCGCATTGCGCACAACGGCACGGCGACATGCGCACTGGGCCTGCGCCACCCACGCGCGTAATAGTTCTACAATGTTTACTTTATGACATTACATTAATAATAATTATAAATGTTGTTAAAACTTGCCCAATGCAATGCTGATTTATTGGTGAAAGAATATCGTTTGCAGAGCGGATTTTAATATTGTCGTCTGTTGGCAAATAATGTCAAGGAATTTTAAACCGGAACTTTTTATACTAAGAATTGTTGGATTGTCAATGAATCAGGACACAATCTCACGTTAAATGGTGTGTTACTGACATACATTATTTTTTATTATTATTTTTATAGTGAGCCGTAGATTTTTGAAAATATCAATTTAACTTTTGGGAATCGCACATATAAATTTTAACGGAAAGTGTTAAAAAATATATTTACTCTTTTAAAATACTAAGGAATGTACTTGAACTGAAAGAGTTGCGTAGTTTATACTTTGCCTTATGTCAAAGCCACATAGTATGTGGAATAGCTGGTTGGGGGGGTTGCTATTACCTTGCTAGGTCCTAATAAAAATACAAAAAGCAATTTTACGAATTATATTTAGAAAGCCCTTCAGGCACCCAACAACGCCACTCTTTCAACTTTTAGGAATCCTCAACATCAGACACTTATATCTTAAAATAGTGTTAAAAATAACTCATTCTTCAAAATCTTTAATGTTTATCACACATAATAAAAATACAAGGGCCAAACAACAAGAAAGACTTTTAGTACCTAAATACAATACAGCTTTTGCACAAAGACACCATATCTACATCGCGCCTCACACTTACAACAAACTCTCACCATAGACTGTAGCAGGGGCGGCTCGTGACTTTTTAGGTTGCTAGAGTGCTGAGATTGAAAAATACGACGTTTTTGATGTTGTTGTATACGAAAATGATTTTTATTTAATTAAAAAAAACACATATTTTGTATGAAGATTTTTCAGTTTTGGTGGGTCAATGACCCCCCCAAACTGAAAAATCTTCATACAATATATATTTATATATGTATTTTTTAAAATTCATTTTCGGCCACAACAACATCAATCATGACGTTTTTTTTCAATCTTAGCACTCTAGCACACTAAAAAGTCACGAGCCGCCACTGGACTGTAGCTAATACCAATATGTATTCCTTTAATCAAACATTACTAAATGGCTAATGAGTAAGAACCGCAAGGAAATTGAAGACCTCCTAAAATAGCACTTGAAATTCTTCACCATGACAAACTAGAAAATTGTGTAACAAATATCTTTTTTTTTATATTCTACTTGTACTCACTGTCACTTACCTCAGAACAGGTTCTTATGACCTAGTGAGGTAAGTAATATAAAAAAATAATGTAAGAAACAAAAAGTTAATAAATAAATAAAATAAAACTCACTGTTGTGTGTTAGACATTATATTTATAGACCGGTTATATGAAGTACCAAGTACCAAACGGCTAATAGGTATCTTTTCAGTATAGGTGCCAATAATCCATGTATTTATGTTCTACTCTGTATAATATTATTCATTTGCTTTTGTTTGTTATTCATTTTCTTTTTATACTAAGAATTGTTGGATTATCAATGAATCAGGACACAATCTTACGTTAAATGTTGTGTAACTGAAATACATTTTTTTATTTTAATTTTAATAGTTAGCCGTAAATCTTTTAAAATGTCAATTTAACTCATTGTTGTGTGTTGGACATTATATTTATGATAACTTTTAAATAAGTACTATTACATCTTTTACATTTCGTGGATGAAAATTGATTAGATTATAATTCCTTTAAATAATTGAAAAAATAACTTAGTATTAAACCACGGATATTTTTTTATGACCGACTGGTTTCGCTTAGTCTATGCATCATGAGGGTACAAATTCAAACTAATTAAAAAATACAAAATGTACGGTTATAATATATACATACAGAGGGAGAACAAAATATTAAATAAAATAACAGAACAATGAGAAAACAATAGAATTAATTTAAATTATAACAAAGGAACAGAGAGAGAGACAGATATGAATTAATTAATAAATATGAATTGAAAGAGGCGAAACGTCGACTGACATTTTCGCGCAATATTTGTAATAGTTACAGCTGTTTTAAATTGCTCTGGGTCTGTCAGACCCTGCCAGGCATGCGGAGGGTTAAAATTGTCAATACTCAATATCATACACTTGACCAGATTGCGCCTATATTATACTTTAAAAAACACCCGTGAAATTTAACGGGAGGCATGTTTTCAAAGAATGAGAAAAGATTAAAACTGAGAATCTTTTTTCCACAGATAAATAGATTTAAAATAATCGTCTGTTAAAATATATTATGTGTTGGTACTTTATCTCTTGTTTCCAAATTTGAAAAAAATATTTTGATTATTTTCTTAACGTATACATTATTATTAACGCACAAGGAAATTATATATTTGTAGACCATTACACTCCTAGGGCATGCGAATTTGTTTTTAAATTTGGTTATGAGATGCAAAACTTCATAGTTAAATACATATTGCGAATAAGCTTTATAAACACTCAAATAATATATTACAGGTTGATTATAAATTATTTTCCTACATAGTGTTGTATGCTTACATTACCTACCTCGTTAGGTGTAACCGTGGTAGGTATTATTGAATAATTTCTGAAAAGCTGAGAGATTAATATTTGCAGTAACATGCTTAACAACGTAATATTTTTTCATATTCAATTATAAAAACAATCCTCTTAAAAAAATGGATGCGTAGAAAATTTAGTTTATCAAATAAAACATATTTTTAATAAACTTGTTGCATTTTACATATTTTCCTTCCCATAAATAAATTTTATTTAGCTCGTTAGTTCTGACTTGGGGAATAAAAAACAGTATACTACCGCCATCTGTGTTTCTTGTGAATAGTTAACGCTTTCCAACAACATTATTGCGTAGACGGTGACTCATTTTGTTTCTACGTCTAAAAATAAATATATAATTAATTCTTATTATTTTATCTTCAAATAGCATATAAAGTCGGGTTTTATGGAGCTCACATTTGCTATTTTTTTTGTTTTATAACCAAAATTGTAAAATTTAAATTAAAAAATGTTTTTCCGGTTTTTCCAGTTACAGTTATTTGTATGCCTGATAGCGAGCGGTTTCGCTTTTAATATTATATTATTATTATATTTAATATCATAATTTATTTGAATAACGATTTTTGAATATTAATTTTAAAATTATAAAATTCTAATTCATGAAATTATAAAATCATGAAATTATGAAATCATGAAATTATAATTTTCTGAATTTTTAAAACTAGGATGCAATACATTTCTTAATTTAAAAAATCAAGAACATTTGGGGCGCTTTATCTAAATAATTTATAAAAAAAAACGGCAAATCAAATTAAACGCGTTCAACGAAAGTATTCGTATCACTTTTCAGTGTTAAAAACGATACGGTATATTTACATGTTTACGGTCTCCGCTTGTACTACATAAATTTGTTTTAGCAGTTATCGCTGCTGGTAGAGGAGAGATGGCGCCACTTCCGTCCACAGGTCGCATACAAAGTTTTCCAGTTTATAAATATAGCCCGCCGAAAATGTGATTTAGGTTGTCATCAATAGGGTCTTAATTGACCAATTGAAAGCGAATGATGAGCTCAGGATATGAATTCGTGATTCTGCTCCACTTGTTCCAGTCCGCGTCCAAACGGGCTGGTGCAACGAGGCTGACGCTTTATTGATGACCTCATTGACAACTTTTTGATAGATTTTCCTCCAAAAAAATCTCTTTTCATTTAACAATCGCTTTATAGATGTTCGATAACAGATTTGGGTGTATGTCTATTGTCTACCAGCCTAGTCACTTAGTCAGCCTACCAGCTACCCTACCTGCGTTCCGGTGACCGGCGAGGAACAGGTTATTTATCTAGTTCTTTTTGGAACTGGTTAGTTTGCCAGAAAAGTTTCTCCAAAAAATTATTTTAGCATATAAGCAAAAAATCCTACCGCCAAAAAAAAACTTTCTTGACTGGAACCGGTTCCTGCGGATGTTAGAGACCGGTTCTCGTAGAAATAATATCGACGGTTTTAGTGACCGGCTTGGAACCGGTTCCTTTTAACAGGGACAGGAATATCGACCACCATCTCTATTTGAAATCGAAAAGTACTAGCAAATCAACAAAAAATCCTCTCCGACATTTATTTTTATTTGCCAAAAAGAGGAACCGGTTCCTCAGAGAAATAATATCGAGTCGACGGTTCTAATGACCGCATTGGAACCGGTTCATTTTAATCGGGACAGGAATATCGACTATCTCTACTAGCGTTGGGAAAAACTTCAATGTTTTGTGAATGCTTCACGAATTGTTAGTTCTTTAAAATGATCCCTTCGAAGTGAACCCTTCAATTGAAGTCGAACTCGCGGAAAAAGAGATTTGGATTAGTAATAATAAAGTAAAAAGAACTGGAACCGGTTCCTTGCCAAAGTTGAAAAGTACTAGTCGGTAGGGATTTAAAAACCAAAAGAACTGGAACTGGTTCCTCGCCGAAAAGCACATGCTAGTCGGTAGAGATTGTAAAGATTTCAAAGTCGAAAGCACTGGAACCGGTTCCTCACCACAAAAATCACGTACTAGTCGGTAGACATTTCAAAACGAAAGGAACTGGAACTGGTTCATTCATTTTGAAATATCAGTCAATGCCTTTGCCTTCACAACGTACTGCTTCAAATTGAAATACTTCTTTCAATGGAATAAAGTTAATGGAATGAATGATGACTAAAATGCCAACTTCAGTTGAAGTTTTGGTTCAGTGAAATAAAGTTGTTGAAATGAAATGAAATGAAGACTAAAATGAACTACCACCTTCAATTGAAATATTTGTTTAATGAAATGCAGTTATTAAAATGAATGAACGCTATAATGAACTACCAACTTCAATTGAAGTATTTTTTCAATTAACAATGAATGAAGTACGAACTGTTGCCAAAAGAAGTAGTTCTTTGAAGCAGTTCTTTCAAAGCGGTCACAACGCTTATCTCTATCTTATATTCTAGGGATGGTTGATTACGGAATTGTAATATTCTAATTGATATCGTAATTGAATGTCACTGTGGTTCCAGTTACCAGTAACTGGCGAGGAACCGGTTATTTATCCAGTTATTTTCGGAACCGGTTCCTGGTGAAAAAGATATTTATAAGTTAGAAGTTATGTTAATATTATAAAGAAAGGATTCCTGTTTTTTTTATTATTTCATGGGGGAGATTTGTTGGCGATATTTTTAGAACGAAAGGAACTGGAACCAGTTATTCGCCAAAAAAAATATTCATAATCGCCAAAAAGAACTGCTACCACACCTTTCCGGCGAAAAGCATTAAATAGACTAATAACCGGTTTAACGGGGAAATAATATCGACGGTTCTAGTGACCGGCATGGAACCGGTTCCTTTTAACCGGGACTAGAATATCAATCTCTATTATTATTATTATTAACCATCCCTTTTATGTTCGTGTTCTGCCTTTTATTTATTACCATATTACGTCGATTTTTTTAGTATAATCTTTTTTTTTTAATTGGTGAGGTTGACATCTAATTGTATATACGTTTTTTCAATCTTACCACTCTAGCACACTAACAAGTCACGAGCCGCCACCGTTTGTAACCAAGTTACTGATGGTGGGACTATGTAAGGAGATATTGAGCAAAGGGTCGCCTGTCCAAGGGGATGAACTTGTCGATGAATTTTTTACTCGAATGCCTATGTAATGTTTTTAAACACAGTCTGACACCTCTGGCTCGCGGGGTGACATTTGAAGTAACATGACTTTCAGGTTTCCTTGCATTTCCGAGTCAGAAAGGTCACCCTTTGTTCGAGTATTGCTACAAGTACGATCATTTATACGTATGCATGTCGACAGGCGACAGTCGGCTTACTGAAATTATAATAATATTTTGATAATTTGTATAGCGCCGTTTTTGGGAAAAATCACCTCATATTGGGCAATCGAAATATATACTCGTATGTATATGATTTTTGTTTTCTTTAAAAGAAAGACAAAATTCCCGGGTTACAAATAACCTGAGAATATTTGAAAAACTTTTACTACCATCACAATAAGCGGAAGATGTCGATTGTGCAATGATGGAGGACTTAGCTAGCAGAGGAATTGAACCCGAAATGACGCCCGGATAGGAATCGGACACATTTGTCCATTCAGCTACTAACCGGTCAATTATGTACATAGACCACTTTTTTATAACTAAAATATGATTCTTTTCTTTTTAGTTTTATTGACAGTTTTTTTTACTATGATTTATATTCAATGTAATATTATGTCAGGGTTTTTAATGTTGTAAGATATGTATTTAACAATTTTGATTCGATACAGTATAGTTGCTCATATTTGAGTGAGTTGATAACCCGGCGGGTAGGATGTTCGACTAGCAGTCGGGCGAGTCGAGTTCGAAACTCACGGTGGTCACGTCTTACTACCTTCTAAAACGAATGAAAATGGATATAATTCTTAAGGTTTTTTTTAAGTGAATATCGCACAGGAGTCTCAACTACTTCCAACCGCCTGGAGCCAGTGGGACTTTGGCATCCCTAATTGGGGTAATTTGTGAAGTTAAAGGGAATGGGAAGGGCAGAGGGAAATAGGGTAGAGGAAGGTTGGGAAGCAGTACCTGGCTATTTAGAGCTGATCTTACCAAACACGGTTCAAGTCGTCTAAAGCAATGTTTCAATTCTAAATGGTGGTTTTTCACCGGGCGATACTTAAAGTATCGACCGCTCTGGTATATACCGTTTCCAATAATTTTCAAATAAAACTGAGGTCGGTAAACGAAAAATTTTGATGAAGGGAATTCTGTGTTATTATCTCAACATTCAAGTTTTTTCTATCGTTTCCAATAATGACGTTACGAATATATAGACGCGTTGTAGCGCTCTCAAAGTGGCAAGAAAAAACCACGCTAGTTGGTGTGCTCGATGTTTTAGCCGATTTAGTACTAAACTGTCACGCGTCGCTTGAGGTCATTTGCTATATCTAATCAAATTACAAAAATAAGTGCCAAAATGACCTCGTGTGCGATGAGTGCTTAAATTACACTGTAAAGACTACTTTAAGTCAAGAAATAACATTTAATTTGCAAGTACGCGCAAATTACTGCAAATTACTTATCATTTTAGACATCACAACTATCTCCATTGTTGACCAATACAATGACGTCTTCTCGTAAGTGAGTAAGTGAAGTGCTATCTCATTCTTACCAGAGCATTCACCGTAACTAGCAAGTACGGAACGCACTCCGATCCTACATCTGTTTCGTTCATACACACATATTTTATGAATGTATATCTTTGTCATACATGATGATATATGACCGATATAAATATATATATATTTTTTTTTTTTTATTTTTTTTTATTTACTTAACTTCATATTTTTCAATATTGTACATACATTGTCTTCCACGCTAGGAGTTCACCTGTGATGTGGAGGACATATTGAATGATGTATTTACTAGTAACGTAAGTGTGTTTGTTACTTGCCACATTTTGAGTTAATATTCTAAGGCTACAACGTGTCTATATATTTGTAACGTCATTTATTTCAAAAAATATTTTCACTTTTGTGTTCTTTACATAAATCATATTTCTGCTATTTTGCAAGCAGGTATAATATGGACGGTCTTAGAAGCGTTAGGTGTGGAAAAAAATCGTAAATGCACATTTCGGTGATACACATATTTGAATTAGGAACGACAGAATATTTATTCACTATAATTATTATTGTAGCGAAATAAAAAATGTTAAAAGTGTCATCCCAAATATATCTCTTCATTAAAAATATTCTGTCGAAACGTTGAACTCGCTCACCTTTTAAAATACAATAAGTATTATAATATATCCATCAGAGTTCCAATGTAGCACGTTCCAGTACCACATGTTACCTTCGGAGATAGTTGGTATTGATAAATGACATTCCTGAGAGTTTTGATTGCTGCGACGGAATACGTGGACCAGTGCATTATGGTATCAAACACATTCAAAGGTTTTATGGGTCCAAAGATCTGTACCAGTCAACCTATTGAGGCGTCTTAGCCTTTTTTTATATGGAGTGTCTAATATTTTTAATCTATATTTTATCCAATCTAAAAAACAACTTATTAAATGTATCTGCATTACTTTTTGAACAATTTGATGCATCTTATATTCGTTAACACATTTCACAATAGTTGAATCATAGAATGAAGCACATAAGGTTACTTTACAAGTATATATATAAGAAGGTATAAATTGAAATCTTAGTTTGTATAAAAATCATAGGTTTTTCTTTACATATTCAGCACAAATCCTACGAAAGTGCCAAGCTTTGAGGCTTCTTTTAGGGCTTTTGGAATAATAATAATAATAATATTTGGATGATTTGTAAAGCGCCGTTTTTGTGAAAAATCACCTCAAGGACGCTGTACTGATCTTATTTTCTATTCTTACATATTAATTCCTAGTTTAAATAAGAAAATAAACAGAAACATACGTACCTGGCAGGTCCCATCAGATAGATACACTTATTAACTTAAATTTATAATTATGTTTTTTTTTCCGATTGCGTGGGAGCGAAAATAAAAAATAGAATTTGTCGTAGAGTACAGGATTTGGTTAAAATTTGTATATCCAAAGATGATTCGTAAAAGTCTATTAAAAAGTTTTTGGCCTTAATAAAATACAGCTTTTTGTGTACACGCAAGTTTAGTTTTGGGAAGCCTACAATCATGACAACTAGAGATAGTTGATATTCCTGTCCCGGTTAAAAGGAACCGGTTCCAAGCCGGTCACTGGAACCGTCGATATTATTTCTCCGAGGAACCGCTTAATTTTGGAACCGGTTCCTAATTTTTGCAAATAAAAATAAGCTTTTTGGCTAGCAAGCAGTTCCAGCTCTTTTCATTTTCAGAATTTCTCTAGCAACCCCTCCCCCGTGAAAGTTGTTTTTTTGGCGGTGAGATTTTTTTTTCCTATAAAATAATACAATTTTCTTGGAAGAACTTTTCTGGCACCAAGAACCGATTCCAAAAAGAACTGGATAAATAACCGGTTCCTCGCCGGTCACCGGTAACTGTACCGGTAATGTAGGTTTTTAGGAGAGCCTAACAAAATTGTAAGAATTTAGTTTTTTTTCTTGTAATCATGTCATATGTCAAATTACTTTTTTTCAAAAAATAATCCCACATTATTTTATTTTCTGACTCGTCTCATTTTTTTTTGCTAGATATGTATCTAAGGAACAATTCTGCATACTTAACTCTAAACTTCTTTTTTTACTCATTCCGTTCTTCCTATCGCACACAGATATAATATTGCCACTATGTTTTTGAATGATTAGAAAGATTATGTTCATTACAAAAATAAATTTAAATAATTTTGTTATTTAAGGTTTGTTTAAAAATAAATCTTTTCAGGAAATTTCATGCGTTAATGTTGTTTCTGCAAACGTAAGAAGTTAGTCAAGACTGTAATAAAATACTCCTAAAATATTCCATTGGATTTAAGCCGTGTTTCAAAATATGCGAAAACTGAGCTATATTTTGCAGAAATAATAATAATAACAGTGAATTTACAAAGCGCAGTTTTTCAAAAACGCTTTACACTAAATCAGCTAACCTAATATATTAACGAGAAAATAATATTTAACAGATATGTATGCAAATTAAAACTGTATAAAATCATGATTGTTACCATAAATCATGAAAGATTGTTCAGATATAGGTATTACCTCAGAGCAATAATATACAAGAAATAGCGCTGTAGAGAGAGCTGTAGTCAGTTTATACGAGGTTTGCCGGACTCGGCTAGACTTGGGCATGGCTAGGACTAGGGCTAGGGTATTTTTGCATACATTCATAACACATGTCGACATAATATTTTTTTTATTCGTATAACCACTTTTTCACATTATTGTTACATATATATATTAACAATATATATACACAACATGTAACCTAATAAACCGTTGAGTTATCTAAATTTATTTCGCGTATCATAACATGTGGGCTGAGTCAACGGAGACGCGGTACAATAAGAACATTCTAACAATACTTTGAAGCGGTGTGATAATTCGGGAAAATTTGTTGTCTCTTTCTGTCTCATGGTGTACGACGTAAAAACCCGGAGATAGTGATTTATCCCAAATATTTTCTCTCTCCATATATTGTTACTTCAAGGGTATAACATCGCATGTGTACTATATCAACAAATAAAAAAAAAATAAAAAGAATAAATAAACAATTTAGTAGAAGCTATAGGTGTGAAAAAGTGTAAAGAATGTATAAATATAAACAAATTCGTTAATACGAAGAAATGAAAATAATATGGTATACAGTTAATGTGTTGTGAAGTTATGAAAAGTATAAAGCGCTGTAAACGGAAAGTATTATTAATAATAATAATTAAATTTTATTCCAGAATGTATGCAGGAGTAGTGCAATGCAATAACTTCCATAATTTCTAATAATAAATTGTTACAAAAATAATAAAATACAAGTTGTGATAGACACAATAATAATAATAAAAAAATATTTAAAAAAAACATAAATTTGTAAGAAAAAATAAATAAAATAGTGAATATTGTATTATGAAAGTTAAATGATATACCCACGTTATTTTTAAGACATGCTTCATAGACGAAAATGTTTTATGTATTAAATTACCAATGGTCTTTGATATGTTATAGCAGTCAGATTAATTATTATTTTAAAACTTCCATCCTTTATTGCTTTGTTATTTTACCGTTTTAATAAGACTTCCTAATCACGATTCAAAAATTAATCTTTTCAACACACTGTTAATGTCCGCCACCCTAAACATTTTTTTAATAGTATACTCGTACTGGCGAGTACCCCGCATGCTTTGCAATGCTACTCAAAGAAAGTTTTTTTTTTTTTTCAATTCTTTTTTTATTTAAGTGCTTTTAAATAAACTTTTTTTTTGTTTTTCCGGTCTGGTGCGATCTCGATCGGTTTCCAGTATTACTTCCCGTTGCTCGTCTGTCTCAAAGATAATCTTACCTAACCTAGATAGAAAATTGCGGGTTCAATGTTTTTCGTACTAACTTAAAAACGTTAAAGTAAAAGTTTTAAATATTTTTACCATATTTCATCAAAACCACTCTCTAAACCTTCTCGTACCTAATAAAAAAGGTGCTATTTTCAGCGAAATCGCTCGAGTACTTTTCGAGAAAATCTAAAGAAAACAGACAAATATTCATAAATAAAACAGGTAAACTTTGTTTAAAACCACTTTTATTTGCAATATTTTATTGACCGGTTTCGGAAGCACCCTTCCATTTTCGGGACAATATTAAAATTAGGTGCTTCCGAAACCAGTCGACAAAATATTTAAAATAAAAGTGGTTTTAAACAAAGTTTATCTAATTGACATGAAGCACTCACTTTGTGGTAAGACATAATAAAATTTTAAATAAAAGTAACTTTATTTTGACACCACTTTATTAGATACATATATCAACCGGTTCCGGCTCTACCTGAACCTTCTTCAGGGTTGAAGAAATATGTATTCAACCCTGAAGAAGGTTTAGGTAGAGCCGAAACCAGTTGGTATATGTATCTAATAAAGTGGTGTCAAAACAAAGTTACTTTTATTTAAAAACAAAAAAAAATATGAGTTTATCTGTTTTATTTATTAATATGGCAAGCCACAAATAAATGCTTTTTACGAATAGACAAATATTCATTTTTAAATACAGAGTTTTAATATTTTGTAACGATTTTTTATTTACATGATTCTCATGCCGTGTTAACATTCTGTCATATTGTATAGTTTGGGAAACACATCTTCCAAACATTCATCGAATTCCGATAGAATACATAACAAATCGGACATGATAATGCCAGAGGACAAGCCTGGTCGAAGAGGTAAATGACTCACGGTCCAATACATGTCCAATAGCACGGACATCGACCAAACCTTCAACCAGTACCAATAGCACTACGTGATCTTGACATATTGACTTGAAAGCCACATTCGTGTCCCGCCAGGCACACATCCACAGCATCCACAACATCTGCAACATCCACATGTCCGGGCCTTTGTGTCTTGTTACAACATGAATCAAAACGGGACAGTTTTTTGTTCATCTCGACGTTAAAAATCTATTGTGCTGTTTAAGTTGGACAGTATTATAATCGATTACGTTTAGTGGGCCCCTACAGTGTACACACGTCTTATCTGTGTAGTTTTTGTTTAAGCGAGTAAAGATCATCGCTAAAAATATATATAAGACTTCTTATTGTTTTATTTTATGGTAAATCCTGTTGATTTTTTTTTGTGCATCGTAATCGAGGGACATAATTTTTTTTCAAATTGTCCAAGTACTTTATGACTATCCAGAATTTTTCTATAATTTTTTTATGTCTAAAATTTAATCTCTCCGTCTTTATCAAAAGCGATTATGAAATTAAAGGAAACTATTATTTTTAAATGATAGTAAGTGTTGGTTGATTAATTTATCAAAATTGAATCATCATACGATTCTCCATAATGTGTTAAGTATTTATTATCTATAATGAAAATTAAAAATAAATTAATCATTGTCACAAATATGTAAATAGATAATTGGCGATTCGTTTAAATATTTATCTACTTAAACATTTCAACTGTTGAAATTCATACTTGAAAAATGATTCCCGATTTATTTACTAATAATAATTCAAATAAACAATTTAAATACACAATTTAGTTTCGTAAGCTATTATTATATAAGCAATTTAACTAACCATCACGCCGTTTCTCCGCAGGGGTAGGCAGAGAAGACCGACCGCCATACAACTCTGTATTGGCACACACTCCTTGCTTTATTCACATTCATACATCGTCTCATACATACTCTTCTGTTATTCTGACTCTTCACATGGCCCGACTCAAGTATTTGATTCACTTGATCGTGCCATGTTTTCCTTGGGCGCCCCCGACTACTTCTTCCATTAACTTTCGCATCATATATTAATGTCACACTCCTTTCTTCGTTCATTCGCTCTACATGCCCAAACTATCTAAGCGTCTCTTTCTTGAGTCTATTCATTACGCCTACATCAATCAGCCTTGCAATCTTTCCGGATATCTACATTTTCAACACGCTCATACATGGTTTTACCGCACATACGCCTCGGGGATCTCATTTCTACAGCATTCAGTCTACTTTCATCCTTCACTGCCATACATCATGGTTGGTATAAGCACTTCATTGTGAACTGCTAGTTTCGCCGCTTTGGTCATTTTTTTTATTTGCGCCAACAGCGTGCAGTCCTCCATTAATGGAGTTTCAGCAATTAAGCAATTTAATGTGTATTTATTCTATATTTAAAAAAAAGACTGACATTACCAAGAGGAAAATAGGCAAACCTTACAAAAGCCGCCTGCGGGACCTAGCAATAGCAGCAAACCATCAAGGCACTTTAAGCAGCCTGTCTATGAATAATTATTACGTAATAATAAAAAGGTATAACTTTTCAACAGGAAAAAAAAAACCTTTCAAAAGGCTTCCATTGAACGGGCTGTCCATTCATGCGGTTTTAAACCCGACACAAAAAGTTTATTCTAAACCCATTTAGTCATAAATATAGGAAGCAGTTTATATAAGAGATATTGTAATAAAAGCCTTTTATGATCGTTTTACCATGATGTGAAAAAATCCGGATGAGCTAAGCATGACTTTTTTTTCGATCATTGCATTTTCCCTCGAGTCATGCAAATAGATGTGTACTGCCAATCGTGCATCACCAATTTTCTCGGATGAAAATGCCCGTTTTCCCCGCCGTCGTGACAGACGTCCCCGTGCCGTAAAGAATGTAACATATCGACCATTGATGACTCGAGTGGTTCAGCATCGTATTGGCTTAAGCTTGAAGTAACAGTATACGGAGAAAGAGCTTATTCTTTTTACCCAACTTATACAAACTTCGAAAAAACACTTTTGGCGGATTTTACGTCGTACACCGTGAGAAAGAAAGAGACAACAAAATCACCCAAATTATCACACCGCTTTAAAGTATTGTCAGAATGTTCTTCGTGTCCCGCATCTCCGTTGACTTCGCCCAAAAAAAAAATCATTCAAACTCGAATGTCGCTGGTCGCTAGTTCTTATAATAGGTAGGTACCCATCGTTCAAATCAAAAGTTACCACAACTTATTTGTAAAATACTTGCCTCATTATAATCGTCAACCTCCATTTGTGAGAGCTATATGAAAGCAATAACGAGGAGCTATCGGGGAATGTACAAATAATTTGATATGGGAAAACGGTCAAAGATCGCCGCCCCCGTTAGTAGGGCTCCGTAGCTTTATGGCCAGCTCGGAAGTAGCCCTCCTAACATGTGACACACGAATATCAGAATTCGAGGATTATTGACGCATTCCTGCATGGAGTGCCTCCACTTTGGAATGTGAACTAGGAATAATATGTGAAATGAAGGCTTTCATGGAATGTCTTTTTTGTAACGTTTTATTTTCTCTAAAATATGGTTGTTTAAAAATTGTTAGCCTCGTTCTGCAGAAAATACTAATCTTTTTTGGGCATTGCATCAAACCTATATTTTTGTATTACTAACTCCATCTTAAACAAATCTGAAATTAGTCAATTGTGGAACCAGAATGACTTATTATATATTTATATATACTAGTACGAGTATATGTATTTTAATTTAGAACTTAAATCCGAACTTTTGTGACAGAACCATGTGAAGAAACTTCACGTAAAAAGTAGATTTGCATAAAGGTATATTTTTTTATGAATTTATGATTAAAAAACCTTCCGAACTTATAAACTACACACATTGGTGTCTCCATTTGTGATTATTATTAACACCTGTGAAAAATTACGGAACGTAACATCGCTTGCCAATAAACAAAACATTAGTTGCTTTACTCCACCCATTTTAAATATAGAATAAGGTCTGCTAAACTACATGATGCTAATATACTTTATTAGGTAGGTAGGGATTTGAAGAGATTCTTTGTAAAATTTTATAATTTCAGTTTACATCAGTTTCCAATTTGATAAGTTCACACTCCTCTGTACTTGCTCACAAAGGACATTATGCACTGTAGATTATGTAGGTGCATTTCGCTATGTATGCTTTTCACAAAAGAGGCGCCCTGTTTCTGTTTGGGTTTTATGTTTGCAAATTTATCTCCGCAAAACAGAAATGGTATCGTCAGACAATAATGCTGTAGTAAAGGTACATCTATGTTCTTTGAGATATCCGTCTAATCTCAACGTTCTCTACTTTTTTGACATTGTTATGCCAGATTTTGAAATATCTGTCCAGATTGAACTTCTTCGGCTACTTTACGGTCAATTCTATTCAAATCCAGGTCTAAATCCAGCCGGACTGATCACTTTTTTTAAGTCGTGTCCATCTTTTTCACTTAATTTTCCAGCATTCAAACACATCAACAGGAATCAAGAGCAACAATAGCCGCTCGAGATGTCACATGTTTTTTGAAAGCTTTTTTTATCGATGGCGTATTCAATAATCGGTTTCATTCACGAAACCGCGGATTCACACAGATTGGGACAATGGATTCGTGATATTCCAAAATTACGTCTCACTCCGGCGACGCATTGTGCGGCATTCTTGCCTTCGGGTTAAATTGCGTTACTGTAAACATCAAAGTGATCTCCTTTGATGCCTGACTGCTGTGACGAAACTCTGATGGGGTCAAAGGCAAAGCTGAATAAAGAATTTGATCGACCGTTTCCTGACAATCGATCCAAACGATTTGACAGACATGAAAAGCGAACAAGGGACGTTAAAAACTGTCCACATTTTTTCGCATGACATCTGATCACGTTTATATTTTGATTCGCCTAGTTCACCGACAGTTTGTAGTGTTGAAAACGCATTTAAACACTCATTAAACGAATAATTTGGTTGACAGGTAGCTTTTTCAAAGATAGCTTTTTACTGTTTGATGCTGTTAAAGTCAGCGCCGTTCGTTCCCCGCCGTGTATGTTGGTACCAGCTTTGTGCATTGATTGCGGATCGTCGACATTTGGAAAACAAACGTCTGAATGTAAATTGCGCGTATTTATCTTAATTACTTTATTTGTACCGACAAACGGTGCCTCTCGCTAGGTATTTGATCTGTTCAAGTGATGGCGCCAGATTCTATCCTTTCACTTACGAGTTCCAGCCCGTGTGTATGTTAGTTGGTAGCAGCTTCCAGCTTGATGGACACGAATGTGGATAGTTAATGAGCTACCAATGAAAATTCTCATTTGCATGCGCCGGTGTCTGTTGTAATGTGGATATATACGGAATGTATTTTGTCTTGAGTCCCCTTCTTCATTAGCGCATATTTTAAGAGATCACGTCAATTCCTGCATTTATTTTTTCCCTACCCGGCTTGACTTGATTCTGCCGCATTATACCGGGTAATAATATGCACTAAGCGCATGCTATTACTTCCTAGAACGCATGTTTTACTATACCTGGCTTTAATTGGTTTATTTTACTTACAAGTATTGACCGTAAAAAATCACGGGATGTAACTTGACTTGCAAAGAAAAAATAGTAGTTCCATTTTAAATATAGAATGTCTGTTAAAATACATACTTACTACGGTACTTTATTAGGTAGGTAGGGATTTGAAAGGATCATTTTTTTAAATTTGATAATTTCAATCAACATCAGTTCCAAATTAGAAAAGTTCTCACTCAAACGTATGTATGTACGTACCTACGTACTCACAGAGGAAATTATAAAAACGGTTAGGTACTTCGATTTAAACTATGTTATTTGATTTTATTACTTACTAGTTATCTTACCCACTTAATTATTTAGTTAAATTTCTTGATAATGATTTATTTTAACTTAAAAAATTATTTAACTACTTGCTGGTGTTGCTGCCTTTTTTTTTTATTTAATTTCTACTCCTTTACTTAGAGACTATGTTATTTTTATTCTACATTTTTATCCTCTTTCTTGATATGATTTTTTTACTAAAAAACCATTAAATATAACTTCCAATTATTTATTTTTGACCGGTCCGCTTTGGCCTTGCAGTAGGCATCTTCAGACTGCTATTTTTTAGTCTCTTTCTGTCCGCTTAAATGAATAAACCTTATTGGCTCTATATGATATTGAAAATTTGTGACTTGGTATTTTAGTTTATTACTTCCAGAAACGGATTTTCAATCGCGTTAGTATATACCTTCGAATGGGTTGTTACGTTCTTATTGGTCTCTTTATATACCTACTAGAATATATAACTTGAATTTCCTACTTACCTCGCTGTTAGTTATTTCACTTTTTGCATAGTTTTAATATGAAAATTCACAACTGAATTAACATGTCGAAAAAAGGGGACCGCAGAAAATAAATGCACGAACCATACCAATAATCCAAAATTAAAAAGTAATGCTCAATTTTCTTTTTATCTAACCTTCATTTAATAATTTTGTTCTTACATTCATTTTACTCCATCTTTTCTATCTCCGTTTTTATTTATTTTTATTATTACTAACATTTATACGATTAAACTGTATGTCTTGTTTAAATCTTCCGTTAACATCAAAGAAAATATTTATCATTATTTCACCACATTGTATCACTTACGTACCCTGCGTCTGTCTCGACCGTAGAAGAATTAAATAATGTAGATACGTTACTGAGACAGCGCGCGTGGATGCACTCAACTGAGTCCGCGAGACATACCTGAGATTTACTGCGTTTAGTTTCACACAAACATTCGTTCGACAGACAAGCTTTTACCAGCTGTCACAAACGCGTCGATGTAGGCTCCTTTCTGTCAAAAAATGCCTTGAGAAGTGTAAAAATCATTCGGGAGCAAAAAACATATTCTATGGAGTTTCTTTTCATTCATAAGTACCCACGATTCACTTGTTATTTCAATAAATGCAATTATTCAGAAGGTTTTTAGCTACTGTACAAAAACAAAATAATGTGAGATAGCGAATGTAGAAATAGATAAGTGTGTGGAAGACAACCGTATTCGTACGTCGTATTCTACTTGGCTGCTCGCTCAGTAAGTTCGAAAAACTTTCCATAGGCGGTTGAAACTGAAAACAAAAGGGTGCTACATTTTTCGTAAGATTTGTATGAATATGACGTGTCTTGTATTTTATGGCTATGGTCTCGACACATGAATTTCCCAGTGAGCCATCACTCATATTTAAAAAAAAATATTAAAAATTATTGTCCCTGTTAATAAGACCCTGCATGAAGTTTTTGAAAATTTGTTGATACAAATATTGTACCCCAGTTCCTAGTTGATAACAATGCTTTTATTGTTGTTAATCGCTGGATGAAGGATATTACAGAGAACTGCTTACGTGTACCAATAACACGGGTACATTCGTATTGCTATTGAGTCACCCCAGATATCTCGAGCTCGTTTGTTTTGTATTGTGTTTATGAGATATGGGGCATTTATCCCTTTGTCTCACTGTCTACTGTTCAGCGTCCACTACTTGGTTACCGGTAATCCCTAGAGCAAGATTCTCAAAGTGTGTCTCCTTGAATGTTAACCCTTTTGTTTCTTTTGCAATCCAGTTCTCATGGCGTTTCTGCAATTCACAGTACAAGATAAATTCAGCGTGTAAACTCCCTTCGATAAAAGATTTTTGATAACCACTGTTTTGACGACCGATGTAGCACGTGGGAAAAACTTAAACTGTACGCAAGTGGTGTCCTCAGAGAGATTTTATACTGATTTTTTTTAAAATATAATAACAAACCATTGTCCAATTACAAAAAATATACACCATGAAGTGGAAAAAAGAGCAACGGAGAGAGTCGTAAAGAATGACAAAAATCATTTAGACTAGTACCAAAAATTTCAAGACCATGGCTTGAGTTGATAAGTCTCGAAATGCTGGGCAGTGGAGAACGATACCCATAATTAGTAGAGTGATGATTGAGGAACAGCAATTCATTATTTCTGTATATATTTACACTCTTAAAAAAAACTTTTAAAAAATACCGTCTGTTTCAATGACGTTACAAATATATAGACACGTTGTAGCGCTCTCATCGATGAGAAAGTGTTTCGAATACACTGCAAAGACTACTAAAACCAAAGGAATAACATTTATTTTCAAAGTACGCGCAAATTACTTATTATTTTAGACAACACAACTATCTCCATTGTTGACCAACATAACGACGTCTTCGCGTAAGCGAGTAAGCGAAGTGCCATCTCACTCTTACCAGAGCATTCCGATCTTACATATGTTTCGTTCAAACACACATATTCTATGAATGTCTATCTTTGTCATACAAGATGATACATGACTGATATTTGAATGATGAATTAACTGGTAACGTAAGTGTGTTTGTTACTTGCCACATTTTGTGTTAATATTCAAAGGCTTTAACGTGGCTATATATTTGTAACGTCATTGGTCTGCTTAGTAAAATTTGCAAATCGGAAATCCTTCAATTTGACGGGTGCTGTAAACCTAGTGTTAAAGCATTATTTAAAACCGAGTAGTTTTATCTTCACTGGCCTATATGTAATCTATCGGTGTAGTTAGTTGTTACGGCTGTCGGGTGGTCCAACCTTTCATGACGTGTGAGGACCCCCCGACACCGCAGGCCTGGCTACAGCAACTGGCCCTACTGTATGCGGCCAGGACCCAGGACCGAGGGCCAGGCCGCCTAATGGACGAGCCCGACGTGTCAGGATAACAGCGCTGAGGGGAGGTGACAACACCAGCCCGACTGAACACTAAGTGGGCTTGTATTAGGCGATTGTTGGGCTTGATGAGTGATGCATTTACTAATGTAAAGGGTTTTGATTGGTTGGTTGATGATTGTTTAGGATTAGGAGGATTGATTTAAGCTCTTTAAATGCTTTTTGATTTGGATCAAGGTTAAGCAACTTATGGTAAAGGTTATTGTTATTATGACCAAGGTCTAACTAAACTTGGTTCATATATATATTCAAATGCCAATTTGTAGCTGTACTTAAAAAAAAACGGTTTTCTTGCTTTTAATTATTTTTTTTCGACATTTTATTTTTTCATGGGTAGGTACTTTTTTTGTTAAATTTTTTTTTTGTGCAGAATGTTTAGAGCTCTTTATTTTTTTTTTAATGACGAAACGGAATAGAAACTTAAATTAAATATTCTGATTTTTTAAAATGATTATAATCTTTTTATGTATTTTTTTCTGTATAAAAACTTCACGTAGGCAGAAACGACGAACCACCATACAACTCTGTATTGGCACACACTTCTTGCTTCATTCACATTGATACATCGTCTCATAAATACTCTTCTGTTATTCTGACTCTTCACATAACCTGACTCAAGTATTTGATTCACTTGATCGTGCCATGGCTTCATCGGGCGTCCCTGACTTCTTCTTCTATTCATTTCCGCGTCATATATTATTTTCACACTTATTTCTTCGTTCATTCGCTCTACGTACCCAAACCATCCAAGCGTTTCTTAATCCTATTCATAACGCTTACATCAGCCTGACATTCTTTCCGTATATTTACATTTTTAACACGGTCATACATGGTTTTACCGCACATGCGCTTCAGGGATCTCATGTCTACAGCATTCAGTCTACTTGCATCCTTCCTCTGACAGTTCCATGTCTCACTGCCAAACATCAGGGTTGGTATAAGCACTCCATTGTGGACTGCTAGCTTTGCTTCTTTGGACAATATTTTATTTGCGCTAACAGCGTGCAGTCTTCCATTAATGGAGTTCCCCGCATTCACCCTTCTTTCAATATCCTCATCAGCCTTTCCGTCTCTCGTAAACATACTTCCCAAATACACAAACTCACCCAGTTGCTCCAAGTAAAACAACTAGTTGGAAAAATGAATGTCAGTCGACCGCTAGATCGGCAATGTCATCATCGATTGATCATATTATGTTATTTTTTTATGTTATCACTTTCATTGTTTTCATTTAACCCATATGCATTTTTATTCACACCGGTCTGTTCAGCTGAAATAATTTATTGTTATTATTTGGGAAACCAACAGTTTACATATAAATTAGGTAGAATATTACATGGGTAGTATAAATTTAACTTTTTGGAGGTTTCCAATTGGGTAGTTATATAAGTAAGTTAATCTGATTTTAAATATCAAACAAGAAATTAAAATATATTTTTTTAAAACAAATCAATTTTAAAATATAGAAATACAAAAAAAGAAGCATGAATTTAAAAGTTTCACAACAATAAGTTTAAAAGGGTTGAGGAAAGAAAGGACATGAGGGGGGATCAATCAAGATGAAATAGATATGTGTGATTTTATATTAATACAAGTTTATTTTTAAATATATACATATATTAAAGGAAAAAAGTTAAAGTTAAAAGATTGGTAGTACCGAGGGATGAGTATGTATCTGAAGTTATAATGACTCGAGAGATCATCGGTGTGACTTTAGGGAGTGAGGTGCAGAGTTAAAAATGTCTAATTTTGGTTAGTTATTATATCAGCAGTTTTTATTATTAGTAGTTATTATTAATATTCATGCATTTATCACATAACACCATATTGATTAATACATCGCCATAAGTTCTCGTCTCTGCACTTTCTCCGGCGATCAACGATCAACGATGACCCATCAGCGCCGCCGCCGTCAATACTCGTCGCATTAACGATATTAATAATAATTAGCTTTCCATCCCTAATTACCCCTCGAGATTGATCGCCACCATTACTTACGGTACACTTTCATGGCGACCCCTATAAATAATGGCATGTTATGCGCCGATGGCGGGGCACCTTTTTACAAAGCCTATTAGATTGAGGAGCCTTTCACAAGAATTACCGACCAGCTCCATACTTTTAAAGATTTCGTTACTTACTGACCATCGAGCTGATTCCCTGCGAAGGTAGAGCGCCATTCACTTCGTGTCCTAGCCCTCACTTTGATCGATACATGCCCGGATGCATAGTATATGGAAAATCAGAATCAATTACAGCCTCCGTGGTCGAGTGGTTTAGACGTTCCACTACAAATCCAGAGGTCTCTAAAAATATTTTTATTTGCGGCACGTTTCGGATGGTAGATACTCTGTATCGCCCTGGTTATAGACCACCACCAAGAATCAAAACGTTGTTTGAAATGGCTTGAGCCGTGTTTGGTGACCGGATCTGATTATCCAGATACTTCTCAACCTTCCTCTTTCCCATCTTCTTCCCCTGCTTTACTATCTTCGGCCTCACAACATACCCCCATTAAGGATGCCATAGTCTTACTGACTTCCAGACGATTGGGAGCAGTTGGGAATATTGTGCAGTATTTACTAAAAAAAAGGATTGCTTATAGTTGTTAATACATACGCAGAGGTCGATGGTCTATTACCTTCACGGAATGTATATACAAGAAGGCTATAATATCATATATATTTAAACAGTTTTAAACTAATGTAATCAAACAAGTACAATGTACGGAATGTTTATATTTGCTACTTGTTCTTACTTTTCGTATGAGTAAATAATTTTCACTTTTATCGCTGTTAAATGTATCTTTATATTTAAAAGCCCACTTGGTCGTATACTTGGAGTGAGAATACAATATATAGAGAGAGAGCTAAATATTTTTACCCAACCAATACGAATTTGCGATAAATCACTTTCTCCGGGTTATCGTGTCATATACCAAGAGAGAGAAAGAGACGAGAAAAGTCTTCACATATAATATTGCAGCACTTCTAAGTATGTAAGAATGTTCTCCGTCCGCGCTAACTTCACATTGTCGAGTCGTTTAACTTACGTCAACGGATTTTTGAGGTTGTTTCCCATATGCGTGTTTATTAAAATACTTGCAGTGGTTATACAAATAAATCTAACATTGTGGTGACATGTGCGATGCGTGAATATTCAAATAAGACAAACAAAGATTATAAAACATCACTTTACAGAGGTATTTCAACACTTTTAAATATTTTCACATTTTTAATGATTAAAAATACATAAAATCAACAAAAACCTTCATCAAAAACAATTATTATTTAGGCGAACCTTCTGTTATTAGTATCTGTGTGATATTTTGGCTTTATGAATCATTTTAATGGTGTATTGAGATTATTTTGGTTCAATGTGTTTTATGTTTATTGAAAATGTCCGAATTCCATTTGGGCCGTAACTAATAGGCTATCCAACATCCTTTAACATATCTTTGTATCGTTCTATCGAGTCAGTATACAGTCAACCGACCTGATTACACTGTTTCGCAAAGGTTCCTTTTCGTGTGTGCACTACGTCTGTCTCGACACAGGAATGTCCTAGTGAGACAGACATGGACCAAACCCATGTATTTTCTTATATTTTAGCAAGAATAAATAAATAAATATATTCTTACTTAAAGGTCGTATACAATTAAATAAATAAATAATGTACAGAGCGCCGGGTTATTGGAAAAGCCACCTCAACGTGTACATAGAAATGTATTGTTGTGACTCGAAGCGATAACAACCGCTGATGTCTGCTACAAATTTCATGACGCTCTCCTAATTGCCCCCGGGGTCCAGTTTCCTGAGAGGAGCGAGATCAGCGGACGGGAGCAGGACGGGCGGCTTATCATCGAGACATAAAATAAACTTGTAACCGACATCAAAATTATCCGGCCCCAACACCCGTCACCCGTCACCCGGCGGGCCCTAAAAGCCTCTTAACCCATTATTTCTGTATTTAAACATTCCGTTCTTCCGTTCAGTGCCTGATTCAAAATACTTTTTTTGAAGAAACACCAACACTCCTAAGGTGACAACCTGACAATATTTGAATTTCTCCTACTTCCATGGTGATCAGCGAAAATATTTGATTTCACAATGGCACATTTTGACACAACGACACATTTCTTTAAACTATTTTCTAATACCCACCATATTCTCATTGTGTTGGATCGACGGCCTCCGTGGTCGAGTGGTTAAGACGCTCGACTACGAATCCGGAGGTCGCGGGTTCAAACCCGGTGTGCGCAAATAACTTTTATTTAATCAATATGTGTCATAACACATTTAATTCGTTTAAAAATAATATATAGTATAATTACGGCACGTTCGAGAGCGGTAGATACTCTAAGTATCGCCTTTTTTATAGTGATTACCGCATTAGAGTAATATAAATACTGACTACAGAAGCACTCCCTTCCTGTATATTATTGCTCTGAGGATAAATCCATCTACATTTTTGATATGTTCCTGTTTCCGCTGTTAACTTGATGATAAACCGCATTTTACTTATTTTTCTCATTACATTTTATAATTCGTATCATTGCACCGTTTCGTGGGACTCGGTCCCCCTAAGGCTTTCACGATAGCAGTTCAAAAATGTTAAAATCTACCTCTCGGAATTTTCGGGTCGAGGAACGTCACTACCCGAAAAATACCTGAAGTTGTCGCGTGCTTGTTGTACAAAAAACACCCGTCGATGGCCGCACTCGCGTCCCGAGATACTGCGACAAATAATCCCCGCGAGTAGAGGCAGATGGGTCCCGGCGTTCGGGAGAACCCGCGATGCGCGCTGGACCGGGCGAATGTGTACAAATCACTCGCTTCGTCGTCGACAAATCAATGCAATACCGTTTGACTTTTGTTGACGATCTGTTTGTTATTAGCCCTTTACTGTTTTGGGATTAAGGTCCTTGACCAAACCGCTCGGCTGTGGATCCAAAGATCGCTGATTCAAATCCCGACGTGCGCAAATAATTTGTATTTAATGTATACTTGCGACTTACGACACGTTCCAGAGTGGTAGATACTCTATGTATCGCCCTGGTGAAACCTCCATGGTCGAGTGGTAAGACGCTCTAGAATCCAAAGGTCGCGGGTTCAAACCCGGCGTGCGCCAATAACTTTTATTCAATTAATATGTGTTATAACACATTTAATTCATATAACAACAATAAAAAGTATATTTGCGGCACGTTCCAAAGCGGTGGATACTCTAAATATCGCCCTAGTGAAAGACCACAATTCAGAATCGCAACGTTGCTTGAAATGGCTTTAGCCGTGTTTGGTGACCAGATCTGAATAGTCAGGTACTTCCCAACCTTCCTCTGCCAATTTTCTTTCCTTCCTCACTACCTTCAGCCTCACAACATACCCTTTTTGGGGATGCCTTAGTCTCACTGGCTCCAGACGGTTGGGAGCAGTTGAGACTCTTGACCACCAGTCAGACTCGAAACGTTGCTTGAAATGGCTTTAGCCGCCTTTGGTGACCATATTTAAATAGCTAGGTACTTCCAAACCTTTCCCTTCCCTGTCTTCTTTCTCTACCTAATACCTTCAGTCTCATAAAATACCCCAATTGGGGATGCCATAGTCCTACTGGCTTTAGACGGTTAGGAGCAATTGGGACTCTTGTGCGATATTCAGTATTAAAAAATAAAGCTACGGCAGATCATGCAGCACTGCCTATATAATAATGATAATAGTGTCTTCCTCGGGGGTCCCTGACTTCTTCTTCTATCCTTTTACTCGTCATATATTCTCCTGACACTACTTTTTCTCCGTTCATTTGCTCTAAATATCCACACCATCTTAGCGTTCCATTCTTAGAATTGTTAATATACTTCACATCGGCTTCGCATTCTGTGTTTTAAAACGCATCCGCCTCAAGGATTTCATTTCTTTATAATTTCGTCCATACACTGACAGTTCCATTCCCCAATGACATTGGGGTTCGGTGTCAAATCTTCATTGGGTAAAAAGGATTCCGATGCAAATGAGGAACTAATTTCCTTTAATGGCGCAGAAACGAGTTAAACCCAGCCAAATGGTTTAATTTGAGTAAAGTTTTTCGAAGGACTATTGAGTAGGTGAATAATTTTAAGTCAAAGCTTCATTGGGTAAAAAGGATTCCGATGCAAGTGAGGAACTAATTTCCTTTAATGGCGCAGAAACGAGTTAAACCCAGCCAAATGGTTTAATTTGAGTAAAGTTTTTCAGTTTATCGAAGGACCTATTGAGCAGGTGAATAATTTTAAACATCTGAAGAGAAGAAGCCAAAGCAGTGTTTATTTTAATTATGTGTTTTCTCTTCAATAGTGAACAATCAGTCGTGTGGTAAAGTGTCCACTTCGCTCTTCTGTACAGAATTTGGTGGCCTTTGAAATACGGGCCTTAAGAGCTAACCCTTAAGACCACTCAAGAATCACGCTGAATGTCACTTTGTACCATTCTAATACAAGAAATGTTAAAAACGATTTATCTGCAAATTTACTATGGGTAGTTAGAATAATGTCTGAGGTTTCCAGTGAATTCAATGTTTTAACTGTAATCATTTAAACTCTATGAAAAACATATTTCAATGTCAGAAAAAAGGTGCAGTTTGAAAAACCAGCAAAAACATTATTGAACGTTTTACTTAAAATTCCAGCATGCATTTCATAAAGAGTTTAAAAGATCACAGTATAATAATTGTATTTACTGGAAACCTTAGACATTTTACTGACTATCTGTATAGAAGAAACATATAATTTAAGAAGAATGCTAAAAGAGTCCAGGACGAAACTCAATGACTGTCGTGTCAAAGTATATTATTATGAAGTAAATATAAAAATACAAATTAGGGAAAAGAGTTTATTTAATTTCTCTTCACTCCGTCCTATATTACGATTGTTTTTTTTGTGTTATAAAATTAATATATTCTTTAAAATACAAGAATACTTTGTTTAAAACCACCAATTTATTATGTTGACCGCCAACCGGTTTCGCTTAGATCAAGCTTCGTCAGGGTACATATAACTTTTATTATTTTATTTTTCTTTTATTTTATTTTAGGCTCTTTTATTTTTATTTCTTTTATTTTAAGCCGCTAGGAGATTTTTATAGTAAATACCCTTCAAAAGTCTCAACCGTCTGGAGCCAGTGGGACTATTGCCTTTCCGATTGGGGTATGTTGTGAGGCTGAAGATAGAAGAGAAGGGAAGGAGATGGGGAAGAGGAAGGTTGGGAAGTACTTGGTTATTCAAATCGGATCGCCGAATACGGCAAAACCCATTTGAAGCTACGTTTCGATTCTTAATGGTTGTCTTTCACCAGGGCTATACCACTCTGCAACGTGTCGCGAATATTTATGCTTTACATTATTTTATATGAATTAAATGTGAAATAACACATATTAATTAAATAAAAATTATTTGCGAACGCTGGTATTTGAACCCCCGTCCTCTGAATATGTAGTCGAACGTCTTAACCACTCCAAATGCTTAGACCACTAGAAGATACTGGTATTTTCATCTCGCAAATTAATTTTATTGAATTTCTTACGGGATTTAATAAATTCAACCCGTATATCAATTTTAGAAAACCTCTCAAATTCATATAATTTTTTAAACAATACCAATATAAACACATGATGTTGCTTCGATAACCGCGATACAAAATACAAAATCAATAGCGGGTATGCCCGCTATTCTAGATACCAAATCAACGGTGTGCCCGCCACTTACAAAATCCCCGTTGCAAGGGCCGCCCCTTCGCAGACCGCGGTACCTGCCTGAAAGTATTATGTACGTATGTTACCTACACCCCATAATGTTCCCCTGGCCCGAGGCAGGTTGCAACACATTAACGCCACACTCCCCGGAGACGAGGCGCTGCGGCCTCCGGGACATTGCAGAGAGATCGAGATGTTTGCGCACCATTTTTATACCTCGAACGACGGAACGTCCTGTACATCCTCCTGCTGATTGCTTGAAAATTTTATTATATAAATTCTATTAGCACATTTATTTATATAATATTTGTTATAGGTAGGATTAACTTCTGGAATGCCGGATTCCTGCAAGGTACAGTTACCGTCGTACTTTGCTGACTGTAAATTCCTAATATGATAACACTCTTGGAGTAACAATGTATGGAGAAAGAGCTAATTATTTTTTACCCAACCTATACAAACTTGCGATAGATCACTTTCTGCGGGTTTTTACGTCGTACACCATGAGAGAGAAATAGACAGCAAATATAATACACCGCTTCTATGTACTGTCGCGATGATCTTGGGCTCCTAGGTCACCACGGGACTCTGCCCACATTTTTTATTATGCCACTAAACTTGACACAACTAAACGGTTTTTTAGGTTATACTCGTATGCTATATTTTGTTGATAATAATACTGTGAAAAAGTGGTTATACGAATAAACAAAAACATTATGTCGATATGTGATATGCATGGATGTATACATACCATAGCCTTAGTCTTAGCCACGCCCAGGACCGCCGAGTCAGGTAAAAATCATCAAAAACTGACTACACTGCCTTGGATACATACCACTCTATATACTCTAAGATAACACTTACAACTCACTTGTGTTTTAATAAAAGATTTTTGATCACTAATGTACGGGAACTATTATTTAATTTTTGTGTGCTATCCATATTTGAAAACGTTTCACTTTTTACCATTTTTACTGTATTTATTTCATGTATATCTCTTTTGTTATTATTCTCTGCACTCATGCAATTACTTTATGTTCATTTAATATGTTAAAGTCCATCAAGGCGTTAGTAAATAAATAAATAAAAACCACTGGTTCCTCTCCGCAATATGTGAACCAGTTCCAAAAAGAACCGGTTCTTCGGGTATTTTAATTAATTTCGGTACATTTTAGCTAAAATCGGTAGATCTACCGACAGTGTTATCTGTCTTATTAACTGACTTGTGCTTTTTTGCTAATTTAAAATATGAATGTAGTTTTCTATTCTTTTTCCACGACTCTTTATATTAATTTACGTATTTCAGCTTGAACTGTTTTGTTTTGAATTTTTTACATTATTTAACCATCACAACATTATTTGAATGCCACACAATGGCAGCTTACACTACAGCCCGTCCAGCACCACATCTTTATCATTGAAATCCGCCAAGTCGATATTCATCCGCTGTTATATTGTGAATATCAATTCGATAAATGAATACTGTTGTTTGATAAAATTTATGTTATTATTGTATCGACGAACCGCTGAAACCACATCGCGTTGGGGATTTCACTTGCGCAATGAAATGCCTCGTATTCGAGATTAACTATTTTTATTTATTTATTGCAGCCCACTCGAGGCGTGTTAGAATTCTCGTGGTCGCGCGTGCCTCTTTATGTGTGACTCGGATTAGATCGACATCTCTTTACAGTTCCGATTGACGTATTTTCTTACACATTGTATTCTGTTTTGATAGACCAAGTCTCATTCTCCATTGAAACTTTCATCACAATTCTTTGTAGATATATGTCAGCTCTGAATTGTCTCAATTCTTCGTTTCTTTCGCATTCATCCTCTATATTAAACTTGATAATAATATTTCACCAGCCGACGATGGCGACAGCTTTGCAGAGTTGTAAAGTTCTTTGCAATTGGTTCATAGTGAATGTGTTTAAAACCAGATAAGTTTTTTCACATGTAGAATTAAAACGTAATAATATGTATTTTCACCGTCTTCCAAAGTGGAAAACACGCTTGAAATGAGTAGAAGATACTCTCAGAATCGCCCTGGTCAAAGACCACTATTCAGAATCGGAAAGTTACGTGAAATGACTCTAGCCATGATTGATGACCAGGTTTTTAAATAACCAGGTACTTTCAAACCTTCCTCTTTCCTATCTCCTTCCTCTCCCCACTACTTTCAGGCTAACCACGTACCCCAATCAATAATAATAATATTTGGATAATTTATATAGCGCCGTTTTTGTGAAAAATCACCTCAAGGGCGCTGTACAAATCTTAATTTCTACTTAATGTTAATTCTTAGTTTTTATAAATATACAGCAACATTACTTACCTGTCAGGTCACTTCTGGCAGGACACAATCACCATATCATAATAACTTAAAATTGAGCTGATTCTTACATTAATTTTTGTTTATTTTTTTTATTTCTTTGTTATTATTTTTTCATTTTTAGGGCATGAGAGGAAATTTAAAATAAAGTATATCGGAGGTATTTTTAATTTTTCGTAGTGAAGAACAGATAATGGTGATAATCTTCTAATGAATTTAAGGAATGAGAGTCTGAAAAGTTTTCTTGGTATACTCCCACTGGCTCCAAACGGTTGAAAGCAGTTGGGACTCATGTGCGGTTTTCACATAATGGTTTTTGACTATATTTGAATAGTCAGGTATCTCCCTACCTTTATCTTTCCTTACTCATTCCCCTCCCACCACATCTTTCATACCTACAGACAAGATTCCCAAAATGGCGACGCTATGTTGTCACTCTCGTGCGTTATCATATTGAAAAAACACTAAAACGTATAAGCATTTGTTATACTTTTAAAATTCGATTTGACCGATGTTTTCAACGTGAACGTCATCACGGCCGTTTTGAAGAAAAGTGAGATAAACTTAATTTATTTTTACATATTTAAGGGCTTCAAAAAATCTATTGAATGCATCGTTTTTCCTAATTTTCGATTGAAATTTTAAACAGTTTTCACATATTTGGAAAAAATTACCTTATTAAAACCTATTTCCTGGACAAAATTAAAGGCCGATTGTATTTGCTTTCCTGCGAAAAAAATTGATAGATTATTCATTGTATCGGTTCAGAATAGATTCATATAATGGCTCTAAAATTAACTTTTCACTAAAAAAACCGTCAAAAAGCTGATAAAAGAGGACGGACTTTCATCACTGAAGCGTAGAATTGCTATTTTAAAAGCGACCAATCGGGTTTTCTTTCGTTTTCCATTGGCTGGAGACGATTCCCACAGCCACTCAGATGATTTCAGTTTGTCAGTAAAATGAGAAAAATGTTGACAGAAAGAAAAAACTTTGACGAAAACTGTCCAATCGCTTTATCCATAGAGACAACGTTTATAAAGTTCTGGTGAGATGTAGGTATCATTCAACCGTTGAAAAAGTTAATCGTTTACCGCAAGTACGATAATACCGGCCTATTCAGTTTAGATAAATCGGAACTAAATAATTTCTTTGTTAAATCTCGTCTGGTTTTTATTAATTTAAAAACTTCACACCGGAAAGGTTTTATTCGATTATTCGCCAAAAATATAAAATGGATATATTTAATTCCGCTTTTTACGTTCCTTGGATTTTAGTTTACTGTAACTAATCTTCTATTAATAACTATCGGCAACTCTTTTTATAATAGCTCAAACATCTCACTCCGTGTTTAAATTAATGTTTTTAAAAATGTGAGTAATTATAATTATGTTATGATTGTTTTTTTATATTTATTTAAAGAATTCTGGGAAGCGTTACGTGGTCGGTGACGAATTCTTTCAAAATTACAATAATAAATGTTTATTGCATGATTTTTTCTCTTGCTTTGTCGATTTAATTACATAATCAGAAATGACGCAACCGAGATTATACGGATATGAAAATAAAAAATATCGTTCAAATTAAGTGAAAATCAACACCATTTTATGTAATCTTCTATTATTTATTTTCGTTTGAATTGTTATATTGTTTATGGAATGAATTGCAGTTTATTTTCAAAAGTTATTTTATTAACAATGATGGTGTCACGGTTGTCACCTTCATTGCTTACTTTTCTTATTCAATTATTGTTAGCAACCTTTCCAACAGCTAATTCTAGCGCAATATTGATTTTTTGTTTGTTTTGTTGACTTCAACTATTTTTGTAAATCTTGTCTTACTAGATATTTATAATGAAACTTTCTTTTTCGCCTTTCCAAGGGCATTTTCAAGTTGAGGCTATTATTGGCTTACG
Organism: Drusus annulatus; assembly: GCA_022651775.1. Taxonomy (NCBI): domain Eukaryota; kingdom Metazoa; phylum Arthropoda; class Insecta; order Trichoptera; family Limnephilidae; genus Drusus; species Drusus annulatus. The sequence continues at coordinate 280,476 of JAGWCC010000023.1, forward strand.
CTTTATTAATATAATATACATATTGATGAGCCCTACCCAAAGTAATTTCTGCAATTTAATATCTGCGGGAGCGAAGTTTTAAGTATTTTCATGTTATACTAAAGCACTAATACTTAAAACTATCCTTAGTTGTTAAACTTTTTTTATATATTTGTTCAAATGATGAAATGAATAACATTAATATCTTAGCAATAAACATTTACCTGGTAAAACAAAATAGGGTTGTTATCAACAATGGTAATACACGAGTTTTTTCTATGTCACAGATTTCTGCAGATAAGTGTAGTCAAATAATTACCTCCTCGTAATAAGTAATAATAATTTAATGATAGTTGGCGTCAAGAGGAAAGAGGCGTTTAGCCTCCCCCACCCTGCGTTGGGAGAGTCCCACTAGACCACGCCCCTGGGGAATAAACTATATAATTCGCCGTCACTTGCTGATTTATTAACTGTCATCTCGTTTTGCGTCATTCCGTTAATGGCCGCTATCTGAAATCGTCAGATTGACTCAAATAACCCTCTTCAGATACAACTATCATCAATTTGTTTTGTTAATCCTTAAAACTATGTATTTAAATGTAAACCTCGGGGGGTTGATTCATTTACTGTCATATCTTATCATTACATTTAACTAATGGTCGCAATCTTAAGTCGTCATTTTCATCACACAAATTACCTGAAATTACATATTTCAAACTTAGAGACAACCACTATCGATTTTCGGTGTGAATATGCGTCCATTTTTAAATACAAACTAAATAGGTTGATTTATTAAAAGTCAGCACGCAAAAACACGCACTTTTCGGCTTTCTAGTACAAGCTAAAATACAAATTATTTAAATGTTCATTCTGTACGGGTAGTTAGAAAAGTGTTTAAAGTTTCCAGTGAATACAATTCTTTAACAGTCATTATTTAAATTCTTTTTAAAATGCATTCTGGAATTTTAAGGTAAAACGTTAAAAAATGCCTTTGCGTGTTTTCAAACTGCACCCTTTTCTGACATTTTAGTATGTTTTTCATATAATTTAAAGGATAATAGTTATAAAATTGTATTCACTGTAAACCTCAGACATACTTCTAACTACCCATAGTAAATTTGCAGATAAATCGTTTTTACCATGAGTAAACGTTTGCTGATAAATCGTTTTTTAATATTGCTTGCATTATTGTATTAATTTCCTGTCCACAAAGTGACTGATTTAAAATGGCGGCGTACTGTTTTGACAGCGTGACGGTAGGCGAGTTTTCTGTTGGTTGATTTTTTACTGTATTGAGTGGTTGAAGATTTAAATATCACGCGTGTTTTCAAACCAAGAGTCCGTCTTAGATGACATTGAGTTTAGGTCAAGACGCTTGACAAAAATGCCGTAAAGGAGATACACAATGTATCACGGAATATACTATGAAACAATATACCCACATACAACATGTTCATGCTTACAAACTATCAACCTTCACCAAGCAATAATAGACACTCCCAATGCACTTCACTAATATAATTTAATAATCAAGTTATAAAATAGAAATATGTTTTATTTAAATATAGAGACGCGTTTAACTATTTGGTGACAGGGATGTAATGATAGAAATAACGGCGTTGTATTGACAGACGTGACAGCAGACGGGATAAGGTTTGAAAAAAAGCGACGTTGCCAGCCAAACTTGCGGAAGGAGCTAACTAACGAATATTCCGATGATTAGAGTTATCTAATGAATAGTAGTTTATTGAGAGGTGGTGAAATAGCCCCTTAGCGTCATTCTTGAGTGGTCTTAAGGGTTAGCCCCTAAGGCCCGTATTTCAAAGGCCACCAAATTCTGTACAGATGAACGAAGTAGACACTTTACCACACGACTGATTGTACGCTATTGAAGAGAAAACACACAAGGTTTTTCGTAGAATTTAAAGGATTACAGTTAAAAAATTGTATTCACTGAAAATTGCCGAAATGTATTTACCTACCCACACAAAATATGCAGATAAATCATTTGTAGTATTGCTTGCACCAGAATTCTACAAAATAACTTTTAGTGTCATTGTTTAGTGCTGACCGTTGACTGTATCTCTTATGGCATCATTCGATTGATGGCCGTAATCTGAAACGGTCATAGGCATCAGACAAACTACATACAAATGTCATACTTTAGAAACAAACGATTTCCGTTTTGTGTCGTTGTTGTAAATATTAAAACTTTTATAAATACAAACCAAGAGCCTGATCCATCATTGCATCATCTAAATGATGACGGTAATCTGAAATCCCCAGTCATCAGACAGATTATCTCAAATAGCATTCTTGAGAGGCAAATATTACCTTGTTTGTTTTGTCAATATTCAAACATGACCTGCATTGTGCAAATATAGACCATGGCTGGCTGATGTATTACCTGTTATCAGACAAATCAATCAATAAATAAATAAATCATTGTGTATCAGACGAATTATCTCAAATTATATACTTGAGAGACGACCATTATCCAGTTTGCTTTCTAAAAATGCAAGTCTCAACAAAATCAAAGGGAGGCAGGTGTGCGAGTGTGCTACGTGTTTTACTTGAATGTGATTTTTTCTCTCAACGAAAATAATACTTGGCACTATTCACCTTTGAGCTGTAATTACGTAAAAAGCAATCATTTTTGCAGGTAATGCGCTTCAAACCGCAATTATCAATTCCCACTGCCGCCATTGATTCCAATATGCACACATTAATTTATTTTTTGTTAAAAAATACTGACAAGAGAAGATATTTCTATTGGTAAGGTCATCAGTCGTCACTCGAACAACTGTGGGCTATTACGATTATTTTGTTAATAACGCTTGTTGAATGAATAGATTAACTTGATTTTTTTGTTATTTATAGCGAATACCGCACAAGAGTCCCGACTGTCTAGAGCCAGTGAGATTATGGAATCCCCAATCGGGGTATGTTGTGAGGTTGAATGTAACGGGGAGGGGGAGGAGATGGGGAAGAGGAAGGTCGAGAATTACCTGGCTATTCAGATCTGGTCACCGAACACGACTAAAGCTATTTCATGCAACGTTTCGATTCTGAATGGTAATTTTTCACCAGGGCGATGCTTGGAGTATCTACCACTCTGGAACGTGCCGCAAATATGCTTTATATTATTTTATATTTATTTAATGTGTTATGAAACATTTGTGTTTAGATAAAATTTATTTGCGCACGCCGGGTTTGAACCCGCGACCTCTGGATTCGTAGTCGAGCGTCTTACCACTCGACCACGTAGGTTGTCGAAGATTTTACGCTTTGATGAAACCCCCAGCATTATTTACGGTTGATTATGTTATACTTAAGTAGGTACATATTTAAATAGTTTTTGCACCCACCGCTCTCCTGAAATAAAAAACTATTTTTATTATTATGTTTATTATTTTAAATAGTTTTTTTTCTGGGATCCCCCTCATCTCTAATCGAACCTACGGGGTTTTTAAATATGTTTCAGATCGTTGAGGCAATAGCAAACAATTCGTGGGACCATATTATTAAACCTCGCTACGAAATTATGCATCATCCCAATTCACCGACATCTGCAACTCTCGCATTTTTTTCGTCTTAAAATTCCTCATCTTTGGTGGTCAAATGATTATAGCGTATATTCAATAAGAACATACTAGACATTCAATCAATCACCACACGGTCATCAAACAAAATTATTTATTATTTAGTCGTAAACTTTTAAGATTTTCGTACTTTAATTTCTGAAATCCGGCTTGAAGGACCAAATTACTTTTTTATGATTCTGATCTCTGACTGATTCATTGAATGAAATTCACAGTAAACATTTTATTGACAGCGTGTTCCCACACCGGGAGACATTGCGAAAAAAACATTAAACGTTATTTGTTAACACCCATCGACAGAATGATTAACGCCGCCATTGAAGATATTATTATTAGGTGTATTATTATTATTGTAGGTTTATTATTATTTTTCTCGTCGCTTCGTATCGGCCGAGTGTCCCTGGAGCTAATAATAGTGATTCTGTAATAGTTGGTAGTTTATACCAGATAGGTACTGTGAGAGGTAATACTAGCAATTACTGATGACGATATTCATCTCCAACAGGTGTATTAGGCTCTGCATGCAGGTGGATAGCCTTCACTTAATGGCTGAATAACCAAAGAGGATTAATTTTTTGACGATGGTAACTTTTTAGCAGAGATTCCTATAAATTAGTCCAAATTATATGCAATACTAATTAATTACTACCCAAGTTTGCTCGAGTTGAACACTTTTTTGTTTTCATTGAATATTTGAAAAAGATATAACGTAAATAAACATGACGTTTTGTTTTATTTTTTTTAATAATTATAATAATATTTTATTTAATAATGAATGTATTTTTGGAAGCTCTTTAGCTCACGTGGGAAATTACGTTTCGAACTGAAAATAGTTAGACTAGAAATTTCATAAAAAATAGCTACACAAATTTCATTATGCCAAAATATTGCCCTTCGGGATTTTTGTCGCTTTGTCACATAGATTTTCTGCTTTAAAGGGTTGCTTTGGTTAAGGTTTTGCGTTGGACTTTATGATAATGCCGTATCGCTGAGGAGTTATTAATTATTATATTTTCGTAGAAAGCAATCACTCTGTGGTTTGACATATTTAATGAAAGAAAAAAAACTTTGTGTAAGACCACAGATTTATTTTTATTTTTTATGACCTCTGTTATAATTTAAATATTATTCTTTTGTTTTTTCAATGTTCTCTTATTTTAAATTGTGTTTTCCCTCTTTATATATATGATTATATATAACCACACGCTATGTATTTTAGTTTAGTTTAATGTTGACCCTGATGATGCTTAGGCTAAGCGAAACCGGTCGGTCATTAAAATTAAAAGAAAATCTGTGGTCTTATACAAAGTTATTATTTCATTTTCATTATTATTATTATTTTATTTATTATATTACGTTGATTTACAATCAAGACATTTACCAAAATTACACACAAAATAACAATAAAATTCACATTTCACTTACACACATCACAAAAAATGGGATGAAATCTTTGGAATATATTGCCTACACATTATATAACTCGTTTCCAGATAAATGGGAAACCAGTCAATTTAATAAAAAAATCCCAAAATAATGCATTAAAATAATATTTTTTAAATTCATTTAAAGGTGAAAATACCTGATTTCCAAATCAATTTTCTGTTCCCGGTAGAGTAAAAACACCCTCATTTATTGCACTTCGTGGTTATTTTTTTTTCTCCTTTTGTTTCTATTTATAATTTAGTTGTATTTTCTATTTATACTAATTACCTCATTTTCAATACTGTAGGTTTTATGTAAATATATAAGCTTGATTACTCTGTAATTTGTAGCAAATCATGTATTGTTAGTTTCCCTTGTCCCAGAGTGAGTTTTTATAACTTATCAGGATCGCTATGTAGCAAGATATTAAAACAATTTTAAAAAGGTTCTCTTGAATATAAATTCTCGCAAAAGTTAATTTGGTGCCTTATCAAGCACCTAAAACTTTATGGATTTTCTAAATAAGTGTCCGAAGATTGAGTCCAAATTTTCGAACCTTGATTTCCTCTTTAATTGACATCATCTAATTTTATTGTTTCTAATCTTGTTATAAATAGTACAATTTCTTATTATTATTAAACGTTTAACCTAGCGAAAACCTAGCGTTAAACCTTCCTTAAAATTTTGAAATATATACGTACAGCAAGAAAACAGCCTTTCGTCAATTTCAATTTCAATTATCTTGCATCCTCCTCAGTTCTATCGTATAAACCTTCAGATGACTCGGGGCTCAGAAGAATTATTCATCTTTGCTATTTTATATCCTCTCCGTGTGTCAGCGTATCAACAAGTCAATGATCAGCGTGTTTGAGTGCCTAAACTCAAAGAGTCACCCACAAACCGCTTACCCCGAGATTTAAATAACATTTCACTTTACCCCGCAGGTAAAGTATAGAGCCACATCTCGATTAGCGTATTTCAAATGACATCTTAATTCATATCAATTATTGAAATAATATCAACAATCTTCAACGTAAGTATGAAACAGAAAAAGCTAGAAAATTAAAGAATTACAGTTCCGACCGAGACTCGAACTCGAACCTTTACTCTATCCGGGAGTAAAGCCTCTGCCAATTGAGCCACCGAAACTTATATAAATTGGCATTTTAAGCGATGTCACACTTCACTGAAAATTAATAATATTAATTATCAATTTCTTTTTTAGAGCTTTGAACACCATTACAAAGATGGCAGCCAAAGCGGAAGAAATTTAAAAATAATATTAATAATTTTCAATGAAGTATGAGATGTATTAAAATACCGATTTCTGATAAGGTCTCGGTGACTCAATTGGCAGAGGCGTTACTCCCGAAGATTGAAGAATACTGATATTATTTCAATAATTAATATCAAAAATATAATGAACATAAAGGCTGATTCACACCAACCTCCGGTTCCGCTCAGTGCCGATATTGTTCCGCAAGAGAGCTTATTGATATGGTATGAATATCGATCAAGGAGTATGTGCCAGGACAAAGTTGTGTGGCAGTATATCCTTCTGCCTACCCTTGTGATATTTAACTACTTTGTTAAATAATTATTTTGGATTGTAAAAATACTAACATCGCAGATTTTTTTTTATCAAAAACCATTTTTTTATCACTAAATAATATTTTTATTAATTATTAAAAATATTATTTAGTGATAAAAAATGGTTTAAAAAAAAAATCTGCGTTGTAAGTATTTTTACACTTCACACAACAAATTTTTACAACAGGTTAAAAATTACAGAGATTTCTTAAAGCTAATTACAAAAATGTTTTTTAACAAATAATACAAAATTTAGTCGAGAAATCACTTCTTGTGTTTCTTCTTCCTTGTAATTATTTCTAGTTTAGTTTAATTTGTGATAAATTTTCTTCCTTATTGAGATAATTCTTGTGCTTAGGGAGGGAATATTACCTGATGAATTAAATACAATTAACAATCAGATTAATTCATAATAAATTTCTCAACATCTTCGTGCATTACATCAATAAACCTGAAATTCTCTCAATAATAACAAATAAATTCATTCCCATTTGTAACTACCAAGGATATCGGTGTCATCGTCAATCAAACACCAATGAAAAATCACCATCATTTTTACAAATCAGGCAGCTAATTAAAAGCAGTTAGCCTTATCCTTGACGCAACTTCTGGTGTGGATATCTAATTGAACCGAAATTGGGCACATATGATAATGGATGACGATCAGGCGATGATGCTGTGGCATTATAATATAATCTGTAATCCATTCAGTTTCATCTGACTAGCGTTTCAAAGAGTTTTTTTTTGTGTTGGTCTTCTGACATTGATTGTTCAATGTTTTAATGGTATTGTGAAATCATTGAGCTACGATACGTCCAGATAGGAAATGGTTATCCATTGGCTATGCCATTCATCATTTTAAAGTTTATTTATCATCCCGTTTATCAGCTCGTATCACATGTCAATACCTAACTAAATCTGTATTTGTCTTAAATTATTGTGTACATTGCTTATTTCTAATTTTTATAATTGTTAATTCGTGGTGGAACCTAAGATGAATTAAATAATGTAGATACGTTACTGATACAACGCGCGTGAATCGCACTAAACCGAGTCCGCGAGACATACATACCTGATATACAAATCGTCCAAATATTATTAATATTATTACTACGTCTAGTTCCACACAAACATTCTTTCGACAGACGAGCTGTCACCAGCTGTCACAAGCGCGTCGCTGAAGGCTATTTTCTGAGAAAAAATGCCTTGAGAGGTGTAAAAATCATTCGGGAGCAAAAAACATCTCATGGAGTTTCTTTCCATTCATACTTACCCACAAATTACTTATTATTTCAATTCGATAAATACAATTATTCACAAGATTTTTGGTACTCGAAAACGGTGTTAGAGAATGCAGAAATACATAAGTGTGTGGAAGACAACCAAGACTAGTGGCGCGATACCCGATTATAACAGCTGCTTGGGACGTTCATATAGCTATCTCAATCGTACACACATATTCTTTGAATGGTTATTCTTATAAGTGGGTGAAACGGAAAACAAGAAGTTACTAGTGGTGTTATATTTTTCGTAAGATTTGTATGAATATGACATGTCTTGTATTTTATGTCGATGGGCGGGAACTTCATTCTAATGATTTACTAATACTAATTTTTCAACTTTATTCCACTATTTTTTGTTAAGACCTGACCGGTTTCACTTATGACGGGCATCTTCAGACTGGTACAATTTTAAGTTAATCTATGGTCTATATACTATTGTAATGATTCAATATGTAATGCACTATATGAGGGGCTTAGAAGTAAAGGCAGCAATCAAAACACAAAAACAGATGTTCGCTAGCATTGTCAACGTTTTGAATGATTATTTTAAAAGAAAGACAAATGAATTACCGGGTTAGTGCAATTAAACCTGAACAATTTGAAACAACTACAAATAATAAAAGAAAAGCGCATTAAACGTTAAATCAACTTTCGAAGAAATAATTTAAAATGAAGGAGATTGCTGCCTTTTTTTCTTAGCCCCTCATACTCGTATATGCTATTGTAATGCATCAATATCTAATGCATCACTATGTAAGTTGTCTCCCAGAAGGTAATAAAACTACTCGAAGGTATATTTGAATATAATTGCAAAGGCGCCTCTGCCAGCAGGTTTAAAAAGTTTTTGAAAAAATTGTATTATTAAATCAATAAACATTGCTGTCATCCAGTCAAGAGTTCCAATGGTTTGCGGAAGCCAATAATTGTTTCTAAAAATCTTTTCGGAATATCTGTTGTTGTCTTTGTATATAACTTTCGCTTTTATGGTGTCTAATAAAATATTTTTGAGAAAATACTTGCTATAGTTAAATGTTCATCGTGTTCTTGGGCTTTAATATGGGATCTGGATCGTGAATTTTCGCTTTTTTAAATTTATTACCCTTGAAACAACTTGAGCCATTCTATTCCAAATATCGGTTTTACTGTCTAAAAATTCAAAATAATTTGACTTACGTGGTTAAGAGACGGTTTTATAATGGCTTCTCCGACTTAAACGGCTTTTAATTAAAGATAATTAAATGATGATTAATTAACAATGATAATTAAAGATTTTCTTAAATTTGTGTGAAAACCGCACACAAGTCCTAACTGCTCTCTGCTCTCCGAAGCCAGCAGGACTACGGCATATCCAATTGGGGTAAGTTGTGAGGCTGAAGTTAGTGGGTAGGGGAAGGAGATGGGTAAGAGGAAGGTTGGTAACTACCTGGCTATTCAGATCTGGTCACTAACCACGGATTTTGCAATTTCAGCCTTTATTATAACAATTGATGAGTTTACTATAAATTCCACCCGATGAAAACTAAACCGGTCTGAAATCCTTTTGAAAAATCAGATTTCTAGGAATATTTAATAAGCTATGGTTGTATAATAGTTGATAATTAAAAAACACAAAAACTTTTTTTATCGTTTAATTTTGTACCCTGATGATGCTTAGGCAAAGCGAAACCGGTCAGCAATAAAAAATAATTAAAATCTGTGGTCTTACACAAAGTTATTATTTCATTTTCAATAATGCTTTTTTCCATTGTCTTCGTATTGACGTAACGAAAAACAAGGATCTACAGTGTGTATTGTATGATTTTTTGTTGGAAACCCTTGTTGGAAACCCTTTGTTACGGATGAAACCGCTGGTTGACAACCCTTTGTTTCCGTTATAACCTAAAGGCTATTGGTTTCTAGAGTTTCCGTTCTTCTCGTTTGATAAGAAAGTCTACTTTAGTAGTTGTGGGCTTACTTAGCCAGTGTGCATTTCTCCATAAAAGTGTCGGAGCTTAAGATAGGCTATATTGTTATGTGTCATCCAGGCAGTAATACTAAATTAAGCGCCCGAGAGTTGAACTCTGACACGCACATTAGTCTGCCACAGCCTTCGGCCGTTATTATTGATCATGAGACGATTGCTAATAATCATCGTTGGTAGTAAGTACCGGTTTGTTTATCTTTATATAGCATATTTCACTACATTGGTTGGTTTATTAATTGGTTACATTAAATGCACATTTATTTATTATCACTGTGAAGAAAAAATTCTAATACCGCAAAATAAAGCTACAAGAAAAACACACACAGATTAGAGATGTTTTGAAAGAGCTAAATTTGATGACGGTGTAGCAAACTATGTACTATTTATTTTTATACTAACAATTATTATAGGATTGATGTCAAAGGAATTTAAAGGAAAAATAATTTACAGTTACGAGACACACGAATACGGGACGAGAAATTATTAATCATTATTAGATAATTATTAATTAGATTGCCAACAAGAAAAAAATGAACCTGTTAATTTTTTTCTTAAATTCTTAAAGATAATTGGTTTTCCATTACCATTAATGTTTGTCCGTTTAATTTTGTGATAGAATATTCTTACTTTTATAAAATGTTATTAGAAAAATATGTTCTCAATAACCGTGTCAGTGGGACTATGGCATCCCCAATCGGGGTATGTTGTGAGGCTGAAGGTAGTGGGAAAGGGAAGGAGATGTAGAAGAGGAAGATTGGCCAGTACTTGGCTATTCAGATCTGGTCACTAAACACGGTTGAAGTCATTTCAAGAAACGTTTCGATTCTGAATGGTGGTCTTTCACCAGAGCGATACTTGAAGTATCTACCACTGGAACGTGCCGCAAACACGCAATATATTATTTTATGTTAATTAAATGTTAAATAACAACACATATCAATTAAATAAATGTTATTTGCGCTCGCCACGATTTGAACCCGCGACGCCTTCAAAACCTTAGAACACACAAATGATACAACTAAATTAAGATGAATAAATAAATAGCGACACAATCAATTGTCCAAAGAAGCGAAGCTAGCAGTCAACAATGGAGTGCTTATACCGACCCTGACGTATGGCAGTGAGGTATGGAACTGGCAGAGAAAGGATGAAAGTAGACTGAATGCTGTTGAAATAAGATCCCTGAGACGTATGTGCGGTAAAACTATGTATGAACGTGTTAAAATGTGGATATCCAGAATAAATGCAAGGCTGATGTAAGCGTGATGAATAGGATCAAGAAAGGGACGCTAAGATGATTTGGGCATGCAGAGCGAATGAACGAAGAAAGGAGTGTGAAAAGAATATATGACGCGAAAGTGAATGGAAGAAGAAGTCGGTGATACCCGAGGAAGACATGGCACGATCGAGTGAATCGAATACTTGAATTACAGAAGAATATGTATGAATTTAAATGAAGCAAGGAATATTTACCCAGACAGAGTTGTACGGCGGTCCGTCCTCTCTGCCTACCCCTGAGGGAAAATGGCGTTGTGGTTAGTTAGTTAGTTCACAATCATCTGTCCAAGCATTGCCTTCTACACGTGCTGCGGGTCACTTGGCAAGTGTTATTGAAATGTTGCGATTCTTGCCATCCAAAGGCGTGTGCATTTTCGACATAAACTTATAATACTCGTATGTAACCATTTACATTCTTGTTAAAATGCCTCGACGGTGAATCGATCATGTTACATCGTTGCATGTTACATACCGTCTGCACTGAATTAGGCATCTGTCGGAAGAGTCAGCAGTGACGCCGCATCATTCAGGTCGAACCGTATATGGCATCTATCGCCCATTTCCTACACACCCATCATCGTTAGTGTTAAACGTCGTAAGCCCAGCATTACCCCGTGAACCCTGGAACCTCCGGTGCCGACAATGTCTTCGCGAGAGCTCCGTGAAACCCGTGCCGTTAGCTGCGTTAATAGTCGGCCCGTAAGGCCTCGGACCACATTTCATGCAAATACCCGATTTTGATTCAGATCTAGGAAGGTTAGATATATGTGGCGTACCTTGCTTTTTAACCAAAGGTAAGATATTACAGCTGTTCAGCCTTAAAATTGTCAAAAATCACCCTGGTAAGAGACCACCGTTAAGAGTCAGTACTTTATGAACGCAATCAAGCCTCGGCACCAAAAAATAACACTAAACGTCACTTTGGTATCATTCTAATACAAGCAATACTTCAAATGATTATTTATTTTGTAATTTTTCTATGGGCAGTTAGGAAAATGTTTAAGGTTTTCAGTGAATATTTTTTTTTATAGCTATTCGGCCTTAAATTGTCAAAAATCACCCTGAGTCAGTACTTCATAAACGCAACTAAGCCTCGGAACCAAAAAATAGCACTAAACGTCACTTTGCAGCATTCTAATACAAGCAGTACTACAAATGATGATTTATTTGTAATTTTTCTATGGTCAGTTAAGAAAATGTCTAAGGTTTCCAGTGAATTTTTTTTATCCATTATCTTCTAAATTCAATGAAAAATGTCAGCAAAATGTGCAGTTTGAAAACCAGTGATGAAGGATTTTTGAACGTTTTACCTAAACTGTTTGAATTTCTTAAAGAATTTAAAAGATTACTGCTTAAAAATGTATTCACTGGAAACCTTGGGTATTTTCCTAACTAACCGTATCGAGTTAACAGATAATTTATCTGTAGTATTGCTTGTATTATAAAGCCAAAAAGTGGGTATTTTTGGGGGCGGACCCTTAAGGTAAAATATCATATAACTGCGCTATGAAAATTCAATGTCTAACTATTATTATAACTAACTTACTAACCATCACACCGCTTCCACGTAGGGGTAGGCAGAAAGGACGGACCGCCATACAATTCTGTCTTGGCACACACTCCTTGCTTCATTCCCATTCATACACCGTCTCATACATACTATTCTGTTATTCTGACTCTTGGCATGGTATTTGATTCATTTGATCGTGCCAAGTCATCCTCGGGCGTCCCCGACTTCCCTCTTCCATTCACTTTCGCGTCATATATTCTTTTCACACTCCTGTTTTCTTTCATTCGATCTACATAACTATTAATATTGACGGTAGAAAACTTGTTTTTATTGCGAAAGACCGCTATCCAGAATCGAAACGTTCTTTGAAATTGTTCTAACCGTATTTAGTGATCAGATTTGAATACCCAAATACTTATCAGCCTTTCTGTTCTCCATTCCCTTTCACCACTTTCTTCAGCCTCAGAACACTCCCTACAATTTGGAGTGACATTATCTTACGGGCTCCGGACAGTTGGGACTAGTGCTATATTCACTTTTTTGTTTTGTTTAAAGTGACTGATTTTGAGTATTCATCAAATAGTAGTACATAATGATGGTCGTGTAATTAGCTGTGAAATTACTCTTTTTTTCTTTCAGTTATTTTTAATAAGTATTTTTTATAGTTTGCACATCTTTGGTTGAGGCATGAAACTAGTTTAATCAATTGTGAAAATATGTTTATTTTATCATTTTTCTGTGACGCTTCAATAAATGTACCGTACTATTATAATTTATTTTAAAAATGAAGGACAAACATTACCGGCTTACGAATAACCTGACGATATGAAAATAAAATAAAACTCCCACTACCATCATAATATGCGAAAAATTTTGCTTTTGTATTTTTTTACGTACGTTTTTCTCATGGCATACACAGATTTTCAGCCTCTGTCAATTGCATTCCGCTAATGATTTTTTTTCTCGAGAGTTACGTCTTCCTACGTATTTTACGCTCCGTAGAGGATCTTGACTGTTGACCCGATAAGCCTTGAATATATGCAACATCTCGCGGTGGGATAGGATGCCTTCAACTATTCAACTTGTACTGTCCGTCATCGGAGCTTGTAAGTATGTAAGCAAGAAGAAGAAATATACACCTGACAATCCATAATCTGGTCAGGTATGAACATTGGCTTCTAGAACCTTTGCGTCTGTTTCTTTTACCGCAGTTGAACATCTTTATTATTTCTAACAGTGCGGCTTTTCGACCAGCTTTCGCGAAAGCAATTTATAATTAAATCGTCTCCGCCATTCCGAAACTACAACATAATTACAATAAGCGCACTTGATTTGTGGCTTTCCTGGCTTGGTCCCACTTCGCACATGTCGCGGCCATCAAACTGGCGGCATCTAACGGCGTAGTAAAGAATCATTAGACGCTGGATTCTCATCTGCACAAAGGTCCGAAAAGCATCTTTAGCTGGCCAAAAAGACTTGTTAAAAAAAGGCGTTAGAAACATTTATAATGAAAATGAAATAATTGCTTTGTATAAGACCACAGATTTTATTTTATTTTTTATGACCGACCGGTTTCGCTTAGCCTAAGCATAATCGGGGTACAAAATTAAACTAATAAAAAAAGAAGGTGTGCGGTTATTATACATTGTAAAACGAAAAAAACTTTAAAGTGCTCTGGTGCAAACTTCCCACAATGGCGCTCCGGCGAAATATTACCAAATTCCGTGGACACATTATCATTTTATAATTCTTTTAATTTCTCTTCATTTTTAACGGCCTGCGTGGTCGAGTGGTGACTCGACGCTCGACTTCGAATCCAGAAGTCGCGCGTTAATACCCGGCGTGCGCAAATATTTTTATTTATTTAAATAATGTATTTAGTCAGGTATATTCATCAGGTATATTGAATAGCCAGGTACTTTCAGACCTTCTTCTTCCCCATCTCCTTCCCCTCCCAACTACCTTCAACCTCACAACATGACCCAACTAGGGATGCCATAGTCTCACTGGCTCTAGACGTTTGCAGCTGTTGATACTCCTGTACGGTACTCACTTTAAAAAGCTCATGATTTCATGGATTAAGTCTGTCTGCTATCTCCTGTTTACATTTGATTTTGGTCAAAGTGTTTTTGTCCAGCTAATGTTAGATTTCGGACCTCTGTGCAGCGATGTAGTGATGTGGTACGAAGCGGTTCGGCATTAGATTATTAGCTGCTAGCATGCTGGATCGCAGGTATGTAATTAGCTGTACTGGAGGAGATAGCACACCTGTTAACGTAAATGTCGGGCGCAAAGTGGCCGTAATACGGGCCTGATTAACTGCAATTCGATTGGTATCGCCTGCGCCGCGACTATTACACTGAGTGAATAATTCACCGTGACGTCAATCAAAATAATTATCATCCACCGCGTATGTGTAAACTGTTCCACATAATTTATAGATAATACTTTAATTGCTGCGAGTGCCGGTAAGGTTACCTTTGAAATCTTAATAATTGTTTTTATTTCTATACCGCACCAGAGTTTCAAGTTTCCGGAGCCTGTGGGACTATTGTACCCCCGATCGAAGTGCGTTTTGAATCTGAAGGGAAGGAGATGTGTATGAGGAAGGTTTGAAAATACCTACCTGGTTGTTCAAAACTGATCACCGAACGCGGTTAAAGCTATTTCAAGCAACCCTTCGATGATTCATGATTTATTGATGATCTTTCTCGGTAACATTTATACATTTTTTTTTGTAGCGAGAAGAAGGAAATGGGGAGAGGAAGAGGAAGGTTGGGTAGTAACTGGCTATTCAGATCTGGCGACCAAACACGGCTGAATCCGTTTTAAGTAACTTTCCATATCTGAATAGTGGTATTTCACAAGAGTGATGCTGAGTATTTATCGTTCCTTGAAATGGCTTTAGCCGTGTTTTGTGACCAGATCTGAATTACTGCGTACCTTCTTTTTTTAAAGGTGAATACTGCACAGGAGTCCCGACTGCTCTCAGCCGTCTAGAGCCAGTGGGACTATGGCATCCCCAATTGGATTTGCTGTGAAACTGAAAGTATTAGGGAGGGGAATAGGAAGGTTAGGAAGTACATGGCAATTCAGAGCTGGTCACCAAACACGGCTAAAGACATTTCAAGCTACTTTTCGATTGTGAATGGTGGTCTTTCACCAGGGCGATATAGAACGTTCCCCCATCTCCTTGCCCTTTTCACCACCTTTAGTCTCACAACATACCCCAATCGGGGATGCCATATGCCACTGGTTCCAGACGGTTTGAAGCAGTTGGGACTGTAGTGCGGTATTCACTATAAAAAAAGTTTTCTTTTTCATTAATGTGCTTATATCTATAAAGTGTATGTATCAGAATGAAAACACAGCATTTTGACAAAATATTACATAACTCTTTGTCTCTGCTTTTTTGTTTTTTTTTCTTTATTTTTAGAGTACCTACCTAGGTTCTTTAAATGATTTCTGGACCACCATGAATCATAGCAGATACAGACATGTACAATGTACATGCATGGTATAATTCTCGTATGCCAGAATTCAATAACATACAAAGTTCTAAGTCTCTCTCTAAAATAGTGAAATAACATGATACGTTATGTACATACTTCTCCGTATGGTCGCCCGTGACACGGTTCCAGAGTTATATCAAATAATTGCCTGTCGCTTTTTTTTCTCTCGTTTCTAACATCATGTATTTGAGAACCGATTTATGCTGTCGAAGGACGCCGTATTTAGACGTCATGCCCTAAAAAATCACGTAGCCACAGCTAACAACTGACCGATGGCTGGGCACACAAGCTATTTTCAATGATTTATGATAATTATTGAGATGTTATGACGCCTCGAATCAAAGCCCAGGTCGTCTATTCCCAGGGTACGCCACTGACACTCAGGGCCGGATAAGGGCGTCGGTCGACTCTAGGGCCTCTTTGGTATGAAAGAATTTGATTTTTGGAACTGTCTGTTTTTTGCTAGATTTATTAAGAAAAACTGTATAAATTGATGATGCATTATTAATTTAGAGTCCCAAAATATGCGAAATGCCTTTTTCATATTTTTTTATCGTGAATACCGCACAAGATTGGGACAGTGGTATCCCCAATTGGGGTATGTTATGAAGCTAAAGATAGTGGGGAGAGGAAGGGGATTTTAAGAGGAAGGTCGGGAAGTACCTGGCTACTCAGATCTGGTCACCAAACACGGCTAAACCCATTTCTAGCAACGTTTTCATTCGTAATGGTGTTCTTTCACCAGGGCGACACTGATCTGATGAGTATCTATCACTCTGGAATGTGCCGTAAATATACTATATGTTATTTTACATAAATCGAATATAAAATAACACAAATTTATTAAATAAAATGTATTAGCGCACGCCGAGATTTAAACCCGCAACTTATGGATTATTGACCGAGCGTCTTAACCACTCAACCACGGTGGCTAAATTTAAAGACTAAATTTGCGTCTATATATCGTAACACCGGTCAGACCGGTCGGTAGCTGAGTGGACAAACGCGTCGGATTCCCACCCGGGCGTCGTGGGTTTAATTTCTTTGTTGGCTATGACCTCCACCGTTGAACAAGCAACACCTTCAGATTATTATGATGGCTGTAGGAGTTTTTCAAATATTGTCAGGTTATTCGTAACCCGGGAATGTTTGTCTATTAAAAAAAAATGTATAAATTCTTGTTTTTCGTATTGTAAAAATTTTAACAGTGCCAGGGAATATTTCTCCCTCTTCCTGTGTCAACTGTGGTTAGGTTTAATCTTTTCTACCCGGTGAGTGGGCTGCCTTTTGCTACTGTAGAGCTTTTTTGTATATACAACTACCTTAAGTGAAATTTTGTAGACTGTGTTTTGGAATTTGATAAAATGTCAATGTTGTGATGTTTACTTATTTCATTGTTTAATCTTGACGTTCTCGGTATACACTTGTGATATCATGTGCTATTTACGTGTATGTTTGTCTAGAAAAAAATAAAATATCACTGTACAACGTTGTCTAATGTAAAGTGCGATCTTACTCACTAAGTTACTATCAACTAGATTATTAACAATTTTTTAAAACATAGTCATATCAATCAATATTCTTCGTTGTTGAAAAGTTGTGCTGACTCTCAGATTCAAGGGCGCATTGAGTCAATGTAATATGAACACAAATCGCTAGCTGGTAATGGGTCAGACAAAAAACCCGATGCAGTACATAGACATAAAATTTGATTCATCTAAGGCAATATAGTTCTCATTTCAACCCTGGCCGCAACTCGAAAATGTATCGTATTTATCATGCTGCATTTGCACCAAGCTAGACTCGAGTGGGTACTTGTCTACGTAGCAATTTGTTTCCTCAAATAATTATCACAATTATTTTTTTTTACTGCGCACTCTTGTGTAAGTCAATACGTTATAATTCCGCTGTGTTTTTAGGACAGGTGGATGCATAATTGATACGTATACCTGTACACTTATTATTTTACTAGTATTTTGATAACACTTGACGCAATGTAAGATTTTAAAAATGTTTTAAATATTGTATCAAATATTTTTTGCCTATCTGGATGGATTGAAAAATGGCTAGATTTTAAGTTGGCCTTAATTTTAGGTTTGAATGAACAGTCTTTCGATTGCAGCCTTAGAGTATTAATATACATAGAGACTTACCTATTTAAGGCCTTTTTACAAACCAACAAATATAGGACATAACCTCAAAAAGCGGTTGCATAACAAAACCACTATTAAATGATTTTTAGATTCCGAATATCTTACAAAACGGAATACAAAGCGGGAGACGGAAAACTTCCTTACAATACATAAAAGCAGTGTGATATTTTGCGATTTTTTTGTTGTCTCTTTCTCTCTCATGATGTACGACGTAAAAACCCGGAAAAGTGATTTATTCCAAATCTGTATAGGTTGGATAAAAAGATTTAGCTCTCTCTCCATTTATTGTTACCCCAAGATTGCAGCATTGTTTAGAGTGTTGACGCATTATGTTTATGACTTAAAATACAGATGAAATCCACACTGCAATATTCTTAGTAAAGCCTACGGAGAGTATAATATCTAACCTAAGCTGGTTAATACCTGTCTGTCCTGACGAAGACACGGTTGTGCCGAAACCGGTTGGCGTGGTCGTATAAATAATTGATGCACACACAGTGTTACAGTATTTAATTATCTTTAGAAATTAGCCACGTACGAGTATATAATATTTCTTAAAAACTGTCTTTCAATATTATTTCCTTTTCTTTGCTTTAGTAAATTTCTTCATTTTTATACATACTTTTCTCTGATGTCTTTACACCCTTAGTTTGTAGTAAATTGTATTTTTAATCTGTTGATGAACACATACGCTCTCATACCGTTATCTGAACATTTTTTCGTGATTTATGATAATTATCATAATTTTTGGTAATGTCAATTCGCATATAATATTATTTATATATTATTTTCTCATTGTTATATTAGGTTAATAATAATAATAATAATAAAGTTTTATTCCGGAAGGTATGCAGGAGTAGTGCAATGCAAATTAAGTAAATGTGAAGCGCACTTGGGGTGAACTATCACAAAACTGCGCTGTATAAATTCACTGTTATTATATTCCGCGAAATGGCATGGTTCTTTATCTTTTTTCACTATTGACATATCGCTGATAGCTTCGGTATTTACTTCTTCTTATCTATCATAAACGTCACATGTTCACAGAAAAAGAGGTTATAACAGAGCTCCCAGCAACAGAATCCAGTTTTGTTAAATTTTCGCCTATCTAACTTACTAACTAACCATCACGCCGTTTCCCTGCGGGGGTAGGCACAGAAAATGGACCACCACACATCTGTTTTGGCGCACACTCCTATTTTCATATTCATACATACTCTTCTGTTATTCTGACTCTTGACATGCACCGACTCAAGTATTTGATTCACTCGATTGTGCCATGTCTTCCTCGAGCGTCCCCGACATCTTCTTCCAATTACTTTTGCTTCAAATATTCTTTACACACTCTTTTTTTCGTTCATTCACTCTACATGCCCCAATCGTCTAAGCGTTTCTTTCTGAATCCAATTCATTACGCTTACATCAGCCTTGCATTATTTCCGGATATCCACATGTTTAACACGGTCGTACATGGTTTTACTGCACATACACCTCAGGGATCTCATTTCTACAGCATTCAGTCTACTTTCATCATTTTTCTGTCAGTTCCACGCCTCACTGCCATACATCGGGGTTGGTATAAGCACTCCTTTGTGGACTGCTAGCTTCGCTTCTTTGGGCATTTTTTTTATAGTTTCCATTGATGTAGTTTCCTACATTCACCCTTTTTTCAATATCCTTATCAGTCTTTCCGTCTCTCGTGAACATACTTTCTAAATTCACAAACTCATCCACTTGCTCCAAGTATTCATCATCCGCTGTCTCCACCGGCATAAAATCAGCGTTGTATCTCAATTTCACTTTGCATCGCCTTATTAAAGGTAACAGTTCAAACTGTTTCTTATCAACTCTGACAGACACCTCAATGTGCTTTAAGAGAACATTGAAGTGCCCAATTCCCTCCTTAAACAATCATTCTTCACTTCATTAAACCATACATTAGGCGTCCATAACCAGAAAATAATAACCCAGAGCCGCAGCGGGCTTTATTCTTGCGGCCTTTGGTACAGACTGTCAAACTCTTGGACAGGTGGCGCCGAAGCAACATGGCCTCTTATTATCTACTGACGTCTTATCCGCCCGGATCTGTCTGATTGCGTCTCTGATACGTCGCCAAAGGGGAGTGAGGCTGGATATCCCCGGGATTGAAGAGCTACTGAAGATGCAACGATGCGATGAAACCCTTAAAGCAAAATTTGCAATTGCTCGTTTTTAAATAGCATGTGTTCATGTGAACATGTGTTTGGGGTCCGATATACACTCCCAAGAAGTAAACATGTTTTCAGGATAATTTATGTTCTTCTTTTCATCTAGTAATTGGCGATAGGCACCTGTTGAATCCAAAGCTTCGACAAAACACCGAATGTGTTTTCAGCTTCAGGCGAATTTGGAAAAAAATGGAAACGACAAACTATGCTACTTGATGGATGTGTCTAATTGTAGCTTGTGGAAAAAATATGGGATAAACGGAAAATGGAAAACCATTCACTCACCGATGAAGTTGAAATTGAATGTTTTTGAAGTGTTCTTATATAAATGTATTAATAACGAAACAAATACACCACACTGATTTGTGTCTTCTTATTCACAGAAAAACCACATTTATTTTATATTATTTGAATAACAAAACAACAAACCGATAAACAAGCGAAAAACCAACGAGCCAACACGTTTTTTTCACACAAAACTCTTCTGTTTCATTGTCAATTGTTTCGAACACGGTGTTGTGAAATGTGAAATTCGATATTGCGAAATGGTTAGATAGGTAGGAACGGATAAAAAGCATGAAGGTAATGAAACCTAACAAGATATTACTTTGAAATCCAACAGTACCAATGATCTTCGATAAAGATAGTCAACATGACCTTCACATTTTCCACACTCAAGTGAAAATATGGTGGAAACGTAGCACGACTGAAGAGATGTCCGTTGAAATTTTGATATAATCGGACGACTTCTTTGATTTGGATAAAGGAGTTCGGTCGCGGATGAGATGGACCAAATACCAATGATAGCTGCTGACTTTGGACGGGTGAGGGTCACTAAAAATAGAGATATATTTGAGTGACCAAAGTAGGACACTTAAAGGCTTATGAAGAAGTAGAAAAAATCAATACTTGCCTAACTGACCCCTGACGCTAACATCAAAGATTGCATACATATATAGTAACTACTTCACATTTACATGATTGCATAACACCTACTTTTATATTTCACGTCTTACTTGTCTAGTAGATTATTCAATTTGTGCAACCATTAAAATCGAACGTCTTCTATTTTATAAGCCTATTTTAAGAAGGATTTTGGTTTTTTGTCATCAGCGGAATTGCCTTAACATGACAGCTTCCGTGGTTGAGTGATAGGACGCTTAGGTCGCGGGTTCGAGCCCGGCGGGCGCAAATAAATTTTATTTAATTAAATATGTGTTTATATGTTATAACACATTTAATTCATATAAGATATTACATATTTATAATATATTTGCCGCACATTTCACAGTGGTTCAAAATGGCTAAGTATCACCCTTGTGAAAGACCACCGTTCAGAATTAACGCGTTGCTTGAAACGGCTTTAGCCTCGTTTGGTGACCAGATAAATAGCCAGGTACTCTCAACCTTCCTCTTGCCCATCTCCTTCCCCTCCACACTACCTTCAGCCTCACAACATACTCCAGTCGGGGATGACATAGTCTCACCGGCTCTAGACGGTTGGGAGCAGTTGGGAGTCTTTTGCGGTATTCACCGTAAAAAAAACTGTAAGCAATGTAACAAATCCACGTGAATTCTTTGAGGATCGCATAGCTGGCTGCCTGCTGCTGCAAGACGTCCTATTGTCACGGGCTCTCCTAAAATGGGATGAGGCCTGTGAGCGGCCGGAGTGGCCTCGGTGGCTCACTGGCTCATTAGGTCCCCGGAGACGAAAGTAAATCAAAAATGACAAGTAACGCCATCTCGGGGCAGGACCGGCTTTAGTGAATAACTTTACCCAACCTTAATCGGGATAGTTTTAACCTTAGAGTACATAGAGTGGTACCTATCCAAGGCAGTGTAGTCAGTTTTTGATGATTGTTGCCGGACTCGGCCGACCTGGGCGTGGTTAGGACTAGGGATTGGGTATTTATAAATCTATTCATAGCACATGCTGACATAATGTTTTATTCGTATAACCACTTTTTCACAGTATTTTTATCAACAAAAATATAGCATATAACCTAAAAAACCGTTGTGTCGAATTTAGTCGCATATGAACACATGAGGGCGGAGACGCGGGAGACCAAGATCATCCTCACAGTACTTAAAAGCGGTGTGTTATTTTTGTTGTCTCTTTCTCTCTCATGGTGTACGGTGTAAAAACTCGGAAATGGTGATTTATCGCAATTTTGTATAGGTTTGGGTAAAAAGAATTAGCTCTCTCTCCATACATTGTTTCTCCAAAGTTTTAACTATTGAAACAATATCATTATTTTTCAACAAAATGTGAAACAGAAAAAGACTCAGAAAATAGACTTGAACTCGGAATCTCTACTCTATTTGGGAGTAGGTAACGTCTCTACCAATTGAGCTACTAAAACTTTCTTGGAAACTGTCTTTTTTATCAATCTCATATTTATTTGAAAATTATTTATCATTTTTTCCCAATTTCTTCCGATACAAGCAGCCATCTTCCTATTGAAATGCAAAGCTCTACCAAAGCACGGTTGTACCATATACCTGTATAGTGTCTTGGTTAAACTATTGAAGATATTATTTTAATGTTTTTTACATTTCTTATGACTAAATGTAAGGATTACTTATAAAATGGTTAGAGGAATATAGCCATATTTCGGATACCATTTTGTATTCATGATGTAGAATTGAAAATACGAAATTTAAGGTTTCTAATTTATCTATTAGTTCATTTAGTATTTAATAGATTACAAAAAGTTGAACACCCATCGAGATGAAAAAACATTCAATAAATATGTTTACAAAACCTTGTTATTTTCGGGGGAAGAAAATAGGGTCCTTATTTCGGATACATAAGCAGTTCAGTGCAACGATGTTAATTATTGCAAAATAAAACCAACAATACGATCTTTGAACCAACAATCTTCTGAAAAAAGCTCTGGACACACCATACACTCAGCATCGTCAGGATCTTCTTCGAAATCACCCCCTGATTCATCAGATAAAAAGAACTCTTCATCTGAAGAATTTGAAAAGTTTTCTTGTATTCTTTTAAATCAGAGTTTTCCACTTTCTTCGTTTTTCCAGAAAATAATTTCGTTGTTGAACACAGTTTTTTTAAACTCATTCTAATCAAAACAAATAGTAACCGTTGACGATTTCGGGTATCCCAAATTAAGAACCTATAAGACGATGTATTAATGTGAATGAAGCAAATAGTGTGTGTCAAAACAGAGTTTTGTGGCGGTCAACCCTCTCCGCATACCCCTACGGGGAAATGGCGTGGTAGTTGGCTAGTTAAATTATATTCAATATCGCGAAGACTACCCTCAATAAGGGTTTACGTTGGCCAAGATTTCAGCTTTCTTTTTTTATACGAATACCGCACAAGAGTCTCAACTGCTCCCAACCGTCTAGAGCCAGTGAGACTATGGCATCCCCAAATAGGGTTTGTTGTGAGGCTGAAGGTAGTGGGGAGGGGAAGGAGATAGGGAAGAGGAAGGTTGGGAAACACCTGGCTATTCAGATCTGGTCACCAAAACGGCTAAAGCCATTTCAAGCAACGTTTCGATTCTGAATGTTGGTCTTTCACCAGGGCGATACTTAAAGTATCTACCACTCTGGAACGTGCCGGAAATATATTTTTTTTTATTATTTTAATATGAATTAAATGTGTTATGACACATATTAATTAAATAAAAGTTATTGGCGCACGCCGGGTTTGAACCCGCGACCTTTGGATTCGTAGTCGAGCGTCATACCACTCGACCATGGAGGCCGTCTTTGGTGAGCTTACCTTCGCAGTTTCTTCAATTTCAAGATCCCAATCCACTCCTGCTCCAGTAGATGATCTCCGCGATGTGGATAGTCGAGATCATACCGGAGTATGGCATGTCATGTAGCTCCATTGTCCTCTAGCTCTTAACGAGATGTCATATTGATATTTAAAAAGTGCCACATTAGAAAATAGAAATAGTCCAGACCAGCACACCGGTGGATATAGTATCATTTATCGCAAAGCTGTGCACAATTCTTTGGTTATCCGGAACAAAGTTTGCCCGTTAGGGATCATTTTAAATTGACGGCTAGGTTATAAGCGTTGCCTGGCTGCTTGACACGCGAGCCTAGCCGGTTCGATTCCCATCGAAAACAAATAATTCAAATAAAACTTTTAGTTTATAATCCTCAATTTAAACTATATGGCTACATTTATGCATGCACTAAGTCGCGACGGTAATTGTTCAATGGCTACTCTGAAATAAAAGACCTTGTTTCAGAAGGGTACCGCGATATCTAGGGAGCTGCTTATTTCATTGAGACCCAAATGAAAAATTTATGATTTATTGTCTATTTTCGTATCCTAGAAATTTATGTTGCAATTTTTCAATGGAATCAAGTGAGGGGACCAGATAGAAGAATTATACTCGACTTAACTTCAAACGGATTTTTAATGTTGAAATATATGTATATTCACTGGCATATCTAGCCACCCTGGCATTTACTATGATGTGATTTTGTAAATGTATCTCGTAATGGTGGACTTTGAACTGAACAGCTGCGTCCATCGTTCACAACATTTCATAGAAATCTCTAATCGCTTTCACTAAAGCGGGACGTGCCCTACATAATTTAGAAAAAGCCGCCCCTTCCCGTGTCATCTTTCCACTTGGGATTCAGTGCGCGCGCATCTCCGCGCACAATCGGCCCGTAAATAACGGCGGCCTGTCATTGGTTCCTTGAGCTTTTCCCGCCCGGCCGCGTCACGTGTCACGAATCGCGCGGGAAATCGACAAGCGCACATGGTGACATCTGTGGACTCTTTTTCACATTACGACAGCTTTGGCTACAAAAGGATCTTTTGAACAGCGGATCTTTGTTGTATTCCGATTTTATTATTTCTGACGATGCTTTTTTGATGGTTTGATTTATAACTTCCGCTGTGTAGTGTTTATTGCACCTGACTCTTGGTAAAATCTAGGGATAGTTTTAATGTTGGTTTTTGTAGAACACCATAACATGTTTATTGTCTGGAGCCAGTGGTATTATAAAACTCTGATTGAGGATTTTTTTTAGGAGAATTTATAGGTTGGAAAATAACGACGAGCGGCTTAACCACTCTAATGCCTCCGTGGTCGAGTGGTTAAGATGCTCGATTACGAATCCAGAGCCTGCGGGTTCAAATCCAGGCGTGCGCAAATAAATATTATTTAATTAACATGTGTTATTTCACATTCGATTCATACGAAATAATATATAGTAAACTTACGGCACTTTCCAGAATGGTATATACTCTATGTATCGCCTTGGTGAAAGACCACCATTCGAAATCTAAAATTTACTTGAAATAGCTTTAGCCGTATTTGGTGACCAGATATGAATAGCCAGGTGCTTTGTAACCTTCCTCTTCCCTTTCTGCTTTCCCTCCCCACTACCTACAGCCTCACAACACACCCCAATTGGGGACGCCATAGTCTTACTGGCTCCAGACGGTTGGGATCAGTTAGGGCTATTTTTGTACGGTATTAATAATAAAAAAAGGACTATTCAGCTGAACGTAGTTACAAAACGTCGACAAGTCACGCAAAATTTCAATTCTGGCATTTTTTTTAATTTATTGAAAAAATCATGTAATTTTATTTTATTTGATCTTCGCCGGGTTTCGATCCCACGACCTCTGGGTCTACCACA
Organism: Drusus annulatus; assembly: GCA_022651775.1. Classification (NCBI taxonomy): domain Eukaryota; kingdom Metazoa; phylum Arthropoda; class Insecta; order Trichoptera; family Limnephilidae; genus Drusus; species Drusus annulatus. Next base: position 306,624 of record JAGWCC010000023.1, read on the forward strand.
GTCAGGGTAACGTTCTACCTCCTCCACGTTGGTCGCCCATATTTAAAATCAATCACTTCACAGCTGTAAATATATGAAATTGAAAAAAGTGATAAAATACATTCCATCCTTTTTTAACGATCCAAATAAAATATGTATGGAATTCGTGTCTGATTGAAAAAGTCCTATCATAGAATTCCGAACGATTTGTCGTGAGTGCTTTTATATAGCTTTTAAATAGTGCACCAATTGATTCCATCAGTAATAAATGAAAGCCTTGAATGATTCGTTTTTAAGGTTTGATGTTTTAACACTGTCGGGGCCAAAGACATGCGCAAGTGCGATTTTTCTGATTTAAAAAAATAAATTAGATAATATTTCAAAAATGTTGTTTTGTAAGTTCAAAATTTTCAGGGTAGCACGAAAATGGTGCAATCCCGTAAGTTCCATACAATATATATAAAGAAAAAAAAAAACAAAGATAATAAGTAAAGTAACATAATAATATATATAGTATTAAACACCACATTTATTTTATATTATTTGTAGATCAAAACACCAAACCGACGAAGAACCAACGAGCAACACGTTTTTTTTACATAAAAAAATCTTCTCTTTGATTGTCAATTGTTTCGAACACGGTGTTGTTGAATACGGAAATACGGATAGGAATAGGTAGGGCCAACTTGAGTGAAAAAAACATCAAGGTAACCAACCTAACAAATTATCACTTTTAAATTCAACAAGTATTGTAATGATTTAATAAAACAAAATTATAACTTTATTCCACTTTTTTAATAAATAAAATTAAAATGGAATTTTACTATGAATTAACAGTTACAAAATTAGAAACAACAAGTATTGTCATTATTCTTAATTTTCCTGTAAATTTTACAGATATATAAATTTAAAAAATACGAATTGTCGTAAGAGCTTTATTACCATATTCTGAAATTATTTCTCTACACATTTCTCTGGTATTAAATCCACCCTTAATTTTATGTACCATTTCCAGCTTAAAGCTTAACATTTTAACTGTTCACTCATTGATTGAATACTTTCCGGGGATCATTGTGTTAAAAGCCCATAGCCCCTCCATAGAATAGTGTATGTAAGTACATGGTAAATCAGAAAGCAATAGACACATATAACATTATAGCGCAATGCGTCATGACCCACCGACTGAGAGAATCGTGACTCCAGTGACCCGATCATGTGTTGATGATCGTCAGGTCTCGGCTGCAGCAAATGCAACTAAACGTTATCGTCCATCACACACAAAGTCTTCAATGCTTTTAACTGTAAACAAATTGACATGATTATGGGACTGACCCGCCATTCGAACACAGGGAGTGTCAACGTATTTGTGTTTACGGTCGGTTAATCGTGTAGAAGCCATTACATTTTCTGTTTTAAGTAACTTTTATATCCTGGTAAAGGTTTTGGTCATTGGTGGTTCATTTATTAACTTTTTAGCCGCTGTGGTGTAGCAGTGTGCATAACTCTTGTGGATTGCGTTATTTTTGTATAATTATTTTTTACGCGTGACAGCTGTTTCGCTTTCCGAAGGCATTGCCAAAATATAAAGAAACCAACTATAGAAGAACTATTTATTTAATTTCTAGATACGCATTGACTTTATGCAAGCAAATTTAGACCTAGTGGTTTAAACCACTGTCGTAAATCGATTATTTCCGCCATTATGAGTTTTTTACCGTCACCACTTCAAATAATCGCCCCCGTTAACTACCTGTTCTCGACCCGTTTCAGCATTTGATTCAATTGTGATCAGGTGTCAAGCTTAACAACATCACCTCTATGTTATCACTAAGGCTTAATTTCCTTGCTGAAAATGTGAAATAACGCCTTTGACCTGAACACAGTCGATGTAATGAAAAGTTTTTAACAAATTATTTTTATTACCGATGCGTTTATTTTCATTTCCAAGTAAATTATCGGATCTTATTCATGATTGTTAGTATGAAAGGTTTCCCTACCTAAGTGCTCCATCATATTGTTTAAATTCAATTAAAGGTCATTACATTAGGGTGCCATTGGTGATTCCTAATTCATTTTGCGAGAATAGGGTTTTTTTTCCCGTATTATGATATTTTTAAAATTACCATTATCTAAGAGTGGTGAACGAATTATATTGTTTGGTAATTTTTATTTTTTTTTAATTTACCCGGTTTAACTAACGGACAACGTCTCAAGTAAGCTACAAATTTGTGGTGATTAAAACTCATGGCGCAATATATTTTTATTTTTAAATTATATTAATTTAAAACAAAACTTTTTGATTTATTTTCATACTTTCGATTCAAAACAATTAATTTTTTTTTTTAAATTACAGTTTTAATGTTTTTGTTTTTGTTTAACCTGGTTTTTCATTAACCTTACTTTACTTGTCTCGAGTTTTAGATGACAACAAGTGTAAAAATAAGTGAATTCGGTGGCACAATTGCTAACACACCCACCCGGCAAGCGGGAGATTCTGTGTTTAAATTTTAGTTGCACTCAAATCTTTTATCTTTTCTGTGTGTTTAAAAAATATATATCGTCGCCGGAGAGGCCAAATGGCTGAAGCGCCATTTTAGGAAGTTTACACGTCGTTTTAGAAGTTTTCAGTACCTGGTTGGATGGAGTTTGAAGTGACAAAAAGCTTTTAAAAAATCCCAAACTTGTGTCGCTTGAGTCAAGCCTTCTTCCAAAAGGTAAATATATTTTAGATGGCTGAAGGGCTAAAAGTATTCTGAATCAAAAGAGAGTCAGCATTCGATGCGGAAAAAGAAACTGACCAAAACTGCATATTTAACTCATTTTTTACTATGGTGTCGTTTAAGTCCTTTTGTCTTTCCAGCGACTATTTATCTATTATTAGGTAAACAAATATATAATATTTTAAAGATTCACACGTTTTCAGTGCATAATATTTCATACTATGATTCTACTAACAATAATAGGAGATCTACGAGTCTATAAATAAATATCGTACGTGCTGGTTTCTTTGATTTATAAATATTGCAAGTAATTAAAGAATTTATCGTATATTCTAAGTTTTAATTGCCCGTAGAAGCGTGCAAACTAATGATTTATTGATAGGCCCTATCATGACATATCAATGGCCGGTAATAATTTATATTTAACCTACGCCATAATATATTCACCTGTTGGATCATCTTTAATTCAACTTAACCTATTTAATTAACCTACTCGTATACAATAAGCAAATACGCTATTAACTATTTGCTGTTTTTTTATATATATTTTAGAGTACCTATATTTATTTCATAAAGGCCTCCGTTTCGTACGCTCAACTACGAATTTGGAGGTCACGGGTTCACATCCTGGCGTGCGAAAATATTTTTAATTTTATTAATATGTATTATGTCTCTTTCAATTGATACATATAGTATATTTGCGGCACGTTTCATTGTGGTAATTACTATAATTTTCGCCCTGGTGATAGACCACCATGCAGAATCGTTACGTTGCTTGAAATAGCTTTAGCCGTGTTTGGTGACCAGATCTGAATAGTCGGGTACTTCCTAACCTTCGTCTTCCCCATCTCATTCTCCTCTCCACTACCTTCAGCCTCACAACACACCCTATTGTGGATGTTATAGTCCCACTGGCTCCAGACGTTTGGGAATAGTTGGGACTCCTGAGTGATAGTCACTTTAAAAACAAAATACTTGAATTATTTCAATAATATTACATATTTCGATTGACTTGATCGTGCCATGTCTTCCTCGGGCGTCCCCGATTTCTCGTACCGTTCTCTTTCGCGTCATATATTCTCCTTACACTATTCTCTTCTTTCATCCGCTTTACATGCCATCAAACCATTTAAACGTCTCTTTCTTAATCCTATTCATTACGCTTACATCAGACTTACATTCTTTGCGGATATCATCATTTTTAACGCGGCCATACGTGGTTTTATCACACATACGTCTTAGGTATATCATTTCTACAGCTTCTATTTCTACATTATCTGCCAGTTCCATGCCTCACTACCATATATCAGAGTTGGTATAAGCACTTCATTGTGGACTGGTAGCTTCGCTTCTTTAGACATTTTTTTTTATCGTTGCCAACTGCGTTCAGTCCTCCATTCATGGAGTTTCCTCCATTCACCCTTCTTTCAATATCCTTATCAGCCTTTCCGTCTCTCGTGAACATACTTCCCAAATACACAAACTCATCCACTTGCTCCAAGTATTCATCATTCACAACTATATTCCACGCTGTTGTCGTGCTCTCTTCTTCAAACACCATGACTTTGGACTTACTTACATTCATTACCAACTCATTCTGCACATATACTTGGTTCATCCTAGACACAAGACACTGTTAATCTTCCATACTGTTAGAAATCAACACCGCATCATCAGCATACAATAGACAACATACTTTCAGATTGTTCATTTTCGCGTCCAAGTACTAGAATGCCTACAGGAGCTATGAATACCGTTTTCGTAGCTATAATAATGTTATGATGTAACTTCTTAAAAACTTTTTTAACCTCTGGAATGCCGAATTCTCGCATGGTACAAAATTCGTCGTACTTTGCTCACTGCAATTTCACAATAACTCACTTATGTTATACAAAATTATGTTTTTGTCAATTACTCTATCTTCTCGGATAGTGTGTTTATGTATGTTTTTAAATCGTATGTAAATGGTATACTTAAGTGGTATTTTCTGGAATAGCTACTTATATTCGGAGAATTAGTTTTTTTCACCCTCATGTCACTATAAAAACTTAAATTGAGAAATAGTAAGATTTTTTGTCGTTTTTTTTGTATTTTTCTGTGGATGATTATTTTTTTCTTACAAGTATGAGTAAAATCGCCTGAGTTTTTCTTGTAAATACAAACAGTAATGTCACTTTGAAAATCGATATTTTTTCTATTGCACTGACGTAATAAAATATGTATTACTTGACTTGTACCGAACTTAACGCAATGCAAAATATCTCTATTGATTATTTTGTTCACAGGCGATTAAGGTTTATTTAAATATTTGAACAAAGGGGTTTTAAATCATAAAAAACCCTGAAAAGATAATAATAATAACAGTGAATATACGTAGCGCAGTTCTGCGATATTTCACCTCAAGTGCGCGTCATACTAAATTAATTATGCTAATAAGACTAACTTACAAGGAGAAAATAATATATAATATGAATACAAATTAAAACTGTCTAGAATCATGATCGTTATCATAAATCATGAGAGAAAAGGTTCAGATATGGGTATAACAGTGCATGTGTACATCAACAGAGTAAAAAAAAACAATTTACCAGAAGCTAAGGGTATACAAATTCAGATGAAGCGTATAATTTCATATTAACATATTTGTCAAATCAAATAAAAGGAAATTAGGTTGAGGACAGTTAATATGTTGATACTTAAAACATTAATATTCAAGTATTATAAGTAAACGATTCTAAAAATGCAAACAGTGTAAACATAACACAACAATAATAAATATTTTATGACAATGAGTATATGGTTTTTGTACAGTAAGGACATTGAGTTGTAGTGATAGAAGTAAAGAGAAAACCAAAACAAATCAAATTAGGGACGTTTTTAAAGAAATTAAATTTTAATAAGTTAGGTTTTGTATGAAGGATTTTCATACGATGAATGCCCGGTGACTATTGGCACCTCCAGCACACTAGAGGTTAAATATAAAAAAATAGAGTTTAAGATTTGCCTTACGATTTTTAAAGCACTGCAGGGAATGGCACCAGCCTATATATCGGAACTGTGTGTCCGACAAGCCTTAAATAGTAGACAACTTACTTTGAGGTCAGCAGACGTAGATACTGCTGTTCGATTAATTGAACCATCTCGATCGAATAAACTTGTTTACTATGATCGCGCTTTTGGTGTATCTGGTCCAGTTATCTGGAATAAGCTTCCCACAAAACTTGCCAACATACAAAACTTAGCAGAGTTCAAACGAGTCCTAAAAACCAAATTGTTTAAAAATCCCACATACAAAACGTAACTTATTAAAATTTAATTTCTTTGAAAACGTCCCTAATTTGCTTTGTTTCGGTTTTCTCCTTTCTTCTATCATTATAACTCAATGTCCTCACTATCTACTGAAAACCATATACTCATTGTCATAAAATATTTATTTTCTTTTGTTACTTGCTATGTTTACACTGTTTGCATTTTTAGAATCGTTTACTCACAATACTTGAATATTAATGTTTTAAGTGCCAACATATTAATTGTCCTCAATCGTATTTCTTTTTTTTTGATTTGACAAATGTGTTTATATGAATTAATTTGTTTCATCTGAATTTTTATACCCTTAGCTCCTAGTAAATTGTTTTTTAATCTGTTGATGTACACATACACTGTTATACCCATATCTGAACCTTTTCTCTCGTGATTTATGACAACGATCATTATTTTAGATAGTTTTAATTTGTATACATATTATGTATTATTTTCTCCTTGTTAGTTAATCTTATTAGCATAATTAATTTAGCATGAAGCGCACTTGAGGTGAAATATCACAAAACTGCACCATATAAGTTTACTTTTATTATTATTATTAAATAAAACGTATGAGAAACCAGTAATAGGCAACGTATCATCGTCTGCAAACAAAATAAGAAGGCGTGTTAATTAATATTAATTCAGCGTTTATTCAATTGAGACAATGAAGATAAGGTATTTGTCTTTGGGACAAGTAAAAAATTAATTACACAAGGCTGGCTGCAACCCGGACCTGGGGACTTGACCTCCGCCACGTAACGGATCAAATATCAAGAGGCAGCCTGCGAGCGGACCTACCAACATATATCTGCATTTGACCCCCGGGGTCACGTTTAGAAATTTCCCAACGACTCTGTATTGGAGCATTAACGACCGAAATTACCTGAAATTTTAGATAGGTACTTTTATGGAGGTGATTCCGATACCTACCTCAAATCTGATATCTACGTGATCACAGAAGCTACATTATATATAGAAATGCATCTGTTAAATTTGGGGACGTCACTGCTTTTATTTGTTATTGACATAACAAAATATTTGGATTAACATATATTTTTTTTTAAATAGTGAATACTTCACAAGAGTCCCAACTGCTTCCAGCCGTCAAAAGCTAAACAGACTATAGCATCTCTAATTGGGTTATGTTGTGAGGTAGTGGGGGAAAAGGAGACGAGGAAGAGGAATGTCTGGAAGTACCTGGCTATTCAGATCTGGTCACCAAACACGGCTAAACCCATTTCAAGCAACGTTTCGATTCTGAATGGTGCTCTTTCACCAGGGCGATACTTAAAGTGTCCATCACTCTGGAACGTACCGCAAATATACTATATATATAATTTTATATGAATTAGTTATGTCATGACACATATTGATTAAATAAAAGTTATTTGCGCACGCTGGGTTTGAACCCGCAACCTCTGGATTCGTAGTTAAGCGTTTTACCATTCGACCACGAAGGCCGTCAGTATATACATACTCATAGTTCGTTTGTTAATCTTGTGGCCACCTGCACAGATAATTTTGTAGGTCTGGTCTTGGTAAGGGCTCTGCTTAGATAAATACTAGTTTTACTACCCGGCTTCGTCCGAGATTTTAAATTTACCAAATAAAGTTTTCTTAATTATGTTCTTTTATCTATTTATTATAAACTATTTTTACATAATTTCAAATTGAAGCTTATAATTAATACATATTAGAAACATATTGCAACAATATTAATGATCAAGATATACCGACGTAGATGCATCTAGCGGACAAAACTTGAAACAATATTAATATCATGTATACAGGGTGTTGCAAGAAATACCCGACAGACTTTAACCAGCTATTTCTGAGTTTGTTTGGAGGTAATAATGTAGATGGCGTTTTGGTCGCCGTTGACATTTGCTTAAAAATAAATTCAATTAAAAACAAACAAATATTTTTTTGTGATTTGTTGTGCCTGGTCACTTAGTCAAGTAATCTTCATCTCAGGATCACTGGTTAAAATCTATCGAGTACGTCCTGCAGCACTCTATAAATAATCAATAATGTATATTTTGAATTTCAAAGTGATAATTTGTTGGGTTCTTACCTTCATGTTTTTCACCCACGTCCCTACCTACCCAACCATTTTTCCGTATCGAAACACGCCGTGTTCGAAAAAATCGACAGAAGAGTTTTGTGGGAAAAAACGTGGTGTATCGTTCGTTTCGCTACTTTGTTGGTTTGACAATTTATCTTCTAAAAATATAAAAATAATGTCGTAAATAAGGAGACTTTAATAAGTGTGTTTTTGTGATTTTTTTCGGTAGTAAAATTGTGCGAGAAGAGTAAAAAAACTTCAACTTCATCGGTGCGTGAATGGTTTCCCATTTTTCCTCTCTTAATAATTCCATAATTCGTTCCACATCCGTAATTAAGCATTTCCATCAAGTAGTATAGTTTATCGTTTACAGTCCACTCTTTTACAAATTCATCTGAAGCTGGGAACGCATTCGGTGTTTCATGCAGCTTCGGATCCAACCTCAGAACAATAATTTACAAAAGAGAGCGCTGTGGAAAGAGAGCTGTAGTCAGTTTTAACAAGGTTTGTCGGACTCTGGCTAGGATATTTACACATCCATTGATAGCACATGTCGACACAACATTTTTGTTTATTCGTAAAACCACTTTTTCACAGTATTGTTATGAAAAAAAAAATTCAGAGCATGTAACCTAATAAACCTTTAAGTTATGTCAATTTATTTCGCGTATCATAACGTGTGAGCGGAGTCAACGGAGACGCGGGACACGAATAACATTCTAACAATACTTTAATGCGGTGTGATAATTTGGGGAAATTTTGCTGTCTCTTTCTTTCATTTCTAATTTATCCCAAATTTGTATATGTTGGGTAAAAATAATTAGTTCTCTCTCTATAATATATTGTTACTTCAAGGATCCAAATGTATGTAGTGACAAATTGCAGAGGGTGAATATTTTCAAAGCATTTTAATTTTTCGTAAAAATTATATAAAACTAGAATCGTAACTGTTTTACGATTTTTATAACTGTCCTTTTCTAAACCAAATAAAATAAGGACATAAAGATCATAAATAACTTCAACTATAAGGAAACGCTTTGTCTAACTGATTGATTCCGACAGACAATTCACGGTTACCTCATGTTTAAATAGCAAAAACAACAGTTAATAAATGCAATATCATAAATGGCCAGTTTTGTAATACCTGAATAAGATTGACAATCGTCGGAAGTAGCGAGTAGCGACGAGCAAGATGATAAATTGTCGATGACAAGTGAACATGAACGACGTGAATAATATTATTAAAAATATGTTGCTTCAATTACACAATAATACAGCCCGCTAGAGAGGTTTGAAGGCTACCGAACAAAGAGGTTGTAAAGGGTCCGCCAAATAACTTTTTTTGAAAAAGGGCGCAAACAGCTTCGGCTGTGTGGCACGTAGCGCCGTCCTGTTGAAACCAAATGTTGCCAATATCCTCTCTTCAATTTTGTAAAATTCGTTCAACATGGCCCGATGTCGCCAATAACGGCCACTCCTTGCTCAAAAAGAAAATGGCCCAATTATGCCTCTGGACCAAAATCCGCACCAAACATTGACAATCGTTTTGGGTGTAGTTTTCTGTGCCCCAAATACGACAAGGTTTACATGCCAAGCTTGAACGACTTTGTGCGTCATACCAAGGTCTTTATGCAAAAATGTAGTTCAAAAAACGGTGTTACTTCACGCACTTTTTCTCAGACGCGGTTCACAAGATAACGAACATAGCATTCTGCAACATTAACAAAGTAATAAATGTGTTTTATAAGCAAAAACGGACCCTATATAAAAAATGTTTATAGTAAAAATGTAGTTTAAAAAAACCGTGTTACTTATTAGACTTTAACGTCCCGGTTCAGCGTTGGTTTAGTTATACCGGACGTAGGTCATTAAATTAGACGCAAAAGCCGTGGTTATAAGGTAAGTTTTTCGCTATTCTGACCTTACACCACGCGTAACATTTACACCTCGTTTATAAGTAAGAGAGAAAATGTTTAATTTGTAGAACTGAATACATTTTTCATTATAATTTCAAGCTAATCAAATTTAATAATGTAATTTTTAAAACGGATGAACGAAGAGAGCAGTGTTAGGTGAATATATGATGTGAAAGTGAATTTTAGAAGAAGTTGGGGACGCCCGAGAAAGACATGGCACGATAAAGCGAATCAAATAACCGGCTAGTAGCTGATTGGACAAACGCGTCGGATTACCATCCGGATGTCGTGGGTCTAATTACTCAGACTGGCACAATTTTAATTAAATCTATCGTATATAAACTATTAATTCGACCGGTTAGTAGCTGAGTGAACAAACGCGTCGGATTCCCACTCGGGTGTCGTGGTTTCAATTCCTCTGCTAGCTAAGTCCTCCATCATTGCACGAAGCAACATTTTCCGCTAATTATGATGGTAGTAGGAGTTTTCAAAATATTGTCAGGTTATTCGTAACCCGGAAATGTTTGTCTTTCTTATTGAGAGAAGAAAACAAACTTGATTCGGCTCGTGTCAAGAGTCAGAATAACAGAAGAGTGTGTATAAATGCGAATGAAGCAAGGAGTCTGTGCCAAGGCAGAGTTTTGTTACGGTTCATCCTCTCTGCTCCCCCTGCGGGGAAACGGTGGGATGGTTAGTTAGTTTAGTTTACAGCTAGTTCTTTAAAACCATATGCATTGTCCCATATCATGCGTTTCTCTGTATTCCCTTGACATTAGCCCAGTCCCTTTCTTAATGTTAATTAGGGTTCTTATTGGGTTTTTAGCAGTTATATCTATAACATGACACCCTTAGCTTATTTAAGCCTTATTTCCACCAATTAGCACCATACACGAGTCAGCGTTTGCTCATCCTCTTATTGTGCTAATCTATAAAAAAGTATGGCTTTAATTTGTGTGCACCACAGAGCAAAGTTTACGCTCAACCGCGTCAGTGACACTGAGATTGAGCGCTTGGTCCATATTGAACTTGGCGATCGCTCGGTGTGATTGGCGAGAGCGGCTGAAGTTTTTAATTAATGATTGTATGGAACTCATTATCATTTTCTTATCTCGTTGTCATATTGATAGGTAACGCCATTATCTCTCCCAGTTAGCTCGCTGACGCCGTTGCTGGTAGCAAAAATTGCACCGTCTTGGACTAAAGATAGCAATTTCCCAAGAGTTTTTCGTTCGGAGACAATGCATAAATTCTCGCCGGCTTCCTTCTTGTTACTCTACCCAGCAACGAAAAACCTCCAGAAGATGTGTTACATGATCACTAATTAACTTGACTCAACATATTTTGGGATCAAGTTTTAAAAAAACCAGTACCTGCCTTGATATCAATTCCAATTCCTCCGTCAAAAATCGAGCTTGTACCTACATGAATATTGTAATGTGGATTCCAAACGGGAAAATATTATTGTACTCTAGTTGGATTCTTACAAAAGCGCAATACAACAATTTAATATACTTGAGGGGCTTAGAAGCAAAAGCAGCAATCTCCTTCATTTTAAATTATTTCTTGGAAAGTTGATTAAACGTTTAATGCACTTTTCTTTTTGTGAATATGTTGATACATTTAGAGATAATTGTTTCAAATCGTCCCTAGTTTAATGTGCACCAACATTTTTGTACACTTCATTCTCCATTTCTTTATAATAATCATTCAAAAGTTGACAATGCCACAGAACCGTATTTGGAGATTGCTGCCTTTGCTTCTAAGCCCCTCACTTACACTATTAAATTAATTATATGACACATTTGAATTTTTTTAAAGCAATCTTTGTTGAAAAAATTTGTGAAGCGAAAGAATTGATAAATAGGGAAAGAAAGAGGTTGACATAGTCTCGCTATCCAGATCTAGTTAAAGCCTTTTCAAATTACCCTTCAGTTCTGATATGTTTAGCACCATGTACAGTTGAATAATCATCGCCCCACCTCCCAGCTTCCAGAAGCTGCAGATAATACCTAAAATATCAGCCTATCGCCTATCAAGCATCGTGCTCTCGGCTATCAGCAGCCCCGTGTCGCACATGCACCCGCAGATCCCTATCGCAGGAATGGTTAATGCACTATCCGTGTAACACCGGGAGGGGAGACCTGTGCCGACCAATATACACTACACTCTACACTATCCCCTACACAGCCTTCCCGCTAACTTTGTTACCTGTGTCTAGTTTCTTACAACTTCCGTCTAAATATCCAGTTGTCAAGTTATCCACTACTGGCGTGCTTATGTTGATTATATCATACGTTGGTTTGGTGCTTTAAATAAGATGTCCCTAAAAGTCAACGTAATCCATTGGAGGACTGATGAACCAACACTCATGAGTCATGACAAACCAGAATATCAAAATATGACAGAAAAAAATCGTTGGTTTTTTGCCTTTTTTCTGCCTTTTTGCCTTTTTTTGCCTTTTTTGTCCCTTTATTTGACACTTTATTGTAGTAATTTTCCATTTTTTGCTTTTTTTCACAATAAGCTCGTTTTGCAGTAAAATAGCAATGTATTTTTTATCAAGTAAAACGAATATTATACCATTTTAAAAACTATACTAAAAACATTTTTCTGACAAAATTATTTACAACGTAAACTTTATTATTAATTATTTACAAGCCAGACATAATATAAGGACATTCAAAGAAATCAGACTACCAAAAAAGAATAAAACCAATACACAAATCAGCCTACTTTATAAAGGGATGAAATTTTATTATGCTTTAACGGAAACCATACAAATTATGCCAATTGATAAATTTAAAAATAGCCTGTAAGAGCCATTTAAAATACATTAGCAATATTAAGTAGTTATTAAGTCAAAAAGAATATGAAACTTTGATGTACAAGTGACTAAAATAAAACTTAAACTAAACCTACGCACATATTAACGATTACATTAAGCTGGTACCCAAGTATTTTTTTTTTTAAATAATGGGAACATCGTGTCAGAGATTGATTAAAAAAATCCGACAACTCCATCAACGACCAGTTGACGTCTATTATGAATACAACAGCTTTCAACATCTGACAGAAATCGATCGAAAGATCCAAAACTATACACTTAGCGGCGTAGGGGTCGCGCCGTAGAAAGCTTTCGATAAAGAAAATCGCACTATGGGCTCACTGTTTTTTATCGAGACGTCATAACTCACGCGGGTTAAATTTATGCGCACGTGATGATAAATATTTCGGGGTTCCGTGATAAATTTTGGCACTCAGAAAAGTTGTCACAAATCTCCGCCGCATTGTGATAGGCGCCTAATGGAACCTTTTAAGTCAATAAACATATCGTTGGTATCCATCAGAGGCGACATTCGGAGGAATTTCCGGCCTCTATAAAGGTCGTATCGGTCTCAGACGCATTAAGAGACAGTTTCGGTACGGAGCGCGCTGGTCCCGATGTATTATTATTATTTGGAATAGTAATACACTTCGAATAAGTCACCCAATTCGAAGACTTACAATGCGTCATCGAACTTAATCCAAAGTGTTTTTGTCCCGTGCTTTCGTTTGCTTTTTTTAGGTTAAAGTCTTACGGTAGCTTTTCTCGACCGAATTTCAGTGACCGCTGCGTTGAAACTTGACACAAAATGCACAATATACGAATGACACAAAATCCCCTTAGAGCAAGAATATATATGGAGAGAGAATAAATATTTTTTACCCAACCTATACAAATTTAGTATAAATAACTTTCTCCGTTTTTTACGTCGTAAACCGTGCGAAAGAAAGAGATAAGACAAGTTCTCACATAATACAGCACCACTTTTCGGTAAGTTAGCATGTTTTCCGTCTTCCGCGTCTCCGCTCACTGCGTTTTGTTATGCGACATAACAGGACATAACTCAACGGTTTTTTAGGTTATATCCTATATTTTTGTTTATAGTAAAATTTTGAAAAGGTGGTTATAAATGAACAATAACATTGTGTCGACATGTGCTATGAATGGATGTATAAATACCTCATCCCTAGCCTTAGCCCACGCCCGAGTCATAAAAAATCAACAATCCTGGCTACACAAGCGCTCCCTCCTGGTATATTATTGCTCTGAGGGTATCCCCAACGCGGCTAGGAGGAAATTTAGTTATTAAGTACTCGTATATCTAAGTTCTGGGGGTTAATGCTAGAAGTAATTATTAGAATGAATTAATTGAAGTTAAATGAAAAATGCGGCGTATACGATTGTCATTTTAATGACGTAACAAAGGCAAACCATTTTTTTAAACATTCATTTTAGGCAGGCCACAATTTCATTTATGTTAAGCGGCTAGCACAGGCATTTAGGCTTCAAAATTTCTCTTATTAAAATAAATAACATTTCATGGTTCTTTCTGATACCTACCTCAAGTGACGAAAATCTAACATAGGCACTTCTAGCATTAACCCCAGCCTTCTAGTTTCATGGATTTCCGCTAAGCGTTGAACTGTCAAAGTGTTGCCAACGTCTTTTTTGGTGGGCCGGTATCACCGATGGCGGAATAAATATTATATCTTTAAATATTCGACTATAAAAGTAAACAATATTTATTTATTTATGCATTCCGGGATATTGTGTTATTTCAAATGAACACTGGTTGTGAAGGGGTTTAAATAATTCATAAAAAGACAACTCCCACAAAACCATCACCTTGGCCTTGGTCTTCCTTTCACTACCGTTGTTTAGAATCTTGATCGTATTTCATTGATTTGACTTATAGCTAGATACTAGAAGCTTGTAAAACTCAGAATTATTCCAAATCATTAATTATATAAGAACTATCAACGGTTCAAACCAAGAAACATGAGCAGGGTTGCCAGAACATCACTTTTTAAGAAAACGTTCACTTTTTTGTTTATTTCATTTTCTTTATTGCCCTTATTTGTTAACTTTATTGTGCGAAAGATCACCTACCAACAGGTGCCATATTTGATGGCCATTTTGACTTACATTCCTTTATCCAATGTCGGTCAGCGTAAAAAAGTTGAAATTGGGCGGAATCGCCAAGTTCTAATTTGACGTAGTTATGCAGAAAGCATCCAACCCCGAAAAGATGAAACTGAGGAAAGGGCGTTTGAAAATATGATGATACAAAAGCATTCATATGCGTAATCGGCATTTGTAAAGTGAATATCAGTGTTTTGTTCTTTATGAGAATCATTATACGTAAATAGGTAATTTAGAATCCTTCAATGTCTATATTTTAAAATATCTGTATTTCCTTTGTTATCCTACATTTTTTTTTTTTTTTTTTTTTTTAATAATTTTTATTTATATAAAATAAACAGTAATATAATGTTCTTTAAACTATTACAGATATGTATACATTTTTAACAAGAATACCCAGCCCAGGAGAGAAATCAATTTCGTGTTTGGGTTGGGGGAGCAATTATCATGTTGTAAATACTCGTACATGAAGGTAGATCACAAAATTATACAAAACAATTTAAATCAATAAATGTACAAATAGAGAGTTCGGTTCATTTTCGAAAAAGATTAATGAAATTTTGAGGTTGTGTCTAAATTGTATTAAATTTTTTTATTTTTTTTTTTTTAATTGTACTATTATTATATTATATAATATATATATATATATATATATATATATATATATATATATATATATATATATATATATATATATATATATATATATATATATATATATATATAAATATAAAAAAATATATATTTTCATTTTAATTATTTAGAAAACGTGTTTACTGGTGGAGTTTTCCAATATTTTTTGATATTTGATTTAAAAGTTACATAATTTTTTCCAATTTAATTTTCAACGGGAGAGCATTGAAAAATTTGATACCTTGATAAGAGTAATGGTGTTGTGAGGCACTCGTTTTAAAACTAGTCATTTCTATGTTGCCAATTGATCTTGGTCGGACACTAATTTTGGTGGAAATTGTTGAATTGAAATGGTCTTTGTGGGTTTGTAACAACGCATTCTTTTTGAAAATATTATTTAAACTAAGGACTTTAAATTTGTTAAACAGTTCCATAGTAGGAAAGAACGATGGTTTGCGTAGTATAACTTTAATAATTAATCTTTGTGCTTTTTCTACAGGCGAGAGGTTGGTTTTTGAAGGTCCCTCCCCATCCGATAATACCATATTGGAGAATAGATGGAGCAAGTGAGAAATATATGGTTTTGATCATATTTAATGATAAGATGTTTCTCAATCTGATAAATATATATATAAGTTTTCTTAGTCTCGTAACTGTATTTCTGACTTGTTCGTTCCATTTTAAATTTTTGTCAACTATAACACCAAGATATTTAATACTATTTTTGCCTGTTATGCGTAAACAATTTATATCGTTGCATTCTTTTCTATTCTCACATTCTGATGAATGAATTTTAATAATTATATTGTAATGGGTACTTTTATCTTTTATAGAGAATGGGATGAAATATGTTTTTTCAGTATTTAGTGACAAACAGTTTTGGTCGAGCCATGATTTTAATATATTTATGTTGGTGTTTGCTCTCATCATTGTTTCCTCCCATGACTTTCCTTTTGTGATGAGTACTGTGTCATCTGCATAAGATATTATGCTACCAGCTATGGGAGGCTGAACATTTTGTTAACATAAATAATGAAGAGGATAGGACCGATGACTGTTCCTTGTGGTATACCAAATGATGTGGTTTAAGAATTATTGATTTTGACATATTGGTTTCTATCTTTGAGATAACTTTTAAACCATGATAGAACTGTTCCGTCGATTCCGATTTGTGAAAGTTTTTTGCTTAACTTGGAATGCGATATGCTATCGAATGCCTTGCGGAGGTCAATAAATATGCCAATACACTTTTCTCCATTATCTAAAGTCGTCATTATTGTTTTTGTCAATTTAGCAATAGCATCCTGTGTGCTTACATTTTAATGTATTTAAACATAATTTTAAGTCAAATATCTGCAATGTGCGTTAGTAAAAAAAATAATTATAAAAATCTATTGCATTTGCAGCTCGTATGTTTTCAGCACATAGAAATCTCGTATTTATCTATAGGAAAACATGTAAAACTCGATTTTGGCAAATTGTGGATTGGACGATTTCTGCATAACTGCGTTCAATTTAACATTAATATAATTTACAATATGTACATACCTATTAGTCAAATAATGCAAAAAATATTAATGATTTAGTATGGATATGCATTATTTATTAGCAATACATTTATTTTAAATACCTACGAGAAAAAAAAGATGATAATCGTTGTAAAGAAGACATTAAACCGGTTGGTAGGTAGCTGAGTTGGCGAATACGTCGGCTTCCCACCCAGGCGTCGTGGATTCGATTCCTTTGCTAGCTGAGTCCTCCATCATTGCACAAGCAAAAATTTCGCTTATTATTATTATTATTATGGTATTAAGATTTTTTTATATTGTCAGGTTATTAATAATAACCCGTAATGTATGTCTTGCTTTTAGAATGATAATGTTAGCAGATGTATGATAGATTTCAAAGTATGTATTAGATATTATTATTTTTTTTTTAATATTTCAACAAGTCTTGTGAAAATATCGTAGTTATAATATGAAAATTTGAGGGCCTCCGTGGTCGAGTGGTAAGACGCTCGATTACGAATCCAGAGGTCGCGGGTTCAAATCCCGGCGTGCGTAAACAAATTTTATTTAATTTATATGTGTAATAACACATTTAATTCGTACAAAATAATAAATAGTATATTTGCAGCACGTTCCAGAGTAGTAGATGCTCTTAGTATCGCCCTGGTGAAAGACCGCCATTCAGAATCGAAACGCTGCTTGAAATAGCTTCAGCCGTATTTGGTGACCAGATCTTAATAGCCAGGTACTTCCCAACCTTCCTCTTCCCCATCTCCTTTCCCTCCCCACTGCCTTCAGCCTCACAACACACCCCAATTGGGGTTGCCATACTCTTACTGGCCCTAGACAATTTCATTAACAAACAAAAAAAATAGTATTGTTTTTTTTTATAACAGGTTTATGTCTTATATTTTGGCAACCCTAAATATGGAGGATGAACATTTTTTAAATATATGTTTTTATCTTTAAGTATAATATATTCATATTTTGTATTTCACATACTTACGTGGTTTTTACCATGCAATGTTAAGTTTGCAAGATGTCGATGTTTGCAATAAATAACGTTCAAATTCCCCTCGCGAATTCGCAAAAAGAAACATGTTAGGCATGACATTTCAAAAAATGTCACTGCAACCTATTGTTGCATTTTCCGCCTTTCATTTCGCGGCCAAGAGTAATTTGGAGTCTCGAAATTCAGCCATTGTTGCGGCGACCACCCATCGCTTAACTAATGACAGTGCGGCCAACATGGCGGTCAACATGGCGGCCGAGTGACGCGCCGCGATCTGTCAAACGTGGCATCACTTTTGTTTATAAACCGTTTGGTCAATTCTCCCTGACTCATACTTCATGGCGTGCGCCTTCATCAGTTATTGTCCCCTGAAGATGGGGTAAGCAAACTATGTTACGCGTATCAATCTTGTTAATAATTATAACTTATGGAATGTTATTAATTGACCGGAGCCGGTTCTAGATATTTACTGTAATTTATTGCACTGTGGCACTGGCAAACAATGTCTGAATTTTAAAATATTCGATTAATTTCACACAGAAACCTCCACAACACACTTGATATGGTGTATCTCTTCTGTGTCCACATCCCTACAGTTGTTGAAAGTAGACCCCATCTCTACGGGTTGAGTATAATTCATCGATATGGTCTCTTTATAATTACAATATTTATTTCAAAGCCACGAATGAGTTCAATACATTCCTGAGATGACGCATACATTTAAGGCTCTGTATAATAATAATAAATAATAATATTTGGATGGTTTGTGTAGCGCCGTTTTTGTGAAAAATCACCTCAAGGACGCTGTACAGATCTTATTTTCTATTATTACATATTAATTCCTAGTTTAAATAAGAAAATATACAGGAATATACTTACCTGGCAGGTCCTATCAGATAGACACACTTACTAACTAAAAATTATGATTATTATTATTATTTATTTTTTTTTTCCGATTTAGGGCATGGGAGCGAAATTTTAAAAATGGAATTTCTGAATTTGTCGTATAGTACAGGATTTGGTTAAAATTTGTATATCTAAAGATGATTTGTCGAGAGACAGATTATGTTGAGATTCTTTTAATGAATATAAGGATACGAGAGTCTGAAAAGGTAAGTTTTCAGTTTAGACCGAAATTCTGTTGGGCTCGTTATACATCTATCTAATTTTACCTAACTAACTAACCATCACGCCGTTTCTCCACAGGGGTAGGCAGAGAGTTTGGACCGCCTAACAACTCTGTCTTGGCACACACCCCTTGCTTCATTAACATTCATACATATTCTTTTGTTATTCTGACTCTCGACATGGCCCGCCTCAAATATTTTATTAACTTGATTGTGACATCTCTTCCTCGGGCGTACTTCTTCTTACATTTACTTTCGCGTCATACATTATTTTCACACTCCTTTCTTCGTTAATTCGCTTTACATGCCCAAACGATCTTAGCTTCCCTTTCTTAATACTATTCATTACGCTTACATCAGCCTTGTACACCGTCAGATCGATTTTGAGTTTGAAATCACATGAAACATGCACGCCAGGGGTGGGGGAGTGTCATACCTTTGTGTGCTTTAGCACTTTTCATCACAATACCTGTTATTAAAAGATTACCCATCCCTGCATTCTACTATGTACACTGCTTCTCAGATGATGTTACAAACATTCTCAATTTCCGAGCGAAACAACCATTAATTTCTCTATTATGTCTTTATCATCCAACTGTATTGTTCGCTTTAAATATTATTATGAAGTGGTGTTCTTTGATTAACTTGGCTTTTATTAATCCCTATGAAAGGAGAACCCCATGAATTATCATCATTAAAATAACTGTTCCAATGAGTAATTCATATATAATAAGTGTGTATTGTGGCATTGTCATGAGAATATTCCGTGAAAGAGTTCAAGAACAAAGTCTAAAAATCATTTAATTAATCATATTTCATGTTTTACGACAGTGTGTAGCTTGAAGTAACAATATATGGAGGGATAGCTAATTATTTTTACCCAAACTTGCAATAAATCACTTTCTCTGGGTTTTTACATGAGAGAGAAAGAGACAACAAATTTCATAGACCGCTTCTATATACTGTCGCAATGATCTTAAGCTCCGGGGTCACCGCGGGACTCCGCCCACATTTTTTATTATGCAGCTAAACTTGACACAACTAAACGGCTTTTTAGGTTATATGCTATATTTTTGTTGATGAAAATACTGTGAAAAGTGGCTATACGAATAAACAAAAACATTATGTCGATATGTGATATGAATGGATGTATAAATACCGTAGCCTTAGTCTTAGCCACGCCCAGGTACGCCGAGTCAGGTTAAAATCATCAAAAACAAGTAAAAAACTGACTTCACTGCCTTGGATAGATACTACTCTATGTACTCTGTGTAGTATATTGTGCAACTATTGCTCTTTATCGACTTCCAAATTACAGCTGACATCTGTCAACTATTCAAGTGCATCTGTTAGTATTTAATAGATACGACCATTGCTCTGTCATATTTTTTTGCGTTTATTTTTATTGACGGCCTCCGTGAAGGAGTGGTAAGACGCTCGACTACGAATCCAGAGGTCGTGGGTTCAAATCCTGGCATGCGCAAATAAATTTTATTTAATTAATATGTATCATTACACATTTAATTAATATAAAATAATATATAGTATATTTGAGGTACGTTCCAGGGTGGTAGATATTCCAAGTATCGCCCTTGTGGAAGACCACCATTCAGAATCGAAACGTTGAAAAAAAAAACGTTGCTTGAAATGGCTTTATCCGTGTTTGGTGACCAGATCTCAATACATATATGTATATATATTTTATGATGAATACCGCACAAGAGTCTCAACTGCTACCACCCGTCTAGAGCCAATGAGACTATGGCATCCCCAATTGGAGTATGTTGTGAGGCTGAAGGTGGCGTTAGGGAGGGGAAGGAGAAGGGAAGAGGAGGGTTGGTAAGTACCTGGCTATTCAGATCTGGTCACCAAAGAAGGCTAAAGCCATTTCAAGGAACGTTTCGATTCTGAATGGTGGTCTTTCACCAGGGCGAAACCTAGAGTATCTACCACTCTGGTACGTGCCGCAAATATACCTTTTTTATATGAATTAAATGTGTTATGACACATATTAATTTAATAAAAGTTATTGGCGCACGCCGGGTTTGAACCCGCAACCTTCGGATTCGAAGTCGAGTGTCTTACCACTCGACCATAGAGGCGTCAATAGCCGGGTACTTCTCCAATCTTCCTTTACCTCATCTTCTTTCCCTCGCAACTACCTTCAGCCTCACAACATACCCTTATTTGAGGATGACATAGTGTGGCTGTTTCAAAACTGGCTCTAGGCGGTTTTAAGCAGTTGGGACTGTTGTGCGGTATTAACTATTCACAACAACAAAAACCTATTTACGTAATTAAATACATACTGCATAAAGCACGCAGTTTTTTTCAACAAATCATGCACTCTCTTTTTTAATGTTAGCGAAGCGCCCTAGAGGTTATATTTCACACAAATGACGCTATATAAATTATCTAGTTATTTTTATTATAACAGCGTAACACACTTAACCATTAGGCCGATTGCAACATTAACCGCCTCAAGTTGTTATTAACTTATACATATTTTCATAATATTATTAATTAATTTTTACTGCAAACATGAAATGTCCGCATAGATGATTTATATTAGTAGACAAATTTACAAGATTATGATCAATTTGTACAAACAATGTTTGTCAAACACAATTTTTGCCCTTTGCTTAAAAATTAAGGTCAAACCTTAGATGAATTAAATAATGGGTCAAACATTAATATTATTTTAAGGCCACTGCTGTATACAAATTCATTCAAAATGGACAAAACGGACAAACGTTTTGTTGAATCCATGTTTTATTAATATTTATTCTGAGAGAATCTATACAAATATTAACGCAATGGCGATGAATCACGAATTTTTTGTAATATTATTTATCATTGATAAATGTTGTGCAATTTGTAAAGGTATCTATGCAATTTATTCACAATGCTTTTTGTGATATTATTAATGGCCTTATTCATTATTTCATTAGAGTGATTTAAAAATCTTTTTTTAAGTAAGTGGAATGTTATTTAAAAAAAAAGCTTTTTACATTATTTTTTCAGTTTCGCAAGGTTATTTAAATAAATAATAATTGATTAATTTCTCTAAATATAGGATCTTATGTTTATCAGTTTTTTTTTATATTGTTACCGAATTTCAATGCAAATTGTTAATGAGAATTGACAATAACTAAAAATAGAAACTTTTATATTTTTCAGTATTTATTTTTAATTTCTACATAGTGGCAAACAATCTGGACAGATATTTATCATCAATGACCGGTCGGTAGCTGAGTTCAATTCCTCTGCTAGCTAAGTCCTCCATTAATGCACAAGCAACATCTTTCGCTTCTTATGACGGCAGTAGGAGTTTTTCAAATATTGTCAGGTTATTCGTAGCCTGGGAATGTTTGTCTTACTTAATAAAATATTTTCATCCACTTAGAATCGAAATGATTATATCTCTATGTCTGTATGTAGACGTTTTGCCTACCCTTGTATTATTATTCATCAATATTTATGACCCGAACCATGTGTTTTGTTTTACTAAATTAATTCAATTTAAATCATTCTAAAAAGTGTCAACAGATGTCACTGCTCTAAATTTTGTTAATGTCCTGAACAAGATCCGCTTTAATAAATCCCTACATTCCCTACCAACAGCCCCTTCCTTGACCTGCTTTACAACGTTGCCCAGCCGGGTGGTGATATATTTTCCCTGTTTTTACAGATGGGCACTCTTGTGAAGATTCTCAAAAAAGAGTATATTTTACCAAAATTAACCAAATATTTTTATTATTTTCCAGCGAACTGACGACATAGAGGAGAACCCCAAGGATAAAGACAAGGAGGTGCAGTGCTTCACTGGATCCGCCCCCACCAGCATGCCCGGGCACACTGGATATGTGACGTTCGCTACCCTCCCCCCATTGTAGGCGCGCCCCGCTGGCACTGACAACTTGCAAGTTAAGGACATTATTAAAGGTAAAACATCATGTTGTGTCTATAGTAATCACTGAACAAATAATTCTTAGTAATATTGTTAAAATCACCCCAGTTGGTTGCAGTTCTGATTTTAGCTGCTAGTGTGTTCTTGGCATAATACATCTCTAATTTTAATACACATATCAAATCATTCATGTTTATGTATTCATATCCATAGTTTGGATGCAAAACTTCAAAGTCCATCATCTCGCATTGACATTTTGATTTACGCCCGTGTAGGATGTGCGATAATCTGATAACGAAGGCCCTAAAACTATGTAATATTTGTTTGTTTAACACCCAAAAGGCTTTCACATATTATGATTCAAATCAAATTTTACATAGTATTATGGCATACTATTAATATTATACATGAAAATAACTTTAAGAAATACTTTTAGTTTTATTCAGTTGTAAATACTCTTTTTTTTACAGATTCTAAACCGGAGGAAGCTTTACCGATGGAATAACAACAAATCTTGTTTTAGTTAAACTAACTAATAATACATGATCATTATGTAACTGAAAATGTGTTTTTGTTAAGTAAATAAATTGACTTTTGAAAAATTTCTCAATACAAAATGTTTTTTTTACAACCTTACATGAAAATTTTTATCCTTTCTTTTTAGCTAGGTGTATAATTTTGCTGAACCTGTTTACTAAATAATTGGACTTGATAGTTTTGTTAAATCTCCAAAATAAATATACACATCAAACTTTACTAATAAATGCTGTGAACATTTGAACTGGATTTTTAACATTGACTTACATCCCAATACTATTTTTATATATCTTATCATGTTAAACACTGTAAATGCTTCAATATAATAAACAAAATCTTCTATATGCATACCGCTAACAGCTCCCTGGTAACTTCTTCGCTTTTCTTATAAACAATGTAAAGGTGGAGAAAACACTGTTTTAATTTAGGAAATTATGGCGATATTTTTACACAATATTAAAAATATTATATTTTAACAACAAACATATAATTTTATTTACATAAGCTTAGTATTTACCAAATACAAATAAAAAATTAGCCTTATTTTGGTCCACTATATATATATATATATATAGTGGAAAAAACTATATATATATATATATATTATTACTAAGTGTTAATATGCTCAAAAAATACCTTCGGCATGTTGATTTTAGCCGACAGTCATATATTTACAAATAACCTACAAAAATGGTGGGTAATTTCCTTATTTCAAAACACTACTTTTATTGTATTTTTGAGAATCAATTGCGAAAATATTAGTTAGAAAGAAAAAAAATCTACTAATAAAGATACTTTGATTATTTCTTAAATAATTTTAAATGGCTCTGTTATGTGACTTGTAATAATTAGGGTTTAATGAAAAAAAAAACCATATCATGTCGTAAGGTAGCGCCTATATTACAAATGTGGCGAAACTTGCAACTTATTTTCTAGCATGTTTTCTCACCTTCGGGTTATGTTCTTTTCTGACAACAGAGGGTATTATAAATTAAGTAATTTAAAATGCAGTTGAAAAAAGATACTAAATTTTGAAAAATTCAATCGCATGTATAAAAATCCCTTCGAGTGAATTTTACGATTTGAATTTTACGATTTGAATTTTACGATTTTGAATTTTATAGTTTGTAAAAATATCCAATGTTGATTTATGATCGTCTCTGAAAACTATATAATATGTTTGCGTGCAGATATAAAGCAGTATGATACGTTTAGATGTTGAATTACATTTGTAGTTATTTAATAAGCCCTTGGATATTGTTTACAAATATTACCTTTTAAGCTTTATTTTCTTTGTGTACTACGTTAATACTCCTCCCATAACCACGGGCCGGTCCTGTGCAGGCGCAATTGGAACAGTCCGCTCCAGGCGGCTAATCGCAAAGCCGCATAAAAATATATCATACCATTCATGATCGGCTATTGAACCCGTAGGTTCCTGGCCCGACGTTGCGGTATAAAAACTCATTCTTGTCCTATACTTGATACGAGTTGATTCCACTCTTCTGATCTAACAAAAAAATTACCAGGCGCCGTTTGACTCCGGGCCGGGCCTGATGAAAGACCACCCTTCAGAATCGAAACGTTGCTTGAAATGGTTTTTGCCGTATTTGCTGACGAGATCTGAATAGCCAGGTACTTCCCAACCTTCCTCTTCCCCTTCCTTCCCACCCCTACTACCTTCACCCTCACAAAATACCCCAATAGGGAAAGTCACGGTCCAGTATTGTGCGGTAGTGAAATAAAAAAAATTAAAAAGAAAAAAGGCACTATAATTTATTGAGGAAGGTGCTAGCTACTGGGATTATATACCAGGAGCACAGACGTGTGAGAAGGTGACTCATCACTTTTTTAGATTTTCTAGAATTGTTGAAAATTCAGTCCAATTCGGGCGTTTCATAATTTCCGGTATCCGGATCGCAGAAGTCAGCGGAGTAATATGTCGGCAAAATAGCGGTTTAATTTGAACTAAATTCCGTAGCGGCGCTAATGTCACAATAAAAATAATAATTTTTCACAGAGTTCACATTATTACAAAAACAAAATACCAGGAGCACAGAAAAGTGATCGGGTGTTTTTGTTTGGTTATTTTTTCGAACATTGTCTATTGCTCTTCGGCAAGTTGCTTTTGAATATTGATAATAACGAACGGACTATTTATTGAATTCAATGATTTTATGCATTCAAAATATCTAAAGTGGCGACTTGTAAAGTTTTACACCTTCTCACACGCCTGTGCTCCTGGTATAATTTCCGAGTATCTAGGTGCTAGCTAGCACTCAAGGGTCGTTTTTTTAATATGTTTTTTATTTTTATTTTACGTCACTACTGCACTAGAATCCCAACTGCCTAGAACCAGTGGGACTATGGCACCCTAATTGTGGTATGTTGTGTGTTTGAATAGATGATAAAGTGGAGAGGGAAGGTTGGGGAGTGCCCGGCTATTCAGAGGTGGTTACTAAACACGACTGATGCGTTTTAAAGCATCGTTTTGATTTTGCATGGAGGTATTTCACTGGCATATAAGTCGATTTGTATAGTAAACTATAAATTCAAAACAAAAATAATGTACCTACCAATATGCCTTTTTGTCAATTCAATTCAATCATCATTGCAATTATTTTGTTCGTTTGTTAGTTCTTCTTTTTGCGGCCTGCACAGATATCCTTGTCTAGAAAAGTGTGCATTTTATGCATAGAAAGAGCTAACCTGCGAGATGAAGGCCTCCGTGGTCGAGTGGTCAAGACGCTGGGCTACGAATCCAGAAGTCGCGGGTTCAAATCCCGGGTTGCGCAAATAAATTTGGTTTAATCAATTAGTGTTAATTCACATTTAATTAAATATAGTATGTTTGCGACACGTCCCAGAGTGGTAGATACTTGAATTATCGCCCTGAGGAAAGACCACCATTCATAATTGAAATGGCTTTAGCCGTGTTTGGTGACCATATCTGAATAGCCGGGTAGTCCCAACCTTCCTCTTCCAGAATTTATTCCCTTCCCCACTACTTTCAGCCTCACAACATACTCCAATTGGGGATGCTATAGTCCCACTTGTCCCAAGCGGTTGGGAGCAGTTGGGACTAGGGCCGGTCCCTATGCAGGCGCAATTGGAACAGTTTACTACTCCAGATGGTGAATTACCAAGGCGCTGATAGTAACGAATTACAGTACCTTTTTACGCGCTCAACGCCTATATATTATATTAAATAAAATAAAACATACTATTCATGGACGGCGATCGAATCTGAAATTTCCCGAAAATTAAATCGTAATTTAACGCTTCTCGGTTGATACTTGACACGAGTTAGTACCTACCTTTTGTTCGAACAAAAAAATCACACGCGATGTGAAAGCAGACAAAATTATTCCGAAACAAGCAGTGCAAATGAGAGAGCAATTGGCGCAAATTTTGTTGACGAAATAATGATACAGCGTTGCATAAACTTATAGTTTTTAATTTTAGGTTTCGACAAGGGGCGCCAAAAAAAATCCTTGTGCCAGGCGCCCTTTAACTTAGGACCGGGCCTGGAGCTACTAGTTCAACTTATGGAGAGTAGAATAAATAGAAAAAACACCTTTTTTCATTTGTAATATGTAATTTGAAATACTATATTTTTTTGTAATAAATATATATCGCAGTCGCGCTCGATGAGCGAGAAGATTTAGAAGTCATTATGATAATATTAAACGGGTAGGATTTTTATTAACAAACTTTTTCCTACGTAAACTCGTGGCGTAAAATTCAAAATAATCACGTAAATACGTGATCCTACCCACATAAGGCAACAAAGTAAGCACTTTCTTTTGGTATAAGAAACAAGAGTTGTAGAGGAATAGAAGTAAATTTAAATTAGATACATATTTTCACGGCGCCCCTTCAGAGATTGCGCCTTTGTTCTTTGCACAGTTTGAACGTATGGTGAATCCGGCCCTGACATGTGTTCATTTTAATGGTTGTAAAATTTTGCCATTTTTTTAATTCAACAAATGTTATTTAGTTTGAAAGAATTTTTTCGTTCAATTGATAGTTCTCGCATTATTTCAGTCATTTTTAAGAAGAATATAAATTTCGTATTTCATTGTTTTTGTATCCTGATATAATAATTGAGTTATAATGAAACAACCAATAGAAACATTTCCTACTATTCAAGGCAGCAAATATTTAGCAAATCATTTTAAAATTGGCGACAAACGCCGACTTATTAGTCTTGTAGGATATTCTTTTTTTTTTCATTAACATTTATTTTTAAAACTAATCATTTTCAAATGCAATTCATAATATATATAATATAATTAAATAAAAAAACCGGTCTTACTTCATTCGAAAAAAGCCAATTGTTTATACTTCAGAGAGAGAGCCCGAGAAAACCGCTTTTAATTTCCGACCAAGGCTCGCATTTTGCCCGTTAAGTGCCATTTTTTTTTAACAAATGTTATTTTTTGAAGATTTTTTCATTCAATTGTCTTAATTTCGTCATTCTTAACAGAATCTAACGTTCATTTCGTTCGGTCCCATAAGTCCGATAAAATGGCACTTACCTTTCCCAACTTCAAGGCTTGCAAAAGCGTGGTATTTTTATTCGACAAATGTTACTTTTGGAGGATTTCTTCATTCAATCATCTTTAGTTCATCATTCTTAACCAAATTCCAAAGGTTCACTTCATTCGGTTTTATAGAACCTGGAAAAACACGGCATCTACCTTCCGACCTCGCGTTTTGCCTGCAAAGTGCTATTTTTTTCGACAAATGTTATTTTTAGAGGACTTTTTAATTCAATGGCCTTTAGTTCATCATAATTCTTCTAAGGTTCACTTCATCCGGTCCCATAGAGCCCGAGAAATGGCATCTAACTTCTCAACCCCAAGGCTTGCATTTTGTCCGTAAAGTGCTATTTTTTTAACAAATGTTATATTTGGAGGATTTTTTCATTCAATCGTCTTTAATTCATCATTCTTCACAGAAATCTTCTAGGGTTCACTTCATTCGGACCCATAGAGCCTGAGTAAATGGCATCTAACTTTCCCCAATCTCGGCTTGCATTTTGCCAGTAAAGTGGTATTTTTTTTAACGAATGTTACTTTTGGAAGATTTTTTCATTCAATCGTCTTTAATTCATCATTCTTAACGGAATTTCAAATGTTAACTTCATTTGGTTTTATTGAACCTGAGAAAACGGCATTTAACTTTCAACCCCAAGGCTCGCATTTTGCCCGCAAAGTAATATTTTTTTCAACAAATGTTACTTTTGGAGGATTTTTTCATTAGAGTGTCTTTAGTTCATCATTTTTAACAGAATCCTTAAGGTTCACTTCAGTCGGTCGCATAGAGCCTGGGAAAACAGCATCTAACTTCAGACCCCAAGGCTTGCATTTTGCCAATTTTCGAAACAAAGAGGCTGGCAAATCATTTCCCAATCAAGCTGTTGAACACAAGAACGAGTTGTAGAAGCGACAGATGTTGCTTGGATTATCAGTGGCTGCTCTACTTTTGTGACATCCACAACAGTTTTGTAAGGTCTATTGAAACCTTGGAGTAACAATATATGGAGAGAGAGCTAATTTCTTTTTACCCGACCTATACCAATTTGGGATAAATTACTTTCTCCCGGGTTTTTACGTCGTACACCATGAGAAAGAGACAGCAAAATTTCCCAAATTATCACACCGCTTTAAAGTATTGTAAGGATGTTCTTCGTGTCCCGCGTCTACGTTGACTCCGCCCATACGTTTTGATATGCGATATAAATAAAGGTTTTTTAGGTTATATGCTAAATTTTTGTTTATAACAATACTGTGAAAAAGTGATTATACGAATAAACAAAAACATTATATCGGCATGTGCTATGAATGGATGTATAAATACCCTAGCCCTAGTCCTAGCCACGCCCAAGTCTAGCCGAGTCCGGCAAAATTAATCAAAACTGACTACAGCAGCGCTCTCTCTTGTATATTATTGCTCTAAGATTGAAACTTACAGCACTAAAATTTATAATTTTTAACTCGTCTTTGACTTTAAAAGACAAATGCGCAGGTTAGCATTTTCAAAATTCTAATATTTTGCAACAACATACTGGACTTCTGATACCAGGCCCTTCAAGACAAAAGTCACTACAACTTTCAGATATCGCAATCTAAATGTTTCAAACATTTTTGATTTAAACTTTATCTGTTATTATGTATGTTTATATAACTTTAAAGTGCATATTAAATAAACTTTCAAAACGTGCAAATCTAATTTTACCTTCATATCCTAACATACAAATACGGGATCTCTAAACTTTATTAAAATTTAAAAAACCTTTAAATGTATGTGCTCCTGGTCCCTGAGATTCAAATGTGTGAAATTTATTTTACAGTCTTTGTATTACATATAACGACATCTATTGTTGAGTAGAACAAACTAATTAATCAAGCTTCTTTGATTTATGTGCTCCTGGTCCCTCAGATTCAAATATGAGAAATTTATTTTATATTCTTTGTATTACATATAACTACATCTATTGTTGAGTAGAACAAACTAATTCATCAAGCTTCTTTGATTTATGTGCTCCTGGTCCCTCAGATTCAAATATGAGAAATTTATTTTATATTCTTTGTATTACATATAACGACATCTATTGTTGAGTAGAACAAACTAATTCATCAAGCTTCTTTGATTTATGTGCTCCTGGTCCCTCAGATTCAAATGTGAGAAATTTATTTTATAGTCTTTATAATATATGTGACGATATCTATTGAGTAGATATTATTACTCTTTGATTTATGTGCTCCTGGAAAAAAAGTCTTTATATTTATGTAACGACATTTATTGTTGAGTAGACAAAACTAATTTATTAATCTTCTTTAATTTATGTGCTCCTGATCTATATTTTATTTATTTTACAAACAGTGTGCTTGCTTAGGCAGTATACGAGTATACTAAAATTGTAACAATACAGAGAAGATTACAATAGCCCCTGCGCAAGGACGACACGCAAAATCGTGAAGCGTTTCACATTTTTTGGCGTTTTTTACTAATACAAATTAGGGATGGTTGTTTCTTTTTTGTGTATATGTCAATTTACAAAACACAAGAAAGTAATGTAAAAGTAAATTAAGAGATATTTTTAACATGTCTCTTGAAATCTTCAAGGTTCTAAATCTGAAATTGGGTGTACCTGCAGTTCCAATTACCGGTGACTGGCGAGGAACCGGTTATTTATCCAGTTATTTTTGGAACCGGTTCCGGGTGCCAGAAAAGTTCCACGAAGTAGATTTTTATATTACAAAGTAAGGATTCCTCGCCAAAATTTTCGTATGGGGTGGGGGGGGTCTTTTTAGAATAAAGAATTCTCTCGAAATGCGTACTATTAACCGATGTATTCAACAGATGCTCAAATGTAGATTTGTAATAAATTTTACAGGTGTGCTAACCCCAAATCTCTCAACGGTAGAACCATTCCCAAAATACAATAGTTTTTAGTAAAATTTAATTTTCTCATATTGTCAAAAGTTTGGATGACAAGTATAATAGTAGATATCAAACACTGTTTCTACACAAAAAGAACATGTTTTTTTTGCTAATTATTATACCGTGGCCGGGAGATTTAATAATATTTGTCCCTTCGCTTAGTTTGGTCACTTTTTAAAACTATTTTTATAATACCATACAAGAGTCCTAACTATCCAAAGCCAGAAAGTTGAACAGAGTAACAAAATATAAAATCTTCAAATAAAAAATGCAGTACTTAGGTACCATCTTTAAACATTTTGGTTAGGTTTAATGGTTTAAGTTTATCATGATATGTTCTGGAATGTGAGAGAATTTCAGAAGTGCAACCAATGACCAGGTTATGACAAATTATTATAATAATAGAAAACAAATAAAAGACTGTTGAAAAAAAAAAAGGTTTTAGAGAAGGAATTAAACAGCGATTTTCTTTATTAAATTACCAAAAATGGAGAACTGCACCATTTATAAATTTTCTGTATTGCTGTATGCCAAGGAGTTCCTGCCTTATGGCGGATAAATTTTCAACGTTTTGATTTTGAATGGTGGTCTGCTACCAGGGCAATACTTAAAGTATTTAACAATCTGGAACGTCCTGAATATATATTACATGTTATTTCATTTGAAGAGTATACTTCATATCACACATCATTTTTTTTTTGCGAACGCTGGGTCTCAAGCCTGCTGTGGAGGATGTTTACCTCTCGGCCAGAAAAGTTGTCAGAGTCATCGTAGATAAACAATACACAGACATTAAATTAAAAAATATGATTTCCTTGTTTATTTTAAACGAAATATTTGTATTAGAACATATAAACTTTGTTTTTAACCACTTTTTTCAAAAAAGTGGTTAAAAATATGTTCTATTTATAAATATGGCAAGCCATAAAGTTAATGCTTTTTACGAATATAGAAATATTTGTATTTTGAAAAGAAAAAATTGTTCAAAAATTTTACGCCCCGCGTTAATTACACTTTTAAAAGTGGCCTGGAAAAATAAACCACGTAAAAGCACATTTCAAATTTTACATAAATTGTTTGTCTGGTAAAATATATTAAATTAAAGGCAGGTATTTAATGGCTTGTCTGGATTTAAATATATATACATAAACGCAATTACGTACGTACATACTCACTTGGAAATTACACTGATAAATTTTTGTTTTTATGTAAATTTTTACTTCAATTTAATGAATAATTAATTTTATAGATATATTTATCATTCATACTGTCAAAAACTTTTAGTTTTATCGGTAGAACAATAAAAAATATATTGGTTTGTTTTTAAATAGGTTCTTTAAAGATTCCGTTCAAAAATACCCCAAGAACTTGAACAAGTACTTAACAAAAATAATTCTCACCCATCAGCCTAATTTCAAAGAAATCATTAAGTTACCTACCCTGCCGCCGCCATGCTTTGTGACGCAAACTTAACTCCGTTCAGCTGTCAGATTTGCAGCCGGGTGTATTTTTTATTACAGTCAATATTGTTTGAAATCCTTCTCTAAGGAATATTCTAATAGTTTTAGAGCAAAACATTATTTAAAATGGAACCTAAAGAATGTCCCGATATGACGGAAGAGGTATGTTGCGAGATTTGTGTTTTTTATGACAGGCTGAATGTCGGGACTCATTTCCTATGTTTATTCATAATGTATTTAATTCGATTAATCGATAATTATTTCAGAATCAATTCGTGGTGGATGACGTTAGTAAAATTATCAAGGAAGCAATTGAAAACACCATAGGGGGAACAGCATATCAACACAACAAAGTCAATCAATGGACTTCCACCGTTGTTGAAGCTTGTCTCGGCGCCCTTACGAAACTTCAAAAACCTTACAAATACATAGGTAACCACTACATTTATTCATGAAATACAATTTAATTTATAAATAAACGTGTCTTGGTTTATCCATGTTTCTTCATCAATGTAAGAATTATGCTAAAGTGTCAAGTATGATAATAATGCCATTAAACAAAATTAGCATTAAATGATGTGTGCAAATACGTCATATCCTAACCTAATATGAAAGATTTTTAAAGGATTGACCTAATATTACCAAATTTTCTTTTGCAGTAAAATTAGTTTAGGATAAGAAAATGTTTTGGTAAAATCATTTTTTTAAAGATTACTCCTTAAGGGTTCTCTATTTGGAGAATTTTTAGATTGTAAACCTAACTTAAATTGTTCAAAATTGCTACCTACTCTAACCATTAATGTGACACTAAACCCTACAAACAAATTGCCAAAACTTCCAAAGACATGTTTTTATTCAGTGTAAAGAAGCAGATGAAATGTTTATGATTCATGACAAATTGCTTTCCATGATTAGTCATCTAGTTTGCAGCTTAGATGTATTAAATGATGTAGATATGTTACTGAGACAACGCGCCTGGTTGCACTAAACCAAGTCAACGAGACATAGCTTCGAAACACGCTTCATATAGCTATCTCTTCCGCACACACATATTCTTTGAATGGTTATCCTTTTCATACGCGGGTGAAACATTTAGTGGTGCAACATTAGTGGTGCTACATTTTTCGTAAGATTTGTAGGAATATAATGTGTCTTGTATTTTATGTCTATGGTTTGCAGCTTGAAGATGACTTTAGTAAAACATAGTTTCTTATTATTTGTGCTATACATACTTACATAACTACAGATGAAATTTAAATTGATTGGATGGCGTCCTTGGTGAATAGAGAATCGGAGGTCGTCAGCAGATGTTATAGGCCGATGACCTACAGAGAACTGCCGACTTTAGATGCTAACGAGCTAAAAAGAATCATTGGCAAAACTGTAGACATTTGAGGGATACCTAGCGCCAATGCTGAACGCCAGAAGGCTAATAAAGAAGTACATTAAGGCACACTGCTGATAGCTCCATTGTGACCTCTCCCCTATTCTGATGAATGACGCATGTAGGACTTGGATCGTGTGTGATGAAGTTCTTGTTGTTTTTCTTCCAATTTCTCAAATTCGGGTATGAATAGACAGCAAAATTCTCACCACGTTAACAATTTCAATAAATATGTTTATAGTTTTTTTTTAGTTCTGCTGTATCCCAATGTACAATTCTTTCTTCAACACGTGGAATTAAATCTATGGAATTTATGTCCTTCTCCATTTTAACCTATAAATCAAAGTAATTAACAATTTACCGAGAGCAGGCGGGATGCAGGGTGTATCGGGGTGCATATTGGGCCGAAAAGTGTGAACAGCATTTTTCAAACCTGTGAGCGAGCGATTTCCAACACGTATCGGATTAGGTGTGAACAGCGCCATATAAACATTTCAGCCATTAGGGCAGGTGACTTTCTGGCATTGTAACGTCTCACATAATGGGAATGGGGCCTAACTGAATGAAAGGTTACCACAGAAATGTGAGGATCATGGTTATACCTTGTTAATGTTTAA
Source organism: Drusus annulatus (assembly GCA_022651775.1). NCBI lineage: Eukaryota > Metazoa > Arthropoda > Insecta > Trichoptera > Limnephilidae > Drusus > Drusus annulatus. Next base: position 341,213 of record JAGWCC010000023.1, read on the forward strand.
ATGTATTTTTCATTTTTCCAGTAACTTGCACGATAATGCAGAAAAATGGCGCCGGGCTCCACACGGCGTCTTCGTGCTTCTGGGACAACAACACAGACGGCAGCTGCACCGTCCGCTGGGAGAACAAGACCATGTACTGCATCGTGTCAGTCTTCGGACTCTCGTTGTAAACCATCGGCCACGTCGTCTAAAGTGTTAAAGTGAAAAGACTAAGATGAAACGGAGACGCGATTGAAAGAAATTTAAACTACTCATCATTCATTGAACGAACAGCTTAGGATTCAGTAATTTCTACCTATCTAGCACTGTACATGTAGATGTTATAAGATAGAAATTAACTCTCTGTTTCTAACATTGATATAGATTGAGCTAATTGTCCTTGGCGTATCAAACAAACACGCCCACTCGTATGACTCATTCAAATAATGCAAATTCTTTATGAATATTTGCTTTTTGGCAGTCTCACATTTTCGCCAGGTGGCCTGTGCTAGTAAATCTATATTGATGGTTTTTACTGATAAATTCTTTTGTGCTTTTCAATTTTATGGTAAATAGTACTCCCGTAACTTCAACAATCGCTTAACCCATAATATTACGTGTATTGTGGTTTTAATAAAAAACAGTTTTATTTAAATAATTAGTCTTAAATGCATATTCTGTTTTCTGATACAATTAAAATTACGCTTGCGTTGTTGATTTTTTAAAACATATGTCTTCGCCTACATGTTTTTATACTTGCTTTTTGATTGCATAAACATAATAAATATGAGACTTTACATTATTTTATTGATCGTATTATCATCTTGAAATAATAGAATCCTTGATTTCTATCCAATTCTATTGTATGAGAAAAAGTCTGGGTGGCCTGAATTTACTAGTAAAACCTCTTCTCAAGAATAAATAAATCTCATAAAAACTTTTTTCAATAATAGGCGACAAATTACATCTTCTCACCTGTGCAGATAACAGGAAAATGTTTTATTACTGATTCACTACGAAATCCGTATTAAAATGGAGGAAAATAAATAAAATAAAATTAATATTTACTTAAAACAATTGTTAACTCATTACCATAATAATAATGTAGAAAATTACAGTGTATGTGATCAAAATTCTTTCGCTGGTGCATGATGATACGTATTTAACTTAAGTTAAGCTTTTTTGACCCCTGACACTGTGAAATTGTTCCATAACATATCTAATGTATCAACATAGCATGTTTTTTTAGTTCCACAGGTAGCTAAAGATTTATTTCTCTTTTACTATGATTTTTTTATAAAGAAGGAATAAAATTTTTAATTCTCAATTTGATTTGAGTAAAATACAGCCTGTATTTAATTAAAGGGTATAGACACATAAACAACACTATCTGCCAACTTCAATTAGTTTCTTTTAATAATTTCTTTATTACATATGGTTACATATTCAAAGTACTGACTTAATTAATTTTACATAATTGAATTAAACTCATATGTGAAATGATTATGCCACATATGAGTTCTTCATATTGTATATGAGTTGTTGCAGGGAAAAGGTTAAAAATGAAACATGTACATATCTGAAAAATAAGGTTTACAAGTTAACATGGAAAATAATTTACAGAGCGAATGTAACTAAAACTATTTTAAACTTTGGGGTTTTTGTTTCTATACCCAGAATTGTAGGTTGTATTGAAGGAAATTGAAATGAATAAATCAATTTGTATATTCTCTGTATAACGGGGATAAAGGAAAGTGCCTAGAACTTAGTAATTAGTCTGAAAAGAGAAAAATGACACTAACTACTGTCACCTTCAACTAAAAGTCAAATCGATTTTTATTTGCTGCTGTACTTTCAGAAGATTGCAAAAATATTTTTTAACCTACAATAATCAGTTAGTAACTTCCAGTTAACTCTCCTGGAGCCATAAGGCGTAACTGATTAACCCTACCATCACAATGCTCCTAAAACAGTTACATATAAGTCATTTAAATTTAAATATCATAATGGCTTCAACAGACAAGTGTAGAGTATCTCAGTGAGCCCACATAAAATACCATATTTTGCTTTAAAAGAGAATGTATGATTGTCAAAAAGAGTGCCACGTACATGCGTTTAATTAACATTTAAATACATATTTTTAACACAGTAAAGAGGTTTAAAAAAATGTACATTTGATTTTCGAACTCACTTTATCATGGCTTAACTGAATAGCTGCCTTTGGTGCGTGTGTGACTACGCACCTACGCACGAATGTGTCACAAATGCGTGAGATTGCGCAAAATCTAGAATTCGTAATAAATGAAAAACGATCTGCACAGCACGGTCAGACCCGAGTTGATGAGCTGTGGAGCTATGAATGGGTCACAAAATGAATATTTTTTCGTTTTTAAACTTTCCATTGATTTCCTAAAAAAAGTATAGGGCCTAATGCAGTTGCTTGACTTGGTATATTGAGTGTGGAGATTGGGTGGAGTAATTATCTGATTTGGAAAAGTATTTCACTAGTTGTGATAAAAACAGAATTCGGAAAGATTTGGAGACATCATTTCACTGTTGGAATACAGGATTTCAGTTTTGGCCGTGTGATTTTAATTGTAATTGAGATTAAATGAAACAATGCAATCTGAAAAGATTCTAGTCTTGTTTTGTAACATGTCATATTTCTATTGAATAAAATAAGACCTATTTGATAATGAATTATTTGATATTTGTACTGGGTTCGTAACGCACATGGGATGAATTGGTTTTAAGGAAATTATTGTTATTAACTTCTTCTTGACAGTGATAAAAACAGGTGACCAATTTAGGGCAAGGACTAATTTGTATATTTTTTGATAAACTATATTCCTTGGCATATTCAAACAATAATAAATTATATTTTAAAGGAACGTTGAATCCCTTAATTATCGCTTATGCCATATTTCTTAAAAATGCACTAACTTTTTAAAACATTCCTTTGGTCGCATAAAATGTATTTTGTTTGCAGTATCAATTCAGAAAAAAAATTGCTTCATTTCTCAGGAACAGTATTTTTTTTATATATTCTGGTTTGTGCTGGCTTTTGTGTGTTGAGATTTCAAAGTCAACTGCTTTATGGCTTTACAGGAGGTTAGGAATACATGCTATTTTCAATCTGTTTAGCGTGCAATATGATATATGCTTCCTAGTTAAAATAAAAGCTCATTTCATCTGTAAACTGGATCACTTTTCTGAATTATTGAAGTAATGGAAATTAAATAAGTATTCTTTTTGACTACTTGGAATAATATTATTATTAAAAATATTTATTTTACTCAATATAGTATCTAATGATTGTTCGTTTAATCAGTGGTATAGCTAAAGCTATTTTTAACTCTGATCTTACAGAAAAAAACTGTCAAATTTAACAATGTTTCAAATTTTGAGCGACAGGCAATGATGACTTTTGACGACACTCATTTTGGCAACTTTACTGAATTAGGTACCATAGATTTTAACCATCAATTTATCTGTGCCACGGATGAAATAACCAGGCCTTAGTGTGCCGCACTCTTTTAAAACAGAACGGACTGTTTTTAAAAGACTTTAAGAACATGTTCTCAATGCAAATATATCTCAGCCTAAATCATATTTGGCCATTTTCCAAGAGAGATAAATATCTCGCAACAAATTATCGTATTTAGAAGCGTTGAAGATTTGCATTGAGACTATTATCCTTGTAGGACCGTTCGCATACACTGGAAAATTTTGATTTTATTTACGCAGTGATGATGTGTTTAAAATGCATTTTTAAATATTTTAAATTAAGCTCAGTAAACTCTATGTTTTTAAATTCCATTAGAAATTTAAGTCTTCGTATTGTTAAAAAACCGTTTACAGTATAGCTTCTCAGTAAAAAAATAACATACACTGCTTTTATGTGTGTTTAATTAAATTGAAAGAAAAGATTTTATAGTTTCTTAAAATTAATTAAAATATAACAAATTGTATAAAAATTGATAAACTGTCATGCACACTATATAAATTAAATAATATTATGTATTTGTTTGTAACTATCACTTTTTGTATTGATGAAATACAAAAAAGAAACATTTAACCCATCTTAACATTATTATCATTCATTCTAGTATTTCGTTTGCTCGATCCTGATATACATATGTATGTATTTAATTTATAGATGTATAATTTTATTTTAATAAAAGTCTTTTGAAAATATTTTTTCTCAATTTTTTTTCTAATCTCTTCTTCATTAAACAATACATCATGCAGTGACTGGTACGCAATGCGACGTATTTGTAATTTTTAAATGTGAATACCGCACAAGAGTCTTAAATGTCCAGAGCCAGTCGGACTATAGCATCCCCAATTGGGGTATGTTGTGAGGTTGAAGGGGAAGGGAAGGAGATGGGAAAGAGGAAGGTTGGGAATTACCTGGCTATTGGCAGATTTGGTCACCAAACACGGCTAAAGCCATTAAAGCAACATTTCAATTCTGAATGGTGGTCTTTCACCAGGGCGATACTGAGAGTATCTACTCTCTGTGTCGCAAATATACTGTATATTATTTTAATTTTATGGTAGTAGGAGTTTTTCAAATATTGTCAGGTTATTCTTAACCAGGGAATATTTGTCTTTCTTTCTAAAAATAAATAAATATATCGTATGTGAAATAACAGTCATTAAATAATTTTTTAATTATACATGCCGAGATTCGAACCCGTGACCTCTGGATTCATAGTAGAGGATCTTAACTGCTCGACCACGGAGCTCGTCGCGCAAAAAGGTTTTAAATTCTTCACTTCAACACTTCTTCTTTAATTTATTGAGTTAGCTTAATTATCTATTACACTAATAGGTATGTACTGATCAATTTCGTCCGCCATAACACAGGGTCATCCCTAACATGGCAGAGGAAAAACTACACCAAAAATGTTAAACAAACCTTAATTTCTTGTGATAAAAAATGAAATACAACACATAATGGGTACTGATTTTCTATGGTGAAATCAGCGTAGCAAAATTGAAAGAAAGAAAAATATATCAGCAGAAAGTTTCACACGGGTGGTTAATTGAGTAGAGTCTGACAACCGGAAGAATGCGGCTGACGGCTGATGCGCAGAAACGCATCTGGTAGGAGGCGCGGTCAGCCGGATAAAATGACAATTGTCATTGTACGGATTGTCTACTTTCCGAACAGCTTCGGCAAAGATGCGCACCAAACGAAACGTCATTCGCATTCTATAATTAGTAGAGCTCTACCTGCGTAATTATTGAATGTGTTAAAACATACGATGATTAAGATGGACCCAGCGCTGGGCCAAATGGCGCCTAGAGCAGCTTGAATGTCGCCTTTCAAAATCTAGTAAAACAGTTGAAATACATGATTATTTTCCGTGTGAACTCATTAGCACAGTTTTTACTAGCGGTGCGCTTTTAAAATCTGCGTTTACAGTATTAAACCCATGATGTGTTAGATAAAATGTAAGAATATAATTGGTGTACAAAATGGAATATCTGTTAACCACTCGTTTATGGCAGGCTTCCCGTCGAAAATTGAATAGGTATATTGAAATTAAGATTTGTACAGCGCCCTTGAGGTGATTTTTCACAAAAACGGCGCTATACATCAATACAGATGTATATTTAAAAACTTATGAAGCGAATGTTGATTTGTTTTAGTGAACTATTATCTAGAGATGTCGATATTCCTATCCCGTCCCTGTTCGGTCACTGGAACTGTTGATATTATTTCTCCGAGGAACCGGTTCCTATTTTTTGCTAATAAAAATGGCGGATATCCATTTCATGCTAGCACTACACGATCGTCCAACCGTCCAACTCCGAACCGTGTTCGAAGTTGAACGGTTGGACGATCGTGTAGTGCTAGCATAATGCGCCAACTCCCCCGAAGTCGAGCCAACTCGCACGAACTACCCCTCTACACTATCGTCCAACTGTTGGGAGTTGGACGGTTGGACGATCGTGTAGTGCTAGCATCACGCAAGCGCGGTTGCGGTTATTTTTGGCGAGAAACCGGTTCCAGTGCTTCTTGTTCACAGAATATCTATCGCTAGCAACCCCCCCCCCACGAAATAAAAATGTATCACAGGTATCCTTTCTTAACAATTTAAAAATAATTTCTTGATATAAAAATCTTATTCGTGAAACTCTTCTGGCACCAAGAACAGGTTCCAAAAAGAACTGAATAAATAATTGGTTCCTACCAGTCACCGGTAACTGGAACCGCAGTGACACCCAATTTCTGATATCAACCATCCCTACTATTATCAAACGCAGTCTTACTTTGTCCGTCAGAGTTGGAAAAGTAATGTATTCACATGTGAAAAGAACATTTCTACCGACACAGGTTTTGACAAGTCGTAATGTCATTTAGATATTACAAATCTCTTGAAGAAGAGGTGTGTCTTAAAAACCATGAGCTGCATAGGCGAAAATTTTGTTAGTTTTAAAAATAGGTAGGGACTATTTTAATATTTTTTTCGTTTGCTAATAAAACCTGCCTGGTTTGGTGTCCAAAGAATTTATATTTTTCTGCCCCTAAATAATAACTTGAATTGGATCGGTTTGATGTTCTATATTAAGTAACTTAGTTTCAATAATGCAGCTAAATTTAATTTCGGGCTTCTGGCGAACCTGCTTTAATGCACTTATGTCAATTTGCATCAGTTACACAGCTGTCCAAAAGTCCGCCCGCACGGCAGCAATGGTCGGTTGCGGGGCGCGGGCAGTTAATTGTACGGCGGTGGTGTTGGGCGCAATATCATGTTATGAATAATGCAGTTGCCAATACCCACATGGAATTAAAGTGATCACATCGTAGATTGAAATGGAATCCAATATCCCATATTGCTAGGAAAGTAACACATATTGCAGCGGCGGACTGCGGTCTGTAAGAACTGTTTACTAGCAATATAACCTTTGATATATTTTGTTTTGTATGCATTTAAAAAAAAAAAACAGGTGTTATAAATTGACATTTCTTATGTGTGTTTAATGGTTTGGTTAGGTTGTAACTCGAATCAAGCTGTTGAATTTGATATGAAGGAATGAATTTTTGGTGAACTGATTATTCTTACATTTGAAAAAGGTGTGAGTCTTAATAAAATCATCTTATTTTATACCATTCGCATATAGAATATGCTAGTGTAATTTGGTCCCCTTTCTATACCGTTCATATTCATCATATTGAATCCGTACAACATCGCTTCTTACGCGGTATTGCATGGAGATTAGGGCGAGAAAGAGGCGATTATTCATATGATGAAATTGAACAATTATTGAAAATGTCTTCATTAAAAAAGTGCAGGAAAGAGTTTGATTTAATTTTCATTTACAAAATTATTAATTGTTTTATAGACCCACCTTCTCTGTTGCAACTTATCCAGTCCAACATTCCTTGCCGTAGACTCAGAAACAATGAATTGCTGTTCCTCAATCATCACTATGCTAACTATGGGTATAATTCTCCACTGTCCAGAATGTCAAGACTTGTTAACTCAAACCATGGTCTTGAAATTTTTGGTAGCAGTCCAAATGATTTTTGTCATTCTTTACGACTCTACCAAAACCTTGACTAGAATGTTCTCTCTTATGTTTATTTTGTCCTATTTTTGTCATCGCTTCATTTATTATTATGTATGTGCTATTATTTCTCTGTTGCTCTTTTTTACATTCCGCGTTTGTAATTGGACTTTAGTCCGTTAATTTATAAATAAATAAATAATCATTGAAGAAGTTTTAAATCACTGAATTCAGATTCTGGGAATATCACTTTTTTAATGTGAAAACCGCACAAGGGTCCCAACTGTTCTTCACTGTCCGGAGCCAGTGGGACTATGGCATCCTTAATTGGAGTGTGTTATGAGGCTGTAGGGAGAGGGGAAAAGAAGAGTACGGAGAAGAGGAAGGTTGGAAAGTATCTGGCTATTTATATAATGTCATCAAAGATGGCTAAAGCCTTTGAGCGAACGTTTCGATGCTGATGTTGTATTTTAATAACTTTTTCATAAAAATGTAGGTACATGCAGATGGGATAGAGGAAAACCAATTTTTCTAGGGAATGTTGTAGTGTTTTAAAACAAAAGTACTTCTAATTAATATAATAATTCTAAATAATATATAATAATTCTACTTACTTTGTCGCAACTCTTTGAATATGTAATTTGAAAGGTTTTTTGTGTGATTTAAAAAAATACTTAATAATAATAATAATATTTGGATGATTTTTATAGCGCCGTTTTTGTGGAAAATCACCTCAAGGGCGCTGTACAAATCTTAATTTCTACTTAATATTAATTCTTAGTTTATATAAATATACAGCAACATACTTACCTGGCAGGACAGAATCACCTTGTTTTGATTCATCCCAGATTCGAGTCAATTATGTTTTCAGTAATTTGTCGGTATAATAAATCAAATATGAATGATTTAATTCGTGAATATGTACGAGTATAATGCGATAGCAAACGTTATTTATAAAAATGGAAAACATCCAAAGTACAGTCTGTATGTATACATGTGTATAAAGAAAACAGATAACGCCGTGATTTATAAAGAAGAGATTTTTACATATCTAAATTCCATAGTTTGGCAACATATTCAGTGAAATTCTTGTCCAGAATGTCACAGAATATTCAGTTTTACATCTGAAACTGAATATTCATAATATATCAAATGTCTAATAGGTTGCACAATTTAGCCATGTTCAAATAAAAAATTTAAAAAAAATGGTCAAGTGAAAAGACGCTTGACTATGCTACCAAATGTTGCGGGTTCAAACCCGGCGTGCGCAAATATTTTTATTTAATTGATATGTGTCATAACACATTTGATTAATATAAAATAATATGTAGTATATTTGCGGCACGTTTCAGATTGATATATACTCTGTAGTATCGCCCTGGTGAAAGACCACCATTCAGAATCGAAACGTTGCTTGAAATGGCTTTAGCCGTGTTTGGTGACTAGATCTGAATAGCCAGGTACTGCTCAACCTTCATCTTCCCCATCTTATTCCCCTCCCCACTACTTTTAGCTACACAACTCACAACATACCCCAATTGGGGATGCCATAGTCTCACCAGCTCTAGACGGTTGGGAGCAGTTAAGACTCTTGTGTGGTATTTATCAATTGTAAAAAAATCCTGATCCACATTGGTAGAAGTTAATAATATAAATCTATTAATTTCCCCTATAGTCAAAACATAATACGTAACAACCTATTTTCTCAATCTGTATACTTTTGCGCCAGTAGGTTATAAAATACCTTAAACCTCCTGAAAAGTGGATTCCTGTTATTATTGCTTTAATGAACATGAACTTTTTACCCGGTGACCTAGTGAATAAAACCAGGTCACCGCTAAAAAAGTCCGAATAAGGTTCCAGCTGAAAATTGGCATTATTCCCAAAAACGGCGACTCCGCGCCACATGGTGGATTATTTTTTATAGGGGTTATTTATCAGATATTCCACGTGGAAATATTTTCTTTTCTTTCTTTCCGACTGACAAAGAACTCGCATTTCGAAAAGCGGAAAATCACATTTAAAATGAGTGCGGTTTGACTTCCACTCTACATCGGCAGAAAAAAATACTTTTCACCTCCATTTTTTTCACAAAGAAAATACGAATTTAAATTTAATAATGCAGTATGCTATAGAGTTTACAAAGTAAAAAAAGTTTTTTCAAAACTTTGTAGTGGTATTACAAATTTCAAATAAAAAAATATATACTTTTGTGAAACCCTTCGTTTCTTCTGTTTTTTTTTAATTTTAATTTTTTATTTATTTTTATATGGATAAGAGTCCCAACTTCTCCCACCGTCTAGAGCCAGAGGGACTATGGCATCCTTAATTGGAGTATATTATAAGGCTGGAAGTAGTGGGAAAGAGAAGAAGATGGGGAAGAAGAATGTTGGGAAGTACCTGCCCATTCAGATCTGGTCACCAAACACGGCTACAGCATTTCAAGGTAGAAGCCATACCGATTTTGAATGGTAGTCTTTCACCTGAGAGATACTTAGAGTATCTACCACTCTGGAACTCATATACCATACCATAAAACACATTACATATTATTTTTTTATGAATTAAATGTGTTATGACATATATTAATTAAATTTAATTTAATTGCGCACGCCGGGTTTGAACACGTGACCTCTGTATTCACAGTCGAGCGTCTTACCACTCGACCACGGAGACCGTCGAAGATAAGTTGGCTTACGGAAAAATCAATCCTTTTGAGTACCTATAGCTTAAAAAAATCTTGATGTCTATTATATATTTTGCTAAGAAGCCACAAAAAAACTTTTCACACAACTTAATAATTTACACAAAAAATATGTTAATTATCTATCCAGTCGAAGGCTTTTGTTGTTTCAAACTTTGGTCACATTTGAAACAGTAGTTTCCTGTTTTTTGTATACATATCATTTTCACAAACAATTTATATTATACTGAGATAACTACATACTTGTATGTTAATGGTACACGTTGTGCCATATATGCATGAAAACATTTAGATAAAAATATGAAATAAAAGGAAAACATAGTGTGGATATAGCAATTACCGTTTGGAGGGATTATTTCATTAGGGATTCAATCAATCTTAGCGAGAACACGACTGTGTTATCCGGGGCCTACCTACTTATGCAGGTAGCTGCTGTCTGCCGGCTGCTAGCTATCCCTAGCAGCCAGCTATCGGCACTAGCTATCGGCTACTACATATCGCCAAATCCTCAGTCAATTTCAGACGAACAAATCTGCAACGAAGACAAATGGCTTTTCTTCCTGCAAAGATACGCTTCTGATGTGTTTTTCTCGCGCAGAAGTGCCAAACCATATTATCGCGTATTTTAAATTTTCTTTCTTCTTGCAGAAGGTATTAAATATATTTAAAAAATATCGTTTCTCTTCAATAACAACCACATCACTGTTGGATTTCTAAGAGATAATTTGTTAGGTTCTTACCTTCTTGTTTTTCGTCCAGTTCCTACCTTATCCAACCATTTCACTATATTCGATTTCCGTATTCAACAACACCGAGTTTAAAAACAAGTGACAATCAAGAAACAGAAGAGAGTTATGTTAAAAAAAGTGTTAGTTCGTTCGTTGGTGTCTCGTTTGATCGTTCGTTTTGTTGTTGTTCTTCAAATAATATTAAACTTAGTGTGTTTTTGTTGTAGTGTTTGTTAATAACACAATGTGAGAGAATAATCAAGAACTTAAACGTCAACTTCATCGGTGAGTGAATTGGTTTCCTTACTTCCTTTACTCCATAAACTCTCCACATCCATAATTAGACACTTCCATCAAGTAGTATGGTTTATTCGTTTTAGAGTCCACTATTTTCCAAATTAATCTGAAACTGAAGACACAATCGATGTTTTACCGCAGCTTCGGATCCAATTTCCAAAAAGTTTTTTTTTCAACCATAAGAATAATGTCATCTCTCATTTGAAGATTGTTGTGAGACTGAAAATAGTGGGAATGCGGAGGGGTAGGGGTAGGTCAGGAAGACTGGTTTTCAGACCTGGTCACTATGCTTATGTTAAGCAACTTGAAGAAATAATTCAAAAGATGCATGGTAGCTATTTTATTTTCTGGCTGTTCTAATAATAATAAATGTATCAATGAAAGCTAAATTTATATTATAGGGTTGTTAAAGAGATCGTAATTAAAAAAAAGATAGATGTCGAGTTGAGATTGGGTTTAATGGAGATACTTTTAGGGGGAGCGTGATTAAAATATGATATTTACTGAGGGTTTTAAATAACAGAAATATATATAAAATACAGTTCATATTATTCAGGGCCACAATAATAAATACAACTACATAACCAGGAAAAATAATTAGGAAAAGCCGAGAAGGAACGCAAATTCTCATGTAGATAAAATGTTTTGTTTTCCTGAAAAATCTTTCCTACGGATAGCTGAAAAACATTACATATGTAATAAATATTAATTTATTTTGGAGAGTGCTAATAGGTTTGCCGCTGGTTGTCGTAAAGTAAGAATGAGTACCTTCAATAGAACCAGTTTCAAGTAGCTACCCGCCTAATGGAAAACAAATACAGAGCTTTCAAAATGTGTCTACTTTTGTTAATACTGTTTTGCTTCTCAATAATGACTTCGTCTTATACGAAAATGTTCTTTTTTAAATTTAGAAAATAACAGAAAGTAGACTTTTCATTAGAAATCGCAGTTTATAAAACTGGGAAATTGAAGCTAAAATAATAAAAAAATGATAATTTACTGTTATAATTTTGTTACGGTTTTTTATTTGGGGACGGAGCGTGTTACAAAAGCCCTAAAAGAAGCCTCAAGTATTTGCACTTTTGTGGGATCTGTGCTGAATATGTCAAGAAAAACCAATAATTTTTATACAAACTAAGATTTAAATTTATATCTACTTATAAATATACGTATATAGTAACCTTGTGTGCTTCATTTATTGTGAAATATATATTTTTTTTTTACTAGATGTGTGTATTTTTTTGCTGTTGCATATATCTAAATAAAAATACAAAAAACAAACAAACAGCTTGCTACGACTATCTTCACATTGTTGCATTGTAAACTTAACTAAACTGAAGGTGAAGTTGCCCGTAGTGGGGTGAAACCGGCCCGGTTCCAAATGGGAAAAGTGATACAAAGTCATGAAGTTTGTAACGGTAATATTACAGTTAAATTACAATACAAACTGACTGTTTAAAAAGGAATATTAAATAAGTACGCCTATGTGAATTAGACGCGTAAAGCGGATATACGAATAAAGGAGTCACGGATGGTAGAAGGAGTTGATAACGTCCTGGGAAAACATGACACGATTAAGAAAAACAACTTTGTTTTAAACCACGAATTTATTATGTTGAACGTCCACCGGTTCCGCTTAGATCAAGCTTTAAGGTCCTTAAACACCTTCAGTTATATCGGTGCGATAAAACTGTACAGTTGAAAATTGTAAGGACCTTCAGGGAACATACAATAACATAAAAAGCTAAGCGAAACCGGTTGGTGTGCAACATAATCATTTCGTGGTTCTTTCATTTTAATATAATGTCAAACCACAAAGTGATTGCTTCTTATAAAAAACAATTTGTATTTATTAACTCTTTTCACTTTTTTTTCCCTGTATTATGTTTTTTACTTGCCGTTTATGTAAAAAGTTTATTTTATAATCAATGAATGTATGTAACAAAAAAAAAAAAATATACATTTGTTTTTTTTTTAACCATTTAGGCGGATTATGTCTAGAGTCGCAAAAATATAAATGGCATGACATTTTATCCTCTACATTTATCCCTTTCAAAAAAATGCGTGATGGTTAGTTAGTTACTAACAATATCCATAAAGTTTCATCCCAGAACAAGCATTCAAAGTTAACTAGTAACAAACTTATCTATTCGTAGAATTTAAATGTCTTTATTATGGAAAATACCATGGAGCGAAATCAAATGACGTTGTTACCTGTGAATTTAAATACCTAGTTAATAGGACAGGTAAGTTCCCGTGAAAGCGCTGACAACCTCTGTCCTGCCGCCTTTAAAGGATTTATCACGTTTTAAAAGTTGGTCCTGATTTAGCTCGCAGAAGAGAGCAGGGAGAGTTTCTCTTTGCAGCTATCCGAGGTAACTTCATTTAACTTAATTAAAAAGCACAAAGTTGAATTGCCGTAAAAGTTCCGGCGGATAAAGACTAAGGAAATCACATGTGATTAAAATTGAACGAAAAGCTTAACATATATTAAAATCCAGCTGCGTTTGTTAAAAACTTTAAACGAATTCGTGCAAGTGACATTATTCTTCAAAATGTCTAGTTTTACTTCCTGGCTTCGCCTCAGACATTTTAACGGGATCATTTAAATTATTGAACAAACGAAGTGTATATTTTTATTTCTAAATGAAAGAAATTTTTTGTCCCAACTGCTTCCAACCGTCTAGAGCCACTGAGACTATGGCATCTCCAATTGGGTTAAGTTGTGAGGCTGAAGGTAATGGGAAGGGGAAGGAGATGGGAAAGAAGAAGATTGGAAAGTACCTGGCTATTTAAATCTGGTCACCAAACACGACTTCCATTTTTTTAAATATTGATTAAATATGCTACGACACATCAATTAAATAAAAAATATTTGCGCACGCCGGGCTTGAACCCGTGACTTCTGGATTTGTAGTCGAGCGTCTTATCACTCGACCACGAAGCTCGTCAAGCTTCACTTTCTTTCAAATGAAAAGTAAAAATTTCTAGGTTACTTATAACCTTTTATACTATAAGTAAAGGATTCCTGTAATATATATATTTTTTTATTTCATGGGGGGAGGGGGGTTGCTAGCGGTATTCTCTAAATGAAAATAACTGGAACTTTAGAATCGATTCCTCGTGAAAAGAACTTTTCCGCCAAAAAGTATTTATTGGCATTCGACAAATGATACCGTTTTTATTTGCCAAAAAAGAAACCGGTTTCTCGGAGAAATAATATCGACGGTTTCGGTGACTGGCTTGGAACCGGTTCCTTTTAACCGGAACAGGAATATCGATCGAATATGAAACTTGTCAACATTCTGGAATTACGCTATAAACCAAATATATGTAAGTACGTGAAAAACTAAGTATTTGAGTTATTTTCTAGCTTCGTTTATCGCACTTATCGTGTATGAAATGTAACCAAATAAAATAATTACATTTACTAAAAATTTCACATTGTAGTGCACCCTAAGGTAAGAACTATTTCAGTTCAGTTCAGTTTATTGTTGTCTAGGGTTTAAGTGATGTTATTTGCTTTATCTACACGTTTACATTATTTTCTTAATGGTTTTCCCAATGCCTTTATCTGATGCTCTTGTAAAAAGTGACACAAAGAAGCGCTTGATGTTAAGACCTTGCTAGACTTGAAATAGAGAATAAAACAATCGATAACTAAAGAGGGTGGTATATATTTTACTGAGAGTACCCCTCTAGTGTCCGCTTGTCTAGATCATTGGTTTCCAACTCTTCTATTCTTCAGTCATGGACTGTCGACTAATAATTAAATCCGAGAACACTCTGTACATAAAGTACCTTCATAAATAAAATCCCTTTTAAGTAAAAATAAAGACACTAAAGATTTTATTTATTTAAATTGCGACGCATTAAAAAAAGTTTTTTGTTGTTGCATACTTTTGTATTTGGATCAATTTAATGGATCTAATAAATAGTTAAGACTAGGTTCACGAAATCTGCAAATTAAATTCGGCATTCATTAAACTATACTATTTTTAATTATATTTTAAACTTTTAATAATTTTGCCAATATCATGTCATCTGAGTGCAAAACTGTACCTTTCTCCAAACTAGAAATAAATAAAATAATTTATTTTACCTGAAGTGACCTGCCAGGTAAGAACGCTTCTGTATATTATCTCTGTACATAATATAAATATATATTAATATGCCATAGATTATATGTAGTTAATAACAAGATGGAGCCTTGGAATTAAGATTTGTACAGCGCCCCTGAGTTGATTTTTCATAAAATCGGCGCTATACAAATTATCCAAATACTATTATTATTAAGTTGCTCTAGCTGTCTATAGCAATCCCGTTGAGTTGATAAAACTTTTTTAAGGTTAGGTGTATTTTTAAACTTTTGTAACTCTTATTTTGTTATATACTTTATATGCAGATATAGTTATACATTTGCTAACACCACTTTGGGTTAAATGTAGCTTCGAACACAAATGTGTCAAAATGTTGAAACCGAATATATTATATTCAATTTAAAAGCAATGTGTTTAGGTAGCCCTGATCAGAACTAGTGCACATTCATTCTATGAAGTTGAAACTTTCAAAAGGCGACTTAAAGAACTTTTTTGGCGAAACAGAAAACCAACCACTTTACAAGTACAGCTCTGATGATCAACAACTACAAAAACGTAATATTGAGACAAAAGTTTGCCATGAAACTAATTTTAAACCACTTAAAAGTATTTTGTCGTCTGGTAACCCATTTGAAAACCCCGCGAAAAGGGGATGTTTTTTTAAACGCATAGGGGTTAGAACTCTAGGTTCGATACTGAAGTATCGGATTTGATGTCGGAATTCAAATTAGTTTATTAGTAATCAAATCAGTTAAAAATATATATATATCGTCACCGAAAATTCACGTTTTTACCAGGGCGATACCTACCACTCTATTATATATCGTCACCAGAAAGGCAAAAGGGCTGAAGCGCCATTTTGGGAAGCTTACACCAAAGCACTTTGGAGTTTTTTTTAACAATATATTTTTAATAAAATTCAGTACCTGGTTGAATTTCGAAAAAAAAATTAACTCAGGTAACTTAACTGATCAAAACATGTATATTTAAATCATTTTTTACCAATGTGTCGCTAAGGCCCTTTTGCCTGTCCAGCGACGATGTTACAATCACAGAGGTATAATTTAGTAAAAATATAATACCTATATACAGTTCGACAACTTTGAATTAGGTGCATCGCGTCGCAATCTTAAATATTGGAAATGCAAGTCCTAAATAAATTCCAAGCTGTAGTCTTTATTTGAAACAATTAACTGTTACTAACAGTTAATTGTTGACCGGTTAGTAGCGGAGTAGGTAAACGCGTCGGATTCCCACCCGGGCGTCGTGAGTTCGATTCCTCTGCTAGCTAAGTCCTCCGTCATTGCACAAACATCTTCCGCTTATTATGATGGTAGTAAGAGTCAGGTGATTTGAAACCTGGAAATGTTCGTCTTTCTTTATTTTTTTAAATCTAAAAAATCTAATTTAATTTAGCGTTATTGAAAACATTAAAGCGCATAAATGTATTTGTTGTAGAACATCAGTATAAATATAAAATTAATTAAATAATGATAATAAGTAAATGCTTATTTTTTTAAACTCTGGTAATTATTTTCCCCGAATTATCCCAAATGAAAGACAAAATCTTGTGAATAATTCCTCGTGTACAACTTTTCCAGGTTGCCCTATTTGTACCACTTTATATCACGAAAACAAAAACAATTATGTTTCAAGAAACGTATTGAATTAATTTTGTACAGTCGAATAACAAAAATCATTGTGTTTTTATTTTTTTATTTCTCTACTGGCCACATACAAAGATATTGAACCCATCCCATGTTATATCCTTTTCTGAATATATATTTTTTTAAATTTGATGATTCATGATTTTAGATATTTTTAATTTGCATATATAATTTTTCTTCTCGTTTTTATATAACGTTAGATAATTTAGTGTAAAGCACACTGGGGGTGAACTTATTATTATTAAACTGTATCTGCTTGTATGTTAATGCTTGCTATTGCGATCGTCATGCACACAAGCTCACCTTGATAGGTTGGTATAAACAACACACACATCTATGGAAAGGAAGGTTTCGTGGAAGCTTCATTCAGTAGAAGTTCGAGTAAGGCTTTAAAATAATAGACTACTTCGGAATAGCATTGAAACTGCATATAAATCGGAGCAGGGCTGTGAGTACACCGCCGCATTCTTTGGCACGGAGCGGAAGATTTATTGACTGTAACCTCCTTAGCGCGGTGGCAATTTCCAGTGCAGAAGAAAGCGCGAATCGGAAAGCTCTCCCTCTGTCCTTCCACTTACCCCTCTCCGCGGGTGCAGGAAATCTATGGCGGGACATTTTACGGTATCTATCGATGCAAACGCTACGAAACAATAGATTTTGGATCGTGGAGGACACAAAATATTATGAAAGAATGATTGATGTCATTTAGTTTGACATCAATTCTTCGTCTGGCGCCCTTTCCTATTGGTGGTTGGCTATCGTCAGGGTAATCTTCAACCTGCAGGCTGCAACGACTCTTTGGAACTACACTCGTACCAGGCAGGTAGATTACGAAGCCACTAAATGGGGAGTTTTCCATTAATCCTGCATCGATTGGGTTATCTTTTATTTTCCGTTCCTCATAATATAATCACGATTTTGGATGTTTTTTTTTCTTTTCATAGCTGGTACAATTTAACAATTCTTGATCGTTCGACAAAAGACTTTAAAATTAGTGACCCTATAAGACCGGGATATTTTAAGGATGCGCCAATACATCCCCATTTTAAATTCTTCTGTCTGCTGTCTGCTGCCTTCTGCCTTCTGCCGTCTGCCTTCTGCCTTCTGCCGTCTGCCTTCTGCCTTCTGCCTTCTGCCTTCTGCCTTCTGCCTTCTGCCTTCTGCCTTCTGCCTTCTGCCTTCTGCCTTCTGCCTTCTGCCTTCTGCCTTCTGCCTTCTGCCTTCTGCCTTCTGCCTTCTGCCTTCTGCCTTCTGCCTTCTGCCTTCTGCCTTCTGCCTTCTGCCTTCTGCCTTCTGCCTTCTGCCTTCTGCCTTCTGCCTTCTGCCTTCTGCCTTCTGCCTTCTGCCTTCTGCCTTCTGCCTTCTATTAATGCTTGGTATAGGGCCCAGGTTTCCGTGATTTAAGTTTATCCTGGACTATTTCAGTCAGTATTTTATGCATCACCAATAAAAAGAAATGTATGCTTTCTAAAATAGCGCCTGTCATGATTTAAGTTTAATTTTATGCATCAAATAAAAAGCTAAAACCTTCCTGAGAAATTCTTCCATCACCTCTGCACAGTGTATTAGGTATAACATAATACTCGCGGCAGTGCAGTGTTGCCAGCCTGACACGTGCGACAGTTTCCCAGCGGAAAAAAAACCCCAGGGAGTTCTCTTTACGTCACGTGATAAAATTTATGGCAACACTGTGGCGTAGAGTTTGCGAGTTTTAATGACGAGAAACTTTTAGTGGAGATTTATGAAAAGTTTCGGAAAAAAGTAGCGATAGATAATAATAATCATTCACGTGGAAAAAATACGTCTCTGTGTTTAGAAAACACTAGGGAAATTTGACAATTATTTTCCTTTTTAAGTGGAAACTAGCCTTTGATAATATTTGGGAACGCGTTGTAGTACGAAATAATAATTACTACATTAAATAACTCGTAGGTAGAACTACCGTTTCCACGTAGGGATGCAATCAGGTAACAATACGTATGCAATAATAATTATGACTAGATGTTTTTGCAGTCGTTAGCGCCCCTCGTGATGATTGATCGAAACATGTAAGACACACACACATCGCATTAATACTATCAGATCATAATAACTTTATATAGCGCCGTTAATGATTACTATTTTTAGTGACAGCTGTTGTTTTAAACGCCGAAACAGCTCTCACTAAAAATAGCAGAACTAAAAAAATATAAATATTAAATTTAATTCAATTGAATTATAAAAAAATAGTGCACTAAGATTTGTAGAAACCTAAAGATTATGAATAAAATATATGAAGTTAGTAAAAGTACAACGTGGTAGGTTATCAATGAACTTAAGTAATTAACTTGATAAGTAACTTAATAATTGACTTAATAATTAAATTAATGATTAAATTATTAAATAAATTAATAATCAAATTAATAATAAAATTGATAATTAAATTAATAATCAACTTAAAAATTAGCTTAAATATTATTTAACTTATTGTCTAACTCTCCTTCTCTTGAAAAGTTGGTTTGAAACTGACTCTGTGCTTGTCACATCTAGTTGCAACAATTTATTCATGTTGTTTCAATTTATGCTTGGTCATAGGCCCCCCTTTGCAGAGGAATAATTTACACGTTACCAGTTACTTGTTGTTATATTTGAGGTCTATCTCCCTGCATATCAGTGTACTTTACTTCCCGATAACATGGTTACAGTTGAATTTTAACTTGTTGGATCTAGAGATGGAGTCTAGCTTGAATTTGTGGTGATGCAACATTATTTGTCGCTTTGTAAGCTGGTCTACGGTGATCGTTGTCTTTCGGTCAAATTATTATTTATCCATATATCTCACGTTGTTTCATCGCTAAGCCAAATGCATATTTAGTCAAAACATCATATTTTGAACTCTGGCAAAGAAATTCATGTATTTTGCTAATATCTTCCATCACTGAGTGTAAAACTGTATCTTTATCTAAATTAGAAATAACTAAAATAATTGTGTTTGTCCGAAGTGACCTGCCAGATAAGTATGCTTTTGTATATTATCTCTGTGGAAAATATCAAAAAAAAATATTAATATGCCATAGAATATATATATAGGCAAAAGGGCTTAATCGAGACTTTGGTCAGTATAAGTATGTATAAATGAGTTAAATATGCAGTTTTGATCAGTTTATTTTCTTTATCGAATGCTCTGACTCTCGTTTGATTTTGAATACTTTTGTGGGCCTTCAGGTATCTAAAATACATTTACCATTTGATGGAAGACTCGACTCAAGCGACACAAGTTAGGAACTTTTTTTTAGCTTTTTGTTGCTTTAGGTAACTCAGTGAGACCATAGAGTTCCCTGAGTTAACTTTTTTTCAAAAATCCAACCAAGTACGATTTTTTGAATTTTATTGTAAGACAATAAATTAATTAAAGTGCTCTGGAGTAACGTGGACTTCACAAAATGGCGCTTCAGCCCTTTTGCCTTTCCGGCGACGAAAATTTATACAGCGCCCTTGAGGTGATTTTTTTCTTGAAAACGACACTACACAAATCGTTCAAATATTATAATTATAGTTATTAATTACTTATCTAATTGACATTATATGGTACCATTTATAAATAAATATGATAACTTTAATTTTGTTTACGTAATTATTCTCTAAAATTCGTTGGCAAAGGTTAATGGTCCATGTTGACCCGACCTATTAATTATGTATTCCATCCAATATCGCGAACATGTTAATTACCGAGTAATCATCCTGTTAAAAACGAAGCGTAAAACAACGATTTGGCTCGACTGGTGTAAACACCTTGTTTTCGGTGAAAATGCTGAACATGGTGGGATTTCGCGAGCAAATATTGTGATGAGGCCAAAATTCCATTTCGTAAATTTGACCAAAAACCGCGCGGCGTAATTTTGCGCAGTTTTAATTACGCAAACGACCGCCGGGGTGGAAATCTCAGCTCCGTGCCATTTCCTCGCGCTTTTCCAGTTCCAAGTAACCACCTTCCTACCTTCGCGTACTTGCACAGTCGTATAAAATTATTATTATTTTACAGTATGTAGATATTTACAAAATTGTCTTATGAGTCAGCACCCAAAAATACACACTTTTTGACCATCTAATACAAGCAATACTACACACGATTTATCTGTTGATTCCATACGGGTAGTTAGATAAATGCCTAAGGTTTCCAGTGAATACAATTTTAAATCAGCGGTCTTTAAAGTTACTCGTAGTTATAAAATTCATACTGGAGTTTTAGGTAAAACGTGTTAAGCCGTTTTAGGCTGCGCTGATTTTTAAGTTGAAATTTTAGTATGTTATTAATAGAATTTTAAAGATTACAGCTTTAAAATATATTTCTGGAAACTTTAGACATTTGCGTAACTACCCACGAAGAATTTACTGATAAATCATGTGCAGTATTGGTTGTATTTGAATGCTACAAAGTAACGTTTATCGCCGTTTTGGGTGCTGAGCCTTAAATAAAAGAGTACGTAGGAAGAAATTGAATCTCGTTAACCTTTTTAGAGCCAATTATTTTCTTTAAATAAATGATAAAGTGCCAAATGATTTGTTTTTTTTTCACTTTTTTAGAAATAAAAGTATTTCTCTAAAAATGATCTTTTTTCAATTTTTTTTAAGTATATAGGTATGAAAGCTAAAAATTTTAATGCTGGGATAAGGGACCGTAAACTCTGTTAACGGAACGAAAAAAATCTGAGCCAAGCATTAATAAGAAACAGGATTTCGTAAAGAAAAAACTACTTTTAAATATACTAATATTAATTCCTATTTTAAATTATCCGCCTTAGAAACTTGAGAAATTAATTCAAAAATAGAATCAAACCTAATATCGTTAACAAAATAATAGCACCCTGTAAGTCACCTTTGCTAACCATGTTTCATTATTTTATCCTCCCTCTTCCAAATCACCACCCCACTCCCCCACCTAATAATATTAAATTTTTTTGCGTACTTGTATAATGTTAGTTTTAAAAGGGCTAGTTAGTGACGTGGACGTATTAAAACCGGTGGCGAATAATCAAAAATAAAATAGCAAATGTACACCGTAAAAGATAAAACTCTTCAAAAACAAAATGTCTAGAAATTGTTACATAGTTAAAGAGAAAAACAATTTATTATTAACTTCGGAATAATAGAAGAGTACCTTGGTGATAAAATGTACGAGGCCTGTTCAAAAGAAAAGGCGAATTTTGAATTTTCGCGGGCTGTGTACATTCGATTATCGTTTGTTATGTTGGTACACATATGTTTATTATATGTTAGCATTATCAGCCATTTTGGATTAGTGGTTTGTTTTTGACAACTGGAAAGGTAAGTCACGTTTTTGTGTGTTCTTCGATTTTTTACTTTTGAAAAAAATGGATCAAAGAATATGTATTAAATTTTACGTTAAAAATGGAATAAAGTGCTCCAACGAACTTAAAATGTTGACTGTGGCATTCGGCGAGTCTACTTTTTTTCTCAAAAAAGTGTTTATAAGTGGTACAAGCGCTTTACAGAAGGCCGAGAAGATGTTAATGACGATGAGCGTCCTGGAGTTGTGGAAAAACAAATCATGGATTTTCTTTGTACATTTTTTTCAAAAGTAAAAAAACCGAAGAAAACACAAAAACGTGACTAACCTTTCCAGTTGTCAAAAACAAACCACTAATCCAAAATGGTTGATAATGCTAACATATGATAAGCATATGTGTACCAACATAACAACAACAAAAAACGATAATCAAATGTACACAGCCCGCGAAAATTCAAAATTCACCTTTTCTTTTGAACAGGCCATGTATAAATGTGGATGGGGTGAGGAATATGTATCGGACAGGAGTGTGTGGTATTCAATCCCATCTGCCTATCCCCACAAATAATTAGCTTGATAGTTAGCTACAAAGTTAGATGGATATTAAGCATCAACCTAAAGTAAAACAAGTTATTGAATTATACTCCGCACGTACTAGACGTCCAATTTATTATGCGTGTGATATTATGGTGCTATTAGAATTATGAAATTTGAAGCCGGTTGGTGAAACATTCAAGATTAAACCTTAAGGGCCCTTAAAAACATTTTGTCTACAATGGATAATGACGTTAAGGCATATTACGTTCATTATTTTAATTTGAACCCTTTTCTTAATTGAAATTTATTGCGCCTTAGTTTTATGTTGGTTAACATAAAGTTGTTATTGTTGACCAAATGGGCTGTTAAGCCACTGTTTACTCTGAAGTGAGAATTAATCCTGAGAGAACTGAAAGGCCTTCACATATTAGATTAACCACAATCTTAAAGTACCTCGAGAAAGCGAAACAGCTATTTTATTTATTTACTTTACTTTACACAGTGTTTTTACAAAACAATGTACATTGTCCTCCACGCTACGAGTTTGTGGGGGACATTTTTCAACGGCAAAAGTATTTTGGAAAATGTTAAATAATATGATATAAAAATAATTGAAAATTATAAAAATATGAAAGTAAATTAAGCCACTTCAACACAATAAAAAAATGATTCAAATAAATAATGTTTTTTTTTTGTAAATATTATTTGCCCTGCTTGTTCTTATTAAAATCGAGGCGTCTTCTAGCTAAAAGGTGACACGTTTGACCTATTTTTAAGGTATCTTTGTATTTATAATGTGAAAATGAATCCACTCTGTATAGCGCCGTTTGGTGACGCAATCACCTCAAGGGCGCATTATATTGGTTAATGTACCTATAAGATCGCTTTTTTTTTAAAGTTTGTTTTCAAAGCCTATTTCTGACCTCAGACTAAATGAACTCAAAATGAAAGAATGATGAAATTTGATGCGGAAACCATATAAACCTTATCGAGTATAAAAAAACTTGGGTTAAGTTGTTTTAAACTTTCGTCGAATTCGACATCGTCACAATTGATCGATTAACTAAAACTTTTTTTTTTTTTTTAAACATTTAAGGGTCCCCGTTTAAGATTACTTCTTAACCCATTTTAGCTTTTTAATAAATTACGATCAGCCGTTGAGCATAAAATTCATCTTGTCAGCCGCTCACAGTTTGATAGAAAGCTGAAAAGGGCCTAGAATCGGCGTTTAGCGAGGACTTTTCAAATGCCAAAAAAAGGAAATGGCGCTAATCGATGAATTGTGACAGTGTCAAATGTGACGAGTGTTTGAAACACCTCAACCTTAGCGTGTATCGTTAATCCGTTTCTGATCTACGTTCGCCAAGCAGAGCTTTCCGACCCGTTTTAATAAACCTCGGCATTTATAATCAATGAAGGGTGAAAAATCCTTGGTACTTATCACCATACTAACTTTCCCTAATATCCGGTCGTGAATCTAGTCTGCATCTTTCTACGTATAGATATTATATACATATATTTTATTTAAAACCCACAAACGTACCTAACGCATCCCATGTAACCCATCTCTCAGAAGGTAATAAAACTACCCGAATGTATTTTTAAATGTTATTGTAAAGCAGTCTCTGTCAGCAATAAAACAAAACCCAAGGTCACAGATGTTCACTATGAGTCTGAAGATGCCCGTCATAAGGTGAAACCGGTCAGGTCTTAAATAAAAAAAATAGTGGAATAAAGTTAAGCATTTGGTATTATTAAAATCTTTAAAATGGAGATCCACCACGAATTGACAGTTTCAAAATTAGAAATACAAAATAGTTTTATTGTATTATGTAAATATCCAGAAGGATAAAGGATAGAGTATTGCATCTAAAGCTCTGCCATGCTAAAAAGAAGATTTATCTTTGTAGTCAGGAAAACATAAAGTAATAGCGGAGTCTTGGTTGAAAATAAATGGATATCAATTAAAAATGGTAATCGTCTTTATTCGAATAGTAAAATAAAACACATTTTCACAATGTTTAATAAAAATAAAAATCGGCACGAAAAGCATTCGATAAACCCACTCAAGAGACTAGTAAGATATGCACAACACACGGGAATATATTAAAAACGTGCCTACATATCATCCAGAAAGGCTTTGTTCTTCCTCTTATCTTTGCTGGCAGCTTGGTTCTCCAGATACTTTACGCCCCTCTCGAAGGCTTCGTTTACATTTATTTTTTTGCCATCTTTTTTACCCTTCTTGTCGGTCGGGCCGAAGTACTCGTAGGTGGGCGGAGGCTCTATTTCCGCGCCCGTTCGACCAGTTTTTTTGGATTCTTCCATTTTTCTTACTTCGCTGTCGTCATCTTCGTCACTGCATTCATTTCTAATCGGGACAGCTTTAAACGAGGTTTCAGGTATATTGACTGAAGGATCAAAATATTTGTTTTTGATGGCTTCGATGCTACTTTTCTTGGTTGTGAAAAACAGGGATCTGTCAGACTGGTCGGAATAAGAAGAAGAAGGAATCTCTTCGGATTGTTTTCGCACGTCTTTCCAGGTTAGGTTTTTATTTTGGTGACTTCTATCACCTTCTGTGTCATAAAAGAATCCTTTATTATCAAACGCTCTCGAGTCGCTTGTTTTCTGTTTAGAAGTAACAGATTCGGGAGGAGCGAATTCATCCGGTCTCTCCTTCCGCTTCCTGTCTACCCACTGTTCCTGCGTCAGTTCCAAGTGCTTATTCCTGGGAAGTTCCTGGTCTTCTTTCCCCAAGTCCCACTCTCTAATCATCTTTTCTCGTTCCTTTTTCGCTATGACTTCCTTCGCTTCTCGCTGTTTCCTGGCTTCGTCCGCTACTTTCTCGCTGGAAGCTCGCTTTTGCTCCTCGACGAAATCTAGCAGCATGGCAGTAACTGCCGACTTAGGATCTGGAAAAGGAGATAAACCAAAAACATAGAAAATTATCGATTAGACTATAACCATAAAATAATCGTAATTTATGGTTATAGAAAAATTTATCATTGACTTATGTTACGTGCATCCCAATCCGAGCTATCGAAAAAATATTGTGTAAACGTCTAGCCATCTTTCTGAAAGTTCAATGGATACTTCAAATACTTTGTTGTTGAATTGATAAAGGCTGTGTAGCATTCAGCTGGCTACATCGCAGTAGTAGCGACATCTACAACACAAAAGACGGTCTAGCGAGATTTATAACACTATACCTCCTTTTAATTTGGGATAATTCTCGACTTTTATTTAATCACAACAACAATATCCTTAAAGCTAAAAAACTTACAGTTTATATTCTAGACAGAGATATCTATGCTAATTTCATCAGAATTTATCATGAAGTAGAAGTGTGTTGTGGGCGTGTATGTGTATGTGTGTGTCCGAAGTAAGGTCAATTTTATCTTACTTCGGGTGGAATTAATCCATAATTTTCAAACACCTTAATTCTTTCTTAACCTTTGAAATGCCGGATTCCCGCAAGGTATAACTTCCGTCGTACCTTGCTGACTGTAATTTCGTAATAACTCACTTGTGTTTTACAAAATGATGTTTTTGTCAATTATGCTATCTTCTCAGATAATGTGTTCATGTATTTTTTTATTGTGTTTTATTGGCATAAGTTGTTTTTATGGAATGGCTACTTATATTCGGAAAGTTGGTTTTATCTCCTCCATTTCACTAAAAAAAGTTGGATGAAGAAATGTGATTTTTTGTTTGTTAATTTACTGTATGTTTGTGTGGACGAATAAATTTATTTTCAACTAAAAATAAAATTGCATGAAGTTTTCCTATAAATACAAACAGTTATATTACTTTAAAAATCGATTTTTTTTTCAGCCGTACTGACGTTTGCAAGTATCAAATATGTATTACTCGACTTGTACCGAATTTAACGCAATGCAAAATATCTCTTTGGATTGATTGTTTTCTAGACAAGCTATTATGGTTAATTTAAATGTGCGAACAACAGGTTTTAAAGGGTAAAAACTCCTGAAAAGATAACGATGAATGCCCTGGTCTTTTAGGACCCACCGGCACAGTAGAGGTTAAAAAAGTCGAAAGTTCTTATATAATTTGGCCACATTAGTTTTCTTTCAAATTGGAACAGATCCCACTTCTTGGTAGCGATGAAACCGCTATGTACGAACTACTACAAATAACTAATTCATTTTCTGCAGTTCACACTTCACACATTTCTCACTGTGCGGATACTTCAAATGTAGTACTTCAAATTTACTCTACTGACAAATCACCGCACTTTTTTGTAGTGTGAAGGTCGTGAAGCAATATATGAACTGCGAACTGATATCACAAACGAGCGATGTAGCAGTCACTCGAGTTCCTAATTCCTACACTACCTACTACAGTACGAATGGAGCGATTGAGTTGTTAGTTCAATTGTAGCGTTCACCATGAAGGTTAATTTGAATGATCTTGTAGTTCGTGAAGCGTTCGCAAAACTTTGAAGTTTAATTTACGAATTATTTGCTCAGTGGGTAAATCGCTGCCACCCATTGTCTTGGCAACAAGTGACTGTTTCCATCGCTACCAACGTATATTCCATTATGTGACTGAAGAAAACTACACCTTTTTAAAATTGATATGGAGGGTTTCTTTTACAGTATATAATTTGCTGAAGTTTGCTGGACCACTTTTATGACGTAATACATTTCGACTCAGTTCGAGACTCGGGGAAGTGGATAGGAATTTCACCCAATACCACCTTTTCTTGGTGTTTTTTAATTCAGTAGGTGATTAAATATTGTATTAAGTATACAGGTGATGTACTTTGAACACAAAAGTACATCATATTTATCATTTAAAATAAAATCAAATGATTAATAAATATAGACAAGCTTCAAATTCCATATAAAACACATAAGGGTACCCGGGTACCTTTTCAGTCACCAGAAGGTACAAGTTTTATTTAAGCATTTTCCGATCATATACCACCCTCCACATATCCAACGGTTATGTTTAGTTGTTCCTTTTCACTATTGTGAAGAAGTCAGGAAGTTTCAACCGGTTAGACTTAATGGAGAATAAAAAATAACCTTGATGTGACTGAAAGGGTACCCGGGAACCCTTTTAGTCACATAAAGGTTAAATGAGTGATTGGATGCGTCACCTGCTTCCTCTTCCGGCGGCAGGCCCGCCCTGGAGCGCTGCCGGGCGCGCGCGGCCTTCAGCCTGGCCTGTAGCGCCTCCTCGCGGCGGGCGCGCGTCTCGGCGGCGGCGGCGCGCGCGCGGTCGGTCTCGACGCGCGCCGCCGCGAGAGACGCCTGCTGGCGCGCGCGCTCGTTAGCCTCCCCGCTGAGGGCGTAGTAGCCGACGCCGTGCGCACGAGCCTCTGTGAACAGAAAACGAATGTTATTTAAATATTTAATTATACACGCCCTTGTAGGCTTTTACATAACTGTGTAATACATTATATAAAGTAAAAGCTGTGTAAAAATAACATGGAGTAAATATTTAGCACCCAAAAACATAAGTAATTTAATAGAATCCTATAATGCAAAAAATTCACATTAATATTTTTGAAAGAGGTATGCTATTATAGCCTGGTATTCTCTGACGATGACAAAAAACCAACATTGAAATATTTAACATAATTTTTATCATTTATTTATTGAAGTGACAATATAGTAGGTGATTGATAAATACTTGGAGCAAGTGGACGAGTTTGTGTATTTAGGAAGTATGTTTACGAGAGATGGAAAGGCTGACCTTCAAAAAAACTATTTATATTTCAATGCTCAGTGAAAATGTTTTAAATATAAATTTGATGGTTGCTATAAACTTTAAAAAGAAATGACCAAAGTCATGGTGTTTGAAAGGAGGAATACGAAAATAGCGTGTTATTTAGTTGTGAATCACGAATAAAAAAATGTCTAGAGAAGCGAAGCTGGCAGTCCATAATGAAGTGCTTATACCAATCCTGATGTATGGCAGTGAGACATAGAACTGGCAGAGAAAGAATGAAAGTAGACTGAATGATGTAGAAATGAAATCTCTGAGGCATATGTGCGATAAAACCGTGTATGACCGTGTTAAAATGCGAATGTAGGTAAGAATGCTAGGCTGATGAAATCGTAATGAATAGGATTAAAAAAAGGACGCTTATATGGTTCGGGCGTGTAGAGCGGATGAACGAAGAAAGGAGTGTGAGAAGAAGATACGTCTCGAAATTGAATGGAAGAAGAAGTCGGGGACGCCTGAGGAAGACACGATCAAGTGAATCAAATACTTGAGTCTGGCCATGTCAAGAGTCAGAATAACAGAAGAGTATTTATGAGATGTTATATGAATGTGAATGAAGCAAGGAGTGTGTGCTAAGACAGAGATGTATGGCTGTCCATACTCTCAGCTTACCTCTCCGGGGAAACGGCATTATGGTTAGTTAGTTATTCCCAAGGAGTTAAAAAAAACTCATTCCGAAATATGACTGCGATGCCGAAAGAAGAATCACTGTCAACCCTAAACGGAAAAAATGGAGAAGGGGAGAGAAGAAAAATAAGATGAAGGGGAAAAACATGGTAAATTCTCTCAGTTTCGCCCTAGTGAAAGATCATTCAAAATCGAAAATTGCCTGAAATGACTTTAACCGTATTCAGCAACCAGATCTGAATAGCCAGGTAGTTCCCAATCTTCTTCTTCCCCTCTCACTCTTCCCACAACATAATCCGATCAGGGATGCCATAGTCCCACTGGCTCTAGGCAGTTAGGACTCTTGTGCGATATTAATAAGTTCAGCATCCAGAAGAAGAGTACAAAATATAATTAACTTAAATAAAGGCTTAATAAAAGTAATAATTTATTCATAATATTATCATTTCATTTGCTGGGGGTAGGTTAGGAAAAGTTTTGTAAAAATCTTAGTATTGACATCGGAACGATCTTTATTTTGAACCAATTTAGAAGTAATTTAAATTCGTGAATCATCTGATCCTTCTACGTGCACTATTCAAGTTTAAGTACTTATATACTACTGGCACCTTGGAGTAAGAATATATATGGAGAGAGAGCTAAATACTTTTACCCAACCTATACAAATTTACTCTAAATCACTTTCTGCGGGTTTTTACACCGTAAACCATGAGAGAGAAAGAGACAAGACAAGTTATCACATAATGTCGCACCACTTTTTGGTATATAAACATGTTTTCCGTCTTCCACGTCTCCGGCGACTCCGCCCACTACGTTTTGTTATGGGACATAACTCAACGGTTTTGAGGCTATATCCTATATTTTTGTTGATAACAATACTGTGAAAAAGTGGTAATACAAATAAATAAAACATTATGTCAACATGTGCTATGAATGGATGTAAAAACGTGTTCATAAAAACCCTAGCCACGAAAAATCAACAATCCTGACTACACTGTTTCGCAAAGCTATCCCCCCTGGTATATGAGTGCTCTGAGACTGGCACACTATATTGTTGAACCTCCAGGGATTCTCTATGAATAGCAGGAACTCGTAAAATTCAAAAGGTAAGCACTCGTAAAAATGACTTTTTTTTCTTCAACACAAAATTGTACTGGTTTTTTCCTGATCCAGGAAAATCCAGAAAACACCTATTGTGATTTGCCATGCGGACCGCGTGCTGCTCAGTTGTAGCACGAAGCTATGGAGTTTGTTGTGCATATATAATGTGCACCTAATCGGCCAATTGGTCCACTCGAGTGCCGATATGGTGGGCCGACCCAGTTGTGTCAATACTTGCCCTGCACGAGTGATTTAGCCCATTATGTATTGAGGAGAGGTCAACCGGTGGTAGTAACTTGCCCCGCATTATGCATACAGGATGCTATAGCAATAATACCAACATCATTTTTACAGCGCCTTATCTTGTAAAATATCAAACTTATCAATTAAGTATACCATTTTTTATTATTTTTATAGTGAATACCGCAAAAGTGTCCCAACTGCTCCCAACTGTCTTGAACCAGTGAGACTATGGCTTCCCCAATTGGGGTATGTTTTGAGGCTGAAGGTAGTAGGGAGGGAAAGTAGATGAGTAAGAGGATGGTTGGGAAGTACCTGCCTATTCAGATCTAGTCACCAAGGACGGCAACAACTATTTCAAACAACGTTTCAATTCTGAATGGTGGTCTTTCACCAAGACGATAAATAGAGTATCTATCACTCCAGAACGTGCCGCAAATATGCTATATATTATCTTATATACATGAAATTTGTTACGACACATATTCATGAAATAAAATTTATTTGAACGCCGGGTTTGAACCCATGACCTCTGGATTCGTAGTGGAGCGTCTTACCACTCGACCACGGATGATAATGACGACCAGGATCATTATTTACCACGTGCAGCATGCCACACTATAATACCAGCCGCGGCATTACAAGCCGCTCTACGACATGACCATCTCGGCCGTTCTTCATCGTTCAAGAGGACCTAAAATATAAAGTACGTAGTTGGACCGAAGGATGACAATTCACACAATTTTAGATGCGAAGGAATTTTATTGTTAATTGCTGGTCCGAGGCACGAGAACACTTTTTGATAACTCGCTGTGCTGGTTATCGGAATAGAGTGATCATATATGCTTTTACTTATAGTTTTTGTTAATAATATCTAGAGTAGTATTAATAGTAGACTGAACGCTGCATGCATGAGATCACTGAAGCGTATATGCGGTTAAACCGTGTACGATCGCGTTAAAAAGTGGATATCCGGAAAGAATGCAAGGCCGATGTAAGGGTAATGAATAGGATTAAGAAATGACGCTTAGATGGTTTGGGCATGAAGAACGAATGAACAAAAAAAGCAGTGTGAAAAGAATATATATGACGCGAAAGAGGTCGGGTACGCCCGAGGAAGACATGGCACGATCAAACGAATAATTTTTTTTTAATAGTGAATACCGCACAAGAGTCTCGACTGCTTCCAACCGTCTAGAGCCAGTGAGACTATGGCATCCCCAAATAGGGTATGTTGTGAGGATGAAGGTAGTGGGAAGGAGAAGGAAATTGGGAACAGGAAGATTGGGAAGTGCTTGACTATTCAGATCTGGGCACCAAAGCCATTTCAAGCGACATTTCGATTCTGAATGGTGGTCTTTCACCAGGGCGATACTCAATCGATTATCTACCACTCTGGAACGTGCCGCTAATATACTTTTTTTTATTATTTAATTTAATGTGTTATGACACAATTAAATATTAATTAAATACAAGTTATTGGCGCACGCCGGGTTTGAACCCGCGACCTTTGGATAGATATGTAGTCGAGCGTCTTACCACTTGACCATGGAGGCCGTCGAAATACGAGTCGGGCTATGTCGAGAGTCAGAATAACAGAAGAGTATGTATGAGACGATGTATGAGTACGAATGACGCAAGGAGTGTGTGCCAAGACAGAGTTGTATGGCGGTCCGTCCTCTCTGCCTACCCCTGGGGAAAACGACGTGATGATTATTCAGTATTAATAATAAAAACCAACGTAAAGTTTGGGGGTAATCAATAAAATTGACAAAAATATAAAAAATCTCACGGTAATTATATTATTTATATGACCCACTTAATCATTCCTCGAATACATATATTATCTTCCGCAGTGTTACACCCTGTGTATTATATACGGAGTCAGGTGGACCGCCTAGACTGAATGAATTATTACCCCCATTCGCCCGCTTTTCAAACACTCCGGTACATTTTCAATGGGGTAGGAACTTTTTGAGTTATCGCAGTGCGCTGTACACACAATGCTAGGAGAAATACGAGTATATCAACGTAAAATATTTCATTCCCTACTACCATATAATATGATGAACCCTTAAATTCATAGGAAAATGCAAAAAAACGATGGATTAAATCAAATTCTTAAGGAAAAATTGGTCACTGGAGTCACCATACACTCTTGATAAATGATTGATTTGCTGCAAAATTCATATTGTCGCCGAAAAGGCAAAAGTGCTGAAACGCTATTTTGAGAAGTTTACACCAGAGTAAGTTTTCAGTATTTAACTCAGGTTAACTTAAGTTAACTCAGGTAACTCAATGCTCTCACTGAGTTACCTGAAGCGACAAAAAGCTTAAAAAAAGTTACAAACTTGTGTCACCTGAGTCAAGTCTTCTCCCAAATGGTAAATATATTTTAGATGGCTAAAGGGTCACAAAAGTTTTCAGAATCAAAAAAAAAACTGATCAAAACTGCATATTTAACTCATTTTTGACCAAAGTGTCGCTTAAGCCCTTTTGCCTTTCCAGCGACGATATACTCTTGGTAAATTATTAATTCACTGTAAAACATGTCACCAGAATCATCGTAAATATACTATTGATAAATTATTGATTCACCTTAAAACGTATCTCTAGAGTAATAATACACTCTTGAGAAATGATTGATTCACAATAAAATATGTCACCAGAGTAATCATATACTCTTGATAAATAATTGATTCGCAGTAATAGTATTATAACGCAACGTATTTTTGATTTCCTGGTTTTGAATGGAAAATGCCCGGACTGGAGTAATGATCCAGCATTTTAAACAACTAAAACCTCTAGACTACAAAGTGGTAGATACTCTTAGTATCGCCCTGGTGAAAGATGACCACTCAGAATCGAATTTTTTTTTGAAATAGCTTTAACAGTATTTAGTGATGATATCTAGATAGCCAGATACTTCCCAATCTTCTCTTTTCGTATTACCTTTTTCTCCTTACACTCTTCAGCCTCACATCATACCCATATTAGAGATGCCATAGTCTAATCGACTCCGGGCAGTTGGGACTTTTGTGCGATATTCACATTTTTAAAGATTACTAATACAGAGTACGCAGCTAAACCGAACTTAAAATAATGACAATATGAAAATATTTTTGGTTCTGAAATAAAAAGATAAATTATGAAAAACACTTTGAGTACACGAAAATCACAGTAAGAACGTAAATATCGAATATACCCAAAGTGCTTATTTCAATCTGACGGCCTTACGTCTGGCGTTTAGTGTGAATGGTCGAGTGACCATTCATACGCAGACAAATATCAAACAATCGATATTTGTCTGCGTATTTCAAACAATTTTGACCGGTCGGTAGCTGAGTGGAGAACGCGTTGGATTCCCACCCGGGCGTTGTGCGTTCAATTCCTCGGCTGGCTAAGTCCTCCATCATTGCACAAGCAACATCTTCCGCTTTTTATGATGGCAGTAGGAGTTTTTCAAATATTGTCAGGTTATTCGTAACCCGGGAATGTTTGTCTTACTTAAAAAAAAAAAATCTCTATATTCAAACGTTAACTACAAACCTGAATAGTCCAATCTTTTTGGAATTTTTTAACAGGTCACAGTAGAGCCAACATTGCATGTTTTTTAAAGCCTAATACAGCAGTCAAAAGAAGAACCACTTCAACGGTAAGAATTTATAAATAAAACAAATTAAGTTAGTCCGTAAGGTGTTTTTCTAGCAAAGAGAAATAAACCTCAGAGTTCATTGAATGCGAATTTGTTAATTAATCAACACTCATTAAAAAATCAAAAGACATAATGAGTCAAGCCGCTGTTTAGATACATTTTAAGGTGAGAGAGAAAGAGCTAAGTCAGATAGCTCCCACAAAATCCATGGTTTAAAACTGGCTACCGTGACGTGACGTGTAAATTTTTTAAACTTTTAAGAAGATAAAAGTCGCATTTCCCAAGAATCAGAAAATAATTGGAATTATAATAAATTCAAAGTGATTTTAACAACATAAGACACATTTAAAAATAGAATATACGTGAAATATTGACTTTTGTTTAATTAAACACATACCTAGATTCAATACGAAATGAGTTATTTTTTCAACCTTCGTTAAATTTTTTGTGGATTATTTAAATGTGGCAGAAGATTTATTTGGTTTTGTAAATGTGGGTAACTTAAGTTTTGTTTGAAACAAAACAAAATAACTACCTTGAAGGAAGAACAAATTTATTGAAATTTTAGTAATTACATACCACAAAATGATTGCTTTCTACGAAAATGAAGATAGTATTTCTTAATATTGCTATAGATATTTATAGAAAGCAATATACTCGTATAAATATATTGCTTTCTAAAAATACACGTTATTATTGTCATTGGTTTTCTCCTAACTTCAGTAAATATAACATATCAAGTTACACTATCGTGAGGGTTCTATTAGTCATGGGTTACATAGAATATGTTTGTTTATGTCACGTAAGGCAGGGAAATGTTACGGACATAATGTGTTACGATAACTTCCGTTAGTTTTACAAGTCCATGTGCTGTATTTTCCACAATTCCACGATCTCACATAATAAGCAAAAGTAGAGTGTATTAGAGAGGTACTGTACTCGAGCGTACACGTGAGGCGGTATTGTAGTTAAAAATAATATAGCCTGCGAAACACGGCACCGGTACCCGTGCTGGGTTTCATTCATACCAAGGCATTGTTTTCGAGGTAATACCAAACTCTGCGGTGAAAACGTGCCAGGATCATTAAAGTCGAGGCTCTAATGTCGAAATAATTACCGATGTAAATGGATACTAATCTAATTATAGTAAGGGTATCAAAATACTCATGTGCCCATTTTTAAACGTATCCACTTATTAATACCCAAATAATTATTTAAAAATTTATGTCGAAGCCTCGGAAAAGTCGAGAGTCATATTTAGTACATATTTGAAGAGAATAAAATTTGTGAGGCAGAAGTTACTAGTTGGAAATTGGCTACGGTATTTTTTTTATTGCTTGTAACACTGGGCTATACTTTTGACTATCTTATTGTTGACCACTCCGTGTCACTACTGTTTCTCCTTTTCCTCCTTCAGCAAGGCTGACTTCCTGAAATCGTGGATTTGCGGTAAAATTAAAGTAATCTATGAGCTTTCAATAAGGTTTTTAAAAAGAAGGGTCTTTTTTATACACAGGTCACAATATATATTTTTTTTAATTAGACAGATACGCGAGGATCTGTCATTAAAATTTAATTTCTTTCAGGACCATCATGTGGCATGCCCTTTTTTATTTCCCTAAAGAGACGTGACATAATGTTTTTTCTTTAGAGAAAAAAATGACCTCATTCAAATACGTCTATTTTCGCTCTAAATAGTTATTTCATTCTGCACTCCAGTGCACGCGGCCCGTGGGATATCCCCAGGGAGCCAGGCTGCCATCGGCACACCCCCTAGTAGAGTAGTAGTATAATAGTTATCAAATATGAACCAGTTGCCTGTACTATGAGACAATTCTTTCATTAATTTCGAGGTATTTATTTATATATGTGCAAAATTGCCACTGCACTTGTACCACATCGCCACCTTAAAAAATACACGAAAGTTGTTCAGTCTTGCCTCAAATTATATTTTTTGTCTGTACTCGACCAAATTCGCCACCTTCTTACGTGATAATACACAAAAGTGGTGTCCAGCTTTGCGCCGAATCAATATTTCTTATATTCACTTGTTCCACTACCTAAATTCCTCCATGAAAATACACAAACGTGGTATATATTTTTGTCCGCACGCTAATTGTATTGTAAAAATGTTCCACATTGCTTCCTTCCAACATGAAAAATACACCAAGTATTGTTCAGACTTGCCCCACATTATAATTGCAACGTACGCTTGCCCCAAAATTCTCCCTACCTACATGCGAATGCGCAAAAGTTATGTATAATATTGCCCCACATTCTAATTGCAATATCCTTCTTGCAGGAAAATAGACAAAAGTGGTGTCCAGTCTCGCCCCGCATTATAATTGCAAACTTCACTCAAGACCGAGTGCAAGCGGCCAGTGGCGGTTTCCGGGAGGGGGGGGGGAGTCAGACAGACCTCCTCTACCGTTCCGCCGCTCCCCAGTGCCGGAGTCGCTAGTCCCATTACTTCCCATGGCCGGAGAAATGAGCCCGTCACGGCTGCATCCGTTGTGCGCAGCTCCCCCTTTTTGCCCCGTGGGGACCGGGGCCCGGATAGCGCTACACTGGCGTACAGTGTCGTGTGTATATCATAATTAGACAGTCATTGATCCTGGGGGGCGATTCTATTATTGTCCAAAATACCGCGCTTATTTGTTGACTGCTAATTTTGGGTGATTCCATTTTTTATCGAGTCGTGGCAAAAAAAAATCAAAGAGACCAGTAAACATCACTTTTAAATAATATTTCCAATCTCTTAAAAAGTGGAGAGTATGAGATTAAATGGAATGCACATTGTCGCTGGAAAGGTAAAAGAGATTAATCGACACTTTGGTCAAAAATGAATTAAACATACATTTTTGACACTCGTTTGATTTTGAAGGCTTTTGTGGCCCTTCCGCCATCTAAACTATATTCACCATTTGGGAGAAGGCTTGACTCAAGTGACACAAATCTGGGACTTTTTTTAGCTTGTGACAGAATTAAGTTACCTGAATTACCTTTTTTTCAAAATCCAACCAGGTACTGAAGACCTATGAATTTTATTTACGATATAATATAATTATACTGAAAAATGATTCGTGCCCGAATGGAATATTAGGTATTATGTGCAACAAATCAATTGTGAAACGAAACATATATTTCATTTTTTGTCTTTGGCACAAGAATTAATCTTCAGTAGACAATGAGCAGACTCTAAGATGTTGTACGTGATACGTAATTAGAAAGTGTCTTCGTGGAAAATGAGAACAGCAGTATTAGAGACACTACGAAAGCTCCGGAGAAGAGCTTTCAAAGAGCTTACCGAGAAGATATCTATGAAAAAGCGAAATATATATATTTTTTTAAAATATTAACCTGAACCAGAAAAAATGTGTTTTAATAAATTAATTCAAAGATTTACAGCTAGCAAATTACTTTGGATAATATACATATCAGACAAATTCAAATGAAGCCACTTGAAGAATATAGGGTAAAATTCACTATTAATATACTTTGTGGTGCTAATCGAACCTGCAACGTTTTGAAACAAAGGAAAATGGCGGACAACATAATTTCGTGGGGACCTAAAAGTCAAGGTTTTTAACGACCCTCCATGCTAACGACCAAATTCTTGGAAAAGTATTACGTATTCTAAGATGCAGTCGAAGATATTAGCTATAGATCGCTAACAGATATTCAGCTCTGCTAACATCAATACATTTTTCTATCGATTGTCAAGTTTCAATTTTTAATTTACTCTCACTAAATAATACTACTTAAGTAACCGGGATATGTATTTGGTCACTGGTGCGGAGAGTTGTCAATGTCGGTTTGCCGAAACACATTTTTTTCTTCTTTTTCAAGAACTTTCCGGCATCTTGCTTTGAACTCAAACCTTTCTCATTTTTTTTGATTTGCCGATCGTTAGCGGTCATTCAAAGCCTGCAGATCTCTTAAAATCATCAGCCCATCTCATATGTGGGCTACCTCTACTCTTTTTTCTCAACCAATGACACCATCTGATAACACTGTGATTAGATTATTATTTTACTTCTCGAAAAAAGTTTATTTAAAATGTAATTTATTTATTTGAAGTGAATTTACTTGTACTTATTTTTAAAGAATGAAAAACATTCTCGGGTTAGAAACAACCTGAGAATATTAAAAAACTCATGCTACCATCCATATAAGCGGAAGATGTTGCTTGTGCAATGATTGACGGCTTAACTAGCAGACGAATTGAACCCACGACGCCCGGGCGGGAATCCGACGCTTTTGTCCACTCAGCTACTGACCGGTAATATTATCTTTAAAATCGTAGTAGAATAGGCCTTAAAAGTTCACGTTAGAACAATAATTAGTTTGTGATATAGTTTACCGGCTAGCAGATATCCTGACGGGGTGCATTCTAGGTCAGCGTGTCTCCGGCGCGGAGAGTGGAATTGGACTTGGGAGCTGGGCACGCGACTACACCCCTGCCGGTGATTTAACGATGCTTTAAGATAGCGTGCTACAAGATTGGAGTGCCCTAATGTTAAATTGAGTGATTAAGAAAACCAAAACGAAATCTTTGTGTCGCAATATCTGATTAATTTTTAACATACATTTACCTGGGAATCAATTAGACAGGTTTAAGAATTTACGAATATGTAAGAACTGGAGATTAAGTCGCTTTTGCGTTTTGACCTAACTATTGACCGCACATTTTCATAAGTTCTAACATGTGAAAATTGTCAGAATATTCAGAATTGGGCCCAGTAAAAACGCAGATTTTTTTTCTAAATAAAAAAATTATGTTATTTTAATCGAATTTAAAACTATTTCAAAAGTTCTGCTAGATAACTACATAATTGAGAGGCACCATGTGACGTTTTACACACCGAAAGTCAGAACTTCCTCATACAAAAACACGCCAATATATAAAGCGATGGAACTATTCAATGAAGCTGCATCTACCTTAGATATATTTAGATGCACTTACGAGTTCTGTCACTATCTCTTGATGTACGTATAAGAGTGATCGTTAGGTACATAACCATCTACATACTTCTAAATAAAATATTTTTTAACCACATTTTTACACTCGCCAATTCAACCATTATCTCATAACATGTATACAAGAGTGTACCACTCTTATGTCTTATCTTTTTTTCATTGCTCACATTATTTGCGTCATTATATCATATATAATCCGTCACACTACTTCAGTTTGTACTCGGATAACTCCTTCGGATATATAATACCTTGTCTATATGTGGGGTATAAATAAATGTTTGGTGTCTTTTATTGCACTATGCATGTACACACAATATATTCATATCATTCATCCCTTAATGTATTTGGTGAGCAACTGTTTTTTTTAGATCTCTGTTAAATAAATAAACTAGTTGTTGTTTTATTTTTATTTTTATAGTGAATACCGCAAAAGAGTCCCAAATGTTCCCAACCGTCTAGAGCCAGTGAAACTATGGCATCCCCAATTGAGGTATGTTGTGAGGCTGAAGTTAGTGTGGAGAGGAAGGAGATGGAGAAGAGGAAGGTTGGAAAGTACCTGGCTATTCAGATTTGGTCACCTAACACGGCTAAAACCATTTCAAACAACGTTTTGATTCTGAATGGTGGTCTTTCACCAGGGCGATACTTAGGTTGGTGTGTTTCAAACTTTCGTCACATTTCGAAGATTAGCGCCATTTTGTTTTTTTAACATTTGGCCGCTAAACGCCGATTGTCAGTCCGTTTCAGCTTTTGAACACATTGTGGTCAGCTGACAAGCGTAACAACATTTGTGCAAAAGTTAAAACGGGCGGACGACAATCGGCGTTTAATAAGGACCGGCCAAATGTCAAAAAAACAAAATGGCGCTAATCTTTGAAATGTGACGATGTCAAATGTGACGATGTCAAATGTGACGATGTCAAATGTGACGATGTCAAATGTGACGATGTCAAATGTGACGATGTCAAATGTGACGATGTCAAATGTGACGATGTCAAATGTGACGATGTCAAATGTGACGATGTCAAATGTGACGATGTCAAATGTGACGATGTCAAATGTGACGATGTCAAATGCGACGATGTAAAATGTGACGATGGCAAATGTGACGATGTCAAATGTGACGATGTCAAATGTGACGATATCAAATGTAACGATGTCAAATGTGACGATGTCAAATGTGACGATTTCAAATGTGACGATGTCAAATGTGACGATGTCAAATGTGACGATGTCAAATGTGACTATGTCAAATGTGACGATGTCAAATGTGACGATGTCAAATGTGACGATGTCAAATGCGACGATGTAAAATGTGACGATGGCAAATGTGACGATGTCAAATGTGACGATGTCAAATGTGACGATGTCAAATGTGACGATGTCAAATGTGACGATATCAAATGTGACGATGTCAAATGTGACGATGTCAAATGTGACGATGTCAAATGTGACGATGTCAAATGTGACTATGTCAAATGTGACGATGTCAAATGTGACGATGTCAAATGTGACGATGTCAAATGTGACGATGTCAAATGCGACGATGTAAAATGTGACGATGGCAAATGTGACGATGTCAAATGTGACGATGTCAAATGTGACGATGTCAAATGTGACGATGTCAAATGTGACGATATCAAATGTAACGATGTCAAATGTGACGATGTCAAATGTGACGATGTCAAATGTGACGATGTCAAATGTGACGATGTCAAATGTGACGATGTCAAATGTGACTATGTCAAATGTGACGATGTCAAATGTGACGATGTCAAATGTGACGATGTCAAATGCGACGATGTAAAATGTGACGATGGCAAATGTGACGATGTCAAATGTGACGATGTCAAATGTGACAATGTCAAATGTGACGATGTCAAATGTGACGATATCAAATGTGACGATGTCAAATGTGACGATGTCAAATGTGACGATGTCAAATGTGACTATGTCAAATGTGACGATGTCAAATGTGACTATGTCAAATGTGACGATGTCAAATGTGACGATGTCAAATGTGACTATGTCAAAGGTGACGATGTCAAATGTGACGATGTCAAATGTGACGAAAGTTTGAAACACACCAACCTTAGAGTTTTACCACTCTGGAACTTGTCGTAAATATACAATATATTGTTTTATATGATTATGACACATAAAAATTAAAAATCATTATATTGTTTTCATAATAATAGCGGGTATGGAATGATCTTTTTTTTCAAAGGGCTGTCGTTTCGAGGTGTCAAAGGTAATTTAAAATTTACGTTCTAAACTTTTTATGCACTGCCGCATAGTGTGTCTACTGCATACCGAGTACATAGAACCAATTCGCGTTAAAAGAATTTTAATTCCATTATCGCCCTCGCGTAGTTCAGAATTTAATAATTACAATTCTTCCAGTCCAGCACACTTTTTACTCACTGCAATCTATTTTCATTCTGACAAATAAAATTAATGTATTAAAAACGGAAGGTCCTGCAATTGTTTTAATTGTATGTAACTTTTGAAAAGCACTATATTTTTAATTTGTATACACTGTGTTCAGAAATCAATAGTACTTTCAGAGAGAGGATGATCTTAGTTCATATTAAAATAAAATTTAATGTACGATCTTTTTATTTTTAACACTTTCTAAGCTATATAATTTGATCGAAATATTTTTTTGTGTTTTTGAATTACACATAGGTGTAACGATTGTTTTTCTGGTACTTTTTAAAAAATATATAAATATATATATATATATATATATGTATATGTATTCACTATATATATATATATATAGTGAATACCGCACAAGAGTCCCGACTGCTCCCAACCGTCTAGAGTCAGTGAGACTACGGCATCCCCTATCGGGGTATGTTGTGAAATAGAAAGGTTGGGAAGTACCTGGCTATTGATCTGGTCACCAAACACGGTTAAAACCATTTCAAGCAACGTTTGGTGGTGAATGGTGGTCTTTCACCAGGGCGATTCTTATTATTATTCTCAAGTATCTACCATTCTGGAACATGCCGCAAATATTATATGTATTATTTTATATAAATTAAGAGGGGTATAAAAGCAGAAACGCTACTCTCCCAAAATGACAAAATTGAGTTATGGCTGCCAACCTATGCGCGATATTGATATCTACAATGTGGTTTTTTTTAGTTCACAAACAAAATCAACCGTAAATCACGTAAAAATCGAAACGAAAATTGAGTTTACATGCAAAATCACCACTTATTGATAGTTTGGCAGCCATTACTCAATTTTGTCATTTTTTGAGAGTGGCGTTTTTGCTTTTATACCCCTCATAATGTGAAATAACACATACTAAATAATAAAAAAATACTAGAGTATGCCTGGATTTGAACCAGGACTTCTGGGTTCGTAGTCGAGCGTGTTAAACATTTTTCCAAAGAATCCAGTTTATAATTCCAGTTTTCTAATACTTATTTATTCATTTTGACCTGCAAATTCACATGTTTAAACATTTTTAATTGTTTGATGTTTTATTACTAAATAGACAATAAATAAATAACGAATGGTTTTAGAAAATATAAATAAAACATTGTCTGACATTTTATTTTGACGTATTACGTACGTACGTAGGTACTTACGCCTGCAATGTTTACTATAAAAATATGTTTTATTAAATCTGCATAAAATGGAACTTCATAAAATCTCACAACCCCTAATACATAAAAGCCGCATTCAGCATTTCATCCTGTTAAGATTCTTAATTTAATCGTTTATTCAGTAAACAATAATAGGGTAATCCTGTTTATGAAGTGAAGTGAGGGAAGATGTTTGGCAAGAAAAGCTTCCCTTAATATGCCACCCCAATTTGACGGTGGAAATGGGCTAAGAGAAGGCTTTGATCCAAGGAGGCGGAAATTGGAACGAAGCTTTCGGTAGTTGGGGCTATATGACAAAACGGCCCCGCAGTACCTTTGTAAGATACTTATTACGACCTAATCACAATAATTATGTTCGTCGCAGAAGGCTTTCATAATTAAAACAAGGGGTTGTTATCTATTTCTTGGAGAGAGCCAATTTAAGTTCATAGCGTAAGCAATTAACCCTCGTGTGGAATGTGATGATAATAATTTTTTGTTTGCACGCTGAGAATTACTTAAAGAAAGTTGCTATAAATCTATAGCGTAAACAGTCAACCTTCATGTTGGAAATGTAATGATAATTAGGGTACTAAAAAAATATTATTTCTAAACGAAAATAAACTTAGTTAATAGCGTAAGTAACTAACCGCACTGTGAAGAAAACGCCTCTTGTGATAACTCGTTTTCCTTTAAGTATGATAAGATAAGTATGATGTATTAAGCAAAAACGATCGAGAAATAGGAAGAACGATATAAAACAGCCAAATCAAGGCCGTAATCAAAATGTTTTTCCTCACTATTACGGATGCAGCAAATTTCCGAGAAATTCATAGTTTGAGCTTTGAACTGACCAAACGCTTCACAAAGCATTGGGCAATGAAAAGTTACCTTCACAGATTACAAATAATTGACAGGGACAGCTGTCCATGCGATGAAGAATCTCAGCAAAATGTCCGCCACCTCTGATGTTCTGTCTCTTTTTCAGCATAGACAGATTTAAATTAGATGCAAAATGCAGACGGCGCAAACGGACATTAAACGATATCAGCATGGTGATAAGCAACAAGGATTTATCATCACTTCTAGTTGACTTCATAATTTAAATTACAAGGACCATCAACATGATCAACTAGTCACTACATCCGTCTAAAACAAAGCCTTGTACTTAACGAGCACGGCGTATCACTCAAGATCTGTACAAAAAAACTAACCCTTGTGTAGGGAATGTGATGTGTGTGAAAATCTTGAACAAAATCACGAGCTCCTTACAATGACGGCGATAAGGTTTTGATCGCCACTTGTCGCCGACCGCCTGTCTCGATTTATTAAAAAAAGCATTGCCATAAGAAATGTTTTATTTTATTTTGTAAAGCGCAGGTGCAATGAGAATGAGAAGAGCTTCTAAATGTTTTCTGTTCAAAGTCTAAAAAACTTAATATTCCTCGTTATACAATGAAAAAATCGAAAAAACGTT
The DNA here is from genome assembly GCA_022651775.1 of Drusus annulatus. Taxonomy (NCBI): domain Eukaryota; kingdom Metazoa; phylum Arthropoda; class Insecta; order Trichoptera; family Limnephilidae; genus Drusus; species Drusus annulatus. Next base: position 385,478 of record JAGWCC010000023.1, read on the forward strand.
CGTGAGTATAAAATCTTACACTTTAAGCCATTGTTTCTCGACCTAGGTTGTCGCAATACCCCAGGGATGTCACGAACAGGTATAATAGGGGGGTCGTAATCTGTCAAAAAAACAAGTCACCTATACGAAAAATCGTTTACGAAATAACTTATCAGTAATTATATGTGCCCTGACGAAGCTTGATCTAAGCAAAACCAGTTGGCGTTCAACATAAAAATCGTGGTTTAAAACAAAGACATTATATGTATATATATATATATATATATATGCGCCCTTGAGGTGATTTTTCACAAAAACGGCGCTATACAAATTATCCAAATATTATTATTAAATATTATTATATATATATATATATATAATGTCAAACCACAAAGTGAATGCTTCTTATGAAAAAATAAATTATAATTAAGTGTTACGTATACCTACTTTCTGATAAACTATTAAATAAAGATGTGTTAATTTTTTATTTTTTATTTAATTTTAAAAAGTAAGACAAACATTCCCGGGTTACGAATAACCTGACAATATTTGAAAAACTTTTACTTCCATCATAAAAAGCGGAAGATGTTGCTTGTGCAATGATAGAGGACTTAGCCAGCAGAGGAATTGAACGCAGGACTCCCGGATGGGAATCCGACGCGTTCTCCACTCAGCTACCGACCGGTCAAATAATTCATTAATGCAATGGTTGAGTTTGTTTTTCACTTAAAAGGTTTTCTATACAAGGATCGACATTTGAAACACACATAAGTTAATTATTTTCAAGGGATAATGGACGATTTCTGTATTTAGTTAATGAAGCTTCCATAGAAGAGAAGCCTTTTTCGGACAAGTAAGAAGTGGCAAATGGTATTCGTGGCAAGTTTAAACACATTATTTTTCACGTTGGTAATTTAAAACTTTAACTAACTAACTAACTAACCATCACGCCGTTTCCCCGCAGGGGTAGGCAGATAGGACGGACTGCCATACAACTCTGTCTTGGCACACACTTCTTGCTTCATTTACATTCATACATCGTCTCATACATACTCTTCTGTTATTCTGACTCTTCACATGACCCGATTCAACCATTTGATTTACTTGATCGTGCCATGTCTTTCTTGGGTGTCCTCGACTTCTTCTTCCATTCACTTTCGCATCATATATTCTTTTCACACTCCTTTCTTCGTTCATTCGCTCTACATGCCCAAACCATCTAAGCGTCCCTTTCTTGATCCTATCCAAGGTTTTACCGCACATCCGTCTTGTACCCGACGTAATCAGGTACACAAGTAAACTGTAATAGGGTAGCGGTCCCAATCTGTGAGGTGCTCCAAGGGGTCGGTCTCGTTGTAAGGGAGACGACGGGTTCAGCTTGTAGGGCCTCGGCTTTCAAGTGAAGATGCTGCGGGTCTGGTCCAGAGAGAGGTGTAGTCAGGCGGTCCAGGGGGGCAGGCGATGGTCAAAGAAAAGTCAGGAGTCAAGTTGAAGGCGATGTCAGGGCGAAGAGAAGTCAAGATGAAGTGATGCTGGCGGAGGATGCTTGTGATCTGCCTTCCTCTGGTTTTTGCGCAATTTATATTGCGCTCCAGAGCGCAACCACGGATTTGGGAGATTTGTATGGGGGAATTTTGTTTCCCCCTTTCTCGCTCTTTCCGGGTCGCTGGCAATTTTGTGGGATAGATTTAATTAATCTATCCCCTTCTCCTAAGCATCACCTTTAACCTCAACTTCTCCACACTCTTCCATCATTTTTATTAAGTTCAGAAATACAGATTAAAAATACAGTTTTCAAATAATGCCCGGTTTTTTGGGGCTAAATTCTTAATAACTAACTTATACTAACATTTACATATATGATTTTACAACAGTTGTGTAGCTGGGAGCCGAGTTATCACCCCGGTATATTTTATTTGGCCGGGTGATTAACCTGGCCCCCGTGAAAAGGTTAAACAAATCAATTTTTCTCCGGGACCCGCTCGCGCAAGAATCGTTAGGTCGGCCGGGATCGGGCGCGCTACGCGCCCGTCATCCCGCTGGTTGCTGCCTCAGTCTGGCCGACCGAGCCCAAAGGGCTGATTCCTTCACGTCATTCGGGCTTATCAAGCCGGGAGAAATATACATTACAATGATTAACATTTCTAAATAATATACAATAATCTTAATGCTACACATTTATCGTGGACCATGTACGTCCGACACACTCCCCTCATGGAGCTTCGCTACATTTCCCTTCGGGAGGCGTACTGCGTCCACGTACGGCGGTGTCCCTGGCGGCCGGTCTCTGGGTCGCGGGGTGTTTGCCGCGAGTGACCTCTGGGGGTTTGAATGCTCCTGGGGCGGCGATCTCTCAGCCGTCAGTCAGTTAGTCGGCTCCTGGTCGGCCGAATACTCCTGGGGGGCGGCAATCTCTCAGCCGCTTAGCCAGCGAGTCAGCTTCTGTGATCCGGATGCTTCTGGGGGCGGCAATCTCTCAGCCGTTTAGCCAGCGAGTCGGTCATAAGGTGGGCCGGATACTCCTGGGGGACGGCAATCTCTCAGCCGCTTGCCAGCGAGTCAGCTTCTGGTGGTCCGGATGCTCCTGGGGGGCGGCAATCTCTCAGCCGTTTAGCCAGTGAGTCGGCCAGAAGGTGGGCCGGATACTCCTGGGGGACGGCAATCTCTCAGCCGCTTGCCAGCGAGTCAGCTTCTGGTGGTCCGGATGCTCCTGGGGGACGGCAATCTCTCAGCCGTTTAGCCAGCGAGTCGGCTTCTGGTGGTCCGGATTCTCCTGGGGGACGGCAATCTCTCAGCCGTTTAGCCAGCGAGTCGGCCAGAAGGTGGGCCGGATGCTCCTGGGGGACGGCAATCTCTCAGCCGTTTAGCCAGCGAGTCGGCCAGAAGGTGGGTCGGTGATTTGACCCTTGGTGGGCCGGCGATTCATCAGCCGGCAATAGTTTTGTGCGACTGCCTCCGAGCGAGTCGCGTTTGCCAGGCCTCCGAGGCACTGGCGGGGGTGAGATGGTCCAGACGTTGATTTTCCTCCGACGGGCGCTTCGTAAAATGTGGAGAAGTTGTCATCTCCGTCGGAGGTTGCTGGAGCTCTCTTGTCCAGCAATTTTTATGCCAGACTTTGTTGAGGGCGGCTCGTGAGCCGTACCGAGTCCCTGAGGAGCGTTTTTTGCGTACGCTGTGTGACTCCCCTCATCGGGAATCGCCTCTAGGCCTGACTCGGTTTGTGGGAGATTGAAACAATCTCCCGGTTCGTACGCCAATGCTCGGGCTCTCTTTCTTTGGTTGGCGCCGGCCGTGTCTGCGTGTAGGTATTTATTACCACACTTTTCGCCTCCGTCCGCAAAAGGGGCGCGGGGAAGCGGGGCCGAGCCTTTGTTCGTTTTGCTAGGCCGCCGCTGTCTTGCCGTTCCGCGACGAGACAGTCTGCCGGGTGGTGGAGTGCGGAGAAGCGGGCCGGGGGTAGCGCTTGTTTTGCTTGGCCGCCGCTGTCTTGCCATTTCGTGACTAGACACTGAGCCGGGCGGAAGCCGCTGTCCCGTCGTTGCGGGCCGGACCTGCGAGCCGGAAGGATGGCCGCGGGGAAGCGGGGGCGAGCTCTTGCTTGCTCTACTCGGCCGGCGCTGTTTCGTCATTTTGCTTGGTGACAGTCTGCCGGGCGGTGGGGTGCGGGGAAGCGGGCCGGGGGTAGCACTTGTATTGCCGTGCCATATCGGTAGCAGCCGTGGTTTCACCCGCCGGCTACCGCTTGTGGTTTGTCCCGTAGCAGTACTCGGGCTGGGCTGAGTCGTCGGCGGGGCGTCATTCTGCGTCTGCAAGGCCCCGTTCGCTCGTAAACCATGCTTAGAGGCCGCACTGTAATATGCGGCGGTTCTCTGCGCCGCCACTGGAGTCCCGTTGTCTGTCGGCGGGCTGCTCGTCGGGGCGGCGGTCTGGGTTGGCTGCCTCAGAGGCGCCATTGTGGCCGCCGATTGATCGCCGCTTGTATGATGGGCGCAATCCGTCACGGCCTTGTCCGGGCTGTATAATGCTCCGGGTGCTCCCGCAGCTTGGTCCGTTTCTGTGGGCTCTCCGCTTCGAGGCGGGGGGCCGGGGGCTACGGGGTTGACTGCCTCAGTGCAAGTCAATATGTCCGCCGATTGCACGCCGCTTGTTTGAAAGGCGCAATCTGTCGCGGTTTCCGCCGATTGCCCGCCGCTCGCTTGATTGGCGCAATCTGTCGCGGTTTTCTCCGGGCTGTAGGATGCTCCGGATGCAGCTTGGTCCGTTTCTGTGGGCTCTCCGCTTCGAGGCGGGGGGCCGGGGGCTGCAGGGTTGACTGCCTCAGTGCAAGTCACGATGTCCGCCGATTGCACGCCGTTTGTTTGAAAGGCGCAATGTGTCGCGGTTTCCGCCGATTGCCCGCCGCTCGCTTGATTGGCGCAATCTGTCGCGGTATTCTCCGGGCAATAGGGTGCTCCGGATGCCCCCGCAGCTTGGTCCGTTTCTGTGGGCTCTCCGTCTTGTGGCGGTGGGCCGCGGGCTGCGGGGTGTGTATAAGGGAGTCTCAGCGCCGAGATCAGATCTGCTGTCCGCTGAGCCTCTTCCTCCTTCATGCGCTTCATGCGCCGTCTTACCGACCGCAGCTCTCGCCGCAATTGTCGGACGGTTTCCTCAATCGAAGCCTCGCTTCCTGACGAGGCTTCATCAGCTGAAGGGTGGACTTCAGATTGTAAGGCTGACGTCCTTGTGGTCCATTCAGCAGCTTGGGCGGGGGCGCGGGCTCGTGCGGCGCGGGCTGCTGTGCTGCTGGTAGGGTTTTCCAGGTCTCCGAGTCGTCCCGAAGGATCCTGGAATCCGGGGGGCGCTATTCCGGCCGCCCCGGTTGTGAGATCATCCTGGCCAGGCGTTGACGTTCCGTCTGACGTGCTCTTCCCAGAGCGTAGGGAAGGCGCCATCCTTGGCGCTGCTTCACAGATGGATCCGGCTCGTGAAGGACCAACTTATGTACCCGACGTAATCAGGTACACAAGTAAACTGTAATAGGGTAGCGGTCCCAATCTGTGAGGTGCTCCAAGGGGTCGGTCTCGTTGTAAGGGAGACGACGGGTTCAGCTTGTAGGGCCTCGGCTTTCAAGTGAAGATGCTGCGGGTCTGGTCCAGAGAGAGGTGTAGTCAGGCGGTCCAGGGGGGCAGGCGATGGTCAAAGAAAAGTCAGGAGTCAAGTTGAAGGCGATGTCAGGGCGAAGAGAAGTCAGGTTGAAGTGATGCTGGCGGAGGATGCTTGTGATCTGCCTTCCTCTGGTTTTTGCGCAATTTATATTGCGCTCCAGAGCGCGACCACGGATTTGGGAGATTTGTATGGGGGAATTTTGTTTCCCCCTTTCTCGCTCTTTCCGGGTCGCTGGCAATTTTGTGGGATAGATTTAATTAATCTATCCCCTTCTCCTAAGCATCACCTTTAACCTCAACTTCTCCACACTCTTCCATCATTTTTATTAAGTTCAGAAATACAGATTAAAAATACAGTTTTCAAATAATGCCCGGTTTTTTGGGGCTAAATTCTTAATAACTAACTTATACTAACATTTACATATATGATTTTACAACAGTTGTGTAGCTGGGAGCCGAGTTATCACCCCGGTATATTTTATTTGGCCGGGTGATTAACCTGGCCTCCGTGAAAAGGTTAAACAAATCAATTTTTCTCCGGGACCCGCTCGCGCAAGAATCGTTAGGTCGGCCGGGATCGGGCGCGCTACGCGCCCGTCATCCCGCTGGTTGCTGCCTCAGTCTGGCCGACCGAGCCCAAAGGGCTGATTCCTTCACGTCATTCGGGCTTATCAAGCCGGGAGAAATATACATTACAATGATTAACATTTCTAAATAATATACAATAATCTTAATGCTACACATTTATCGTGGACCATGTACGTCCGACTAGCTTCGCTTCTTTAGACAATTTCTTATTTTCCCCAACAGCGTTCAGTCCTCCATTAATGGAGTTTCCTGCATTCACCCTTCTTTCAATATCCTTATCAGCCTTTCCGTCTCTTGTAAACATACTTCCTAAATACACAAACTCATCCACTTGCTCCAAATATTCTTCATTCACAACTATATTGCACGCTGTTCTCGTACTCTCTCTTTGAAACACCATCACTTTGGACTTACTTACATTCATCATCAACTCATTTTGCATACATACTTGGTTCATCCTAGACACGAGAAACTGTAGATCTTCCATATTGTCAGCAATCAGCACCGCATCGTCCGCATACAATAAGCAACATACTTTCACATTGTTCATTTTCGCGCCCAAGCCCACACCTTTCAATTCTTGCATACAATTATCCATGTACAAATTGAACAACCACGGTGACATTACACAGCCTTGTTTTACACCTTTTGTGATGTTAATCCACTTCGTAAAATCACCGTTCACTCTAACACATGCAACGCTTCCCTCGTACAAGGACGCGATTGCTTGTATAAGATTTGTGTTAACTCCATACATGGATAATACCTTCCACAATTTGTTCCTATCAACTCGATCATACGCCTTTTGCAAATCGACAAAAGTACAGAAAAGTTTCTGGTTTTTTGCCAAAAACTTTAACAAACGTTAAAATATATAGTGTGGGGGTCGTAAGATTTTTTACACTATTTTTTGGCTTTTAAAATGGTCATGATAGTAAAAAAGTTGAGAAACGATGCCTTGTCTAACATAAAGGTACAAATGTGCTCTACTCGCAATATTTAATTACAGCATCTACAATATTTATAGGCGATCCAATTTTCAAACCAAAAAGTGAATGATTTTGCATAATTTTGTAATGTTTAAAGTCATCGTAAGTTTGAAGGGTTAAAAAATAATAGCCATATTGATAATATTTGAATCATTTGTATAGTGCCGTTTTTGTGAAAATTTTAGTAATTTGGACCTTTTTTAAATATATTTTTTTCCGTTTTTGTTTATACCCAACCTTCTCGGTATGTATAAAAAATATAGTCATAGCAAATGAATTTATTTATTCTTTCACTTTATTTATTATGAAAATTTATTTACCTCCCTCGGGACGTCTACAAAAACACGATATTTTTCCGACTGAGCCATAAACTTATTATATCATTAAATTACAGCACCACTCTTAGCAATTTCCCGCCAGGATAACCGATTTTGAAGACTAATTTCAAATCAGCAACGGAGGGAGGGGAAGGAGACGGAGAGAGGGTATAAGGTGGTAAAGCGTCCACCCCTTAAGGGTGCCGAGAGCCAGTGGAATGGAATTCAACAACATGACATCTAGTTTTACAGCCGAATTCCTGCAGAAGGACCCTATTACAGTAAGGGATAAGATGTTTTCGGGTGAAAATGCTAAGATAAAAAAATAATGAAAACTTTTGATGAGATATAAATGGTCACCCTGGTACTTCGGGAATGTGCCAGATAAATGTTAAGTGGAAAAGATATACACATGATGATGTTCATACTCTCCACGACTTGTAATGAAGAAAAGTACTGGGGAAATATAGTTAAACAGAATAGGTATATTATGTAGGTACTTATACGCATTCGTGTGTGTTTCAAAAAAATTACAATAATTGTGGTATCTTAGACCACGAACCAGAGTGGTAGATACTCTCAGTACCGCTCTGATGAAATACCATCATTCAGAATCGAAATATTGCTTAAAATAGCTTTAGCCGCGTTTGGTGACCATATCTGATGATAGCCAGGTACTTGCCATCATTCCTCTTCCCTTACACACTACCTTTGGCCTGTAAACATACCTCGATTGTCCAAAAATACAAACTGATAACTGGTATCATTACCGAAAAGATAGTCCGCCCGGTGCACTTTGAAAACAATATGATACAAAAAACTCGCATTACCAAAAACGTGAGACATTCTGGATTCAGATAGTTGGAACTTTGGTGAGGAATCTTATTAAAAAAATCTTTGAAAAAATACTAAAATTTATCCAAGGACACAGAATTAAAATACATAAAATCGAAAAGAATCACACAAAATGTGATGTGGATTATTAAAATATCACAAAGACCACCAAAAAGACTCCCAAGGTACAAACATCTGAAGACGAAGAAACAAACCCCTATTTTTTTAAGTTATCAAACAAAAACACAGAAAAAACATTTCACTGCCGCATTTAAAAAAGCCTTCAAAAGAATTAAAAATCTCGTTAAAATAATATTTTAATAGCCGTCAGAAAATACGCAAAGCACTTGGCCAAAAATACAGCATCGAAAGGTCGCGAACCCATTCCTGTGGTGTAATAATTCCTTACAGCGGCTACGGGCACACCGCCGATAATCCCGTCGTAACCTCTATCTCTTTCTCATAAACGGCGCGCGTAACAAAAAGAGAGGTCACAACGAAGCTCTCGGCAGCAGGTTGTACAGGGGGTTACTTTATAAGGGGTTCGCTCGCTCTGGGCTGAAGTGGCTGAAATTATTTCAGGAAAATTATTACTGCAACGACAGCGCCCCACCCTAATCACATAAGGTATGAAAGAATAACTCCAGAGATGAGAAATTATTATGAATAGAACACGCTCAAGATAAAATGAAGTGGGCCGCGGAACATTCCTTGACGGGCTCGAGGGCGGGGGTTGAACCGCCCTGTACCACTCGACACTCAACATCGCGGTTACTTGCTGTAAACATCTCTGTGCTTGTTTTGTATATTATTATTTATCATTTCAAAATTTTAGCTTAAAAAGCACAGATTGTAGGTTTTTAACGTTAAATATGGTAAGAAAAAGCTTTTGAAAGGGCTTTATTTTAAAATAGTACATACACAAATAATAACAGATATGTTTTAATACAATCCTTGAACAAATATTCCTTAGCATAAATTTATAACATATTTTACAACACTCCCGTTCCGAACGGGGGTATAATACTACCCCGGACGAGAGTTTTGTTCATTATCTTAGATAAAGGTTACTAAAAAATAATAAACGTACTTCTTTCTAAGTATTATCCTCAGAGCAATAATATACCAGGAGGGAGCGCTAGTTTAGTCAGGATTGATGATTTTTTTTCCTGACTGGGGCGTAACTTGGTTAAGGCTAGAGTATTTATACATCCACATGTCATCATAATATTTTTGTTTATTTGTATGACCACTTTTTACAGTATTGTTATAAACAAAAATGTATGATATTACCTTAAAAACTGTTGAGTTATGTCTTGTTATGTCGCATTATCTAGGCACAATGTTGCGCGTAGTGCAGCGTTTGTGTATTATACTTTGTAAATTACAATACTATTATGTATGCTGCCAACTGCTGCTGTTTCTGTAAATATTTTATTTGTGTTCCTAATTTAAAAAATATAGTGATAAAAAAAATAACAAAACGTACTGGGCGGAGTCGCCGGAGACGCGGGAGTCGGAGAACATGCTTACATACCTAAAATCGGTACTATATTGTGTGAGAACTTATCTCTTTCTCTTTCACAGTTTACGACGTAAAAACCCGGAGAAAGTGATTTATCGTAAATTTGTATAGGTTGGGTAAAAATATTTAGCTCTCTCTCCATGTATATTCTTGCTTTGAGGTATTATCATTAAGAAATAACCTAATATTATGCAATGAAAATGCTATAACACTCCCGTACCGAACGGGGACTATAATGTTTGTAACAAAAAAAAATAAAAAAATAAAAAAAAAAATATATATATATATATGTAAAATAAGTATGTCCCCTCGAACGAGAGTTTTGTGCAATATTTTAGATAAAGATAACTGAAATATTATAAATATACTTCTCTCTAAGTTGTACCAAAAATAATAAATTGAAAAATAAATTACCTAAGATTACATATCATGAAAACGCTTTGATAAGCAAGATCAAATGGGGTAACTACTTTCCAATCGTACGTTTGAGTTTTAATATTCAATTCATTAAAATTAAAATTTTTAAATATTTTCTTCTAATTAATATCGTTTGGTTATTGGTCAAATATATTGGTAGCTCTGTAGATTAATGACTTTTGAATACTTTCTGGAAGAGAAAGGTTTGGAAGTATCTGGCTATTCAGAATGAGAAAAGGGTATTCTTTTTTTTAAATAATATTTTATTGAATGCCAGTTTTATTTTTAGATTTTATTATTTCACAAGACGTGCATTTCTCCTTTTCGAATTTATTGTACCCATCCTCCAGTGATAAGTCGATAAGAAGTCCGAAGACGAATGGTTTTATGATTGAACATTATGACAGGCCATTAAAAGTTTACATTGAAGAGATATCACAAAGCAGAACATTTATGATTCCCCATAAATTGAAGGACTGAAAAAAGATTCGGTGGATCTAAATTTTTCCAATTTTGATGGTGTTACTTTTTAATAACTAACTCACCGCCACACTAACAACACGCCGATTCCCCGCAGGGGTGGGCAGAAGGGATGGACCGCCATACAACTCTGTCTTGGCACACACTTCTTGCTTCATTCACATTCATACATCGTCTCATACATAATATCCTGTTATTCTGATTTTTCACATTTGATTCACTTGATCTTGATGTCTTCCTCGGGCGTCCCCGATTTCTTCTTCCATTCATTTCCCCATCTCCTTCCCTCCCCATTACCTTCAGCATCACAACATACCCCAATTGGGGATGCCATAGTTCCACTGGCTCCAGACAATCGGGAGCAGTTGAGACTTTTGTGCGGTATTCAATATATATCGTCGTTGGAAAGGCAAAAAGGCTCAAGCGACACTTTGGTCAAAAATGAGATAAATATTCAGTTTTGATCAGTTTATTTTTCTGCGTCGAATGCTCTGACTCTCGTTTGATTCTGAAGACTTGTGTGGCCCTTCAGCCATCTATTTGGAACTTTTTTAGCTTTTCGTCGTTTCGGTAACTCAGTGAGAGTATTAAATTACCTGAGCTAACATTTATTTTCAAAATCCAACCAGGTACTGAAGACTTGTGAATTTTATAGAAAAAAAAAACTTCAAAGGGACCTGGTGTAAACTTCCCAAAATGGCGCTTTAGTTCCTTTGCATTTCCGGCGACGATATATATATATATTTTTAAGCATATCAACAAAAACAGATTACTGTACCGTAGATTTACTTGCACACGTACTGGACATTATGCACCCGTTTGTCTTCGATAAGGCTCTTTGGATAGTGGCGTGTCCTGCGTCCATATCTTCGGTCCACCGGGCGCTAGTCTACGTGTCTACTTCAGACCGTTTATTGGCGTTTGCCGCTCATGAATTATTGAGTCCGCACGCAAGGAACTCCGTAACGACTATCCTCATTTAGCTGCTGCATTTCTGTATCCCGGCGTTTAACTAGGCCACTGAGGATGTACTCACAAAAGACTAGACCGAAGAAATTACGTCAGTACTCAACTGAAGGACTTGTTTGCAAAATGTATATTTTTCTTTATTTTATGTTAAGCAGTTGAGGAATCATGTTACTTCTAATCTTAGAGAAACAATGTATTAAGAGAGAGCTAATTATTTTTACCCAACCGATACAAACTTGCGATAAATCACTTTCTCCGGGTTTTTACGTCGTACACCATGAGAAAGAAAGAGACAGCAAATATAATACTCCGCTTCTACGTACTGTCACAATGATCTTGGGCTCCTGGGTCACTGCCGGACTCCGCCCACATTTTTTATTATGCCACTAAACTTGACACAACTAAACTATTTTTTAGGTTGGATGCTATATTTTTGTTGATGTCAATACTGTAAAAAAGGGGTTATACGAATAAACAAAAACATTATGTCGATATGTGATATAAATGGATGTATAAATACCCTAGCCTTGATCTTAGCCACGCGCAGGTTCGCCGAGTCAGATAAAAATCATTAAAAACTGACTACACTGCCTTAGATTGATACCACTCTATATACTCTAAGCTTCTAATGGTAGTTACTGCTATGTAAATGCCTATCCTTTTCTCGAAATCGTATGTTGGTATTGGCAATAGTTGCATGTGAACAGAATAAAGATCAATGATTTAATAATACCAATTTTTTAACTTTACTCAAAGGTGTTTTTTGATGTAATTGTAAAGCCGCCTATGTCAGCAATAAAACAAAACGCACAGGTGTCACAGATGTTCACTATGAGATAGACTCAATAAGCGTCCATTCCGGACATTAATAGTATATATGCCATAGATTTACTTAAAATTGTGCCAGTCTGAACATGCCCGTCATAAGGTGAAACCGGTCAGGTATTAATAAAACATAGTGAAACGAAGTAAAAACTTTAATGTTGTTAGTCATTAAAATGGAGTTTCACCACGAATTAACAGTTTAACCATTAACTATTTAACCATCACGCCGTTTCACCGCAGGGATAGGCAGAGAGGACGGACCGCCATACAACTCTGTCTTGGCACACACTCCTAGACCTTCATTCACATTCATGAGCCTTATTATACATACACTTCTTTTATTTTGACTATTCACATGGTCTGACTTATGTCTTCTTCGGGTGTCCTCGACTTCTTCCTCCATTCGCTTTCGCGTCAAATATACTTTTCACACTCATTTCTTCGTTCATTCGCTTTGCATGCCCAAATCATCCAAGCGTCATCTTCTTGATCCTATTCATTACGCTTAAATCAGTCTTGCATTCTTTCCGGATATCAACATTTTTAACACGGTCATACGTGGTTTTACCGCACATTCAGTGATCTCATTTCTACAGCTGTTTTGAAAAAATGGCGAGTTATTTTAAATACAAACGCACGACCAATTATTATTCAAAATCAAAACCTTTTAGGAAATACCTATTCAAGGTTCTATCACTTTCACCGATTATGAATACCATTTGGTAACATTAGTATGTATTCGGGCTAGTAAGGTTTTGTCAAAAAAAATGATAAAACGCTTAGTGAGATATATTTTTTAATTCAAATTCTGTTTTGAGTTTTTTCTTAAAATACAAACGCATAAGCGCACACACTAAACAAGCTTAAAACATTTGAAATAAAATAAGTTTTTTTGAAAAACAAAAGAATTTCCAGCAATTTGAAAAGTTTAAGCATTCCATCTTCTCCTCGGAAATTCCGTACAAAGAGAGAACAAACAATGCTATTACGGGGGGAGGGAAGGAAGGAGGAATAAATCGGTAACATTCTCCAAAGTAAAAGATGAATATAATATTTCTGCAAGTAGAATGGATTCAAAGGAGCGTGGCCTTTTATCCGCAGGGATGTGAGGAGGCTGCGGCGGGTGGGGGTGGGGTAGGAGGCTCTCCCGGGAATTCGCAAGGAAACAATATGGACAGTGTTTACTGCAGTGGAGATTTCGAGAATTAATTTATGGCATTCCGTGATGTACATCGCACAGACTTTGGCCGTCAGCTATGATTTAGTGGTTAAGACTTGCTTCAGGTGCGAAGGTTGCGTGTGGGCCTTTGGGGGTGTACCTGCGCATCGTGACGTACATATAATACTTGTACTTAATAAACAAGGCATACTACAGAAATTGACTAAAAACTAACTACCATTACGCCGTTTCCCCGCAGGGGTAGGCAGAGAAGACGGACCGCCATATTACTCTGTGTTGGCACACACTTCTTGCTTCATTCACATTCATACATCGTCACATACATACTCTACTGTTATTTTGACTCTTCACATGACCCGATTAGAATTACTTTTTTAAAATATTTTTTTTATGTAAATACCGCACAAGAGTCTCAACTGCTCTCAATCGTCTAGAGCCAGTGAGACTATGGCATCCCTAAATTGGGTATGTTGTGAGGCTGAAGGTAGTGGGGAGGGGAAGGAGATTAGGAAGAGGAAGGTTGGAAGTACCTGGCTATTCGTGCTTTAGCCGTGTTTGGTGACTAGATCTGAATAGGCAGGTACTTTCCAACTATCCTCTTACTCATCTTCTTTCCTTCCCTATTACCTTCAGCGTCAAAACATACCCTAATTAGGGATACCATAGTTTCACTGGCTCTAGACGGTTGGGAGCAGTTGAGACTCTAGTGCGGTGTTAACAATAAAAATGAAAATAAATAAGACATGATTGAAAGTTCCTGGTTATATAGATCTTTTTGCTAAGCTTAGCTAAAACCACTGCAAGCCTTTTTTTATTTATTTAGAACGTTAGTCTCTCACCTAGGCGATATTGACGCATCCTCCAAATAACCATAACCAAATCTATTTTCCTTTCGCTTCTATGACTCGTTCTTATGGTCAACAGCTCGGTTGTGGAATGATTTGCCAGCCTCTGTGTTTCCTCCCTCCTACAACATGGGCCTCTTCAAAACCAGGTCCTCTCCTTATTTTCCTCAAAAAGCCCTCTACACAGTATCCTCAAAGATGACATAGGTTTTGAGGAAAATCATTTCCCTCAGGGCCTTCTATGTAGGTTTAACGTAAAAATAAAAACAAACATGTTTTAGGCTTAGAATCCGAGACGAGGCTTTACGGTTAGGTAAAAAAAATGACACCTATGAAATATATTTTAAATAAATTAATCGTAAAACGTTAAACCGTTAAATGAAAAGAAATCCAAAAGTTCCAAGTTCCAAAAAATTGCCTGGAATCGATATTAATTTACTATACTGCATATATTTTCACAAATATCAAAATTATTTTGCAAAGTATATATCCCAAAAATGCATGTAAGAAGTGAAAACAATAAGAAACCAGATACGGATAGGGGTGCATATTAAAAATATTGTAGAAACCTTTCCTTTAACATCTTTGTGACACAGATTTTTGTAATACAAGATATTTGCGGTCCCCACGACCGCTTTGAAGGCAGGGTGGCCAGGGCAGCATGTTGCAAAGGAGGTACATATTTACTATTCCCGTACAAAATGCATGCCCGGCACGCTCCCTGATGAAAGCGGGTTATAATACAGCGTCACCTAGCAACAGTACAAGGGGTTGGGCGGGGGTAGAGAGAAGAGATGGAGGGGATTATGTGAGGACAAGGAAGGTTCACACGGAATAGCTTAGAAAGAATTCATTGTAAAGAATGTATAATAAAACATTAAAATCTCAGTCGCGATATGTACTAAGTGAATAAAGGTGTTTGAGGAATCACAGTTTGTGTATTTAGGAAGTATGTTTACGAGAGACGGAAAGCTGATAAGGATATTTAAAGAATGGTAAATGCAGAAAACTCTATTGGTGGAGGACTAAACGTTGTTGGCGCACACGATTTTTTTTCCCAAAGAAGCGAAGCTAGCAGTCCACAATGGAGTGCTTATACCAACTCTGATGTATGGCAGTTTGGCATGGAGCTGGTAGAGGACGGTTGAAATCAGACGGAATGCTTTATTAATGAGATCCCTGAGGCCGTGCGGTGAGACCGTGTATAACCGTGTTAAAAATGGATATCCGGAAAGAATGCAAGGCTGATGGTTTGGACATGTAGAGCAAATTAACGAAGAAAGGCGTGTGAAAAGAATATATGATGCGAAAGTGAATGGAAGAAGAAGTCGGGACGCCCGAAGAAGACTTTGCACGATCAAGTGAATCAAAAATACTTAAGTCGGGCTATGTGAAAAGTCAGAAAACTAGAAGAGTATGTATGAGATGGTGTATGAATGTGAATGAAGCAAGGAGTGTGTACCTAGACAGAGTTGTATGGCGGTCCGTCCTCTCTGCCTTCCCCTGCGGGGAAACGGCATGATGGATAGTTAGTTAGAAATCAAGTAAATAAAGTGTTAAATGGATTTACTTTAGGTAACAGAACGAACGGAGGGGAGCCAAGCACTATCCTCCGGAAAAGAAACTGGAGGGAGACAACAGAAAACTGGCCAATGATAGCACTGGGTACGCAGAAAGAACTGACCGCCATACAACTCTGTCTTGGCACACACTCCTTGCTTTATTCACATTCATACAACGTCTCATACATACTCTTATGTTATTCTGACTCTTCACATGGCCCGACTCAAATATTTGTATTTTTGTCTTTTAAAAAGAAAGACAAACATTCCCGGGTTACGAAAAACCTGTCAATATTTTAAAAACTCCTACTACCATCATAATAAGCGGAAAATGCTGCTTGTGCAATGATGGAGGACTTAGCCAGCAGATAAATTGAACCCACGACGCTCGGGTAGGAATCTAGCACGTTTGAATCAACTTTCTTTTTTTGACTACCTTGATCGTGCCATGTCTTTTTAAGGCGTCCCCGACTTCTTATTCCATTCACTTTCACGTCATACATTCTTTCTTTACAAAATATAAAAGATGTTCACAAATAAAAGATGGTTAAATTAATCGAATTATTGACTGAAAAATGTATTTTGTGAAAAACGAAGAATTACAATTAAAATACCAATGTAAGCTTTTTATTCCGCAGTAAAAAACAATAAAATATATCGTATTTTATTACAGAAAATAAGTGCTATTAAAGTAGCCTTACCAACAAAAATAATCAATCAATATCTAATATTTACAGTTCCTAGGCAATTCAAGGACTTTACTTCGACAGGGCGTTTCTAATCGTCCTTATCTTACTCTACTCCAGCTGTCTTGGTCCATTGTAGGCGCAATCTCTCATCGCACATCCTCTGGATTTGCTTTTATCAGCATAGAATCAGCGTCTTCTTTGTGGGATTGTAAATAAAATACATACGATTGCTGTTTTGTTGAAATAATGTTATTCAATATTATATTTAATACCTAATACTTGGCTAATTTATATAGCGCCATTTCTATGAAATATCACCTCAAGTTTAGCTAATAAGTCACCTTCTCTGGCGTATTACTATGAGGGGTTTGATCTCGAAAATTCTAAAAAAGTTAAGTTTCTAACTTGGTGCCGAATACCGCACAATACCTAGCTATTCAGATATAGACACTAAACAAGGCTAGACCCATTTTAACCTACTTTACGTTTTCACCAGTGCGATATTGACAGTACCTACCACTCTATTATATATAATATCGTAGCCGGAAAGGAAAACGGGCTGAAGCGCCATTGTGGAAAGTACACACACGAGCACTTGTTCACGTTTTTTTTGTTTTAAAAAAAATCAGTACCTGGTTGGATTTCAAAAGAAGTTAACTCAGGTAACTCAATGCTCTTACTGACATACCTGAAGCGACAAAAAGCTAAAAAAAAACGTCATAAACTCATGTCGCTTGAGTCAAGCGTTCTTCCAAATGGTAAATATATATTAGATGGCCGAAGGGCCACAAGAGTTTTCAGAATTAAACGAGAGTCAGAGCATTCGACGCAGAAAAAAACTGATCAAAACTGCATATTTAACAAATGTTTGACCAAAGTGTCCCTTAATTTTTTTTTACATTTGCAGCGACGATATATGTCTATACGTCTATAGTATTAGGTGTACAACTTTGGTTCCACTGTTTTCTTTTAGATGGCTTTAGCGGTAAGTAATGGTCGAAATAAATAGATCATAGACACCACGCAATAAACTTAGGCATTTTTCAACATAACCCTACAGAAACATAAGTCGATTTTTGTTTGCATCATAAAGTTATTCTCGATTTAAAATATCAGTTTACTAGCCAAATTTTCCTCATTTGCGAGAGGTGTAGCACGACAATGCTCGACCCCATGTTGCGAAAGTGGTCAAGACATACTTGTCTGATTTCTTTGCATTTCCTTGTACTATGTCTGTGAATATCCACGTTGTAAATAATTTGGTAAAAAGTTGGTTATATGTTTTATTTTTACCTTTATTGTATTTGTAAATATTAATGTTTTTAATGTTAGCATCTATTTCACTGTTAGTTACAAGCTATAAGTCCTTATTGTAAGTCACTGGTTGAAAATATTAGGTGCAAGCCATTAGTAATAAATCTTAACTGTAAGTTATTAGTTATAAGCTTAAGTGATAAATTATAGGTTAGATAAATTAATTTGTAAAGCGCCCTTGAGGTGATTTTCCCACAAAAACGGCGCTATAAAAGTTATCCATTTATTATTATTATTATTATTGGAAACGTTGAAATACGAAGTCTTGTCTATCCTCCGTATTCGCCAGACGTTGCTTTCTCTGACTATTACTTGTTTCGATCAATGGCACATGACCTGGTTGACCAGCACTTCCGGCCTTATGAAGAAGTAATATATATAATAAAATATTAGCATTCGTACGCTGCCCGAAAGATGGGAGAAAGTAGTTGCTAGCAATGGACAATACTTTGAATTTTAAATGTATTAGCAGTTTTTTTTACTATAGGCCCTCGATTTTCATAAAGAAACGGCGGAAGCAAAGTTGTACAGTTAAGATAATATTATGTAAATATATACCTCGGTAAAAAAAAGTTCTTTGATACAGTATGAAGTATTCGTTCAAGTTACATTATATTTCTTTTAGAGAGAAGTTTGTTTGTTTGTTTTATGTATTAGGTAATTACAGAAATCAACAAAGGAAACGTTTGAGAAATAGAATTTTTAAGAATCATAGTTTTCATAAACGTTCCTTTGAAATAAACGTTTTTAATATGAAAATTTTACTGGAAAAGGAAAACAAAAAAATTTCTTCTGACTCGACAAAGACGTTTTCTATAGAATTAAACAGGCGTCAAACAAGAAAGTTTTCCTTTCGCATAATGCTTTTCGAAATATTTGTTTCCCATTTCGTTTTCATTCACATTTTTAGGCTTGCGATGGTCACTTTGAAGTAACGGCTCTTTGATCTAAGAAGTAACGCGGCGTATTGTTCTAAATATATTCAAGAAAAAAAATTGAACTAAAGGAAATGTGATTTATTTTGCGTGTTTTTCGACACACCTTTCAAAAACCCTAGAAACCACAGGAAACAAGAGAACGATTAGATCATGAAACTGTGTAGGATGAAACAGTAAAGCAATCACCTAAGATTGGTTTAAACTTTGACCGCGTGGGTTTGTATAAAAAATCATAGCAACACTGAAAAATCTATTTCATTTTAATAACACAAAAAACAATTATATAAAATTGTTTGTTTCTTTATTTAAAAAAAGAGACAACATTCCAGAAAAAAAACAAGATTAAAATGTTTACGTCATGAAAGAACATGTTATGTTTCATTATCAATGTTGCTTATTATTTTTATAAAAAATATATATTTTTTTTTTTTTTGCAAATTTTTAAAGTATTTCAAAATCGTAATATAACTAGAGTCAAAAACAAAAACCCAACCTTTCAGCGTAAAGCAATTTGTAATTAAAATTTAAAATATATAATTCTCCCATGAAAATACTAAGTAAAAAGGAATTATATCGCTGGAGAATATCTTGAGTCTTATTTTTTATTTTTAAAAATTCTACGAATTTCAAAACCTTTTGAAATTTCACAATTGTTTATATGAATACCGCAAAAGAGTCCCTCCAATGTGTGGGACTAAACGGCGTAGGCAGAGGAAGGAGATGGGAAATATGAAGAATGGGAACTACCTGGCTATATAGATCTGTCACTAAACACGGCTAAAGGCATTTAAAGCAAGGTTTCGATTCTGAATGGTGGTCTTTCACCAGGGCAATACTGAAAGTAACTACCACTCTGGAACCTGCCGGAAATATACTACATACAAATCAACCATTACGGTGTACTGCAATTTGTATTACATAGTTTTAAAATATAATGTTGAAAAATGTATATCTGATAGTATTAATACTGTAAAACGTCTGTCATACACTTGATATGAAAGCATCTACGTACCAGTTACAATATAAAGTACTGCCAACTTTAATATTCAAAGAGAACTATCAATTTAGAAGGGAATATTTTCAATTTTCTTAATTGCTAGTATTTTGAATATTCGGTTATTTTCGGGTATTTAATCCTCTATTATAGTACAAATTAGTACTGGGCGATAACTATAATTCTAAAAAACGCCAACGCCGTTATCGTTGGCGATTGTTAACTGTTAAATATAATTGTTGAAAATAACGCCGACGTTGACTATTTTTTTGTAGACTACCAATATAATGCTTTATTTTCTAAATTACATTTAAGTACACAAAGCGTCCTTGAGGTGATTTTCCCACGAAAACAGCGCTATAAAAGTTATCCATTTATTATAATTATTAAGTCTAGACGTTTAATTATAAGCACTAATATTGCAAATGCAATAGTAAAAAAAAATACATATATATATTGTGTCGTATTGTCTACTCAAACTTAATTAATTTGCTTTCTAGGTATTTGCCCTTTGGCCGTGAAACAAAAATAAATATTAAACAATTACACCACTAAACGTATTCTTCAACTCACAAAAACACATCGAATGCACGCGCGACAAGTAAAAACGCGCCAAACTAAACGAGTAGGAGATTGTCCCAAAACCAACTAGCAAAAATAATGAATAACGAGTCTATCGGTTATAATAATAATAATCCCCTGTTAAAAATAATAGTTCAATGAAGAAATTGGGAGACATATCATAGATATAACGTAACATATTATTTTACATGTCATTATTTTCGTCGCTTGATTCTAGGCGCTGCGTATCGGCCGTTCCGGATAGGAAAATTCACAAAGACGTCTAGTTAGAAGAAATATAACCAAAAGATTATTCCAAACTACGCATAATATTGTGCACCAAGTACACTTTCTTTACACCTTTAAAAAAACTAAAATAATAGGTACATGACAATGCGATGCGTCGTTATAATATATCTAGCTGTTAGATATTTTAATGACATTCGGAGAATTATTTAACATAACAGTTACATTTTAGGTACCGCCGATATTTTACTTGGTCATTATTTTATTCTCTTAGAGCTACGTATCGCGCGTTTCGGATAGGATATTCCACAAAAACGTCTAGTAAGAAAGTATAAAAAGATACGCATAATGTCGTTTACGATGCATAAACTCTTACACCTTTTTGTTTACTTGGCGCTAACGCTAATACAATAGCTAGTGAGGAGATTTTATTGCGTCGAATAATATTCGTATGTAGGTACTAATATTTTTAGTAATAATATCTAACTGTTGGCGCAAATTTTCGTCAATAGCGTTAGACGTTGGCGGCATCTAGCTGTTATTTCTAACAGCTAAATATATTTCGATACAGTACTCTGTACAAATCCTCAATAGTTAAGTTGAACCTCGGTTTGAGCGCGAAGGAAAATGCGGCAGCGAGTGGGAATTTTGTAGTAAAACATAATGTTTCCCGTGTTAGCGGTGACGGGAGATATTTCAGTTTCCTCGGCGCAGCGGACGCGGGTGACAGCACAAATTGAAAATGTGCGCGCGGTGAGGCAGGGAGGTGGTGAGGCAAGCGAAAAACGAAAAAAAAACCTTAAAAGGTTGCACTGTTCTCAGGAGTGGACAAATGCCACGTTTGACCGTGTTTTTTAATGAAATATTCAACGTGAACTTTTCATGCTTTAATTTTTTTAACTACACGGTTTTAACTTCGGTTACAAGGCAGTACCTACCGTATTATTGTAGCAATTCTGCTTCAAACTCACAATTCAACACGCCTATGCGACGAATACAACATTTAGGAAACGTATACTCCGATGTCGCTGATATATTTAACACGTCAATATCAAACTATAAGTTTAGTTTAGTACAGTTGTTATCATCTGGAAGAGCTAAACTAATAGTTAGACCTGTTACTTAGTATTTTTTTTTTTTCTTTTCTTTTACAATATTTTGAACCTATTATTTATTGAATATTATTAATTATTTTTGTATCTGCTATTCAATACTCTTTTTTATTTTATTTTACATAATTTTTTGCACTTATGGGGTTATTGTTTCAAAAAAAAAAAAGTTAACATGTGTGTAAAAGCCTGTAATGGGCGTAAATAAATAAATAAAACTATTACAGTCTTAGATTACCATGCAGTATACAAAAAGCCATTTTAACAATTTATTACCAAATGTAATTATTTCAGAAATCAATCAATAAACAATTAATCAGTCAAAAATTTCAGAGTGGTAGATACTTTAAGTATCACGCTGATGAAAGACCACCATTCAGAATCGAAACGTTGCTCGAAATGGTTTTAGCCGTGTTTGGTGACCAGATCTGAATAGTCAGGTACTTCCCAATCATCATCTTTCCCATATCACTTCGCACACTCGTCGGCAGGACGCACGTCTTTTCGCCGCGCCTTTTGTTTTCGCTTTATAAAGGTTTTTTTTTTTTGGCATTCTTCTAACAAAAATGAATGTCAACAGTGAGTTTACTAGTGAGCTTCGTCTGCTCACTAAAACGGTTCAAGTGTTGGTCTCAAAGGTAGACAATTTCGCGAGTGATCTACTTGAAATGAAATCATTACTTGTGGGTAGTGCGAAATATGTTGATCATGTATGTACCTGCGCGGGCAAGCAGCAAATCGTAAATGCGTCGGTTCCCGATATCACCACGGAGGGCAGCACGTCTACAGTGCAGCTACGCCCCCCACCGCCTCCGCTTCCCCGCACCAGGACTACTAATACTGCTGCCACGATATCCACTGCATCTAATACTACCACATCATCGCTAACCCGGGCCGGCTTGCCTCAGCCCCCTCTGCCCCCGTCGCCTCCGCCCCTCACCCAGCCCGCTTCTGCTTCGCGTCCGGTTAGAGTTACACGCTCCCAGGCCGCTAAAGGCTCGAAGACCAAGGAGCTGGAGGTGCAGGATGCGTCTCCCCCACCTACATCGGCCGTACCCGCCGTTCCTGCTACTGGGGACAAGCAGCAGCCATCCGAACCGTCTTCTTCCGCAGTACCCGCCGCTTCTGCTACTGCTACTGCTTCTGAGAAGACCCCAATCCTGGACAAGGATGATGCCTGCACCAATTTACCCATTGATCCACCACAGTGGACTAAAATAGTACGCAAGCGGCGTGTCACCGTAAGGGGTAGCCAAAGGAGCGTAATTGAGTCACCAAAACTCAGTTTTTTTCATTGTTACCCCTTACACCCTGATACTTCTTGCGATGACATGTCGCTTTACTTAAATTCCCTGGTCAACGCCGCATCGTTTACAGTCGTTAAAATCAAGTCGCGGGGTGAGTACTCCTCATTTAAGATCGGCATGCCTCAGTCGGCTGTTGCCGAGGTTTTGAAAGCAAAACACTGGCCGCGCCGCATTCATCAAAGAATGGGAAGTTAGGCTGGCGGCGCCACGTCTTCCAGCGGTCGCGGTCGGCAGCAGCTGACTGAACTTACACAAAACAAAGCTCTTCTACTACCAGAATGTTAGGGGTTAAAAACAAAATGCTCGCGTTTTTTTACAATAATGTTGCGGCCGGTGACTGTGATGTCATAGCGCTGACCGAGACATGGCTAAATGTGGGTGTTTTGACCTCTGAACTTTTTGGGAGTGACTTCTTAGTTTTCAGAAGGGATCGAGACAATGGCAGTGGCCACAGGCAGGGTGGCGGTTGTCTCCTTGCCTTCAAGAGTGAGGATGGGTTAAAGGTCGAACGCATACTCTCTCTAGAAACTGAGCAAGAGGATTTATGGGTAAAAGTCTCGTACAAACTCTCTGTCACATTCATTTGTGTTGTTTATTTTCCGCCTAGCAGTAGGTGGGAGATTTTCAGGCAATTTTTGACAGAATTCATTCAAATTTCGATGGGATTGGTCAAAGAAATGTCATTATACTGGGAGACTTTAATTTGCATTCCGTTTGGGAAGTTTCCAAAGTAAAATCAGACTTAGAGTACTTATGCGCGGTTTTTGGATTCTCACAGTGTAATGGCATTCTAAATTCCAATTCCAGAATCCTTGACTTTGTTCTGTGTAATTTCGATCTCGAGGTGATACGTAGTGTTGCGCCGCTTGTACCAGAGGACAGCTATCATCCGGCCATCGAATTCATGTACAGTTTAGGCAGAAGATCTTCCAAAAGTACTAGAGTTCCAATCCTTCAAAACAAAATCTCAAGAGGGTGGAACTTTAGTCATGGGAATGTCTTCAACTTGTACGATTCGATGAGCCGGATAGACTGGCAAAACCTTTTTACTTCAACTACAGTAAACGAGGCGGCGCAATATTTTTACAATTGTATTTACGATGTATTTAATTCATGCTTTCCCCAAAAACTCGCAGGCGGTGGTGGTCGCAAGTATCCGAAGTGGTTTTCGAGAGAAGTCATCTCGAACATACAGATCAAGCACGCCCATCATAAGCGTTGGAAGGCTGAAGACCTTCAGAGTGAATACGATCTGTTTAGTTCTCACCGGGCATTGGTTAGGCGCAAGGTTCGTGAGGCCTATCGAGCCTATGTGTCTGCAATCGAAGGTAACATCGTGCACGATCCCAAGATGTTCTGGCACTACATAAAATCTCTTCGGAAGGATGGTGGTCTTGAAGATACCATGATGAAAGGTGATCAAGAATTTCATGGCTCGGGTGTGGCAAACGCATTTGCTGATCATTTTCAATCGGTCTACAGTAAAGACCCTCCCCTTCTAGATATTAATAATGCGGTCACATTTAATACCAGAGGAGCTTCAAACGTCGATCTAGGTATATTTACCGAATCTGACGTTACGAGTGCCATTAGATATATGAAGAACTCACACTCTATCGGCCCAGATTTTGTTCCCGTATTTTTTATTAAAGGGTGCGCTGAGTTTCTTAAAAAACCATTATGTTTTATTTTTAACTTAGCTGTTAGTACTTCCACTTTTCCAGAATTATGGAAAGTTTCCAAAATTTGCCCTATTTTTAAGAATGGCTCCAAAAAATCTATTGAAAATTATAGACCAGTTGCCATACTATCCGCTCCTGCTAAATTATTTTAAAAATTAATTTATAAATTTATTTTGCCTCAAATTGACGCGTACATTATACCTGAACAGCATGGTTTCAGAAGAGGAAGATCCACTGAAACCAATCTGATGGTATTCACTGATTATGTTGCTAGATCCTTAGACAGTGGATACCAAGTAGACTGTTCATATAACGATTTTTCCAAAGCTTTCGATACCGTGAATCATGATATCTTGCTCGCCAAACTTGCCCAAATAGGCTTCTCCTTTCATATGCTTCAATTTTTCAGAAGTTACCTCGAAAACAGAAAACAATTTGTCACACACGGAATCTTCCAATCCGCTGAGTTTTCTGTTCTTTCTGGTGTTCCCCAAGGGTCAATCTTAGGTCCACTTCTCTTTTCTATTTTTATTAATGATATTGCCGAAGTCATCCGTTTTTCTCGCTTTCTCCTTTTGCAGATGACCTTAAAATATTTCTACAAATAAGAAGTATTAAGGATTGCCTGCTTCTTCAAGCTGACGTCGATAACATTTCTGAATGGAGTCGACAAAACCAGCTTCATTTCAATATCTCGAAATGTGTAGTCCTTTCTTTTACCAGAGCATTTAGTCTCACCTACCACAGGTACACTATGCTCGATCATAATCTCAAACGCGTTTCCACTATAAAGGATCTTGGGATTGTGTACGAAAGTAAGCTTGCATTTCGTGTTCATATCGAAGGGGTGTGCCAGTCGGCATTGAAAATGTAAGGGTTTGTTCTCAGAACCGTCAGAGTTTTTAGGGATACCCGAACTCTGAGAACACTCTATTTCTCTTTGGTCCGCAGTAGGCTGGAGAGTGGTTCAATTATTTGGAATCCTCATGAGGTGGGGTACTCCCTCATCTTGGAGAGGGTCCAGAAAAAGTTCCTGAGATTTTTATACATGAGGGAGTACGGCCACTACCCGTGGCTCTACCCAACGAACTTTCTCCTGGGCACGCTCGGACTTCACTCCTTACAGCTCAGGAGAGAGGGGTATGCCGCCACTCACTTCTTCAGACTGCTGCGGGGCTATATTGTAAACCCTGCTATTTTGGAGCGCGTAAGTCTCTATGTTCCTGATGACTATCTAAGACAGCGTCTTCATAGATTATTCTATCTTCCTGCCTGTAGGACCAACCTGCCAATGGTTCTGCCGGTGGGGAGAAGTATTTTGCTCCTGAACAAAATCTCTTCCGATATCGACTTATTTCATGTCAGTGAGGAGAGATTCAGAAGTGAAATCCTATTGATTCTTGAAAGAGTTTCTCCTCATTGACCTGATCATCACCACTGCCTGAAATTTTATTTTTTTGAAATTTTATTTTTTTTGTTACTATAATTTGTATTTATTTTGTAAAAAAAATAACTTATTTCTTATATGCATTAAATTCAAAAAATTTGTAATGTATAAGAAATTTAATAAAAATATTATTATTATTATTATTATTATTATCCTTCCCCTCTCCACTACATTCAACCTCACAACATACCCTGACTGGAGATGCCGTAGTCCCACTGGTTCGAGGCGGTTGAGTTGCGAGTAGTCTACCGACCTATGTATAGTGGAAGCTTCTCACCATAATTTGTTTCTTATTGAGCGACAAATCATCTTCAGATATATAAATTTTAATAAAATCACTGCACTGCTCTACAAATTTAGAAAGCTTATTACAAAATTTGCTCTAATGCCCTTAAATCAAACAGTAAACATAAATACCAACTATAATTTTACCAGTACCATGTCCCCTGAGTGCAAAACTGAGTCGTTCTCCTAATTAAAAAATTACTAAGCTAACTGTGTTTGTCTGAAGTGACCTGCCAGGTTGGTATATGCTTCTGTATATTATCTCTGTACGTAATAGAAATAAATATTTATATGTCACAGATGAAGTTTTATTAATAAGATGAAGCCTTAGAATTAAGATGGGCACAGTGCCTTTAGGGTGATTTTCGACAAAAGCGGCGCAATACAAATTATCAAAATATTATTGTTGACTCCCTTCGGATTTTTTTCCAATTTTTAACCACACGTTCATAGCCAGTGGAAATATAGTACCTCCAATTACATAGTTGAGTAATGAGGCGATATTATTGGGAACAGATAATGAAAATACAGGAGTGCTAAAGTCCTAAATGTATCAAAAGTAATTTCAAGCACAGATTTTGATTGTTATAAATTAGAATATCTTACACAAGCTCTTCGTGTAAGCTTCTTAACAGAAATTTCAGCAAGAAAGTGAGGAGGTATAGTAGAGAAATCAAATTGGTTTAGTTTAGTTTTTTGGCCTTTCGGGTTATTTTGGTTAGTACATAATCTAAAAGGGAACACACGAAACTACGTACAAACAAACATACACGTATGGGAAGACCATTTCGTTAACCAACTTACATATTGTTATTAATTACATTACATACTCGTATACTAAGCTCTCATCTTCAAAAGTACAATTTACGCGTCCATAATATAGCTAGGTATAGTGTCACGGTGAGAAACACTTCGCAAGACATACACCATTTAAGAAACTGATTGAGTAGGCAATTACATATCATTAATATCAAAAATATATTACATAATTATTTTTACGCGTAACAGCTGTTTCGCCTTTTGAGATCATTTTCAAACTGTGGAGAAGCCACATACAGACGGACTTTTTACTTTTATATCATATTTAATATTATTTTTATTTTTAACTACCAATGTCCCCATTAAGTTATTGAAGGTAGCTGATATTGCTACCCAAGTGATATTTTACAGACGATTGAAATTAAATAAATAAATTGAATGTAATATTTAAAATTTTACTTGATATAGTAGAATTCAAGTTATTGCAGTAATGGGAACTCTCAATACTGTCACTAATGATTAATATTAATAATATTTGTTTTTTTTTTATAGCGCCGTTTTAGTGAAAAACCACTTCAAGGGCGCTGTTAAAATTTCAATTCCTGGGCTCCATCTTTTTACCAACTGCATTAATTTGATCTATGGCATATTAATATTTATTTATATTACGTACAGAAATAATATACAAAAGCATACTTACCTAGCAAGTCACTTTAGAAAAACGCTATTATTTTAGTTATTTTAAAATTATAGAACAAAATAATTTGAAACGTTAAGTAATTTTTTAAATGCATTTAGCAAGTATTTATGGTTTAAGGAATCCATGGGAATACCTTTTTATATTTTTTATAATGATTACCGCACAAACTGCTCCCAACCGTTCAGAGCCAGTGAGACTATGGCATCCCTAATTGGGGTATGTTGTGAGGCTGAAGGTAGTGAAAAGGATAAAGATATGGGAAAAATGAAGGTTGGTAAGTACCTGGATATTCGAATATGGTCACCAAACACGGATAAAGCCATTTCAAGCAACATTTCGATTCTAAGTGGTGAACTTTTACCAGGGCGAAACCTAGA
Source organism: Drusus annulatus (assembly GCA_022651775.1). Classification (NCBI taxonomy): domain Eukaryota; kingdom Metazoa; phylum Arthropoda; class Insecta; order Trichoptera; family Limnephilidae; genus Drusus; species Drusus annulatus. The sequence continues at coordinate 413,540 of JAGWCC010000023.1, forward strand.
GTATCTACCACTCTGGAACATGCTGGAAATATACTATTATATATATATTTTGTTTTATATGAATGTAAATTGTTATGACACATAATAATCAAATACTTTTCATTTGTGCACGCCGGGTTTGAAACCCGCGACCTGTGGGTTCTTAGTCGAGCGTCTTACCACTCATCCGCGGAGGTCTTCAAATGTTATATAAAATTATTTTAGTAAATTGTCAATTTGACAATGCCTTCGGAAAGTACAACAGCTTTTAAACGTCAAAACAAACAAAGGTACGAAGCAGCCCTGTTATTTTGAAAATGATGAAAATGATACAAAACAAACATACAAAAATTAAATAAATGATTTATGTTAACGTATTGAAATAAAAGGCATTTTCCAAAATAAAAACAAACAACGTTTTATTTTCGTACACAAGTTTCCAAGAAAATATGAAAATAAACTCCTCTATTGACCCCTAAGTACTATGTGAGGTCCTTGTGTTGTCCCTTTTCCACGTGTTTCTTTGGGACGAACCTGAAAATATGTACGTTAAACGGGCCCCACTATTCGTAGAGCGCCCCACATCAGCGATTAAACTATCCCACGTTGGCGCCCAAGAACACACAAAACAATAATGACAGAACTGAGCAGAGTAGTCCGTGGCTGAAAGAACCACGGGGGTGTGCCACAGACCCCCCGGGAACAGCGGGCAATGTTTTTTTTTGTATTTGTGAAAAGAATGTATGATGCGAAAGTGAATGGAAGAAGAAGTCGAGGACGCCCGAGAAAGACATGGCACGATCAAGTAAATCAAATACTTGAATCGGGTCATGTGAAGAGTCAGAATAACAGAAGAGTATGTATGAATGTGAATGAAGCAAGGAGTGTGTGCCAACACAGAGTTATATGGCGGTCTGTCCTCTCTGCCTACCCCTGCGGTGAAACGGCGTGATGGTTAGTCAGTTAGTTAGTTAGTGATGAGAGGGATAAAATAAAAATTATGATATATTATTATATTTTCGTAGAAAGCAATCACTTTGTGGTTTGACATATTTAAATAAATGAAAAAATAACTTTGTACAAGACCAAGGACAAAGGACCAAAGAGAAAATTCAAATTATCTGTCTCTTTCTCTCTGTTCCTTTGTTATAATTTGAATGTTTTTCTATTTTTTTCTCATTGATTTGTTATTTTATGTTATATTTTATTCTCCCTCTGTTTGTATATATAACCGCACACTTTTTATTTTTTGTTTAGTTTAATTTTGTACCCTGATGATTCTTAGGCTAAGCAAAACAGCTCGCTTATAAAAATTAAAATAATATTCCTGGTCTTATGCAAAGTTGTTGTTTTTTAATTAATTTACATATTATTACTATTAAAATCAGTTGCGCCAGTACCTTAATTGTAATTTTAATAGTAATTGAAATTCAACTGCTATGAAAAAAGGTGAAATTGACAGTTGAAATGAAACAAACAGTTTTAAAAAATCAAGTAATTCGATTATTTCATTCTAAATCGGTGAAAAACCTGGATATTTATTTATTTAATTAATTGTGTACGCCCAAGTAAGCTTTTACATATAAAGGTACATTTTACAGTGGGAAAATTATATTTTTATGTACAAACGAGTATCTGAAAGATCCTGATATTATTGTTTCAACTAAAAAGAATTTTGGATCTAGTAGTTCTCGTTAGTATAAGAAAAGCAATAAGGTTGGGTAAATCAGGACTGTGTGTGGGTAATACCATTGACAATTTAAAAAATATAAAAGGGGATAACTATTTCGCAACAGGTAAAACAGCCTCAGTGGCGCTTTAATCCTCTACCTATCACGAATCAACAGTTTCAAAAAAGGAAACAATAATATATTTTTTAATTAATTTTAAGAGCCGATTATTCATATGATGAAATTTAACAAACATAAAAAAATTCTTCATTAGAAAACCGTAGGAAAGACTGTGATTAATTTCTTTGTTGTAACTCATTTAGTTAGACATTCCTTGCCATAAGCTCAAAACAAGTTGCTGTTCCTCAATCATTACTCTAATGTCCAGAATGTCGAGACTTGTTAACTCAAACCATGGTCTTAAATTTTTTGGTACCAGTCTAAATGCTTTTTTATCATTCTTTGCGATAATAATCTTCGAAGAATCAAATTTATTATGTCTTAAATCATTGACTCTACCAAAACCTTGTGCAGGCTTGGACTTGAATTTTCTCAAAAATAAGTATTTTTTGTCATTGCTTCATTCATATAGTACTAGCAGATAAAACCCCGCTCCCGCATGGTTTAGTCACGACACACACATCAAAAGGAGCACAGTAAGTAAATCGAGAAGGACTGTAATCGGGAGAAAATTTCAAACTTTTGTATGTATGAGCAATTTTTCCATCGAGCGTGGCAGAAGACGGGTTACGGTATTAATACTATCAGATTATGTATGTTCTATTCCTTTTATGTTGCTCTTGTTTTTATCATTCCGTGTTATGTATTTTTGTAATTAGACAATGGTAAGTTTAAAATAAAGAAAAATAAGTTCCCTTATTTGTCGGATAACACGAAACACGAATACAGAAAATCAACACGTGTAACATAAAACACGAGTACAGAAAATCAACACGTGTAAGTTTTATCAACCTTCATGGCGAGTTAAAAGAACCACCGGTTATCCAACCAGCAAAGCAATGTTGAAATAAACAAGCTGTTGTAAATAATCTTGTTTCGCATTTATATAATCGAATGAGTGGCCCAGCGTTTAACATCTGTAGACTCTCACGCTGTAGGCGAGCGGCAAGTTTGGCGTAGAACAATCATCGTAGCGGGCTGTCTGCTACGCCCGAGTGTTTGCATATAATCCTGGCATTATTCCTGCCCGCCGAGCAAGGAACGAGTGTTTGATATGTTTCACAGGGACCAGGTCTTTGTGTTCACGGGATAATTAAAACCATGAATACAGTTAAATATTGTGCTGTACTGTGTATGGTGATTCCGAAATGTGTTTTAAAGCCTCCGTGAACAAATATCTAATCTGTCTGTATTGTTATATCTGAAGGGACTTTTAATTAAGCACACCTTTAAAGCACATCTGGAAAAATACTATTTTAATAATGAAAACAGGTTCTTCATTTATTCATCCTAGGTTTTAATAGATGTTCTTACTTGCGTGAGAACAATCCAGTTATAAACAACTAAATTATTATACATAAACTGTTTAACAAATTTAAAAAAACTCATTCAATGATAAATACTACCAAATAAAAAGCACGAGACACAAGGACACAAGGATTTGACAGCCTCCGTGGTCGAGTGGTAAGACGCACGACTACAAATTCAGAGGTCACGGGTTCAAACCCGCAGCGCGAAAAAAGCCGTTCAAATAGCCGTCCTTATAAATTTTGAAGCTATTATACTTTTTCTCTCTTGCAAAATATTATTGTATTTTTTCATATTTTTTTGTATTATATCTGAATATTTTGTGCCTTTTTGTATTTTTTTCCTGTTGTTTATATAAATAAAAATTGTTGTTGTTGTTTTTTTAACAAATATTTTGACATATATTGTACTTGCTTTGAAAAGACCAAGTATGTATCAATTTAATAGAATAGTCAAATAAAGAGTTTTGTTGACAACTCCATAGGAGTGTAACTTCGTTGTATTTTTATTTGAAATAAAAAAAAATATATATTAAAAGAGGTCTCTACCCATCAGTGGTGTAAATGAAAATATGAATTTACCGTGGGTTAATAAGCTCTCCAGAAAATTATGCTTTTATTGCGTGCTTGGTACACAGTTCCTTTGATGAAAATACTAATTCTACATATTTCCTACCTCTTCCGTTCAATTTATTCAAATCACATGTTTTATACCATTTCCAAACCACATTGAACCAACATCTACTCGTAAACATCGATCTATTTCAAACGTCTCCGTAACACCATTATTTTTCCGCCTGAACTGCGTATTCTTCCTAAAATATTCATTTTTCAAAACACTCATAATATGCTTTTGTTTACAACATTTCAAAAATGTAACACAAATATTGCGGAAAATTTACTAAGACTTAATCTATCCCATATTTGTATCGAATAATTAACTAACCATCACGCTGTTCCCTGCGGCCTCCATGGTCGAGTAGTAAGACGCACGACTATGCATCTAAAGGTCGCGGGTTCAAACCTCGAGTACGCATTTTTTTTTTAAATGTGTCTCACAAGTCATAACACATTTGATTCATATGAAATAATATAAATTATATTTTCGACACGTTCCAGAGTGGTAGATACTTTAAGTATCGCTCTGATGAAAGACCACCATTCAGAATTGAAACGTTGTTTGAAATGGCTTTAGCCGTGTTTTATGACCAGATCTGAATCGCCAGATACTTTCCAACCTTCCTCTTACCCATCTCCTTCTCCTCCCCACTACTTTCAGCCTCACAACATACCCCCAATTGGAGATGCCATAGAATCACTGGCTCTAGACGGTTGAGAGCAGTTGGAGCTCTTGTGTGGTATCCACTATAAAAAATTAAAAAATAAAAAAAAACTCTGTTTTGACACGCGTTCATTGCTTCATTCACATACATGCACCGTCTCATACATACTCTACTGTTATTCTGACTTGTTTGTATCATGTCTTCCTCGGGAGTCCCTTAATTCTTCTACCATTTACTTTTGTCGTATATTATAATGGCGCTCTTTCTCTACATTTCCAAATTATCCAAGCATCCCCTTTTTAATCTTGTTAAATAAGAATTAAAATTAATAATAACCAACACAGGTACTGGCGGTGATATTTTTGTCCCTATATGTTACATAATTTACTTGGTTTATTTAACCCTTTGCCCCTGACGGTACAATTTTGTACCTGTCTATAAAATTTCATGTATCTTCTATTCCAAGAACAATTTTTCACATATTATTCCTGTATGTACATTTTTAGATAGTTTCTGTACGTAGGCCAGTTTCTAACGCTTTTTTACAAAAACTGATACCGGGGGAATCAGTTTTATATTGAGGTGTCACATGGTTAGTCGAGTTATTTCAGTGCCTGTTTGGCGTTGGGAAAAACTTCAATGTTTTGTGAATGCTTCACGAATTATTAGTTCTTTTAAATGAACCCTTCGAAGTTACTTCAATTGAAGTCGAACTCGCAAAATAAAAATTTGAATTTATCCGCTTTTTTTCAGATTTTTTTGGAACCGGTTCCTCGCCGAAAAAGCACGTACTAATCGATAGCACTTTGAAACTGGAAAGAACTGGAACCGGTTCCTTGGCAAAATAAAAAGTACTAGTCGGTAGAGATTTGAAAACCTAAAGAACTGGAATTGGTTCTTCACCAAAAAGCACGTACTAATCGGTAGAGATTTCAAAGTGAAAAGAATTGAAACCGGTTCCTCGCCAAAATAAAGTTCACCTTCGCAACTGTACTGCTGCAAATTGAAGTAGTTCTTTCAATGAAATTAATGAACGCTGAAATGAACTACCGACTGCAATTGAAGTATTTTTTTTCAATGAAATGAAGTTAATGAAATGAATGAAGGTTAAAATGAACTACCAACTTCAATTGAAGTATTTTTTCAATGAAATGAAGTTAATGAAATGAATAAAGGCTAAAATGAACTACCAACTTCAATTGAAGTATTTGTTCAATGAAATGAATGAAGGCTAAAATGAACTACCAACTTTAATTGAAATATTTGTTCAATGAAATGAAGTTATTGAAATGAATGAACGCTAAAATGAACTACCGACTTCAATTGAAGTATTTGTTCAATGAACAATGAATGACGTAGGAACTGTTTCAAAAAGAAGTAGTTCTTTGAAGTAGTTCTTTCAAAGTGGTCCCAACGCTAGGAAACACCATATTTGTGATTTTTGTATATTATTATTTCAATGAGCACCATAATCTCATTCAATAGTAGCATTATCTGTCGCAATTTTAGAGTATTAAAAAAAAACAATTGTACAAACATTACAAACTATTTTTTTACTTATTGCCTGAAGGTACAAATATGTACCGGTGATTTTTTCCATTTGGAGTTTTTTCGTAATTTAAAAAAAAAAACGAAATGATTTCTAAGTTATAAATAACAGATAATTCCCAAAACGCTGTTTGAAAGTCCGCTAAATCTATGTCTAGAGATCAAAGGGTTTGCGTACTTGTATGTTTGAATCCCACATCGGGAACTGGCCTTAAAACAAGCATAAATGCCACTTCGTAGAGTGGAAGATACTTTCCACCATAAGACGTAAAACATCGAAATATCAGTTATGCCTAGTGACCAAATCGAAACAGCCTGATACCTACTTCCCAATCGTTCTATTCTCCTTCAGAACATTCCCAAAATGGGGGTGCTATGGTTCCAATGATTTCAGACAGCCGAAAGAATATCACATAAAACAAAGCAATAAAAAGGTAGGTACCCACTTAAGAAAAAAAATCTATATTTGTTTTAAATGCACACACAAAAAAGGTAAAAACACAGGTGTTCTCCGACCTACTTGGATCGAAAAACTCATTAGTTCTTTCAAAACCGTGCCAACGTTAAAAAAAATGTTTCAAATGCATACTTAAAATAAGGTCAAAACGTAGGTAATGCTTTTTTTATTTTCTTTAGCGAAATAAGATATTCATAACGTGTTGACCTTGCTTCATAGCCTCGCTCGTAGTGGAGGAGTGGGCTAAAGGAAAAGCAGCGCAATATGTTCTATGTTAATCTTGAATTAAAGTATTTCAAGCAGCTCGTACTTGAGCGAATGTTTATTTAGGTTGGATTTAGCATAATAACGCGGGGGGCACTTTACATAACCCGCCGGAATGAATGAAAACAGTAAATCAGTATTCTGCCTTTTAAAAGCTAGGCTAATATTTACTAATTTAAAAGTAACTAGGTGTGCCGAGTGTGGAATCATAAATTAAGGTCTATAATGTATTATGTTCTGAACAATGATTTAGATATAAAGTTTGTTCAATCATCTAGGAATAAGATGAAAGCAAAGATAAACAGAGCGTGCTGGCATCCTCAAAATACCCGGAACAAATGGGGTGACTAATTCAGAGGGGTATTCATTAAATGAATACAACTTAAACGTCTTTCTCACACAAAGGGCGACAAATACAAGATTACCCAATTGATAAACTAACGTGATTGATTGGTGCGAGTGCGGTTCTACTGAATTATTCCTGGTTACAGCCTCCAAGGTAAAAATGGCCCCAATGGTAGCCGACCTCCAATGGAATGGGCACCACAAGAAGAAGATAATGTTATAGTAGCGTTAAAGAAAGTATAGTTTACAATATTGCAGCTGAAACATAGCTGAAATGGACATACGTGCATCTTTTTATTTTTATAGTGAATACCACACGAGAATCCCAACATATCCCAACTGCTCCCAACCGTCTAGAGCCAGTGAGACTATGGCATCCAATCGGGGTGTGTTGTGAGGCTGAAGGCAGTGGAGAGCGGTAAGATATGGGAAAGAGGAAGGCTGGGAAGTACCTGGCTATTCAGATCTGGTCACCAAGCACGGCAAAAGCCATTTCAAGCAACGTTTCAATTCTGAATGGTGGTCTTTCACCAGGGCGATATTATGAATATCTACCAATCTGGAACGTGCCGCAAGTATACTATGTATTATTTTATATGAATTTAATGTGTTATGATACATATTAATACTTTTTTTTAAATTTGCGCACGCCGGGTTTGAACCCGCGACCTCTGGATTCGTAGTCGAGCGTCTTACCTTTCGACTACGCAGGCCGCAAAGGTAATGTTATATCAGTATTAAAGATAATGTTTTTTACACTCTTGCAGCTGAATCATAGCTAAAATGGACATACGTACATCTAACTACGAAAACGTAAAAACTTATCAGAAAATGCTTCAATCAACTTTATCTCCGAACATACGCGAATTGATAGACGGCTGAACTGAAATGCATTGAACTGATCATATTACCCGATTGATTGAAAATATACGACTTTGCTTTACTTGAGAGGTATTGCTTTACTCTCGTTCATCCTCTATGGTTCTATCCTATAAACATGTATTAGTGTATTTTGTGAAAAAGTAAGTATGGCAGAACTAGCTCCTTCATAAAAGTGAGCCATTGCTAAATCAGACTTTTTTTACTTACTTTTTATTTATTTTTGATAAAAAGAAAGACAGAAATTCGTAGGAGCAGAAAATGTTGCTTGAAATTTGATGGATTAGCAGAGGATTGAAGCCGCAACGCCCGGGTGGGAACCCGTTGCTTTGCACTACTCGGCTACTCTTTAATAGATTTCCCTATCTTAACACACGGATTACAATCTTTGGAGCACAAACTTCAGGAATAATGGAAGAAGCTCCGAGGAACTTGCGTCATTGATCCCTTCGGCACCGGTGCACAGCCGGGAAACTCGCCTAACGCGCGCCCAACATTTGTCCACGGTTGACATTCGACACATGAGAACTGGTCGCTTCTACGACTCGTTTTTGTGTTCAACAGCTCAACTGTAAAATAATTTACCGGCCTCTGTGTTTCCTCTATCCCTCTTAACATGGACCTTTTCTGAGCCACGTCAGGGCCTCCTGTGTAGAAGTAATGTTAATATACTCGTATATATATATATACTACCCGGTCTATCTTTCTTTCTTACTTTGAGTGGGGGAAATAGCAAATACTGTTTTAGTGAAATCGGTTTCTAGAATTGATCCCCTGCGTTTCGGTTAACGAGCGAGCAACAAGGACAGGTGATTTCATTCCCAAAGCAGATATCACGAAAGCGAAATTCCAAACGACGGTCTTTCCAATGATCAACTTAGGTTTACAGAATAATTGTTGTTTTGTTTATTAAAATTACACCTACTATTAAAAATTTAATTTTATAATTCAAGACGTATGCAATAAAACAAAACCCTTTTTTTAATTCCAAAGCAACAGTGCTTGAATCAATACTATTAATTGCACAAATTTAAATAGAGCAGCATCGACTATGAGAGTTCTTTAAAATAAAATTCCAAACGATATATTTTATTTCCGTCCATGTATAAATATTCCTCGAATGGGATTGATTTATATCTCCAAAATTGAAAAAAAAAACTCATGTAGACAATTGAAAACAACGCGTTTCAGAGAACGCAGGCATTAATTTTTATTATTGAAAAACAAAAAGGTTGAAACAGGCCACTACGGACGAAGCTTTCAGGAAATGAAACTGAAATATGCAAATATTTCAGTGAGAGAGCGTGGGGGTGGGGGGCGGGATGGAGCTAGGTCCAGCGCATATTCCAGGCTGTGCTCTCCTCACGGGCAGGACATACAGCACATAGCATACAGCATACAGCCTGGAGGCTCAGAGGGTTCGGTAGACAGTAGGGAGTGAAGACCCACATAACCGGTTGAACCTTTGACACTGTAAGGAATTTCGTTCTACATTCCTTGGAGTCTAGAAAGGAAGCAACAATACGATGATTTAAAAATAAAACCCCAGTGGACCTGATGACATTCTTATTTTTTGGGGGAGTTGGAATACTGAGTAAGTGGGTAAGAGGAATGAATCATAGGGGGATAAGAAATGCTGGTAAGTACCTGGCTATTAATGAATGGTTTCAATAAAGCCATAGTCAATACCAGGAAGATACTGAAAGTATCTCTCGCTATGGAACAATATGCAAATATGGTACACTTAAATATTTGTGACCTAATAAATGGTGTCAAATACAAGTACTTACCGCACAATACCATTATATGCACGAATCTAATTACGCACGGACATCTTTAATAAGAAGCGGTTCAGAAAACTGAAACCGGGCGGTGCGAAGCCTGCCGAAAAACTTGAGAATCGACAATCCGACAGACTCTCAGAGTGAGGGAGAAGATATTAACGGGTTCGATTCATGGGATCGGCACCCCGAAATTTCTTAGGGGAAGTCTGAAGAAAGAGAAGTGAATTCTCTCGGAACAACGGACAGTTAAGTAATCGCAACTACGCCGAGGTGCTCAAACTGACCGGCAAAACCGCCAGAGAGAACGAGACGAGCAGGATTATTCTCCGCCATATGCAGCATGCCATCCGCAACAACGAGGAGTTTTACAAGCTGCTCTACGACATGACTATCGCCAGGGAGGTTTTCTGCCTAGCATCCCGGCTGTTCTTCATCGCTCCAGCGGATCGAAAATATAACGTACATTTTCACCAAAACAAATATTTCTAATTAATGAATTAGTGTTCCCTCCCTCTTATATAAAAAAAACTCATTCCTGAAAACTAGGAAATACATTGTGGGGTTATTATGAGAATTTTTATTATTTACAACCAAAGATCCCCCCAAATATGATCGAGATGACATCCCACTTCCCGAGATAGAGAGAGATAAAACCTATTTTAGATAAAATTATATAAAATAGGTTTTATATAATTTATATGTGTCGTAACACATTTAATTCATATAAAAATAATAAAAAGTATATTTGCGGCACGTTCCAGAGTGGTAGATACTCTAAGTATCGCCCTGGTGAAAGACCACCATTCAGAATCGAAACGTTGCTTGAAATGGCTTTAGCCGTGTTTGGTGATCAGATCTGAATAGCCAGGTACTTCCCAGCTTTCCTCTTATTCTTCCCCTCTATATTTTACCCTTCTCCACTGCCTTCAGCCTCACAACACACCCCGATTGGAGATGACATAGTCTCACTGGCTCTAGACGGTTGGAAGCAGTTGGGATTCTCGTGCGGTATTCATATAAAAAAGTGTGTATCTTTTTTATGAAAAAAACATATTTTATCGATTTAGGTCGAGTTTCGAAGCTCTATCACGCAGGTCATCAAAAAGTGTCTGACAGTAAAAAATGAACTTTAAATGTACATTTTTAATAAACGAAAAACCATATTTGCTGTATAAAAACATATAATGTATTTGGTATGTTTACATTTTACTTGAGTAAGATAAATAATGTCCACCTTATCGCTAGCATTATTTAAGTTGTAACAAGCAACAGGCTAAACCTCGCGCTGAAGTATAATTAACTCACTAAACAAGAAATCATTTTCCGCGAATTTTCTCTGCAGAATTTATGAAGAAAACCTTTTTGCGAATACATAAATTCTAAACATTTACCCAATTCAACAACGTACCATATCCTCTCCAGGTCTTTGATAATAGTTACATTCTTACCCGAGAACTTTGCCAAAATCCTTCGTCCAGGAATGTGATGAAAAATGGATGTAGCCAAAACTCTGGAACGAGGATCAGCGTTTTATTAGAGCAAAACCTTCCCGACCACTGAGATGCAATACGCGGGATGAGCCCTTACTGATTAAGCTACCGAATAAAATTGTGCCCAAATATCTAAACTCTTCAAATTCATATTATATATTGTTGATTTTGATGTAAAATTATTAAGACATCCGTTAAAGGTAAGAATATCAAAAACTTGAAACGAATTATTCAGGTTTATTCAATATTATCCATGTGTGGCAGAAGTAATTTGAGAAAGAAATTACAGCAAAATTGACCCAATCGGTCATAAATATGTATGTCATTGGTTTTAAGGCACTAGTTATAAGTCTTAGTTATAAGTCTCAGTAGTTAGCTGCTAGCTATAAGTCCTAGTTGTAAGTCACTAGTTATAAATCTTAATTGCAAGCCTTAAGTAATACATCTTAACTGTAAGTTATAAGTTACTCGTATAAGTCTAAGTGATAAGTTATAGGTAAGATAAATTAGGTTGTAAAGGGCCCTTATCTATTCAATGATTTAAAGTAATATGTTTATTATTATTATTATTAAAGACATAAAAAATGGATTGGGGATAGTTGTAGAATGTTGATGAATACACGAACCCTCATTAGCTAATTACTTTTACTACATCCATTTGCCAATATATTCCAAAATCGAATAAAAGGCATATTACCAAATCTTTCACACCACCTCAATAGCTCAATCATTAGCTAAATCTATTATAAGACACATAATAAGATTTAATAATGGATGTTTACATTTCTCGATTTATTGCAAGATCATGTATGAAATTTATATTTTTTAAAGAAAGACAATCATTCCTGGGTTACGAATAACCTGAAAATATTTTGTATACTCCTACTGTCATCATAATAAGCGAAAGATGTTGCTTGTGCAATGATCGAGGACTAAGCTAGCAGAGGAATTGAACCCACGACGCCCGGGTGGAAATCCGACGCGTTTATTCACTCATCTACTAACCAGAAAATATATTACTAGATCGATTGCTATCTCTAAAACTAGATATTGTACTCGAACATCTTCTATATCTACTACACGATCTATCATGATATTTTCTTTTGCAAAGCGCTCTCGAAGTGATACTTCATAAAAACACTAATATATATATTAGCAAAGTTTTATCATAATTATTATCTATTTCAAGTACCAGCACTAGCTTTACCACGTGGCATGTTACAAGATCTATTGTTGATTATATCGCTCTTTCAAATACACAAACAAATTCAATAGATAAAATTGTATTAGACATTTTTTTGTATTGTAATGATTGACCACTACTTTTTAATTTTTTTTAATAGTGAATACCGTACACGAGTCCCAACCGTTTGGACCCAGTGGGACTATGGCATCCCCAATTGGGGTATGTTGTAGGGCTGAAGGTAGTGGGAAGGGGAAAGACATGGGGAAGAGGAAGATCGAGAAGTAACAGGCTATTCAGTCCTGGTCCCCAAACACAGCTAGAGCCATTTTAAGCAACGTTTCGATTCTGAATGCTGGTCTTTCACGAGGGCGATACTTAGAGTATCTACCACTATACTATATATTATTTCATATTAATTAAATGTGTCAAACTATAGGACACTATTACTTCTGAATTAAATAACTTGATCTAGTCACCAAAAATAGCCAACAATCTCATAAGACTTGGTAGATAGTCATGTTTTGATACCTCGTTATGTGTCATTTTTGATATCGGACTTACCCATCTAGAGCATTCCCAATCGATGTTCTCCGCGTTTTCAATTTGCATACACATTTTAAAATGCATACCACGTGTCTGCCGTCATTGGGGGGGGGGAGGTTTCGAATGATAAAGTGACATCCATCAGGCAACATTAATAATTTTATTACAGTGATGAATTTCGGAGTCGACCCCTTCTGTTTGTATATTCTAAATGGAAGCTGGGTGCATCCAAAAAGGGTTGGTTGAAAATAAATCAACTGAAATGAGAACCCGGTGACTTCATTTGGAATGAATTAAATGAAAAAATAAATATTTATGAATTAAAAAGGTGTTAAATTGAGAAGTACCTGGCTATTCAGAGCTAGTCACCAAATACGGCTAAAGCCATTTCAAAAAACGTTTTGATTCTGAATTTATGACTTTCACTAAGGCGGTACTTAGAGTATCTACCACTCTGGAACGTGCCGCAAATATACTTTTTATTATTTTTTATATGAATTAAATGTGTTACGACACATATAAATTATATGAAACTTATTTGCGCACGCCGGGTTTAAGCCCGTGACCTTTGGATTCGTAGTCGAGCGTCTTACCATTCGACCATGGAGGCTGTCAGTCTTATTTTAACGAGTATTGTGAGAATTTTTAACATCATTATGTTATTACATTATTTAATTAAATACGAAAAATATAAATAAGACAAACTAAATTCGTGATTGAAAACTGATGCAGTTTATACTGACTTCAGGAATGCGTTTGACAAAGTTTCTAGTATAATGTTGTTATATTAAGAAAATCTACTAAATGTCTTGAGACTTACTTAAAAACAAGAAAACTATCCGTGAAGATATATCTCATGATATTGTAGCGTCAAGTGGGGTGCCTCAAGGTTCCCACTTAGGTCCGATTCTTTTTTACTATTTATCGATGGCATGTTTTCAATATTTGATTTTTTCTTGGTGTTCGGTGATGACTTGAAACTTTACGCCACTATAAGAAATTAAAGGACTGTGTTTTACAAAATAATGTGAATCAATAACATACATGGTGCAATATAAATGATTTATTGATTAACAAAAGTAAATGATAAACCATCAGTTTTACTTGAAATAAAAATCTAAAACTCTCTCAAAATAATATAATAATATTTTTAAAGTATCACTAATGAAATATCTGGTTGTCGTTTTCGATGAAAAGTAGATACTCGTACCCCTCATCGATGTAATTACAAATAAACACTCAAATATCTCGGTTTTGTTTTGATATCATCCAAAGATCTTATTTACATCAATACACTTAAAACTTAGTCATCGGTAGTCAGAAGAATTTTTAATACCTCTTTGGTTACCTATGCATAATATTAATTCACATAAAATTTTAATAAGACACCATAAATTTATAAAGTTCAATAATTAAAAATAACATTATCCGATTGATTTTTTATTGATTTAATGCAACTACTTAAATTATCAGAACAAATAATAAATTACGATATATAATTATTATTTTTTAAAATCATTAATGGACGGTAAGACTTCTCTGACCTACCAAGTAAAATTAATTATCGCCTACCCAATCAATACAATACGAGCCACAATACGCAATTTCATGTAGCAACTAATTTTATGTACAATTCTTGTATACAGAGATTGCGCCGTATGGAAAATTACAATAGCTCTGTTGCTATATTTATTTTTGTAATTTATAAAGCAAATACATATTCAACTGTTAGGCCTAGCGCGCACGGGTGACTTTAGTCACGGCAACAGTTTCGTCACAATCTCCAAATCTATTGGAATGTATGGAGGTTCGCGCACGCAGAGAAGTGACATTAAGGTGACTTTTAATTTCCAATGGCCAGCGACTTTTGAGTGACGAAACTGTCACCGTGTCTGTAGAGAGTACTTTTGTATGGGCGCTCACGCACGGGTGACAAAATGTCATTCGGTGACTCATCCGCCTGTTCGAAATTCATTGCCGGAATGAAAGGGTGATGGGTGACAGTCACTCACCGTGTGTGTGCTCGATTGAAAGACAGTGACAGTGACGAAACTGTTGCCGTGACAAAAGTCACCCGCGCGCGCCTGGCCTTAGATATAAAACTAAACTACTTAATGTGTTATTAAAAAAAAACAACTTACCTTTTTTAAAATTAAGCACTTACGTTATTTACGAAATATTTTATAGACCATTGTATGTTAAAGTCCTAGGGCGTCCAAATAAATATTTTTTAATAATTCCATTAATTATTGTGCTAATTTATTCAAGCATTTTTTTAAACATTTCGAAACGTTTTAAATTATTTATTTTAAGATAAATGTAAGCGAATCGACTGTGTGCACAATCTACGGCGTATTACCATTTATAAAACGCGAAATTAATAATAACATACATATAGCATAAATCGAACACCATAAAACGAAAGTGCGATAAGGGCACGAAATCACACCATAATGTCATCGAAGAAAATGTATTTCTTATTACATATATACGTTTATTCACTGGAATCAACATGAAACTTTTCTCCACAGGTACGATCAAAACGAAATGGCTGTATAAACTTGCGAGTTATCCAGGAAGAAATGCATAAAAAGCTCATTTTCATAAAACAAGTGCTAACAACCAAAATTTTGCTTACATCGAAGACATATTCTTTATTTTGCGACAGGGGGTCGTCTGCAATATCATATCAGAAGCGGGCCTATTCTACTCCAGAACAATTTTTCTAATTACTTGTTGGAGATTGAAATTGAGAAAGAATTGTGACAATACCACTTGCCCGCCGTAAAAATGTTATGACCATGCATTATGCATTACGTTGTTCCCTGACAAATAAAAACCATGAATATATATGTGTGCTTTTACAACACGAATTATTCATTTTATGTTGCGTTTATTCGTTATCACCGATTCTCATCAACTCTACTGTGCCATTAACAAACTATTTAAGAAAAGGTCACCGCACATCTTTACAAGGGATATTTCCGAAAGCTAGAAAGTTTTTTCTTTGCAGGGTCTGTATTTAACTTCTAGCATCTTAAGGCATTTACGTTTTTCCTACCTTATGAGACATTTTTTACGTATGTCACAATTGTTGTATGAAAAGTAGATCCATTCCTTACCAGACACCATCTAAGTTTTCAATTTAGTTCTGGTTCGAATCTTTGTTTACTAAAATTAAGTCTCACGAAACAATGGATTGAAACAATATTCAGTTATTATTTCGTATTACACGACTTTGATAGATACTAATTATAGCTGAACCTAAACTGACTCTTTTTTTAAATGTGTTTTGTTCTTATTTTGTCTTATTATATTGTTAATGTGTTCTGTTTTCATCGCTTTGTATATTTACCAGTAGAACTGCTTGGTCAAATACGTTTCATCTTTTCCAGGTTCATATTATTTGACATCTACTTTTTACACTTTTAAACTATAATGTTAATATGCATATATGTTACCTGTTGTGTAATATTTTACCGAGATCTAACCTAAATCTTGAATTGTGTTATTGTATTGTATAGTTATTGTTGCAGTAAGCAGTAGTAAATACTTTTATTATTAGATCATATTCACTGGCAACGCTAGCCCCTGCAGAATTTTTAATATGTGGGATTCTCCCATCTGCCCTTTCACCGTCCATATCGTTTCATTCAGTGGCTATCGAATTCAATGTCGGACATTTCCTCTGGGATCGCCACCATTGAGTCGCATTGCGAGAAATTGAGCCGACATCACAACAAAGGGAATCGGTAATAACGAAAATTATTAAGGAAATAAAATAGTTCATCTTGTGTGGCGCAATATAGGTGGTCCATCGAGAAACTCGCTGTCACAGAATATAATATAGAATTATTTCTAATTTTGAAACTTGTTATTCGTGGTGGAATTCCATTTTAACGATTTAATAATTTTTTTTTAACTTTATTCCACTTATTAAAATTTTTGACTGGACCGGTTTCAGCCCATAACGACCATCTTCAGACTAGTCTGAAGATGGTCGTATAATAATAATTTAATATAGAATATATAATATTCAACATGCTCCGAAACGATCAAAATAAACAGTAACTACCCAATTACAATCTCATTCGTATTATCCAAAGTGAAATAATATACAATCACTAACTAACTAACTAACTAACCATCACGCCGTTTCCCCGCAGGGGTAGGCAGAGAGGACGGACCGCCATACAACTCTGTCTTGGCACACACTTCTTGCTTCATTTACATTCATACATCGTCTCATACATACTCTTCTGTTATTCTGACTCTTCACATGACCCGATTCAAGTATTTGATTTACTTGATCGTGCCATGTCTTTCTCGGGCGTCCTCGACTTCTTCTTCCATTTACTTTCGCATCATATATTCTTTTCACAATCACGATGACAAAAAATGTCCTTGATTTATTTATTTTTTACTGTGAATATCGCACAAGAGTTCTAACAGCTCCCAACCGTCTAGAGGTAGTAGATAAGGGAAGGATATATAGAAGAAGAAGGCTGGAAAGCATCTGGCTATTCAGATCTGGTCACTAAACACGGTAAAAGCCATTTCAAGCAACGTTTGGATTCTGAATGGTGGTCTATCACCAGGTTGATACTTTGAGTATCTACCACTCTGGAACGTGCCGCTAATCAACTGTATATGATTTTATATGAATTAAATGTGTTATGACCACGGAGGCCGACAATGATGATTATGATTTGTACTTCTACATACTAACCCTCTTCCCAGTGACTGCGACTCCTGTTAAGATATAAATAAATGTACGAAAAGAAACGTATTACGTCCAGCATATTAAATAGTGATATATACCGGGTTCCTTTTTAAAGAACATAGTGTTGAGGTTTAGTGAAACAAAACAATTTATATGTAAGAAGTTGGAGAAGAACTGATTTGATAGGCTAATCGTTTTTCCTTTTATTTGATTAAGTTATATCACAAATGCAAATGTTATAATTATAAAGTCGGTATGGCAGTTTGATACAAAATGCATTATTATTATCGCTTATGGAAATGAATTAGATAGTGTCGACGCTTTGGTACCTGTGTGTTAGTAATACGAGCTCCATGCTTTTATATAAACTGATACCAAGCGTTGACACGAAGTATGTATTTTGTTGAAATGTGAATAGTAATATTATATTATTTGAGTATCTTCATAATACATTTGACATGTAGAGTAAATGATTAAGTTCTTCAATCAAATGGCCTGAAATTGCTTAATTTAACTAGACATAAGGCAACTCCAATATCTCGGTCACATTACGAAGAATCACAAATACAAGACTATCTAACTGATTAGACAGGGCAAGATTGGCGTAGAAAGTGGATAGAAATACGCCACACCTCATGGATTCAAAACCGACATGACTTTATGAGTCCAGTTTCACTGAGATATTCCAGGCTGCAGCCTGCAGGGCAAAGATTTCAATGGTGATTGTTGTTGGATCCGAAGCTGTGACGAAACACCAATTGTGTTTCCAGATTCAGATGAATTTGGAAAATAGTGGAAGATATACTGTACTCATTGATGGAAGTGTATAATGATGGATGTGGAAAGATTATTGGAATGAAGGAAAAGTGGGAAACCATTCACTCACCGATGAAGTTAAAGTTCTTGAATTTTTCTTACACAAAATTTATTATCGAAACAATTTACGAAAAACCACACTTATTTTAGTCTTCTCATGTGGATTAATATGGAATTCAATATAGAGAAATGGTAGGATAGGTAGGGACTTGGTTGAAAAAACACCAAGGTAAGAGCCCAACAAATGGATACCAAAAGAAGAAGAAGAAGTTGTAGATATATTATATTTCTGAACTAAATAATATTAAAAAAGGTTTCAACAAAGTTTCATACAACTGTTACGAGTTCAATTGTTCCGGACTGCAACCTGCAGGGGGAAAGTTGCCCTGATGATAGCCAACCTCCAAGGGCATCAGAAGAAGGAGAGTTAATATTCATGAATCAAAAAAATATTTGTTGGTGAAATTGATTTTTTTATGGATCGCAGAATAGGCCCCTTTCAGTACGTGCAGATAGTACAAAGAAAGGTATTCCAGTACCATGGGCATAATACTTGAACTGGCACTGCGAGAACACCACTAGCGAGTGCAGGCGTCGAAAGTAGGGCAGTAGTTAAAGTTTACGAGGGGAAGAATTTCCTTCTGGGCTCGCCGGGGGAGGGGAATGCAGCCCGGGGAGGGAACTCCCCGCGGGGAATTCGGAACTCTGCCCCTCGCATGATTTATAGGTTACTTTACATTACGTCAAAGAGTTGCAGGAATTCCAAATTCGAAAATGAAATATGCCGGGTATTAGTAGGAAAACAGAAGGTACTCGTGTGTGGGTTATAAACGAAAAACTTTACAAAATGTGGAGCAGTCGACCCATGTAAATAAAGCTGCTCTGTACATTTTCTGTTCATTGGCGGAAATATTTAAACTTGTAAATCAAAATTTTGATTGCCTGTTTTAGGTGAGTTTGATTGTTGGACCATTGCGTGATTTTCTAAATAAATATATTTTTAAAGTAATATATTCATAAACAGTGCAAAAATATTGTACAAGAAAGAAAAATAGCATCTAATGGCATAAATGTACCGAGTTAAATACATTAAATAAATTAGCTATACTAGATGAAAAACACTATACCAAGTTATGTTTATATGACCTACTAAAGATATCAACAACATCGGAGTATTTGTTTCGCAGATGTTGAATTCGTCGCATATTTATACTCATATGCGAGGTTGAACTAGAATTACCAAAATAATACGGTAGGTACTGTCTTGTAACTGTCTTGCCAGGAACATAAAGTGCAATTAAATATAGGAATTCAGGGGTATATTTACAAACATATTGACCGGTCAGTAGCTGAGTGGACAACGCGTCGGATTCCCACCCGGGCGTCGTGGGTTCAACTCTTCTGCTGGCTAAGTCCTCCGCCATTGCACAAGCATAATTTTCCGCTTATTATGATGGTAGTAAGAATTTTTCAAATATGGTCAGATTATTCGTAACTCGGGAATGTTTGTCTTTCTTTATAAAAAAAAATACAAAAAAAAATATCAATATATTTCAGCACATATTGGTACACAAACCATTATTCTAGGAACACCTTAGACACAGTGATTATCCAGCAAAAACAAAGCAAATAGGAACTTACAATACAAATACAGGAAAAAAACATTATAATTAAAGTTATTCACTTATTTAACATATCATAATATGCATTAACGTATTAGTTTGTACCTGGCCCAGGGACATATTAAAGTAGTCAATTATTTCACAGCATTTATTACCATGAACTAGGAGTTAATTTCTGGCAGAGAACAGTTGATAGTTTATTCAGTGAATATCTATCGCCAATATCTAAGGTCGATATTACGATAGGCGAAAAATTGTGTTGTTGTGATAAGTATATCTCAAGGTCGGATCCTCCTATACGATTTTGTTCACACATGGTCCTCCAAACCAAACAAAACAGTAAAAAATAATATCTTCGATTTACATGGGCAATTGAAACTTTCAAACGTCTTGTGTATTGCATGGAGTAGTCATTATTTTTTATAAAATTATTAGATTTTTTTGTTGTACATACGTAGATTATTTGTTTCGTGAATTGGCAGCATTATGTTAATAACAGTAATTTATGTATTTTGTAGAAAGCAATCACTTTATGTTTTGAAATATTTAAAGAAATGAAAAAATGACTATGTATATTCGTGGTGTTTAACAAAGTTATTTGTTAAAATTATTTAGTAATCAATCTTTTTTAAAGGTCCATGTGAATTCAAGAAATAAAATATATAGGCATCTCGTTAGTATCCGGCTTAAAGAACCGCGTTCAAACGTAGCTCGGGAGGAAGGGACTGTAAAAGGCAATTTTGAAATATGAAAAAGGGGGTCGTGGGAGGCAACCAATTAAATATAGGCAAACTGAATGACTCACCGTCTCGTTGCGAACTTTTTCGTCTTCGAGGGTGTCACAATATTTGGGCGTAGAATTTTAAGGTAGGTATCGAATTTAGGTTTATGTATAGTGTTTGTGTTTAATTTGTAAAACTCCATTAAAACAATTATAATTTAATTGAATTAAATTAAATATTATTATTATTTAGTTAAGCTGTTTTTAGTGATAGCGTTTAAGGCTATTATAAAACTAATAGGTTCACACAATTCATTTTCATAAACGGGGGAAAAACTAATGGAAAATCGCGTTATGAAACTGTTAAGAAAACCCTGCCTTTAAAACCAATAGTTTTTATTCTTTAATGGGGAAAACAGATGTTACAATTAAGTACCTTACAGAATGTTTTTACCGTAATTGGTAATTAAACGAGGAAACAAAGATATTTAAATAAGTATTTTCCATGTGGCTTAACCACATTTTTACGATGGCCTTAAACGTCGAAACAGATGTCACTAAAAATAAAAATTTAAATAGCAGAATAAACAATAATAATATTAAATCTAAAAAAAACCTTATTTACGTATCGTCAACAAATAATTAAAAGGCAGTATTAAATATCACGTCAATGACTAGAAATTCTTTCAAGAATCAATAAGTTTTCCCTATTGAAACTCTCCTCACTGACGTAGAATATGTCGAGAATTTGTTCAGGAGCATTGTGTTCCTATAGGGACTGGCAGAACTATTAACATGTTGGTCTTACAACCAGGAAGATATAATAATCTATGATGACGCTGTCTTAGATAATCATCAGGAACAAAGAGACTTACGCGCTCCGAGATAGCGGGGTACTCGATACAGCCTGAAAAAGTGCCTTCACCCAAGTAATGAGACAACTTAAATCCCTATTCATCACTCTAAGTTGTGCACAGTGCAAGCATGACGCGGTGGAATGAGTTGCCTTTTAATATAGGGGTGCAATTTCAAATGGCAAGAAACGTCTTTTTAAACACTAGGGAGACAGAACGACATAATTTTATTTCTATTGTAAACTGGGCTGATGGAAGAAATTTACGCTAAGTAATAAGTCTATGTTATATACGACCGCAAACTGAACATGTAGGACACATAACAAGGACTCTAGCTATGTTACCTTAAATGTTAGTTTCACAACTCACGCCACTCTAAAACGTTACCCCCTCCCAGGGTGTCTGGTGTGAAAAATTGAGGATTTTAATTATTAACCTGGCATCGTGTACACTCTTGATTGCCAAAATGTCACTGGGCAACATCATTGCCATAATGAACTATACAGTTTGAAACATCAATATAACTCATTATTAATAAAACAAGGCGCCATTGAATTCGTTCCATGGTTTTTACTTCAGAGTCCCAACTGTCTAGAGGCAGTGAGACTATGTCATTTCCAATCGTGGTGTTTTGTGAGGCTGAACGTAGTGAAAAGGGGAAGGAGATGGGGAAGTGGAAGGTCGGGAAATACCTGGCTATTCAGATCTGGTTACTAAGCACAGCTAAAGCCATTTCAAGCGACGTTTCCATTCTGAATGGTTGTCTTTTACCAGGACGATACTTAGTATCTACCACTCTGAAACGTGCCGTAAATATATTATATTAAATATTTATTAAATGTGAAACGACATGTATTAATTATGTAAATTTTATTTGCGCACGCCGGGTTTTGAACCCACGACCTCTTATTACGAATGGTGGTATTTCACCAGGTCTATCGACTTAAGGTATTTAATACTCTGGAACATGCCGCAAATAAACTATATGTTATTTTATATGAATTAAATGTGTTATGAAACAAATTAAATAAACTGATTGAAAAATTATCTGCACACGCCGGGTTTGAACCCCCGACCTCTGGAGTCGTGGTCGAGCGTTTTAGCACACAACTACGCAGGTCGTCGTAAAAGCAAATGAAATGAATAAAATATATTTTTAATTAATAAAACAGTTCGAAATTCCTTGGGTTAAATTTAAAAATTGAATGCCAATCATGTTAAGTAGAAAATTGAAAACATCCCGAACCAAACGAGCATTTTTACGGCCATCAAGTGAGACTCAACGATCGGAATAAGCTACGCATAATGTACGGGGATATTTCACGCCACATTTACTTAGACCGCAATAAGGTTCAGCCCCGGGGGATTCCTGCCCGAGGAAGGTTGTTCGTTTCACCCCTTCGCCGTGTATGTACACAGCCTGCCGGAGTGGTTCTTCCTCTGCAGATAGGCAAAACAATCATTGGTGTGATTTATGCCTAACGGATAGCACGGCAGTTGGCGACGAGGCTTGTACTACCGGATCCAGTTTTAGGCAAAATATAGTTTCAAATGCATGATTAATTGGCTAGATTCCTTTTCAGGTTTTAGGGGTAAGAACGCGTCTAATTATAATTTGTAGTAAGGTTACTATGGGGTAGGTTTTCGGCGCTAACCACCACTTTCATTAATCTATTATATGTGTAATGAAACTTCAAACAGATAAATTATACAGACTGCTAATTTTTTTAGATGTTTACATTCCTAGGGAAGAAAATTAGGGGAAAATATTGGTACCTAAATACTAAGACCCGGAATTCTTATCGCAAAGCAGGTCTTGCCGAGATTTAAAGAAAAATATTTTTTTTTAACAAAAAAAGTAATTCGTGTAAAACACTTATTTTAGATTAGTGCACCGTGTTTGAGCTAAATACTAAACACATAAGAGGAGTAATTTTTGGTTGTTGTTAAATTAACCTTATTTAAAAGGTCTGTACTATAAATCTTAGGATTTATAGATTATTTTTAAACAAATAACAACTCTCAGCTTGGTCTTTCTCGAAAACCACGTTATAATCTAAATAGAGTATTTTATTTATAGATTTTTTATTGTTTAAATTGAAGGGCGAAACGACTCTCTCGTTAAATTATATCGAAAATGATACCTAAACAACATATTATACATAATACTTTAACGATGATTTAAAGCTTAAAAATAACATGTTCCCTAAATATCTGCTAAATAATATTATATTTAACGTAAATATTCACAATTATCCTAGGAGAAGTTGTCATGATTTTAGGCTTCCCAAAACGAAACTTGTGTTTACTCAAAACAGCGTGTTTTATAAAGTTCAAAAACTTTTTAATAGTCTTCCAAATGCCTTAAAAGAAGCCTCAAGTCTTGGCACTTTTCGTAGGATTTGTGCTGAATATGTAAAAAAAAAAACCTATGATTCTTAAGATTACTAAGATTTATATATGCTGTATAGGAACCTTATGTGCTTTGTTCTATTATTGTGAAATGTATAAATGTTTTTCTTACTAGATGTGTGAAAAACAAAACAAAACAAACAAAGTTAAAATAATTTTTAAAAATCCGAAAAAAATCATAACAAAGGTCTTTATTTCCTTTGAGGAATATTATAATATTTAAATAATAATGATGATAACGGTAGTAATTTGAGGATAAAGTAGGAGAAATAATTATATATCTGTTTACTTCCGCTAACGAATGAAACCATTATAATACGTTCCTCCGAGCATTAGGATTGGTCCACACTGACTAGAGAACTAGAGCCGGGATAGCATCTCCCCGTAACGTTAAATTGCGATACGATCTCATGTTACTCTCGTTACGGGAGGCGGCGAGGCCGAGAGCTCTTTCATTTAAAAGATTTCTATTGGATTGCTAGAGACGGATAAAGCTCTACAGAGTTAAATTATGTGTAGCGGATTTACAATTTCGTGAATGTATCAACATAAACAAGGATTCGCTGGCGGATTTTTCATTAAGTACATTATAGAATTTCATTTCTGTAACACATTTGTTTCCCGGGTACTTCGAAGGTTACATATTTTAGGGAGATTTTATTTCAGTTTGAAAAATAATATCAACGGTTTGGCTAAAGCCTTACTGAGGATGTTCATGGAAATGAAGTAATTTTCCTGTTTTCTTTACAAAAATATAAATAAGCCAAGAATCATCTAAATGCGGACAATTTTATTTTTAATCGAAAGTATAACATAAACACGCCTACTGTTTAAAAATGGGGCTACGGAAAACGGATTTTAGGCCAATGGCACATTTTTTAATGCTAACGTTTTGAAAAAAAATATGGTTTATGGATAAACCACACTTCATAAAAAATAAAAAATGTTGAAGTTTAAAACGTTAACAGAGACAAATCAACAATGCCACAACATTGGTTCAGCATTATTATCTGTATCAGTATCTGAACACTGTTGGCGCAAATAAAAAATTGACTAAAGTAACGAAGCTTGCAGTCCACAATAAAGTGTTTATACCAACCCTGAGATCCCTGAGGCGTATGTACGGTAAAACCATGTATAACCGTGTTAAAAATGTGGATATCCGGAAAGAATGCAAGGCTGATGTAATCGTAATGAATAGAATCAAGAAAGGGAAGCTTAGATGGTTTGGACATGTTGAGCGAATGAACGAAGAAAGGAATATGAAAAGAATTTATGGCGCGAAAGTGAATGAAAGAAGAAGTCGGGGACGCCCGAGGAAGACCACGATCAATTGAATCAAACACTTGGATCGGGCCATGTGAAGAGTCAGAATAACAGAAGAGTATGTATGAGACGATGCATGAATGTGAATGAAGCAAGAAGTGTGTGCCAAGATCGAGTTATTTGGCGGTCCGTCCTCTCTGCTTACCCCTGCGGCGAAACAGCGTGATGGTTGGTTACTTAAAATATGTATAAAAATTGACTATTTGACTTACAGTGTTTTTGTTCAATTTGTAGAACGTTGATTTTGCATAATTTAAATTTAACTTAATTTAATAAAAATTAAAATTAAAATAAAAAGAATACAGGCCTAAACCGCTTTCGTAAAATGATTCATGTATTCACAATATAGGTACTTAATAAATACTCAAAGATTTTTTTTTATAAACAGGGAAACAACTAATAACAATCGGCTTATATAAATAGTATTAGAATTATAAAATAATATAGGTAAACCTGCCTTTAGTAGGTAATATTTTGTGATCATTAAATAGGTAAAAACAGATTTTGATATTAAGTACCCCACAGGGAAAGAATTTCAATGTAAAAAGGTTTTACAGAAATTATTTATTAAAAAATTAAAAAAGCGATAGTTGTACCTAAAATCATATAAATAAGTAGTTTCTATGTGGTCTAACCTTAGTTTGATAATAATAATAATATTTGGATAATTTGTATAGCGCCGTTTTTGTGAAAAATCACCTCAAAGGCGCTGATAATACTCGTAGATTTGAATGTCGAAACAACAGTCATAAACAATAAAAATAAAAAGTAAAAACCAGCAGAAATTTATTAAATTTAAATTACTTTAAAAAAACAATGATTGTATAACTAATAAATTTATTTATCTTTTTAAAATGGCAGTAAATAATTTTTTGTTTTATTTTGTAGTTGTTGGTCGAAATTATTAAAATCTATTTTTTTACGTGATACAACATGAAGGAACCCTACTGATGATGGACATCTAGCATCCTTTGGGGAAGTGTTATGAGGCGGAAGGACGTAGGTCGTAGAGGGGTGAAAAAAAAAATCCAGGTACATGGCAAGTTAATTACCTGGCTGTTAAGATCTAGTTAAAAAAGCTTTTTATGGCAATTTAAAGGAGCGTTTCGAATGTCCCAACCTTCGTCATCGATCTCGATTATTATTTATGAAAGGATGCCTAAATATAAGAGGTGGTCGTTAGCGCGATGGGTAAGACACTCAGCTAGCAGTCGGACGGATTGTGTTTGATGCTCCCAGCGCAAACCGAGATTTAAAACAAGTTATATCTACTTGACAGCCTCCGCGGTCGAGTGGTAAGACGCTCGACTATGAATCCAGATGTCGCGGGTTCAGACACAGCCTGGGCAAATACATTTTATTCAATAAATATGTGTCATAACACATTTCATTAATACAGAGTATTTTTGCGGTACGGTCCAGATTGGAAGATAAGTCGATCACCTTGGTAAAAGACCATCATTCAGAATCGAAACGTTGCTTGAAATGTCTTTAGCCGTGTTTGATTATTAGATCTGAATGGCCAGGTACTTTCCAACCTTCTTCTTCCCCTTCTCCTTATTTTACCACTACCTCGAGACTCACAACATTTTCCGTTAAGATATGCCATAGTTTCACTGGCTCTAGACGGTTGGGAGCATTTGGGACTCTTGTGCGACATTCACTATAAAATATAAAAAGAAAACTCAGTTAAAAGAACTGTTTTATAAAGAAATTAATAATATTACGAAAAGCTTTAAAGGAAAACTTCACAAGACTTGTGGTAATGTGAAAATCCAGTCGACTGAAAAATAATAGCTAGATTTCAGCTATTTACTCGTTAACAATTTGTTGAAATACTACCTAGAGGCGTATCAATCAATTTCTGAAAGCGTTCGTCAAACAAAACATCAAACCATAGGCAGACAGACTTACGTGCTTTTGATATGACTATTCAGCAAAGCTCAAGCGAGTGTCATTCACTTGAATAAATCATATGAAATTATATATGTCGTGGATGTTATATTCAATATAATGAGCCTCTAACTTGTTTTTTTTATATGCTCGAAAAAAACATTTGAAAAGATTTTTCTATCGAGAATACGGAAAATCTTTTCTATCGGAAATACGGAAAGGCTACAAATAGATATTATACTTTCAGTTGGGTAGTTTGTGAAAAAATAAATTCTGTTAGTGTGTTAAATGTATTTATTTATAATAAATCAAAAAATGCTAGTGGTGGAATTCCATTTAATGATTTAATAAAACAAATTTATAACTTTATTCCACATATTTATTTTTTGACTGTACCGGTTTCAGCCTATCTTCAGACAGGTTGTTATTATCATATGGCTTATATACTATTTTTGGGATGTCAGGGGTGGTAACCCATGATTTTATTTTAATTATATTCATCAGTATTGTTGAATGATTTCACTAGTTACAGGGTATAAGTTACTTTTAGTTTATTATTTTATATACCTATCTAGTATGAATTTTTATTTAAGATGGATTACAGTTGTATTCTATAAATGTGATTTAACGGTGTATTTACATAATAAAAGGTTGGTGAATACTGATTCAAATGAGTTTACTTTAGGTTTTACAATAAAATTCTTTAGTCCTCAGTACCTGGATGGATTTTGGAAAAAAAGTTAACTCTGACAAAAAGCTAAAGAAGTCTCAAACTTGTATCGCTTGAGTCAAGCTTTCTCCTAAATGGACAATTTATTTTAGATGGCGGAAGGGCCACAAAAGTCTTCAGAATCAAACGAGAGACAGAGCATTTGATGCAAAAAAAACTGCATATTTAACTATATTTTAATCAAAGTGTCGCTTAAGCTCTTTTGCCTTTCCGATATAGAAGCTACACTCAGTCGGCCTTAACAATATGATTGTAATTATTTTTATATATTTTTTTATGTTGTTTCTACGAAAATGTAAAATAAATTTTAATTATATTACATTGTAAACTTTTTTTATAAACTTTCACTATTTGATTTGTTTTTACGACCATATATAAAACTGCTCCCAACCGTCTAGAACCTGTGAGACTATGGCATCCCCAATTGGGGTATGTTGTGAGGATGAAGGTAGTGAGGAGGAGAAGGAGATTGGTAAGAGGAAGGTTGGGAAGTACCTGGCTATTCAGATCTGGTCACGAAACACGGCTAAAGTCATTTCCAGCAACGCAACGTCTCGATTCTGAATGGTGGTCTTATACCAGGGCGATACTTAGAGTATCTACCACTCTGGAACGTGCCGTAAATATACTATATATGATTTTAATATGAATTAAATGTGCTATGACACATATTAGTTACATCAAAGTTATTTACGCACGCCGGGTTTGAACTCGCGACCTCTGGATTCAAAAACACTTATCTCAAAAAAATTGCTACGGTTAAGAAAGTAGATTAAAAAGTTGACAAAAAGTGAATGCTTTTAAAAAAACTCCCCTAGTCGAAAATAAATAAAAAACACCATGCAAGCTGCTCATTATTTAAAAGCTTTCACATCTCTGTGGTTGTCGGAATAAGTCTTTTCTCGGTACGTTATAACTCTATAATTGTACAGCGATAAGGGAATGCTGTGAGTTTGAACGAGATGTCAGAACTGCTCCCCAACAAGTGGCAGAATAAGCGAACTCAGTGCCAAAACAATTCGCATTCTACTGAAATGTAGCTGAAACGTATTCGAAATACAAATCAAGAGCTTTGTAAACAAAGTTATATTGAAACACGAAAACTTTGATGGTTGAACAATGTTAATATAATAATGCGAACTATTATAATTCAGGCAGACCCCAAAAATACGACCTTTTAAGTTTTCGGTTTTCTGTTCTGATTTCTTTTAAATTATTTTTAGTGGAGTTTAAAGACTCTGAAAAAAAAGTTATTATTAACAACAACAAAAAAGAAATCATACACAAATACATTCTTTTAATTTTTCACTATTTCACACCAAGTTAAGCGCTTATATTGTGTAGAAAAGAAAAAAAACCTGCTTTCGAGGGTAGGATTTGAGCCCGCGTCCTTCTGATCAGGAAGCGCGCGTCATCCCGAGCGCCACCAAGCCATTGATAGGTGACGACCTCAGAGTAACAATATAAAGAGACCGTACTAATTTGTGACAAATCGTTGACAAACTCGCAAAATATAGCTCTCTCTTTATGCTCGGTTCTATACGCATATGAGAAAAAGAGACAAACAATTGTTGAAACCAATACACGATTTGGGGCGGGCTAAATACCATGTTCGCGATATTTGATCTGCACGAACTTCATTCACGTTTGGAGTGTCAGGCGAACGGACTGTCAAAAGTGCGTAAATAGTTAAAAACTTGAGTTATTTTTTGTCCGATATCTAGCAAAACATCATGGCCATATGTGCTATACTTGGTTGCTTCAATCGAAGTACAAAAGGACCAAAAAACAAACAGTTTTCACACGTATGTACCATAAAAATCGTCTTTTTAGTTAGATCTCAAATATTTAACATTCTAACCTACAAAACAACTAGTAACTTACACCAATATGTAATAAATCTTTGGACTATTCGTTCCAATATAATAAACTTCCGTTTGAAATGAGTTTTAGTGGATTCGTAATATTTTTTAACTTAGAGATATTTACTAGCTGTCACATAAGAAACCATTACAAGGGGGGAATCCCCATATTGTACGGCTTCTGAAAGTATCCCGGTCTCTTTCTTTCTCATGATACTAACGCTAAATTGTTGGCAAACAGATAAAGACAGAATAGTGTTTATCTCTTAGTTATATTTATAATTTCGGTTGCGTCCCCAGATTCAGGGCTATGCCAAAATTGGAATATTATTATTTATTTAATTATTTTTAGATTTCCAAAGGATGAAAAAAGACGAGAAAATCTAATTTCTTTTTCTTTGATTTAACAAATATGTTAATATGAATTCATACGTTTCATCTGGATTTTTATACCCTTAGCTTCTAGTTAATTGTTTTTTTTAAATCTATTGATGTGCACATGCACTATTGTACCCATTTCTGAACCTGTTCTCTGATGATTTATGATAACGATATGCATCTAGATAGTTTTAATTTTGTATACATATTATATATTATTTTCTCCTTGTTAGTTAGAATTATTAGCTTAATTAATTAAGTATGAAGCGCACTTGACGTGAAATATCACAAAAACTGTGCTATATAAGTTCACTGTTATTATTATCTGCATTCGAAATTTCCTTACAAAATAACGCGGGACGGAAAACATCCCTACAATACTTAAAAGCGGTGTCATGTTTTGTGATTTTTTTTGTGTCTCTTTCTCTCTCATGGTGTACGACGTAAAAACGCAGAGAAAGTGATTTATCGCAAATTTATATAGGTAAAAAAAATTGATCTCTCTCCATATATTCTTACTCCAAGGTTAAGAAAATGATTTAACATCTGTTATCACCGTACATTTTTTTTTATTTTACTTTTGTTTGTAAACTATTTTGTTGATGGAACTGAAGTTCATTTTATAATATGTATTATAAAATGTTCTGTACTAATAATTTAATTCGTTTATATTTTTATCTATAAATAAGATTTTAATAATCTTATTGATTAATGTATATTTGAATAAACAAAAAAAATATACAACATTCATTCTTTTTAATGATTTACAACTACCTACTCACAACAAAATACCTAATTTACTTAATTTGTGACAACCCTGTTAGTGATTTTACTCCGAGTTTAGGCCACACCCTTTGGTCATTGCTTGGTCAAAAAGTGCGGACAAAATTTCGCAAAGTTAGGTCTCTAGATATTGTTACTCTAAGGTGACGACTTACTACCCGTCTAACCCATCGGGAATTCTCGCGTGACATATCTTTATATTATTACATTTGCCCATTATTTAGGTAATATCTTGTGTCGGACGTACATGGTCCACGATAAATGTGTAGCATTAAGATTATTTTATATTATTTATAAATGTTAATTAATCATTGTAAATGTATATTTACGGCCGGCCGGCCGGCCTATCGATCTTTGCGTGAGCGGTTCTGGGAGAAAATTAATCTGTCTAACCCTTTCACGGGGGCCAAGTTAATCACCCGGCCAAATAAAATACACCGGGGTGATAACTCGGCCCCCAGCTACACAACTGTTATATTATTATGTATGTAAATGTTAGGATAAGTTAGTTATTAAGCATCAAGCCCCAAAAAACCGGGTATTATTTGTAATTTAAATATTTGTACTTCTTTTGTGAACTTAATAAAAATGATAGAGGGGCGAAATAAAGTTGAGGTGAAAGCTGGTGGAAAGGAGAAGGGGATAGGTTGCTAAAATCTATCCCACAAAATTGCCAGCGACCCGGAAAGAGAGAGAAAGGGGAAACAAAATTCCCCATACAAATCTCCCAAATCCGTGGTCGCGCTCTGGAGCGCAATATTAATTGCGCAAAAACCAGAGGAAGGCAGATCACAAGCATCCTCCGCCAGCATCACTTCACCTTGACTTTTCTTCGCCCTGACATCGCCTTCAACTTGACTCCTGACTTCTCATTGACCATCGCCTGCCCCCCTGGACCGCCTGACTACACCTCTCTCTGGACCAGACCCGCAGCGCAGCACCTTCACTTGAAAGCCGAGGCCCTACAAGCTGAACCCGTCGTCTCCCTTACAACGAGGACGACCCCTTGGAGCACTTCGCAGATCGGGACCGCCCCCTATACAGTTTACTTGTGTACTTGATCACGTCGGGTACATATCTCATGTAATCAAAACTACTTACAAAATCTCCGCAGCTAGCTCACTCGGAGAGTTCTAATCGTGTTTTAGTTCGTTTTAGCCGGACTAGAGAAAACTCGCTTATTTAGATCAAGGGAATTACATACACAAATAATACAGTAAGGAAAATATAAAAATAAAACTAGTAGAAAGTTTATATTTGTACAATTGATTCTACGCTTATAACCTTCTTTGTGGACTCAGTTGGAATTTACATTACTGAATTTAGTGGTATTGTATCAAAAATAGATTAAAATAAGACTCGAAACGAAATTATAAAACATGAACGATACCCCTGGCCCATACGTGGCCCTCTGGATACTCTGGATATGCGACATCTGCAATTCGGAGAGAAAACGAGCAAGATACTCGATCTGCAAGCTCGTCCACCCAGGCAGGAAGCGGTAATAATCACTGAATTGATTACTTAAGAGGATAGATAGATTTTTCAGTTTTTATATTTTTTTTGCGCTTTTTAAAAGTCGCCTGTATCTACAAAAGCACTTCAAAAAAAGTTTTACTATAACACACATTAGATGTATGTATGCTTTATACCACCAAGTATATAAAAAATATTTTAAAAATATATTTTCTTACTTTATAACTCTTCATAAAAGAGCTGTTTTCAATGAATCGTTAATCGACCTCCAAACATTCTTCTTCTGTGGTTAAACGCGAATATTAAAAAAACATAAAAAAATATTTTCTAATAGAACATCTTTTGATCTATACCACGAAATATTTTTGAAATTTTATAAATGACTAAAGAACGATAAATATTATTTTTCAAAAACACGTAAATCAATGAACTTTGAACAGATTTTTATGTGCCAAAAAACTATAAAGTAAGTAAATAAAAAATACAGTTAAATATAACAGTACTTTTGCTGTATAAATTGAAGAAGAAAAAAGTATTTAATTGGTAATTTGCTATTTTACAATACTTAAAAGATATAAAAGCGCTCGCATGAAATAATGTATTTCATAACGCGGGAATATCTCGCCGAGAGTGGTCGTTTCTTGACGCGCTGTTGCGTAAAGTGGTGTGAATAAAGATGTATGTGTTGGTGCTTTAAATGGAATATGTATACCCCGGAAGAAACGAATTCAGACCTTTGATTTTGTTCCAACAATTTAAAGGAAATATGTCAAAAGGACACAGTCGGACATTTATGATTGTACCTTTTAACATATTCCTTTCTATGTAGCGCGTGTAAAACATCAAATTTGCACGTGTTCTCGCAGTATTGCCGATTTATAAAAAAGATCCCATATCTTGGGAAAATTCTAATTATTTCTATTTGCAAATTATTTTCTTTGGTAGTATCTTTTATACGTGAAATAAATTAAAATATTAGACGTCTTCATTTCATATTAAGATAGCAGATTTTTATAGAACTTTGTTGACTATGTCTAATTTTGTAACTGTTAATTCGTGGTGGAATTCCATTTTAATGATTTCATAAAAACAATTTTCAACTTACTTCCACTTATTTAAATTTATAAATAAGTGGAAGAAAGTTAAAATTGTTTTTATTAAAACTTTGTTGACTTTATTGAGATGTATATATTTTTAATTAAACATTGCCATAGATTTTAGTGTTAACTCCATAAAAAAACATTATAATTTACCTCCCCAATCAAACTCATTGAAGCATGTAATTTATCCACCTGTATAAAAATATAAAATATATATTTTAGACAAAATAAGGAATATCAAGGGAAATTCCCCCAAATTATGGGGAAAAAGCAAACTGTGTGGAAACACGAAGACCGTTAATATTGGTTCGGGAATGTTCGTATTTACGAGCGGGATATTGTGGGATAGTGTGTGTTCGATCCAAAAACCGCGAATCGGTTTCTGAATGGAATTGGACTGAATTTAGTGGACTGTAAAAGGCGAGATGGTGCTTAGTAAATGACTTGATTATCTGAGGAACAATTGTAGAGGAATTACGTCATCTTGCTCACCTGATTTGTGTGTCTGCTTGATGGCGGCCAACCTCTCTGTTCCGGTGATAGTGTGAAATGACTTCCAGGGCCGGGCGTGGTCTTGAAGGAGGTACCTCCTTCTCCGGGCGCTAAATGTGAAGTGGGCCGGTCTCGACCGTTCGAATGATACGATCCGAGAGTGGGGGTCAAGTAACAGGCAGATTAATGTATATTTTATACAGCCATGTCAATAGGGCAGGACAGGTTCGCAAAATGACGCATAGGAACCAAGTGAAAACGGGGTAGGATTGAACATCACATTGGAATCCACAAAATGTCAATTCTAGGACCCAACATTCCCCCCCCCGAGAAGAGATGAAAATCTCTTATCTACCAAACGTCGATGATTCACACATTCTCGATTATTGTCAATAAACAAATTAAATCATAACAACCGAAAATGATAATCTCAAAATTATTAATTAATTGTGTAAGCAACCGATATTTAACTTCTATGGAAACTCAATTTGAAAACTCGAATAAACTACAATATAGTCTTCCCGTTGGTTATTGTCAAATCGGTGAGAAACCGTTTATCGAATACAGCTTTGATTGAAACCTATTGTCAAACTAGTGGAAAAACATCATCGTTATTCATTAGAAACGGAAAACACACATCGCTGTCCTGTCCAGTATGTTAAGCGGGATTTCATAGAGTCGTTGCGTTTGAAAACATTTATTTTATTCGTATGCTATTTGCAACATGTACGTATCGAAGACTCAACAGGAGTCATACTAGTATAATAATATAGATAATAGATTATTAGCACAACTCTATCTAATAAGTTCGATCACCTATTTTTAAAATGTGCGTTGCCACCTCCGATTATTAATGAAAATTGGTTTTACTACTACGTTAAACTATTAAACTAATTACTTTATCTATTTACTATAACATTATTCAAAAGAGAAATAAAATAAAGTAGATAAACTATTGACAATCACAGGTTCATGGGACGAAAACAGGCCACATATATCCTCGTCATGGTCGATGAACACTTAGACCGGTAACGGATAAACTTTGACAGCTGGCCGACGAAATGTTCCGTGTGCATTTTAACTATCCCTACATGCACGACTTGATCACGATCAAAATGACATTACTCGATACGCCCCAACTATATGTCTCCAAAATGAGATACGGAAGGGAGGTGAGAACACCAATTGATTTGACGCGTAATAATAACGGCAGATGATATATGTTCGTGAGCCGTTCGATGTTTGTTAGCATCGACGAAATTTGTGCCATTGTCACTAGTGAGACTAGAACATAATCCCCGTTCAGCTAGGAACGCGATCTAACACGCTTAACATGCTGCGGACGTTAAGTCAAATACTATTTCTAAATGTACTGCTTTGGTACTTAAAATAAATAAATAAACACAAATAAGTGGTTAACACTTTTTGTTCCTCTACGCTTTCTTTCTTTTATTGAAGAAAGGGAACACCTAAAATAACATCAATATTGAAAAAAGGACAATCTTCACGAAATTGAGATTGTGACGAATCGCCTATGACAAGTTGTAAATTAAAAGGACGAGCCTTAAACCAAATTATGCAGTTGCTAAGGCGTAAACAAATGACGTTGCTAAGGCGTAAACAAATGACGTTGCGAGCGGGAAACAATCCAAATTGTTACATGTAAACTTAATAATAACGTCCCAGGTCCCGCGTGCAAATAAACCGAACGATACGAATCAATAATTAAATTAGTCGAATTACTTTTTATCACATAGAAATATGGAATGTTGACTATTAGAAGTGATAGGGACATGATGCAATCTCCCACCAACTTTAAGTAAATCAACCGAATTTACAAAAGAAAGTATTAATTTGCGAACGTGATAAGCATTATGATGAATTTCGTAAAAAGAATTATGATGAATTCAGTTTAAAATTATTATGAAAATGCACTTGTTGCACTTTATCTATCCATATATTTAGCGATGAATATAATTATTCGACAATAACAACTCCGAAATTGCGATCTTCTACCTTATGTTGAATGTTAACAATAAATCTGACAATCCAAGTTGTAACTTGTTGTATTTTTTTGTTAATGACGAAAATCTATTTTAAGACGGCTTCATCCCATGACGTCATGGTTGGCGTATGAATCCATGACAAAACGATGGTAGAATTCGTAACGGCGAACAATTTATCAATATTTACAATGTCATTAACAGATTTCAAGGCGTAATCTAAAAGTCGAGCAAGCAATAAAACGTCGCATAATTCTAACCGCGGAATAGAAAGGGTTTTTACGCGACCCGCCTTTAGCTTGGCAATCAAAAGGCGAATATTAACTTTATGCTCCGAGTGCTTGGACCGAAAGTACAACACAGCATAGACATTACCCTTTTCAACGCGTCGGCAAAACCTACTAAATGGTAATTGTTATCAAAACTCGCTACGATATAGCGCGGAATGTCTGTATGTATAGCCGATGTTTACGGCACGGATTGGAATGTCCCACTTCAATCCAGGCTTCCACAACCATTGTAATAAACACTTTGCCGAAAACGTAACGGGAGAAATCCATTCAAGCGAATCGACAATCTTAGCAACCGTTGATAGTATTGACCTTTTCGAATAAGTTATTTGGGAAGTCTTCACCCGGTACGAGAACGAGTCATTTTTGGGCTCCCAAACAATACCTAAAATCTTAATGCTATATCATGATTCAAATCGAAATCTATAGGTACTTCGCGATGTGAAGCTGGAATATCAGACAGTAATTCTGAACAGTTACTAGACCATTTACTCAATTCAAAAACGTCAAGATGAAACAACTCCACCAAATCTTGTTGTAATTTACGCGCCGATTCGAGCGTGGAAGCTCCAGTTAAAATATGTAACGTTCTTACAGCGAGAAAAGGTGCAGAAGCAGTTTCCGTAAGTTACAGTTTGTAATTCAAATTCTTTGATCTCGTGATCAGATGATTCACGCCACAAAATGTGTTGATACGGTCTATCCTCCGGACGAACTAAGATTTGTCTATACATTTTGCAGATATCTGCTGTAAAAACTATTTTATGCGATCTGAACCTCGAAATTAACTTCACAATATCTTGTTGAAGTTTAGGTCCTATCAAAAGTATGTCATTCAATGACTGGTCAGATGTAGTTTTCGAACTTGCGTCAAAAACTACTCGAAGGTTCTTAGTAGAACCAGTGTCTTTAATCACACAATGATGAATAAAATATCTTCCAAACGAAGTTAACGAGCTTGTCACATATATCGTGTGACCTAAAAATTCATATTCTGTCATGAATTTAATAAATGCCGATTTAAAATGTGGATTCCTTGAACATCGACGTTCAAGGTGATGCAGTCGAGATACTGCCGAATGATATGAGTCCTCAATTTCCGATGACTCTTCCTTGAAAGGGAGCGAAACAACGTGCCGTCCCGAAATATTTCTATAATCCTGAGTTTCAAAATTTGGGTCAGCTAAATTCAAGTTTTTGATATGTTTCCAGTCTCCCCGACGAATGGGAGAACTAGGGACATCTGCACAAATACTTGACAACAAAACGAATTCCCCCATTAACCTGCTCATTGGAGCCAGAGGGAACGGATCCGAACATTGACGCGTTCACTCTCTGCGGTGGCCGACCCCTGTCTAATTCCTCGAATAGGAATATTTCGATTAGAACAGTCGAGGCCCAAACGAATTGAGCAGTCATGAGTTATGAAGTTAGCTTGACTTGAAGAATTCAATGAGACGCGGACATCTTGATGACGTCCATCTTTATCTTTTGCCTGTACGACGGCCGTAGATAAAAGAACAGACGAGTTACTTGAGCTAATTAACACCTCGGTGTTTTTAATTAATTCCACCTGCGGCGTGATACTAGTTGATAGAATTGTGTTAATAACCTGAGGCGGCGACACATACCTCTCAACGGTCGGTAGGTCGAAATTATTGTCGTCTGACTTTATCCGATTATCGAAAACCGAATTATAATTAACTTGGATATCATAGTACATTTTCATAAAACATGTATGACGATTCTGTAATTCCTCCATGCCACAATCTTTATTCTGAGCCGTTTCGAGGATCACGTACGACTCTAAGAAATCGTGCCTAACATACTCGATGTACCTGAACTTAACCTGTAGATAATTCTTATCTATAATATCAGCCGAAATTAATGCTTTTAACGAACAATTATAAATTTCAATCAAGGCTGTATTAGCCTGTCGATTTCTTAATGCTGCGATCGCCGCCATTGTAAACGTGATTTTATCGACGTGACAATAAAACCAATTCACGGAATAATAATCAACAATTATTTAGCAACAATGCGACAATCGAGCGCGTGTGGCTTACGTTTTATGTGACAATAAAAACCAATTCACGGAATAATAATCAACAATTATTTAGCAACAACAATACGACAATCGAGCGCGTGTGGCTTACGTTTTATGTGACAATAAAAAACTAATTCACGGAATAATAATCAACAATTATTTAGCGAAAACAAACAACGAATCTTGGAATTCAAAATACGAAATCGAGTGTGTGTGAATCCCGTTTTTATGTGACAATAAAAACTAATTCACGGAATAATAATCAACACTTTGTAGGTTCAACATGAAATCGATGGAAAATAGGTTCGGAAAACAGATAATCAAATCGATTCACCAAGTAGATAACAACAAACGATAATACGATAGTAATCCGGTAGTAATCCGGTAGTAATCCGGTAGTAATCCGGTAGTAATCCGGTTCGAGTAGGACCAAATGTTCGATCCAAAAACCGCGAATCGGTTTCTGAATGGAATTGGACTGAATTTAGTGGACTGTAAAAGGCGAGATGGTGCTTAGTAAATGACTTGATTATCTGAGGAACAATTGTAGAGGAATTACGTCATCTTGCTCACCTGATTTGTGTGTCTGCTTGATGGCGGCCAACCTCTCTGTTCCGGTGATAGTGTGAAATGACTTCCAGGGCCGGGCGTGGTCTTGAAGGAGGTACCTCCTTCTCCGGGCGCTAAATGTGAAGTGGGCCGGTCTCGACCGTTCGAATGATACGATCCGAGAGTGGGGGTCAAGTAACAGGCAGATTAATGTATATTTTATACAGCCATGTCAATAGGGCAGGACAGGTTCGCAAAATGACGCATAGGAACCAAGTGAAAACGGGGTAGGATTGAACATCACATTGGAATCCACAAAATGTCAATTCTAGGACCCAACAGTGTGCAAGTAACAATGTACAATGAACTTTTGATGGAATAGTTTACAAAATACGACGACAGTGACACACACGACAAAAATTATAACTATTTTAGCAAATCTTGATAATATCGTCTGCTCTCTTACACTCTTAACTTAGATTGAGTTTATATTAAAATATACTTTCAGAGATTATGTACAAAAATGATTTGAATCCAAATTCCAACAACACTGAAATTAGTAGGTCAAACACGACCTTATCGCTCGATGCTCTCCTCCAGAAAAAGGTACCGGCCTCTCCCGAGATTATCGGTGGTCCCCGTATGTGATAAGAACCGCCTTTGAGACATTACCAAAGTTGCCAGTAGATGAAAAGAAAATAAAAATGGGGTAATCACCGTAAGAATTATCGGGGTTAAAAGTTTACAATCACGAAAATATCGTTTCATAACACCATTCAAGCAAATCAAATGTCAAATCGTACGATTTCGGCCGCCATTTTTCGTATCCATTTGTTGTCGTCAAATTCACCATTGCTTATATGGACACGGCTTGCAAATGACAACGTATCGTTATATACGTACGATATGCACCGTTGGAAAATCGAAACCAAATTTAAATGATTCCGAGCATATTGTAATATTCTCGTATTGCATACGAGAATATACGGAGTTCGTTAAATCTTCGTTATTTATGGACGCCTTTTTAAAAATGGAATGAATTGTGAAATATGTACGATATACGCGGTTTTCAAAAAAACGCCAGTATGAAATGGAGTCCAAAAGACACCAAAATATATGTACTTTGCAAAATAAATTATATAACCAAAACATGATTTTTGGCTTATTTGGTTAATTTCACTTTATTGTATGACTAAAGATACGTGAATATTCGCAACGTTCTTGCTTATAAACCTACCATAAGCAGTGTTTGTCGAAAGGATGCGAAGTGGAAGGTTGCTAAAAGTGTAGCGGGATGTATATATACAATGAAAATGATATACTAACTTTGTATACGACCAAAGATTTTATTTGAATTTTTATGACCGACCGGTTTCGTTTAGCCTAACCCTTATCAGGATACAAAATGAAACTAAACAAAAATACATAGTGTTAGTTATTACTATTACATGCAGAGGAAAAACACAATATAAAAAGAGAACGGTAAGAAAACGAAATAATAACATTTAAATTATAACAAAGGAACAGAGAGTGAATCAAATAATGAGTCGAGCCATGTGAAGGGTTAGAATAACAGAAGAGTATGTATGAGACGATGTGTGAATATGAATGAAGCAAGGAGTATGTGCCAAGGCAGAGTTGTACGGCAGTCCGTTCTTTCTGCCTACCCTTGCGGGGAAACGGCGTGATGATTAGTTGGTTAGTTTTATTATTGCCTTCATATTTATACGCCTTTTAATATATAGGATTTGATTATGTTGTATTTTTAATAATGGAGAATTTTTCTCAATGATTTATTCCCCGTAAATATATGCATATAGATTTGTTTTAAAAAAGAGTTAGTTCGGGTTTTCGCACTATTTTTGTATTTACGTTCAGAGTTAAAAATGAGATTTTTTGTACTTTTTATTGAAAAAAACGCGTAGGTACCGACGTATCACCACGTGTCCGTAAGGAGTAAACACTCTCATAAAAACTCTCGAACAACTCAGCTTTCTTAATTTTTCTGGGTCTTTTTATGATCTCCCCCCCAACTACCCCAAAGTGAATAAACCTACGCCATCTTCTCAGACCCTCCGTCACGTTTTCCGCTAAAGAAAATATGAGCATAAAATTATGAAAGCCGTCAAACTTGCCGCAGCCAAAGTGACTTTGCATCCCGGATCCGGAACTGACGCTGTATAATGTTGTATACGGCGACTTCCGCCGTTAGGAATAGGAAATTCAACTGCAGTAAAGTTAAGCAGCGAGTATCTGAATTATAAAATGCAATCTACATATTATAAGCGGCGCTTACACTAGAGGCGTTATATATATTTAGCAAACTTGGGGATTGTGTGACTCAGTGAAGTACTCGCTTTCCTCAAGTGATGATATAACCCTTTAAATCTCAACCCATCAAACTAATTGGTTAAATTTTCCTTCACAGTAGTAGAAGCCTTTGGAATGAGCTGCCCTCTTATATACGGGCGCTATTTCAAAGGCCAACTTCAAGGCAAAATTAAAGGAAAAACTTTATATTCTTACCAACTTAATTTTACTAAATAATTTATCCATCTAAAAATATTTAATTTAAAGTACAAACAAAATATCAAAATTTCATTCTGTATTTAATTTGTTATTTTTTATTATTAATACCGCACAAGAGGCCCAACTGCTCCCAACCTTCTAGATCCAGTGAGACTATGCTATCCTCAATTTGGGTATATTATGAAGCTGAAGGTATTGCGGAGACAAAGTGGATTGGAAAGACGAAGGTTGAGAAGTACCTGGCTATTCAGAGCTAGTCACCAAATACGGCTAAAGCCATTACAAGAAACTTTTCGATTCTGAATTGTGGACTTTCACCAAGGCGGTACTTAGAGTATCTACCACTCTGGAACGTGCCGTAAATATACAATACATTATTTTATATGAATTAAATGTGTAATGATACATATTGATTAAACAAAACATATTTTCCCACGCTGGGGTTTGAACCCTTGACCTCTAGATTGGTAGTCGTGCGTCTTATCACTCGACCACGAAGACCGTTAAAGTTAGTTTGTACGACAACATAAATAATACATTTGTTTTTCAATCTTAAGGCCTCAGGCAGTAAAAAAAAATATATAAATCGCTACTGTTACTGACAACAATGGCGACCTTTGTAAAGACTGTGATTGGCTAGAAAAATACATCAGAATTACATCCTGACGTATTTGTATGCAAGTGCATTGCACCCAGATCTGAATGGGTTACGAAACAGTGCGGTAAAATTTATTTCATATCTAATAAAGCATATTGTACAATGTTAGGTTTCACTATTTTTTATAATGATAAAAAATATATATTAAAATGAAAATAAAAACTTTGTATAAGACAACAGATTCTATTTTTATTTTTATGATCGACCGGTTTCGCTAAGCCTAAGCATCATCAGAGTACAAAATTAAACTAAACAAAAAATACATAGTGTGTGGTCATATATATTCAGGTAGAACACAAACTAACTAACTAACCATCACGCCGTTTACCCGCAGGGGTAGGCAGAGGGGACGGACCGCCATACAACTCTGTCTTGGCACACACTCCTTGCTTTATTTACATTCATACATCGTCTCATACATACTCTTCTGTTATTCTGACTCTTCACATGACCCGATTCAAGTATTTGATTTACTTGATCGTGGTCTTCCTCGGGCCTCCCCGACTTCATCTTCCATTCACTTTCGCATCATATATTCTTTTTTCACACTCCTTTCTTCGTTCGTTCGCTCTACATGCCCAAACCATATAAGCGTCCCTTTCTTGATCCTATTCAGTACGCTGGTAGAACACAATATAAAATAAAACGAAAAACAGTCAGAAAACAAGAGAATAACATTTAAATTACAACAAAGGAACGGAGAGAAAGAGACAGATAATATGAAACGAAAGAAGCAAATCGTCAACTGAGAACGCGATAAAAGAATAATAAGAAATTGTATGAGTTTACGGGAAATATACCTGATATTTGAGTATATATAACCACACACTATGTATTTTTTGTTTAGTTTAATTTTGTACCCTTAGGCTAAGCGAAACTGGTCGGTCATAAAATATCTAATAAAATCTGTGGTCTTGTACAAAGCTATTATTTGATTTGCATTAAATATGTCAAACCACAAAGTGATTGATTTTTTACGAAAATGTATACTGATATTTAAAAGTGATGCCAACTGTTTTTTTTGCGAAAAATTTATAATATTAACGTACTTAGGTAATGGGTTATTTAAAAAATGTGGTTTCTCATCATATTTCACTAATCGTCGGGCGGATAAATCAAGGAAAAAACAAAGGCATTAATTACAAAATGAATTAAGCCTGCCAAAAGTTACCCGGATCAAGACAAAAAAGTGCAAACGAGATCCGAAAGCAAGAAAAAATAACGAAAGCCTCATTAATCATTCCATCGGCGTGATGAACCAGTGGCAGGAGTTTCCTAGGAAACGGCCACTACCTTCAACTAGTTAGCGAACCGTCAGACGGCGTCAGGCTTGTCGTCTAACATGTCCATTAAACCGTTAATTTCGTTAAAGTTATTTATTTATATGACCTTTTACATGAAAATACAGCATTTTATATTAACGTCCATTAAACCGTTAACGTTAAAGCCTTTTTTACATGAAAAAAATACAGCATTTTATATTAACGCTACATTAAGGGTCAGCACTCAAGAATGACTCTAAACATCACTTTCTAGTATTCCAATACAAGCAATACTATAAATGATTTATTTGTAAATTTTCCATGGGTAGTTAAAAAAATGTCTGAGGTTTTTTTAACAACTCCACAGGAGGCCTTGGGGAAAACAATTTCCTCAGGGCCTATGAATCTTTTTAAATGCTGTGTGGAGGTGCAAAGGAAAGGAAGGAGTGAACTTGGGTCGAAGAGGCCCATGTTATTTTAACACAGAGGCCGGCAAATCGTTCCATAGCCGAGCTGTTGAACATAAAATAAGTCGTAAAATGTCAACCGTGTGTACAAATGTTGGGCGCGCGTTTGGTCCTGACTATGCACCGGCATGGAATGAACAGATGAGCATCTTCCATTGAAATACCTGTAGAACAAGGACAGCATTCCCACCTGACGTCTGTGCCCAAAAGTTTATTTTTTAAGTTTCCAGTGAATACATTTTTTTACTGAAACTCTTTAAATTCTATGAAAAACATACTCAAATGTCAGTAAAGATGCAGTTTGAAAACCAACAAATGCATTTTTTTAAACTTTTAACTTAAATTCTAGTGTGCATTTCATAAATAATGTAAAAGATTACTGTTTAAAGAATTGTGTTCATTTAAAGACATTTTTTCTAACTACCCGCATGGAATTAACAGATGAATAATTTGCAATTTTGCTTGTACTAGAAAGCCAAAAAGTGTATATTTTTAGTAAGATCTTTAGTAAGATGTATGAAGAAATAATGTTTAATACAAATAAAAAACATAAACTAATTAAAGATACTACATAAAACAAAAAATACTATATTATGTAATAAAGATAAAAGAAGT
This sequence comes from Drusus annulatus, assembly GCA_022651775.1. Lineage (NCBI taxonomy): Eukaryota > Metazoa > Arthropoda > Insecta > Trichoptera > Limnephilidae > Drusus > Drusus annulatus. The sequence continues at coordinate 458,063 of JAGWCC010000023.1, forward strand.
CAAGTTCAAGGAAGTGAGGAGGGAAAGACGATGGGGAAGATGAAGGTTGTAAAGAACTTTGCTACTCAGATCTGGTCACCAAACACGGTTAGAGCCATTCCAAGCAACGTTTCGATTATGAATGGTGGTCTTTCATCAAGTATCTACTGCTCTGGAACGTGTTGGCTGCAAATATACTGTATATGAATTCAATGTGAAATAATACACATGAATTAAATGCAATTTATTTGTCCACGCCGGGATTTGAACCCGCAACTTCCAGATTCGTAATCGAGCGTTTTAACCACTCGACCACGGAGGCCTGCTATGTATAAATATGTCTACCGACGCAGCATAATTATTTGCCTACATTAGTAATCTTATAAATTAGGCAATGACGAGTAGGTACTCGTGGTAGTTAATCCCAGAAAAACTGCACTAAAACATATCGTAATTTCTAATATTCCGTATAGGTATTCCAAAATGAATCACTGCAAGCAATTCTAGACAATCAAATACAGTCAGTGAAAATCCTTCTGTTTGATAATTTAAGCACCATTAAATTATTTAGCAGATAAATATAGTGTAATGACTTTACTGGAATATCCATTTAAAGCTTAAAGCGTATTTTAATACTCTTTCTAAAGCTTCTACATGAATATTGTAATGTAAGTTCCAGAAAGAAGAGTTGCACTCTCGTTAGCTTTTAAAGAAAACGAAATATAATATAACAGCTTCATACACTTGATATTAGTTACTTATATTGACCGGTCGGTAGCTGAGTGGACAAACGCGTCGGATTCCCACCCGGGTCTCGTGCGTTCAATTCCTCTGCTGGCTAAGTCCTCCATCATTGCACAAGCAACATCTTCCGCTTTTTATGATGGCAGTAGGAGTTTTTCAAATATTTTCAGGTTATTCGTAACCCGTGAATGTTTGTCTTTCTTTTTAACAAAAAGAAGAAAAGAAAAGAATTACTATTTTTTTATATTGTTATAAATCTTAAAATTTGTAAGCATTTACTATGTAAGTAGTTGGTTGAAATCACAGAGAGGTATGAACATATAACAAAAAAATAATTTACAAAAAAAAAAAACGATTAAATAATAATAATACTATACACAATGGTTTACATTGCTAAATAAATATTTCAAAAATATTCTAACTATTTTTTTTTTATCGAAGGAAGCAATCACTTTGTTGCTTGACATTATAATTTAAATAAAAAATGTTTTAGTTTTAAGCCACTTTATTTATACACATATAACATTCGACCGGTTTCGGTTAAACTTAACCTTCTTCATGAAAGTATATATATAAACTATATAAGTTAATAAAAATGTTATATGTGTATAAATAAAGTGGCTTAAAACTAAAACATTTTTTATTTAAATTATTATTTTTTTATAGAACATCTGAATACAATTCTGAGTCTACATTTTTTAAATAGTGGTTATGTATATAACTGCACATGATTGCTACTCTTGTTCATACGTAAATGCATTATTTAGTTGAATTGATTATTCGTCCATTAGTCTTTACAGCAGAGCGATAAGTCCGTTGGACACATCGGCATCCAGCCGCATAGAAAACTTTCGATTGACGTCCAACTTGTCGTCAAACACGTCTGTAACTATTCAATATCATAATCCTACCAAAGGGCCGCCCACAAAATAAGTCAGGTAATTAGAGGGGAGGGGGAGGTGACGTCAAAGTGACTGTGTCATAAAGGAGAGAGAGGAGGTTCTGCCGAATGTGCTGTAATGCCAAATGTCATGTTGGGCATCAAATGTAACCTAGCCTCCCTATCTCAGAAAATGGAGTGGAATCTCAATCATATTGGGGGATCCTTGGATGTAAATAATAAAAAAAAATACTTTATAATAATCACACAGTACATTTCCTAATATTAAGGTACGAGTTTTTTTAAATGAGAGAAAGAAAACACTCATTCACAAATTAGGAGTGTTTATTTTAGTCTTAAAGTCGACGTTTCATTTGTTGACAATAATTACTTTACTTTATTATAGATTTGCCTATCGTACCGTAGTCGAGCTATAGAGCAATCCCCTCGTAGTCCGTCATAGCACGGATATCGATTTCGCGAATTCACTAACGATAGCGCTTTGCCGTAATTCCATACAAAGTTAAGTTAATAGTTGGAAAGCCAGTTGGACATTGCACGTTGCGGTTGACCGTAATTTATGAACACGTGGTCAGTAAATAAATTAAGATACGAGTAAATACAAACATTCAAGAGTTGCGGATAACCTACAATTTAATGAATTCTTCCCAATGATCGCGAATGGTTGAAAATATAGCTAGAGCTAAGGATGAAAATCTGAGCTTGCATGGATTGAACTCGCAGAGTCTGGGTGTGAAATTAACGCGTTGGACCACTACCTTATGAACCGGACAATTAGAAGGCAAAAGAAGGATAAAGGCTTAGAGTATATAGAGTGGTACCTATCCAAGGCAGCGTAGTCAGTTGTTGATGATTTTTGCCGGGGTCGGCAGACCTGAGCGTGGCTAGGTCTAGGGCTAGGATATTTATACATCCATTCATAGCACATGTCGACAAAATGTTTTTATTTATTCGTATAACCAATTTTTCACAGTATTGTCATCAACAAAAATAAAGCATTTAACCTAAGAAAACCGTTTAGTTGTGTCGAGTTTAGTCGCATATGAAAACATCTGGGCGGAGTACTCCCGGATACGCGGGAGACCAAGATCATCCTTACAGTAAATAAAAGCGGTGTCTTATTTTGTTGTCTCTTTCTCTCTCGTGGTGTACGACGTAAAAACCCGGAGAAAGTGATTTATCGCAAGTTTGTATAGGTTGGGTAAAAAGAATTAGCTCTCTCTAAATACATTGTTACTCTAAGGGTAAAGGCTTACTTACTAAGGATAATAAAATATAATAACAACTTTATTTAATGAGGAATATAATAGTTTATTTACATATATTAAGAACGAGAGAGAGAGTAAGAACCGTTGTTTGTAAACAAACCATTGTATTCCTAACATACAAAACTCTATATTTAATAGTAAAGTTTTTATATGTTTTTGCTTTAGTAGCTGTTTAAAGTAAAAAAATTAAATTAAAAAATATTTTAGTTTTAAGCCACTTTATTTATACGCCTATAACAATTCGACCGGTTTCGGTTAAACTTAACCTTCTTCAGGAACTTATATATATAAACTTATATATACATATATATATATATATACGTTATTGAAGAAGGTTAAGTTTAACCGAAACCGGTCGAATTATTATATGTGTATAAATAAAGTGGCTTAAAACTAAAATATTTTTTATTTAAATTATAATGTCAACCTACAAAGTGATTGCTTCCTTCGATAAATTAAAAAAAATTAATACTAAAGTTTATTTAAGATCTATTAAACTCAAGTGGGTTTTATTTGCCGACACAGAGAGAGCGTTCCAAGCCACTACACTACGGGTATTGTTTTATCTTTAAATAAAAAATAATAAAATTCCGAAAATAATGCAAGTAATGCTTTTATAGTTAATAGCACACCTGTTATTTTTATAGTCAAGTCCCAACTGTCTAGAGCCAATAGAATATTGCTTCCTCATTTGGGAAGGAGACGGGGAAGAGGACAGTTGGAAAGTACCTGGCTATTCAGGTCTGGTCACCAAACACGACTAAACCTTTTTCAAGCAACGTTCACGGAGGCCAAGTGGTCGAGTGGTAAGACGCTCGAATACGAATCCAGAATTCGCGGGTTCAAACCCGACGAACGCAAATAATTTTTATTTAATAAATATGTGTAGTAACATATTTAATTCATATAAAATAATATATAGTATATTTGCGGAACGTTCCAGAATGATAGACAGAAAGTATTACCCTGGCAAAAGAACACCATTTAGAATTGAAAACTTGCTTGAAATGTCTTTTGCCGTGTTTGGTGACCAGATTTGAATAGCCCAACCTTCCTCTTCCCCATCTCATTCCCGTCCCCACTACCCTCAACCTTTACAACATACCCAAATGAAGGAAGCCATAGTCCACTTGCTCTAGACGGTTAGGAGCAATTGGGACTCTTGTGCGGTATTCATCATAATTTATTTCTTTTTAAATGGCGTCAATTTGATAGTTTAGTTTAGTGGAATGAATAATTAATCAATCGAATAGGCGTTTGCTTAAATGTCTCGAGGCCAAACGTCACCAATAATTAGCGTGTATCGTATAATTCTACCATATTTCACATCAGCGTCGGGTCAGCCCTGAATACTGAGAGATCTATAATATCGCATTAGTTAATTCAAATTTGAAAACAGGCTGTGTCGGCGAAGTAATGGGCCCCAGCGACTTCACCTGAATTACAATGGGTCCCCGGTGAAGCGGGCTCGAAGCGGGGAAGTAGCGGAGCAACGAAGCGGCGAAGTCGACCCTCGCGAACAAACCCATTGTAGAACGAAATCACATGTCATTTTCACATGTCGACCTTTGTCTTGAAGCTGTATTAACTTCGCCGGGGGGATTCATGTACTCGGCGGAGCGGTGATGAAAGCTTTACGGAGGCTGATAACTTGTTACGTCGGGTGGTTAATCAGCGGCTCGGGGAAGAAAAATAACTTCGAGATGGTCTCGGGGTTGAGTTAACCCTTTACTCCCCGACGGGATAATTTAAAACTTCATGTATTTTCTATACCAAAAAAATATTTTTGACATATTGGACATTATTGGACATTTTGTACGTAGACCAGTTTTCATCTCTCGTTTACAAACACATTCCATTAATGGAGAACTGAACGCTGTTGGCGCAAATAATAAATTGTCCAAAGAAGCGAAGCTAGCAGTCCACAATGGAGTGCTTATACCAACCCTGATGTGTGGCAGTGAGGCATCGGAACTCGCATAGGAAGGATGAAAGTAGACTGAATGCTGTAGAAATGAGATCTTTGAGACGTATGTGCGGTAAAACCATGTATGACCGTATTAAAAATGTGGATATCCGGAAAGAATGCAAATCTGACGTGAGCGTAATGTATAGGATCAAGAAAAGGACGCTTAGATGGTTTGGGCATGTAGAGCGAATGAACGAAGAAAAGAGTGTGAAAATAATAAATGATGCGAAAGTGAATGGAAGAAGAAGTCGAGGACGCCCGAGAAAGACATGGCACGATCAAGTAAATCAAATGCTTGAATCGGGTCTTGTGAAGAGTCAGAATAACAGAAGAGTTTGTATGAGACGATGTATGAATGTAAACGAAGCAAGGAGAGTGTCCCAAGACAGAGTTGTATGGCGGTCCGTCCTCTCTGCCTACCCCTGCGGAGAAACGGCGTGATGGTTAGTTAGTTAGTTAGTTTACAAACACTAATACCAGGGAACCAATTTTACTTTGACCTGTGACATGGTTAGTCGAGTTATTTTAGTGCTTGTTTGAAAACATAATTATTGTGATAATGGTATGAATAAGATTCAGGTATGTGTGGTTTTGTATATTATTATTTTAATGAGTTTTATAATTTCATCCAATAATGTTAGAAATTGAAGGGTGTTAATAAAAATAAAATAAATATGCAAATTTTCATATTTTGTATTTGTTTCATTGCCTGACGATACAAATATGTACCGGGTGAATTTTTCTTATGAGGGGTTTTTTGAAAATTAAAAAAAATACGGGAATGATTTCTGTGAAAGTCCGCTTAAACTATTTTCAGGGATCAAACGGTTAATAAGTGTATTTAGTAAAGCCTTCTGTAGCCTAACAGTTAGAGCGCTTGTTCGATGTGCTGAGGAATAGTGGTTGACTTTCTTCGATGTTTGAGGATGTGATAATCACACTAGTAGGAAACTCGAAATCAATTATGAAAATAATAACAATTTTTTTAACTTTACAAATTTGAGCATACCCATTATTTTAATTACTGTGATTTTTTTGTTTTAAAATTCATCTTAGTAAGAAGGCACGAGGTTACAATGGAATATAATAATAATAAGAGTAAATTTATATCGCGCAGTTTAGTGATCAGTTCAACTCAAGCACACTTTACACTAAATTACCAAACCTTATATAGTAATGCGAAAAACACTATAAAACAGTCTGGTTAGTAGCTGAGTGGACAAACGCGTCGGATTCCCACCCAGGCGACGTGGGTTTCTGTCCTCCATCATTGGTAGTAAGAGTTTTTCAAATATTTTCAGGTTATTCGTAACCCGAGAACGTACGAGCATGTCTCTCTTTAAAAAAAATATAATGGTAAAAAAGTTTAAAAAAAAAAGATTTGTAAGCAAATTAAAACTATCATAAATAAAGAAAAAATAGTTCAGATATGGGTATAACAGTGTACGAGCATGTTTTCATCAAAAAAACTATTTACTAGAAGTTAAGGTTATAAAAAATCCACATTAAAGTGCGTATACTCGTACATATCAACAAATAAAAACATAAATAATGTTAGAAAATATATTTTTTAAATGATTTATCAATGGTACGCATAATAATAATAATATTTGGACGATTTGTATAGCGCCGTTTTTGTGAAAAATCACCTCAAGGGCGCTGTACAGATCTTACTTTCTATCGTTACATACTAATTCCTAGCTTAAATATGAAAATATACAGGAACATACCTACCTGGCAGGTCCCATCAGATAGACACAATTATGAACTTAAAATTATGATTATTATTTATTATTATTATAATTTTTTTTTTTTTTTTTTTTTTTTTTTTTTTTTTTTTTTTTTTCCGATTTAGGGCATGGGGGCGAAATTAAAAGAATGGACTTTCTGAATTTGTCATACAGTACAGCATGTTAGCATTTACATCTGAGTAGCTTAAAAAAATAACGAACCGATATGAAAAGCATGCAACCTTTTTTTAAATGTGATACCACACAAAAGTTTCCTTGGAGCCAGTGAAACTATGGAATCCATGTTTTTGAATGGTGTGAGGCTAAAATAGGTGGAAAGGAGAAGAAAAAGGCGAAGACGATGGTTGAAAGGCCTGGCTATTCAGATCTGGTGACACGTTTTTATTTAGTCGCGTCGGTATTTGAACCCAAAACTTATGAATCCAGAGCGAAAAAACCAGGTAAAGGTCTTTACCCTACAGTGGGAAAACTTCCAATGAAGATACGATGTTTAAAGAATACATGAATTTGAAGTTAGCAAACTCTACGATTCTATAATCTAGAAAGTAAAGTGTTTCAATTATAGTATGGAAACGTTGAAAAAAGGGGGAATACAGGGAAAATGTGCTGTTGATGACCTGTTAAAGGTACGTCGGCTTGCTGCGGCTCCGGACGGGCGGATAAAGGAGATGTTAGTGGGCCCATGTTGCCCATGTTGCTAGAGTTGACCTAAAAAGGGTTATTTCAGGATGTTGCTTTTAGATCATATTTACCCACCCCGTGTTGCCTGTTTGTTTAGAACGGAAAGAGGCTCGCAGGAGTTCATAAAAAAGACTCAGATTTATTACAAAAATGAAACGTTTATAAGTAGGTGCTTTGAAAGGCTGTGTATCTAGGACATCCTGGGTGGAAGTGCTTATGGCTGAAATATCGATGACTTTATTTTTTGAGAATTCAGAAGCAAAGTCAAACTACAGTTTCGCACAATGTTTTAAAAGGCTCACTTATCATGGAATGAACGTAAAAAATGCAGTAAAATTAAAACCTTTATTTTTTATTGTAATAGTAGTTAGTACATAAATACAATAATAATAATAATATTTGTATAGCGCCGTTTTTGTAAAAAACAATCACCTCAAGGGCGCTGTACAGATCTTATTTTCTATTATTACATATTAATTCCTAGCTTAAATAAGAAAATATACAAGAACATACTTACCTGGCAAGTCCTATCAGATAGACACAATTATTGACTTAAAATTATAATTATGATTAATTTTATTTTATTATTATTATTATTTATTTTTTCCGATTTAGGGCATGGGAGCAAAATTAAAAAATGGACTGGTATATCGTTTAATCCTTATAATTTCTAGTTTTCTGATTTATTTATTAAATATTGTACATTATTACCTTCGTAATTGAGAAAATGCTCGTGCTTAGAGAGGGAGTAATATGATGAGTTACTTTAATGATTAAAAAATGTACTATTTTTATTATTATTTATCTTGGTAAATAGAAATTTTAAGGGTTTGGTCTGTGTCTATCTTACAAGGAAATTCCTGTGTCGAGACAGACGGAGAATGCACAAATGATATAATAAGGTGGAACTTTAATAGTGATAAATATGTTTAAAGACCTAAACAAGAAATAAAGCAAGTTACTAACTAACTAACTAACCATCACGCCGTTTCCCCGCAGGGGTAGGCAGAGAGGACAGACCGCCATACAACACTGTCTTGGCACACACTTCTTGCTTCATTTACATTCATACATCGTCTCATACATACTCTTCTGTTATTCTGACTCTTCACATGACCCGATTCAAGTATTTGATTTACTTGATCGTGCCATGTCTTTCTCGGGCGTCCTCGACTTCTTCTTCCATTCACTTTCGCATCATATCTTCTTTTCACACTCCTTTCTTCGTTCATTCGCTCTACATGCCCAAACTATCTAAGCGTCCCTTTCTTGATCCTATCCATTACGCTCATATCAGCCTTGCATTCTTTCCGGATATCCACATTTGTAATACGGTCATACATGGTTTTACCGCACATCCGTCTCAAAGATCTCATTTCCACTAAGCAAGTTAGATCCTATAAATGAAAATAAAAAGATCAGATAATAATTTGATCAGCCGAAAAGCATAATGGTTACGTTGTTGTGCTTGTCAGCTGATCACAAATTAATAAAAATGAAATAATAACTTTGTATAAGACCACAGATTTAATTTTATTTTTTATGACCGACCGGTTTCGCTTAGCTTCAGCATCATCAAAACATAAATAAAGGTAATATACCTTATATTGGACAACTGGATAAATTGAACTGATTGTAAAGAATATTTATTGTTTTAAATTTTATTTTGTAAAACTCCATTTTAATTTTTAGGTTTTTAATATTTTCTAAAAAATAATTATTATAATTTCAAATTTAAAGAAAAACGATATTTAGCCAAAAGTTCTGCTAGGTAATTATTTTTACGCGTGACAGCTGTTTCGCCTTCTGAAGGCATTATCAAACTGTGGGGAAGCCACATACAGACGGACTATTTATCTATTATATAACGAACAGGAATTAATATGTAATAATAGAAAATAAGATCTGTACAGTGCCCTTGAGGTGATTTTTTCACAAAACGGGGCTATACAAATCATTCAAATATTATTATCATTATTAACAAATATTTAATATTATTATTAACTACCAATGTTCCCATTAAATTTTAAAATTTGAAATAATAATAATTATTGTTTAAAAAATATAAAAAACCTTAGAATTTAAAATATAAAGAAAATGACTATTAATTTTAATGGATTTCTGGTGCTTCTAAATTGTTTAATCTGTTCCCAAGACATTTTTTTGTTTAGTTCTATTTTGTACCCCGACAATGCTTAGACTAAGAGAAACCGGTCAGTCATAAAAAATAAAAATAAAACCTGTAGTCTTATACAAAGTTGTTATTTCATTTTCATTAAATATGTCAAACCATAAGATGATTGCTTTCTACGAAAATATGATCAAAATTTGTCTAGAATCGGCGTTAAAGGTGACCATTAAAATAACCAATAAACAAAATGGCGTTAATCATTGAATTGTGACGATGTCAAATAAGACGTAACGAAAGTTGAAAACACCTCGAACGAAGTATAAAGTATTTCACACCGCACAGTGGCGCCGTGCAGTATAAGTTGAACAAACACGTCAAGTAGGCACTGTCAAGTATTCTGCTCAGAAGTGCGCCCGGCTTTTACTTGCAGCTTTAGCTGCGGCCTCAATAGCACTCTGAAACGCCAACAACTTTACTACTGGAACTCCTCAGAGGAAATAACACCACGGAACAAAAAAAAACATTAGTTAGAGACCTTTTCAGCCTTCCTCGGCGGTGGCTTTAAATAGTTGCGCTTTGATACGTTTTAACTTTTCCGTAGCTCAAAGTTAAAATTAAATGTACAACCCAAAGGGGGTGACGAAATAATAATAATAATATTAAATAAAACGATAACTTTTTTGAAATAACACTGTTTTATTTTGTACCCTGATAATGCTTAGGCTAAACGAAATTGGTCGGTTATAAAAATAAATAAATAAATTCGTGATCTTATACAAATTTATTGTTTCATTTCATTAAATTTGTCAAACCACAAAGCAATTTCTTTCTATTAAAATATAATAAAAATACTTGACTATTTTTTATAGTGCCATTTTTGTGAAATATCACCACAAGGGCACTCTACAATACCTAAAAACTATGGTTAAATTTATCATGAAACTATCGAAAACCTAAAACTATAGCTACCTTATTGATATTTACATATGTCGTGGGATGTAAAAAAGTTTTAATTTTTTTGTTTAGCAGTAGATCGAAAATTTTCCGATCACTGCATGAAAATACATTACTACACTGGCAAGTTTAGATGGTAACTAACTGCAGGACCCTCTCTGAACTTAGTGTCTGATGTTTTCGCTTTAGTTCCTTCAACCTTCCGATAGCCGATGACATTGCTGGTCTATATTGATTGTCGTGAATCAGAATCTTCAGGAATACACAGTTTCACAGAGCCATTCCGTTAATTGACTTAAATACCATCCAGCACAGCTTGAACTGGATTCTTTCGGGACACTTAAGTCAGTGAAGATTTTAGAGGTGCTCTGAACTATGGGAATATTTTGATACGACGGTAAGCTAATAATAACTAGTTGTAATTTGTACGTAGTTACCCCCATTTGACCTTGCTTATTTAAGCGTTGTCGTGACATACTTTGACGTAATTTGTTTTCGGTAATACTTAGAGAGAAGTACGTATGTTCATAATACTTCAGTATTTTTTAAATCTAAGATATCAAAACGATATCAAGACATTAGAACGCCCTACGGAATGATTTTAATTTCGCAGTGTTATTGCCAGAGTTCTAAAATTGGAGAAAAAAACAAAAGCTACTTATTTATTATTTTTAATTTTTAAAGTTTTAATTCTAGGTCTAAAACTCGCCTTTTCTGTGAGCAATACAATCGAAGTACTAATATATAATTTTTTTACATTATAAAATTATTCATTTATTTCATTTCATGATTCTCTGGGTCGTAAATCTTGTTATTCGCGGCAGATTATATTGGGTTAATTGATCAACTGGGAATTATATCGCTGTGCTAGTTCAATACTATAACAAGTTTAAAAAAAAATAACACTTATGGGTGTTTTCTGATTCCTTATAACATGAGGAACCAGAAAACATCAATAAGACACCCATCAAACAAAAAATATTTTTGATAGTATTGAACTAGCACAGCGATATATTATTACTATCGTGCTAGTGACTATAAAATCTTGTTTTGGCGGTTTAACTACGAATCAATAGGTCGCGCGTTAAATCCGGCGTGCGCAAAAAAATGTTATCTCACAATTAATTCATTAAAAATAATAAATAGTATTTTTGGGCCACATTCTAGAGTGGTAGATACTCTCAGTAAAGCTTTAGTGAAATATATCCTCACAACATACCCCAATTGGGGATGCCATAGTTTCACTGGGTCCAGACAGTTGGGAGCAGCGCGGCATTCACATTAAAAAAATATATTTATTTGTACAGTGGAACGACTCATTGTGTGTATCAACAATAATGCATATCAAATACAATTGTTTAAAATCAATTATGTTATGGTCGAGCGCATTTGTTGAAACAAAACGCCCACCATAAATGTTTAGCAAATTAAAACCGTATGAGAAATGCCGCTAAATTCAAATAACAATATTGAATTTCTCAGTGTTTTGATAATAACTTTTGTGTATAATTATTGCGTTAGGAGTTAACAGAAAATATGTTTTATTGTAGGTTGAAGAATGATGTGTGTTTTAAAGATGGCGTTTTAATGGTTCGTACGTGCACAATGTGACCGGATTTTATTATGTGATGTACTATTACATTAAATTGAAAAATTGGTCAAGGTTTAATTAATTATACTCGGTAAATCCTCGCGGACTCAAGATGATAATGGCAGGTCCAAACCATGAATGATAAATTATCTTAACAAGTATTATAAGCGTATACCTCTTTACAGATAAACATTCTTCCATTTAAGATAATCCTAAAATACGATAGAATGACTTTCAGTAACCAGTTTTAATTTTAACATGGTGTAACATTAAAAAAAAAGTTAAAGTACTTGCCGCACTATGTTTTTACACGCACAACACTATTAAGCGTGGACGTCTCTAGTGAGAAGCGACGCAGAATACACTATCTGGTCAGTACTAGCGTTGGGAAAAACTTAATTTTTTGTGAATGCTTCACGAATTGCTAGTTCTTCAAAATGAACCCTTCGCAGTGAACACTTTAATTGAAGTCGAACTCGCAAAAACGAGATTTGAATTTATCCGGTTATTTGTTCAGTTATTTTTGAAACCGGTTCCTCGGCAAAAAACACGTACTAGTCGGTAGAGATTTTAAAAACGAAAAGAACTGGAACTGGTTCCTCGCCAACAAAAACACGTAATAGTCGGTAGAGCTTTGAAACCGGTAGACGTGATATTAAATAATAAAGTGGTTATGAGCAAAGTTTGTGTGTTTTATTTATAAATATGGCAAGCCACAAAGTAAATGCTTTTTACGAATATGGAAAAGTATTTGTTCAATGAAATGAAGTTAGTGAAATGAATGAACGCTAAAAAGAACTACCAACTTCAATTGAAGTATTTGTTCAATGAATGAAGTAGGAACTGTTGACAAAAGAAGTAGTTCTTTCAAAGCGGTCACAACGCTAGTCAGTACGCGAGGAACCGAAAACAACTGACAACAGCCTTGCGGAGATTTTTACACAAAGGTGAAAAAGAGAGTGATTATCGGAACCCCGAACACTTCTTGAAAGAAGTCTGAAGATAAAAAAAAATAACTGAGGAATCGCAATAACGCCAAGGTACTCTAACTGCCCGGCAGTACTGCCAGGGACAACAAGAAGACCAGGATCATCCTCCGCCATATGCAGCTTTTCATCCTACAATGCCAGCCGCTGCATTTTAAGCTGCTCTACGGCATAACCATCTCCAGAGAGGTGTTCTGCAGAAAATATAAAGTATGTTTTCACTAAAACACACTTTCTTTATTTGGGAAATAGTGTTCTCTCCCTCTATATAATATATTAGGAAATATTAAGGAATGAGTTTGTGTTTAAAGAGATAGTATTTATAATTTTCTTTCTTTACATTTTAAAGGGTTCAAACACAACATCTTCAAGTACATGCAAAAATGTAATAAAAAATGGATAAAAAAAAGATTCCAACTTCTTCATACTATTAGTGTTTTTATATTTAACCAACTTATCTGTTTTGATTTTGAGAAAAATATGTTATGCTTAAGTTAAAATTTAAGTGTTTATTGATTGTATTTATTTTATTGCTATAGAGAGCCTACTGTTGATTTGTATTAGTATACCCACGCACTGGCTTTGCCTATGTGGGATTTTTTCGTTATGTCTACATTGTTTTTATCCTTTATATTATGTTTTTTTCTTTTTACTTAATGTTCTTATTTTTGTAATCTTTTATTCTTTTTCAAAAATGTATGTAACGAAAAATAATAATAATATTGTGTGATTATTATCTGTATTATTTATTATTTACAACCAAAGATCCCCCCCTCCCAATTTGATAAAACGACATCCCACTTCCCGGCATAGAGAGGCTAGGCTACATTTACAATTGGAATTACATTTGGCGCACAACGCTACACTTGACATTACAATACATGAGCACAAAACACGAACCCACAACAAAATACACGTACTTAACTAAATTAATAATCAATCATAATCAAAATCATCAGAACATTCTCAATGCAGTTTGTTAATTAGTAACCCGAAACGTTCAGGGGCAAGTAAGAGTGTTTCTGATATTTGGGAGTGATTTCTGGGTTGTTTGGTGTGTTTTACCGTGATGTTATACCTCCTCATTCGTAGGTCAACGTTTCGTCCAGACTCAGTTTCCAACATATATAAAATAAAATAACATAATACTGTTCGCCGCAAAATCCTCAAATCATAAAATATGAGAAGTTTACAAATTGATGTTTATTGGATACCATTGAAAAACAACGTTTTTAAATGCTGATAGAAATATTAAATTATTTCTCAAACAACGTAATTCTTAAGATAGTAAAAAATATATTGTAGCTCATCAGACGACTTGCATGGTTGAGTGGTAAAACGCTCGACTACGAATCCAGAGGTCGTGGGTTTAAAACCGGCGTGCGTAGATACATTTTATTTAATTAAAGTGTGTCATAACACATCTAATGCATATACAATAATATATAGTGTATTTGCGACATGTTCCAGAGTGGTAGATAATCTTAAATATTAACCCGGTAAAAGACCATTCAGAATCGAAACGTTACTTGAAATGGCTTTAACCGTATTTGGTGACCAGATGTGAATAGCCAGGTACTTTTCAACCTTCCTCTTCTTCTTCCCCATCTCCTTCCCCTCCCTACATTGAGAAACAGCATTTTGTCTTGCTTACCCCTACTTATTGTTATTAGTGAGAAAGTGGCAATATGTGTGCACTTAGGCCGAATTTAAACATTAGAAAAGATTTTACAGTAATTCTAAAAGTTCTACGGTGTGTTCTTTTTATTTATAATATATTTTTTTAATTTTCCCTAGAATTTTCTTTTTTAATAGCTTTAGCCGTATTTGGTGACCAGATTTGAATAGCCAGGTAATTTCGTCTTCCCCATTTCCTTCCCCTCCCCACAACCTTCAGCCCCACAATATACCTCAATTAGGGATGCTGTAGTCTCACTGACAGTTGCGAGCAGTTGGGACTCTTGTATGGTATTCGAAACAACATTACGAATTAATAACAACAAACCTACCTAAAATATATTATCACAAAACAGCCTTACAGACACAATAAAACGTGACATTATTTTGAATCGGGTATTTTACTCGTCATTATTTTAAAACGAACATGAAATTTTAATTTACGAATCTAGTACGATACACCACGTGTCTCAAACTACTAGGTACAGCCTTTGAAACGTATAATGACGTGTAGAACTACAGGTGTCAATATAATTGAAAGCTCTACCCTCGCTTATGTTATTGAACTGCATGAAATGTAGCATATCGATGGGAGTGCCTACCTTGGCGCCCATTACTGCTGACAATCATTGAATTAATACAATTATTTTGTCAATCAAGTTCCACTTCCTCGTGCCCAAGGATGTAGTGTTGGCTTCAGCACCACGCAGCCACCAAATTGTAGACCTCCCCTTAGCTTTGGATCGCCCTTCTATTTTTACTTTTCAATATTGTTTTTAGCTTCAGTTATCGCATCATAGCAATCTATAAAGTAATCATGGTGGTACATAAAAAGCCTACAATTTTGCCATTCTTGTCAGTGTTAAAGTTTCCATTCTGTACAATTGACATATATGGCATGAACACATCGAAAATTCTTAATTTTTTTTAATAAGGAACGCTATAATATATTCTAATATTTTCAAATAGAACAATAAACGTAGATCCAGATTATACCAGTTTTTTTATGTGGCTATTCAGTTTATTAAAAAAATACTAGTGTTTAAGTTTCACAGCAAAAATTTGAAAACAAAAACACATTTAGAATATTTGAAAAATTTGAAAAAAAAACACATCTAGAATTTTCACATCTAGAATAACGATATCGGCGCCGAAAAGACAAAAGGGCTGAAGAGCCTTTTTGAGAATTTACGCCAGAGCACTTCATTTGCCTTTAATACCTGGTTGGATTTTAAAAAAAGTTAATCAGGTACCTCAATGCTCTCACTGAGTTACCTCAAGCGACAAAAAGCTAGAAAAAAAGTCCCAACCTTGTGTCGCGTGAGTCAAAACTTCTCCTAAATAGTGAATATATTTTAGATGACTGAAGGGCCACAAAAGTCTTTAGAATCAAACGAGTCAGAGCGTTCGATGCCGAAAAAATAACTGATCAAAACTGCATATTTCACTCATTTTTGACCAAAGTGTCACTTAAGCCTGTTTGCTTTTCCAACGACGATATATTATGCTTATTAATTTCAGTTCGCCTTTTTCATATTTTTTGTTTACCAGAAAATATATTGGTCTGCTAATTTGATATAAAATAATTTCATTTAAAAAATACGTAGTCTTCTTCCTTATTTTTGTTTTCTGTAAGGCAATTATAAAAACTGTTTCCCTCGTAGATAATGGACTGCTTGCCGTATTGTGGTTTGTATGTAATTAGAATCCTCATTGAATGCTTAGAAACCACGTCTAAATAATCAGATACTCCTTATAGAACGTTCATTACCTGTTACTCCATACAAAATTCTCAAAATTGAAAAATAAGATAATTATTAGCTATACCCACCAAAGTAGAAATATTTAAATACAAGTACACGAGCGCACTTGAAATTACTTCTGCAGCATTCCAAAGTTTTCTATCTATTCTTGAATCGGTAAATTCCGGAAATTGTGGTTAGGTTGGGTTGTATAGATCAAGGGTGGAAAGGGTGGAAAGAAGACAGCTGTGCGCTGTGCATCGCAGTGTAAATTATGAATATGAATATTGAATAAGCGTGGGAAAGTATTTGAAGGAAGCCGGTGTGGTAGGAAATCGTTATGTGCTGCACACTGAAATGACGCTTTGTATTCAGAGCGGTATGGTAAGTAATTTCCTTTGCGAGTACGTACGACCTTAAGAGTGTGGAATTTTCAAATTTGAGACTGAAACTAATTGAAATTATCAATTAAAAAAAAAACACATACCTACTTACCTAATAAAGTACCTTCGTATATATTTTTTTTGGCAGACATCATTCTATATTTGAAATGGGTGGATTAAAAAAACTTGTTTTTTTTATTGGCAAGTCAAATTATATCCCATGATTTTTTACGAGTAACAAAAGAACTAGCAATAAAATATAACCTAATAATAATTGTCGTTTGAACAAACTTTAACATATTTAACTTGTTTGGAAGTATGGGGAGAAGGAAATGGGGAATATGAAGGTGAAGTAGTACCTGGCTATTCAGATCTGGTCACCGAATACGGCTAAAGCTATTTCAAGCAACGTTTCGAATCTGAATGTTGATATTTTACCAGTTTGATACTGACAGCATCTTCTTCTTTGTATTTTAAATGTATTTTTAGGTCACAATATTTTTCACTAACTAACTGGGAATTCCAAAATAAACAGAAATTAAAAATTGTGAAATAATTGACTTGAAACCAATATTGTGAAATGTCAAAAATAATGTTATATAAACAAACAAAGACTGTCAATTTTTGTGCGTTTGTTAAAATGATTGATTGTTTATGTGTACGCATATACTTGAATGTAACCGAATAAATTGAAATTGAAAACCATAAAATATTCAATTTTTTATTGATCCCAAAAAAGTAAAAAACGGCTATTAATAGTAAAAACAAAAAAAACTGTAAAATTTACATCAATCAGTCATATCATTTTTAAATGAACCGCAGTTGAATTACATGCAATAATAATTATTAACAATTTGATGGAGAGTACACTGCACACGATGGGGTACTAAACACGATCCGCCGGATGCGCTTCTACGAGAGAACACGGGTATATTGTGTTTTCCCACCAGGATGCACATTTATGTGAAGTGCACTCTGCGCTTGCATATTATACGATGCAGAATAATGAAGTGGAAAAACGTTCCAATCGGTAAAAATAACAAAGTTTCGGAAAAAATATGGATTTAAAATAGAAGACAGAGTGAAAAAGTTTGAACTTTTTAATTAATCTTTACCTCCCTCTTGATGACATATTAATGGGAACAAAGATAAGGAAAATATTGAATTTGGTAGTCCGGGATCTAGCGAGACAATCACAAACTCAATTGGGCGGAAGGAAAATAGGATTGGTCGTACACCGCAAGAGTCCTAACTGACCGGAGTCAGTGGAACTATGGCAGCATTGGCAACCCCAATTTGAGGGGTGTTGAGAGGCTGAAGGAAGCGGTGGGGGTAGAGGAAGATTGGGAAGCACCTGGATATTCAGATCAAGTCACAAAACATTTCCAAAGCATTTTTTTAATTGTAAATATCGTGTGAACAGAAAAAAGTACCTACATATATTTGAATAGTTAAGTGTACATATTAACACGAATAATATTGTATATTTTCAGCTAAGCCATAACTTTTAATTTATTTATTTTTATTATTTATTTTAGTAAATACAAAATATTTTTTAGTTTTTTATGAATTTATATTAGTTACTTGTGCATTAAAGTTTACAAAGTATCTAATTATTTAATTTTCTTTTTGACTTGGTAATATTTTAACATATATGCTACTTATTATTTTGATTTATATGTATTTTAAATAGATCTTACAGGATATTTTGAATTTATTGATTGGCATAATTTTGATGGTTCAATATTTGGGATTGCTCTGTGTCTGTCTTACTAGAAAATTCCTGTGTCGGGACAGACACAGGGTACACAAACGACATAATAAGGTAAAATTAACAGTGATACTTATTTAAACAGACTATATTGAAACAATGCCAGTCGCGGGCATATTTTTTTTCAATGGAATTCAACAACATTTGTTAGGTATTTCTGCTTTGTATACTTTGAGGTGACATTTCACATAAACGGCACTAATACAATAAGCCATCTACTATTTAAAGGAAAAAAATGCAAAACATCAACAAAATTTAGTCCATTAAACATTTTCGACAAATTTACCAAAAAAAAAACATCATTTGTAACTAGAAACTGAAAACTGAATTCGGGAGGAGTTGAAACTGACCTCATATTTAAGGGTGCAAATTTTAATTAGTAGGACTAGTTCAAATACAGTCCTAAATTAATTTTCCCTCCGAGCTACCCGAAGACTGAGCCCCCCGGGCCGGGTGGATAGTCTGTGGCCTCCGGAGTAACTCGGGCCAAGCCCCGAGACTCGCTCAACTTGCGGGGGCGGTATTGTTTATTTTTAATTCAACTCGGGCGGTTCGCAAACTTGGGGCGAGCTAAATTCTCACCCGTTTGAGTAGTGCTAGATTAATGGCGATTTTTACTTTTACGATTAAGATAATAAATACAATTAGTGAATAAAATTTTAGGCAGAAATTAAATTTAAACAGCTGTTTAATTTAACAAAAAAAGTTGTATTTGGACACTTATACAGATTAATGTTATTATTGATTTATTTTACAGTGAATACCGCGCATGAGTCTGCTCCAAACCGTCTGGAGCCAGTGGGACTATGGCATCCCCAGTCGGGGTATGTTGTGAGACTAAAAGTAGTGGGGAGGGGAAGGAAATGGGGAAAAGTAAGATTGGGAAGTATCTGGGTATTCAGATCTAGTCATCAAATACGACTAAAGCCATTTCAAGCAATGTTTTAATTTTGAATGGTGGTCTTTCACCAGGGCGATACATAGAGTATCTACCACTCTGAAACGTGAGGCAAATATACGAGTGCTATATAATATTATCTAATATAATTAAATGTGTATGACATATTTATATTTTTAATTTTTTTAAATATTCGCGCACGCCGGGCTCGAACCCGCGACCTCTTGATTCGTAGTCGAGCGTCTTACCACTCAGCCACGGAGGGCGTCACTGTCTGTTACTTGTACCTACAAGTGTTATCTATACCGATTTGAAAAAAAAACTGATGTCATCAATATAAATTATGACCGTTCGACTCCCAGGCCCCATAAAGTTAAATGAAATTGATTATTTTTTCAGGAAAGAATTTAGAAATTTTAAGATGTTAGTTCAATTTTACACATAGTAAGATAAAATTGAGTTTACATTGGGCACACGAACACGGCAACAACATTCTTCTATAGGTGAATCTCTTCAGTTGTGTGAGGATTTAAATTACTTAAAATATAACAAATAAATCTTTGTACGCACCACTTTATTTGAGTGGAAATAGAATTTGTATGCTATAAATCCGTGCCATTTTCTAAGCAATTTGCTGACTGTAAAATATGCAGATAATTGAGACATGAAAAATAATAAAATTTTATACTGTCGAAAATGCATTTTTTGTGTTTTTAATAATGAATCTGTCTAATGCAGCGTGTGAGGCAAAAACATGTAAAGGTAAAATACAAAACCAGATATGGGGTATAAAAAAACTCACATAAAAAAACGTCCTGAGGGAATATGAAACGCCATTCGGAAATTTAAATTAATAAAACTTTTAATGGGATAAAATACAGAAACTTTATTTCACACCACCATTTTTAATATCCAAGTTTCGCTTTGACTCAAGCTTCATTCTTTATCAAGATCTGATGGGCATCACAAAAATAATAATTGAGAAATATATATTTTCGTGGTTTGAAATATTTAAAGAATTGAAAAAATAACTTCGTATAAGACCACGGATATATACGAGGCTTGTTCAAAAGAAAAGGTGAATTTTGAATTTTCGCGGGCTGTGTACATTCTATTATCATTTTTTTTTGTTTGTTATGTTGGTACACATATGTTTATCATATTTTAGCATTATCAGCCATTTTGGATTAGTGGTTTGTTTTTGACAACTGGAAAGGTTAGTCACGTTTTTGTGTGTTCTTCGATTTTTTAGTGTTGAAAAAAATGGATCAAACTGTGTGCGTGCTCGATTGGAAGACAGTGACAGTGACGAAACTGTTGCCGTGACAAAAATTAACCGTGCGCGCCTGGCCTGAAATAATGATATTTTATAAGGAGAAAATATAAGAATGTTAAAAACAAAGATAGTCCTTTAAAATTTTACAGTTGACCTAACTGTACGAATGTTTAAATCGTAAAACATTTTTACTTAGTAAATTATCGCATGCACCAAGCGAATTTTAGTTGTAAACTGACGATATATTAGTCACTAACCTGTATTGCGTATGGCTACGTTTACCCAGGGCACAATACAACACTAGTAAATAATCAAAGTTGATAGTATACTACCTAAGAAAGCGTATGAACGCAGTAAATATATTTAAAATATGTTCATACAAAGTGTTAGTAAAACATTTTACATTAAGTAACCTTTTTTTATAAAGTAACACGTTCGTAGCCGAGCTTATAATGAATGCATCAATTTATTAATGCAATTCGGTGGTAGGTAGATCGTGTTGCTGGCACCTTTAAATGCAACGACGTAACAAGTTTAGCTGAAACGTGCAACCGGAATAAGCGCGAATTCCTTCTGGCATTTCGTGAGATTTGCATTATTAAAAGGTTAAGAAAACTATGCAGGGCTCTGTACTTTCCGCAAGCTTCAGCGCACTGAAAACTGGCATTACCTTGAAAATAGGAGAGAAGATAAATAACGAGACGGTATTGTGTCAATAACGTTGAGAATACAGGGCGGAACGAAACATGTTTGAGAATAGGAATTTACTTATTTTATTACGTTTGTGTTTTTGTTTTTCAAATTACGCAGCAAGGCAGAAAGGGATAGCTAGAATTTGTTGGCAATATGCATTTAGCGTTTAGACAAAAATGCCTAAGCAAGACTATTTTCAAAAAATATTTTCTTCCTTTTTATATCAAAAATAATTAATTGCACATTTCTTTCTTTTTATATCAACAGTGCGCTGAAGCTTGCGGAAAAATACAGAGCCCTGCATAGTTTTCTTAACCTTTTAATAATGCAAATCTCACAAAATAATAAAATCTCAGTAATAAAATAAGTAAATTCCTATACTCACAAACAATTTAATCAACGGATGAAAAAGAAAAGAGAAAGGGGTTGTCAATTGTATGTATATAACTATTTTGATGTGATTTTTCACAAAAACGGCGCTATACAAATCGTCCACATATTATTATTATTATATGTATTTACTGAGAATAACATATAAAGACACAGCGCTCTTGGGGTGGTTTTTCACAAAAACGGCGCTATACAAGCTATGCAAATATTATTATTATTAAAGCCATCTTAAGCAACGGATCGATTCAGAATGGTGAACTCTCAATAAATCGTCACAGTAAATATGTATTTTCAAACTCAATATCAAAATAAATAGTTACAAAAAAAATATTTGTATGTTTAGATGGACAATTTATTAACTGATTCTCTAGGCTAAGATTAAAAAAAACTAAACGCTCTGCCATGGAGGTCGTCTATCGCCAAAGCCATCGACATGTGTCATTTGTAACCACATGATACTCTGAATCTTCTCATTTTTATTGCTGAACCCAAACTGACTCCTGTTTTTTTGTTTGTTTTTATTATTGTTAATTGTCCTATTCTATTGTTTATGTGTTCTGTTCTCCTTGTTTTGTATATTTTGACTATGACGTTTATATGCATATCTGTCATCTGTTGTCTATCGTATATCGTCTGTCATCTGTACAGATATCCGTTAACTGTCATCTGTACGGATATCTGTTAACTGTCATCTGTACAGATATCTATTAACCATAATCTTACAATTATCTTGCATGATTGAACTGGGATTAATATTTTAGCTGTAAGATTATTTGTAACTTAATTTTATCATCTATACAAGGAGCACTGTGGAAAATTTTTTAAGAACATGAACCTTGAATGGGGTCACAAAATATAAATTTTCAAGTTTATTCTAGAAGAGCGAACTTGAGATGATATATCACAAAGCTGCGCTATATAAATGCAATGTTATTATTATTATAAATTTCTTTAATAAATGTATTTCGAAAGGAAAAACCGTATTAACAAACTTCTCATCTGGGCCCAAATAAAAAAATATTGATATTCCATAAGAAAACTACTTTTGTATGGATAATCTGCGAATATGTCCGTGGCAGAAAGACATCCCTTATAAACAGAGCCAGTGCATTAGAGTAACTAAATAACAAAGGATATCATTTGTACCGTTGCAGCAACGGAAATGTATTTAAATAATGAGAATAATGTGAATATTAGTGTAAAACAGTTGCCTTTGTTACTTGTTACTTGTTAATTGCTGCATGCGAATATTAGCATCAGACATAGAGAATTACGTATTAATATTCTGAATGTCTGGGTCTGAACCGGGAATATTTGCATAAACATTTTAATGCGAATGGGGAATTCGTTGTTTGCGGTAGACTTGTTAAAGCATTTTCACCGATTCTGGATGAAAGCAAACTCGCTTTTGGGAGGAGTAGAAATATGTATTCGCGAAATTACGTTAATCAGATTTCAAGTACTTATTTACTATTTCCAATGTAGTTTATTATCATTCAAATATATGTACGTTAACAAGTTAATGCTGATACAATAACAGAAATAGATATAATAAAACTAATAAACCGGACTGTTGTAAAGGCAAAACTTAGCTAAATAATAATAATATTTGGATAATTTGTATGGCGCCGTTTTTGTAAAAAATCACCTCAAGGACGCTGTACAAATCTTAATTTCTAGTTAATATTAATTCCTAGTTTATAAAAATATACTGCAAAATACTTACCTGGCAGGTCACTTCTGGCAGGACACAATTACTATATCATAATAACTCAAAATTTAGCTGATTTTTACATATTTATTTATATATATATATTTTTTTAGGGCATGAGAGCAAATTAAAAATATAGTATGTCAAATGCGTTTTTAATTGTTTCGTAGTGAGGAACAGATAATGATGAAAATCTTCTAATGAATTTAAGGAATGAGAGTCTGAAAAGTTTTTCTTGGTTTGAACAGAAATTCTATTGGGCTTGCTACGTATCTTGATTATGGATATGATTTTCCGAAAAAATGACACTGAAACCATCGATATTATTTCTTCGAGAACCGGTTCCTTTTTTTGCAAAAATGGTGAATACCGATTAAATACTTTCTGGCGAATTTAATGTATTTTTCACGAGGTACCGGTTCCACAGTTCCAGTGCTTTTCGTTCTTCGAATATCGCTAGCAACCCTCCCCCCTATGAAATAAATAAAAATTGGCGAGGAACCGGTCCCAGTTCCAGTTCCTTTCGTTTCCAGGAAATCGCTAGCTGCCTCTCCCCCGCATGATTTTTTTTGGCGAGGAATCCTATCTTTATAACATCAAAATCTTCTTCGTAGAACTTGTCTGGCTTTAGAAACCTGTTCCAAAAATAACTGGATAAATAACCGATTCATCGCCAGTCACTGGAAACTGGAACCGCAGGTACACCCAATTTTTGATATCAGACATCCCTAATATATTCAATATATATTCAATATATAATATATATATATATATATATAAAAGTATTTGAAAGTATTTGAACAATTTGATGTACAAGGAAAAAAAGGAAAACAAAATAATGTAGAACATATTATATCTTGTTTCCTTTGAGACACAATAAAAAAGCTTACTTTCGCAAAAGTAGAACAAATTGCTTACACACTATGTAATTTTTTTACAATAGCAATACAGCGGAAACTTCAAGAATAATGTAAGACTAATGTAGACAGTATTGTTCAACCCCTAGATCTTACGCTAGCTATACGAGTATATATTAATTTCGCAGAACTCTATATTGTAAAATAACAAAATAAGTATGGGCGAGGCAAGCGAATATGAACCACTTAATTATTTACTTGAAAAGCATACAGTGCGGTTGAATTTCCGCATTAATCGAGTGGTCCTTTACACATAATTTGCAAATCTTGCGTACCGGCGTAACCAAAAGTACTACTCGCGTGTTGAAACTTCTTGAAAGATCCTAAATAAGTAAAGCCTTAACACCCCTAGGCTAAAGCTAATAGTAAAGTTTATTGGATGTCTGCATTTGCGGAAACGGGCTTTCAAACTGGTTAAAGGTACATTGATAAACGTTCATTAGAACCCATATGTGTTAGTCTTTGAAGTTTAAAAAACCTAAGTATATAAACTTGCAGGCTTAACATCGCCAAGTCGCTTCCAGTTAACCGAGTGGTGCTGAAAGTAAACTTTAGAAGAAAAAAACACTATCGTGAGGAGTGGGGGAGAGGATAGATACTTTCACATCTGCGTCTCGGGATACTTCTTGCTCCCTTCAATATACATCTTATCACACACGTGACAAGGGGTGTTAAGAATACCGTTGAGTCGATCGTGCCGGGACGTCGATATGCTAGTATTTTGGGAATCGATTGTCAGAACCCGCGTACGACTCCAAATTGTATGATTTATTCTAAATGAACTGAAGGGGTACTGAAAATATTGGAAACTTAACTACAAAGCAAAAATCTATGTGCTAAAGAAACAAAACGTGCACACGGTAACCTCTGGCATCGCGAAATCTCCAGAGTATTTTTTGTATAAAGATTGAAGATCAACGTAGTATTTTTCAGATCGAAACGTCGTTTCTATCAAGAGCCATGAAGCTTTGATATATCAATTTTTCTATCCGAAAATAAGAGATGACGCCAAATTGTTTGGTTCATATTTTTTAGTGTTCAATAAAAAAAACATTTTTGTAAATATAATAAGGTATTTCTTTTCGTATTTAGTCATTTAGATGAAATATTAATATTAATATTTGGATCATACCGTTTTGAGTTATTTTATAATTTTGATAATCGCCCTTGAGGTGATATTTCACAAAAATGGCGCAATAAAATTTTGCCAAGTATTTGTTTTATGATTACACTTCAGAAAAGCATTTTGTCGAATAAATATTTATATGGAGATATTCTTTATCAACGGTTTAAAATAATAGTAGTACGTGCCGAAAATGAAGGCCCCTCGACTAACAAGGTGTTTGCTCAACTTACAGTTGACAAGGTGAACTGGAACTGCATGATAAAGGAACGAAGTCGAATGGCTTCCTGCATTTGCCCTCCAGTACCAAGGGTGGCATAGTTTATTCTCTTTAGCTTGGTCGTAGCTGGCCTACATACTAGACAAGTGCTTTTACTTGACTCAAATACGTTTATTTACATTAATAGGGAGTGTTTTCATTAAAAATGACCTCTAGACGTAATACTATGTGCATACGTAAAGTACAATTAAAATATAGAGGTAAAATGTTTATTTTTAACCAATGATGATTTAAATCAATAAAACGAAATCATCGGTGTATGACACCGAACTAACTAACCATCACGCCGTCTCACTGCAACGGTAGGCAGAAAGGACGGACCGCCATACAACTCTGTATTGGCACACTCTCCTTGCTGCATTCACATTCATACATCGTCTCATACATACTCTTCTAATGTTTTGACTTTTCACACGGCCCGATTCAAGTATTTGATCATGCCATGTCTTCCTCTTATGTATTCTTTCCACACTATTTTCTTTGTTCATTCGCTCTACATGCCCAAACCATCTAAGCGAACATTTCTTGATCCTATTCATTACGCTTACATCAGCCTTACAATTATTCCGGATATCTATTTTTTTAACACTGTCATACATGGTTTTACCGCACATACGCCTCAGGGATTTCATTTCCACAGCATTCAGTTTGAAACTGAAAACTATTATTTAGGTATTTCATCATAAAATTTGCACGGTTTCTTTTGTCTGAAATTTGTAGGTCATGGCTACTGTTTTCAGCTCGTTATTTCAATTTTGGGGCCGAGAGGTTGAAAATATACAATTGTTAATAAATAATAAAATACGACAAACAGTCAATTTAATATTTTTTAATAACTCAGTAAGAAAAAAAAGGTATTGAAACTCGGTTACCGGGCACTACTTGTTTAATATAAGATAATCTATTTACTGGGAAATTTAAGTGCTTTCATTTATTTTTTTCAGAATAATTCAAAATTATGCCTTCGAAGGACGAACCGGTTGTCAGGTAGAAAATTATTTTTCTATGGAAGAAACTGATAATCATGGAAGACATTTTTTTAATTTTATATTTAAATATGCAAAACACAAAAATGTGTACGTTGTGTGAGTATACGGCTCTGAAATCTTAACTATAAAGCAGCAATATGTTAATCTGAAGTTGAAAATACTCCAGAACTTTGCACAGTTTGTTAACGCAACCATTTGTAGCTCGCAATATAATCACCATCATCACAGCGCCCTTGAGGTTATTTTTCACAAAAACGGCATTTTCCAAATTATCCTAATATTATTATTAGTATGAACTGCGAAGCTCCTGCATACATGTTTTTTTTCGTATCGTGTTAAAAATTGCGTTGAGTATATTTTATAACGAGTGTTTTGGTTAAAAAAACGTGCTACCAAAATAAACTGCGAATCACGCAGTTCTTTAATACACGATATTATTTGCAATCTCCACAAAAACCTAGAAAAAACTAACACGGAAACGCTTTTCTGTCAGTAATGATAAAGGAAATAAGAAACTAGCACGTGTTATACACAAACGATTGCCAAATATTATATTCATAGCCAAGACCAAATGTGTCGGCACTCTTCAAGGAAACTAGATGCCGTACTTTATTATTTAGATTTGTACAGTTCAATAATTAGGAAAAGTGTGAATCCAGTAATAAATAAATAAATCGCAACGCTTATTCTAACAAAATTGATGATAACGCGGTATAGATAGTGAAAAGTGGTTTTATTAATAACGTGACGATCGTGATTTTAAATTTCAGCATTCATAAAATACATGTCTCAATAAAAACATTGCAATGCTTTGGACACTGTTAACAGAACCTAATTAAATCTATTTAACTAACTAACTAACCATCACGCCGTTTCCCCGCAAGGGTAGGCAGAGAGGACGGACCGCCATACAACTCTGTCTTGGCACACACTTCTTGCTTCATTTACATTCATACATCGTCTCATACATACTCTTCTGTTATTCTGACTCTTCACACGACCCGATTCAAGTATTTAATTTACTTGATCGTGCCATGTCTTTCTCGGGCGTCCTCGACTTCTTCTTCCATTCACTTTCGCATCATATATTCTTTTCACACTCCTTTCTTCGTTCATTCGCTCTACATGCCCAAACCATCTAAGCGTCTAATAATACATGTCTCAATAAAAACATTGCAATGCTTTGGACACTGTTAACAGAACCTAATTAAATCTATTTAACTAACTAACTAAACTAACTAACTAACCATCACGCCGTTTCTCCGCAAGGGTAGGCAGAGAGGACGGACCGCCATACAACTCTGTCTTGGCACACACTTCTTGCTTCATTTACATTCATACATTGTCTCATACATACTCTTCTGTTATTCTGACTCTTCACACGACCCGATTCAAGTATTTGATTTACTTGATCGTGCCATGTCTTTCTCGGGCGTCCTCGACTTCTTCTTCCATTCACTTTCGCATCATATATTCTTTTCACACTCCTTTCTTCGTTCATTCGCTCTACATGCCCAAACCATCTAAGCGTCTAATAATCTATTTAATATGTAATATTTTCAAATAATAAGTTTTTTTTGTTATTTATTTTAATATGTAATATTTTCAAATTATAAGTTTTTTTTGTTATTTCTTGGTTTTTTTGTTATTTTTAAATTTGTTAATTTAATAGAAAGGAGATATTTTTAAATGGTTGTCGCTGGAAAGGCAAAAGGGGCAATTTAGTCAAAGACGAGTTAAATATGCAGTTTTTTCTGCATCGAACGCTCTGACTCTCGTTTGATTCTGAAGACTTCAGTGGCCCTTCAGGCATCTAAAATATATTTACCATTTAGGAGAAGGCTTGACTCATGCGACACATATTTGGGACTTTTTCAGTTCTTCAGTTAACTGAAATTTGAACCTTTTACTGAAGACTTAAAAACTTTAAAGTTCTCTGGTCTAAACTTCCCACAGTGGCGCTTCAGCCCTTTTGCCTTTCCAGCGACGATATGTATATGACAGATACTGGACAAGAGTCTGATTCCCCGGAGAATATTTGGGAAAGAAAGGAGAAGAGGAAGAATTGGAAAGTAGCAGGCTATTCAGATTTGGTCACAAAATATAACTATGTAAAGCCATTTCCAGAAACTATGTATTGTGGTCAAGAAGTTTTTCACAAAACTTGTGATTTTGGCAAATTATTCATTTACAATTTAATTTTCAATAAAGTATTGTGATTTACGAAAGTTATAAATTTATCTACGTTATTTAACAGTGACAATAATACGAGAGATCAGCAGCACCATAAAAAACATTATTTATTAACAGAAAAAAATATACACAGTAATGATTAATTGGTTGGAAAGATAAAAAAAAACGGTTGCACTAAAAACGTAACGAATCAATAAATAACTTTATTGCACCATTATGGGATGGAGACATTATTTCACAGCGAGACGATCATTCACCCGTGACAAATGATTACCTTTCAAGGTGTATTTACAGCTGCAGAAACTGTACTTCATAAATGAAATCAATTGTCACAATTTAAGATAGACAATTTAAGAAGACTAAATCTAATACGATATCAATATATTTAGAACAATCAGTATGACGATTCATTTATTTATAGTCTAAAACTATGGTTTGAATTAAGATAACTGCCGATTTGTGGAGAATACATATCAAATAAAATTATTTTAGTACATCGGATTTACTTAATATAGATTGAGCAATTAATAAAAAACAGATATATAACACTAAAAACAGGAAATAATTATTAAAATAGAACGACCAATAAAAAAAGATTCCCGTTCCCACATTATTTTTGTCACCTAAGTGGATGACACATAATAATATAAATAATAATATTTGGATGATTTGTATAGTGCCGTTTTTGTTAAAAATCACCTCAAGGGCGCTGTACAGACCTTATTTTCTATTATTAGATATTAATTTCTAGTTTCAATAAGAAAATATACAGGAAAATATTTACCTGGCAGGTCCCATCAAATAGACACACTTATTAACTTAAATAATAATTATGATTTTTATGTTTTTATTTATTTATTTTGTATTTATTGTTTTCCGATTTAGGGCATAGGAGCGAAATTAAGAAATGGACTTTCTCAATTTGTCGTACAGTACAGGATTTGGTTAAACTTTGTATTTCTAAAGGTGATTCGTCGAGAGACAGATTATGTTGAGATTCTTTTAATGAATTTAAGGATATGAAAGTCTGAAAAATCTTTTATTTTTTTTATCTCATAGTAATATCTTCATAAAAACAATTCTCCCAAGCAGTAAAAACACCTGAACCCGAAATTTGTACAGCTTTTTCGTTGTGAAATATGAAACGACAACAATGTAATATATAAATAAATTTGTCAACGCTATTTTTCCATTTTGAGCTATGGAGCGTAGGAAATATTTTAAAAATTGTGTATTTTTCAATTATTCAATAAAGCGACCTCCGTGGACCAGCGGATAAGGTCTTCGGCTACGAATTTAGAGGTAGCAAGTTTGAATCCCGGCGTGGGAAAGTAAATTTTATTCAATCGCCATGTGTTATTTCACATTCAATTAATATAAAATAATTTACAAACTGACTAACTAACCATCACACCGTTTCTCCCCCGGGATAGGCAGAGAGGATGGACCGTCATTCAACTCTGTCTTGGCACACACTCCTTGCTTCATTCACATTCATACATCGTCTCATACATACTCTTTTGTTATTCTGACTCTTCACATGTCCCGACTCAAGATTTTTTTTGTTTGTTTTTTTAATATATTTATTCCAGATCTCAAGGAGTGTGGTGCAATTCATTCATCTAAGTTCCATATAATACATAGAAAAAATATAAAAGCAAAAATATAAACATGATAATATAGTAATAAATAAATATAATTAAAATTGAGCTTCGTTTCAAAACATCATGAATTGATTCCATTGTTTATAAAAAAACAAATATTTGATTCACTCAATCATGCCATGTCTTCCTCTGACGTCTCCGACTTCTTTTTCCTTTCACTTTCGCGTCATGTATTATTCAAATGATTTACAAAATTATATCAAAAAGTATACAGAGAAAAAAAATGTGAAAACACCGTGGCGAGCCAGGAAGAGAAGCCTAGAGCCTTCACATAAATAAATAAAAAAATAATTTAAATTAATGGCGGTGACAATTTTCCCATGAAAAACGGAAAACGTGAACGTCATTGACGTCACGGTCGCGAGTAACGTTAAAAAACAACAGTTTAAAAAAAAAACAAGATTGTTTTCGCAGCTTCCAACTGGGTTGCATGAACTGTGCCTGATTCAACCAACTAAATAACGTTAGCGCAAAGTCCCAGTGCCAAGTTTTTCCAGCGACAAACGACGCTTTGCACAAAAACTAGTATCATCGGGAACAACATCTATCAAGCGAGTTTCTGTAGATATATGCAGAAACAATATATCAACAAATATTTTGACCTAGATTTCACAATCTATTGTTTTTCTTACAAATTTATATCGTTATCCATTTATTACTTACGTTTCCTGTCCCATTTTGTTGTTTAGATGTATCTAAGAGACAGAGTTGATACGAACACAGTTCTCATACACATGCATTGCTTGTATATAGCATATTTTAAATGTTTTATTCGACTTCGGAAAAGAAAATACCAGTGAAATTATTTTATTTTATTGTTTTTATATAATAAGATGACTATTAAAATGGGCATGTAAAGCACGAACAAATAAATTAATGTGAAAAATATATAAAACACGAAAGTGAATGGAAGAAGAAGTCGGGGACGCCCGAGGAAGACATGATCAAGTAAAATAAAATACTGTCGGACCATGCGAAGAATCAGAATAACAGAAGAGTAAAAATGAGATGATGTATGAATGTAAATGAAGCCAGGAGTGTGTACCGAGACAGAGTTG
Source organism: Drusus annulatus (assembly GCA_022651775.1). Taxonomy (NCBI): domain Eukaryota; kingdom Metazoa; phylum Arthropoda; class Insecta; order Trichoptera; family Limnephilidae; genus Drusus; species Drusus annulatus. The sequence continues at coordinate 489,783 of JAGWCC010000023.1, forward strand.
TATGGCAGTTGTTTCACAAAATGATGTTTTTTTTATTACGCTTTCTTCCCAGGTAATGTGTTTATGTGTTTTTTCAAATTTTAGGTCAGTGGCACAAATGTTTTTTTTCTGGAATAGTTGCATAATTGTATTCGGAGAATCGGTTTTTTTCTACCTCGTGTAACTAAAAATAGTTCGATTGAGAAATGTGAAGATTTTTTGTTTATTGTACTTTCGGGCGGCTGAATACATTTCCTCCCAAATAAAAATAAAATTGCGTGCGGTTTTCCTGTTAATACATAAATATAAAACAGTAATGTCACTTTGAAATTCGTTTTTTATTCAGCCGTACTGACGTAAGCAAACTTCAAATATGTATCACTCGACTTCAACCGAATGCAAAATATCTCTATGGATTGATTATTTTGTTGACAAGCGACTACGGTTCATTTAAATATGCGAACACCAGGTTTTAAAGAATAAAAACTCCTGAAAAGATAATGATGAATGTCCGGTGACTATAGGCATCGCCGGCACACTACCGGTTAACGTGCCATAAAACTTCGGAATTAATGGGAAAAGTTAATTAACATCAGCACACACATGATCACTTTAGAATAAGAAAGATGTATCACTTCCATTTCGAATTAAATCAAAATCTCAGAATTCATTGCTACTATATGAAGCGGTGAAGATCGAATTACCAACCAATGTGAAAGAAGAGAAAAATGCTATTAAATTCAAGAGAGAAATAAGGAAATATGTGAAGGGTAATTTTTTACTTTAAAATCAATTGTTTGTAATTATTTGTTAATATGTTCATTTTTTATTTTTTATTTCGTGTCAATATTCAAAGTTTATATTAGAACAAATTTAACCATTATACATATATTTACTTTTTTAACAGATTATCTATTATAGTTAAGATTAAGATTAAATACTGTCGACAGCTGTGTGGACTATCTTTCTAAGTTAAGATTCCTCTTCCTCTCTCAAAAACAAACAGTCTGTTAGGATTTTCCTCTCGCTAATCACAAATTCTAAACAGCTTCTAAAATTGAGACTCGATTAGTTTAATTTAATCTTAAATGCTACATAAGAAGTTGGTGAAATAATTTCCATCGCATTAAATTTGCTCTAAAGGTTAGCATTAAAAAAAACACACCTTTTGGCTTTCTAATACAAGCAATACTACACATGATTAATCTACTATTTCTATACGGATAGTTAGGCAAATGTCCAAGATTTCCAGTAAATACAATATTTAAACAGTATTTAGTTTTTGATTATTATTTATATGAAATTTATACTAGAATTTTAGGTATAATGCTCTAAAATGGCTTCGCTGGTTTTCAAATTGCACCTTTTACTGTAATTTTTATTATATTTTTAATAGATTTAAAAAGATTACAGCTTAAAAATTTTATTCACTTGAAACTTTAGACATTTTCCTAACTACCCGTGCAGAGTTTACATATAAATCATGTTCAGTATTGCTTGTATTAGAATGCTACAAAGTGACGTTCAGTGCCATTTTGGGTACTGAGCCTTAAGATAATGCAATACACTCGTGTGAATGTAATACGATAATGTGTAAAATTACTTCAAATGTCACGAGTCTGGTGCAGTTTTTTGCATTCCGGGTAATTGTGCTGCGCAAGAAATATACAGGACAAATCCCGGTCAGCTAAGCTATCGCAGTAAATTATACAGATGGGCAGCGGTGCCTAAGCAAAGCTGTGTTCCAGTGGTTCCCGGCCACGTTTCTGGTCGAGTTTCCCGGTCGGGTTTCCCGGGTCACGAGACGGGCTGTAAAAGTCACCCGGCTCGGGCCGCTCCTGCCAAAAGGTAAGCGCGCTATAAAACAGGGCCATCAATCCTTTCGCGTTGTTTGTTTGTTCGGGTTAGTTTTTTTTTTTGCTGGAGAAGGGTTTTTTTGGAAATTTCGTTCGCGGGTCGAGTTGTTGTACACCTGTAAATGCCGACCGTAATTTTTCAAGCTGGGTGTGTTTTTGTCGGTCGCCTGTGTGTTATAACTTTGGGTTTTTTTATCAGCAACTTATTTATTTAGATTTTGTGGTAAAAGTGCAAGCGTTACTGCTACCTCATTTTAAATAAAATAATTATCATAACAATTGTAGAGAGATTTTTTCAGTGATATCTTACACGAAAACATTCATATAGTGTGCCCTTGCGACATGAACTTTTCGCAGCATTCATCTGAAATATTTAGTTCGATGCCACATATTTCAGATCACAACGTCATTTCTATCAAGAGAAGTGAAGCTTTTAAATATCCGTTTAAACGTTTAAAAAATTATTAAAAAGACTCGTTATTGTTTGTTCCATATTTTTCAATTTTTGGTAAAAAAAAATATGTTGAATCTACGGCGAAGAGGGATAATTAAATTAACTAACGAAATATTAAGTTTTACAAATATATCGAAGGTATACTGACATAACTCGTTAATATAATTCGGAGGTAACAAAACACCATGTTCGTGAAATGTTTTTTTCTTTTATTATAATAATATATTACTGTGTTCTTGTTATGTTTCACGATTCAAAATATTTTCATTTGAATTATTAATATGTATATGTACCCAAAATAGTTGGTTAGATATTTGTTATCATGAAGTGACATAAAATGAACGCGTAAATACAAGTATTTTATTTTGTATAATAAATTTTGAGGTGGACTGCTTGCAAGCTAGCGTGGCACACAGAGAACATCGTGATTGTAATAAAATTAAATTATCCTTATGATATATATTAATTTAATATTATATATATATATAAGTAAAAATCATTAATTATTATACGTCTAGAACGAATAACGCGCGTTTATTGTGGTGGGGAGGAGGAGGGAGGGATTGGAGCGGGGCCTGTATTATTAGCTTTGATTATCAGGTAGTTTACGTGAAGTTATCTGATTGGGTGAAATTAAAATATATTTGGAATAATTTTGGAAGCGCTGTTTTTAAGGAATTTCTATCAACTATTAATTTTCAGGTGTTGGTGATTCTGATTCTGATGGTGAGTAATTTATAGTGTTCATATTGTTTTCGTATTAACGGATTTCTATCGTTTATATCGTTCGCGGTTAGTTCTACTTAGAGATGCAAATATATGTTAGACCGATCGGTAGGTGAGTGGACAAACACGTCGGGTTCTTACCCGGGCGTTGTGGGTACAATTCATCTGCTGACTAAGTCCTCCATCATTTCACAAACAACATTTTCCGCTTATTATGATGGTAGTAGGAGTTTTTCAAATATTGTGAGGTTATTCGTAACCCGGGAATGTTTGTCTTTCTTTTTTTAAAAAAGAGGTTGATTATTATTGCGGTATTATTAAAATCTATTATTAATCATAACATAATATATATTTAAATATTAATTTTAAATATAATATTCCTAATAACTGTACATGTATATATTACTACCTAATGATCTGTACATCGTGTTGAAATTTTATTAAATAATAAACTATCTTTCTAATTGTTTTCCGTAACATTTTTAATTATAAATAGGAAATTAGTAGGTAGAGCATTATAACTTATAACCAAATACTGTGAGTTAAAATGCTAAGAATGTTTGATAAAATTCGAATAGTTGTTAAGACGTGTGGACAATTTTCGCTGTATACTCGTAATTTGATATTATACTTGCTCAATATGATATTATACCTGCTTGCACAGAGTCGCATTATTCAGCAAATTACATGAGGGGCTAGTAATTCCATGCTTTGAATTACTAGCCCCTCCCTAATATCACCTCTCCCTCATTCCACTCAGTGGCCAAGACTCCACAGCCTCCTCAGCTTTCCAAACTCAAGGACCCCCGCAGTCCCGGGTAGCCCTAGCAGACTGCGCACAGCGAGTGCACAGCACTGCTCAGTGCTCACTGGCAGTAATCCGATTGCACCGCATGCAAACTCCGGACTTGTGCTGATGCAAGCTCTACGCGAAACTACCCCAGAAATAATAAAGGCACTGAATTGAATTAGGTGAACTATTTGGGGGAAACGAAAACGCTCATGTAGAAATGCAATATGCTCTAATAAAGATCGGATAAATGTCTCATCTCTCTCATATAAGATAGATGAAAAGGATTGGTTTATTTTTTTATTCGTTTTATATTATTTTACATATTTTATCGTGCAGTAGAATAAAGATGGGCTTGTTGGTGATATTTGACGAAAATGGCGCTATTAAAATAGCCAAGTAATAGTGTCTTCCAGCCATCCAAGCCCCTTGGCTCCGGACCATCGGGTCACGGATTTGGACCCCGGCATGAGTAAATAAAATTTTAAATGTTTGAGATGAATTACTTTTAGTTTGATTAAATTATATCTGGTATATTCACATTTCGTTTCAGATAGAAAAAAAATCTCTCTGGCGAGGGAGCACCATTCAGAATCGAAACGCTACTTCCAATGTCTTCAGCTATGTTTATTCACCAGATCTGAGTAGCCAAGTATGTTATATCGTCCGTCTTTCAATTTTCCTTTCCCTTCCTTGTTCTATTCATCCAAAGAAAATTTGCCCTAGTTTCAATGACAGGTAGTAATTAAAAACATTAACTAAAATTTCGGGTTAAAAGGTTTTGAACTGTGATTAATATCAAGGCTATTCGGTGTCGCTTTATATATATATATATTTTATTTTATTTTTTTAAATACGAAAATTTGTACCTGTGACACTCGAAAAACTGATATACGGTGTCGATTTTCACAAAATTCATTAAAAGTGGTAACACCTCGAAAACTAACGATTTTTTACTAAAGTCATATTCTGATGTGCTGGTCCATCATGAGTTGGTCTATCAGCCCTTTAATGGAAAACGTTGACTTTCGAGAAACAAAAAACAATAATTTAAATAGGTAACAATAAGAAAACAAATGAATAACAAGTGGGGAAGGGAAAGCAACGGAATAAATGTGGGTGGAAATAAAGCATTTGGCTGGGAATAGAAACAAACTTTTTTTTTTTTTTTATTGTGAAAGTGGCATTTGAGAAAGCAACCGTATATCAGAGGGCAGTTGTGTTAGTCGCTAAAGGCATTTTATTTTCAAAAATATTGAGAGAATTTAACATACGAAGATAAAAAACGAATCGATGTGTTTTGAGGGTGATCATTTTCGAGACAATGGGCAATTAACTATGGAGATTCAATGACGAAGCGGGAGATAATTTAATTAAGAGCCAATTTTTTTTTCCAAACATAGCACAAGGCTTCCGAGGCTTTGGAAATTCAGTGACAACAAATAAATGGTAATTTCATTCTGTTAAAATAATAACATCGGTTAATTTAACCAATATATCAAGAAGATTTTTTTTAATATTGCTAGTTACTACCCGACTTGACTTTGAACGAGTTATAATTTATTTATTTTTCTTATCGAATAATTTAAAAAAATATGAAACGAACAAAATAGCGTCTTATAATCTGATAGTACAAAAATAGTTTTTAAAACGCCATAGCTCACGGTGGAAATGACGTTAAGTTTTTGGTAAAAATACTGATTGCAGACAGAAAATAAAGTGAAAATTTCACGACGCCGGAGCTAACTATTTGAGAGTCTTTTGCTTCAAATTTAATACACAGTAAATATGTATACTTAGTTATTTCAGTTTTATGAGAAAGAGCTGCGTACATTTTTCACTCGAGAGTTTTAGATATTAAACAAACAGATTTTCTCCTTTATACTCGTACTTGAGATTAATACACTACAAACGATTCCTACGTTAATTATCGTCACGGAAAAGGTGCTACCTTGAAAGAAGTATTCGGACACTCGAAACAAAAAGCAGCAGTCAGTCATCCGGTAAGCCAAATTATTCAATTGGTTAAAAAATATATTCGTGAGGTTTTAATTCAATGAATTGTGACATTGACATCATTGTAAAGTATACTGTTTCGGATTATTTTATTTGATGGATTTTTAATAATCAGTTTATTGATATTAAAATAAAAACTTTCAGTCTTTTTAACCAGTACAATAAACGTCTAAAAAAATTAAATGATCAATAAAATAAAATTGTGGGAACCTTTAGTTTGTATTCTTTGGTTTCTATTTTCTACGGTTGGTACATTGTGATATTTTATACGAATCTACTACAATAATACGAGTATTTTTTACAATGAAAGGAAGAACGGAATGAGTAAAAAAAAACAAGTTTTGTTCCTTAGATAGCAAGGAAAAATGAGATGAGTCGGAAAATAAAATAATGTGTTATTATTTTTTTAAAGGAATTGTGATATAGGACATAATTACATACAAAAAATATTTAATTTTGTTTTGGCTCTCCTGAACATCTGCGTTTATTGACTTATTCCGTTCTTCCTTGCGCACACAGATTTGTCCTTTAAAAATGCTAGTTTTCAGCCAAGCATCAAATGAATGGAGTTTTGATTAGTAAATGTTACTTATTTTTGATAATTTATAGTTTTAATGCTAATTTATAATTTTTGTATTCGTAAAATGATTTTAAACGACCAATCTCTTTATAAATATTCGTAAGCTAATTTTGTGGTAAAAAATAATCGGGTTCTCAATCAAATCATTCTATTTCAAAATCGATGAACGATACATTTCAACAAACATACATACGAAATTTAATACGTGTTTAATTCAAGGCTTGAAAAAGAATCTAGAAGTATATATCGGAACATTTAAGCCAGTTCCAGAACACCTAGGGCAGTTTAGTATTTTTAGCTATTTAAGTATTTTTTGTTTGTTTAAACAAAATTATTTATAAAAATTCACTAGCAGTCATCTTTAAAAAGGTCTTTCTAGAAGCTGGAGATCAGAAAAAATTTGGATATTTGATTCTAAAAACTCGATTTAAGGATAAAAACAAGATGAAAACAAAAAAATCCTTGAAGTATTAATTCTTGAATATTCTAATTAAACGCTTAAAATAAAAATATGTTGATTTATTCAAAGGAATAACATTAAAAAATACACTAAAGTTCGGAGTGGAATTGAATGAGTATCATAAATTTATTGAGAGCACCTTCTCTTTAATCAAATCACGTAACTTAAATCATTAATTAAAATTTTAATGGAACACGTTTTCTAATATTTGTTGAATAATGAATCTTTATTGAATAGAGCGCTTTTGAAATCTTACGTTGACATCTTCGAAAAGCATGTCGCCAGATGTTTGATACGAAAGTTAATTTCGAAGCTAACTAAAGCTCACAATAGTCTTCGAGTTTTCTTCTTTACGTGACATCTGCAAACAATAAATCGGCTACAAAATACCATACGCTCATACGTCTTCTCAAGGCCGCAGGGGAAAATGTATCTTAAAACGAGGAATGAAGGGTGGAATTTTCCAACCAACGGACAACAATACATTAGGTCTTGCATATTTATGATACGCCAGGAGTTGGCAGACAAAAAAGGGTCAAAGGGATGTAGGGTTGGAGGTTGGAGACGGTCAAAGTGTTCTTACAAGGCCTTCTGAAGTTCCGCTAAAGCTTTTAAATAAGGACAATACAGACTGCGGAATAATTCCATTTCTGTGCCAACAACTTGCGAGAAAGATACTAAATTTATTATAAGACTTAACACATAAATTAGCCATTAGAATAAAACATAAGGCTTGAAAATGTTTGTTTTATGTAAAATTCAGACAAAAATTTCGCGAGGATCATTTCTTATCGCAACATCAACAAGGTGCTACTCTGATTCTAATTCTCGTCTAAAATGTGCGAGAAAAAAATTCAACGCGACAATTTAGAAAATATATTTTTTTATCTTTGATCGAATACGAGTCGAGGTATACTCGTAATGCCAAACTTCGCGACGAATTTCCATAATGAGCACCTATACATTTCCTGGAAAAGGGCGCAAAGGAAGCGAGCATCAAACATTTAGACTACAGATGAAAATCACAAAGAAAGTCACAACATCTTGACACTATTATTATTCTCTGGGAACAAAAGAATAATTCAAATATACGAGACGGAGTCCATAATGAACGGGGGGGTTGGGGAGGGGAAGAAAGGGAGAGATAAAAAGCATAAACACAATGAAAGAGGGGCTACTGAATAATGATATAGATTTGTCATGGCAATCAAAATGATGGGAATAACTAGAAATGGTAATAGTCATAAGGAATGCGGGAAATGACATACTCTTCTTCGTGTCCGACCCTCCCAGCCTCTCCGGGCTAACAGTATTTTATGCGAAATAATTTGTCTCGGATAAAAGCCTGAATAAAGTGGGATGCCTTCGGGAAACTGATGAATTGAGGGGCTAATTTGTCACTTGTTCTCTGAAATCGAATGGGAGGTTTATCAAATTACGGAGATACGTTATTTATTCGGCTCGAATTAATGAAAAAACGTGTCACGGAATATTGAAAACATCCTTTTGTCATGTCGCCAACAATGAAAAGCTAAAAAAGAGGGGGACTGGATAATAACACTTACACAATAGAATATCGCTTCATTGTAAGAAGATACACTTCATATTATACTCGTTTAACGGTATCTACGTCAGCCTCCAAGAGAAATCGACTCTATTGGACATTTTGAATAAATGTCTATAAATGAGAAAACAACGTTGCTTTCAAACTGCGAATAGAAAACAACATTTATTCATTCATTTATCAGTTTTGGGAAATTATACGAAAAATCTCGCCGCCGAAAACTTTTACAGCAGAAAAACAACGATAAATTATAATTGGCAGAAAGAACGCTACTAAGAAAATTTTATGAAGAAAAGCGTACAAATTGAACTTTTCATTAACATTTTAAATCTTCTTTTCTAGTTGGTGAGAGCACAGCGGTGTGAATTTTAATCAACAAGAAGTGAGTGGAGAGATCCTTACTTTATAACCATGGATACAATAGAATCGTTATCAAGAGCCAATGGGACTAAAGCACTCCCTTTAATGTAATGTAAGTAATGGGAGAGGGAAAAAAGTGAAAAGGGAAGGTTATTAATCGTCTATTTAGATATTTAAAGGTCACGTGTCACCTTTAAGTATGCTATGCGGGGTTGCTTTAAGGAGAGAAAAGAGTGAACGTGGATGTTGAAGACACTCATTGATGAAGAGCCAGAATTGTAGTAGGAGTGAGAAAATACAAAAGTCTAACGGGGGCTTAGGATCACAGGGGTCTATCTCTGCGGGTTTTGCAAATAAGATAGGCCCCTGCGATTCTAATCCCCGACAAGTCCTTCCACCAACAATGTAATAATGTAAAATGCAATAATGTCGAGGGCATTATTGCATTTACCAAGCAATTATGATGTCATATGTTAATGAAATATAATATTTTAAAATGTTTATTACTTTTTGAGAGACGGGTTACAATGAAGTGATAAATCGGTGATTTTACGTAATATTTGTTGAGTAGAGTATTATTTTAATTTTATTAATTATAAATTGTTATACATTTTTGCTGGGGTTTCCCGTCTTAGTTGCTAAGAGTTTATCATTGTAATAATTTTTCAGCAATAAAATAATTACCGGTAGTTAGGTTGATTTAAATTGATTTCTAATTGAAGTTTTGTTAAAATTGGTGATTGTTGGACAAGCAACATTTTCCGCTTAAAATGATGGTAGTAAGAGTTTTTCCAATACTGTCAGGTTGTTCGTAACTGTGGAATGGGTTTTTTTTTAATATACTATAAGTTATCAAAAATTATCTTAAAAGATCGAAATAAAATCTTTGTCTTCATATTCCCATATATTTCACTAAGAAACTCAATTAGAATATTAAAAAAAATAATTAGAAATTTAAAGGTTTTAATCTTCAAGAAATATAAATGCGTTTTGTCAAATATTTATGGTATTTCTAATTCTGTATTTGTTTACATGTGCTGAATATGTCACGAACAAATGACGAAACCATTTAGCAACAAAAAATATTTTTTTTGTGAAATAAATAATATATTTAATAAAAAAAGTGAAAAAAGCTAGTTAGTAACTATTTACAACGAAAATTTTGTTTGTACCTCAATTTTAACATGTTGCATTGTTCTATGATGATTTGGTGAATTATATTGATGAATAAAATGACTATACTTACTTTTGTGTGCCAGAGATGTAAAGGGAAATTATGTTGTTTGCTAGGTAACCAAGGTGACTCACCTGTGAAAAAAGAAAATGTCATTAAAGTATAATTGAATAAAAAACAATTCAATACCTTTGGAAAGGTCACTGTAAAATAGTCACAACTAAATGGTAGAGTCGTGGAAAAACATTTTTCTTGCAATACAATTTAAATACACGAAAAAAACAATGTGACATTTATCTTGTTTTTTTTTACGACGAAATGGATATATCAAACCTCCACATGGAAATGGCTCATGGTGGAAATTACGTAAGGCCCTGAAAATAGTTGTGTGGAAATAAAGTAAAATAGTTAAATGGAAAGCTTTGCGAGCTGAAAATATTTATGCATACATTATGCATTAGAATGTAATTCCAAAAACAACTGCCTGCGCAATTAGCGTGCCGCGAAATCTCACCGTTATAAGGATCTATTCCTTTAAGCGGCCTCCGTAGCCGAGCGGTAAAGATCCTTTACTACGAATCCATTGGTTGCGGGTTCATATTCCGGCGTGCGCAAATATATATTTTTAAAATGAATACGTAAAATTTCACATTTAATTTATGTAAAATAGTAAAAAGATTATTTGCAGCACGCTCAATCGCCCTAGTGGAAAACCACCATTCAGAATCAAAAGGTTGCTGAAAACAGCAATCGCAGTTTTTGGTGATCAGATTTGAAAAGCTAAAGAACTTCCCCGCTTTCCTCTTCATCATCTCTTCCCATTACCTAGTCCCATAGTCCAATTGAACGTGTGCAGTAATTACATAAAAAAGGGTAAACTTTTAAGCTATTTTTCGATCCGTCTTCTTCTTACGTCTACTTTGTGGCATACATCACTCGTTTCTTTGTCCATCCGCTCAACATGTACAAACCATCGTTATCGTTTATTTCTAATCTTGTTAATGACGCTCACATTGGCTTTATTTTATTTTAGGATTTACTCATTTGCAATGCGGTTACACGTAGTTCTACCGTGCATACGCCCCAGGGACATATTTTGCATACAGTCTTTTTTAACCTTCCTCTACCAGTAACATACTTCACTACCAACCTTATCTCGCGTATCTTATCAATAGTAATATTCTCAACTAATCTTAGGGTTAGCGTCTTAGAGAAAGGTCTTACGGCCTTTGTGGTTGAGTGGGTCGACTATGAATTCAGAGGACGCGGGTTTAAATCCAATTTTGTTATTGTTCAAATGATATATGGTAGATTCGCTGCACGTTCAAGAGTGATACATACTCTCAGTATCGTCTCAGTGAAAGACCACCATTCAGATTCGAAACGTTGCTTGAAATGGCTTTAGGCTTATTTGGTAACCGACGACGGCCTCCATCGTCGAGTGGTAAGTCGTGGGTTCAAACCCGGCGCCAGCAAATAAATTTTATTTAACAAATATGTGTCATAACACATTTAATTCATATAAAATAAAATAAATTATATTTGCGGCACGTTTCAGAGTGGTAGATACTTTAAGTATCGCTCTGGTTAAAAACCACCATTCAGAATTGAAACGTTGCTTGAAATGGCTTTAGCCGTGTTTGATGACCAGATCTGAATAGCCAGCTACTTTCTAGCCGTTCTCTTCCCCATCTCCTCCCTCTCTCTACTATCTTCAGCCTCACAACATACGCTAATTTGGGATGCCATAGTCACACTGGCTCCAGACGGTTGAGAGTAGTTGAGACTCTTATGCGGTGTTCACATAAAAATATAAATATAAAGTATAATATATAAAATTACAATAATCATTAGGTTTCAGAAAAATGTTTTTAAAAAGAGAACGAAAGATAAATAAAACACCAGAGGGTGTATTCCTGGAGAGATTTCAATAATAAAGCACCTAACTTTTACATCCATTACATACATTTTTACATTGTAAATATAAAAACCAGAATGATCCCATTTATCCGGATCGTCCTCAATCACTCGTTCATCATGCGTATGACAGCTAATAAAAAGGCCGAATGAATATTGGCTAATTATATATAGGTTTAATAAAATTAGGTCAGAAGGAACCAAATCACGAAATCGAAATATTTATAAGCGTAAAAAACTTAGCATACTTCGTTAAAATTATAATCCTTATTATTGTTACAACTCCAACACGATATCACATTTGTACACTCCCGTTTGCTGTATACAGAATTCAATTAATAATTATGAAGATGCTCTCGATATATTTAACACATCAATGACGAAATGTAGACACTTTTTTTTCTAGTGAATTAATTAATCCACAAGAGTCCTAACTGCTCCCAACCGCCTAGAACCAGTGAAACTTTGGCATCCCCAATTGGGGTATGTTGTGAGACTGAAGTTAGTAGGGAGGGGAATTAGATAGCGAAGAGGAAGGTTGGTAAGTATCTGGCTATTCATACCTTGTGACCAAACACGGTTAAAGCCATTTCAACCAACGTTTCGATTATAAATGGTAGTTTTTTTTTTTACATGAATACCGCACAAGAGTCTCAACTGCTCCCAACCGTCTAGAGCCAGTGAGACTGGCATCCCTGATAGGGGTATGTTGTGAGGCTGAAGGTAGTGGGGAGGGGAAGGAGATGAGGAAGGGGAAGGTTGGGAAGTACCTGGTTATTCAAATCTGGTCACCGAACACGGCTAAAGCCATTTTAAGCAACGTTTCAATTCTGAATGGTGGTCTTTCACCAGGGCGATACTTAGAGTATCTACCATTCTGGAATGTGCCGCAAATATACTTTTATTATTTTTATATGAATTAAATAAAAGTTATTGACGCACGCCTTGTTTGAACCCGCGACCTTTGGATTCGTAGTCAAGCGTCTTACCACTCGACCATGGAGGCCGTCGAAGTAGTAGACGGTAGTCTTTCAACAGGGCGATACTTAGAGTATTTACCACTCGGGAACGTGCCGCAAATATACCATATATTATTTTGTACGAATTAAATGTATTATGAGACATATTAATTAAATAAAATTTATATTCGCACGCAGGGTTCAAACCTCTAGATTCGTAGTCGAGGGTCTTACCACTCGACCACGGAGGCCTTCGAACATAATATGTTTAATAGTTAAATTTATTTCGGCAGGTTGAACAACTAGAATTGAATAGATTACCTAGCTCTGCTTTGAGCTTATTTCATAGTTATTGTTTTAATCTGGTAATTATTTTATCCTAACTTATTGGCTATATAAAGGTATTGCTAAAAACTACGAATTTAATGTTGATTACTTAATTTATCGCTCAAATATTACTACTAAATAATAACTTTTTCTTTACTTACCATTTTTTTATCTACATTTATATGCTTTCTTTTGTTATATTCTAAATTGAATTTATGTTTACATTTCTGCATCACCATATAACATGTACGCACACTGTGCTGATAAAAAATAGTTAAATGTGTATAATACCCAAATCGGGCGTAAATAAATACATACTGAATATGGATAGTCAGATTCTTCCCTAAAACCGTATTTACACAAAATAGGTCCTAGTTTTACGACTTATGTAAATATTAAAAACAACTTGTTTTGGAAATGTTTAAAAACATTGCGAAGGTCATTATTGTATATACATTTTGAAGTGGCCTTAGAAGGTACTACTTTGGAAAACGAAAGTGCTTTTACCTTGAGAACTCCCTGGAAATTCGAAAGATAAACTCCGTTTCTGAAATTAGGTCGTTTATGAAAATAATCAAATAAGAAGTGGCCACTCCGACGCTCTTTGAGGACTTTCGCTAAAGAAAATGTCAATATTAAACACACCTAAAAAACGTTTTGATAATGAAACACTTGCTGAAAATTTTGGGGAAAGTTTCCATTGTTTGAAAGGGATTATGAGAAACGGTAACAGAAATTCAGATACAACAAGCAAATGACCAAAAAATACATTTAAAAATTAGCAGTGTAATCATTATTGCTAAACAACATAATTTCGGATGTGATGTGATGTGAGTAGGTTATATAAAAAAAAACAACAACAACTCACACTGAGGTCGGCTGATAATGATGTATCTAACAGACAGGTATAACTAACTAACTAACCATCACGCCGTTACCCCGCAGGGATAGGCAGAGAGGTTATCCGCCACACAACTCTGTCTTAGCACACACACCTTGTTTAATTCACATTCATACATCGTCTCATACGTACTCTTCAGTTATTCTGGCCCTGACATTCAAGTTTTTTTAATGTTTTGTTTTATTTAAAAAGAAAGACAAACATTCCAGCGTTACGAATAACTTTGAAATTTATTTGAAAAACTTCTACTACCATCATAATAAGCAAAAAATGTTGCTTGTACAATGATAGAGGACTTGGCTAGCAGAGGAATTGAACCCACAACGCCCAGGTGGAAATCCGACGAGATTATCTGATTGTTTTGATACTTACCGGTCTACTTTGATTCTCTTGATCGTGCCGTGTCTTTCTTGAGCATCCCCGACTTACCATTCACTTTCACGTCATATATTCTTCTCACACTCCTTTTCTCGTTCATCCGCTATACATGCCCAAACCATCTAAGCCTCCCTTTTCGGATATTTCCATTTTCAATACGGTCATACGTGGTATTACCGCACACACGCCTCAGGGATCTCATTTCTACAGCATTCAGTCTACTATCATCCTTCTTCTGCCAGTTCCATTCCTTCAAAAACAAATGTAAGACGCCTTTGAGGAAATTGTATCACTAAATTGCCGTTGGTAGTATTGTTATTTATTAAATACGTAGAATGTAATCAATAACAACTTCATGTAGAGTATTTCCAGTTTCATTTTTTTGTTTTAAACACATGTTTCAATTACAAAATTAAACTTAACCTGAACTAAAAAGCGACGACAGACTTTGTCCCCTATTTTTGCGTCGTATGATATAAATCATTTCCTTTTTACTTAAATGGACGCTCCTTGCATGTTAATTGATGGAAATGTTCCTAAAGCTTCCATAAGAATTGATAAAAATCCAAAAACTAACGTTAAAATCAACCACAGTGTCAAAATTTCTCACTCAAATTACAACACTGAAATTGTTTTCGTTCGAAATGATAAGAAATCTTTTACTAAATTGATTATTTCAGCAAATTTCCTAAGTCGCGACGTGAAAACATCTACTGATTTTACATACCAGAGTCAACAAAATGTAACAATTAGTAAAAAGTTTCTTAAGATGCGTAGAACGGATACGAGAATTCAATGAAAATAAGATCCTTTGCGACGCATTGGCGTATTAAAGCCCTGGTTCCAACCAGGGACATGGAAAATACCTCGTGAATAAATGCAAAGTTATGAAAATACACCACATTTTTAAAAGGAAGTAAGATTTGTATAGAAGAAAAGTTCATGACTGTATAAATGGTAATCATTTTTTGCGTGGTGGCAAAAAGGCAGTACAGTTTCCCAGCGGAGTCGGGGAAAACATCTCGTCGCTCGCATGTCTTCCTGGCAGGCTCGGTCCAGTCAGTACTGCCGTGTCCGTCCTCGAGTGAACACGTAACAACGAATTTTCCGGCGCAAAATTCTGACAGTTACCCCTCGCGTGTTCTAAATTCAAAAAATATTATTTGGAATACGGATTGTGTGTGATTGTGGGATTTTCTTTAGACAGATTGGTATGCATTATTTTTTTATGTAATTATTTTAGTTACTAAAATTATTAATGAGGTGAGTTATTTACATTAATTTATTATTTTAAAAATAACTCTATATTATTCGGCAAGTAGTATTTAAACTATATATAATTGTTTTCTTATTCAATGAATTACTTACATAAAAAATGCATATGATTATTTAAGAAAAAAGCCCAATCATAGCTTAATATTCAATTTTTTGTAATGAAATTTGTTTAATGCAAAAAAAGGTTGAATAAACTGATATTTTATTAAAACACTTATTATCCAAAATATTTAAAGAGCGCATTAAGGATAAACCTTTTTCCTTTGAGATGGAAAAAAAAAACTTTTCAGTTTAATAAAATAAAATCAGAACCAAGGCTATGTTAAACTTTGAAGTTTTAATTAACCAAATTTATTTAGATCCACGAATTTCTACTTCAAAATTTTGCTAAAAATATTATAACCAACTTTTTAAAACGTTGAGTTTCGGGGAATCCATTTTGCTGGGCTTGAAAAAAGTATTTTCGGGTCCGACCAAGTCACAACTCTTCTCTTGTCTAACAAAGGAAGGGGCTTAATCCTGGATAATAAATCATAATAAAACGTCTACGGGAAGAAGCAACTTTTCAAACGGATACGAAACATCCCCTATTTAAAGTCGTAAAGTTTTCTTCATACATTTTCCAGGCAGAAACAATAATCGGGCCACGTGACAAACTGCCTAACTTTTCCGATGAACGATAGAGGAAGGGTAGAAGAGGGGAAGTTGAAATACAACCCCAACCACTCGAAATGTAAAACAGGGGTAAAAAATATCAAGTTTTCCCCATCGTTAAACACCCTTACGTTGTAAGATATCTAATACCTGCTTAACGTTGTTTTCATAGCTATTTTCCTGCAAAAAAAACTTCCCTTTTTGTATATTCAAAAACAAACTGAACTTTTTTACTGTTGAAACGCAAAAAATCCCTTTCATCTTGCACATTCCATACAATAAGGGGAACAAACAGTCTAAAAATACATTCATGTTCTGAAAAATCAGAATAATTCTCAAAAAATGAGTAAACATTCTTGTTTATTCATCATTTATTAAGTTCTCATGGGGAGAGTGCGGCATACGGAATACATGCGAAGAAAGCTTTTACTAAATAAGCATCTCTGTTGCGTACCTACACGGTATTCCGGTAATCACGAGCCATATAAAAAGCTTGTAAAGAGCTTTTTGCGCTACAATCTGGCAGACATACGCGTTAACTTAATGTCAGTACTGTTTACACATTCATGGCAAAACACGCTATTAGGGCGAACATCCGCTTCTTACAACAATGCGACCTTTAACAAGAAACCCTGCAAAAACTATGTACGTTCTCAACTCATTTGTTATGGAATATTGTCGGCGATAATGGTGTTTCCGGCATAGGAGCTTCCCGTCAGAGTTTTCCTTGCAATATTATATTCTGGGTGGTGAGGGGGGTGCAAAGGAAAATAAACTTCCCGCTTTGGGAAAATTCACTTTGAAGGCATCGCTCTATGTGAAATATTAAACTGCTTGGGATCGGCGAAGAGAAAGGTGAAGAGAAAGGTGAGGAGAGAGGGGTGTTTGAGGCTTGCCAACTTGCAACGAAAACGTATAAATTGTACTGCAAGGAGCTAATACGATTATTTTAATGCTAATTATATCAATCATTGAAACTTAAAAAAAAAGGAATATGAAACAGCAGAAAACAGTGGAATTAAAAGACCAAGACGTAAACTCGGAACCTTTACTGTACTCGGAAGTAACGTCTTCGCCGATTGAGCTACCAAAACCTTTTTGAATAACGTCGTTATTATCAATTCCATATTTCTTTGAAAATTAATAATATCTATTACATTTTTCCAAATTTCTTCCAATATGGGCAATAATGTTTGTATTGATATACAAATCACAGTACAATACCCAAGCACAGTTCATATTTCATTGAAAATTATTGATATTATTTCAATAATTGATATTAAAAACGAGCATAAAGCTTTGAAAAAACTAACTTAAATGCCAACTATACTGTCGTAAAGTCTGTATAATTTAGATAATTTGAAAAGTTTAATGCAACCAATTGGCAAGATTAAGAATTAAAAAATAAAATAAAAACATTTTGATAATAATCAAAAAAACAATCGTATTTTAATTTTTATGTTTCCTTGGTGAAAAATCAAAACTAGCTCCAAAATATGAGATATTTTGTCGTGTATCTCAACTTTTACGTTTAACAGAGCATCTTCCGTTAAAATAGTGAAGCGAAATTCCCACGTATCATGTGTGCTAACGATTGCAACGACCCTTTTTAAATTAATAAGGATAAATTGAAGGTATTCCCTCTTCAACTGATTATTAAAGGGAGTACACAGTTACTTTTAATTACATTTGAATAGCATTATTGATGCTTTTCTGAAAAAAAAATCTTAGAAAACAAAGAAACTTCGTTAACAGCTTTTTATGAAGAAAAATCCCTCGCATCCGTTAGTTTTGTTGTTATTTTTGTATGCTCGTCAGAGATCACGATGCCTTAATTTGTTAATCATAACCAGCCATTTGTTTCAATTTCGCTCACTTCTCAAGACAAAGAGTTCCCACGTATAAAAATCAGTTTACGAGTGTTATAAAGTGATGTCATCCAATCGCATCTTTGCCAGTCATAATATTTTGAATCAAGCTAACAATTACTGCAATTCATAATCAAACAGTTGTTATCACAAAAACAAGGCAATTTTAAGCATACCATTTTTTTCAAAAGTAAAAAATCGAGGAACACACAAAAACGTGACTAACCTTTCCAGTTGTCGAAAACAAACCACTAATCCAAAATGGCTGATAATGCTAGCATTATATAAACATATGTGTACCAACATAACAAAAAAAAACGATAATCAAATGTACACAGCCCGCGAAAATTCAAAATTCACCTTTTCTTTTGAACAGGCCTCGTAAATGTCTTATTCAATGTGGAAAATCCATGACATTTAAAAAAAAAAAATAATTAAGATCTGGATAACATAAAAAGAAAATATATTTTTTATTTTTTATAGTGCATACCGCACAAGAGTCCCAACTGCTCCCAACCGTCTAGAGCCAGTGAGACTATAGCATCCCCAATTAGGGTGTGTTGTGAGACTGAAGGTAGTGGGGTGGGGAAGGAGATGGGGAAGAGGAAGATTGGTAAGTACCTGGCCATTCAGATCTGGTCACCAAACACGGCTAAAACCATTTCAAGCAACGTTTCGATTCTGAATGGTGGTCTTTCACCAGGGCGATACTTAAGAGTATCTACCACTCTGGAACGTACCGCAAATATTTTTTTTAAATTTTATTTGAATTAAATGTGTTATGACACAGGTATGATTATTCGTCAACATAAATTAAAAATACATAATATCTTAAACATCCCCCGGATATTTTATGTTTATTGTTAATCTTTATAACTGTATATGTATACATTAAACCATCATTTTCAACTTTTTTAGTGTCACAACCCCATTAAAGGCCAAAAAGTAGTGTAAAAACCTTACGACCCCTTCACTGTATATTTTAGCGTTTATCAAAGTTTTACATTAGTAACGTGAAAAATAATGTGTTTACACTTGCCACGAATACAATTTGCGACTTCTTACTTGTGCGAAAAAGGGTTCTCGTCCATGGTGACTTTCAAAACTAAATACAGAAATTATCTATTATCACTTGAAAACAATTTACTTACGTGATTTTCAAATGTCGATGCAAATATAGAAAACCTTTTAAGTGAAACGCAAACTCAATCGTCGCATTAATGAATTAATCAGAACATCTTTATTTATTAAGAGGTAGGTATATGTACCACTTCATTATTACTTGAAATGTATTATTAAATAAAAGCGCTTTACGTATACGAGTACATGACATTAAACTATTGTCTAATTTATTGGTATTCTGACGTATTACAATTTAGAAATAATTAAAATATAAGCTAGCTTTTTGCAAAGTTGAGCTTCTTGAACCAAAGCTTCGGAGAGCATTGCTGTTTCCACCATCTGGCCTAGATATCTACCGATAAATTGATATTTTTTTAATACCTGTTTTTTTTAGTTTTCGTAAAAGCAAAAACTCTGACTGGCGAGGACGGCGCAACTGTTTTCTGCTTAGAAATTAATTATCGTTGGTTGCATATTATCCAATTATTGAAGGAATAACCTTTGTTAATCTAAATAAATATATATAATTGCTGGAAAAGCAAAAAGGTTTAAGCGACACTTTGGTCGAAAATGAGTTAAATATGCAGTTTTGATCAATTTTTTTTCTGTATCGAATGCTCTGAACCTCGTTTGATTCTGAAGGCTTTTGTCATCTAAAATAAATGAATATTTTGGGAGAAGCGACACAAGTTTGGGAAATACAACTAGGTACTGAAGACTAATTTTATTGTAAAACAAAAAAAAACTTTAATGTGCTCTGGTGTAAACTTTCCAAAATGGGGCTTCAGCCCTTTTGCCTTTCCAGCAACGATATGATTACAACTTATCTAAAAATAATAACGCCATAGAACGGAGTATTTTATCGTCACCGAGATGAAACAGATGAAACGATTAAGTTGCAGTTGTTAACTTTATCTTCTTGATAAATAATAAGATTTATACTGATTTGTTAATTTAAAGGTTACAAATATGAATTTATTTCCAATTTTTCGGATTGTGTAAACAAAAGCCAAAAACAAAAGAGAACAAAGTGTTTTTATGAGATTCGCTGCATATACCTGTACTTTTATCGTATTATACAAAACAAAAAGGTTATGTTTCAATTTTCTACATGGTGTCTTCTAGAAGTCGAGTTATTTCTATTCCGTTGTGTATTGTACTTCATGGACTTATATCAACATTGTCGGAGAAAAGAAAAATCAATTTAATCTGTCTCGGAATAAAATGGATGGATTATTTGTTTTTGTCACGCGAACTCTAGATCAATACACTCGCAGTATCTGCGGGCGGCACCTTGGACGAATACGCTAATGCATATTTAATAGATAACTTATAACGCGAAGTGAATGTGACTTTCCTTAGAACTAGTTCCTACTACTGGAGGAAGATATATACTTTCCTTGGAAAGCACTTTAGGGTCTGACATTTTGCGCATGTTTTATGATGAAAACAATTTACAACTTTATTTCACTTATTTATTTTAACGGCATCATCAAATCGCCGACTAAATTAGGTAAATATTAAAAAATGCACTTTTGTTTTAAAATTTTGATGGTTGTACCTTTCTACGGGCAACTTCAGACTGATCTTAACAGTATGATGAATAGTACATTGACGTATGTAAATAAAATTCGAATAAACATATTTAATATTTCCTTAGAAAGCAACCACTCTGCGGTTTGATATATTTTAAGAAATTAAAAAATAACTTTCTATAAGACCACGAATATTATTTTAATGTTTATGACCGACTGGTTTTGCTTAGCCTAAGCATAAACAAAAACTGATGGTTTACGTTTAATTTTGTACCCTGAAGACGCTTAGGCTAAACGAAACCGGTCTGTCATAAAAATTAAAATACTATTCGTGGTCTTTTACAAAGTTATTTTTTTAATTTCTTTAAACATATTTAAGTTATTGGCCATTTGACGGCCTCCGTGGTCGAATAGTTAGACGCTCGATTATGAATCCAGAGGTTACGGTTTCAAAACCAGCGTGCTCAAATAATTTTTTTTTTTTTACATGAATACCGCATAAGAGTCTCAACTGCTCCCAAACGTCAAGAGCCAGTGAGAATCTGGCATCCCCAAATTGGGTATGTTGTGAGGCTGAAGGTAGTGGGGAGGGGAAGGAGATCGGGAAGAGAAAGGTTGGGAAGTACCTGGCTATTCAGATCTGGTCACCAAACACGGCTTAAGCCATTTCAAGCAACGTTTCGATTCTGAATGGTGGTCTTTCACCAGGGCGATACTTAGAGTATCTACCACTCTGGAACGTGCCGCAAATATACTTGTTACTATTTTTATATGAATTAAATGTGTTATGACACATATTAATTAAATAAAAATTATTGGCGCACGCCGGGTTTGAACCCGCGACCTTTGGATTCGTAGTCGAGCGTCTTACCACTCGACCATGGAGGCCGTCAGTAATTAATATGTGTCATTAATATGTGTCATAACACATTTAACTTATACAAAATTATATATAGTATATTTGCGGCACGTTCCAGAGGGGTAGATACTCTAATTATCGGCCTGGGGAAAGAACACCATTCAGAATGGAAACGTTGCTTTAGATGGCTTCAACCGTGTTCGGTGACCAGATCTAAATATCCAGGTACTCCCCAACCTTTGTATTCCCTATCTCCTTCTCCTCCCCACTACCTTCAGCCTCATAACTTACCCCGATTAGGGATGCCATATTCCCACTGGCTCTAGACAATTGGGAGCAGTTGGGACTCATGTGCGGTATTTACTATTAAAAAAAAAACCCAGGTGCTATATACCTAAAATATCATTCACAGTCGTTTTAATGAATAATTGTATATTTTTTCTTTGATTTTAAATTGATTTCTTTGTTCTCGTCATAATTAAACGGTAGCCAGTTAATTGCCGAAGCCATACTGCAGCGATCAAAATGAACAAACGTAAATTGGCATTTCCACCCCGCCAATGATTATGGGGAATTTGTACGAATTAATTGATTTACCGACCAATTTCCATTTTGCCAAGCCGCTGCGCGAATCCGAATGCAGCTGGGATGGTTTCAAGTTTTAATTAAAACCGAATAAATGACAAAAGAGAATTGAGTATTCAATATGCGACCAAAACTGACACCGCTGATTTTATATGGATGTATAATTATTTCACTAACTATTAGATATTCATACCAAGAAGGATCATAAGTTTATATCTGTGGTGTCTAACTAGGGTATAGATACTGAACGAGTTTTGAAATTGGGAAAAGTTAGACAAAGTAATTTGATAATATGTTGTACCAGTGTTAAATAATGTTTAAAACACATTTGTGAATTTTTTTATCAAATTTTCGTTTCTAGATTTTTTAAACATTAATTCCACACAAGAGGCCCTAAGGGAAATAATTTCCCTCAGGGCCTATTTTATGTTTGGGGGTACTGTGGGAAGAGTCTTTTTGATGATAAGGAGGATTGAACCTGGGTATTGAAGAGGCCCATGTTGTAGGAGAGAAGAATTTTTTTACGAGTCGTAGAAGCGCCTCGTTATCATGTATCGAATGTCAACCGTGTACAAATGTAAGGCGCGCGTTTGGCGAGTTTCCCGTCTATGCACCGGTGCCGAAGAGATCAATGACTAAAGTTCCTCGGATAATATTTTTTTTTACTTTTTAAAAAAGAAAGACAAATATTCCGTGGTTACGAATAACCTGACAATATTTTCAAAACTCCTAATGCCATCATAATAAGCGGAAGATGTTGCTTGTGAAATTATGGAGGACTTAGCTAGCAAAGGAATTGAACCCACGACGTCCAGATGGGAATCCAACGTGCACGTGATTCTTGAACAGATTCTAGAGTTATTAGATTTGTAATTTGATTTTTTCACATATTTAACGGTTAGAGGTTTAAACGCGTAGAGCGGATGAACGAAAAAAGTAAAATATATGAAACGCGCCAGTGATTGTGAAAAAAATTTGTCAGAACTTTAAGAGGACATTTACCACGTAGGCAGTGTAATCATTTAGATTGTTTTTTAATATGTTTTTTTAATGCAATTAATGTTTGAACACGCTTTATTTAACCTGCAACCAAATAATT
Source organism: Drusus annulatus (assembly GCA_022651775.1). NCBI lineage: Eukaryota > Metazoa > Arthropoda > Insecta > Trichoptera > Limnephilidae > Drusus > Drusus annulatus. The sequence continues at coordinate 513,221 of JAGWCC010000023.1, forward strand.
TCGAAAAACGATTATCGATAAGGTCGAATTTGGGTGGAATGTAAATTTTTACCGAAGTTATGACGCTATGATAATCTAGTCGACCTTTTTCTAGGGAGCTTTCAATATGCTGAAAAAAGCCCTCCAACAAACATCAATTCAACAGCTCTTAGACGAAAAACAAAATTATGGGGAGGTTTTACGGGGCTTCAATGCGTGGTCAGTGGAGCACGGAGGATAAAGTTTGGCGGAAAGAAACTATCGATATTTCACTCAGAATATTAAAGACGCGTAAATTGTACCTACCCACAGCACGAAAACAGCAAGAAATCATAATACACATTCATCCAGTTTTAATAAGTTTGACAGCCTCCGTGGCCGAGTGGTAAGACGCTCGACTGCGAATCCAGAGGTCGCGGGCTCAAACGCGGCATGCAGAAATAATTTAATTAAATATAATATGTTTGCAGCATGTTTCATAGTGGTAGATACTCTATATAAGTACGCCTTGGTGAAAGACCACAACTTAGAATCGAAACGTTGCTTGAAATGGTTTTATCCGTGTTTGGTGACCAGATCTGGACAGCCAGGTACTTCCCAACCTTTCTCATCCCCATCTCTTTCCCTTCCCCACTAACTTCAGCCTCACAACATACCCCAATTGGGGATACCATAGTCCTACTGGATTCAGATGGTTGGAAGCAGTTGGGACTCTTGTGCGGTGTTCACTATTAAAAAAATACCTTTGAAGAAATATTTCACAAAAATGGCCCCATAAAATCAAGCCCGGTATCATTATATCGCCTCTTGTATAGATTGAATATAAAAAAGAGCCTTTGAAATAAAATTTCATTAAAATATTAAGTAATATATTTCTTTAACAAAATGTTATTTTGTTTGATCAAGCAACAATATTATATTATGATCTTGCGGCAAATTAGTATCGAGTATGAAAAGAAACATACAATGAAAATCGGTTGGTAATATTTGTTTATTTCATTCGTTTGGTGAATCCATCCGTCGTTTCGTTTCGTATATATTTCAACAATAGCGTACAGTTCAAAGAAAATAAAATATATGAAGTACCAATGACGAGCGCATATCTTGAATTATTAACCAATAACAAATGAACATTTCATTTCAAATGGTCGATGACCATCTTGCGGTAAGGAAACCGCATAAAATAATAAGCGACTTCATCAAAATATTTCAAACCTTCAATAAAACTATTTCAGATTCAATGCTCGGTGAAAATTTTTACTGTAAATTTAATAGTTTATAGCAACTTTAAAAATATATCCAAGTCATGGAGTTTGAGAGAGATTACGAGAACAGGGTGTAATATAGTTGTGAATGATGAATACTTGGAGCAAGTGGATTAGTTTGTGTATTTGAGAAGTATGTTTACGAGAGGTAGAAAGGCTGATAAGGACATTGAAAGAAGGGTGAATGCAGAAAACTCCATTAATGGAGGACTGAACGCTGTTGGCACAAATACAAAAAAATGTCCAAAGAAGCATATCTAGTAGTTCACATTGGAGTGCGTATACCAACCCTGATATATGGCAGTGAGACATGAAACTGGCAGAAGAAGGATGAAGGAAGACTGAATTCTGTAGAAATAAGACCCCTGAGGCGTATGTGCGGTGAAACCGTATATGACTGTTAAAAATGTGGATATAAGAAAAGAATGTAAAAACTGATGTAAGCGTAATAAGTAGGATTAAGAAAGAAACGCTTAGATAGTTTGGACATGTCGAGTGAATGAACGAATAAAGGAGTGTGAAAAGAATATATGACGCGAAAGTGAGTGGAAGAAGAAGTCGGAGACGCCCGAAGAAGACATGGCACGTTCAACTGAAACAAATACTTAAATCGGGTCATATCAAGAGTCAGAATAACAGAAGAGTATGTATGAGACCATGTAAAAATATTAATAAAGTAAGGAGTGTGTACCAACACAGAATTTTATGGCGATCCATCCTCTCTGCCTACCACTGCGGTGAAACGGCGTAATTTTTAGTTAGTCACATATAGCGTAGAAATCGACACATTTAACTTTGAGTCAAGAGGATGCGGGTTCAGAATAAAGTATTTTTAAGCCATCTTCATTCTAATTTAAGTCCAAGTAAGACGAAAAAATTGACACTACCAAAATTAAAATGGCAGGTGGGGTGTTTACATGTGCACCAAACTGTACAGTGATTCTTATTGACAGCTCGATTATTGCCGCCACATAAGGGGTTAAAGATCTTTATAATCTCCCGGTCGCCGCAAGGGCTTATGAAGGTGCAGCATTCTGAATCCAAAAATATGCATTACTTTAACAGTAATTCATTCACACGCTTTCCTCACAGAACACAACAATGCACGCCATTATTTAATCTTATAATTGTCGTAGTAAGTCCGTGTTAAATCCGTTTATTTTTGCTGAAAATGTCTTTATGTACGAGTATATAAAAAATAAAAACATCGGGTACAATCGGAAACATAGTTCATTAAAAAATATATACACATACCTAACATTCAAACGTAAAACACAATATTCATAACGTAAAACGGATTCAATTCATTCTCCGCTCTTCATAATATTTTGAAATGAAATTTCCAACAACGTCGGCAAAAAAAAACATTTCTAAAAATAATACCTAACATATGCTCACATAAAATATATTTTTGCACAAAGAATAATGTGTTTTTTTATCCTCCTGTCGATATGGCATCCATCAAACGCAGAACACTCAAACAAAACACATTTTCCCTAGAATTTAATCTAGCCATTTTCCCAAGTGTGAGATTATCAATATAAATTTGTTTGTTTTCTGACGTTCCCTAACTATCTATCTGTCTTGATCCTTGGTAAATTCACTTCGCCCCGGTGGGAGCCCTCCCAAACTTTGTTATGTTCGTCTGCGGGTTTTCCCAGGTTTTTCCAGGTTTTCATATTGGAAATTTACACACGACTGCATATCAATACACGAAGGAATCGACGGGGCATTTAGGACTGTTTGTTTATTTCCTTCTGGTAGCATCCGCACTCGAAGTTCTTGCCTGGATTCTCGAATGCTGAAGGCATATTATATTATATTTTGTTTCGGCATGAAAAAATTGTGCGAAAAACAAAATCAAATCTAACCAGTAAGGATCAGAATCAGACAAATTATAATTACACAAACATTTTAATCCAAAAGAAGCATTTTCATTCACTGGTCAAACATTTTTCTCTCCCTTTTGCTTTGTTCATGTTTCGACTTCGTAAAAAAGACATCGAAAGTTGGATGTAAAAGGCTGACTTGTATCTTTTTCGATAGACCGCGATAGCAATGAGCCAGTTGTCTATCTGAGAGTCTGTGTAAATCTTCACACTTAACAAAACTTTTTATAAACACGAATAAAGTAGTGTAACGCGGTCTCTCACTTTATGTACTGGTAAGAGACTACTAACTCCTTACTTGTATTCTTGTTATTTAATGTTCTTAGTGTCTACTGAAAACCATATGCTTATTTTCGTAAAATTTTATTTAATTTTATAATGATCATGATTTTAGATAGTTTTAATTTGAGTATCATATCTGTTATATGCTATTTTCTCGTTATTATATTAGGTTAAATAGTTTAGTGTGAAACGTACTCGAAGTTTACTATCACAAAACAGTACTATATAAATTCACTGTTATCATTCTTATTAACTACTTAATCATTTACATAATTATACGAGTATATAATATAAACAGAGAAACAAGTACATAAAGCAGAAAACATGTGTCCTTAACAGCAAAAAAACTCGAAGGTGGATCTCAATATTTTCAGAACGACGAGCTACGGAGCTTTGAATTATTATTCAACAGTGAAAAGATAAGACAAGACGTCAGACTGTTAGACTCGTATGTTCGAATATCAATAAGAACAAAATCATTTTTAAATCTCGAGCAAAGCCAGAAAGTAAAAGTATTAATAAATAGGCAAATGTCCTAGTGTCAAATTGAGGAAACGTTTCTGTTTTAGGCTCACTATGAAAAGAAACTGAAAATCCAAAATACTTTCGCTCCTCACGTGGTTTTCACAAGCGACTGCCACGTATTTTTACCAAATCTCGTCGATCAATTAATAAAGTAATCAACAACAGTCTGATATCATAAACCAAGAATTTCTTTCACGAGATGGTCTGGTCTGAACCAACTTTTTTTTTAATTTAGAAAGATAACTGATACAGGTGAACTCTGGAGAGGTGTCAAATTAATTTCAAATGTGATGAGTTTCGACATGTTACCATTTGGTTGTAAATTTATGAAGAGAAAGTTTTTTTTTATTGTTTCAAAACAAATGTACCAATTGTCAGAAGTTTATTTTTCCTTCCCTAAAAATATTAATGAAACTTTTTTTTTTAAATATATATAAAAACACGGTAGCACATTTAAAAAAAAACATATATTTGTAAATATAACATCTCGTTACAGAAACAATTCCAAACATAATACACTCCCGGTGAGATGGATTACACTCATTTCGGGAAAAGTAAAACATTTTTAATTCAAATAGAAACAGCACTAATTAATTACAAGGTAAATAAATATAAGAAAAAAATAAACTGGTATTTTAAAATATACTAAAAGTCGAAAACATCGAAAAAATATACCTGTCCACGGTGTGACGGGTTTAAATTAAAATAAATACAATTTACGTATTACTTTCGTGCGGCTTTTTATTACATCAGTAATTAACTAATGCCTTTCACAAAGAAGGTATTGTATGTTTATCACTCGACGGCTTACCTGGTCGAATGGCAAAACGCTCGACTACGAATCCAGAGGTCGCGGGTTGAAACCCGACGTGCACAAAAAAAGTTTTTTTTTAAATTGATATGTGTCATAACACATTCAATGCATATAAAATAATGTGAAGTATATTTACGGCACGTTCCAGAAAGGTAGATACCAGCATTCAGAATCGAAACGTTGCTTGTGTTTGATGAGCAAATTTAAATTCCCGACCTTCCTCTTCCCCATCTCCTACCTCTCTCTACTACCTCCGGCATCATATGAGCAGTTAGGACTCTGGTGCGGTATAAAACTATAAAATATAAAAAGTAAAAAAGAAGTATTGTAGATGCTAATTAATGAAAGTATTGTAAGACGCTCGACTATTTTATTTGATTAGTATGTGTCATAACACATTTAATTCAAATAAAATAATGTGTAGTATATTTGCGGCACGTTCTAGAGTTGGGGATGCCATAGTCTCACTGGTTTTAGACGGTTGGGCGCAGTTGGGACTCTTGTGCGGTATTCACTATAAAAAAATAATGTTAACAAAATAAAAAGTTAAGGTTTGAAGAACTTCAATCTCGTTTGATTAAAAAAAAATAATGAAAACATTTGCTTATCTCATGTTTTCCAAGTGTGTTTCTGCTGAATTTGGACGGAGCAATTTACATTTCCTCGGCTTCATTTGAATTTTGAATAATGTGCCGGAATTATTTTTTAAGGCTCAAAAGATAGCATTGAAACACTCTGTGTAAAAATACACTCAGTTCCCTTTGACGAAGTAGCAAAAACGCGGTTCTGCGCCATCTCCCCGCGTGTGGCCCCATAAAAAGCGGAAAACCAAAAAAATATTATCTAGAACGGACGCAATATGCCGACAAAATTAGGAGCCGCAGATACGAGATTGCACGAGTCACGCCGCTTTTCAAAGTGATATTAAAAATTCTAAAAAAATATTTGAAAAACTAAACAAACTCTGAGGAGGAATCGTGTGTGAGGCGTAGAAATGGTCGATATTCCTGTCCCGGTTAAAAGGAGCCGGTCACTGGAACCGTCGATATTATTTCTCCGAGGAACCGGTTCCAAATTTTCGCAAATAAAAATATCGATACCCTATGTTCGTGTTTTGTTGGGTGTGGAAAGGTTGTTTTTTTGTTATGTAAATTGCTAGCTTATTATATTGGTTATTTCACACACCTATACATTTTTAAATACAGCAGATTGGCAGCTTGTTCCAGAATATCAGGCACTCTCGGTATCGCCCTCCTGAGATATAACTAAATATAATCGATCGTTGCTTGAAACCGCTTTATCTATATTTAATTCCCGAATCAGAGAATCCAGGAACATTCTTTGTTCAGTACCACGATATTCTTCAAGATTTATACATTCTTTTCAACTAGATTTTTTACACTGTCATACCCATATCTGAAAATTTTTCATTGTTTGTGATAACAATCATGAGAGCATTTAGTTTTAATTTGCATACAACAGATATGCTGTTATATATTATATTTTTGTAGAAATCAATCACTTTGTGGTTGGACATGTTTAATGAAAATGAAATAATAACTTAATAATAATGAATAAGACAACAGTTTTTTTTATTTTCATTACCGACTAATTTCGCTTAACCTAAGCATCATCAGGATATATGATATGTTATATATTATTTTCTCGGTGTTATACTAGGTTAGGTAAATTAGTGTGAAGCACACTTAAGGTGATCTATCACAAAACTGCACTACATAAATTCGCTGTTATCATTATTAAGATGAGAATGCCTAAGTCCCACTGGCTCCGGGCAATTGGGTCACTAATACCGTGTAACCTAAGAAATATACTCAAATATCCGGAACGAAATGTATTACGAATAAAAATTGTGTTATGGCCATTTTATTACAGGCAATTGAAAAGTATTCGTAAACAGTCAATGTTATGAAATATTTATTTTTATGTTTTATGTTACCGAATACCAGTATCGCTAAAAACAACTTCAGTGAAATGATAAAATTAAACATTGTGATGAAACATATTTCATATATCAACCGATTGAAAACATTGAGAGCGTTAGGAAGAACGTTTTCGCAGGGCTATGCTTTTGGCGCGCCCTTGAGGTGATTTTCTACAAAAACGGGGTTAAATAAATCATTAAATTATCGCAGATACCTATGAAAATTCCAAGAAACCTTATTTGCTGTAGGCAATTAAACTAAATGATCTTCTTTGACGTTATCTTTAAAAGTTAGCTACTCCAAGAGCTTTATGCACATAGTGCTTAAATCAAATTTGGAAAGATAAACGAACATTCATTTCATATTCGAAAATTGTCCGTGACAAAAATGAATGTCAAATTGAAAATATAAGAATCTCAACTGGCCGATGTCAATGGGTATAGAAATCCCCAACATTGGGTGATGTTTTAATTTTGGGGATTAAATCAAAGGGGGAGGGAAAATAATGGAAGGCGGAGAGAATCAGCCAATTCAGATATGGCCACAAATCACGAGCAAAGCCTTTTCAAGCAACCTTCGAAATCAGAATGGTAGTTTTCAACAATCAGGCCAATATTAAAAGTATATTCAGCGAGAGATTTGTGTAGAGCCTTTTTATTTTTTGTGGTAAATATCATGTCATCTGAGCGCAAAACTTTAGCGTTCTCCAAACTAGAAATAACTCAAATAATTGTGTTTGACCTGCCAGGTAAGAATTCTTCTGTTTATTATCTCCGTACATAATATTAACAAATATTAATATGCCATAGATTATATGGAGTTATTAATAAGATGGTGATTATGAATTAAGATTTGTACAGCACCCTTGAGGTAATTTTTCACAAAAACGGCGCTACACAAGTGATTCAATTATTATTATTAGAATGTTTATTTATTTATTTATAAATTAACGGACTAAAGTACAACTACAAAAAAATACATAACACAAAATGGGAAAAAGAGCAACAGAGAAAGAACGAAACATATGTAATTTTAAATGAAGCAATGACAAAAATAGGACAAAATATACATAAGAAAGAACTTTCAAATCAAAGCCAAGTTCAAGTCGAGTTTTGGTAGAGTCGTAAAGAATGGCAAAAATCATTTAGACTGCTACCAAAAATTCCAAGACCATGGCTTGAGTTAACAAGTCTCGACATTCCGGACAGTGGAGAATGATACCCATAATTAGTAGAGTGATGGTTGAGGAACAGCAATTCATTGTTTCTGAGTCTACGGCAAGGAATGTTGAACTGGATGAGTTGCAACAGAGAAGGTGAGTCAATTATACAGTTAATAATTATGAAAATGCAAATAAAATCAAAGTCTTTCCTACGCCTTTATTATGAAGAATTTTTCAATGATTGTTCAATTTCATCATATGAATAATCGCCTCTTTCTCGCCCTGATCTCGTTTTTATCTTTAAGTGATCATACGACGTGCTCACATACAGTAAAAATCACAACTAATTCTCACTAACATCAAAATGATCGAAGTATTTTCGATCGCTTTTCCTAATCAGATAGTAGTTTAATTTTTAAATCCTGCACACAATTAAGCGGGTAATTATTCGAGCTTAATAAATATAATGATGGTGGTTAGCCGAAATAGCTATTTACCGGTCAGTGACTCCACCGTAATGTGTATTGTGTATCTGCACAGAGCCGACCCGCCGCAATTGCCGGCGAACAGAGCGGCCAATTATAAAGTTGTAATTGCCCGAAAGCCGACGTGAGTTTAGGAAATAAGTAAATTATAATGCGTGGGATTCGGGAATACTAATACACCTATATAGTCAGGATGGCCACATTTCAAATTCCAGTGAAAATTACAGAGTTTCCAGGTTTTTATAACTTTTCCCTGGTATTGGACGACAGCACCAGGTTTTTTTTAGTATACATTCGGTTACCACGTAAAAAAATGTACTATGTGTGAAGAAGCATTAAATTAATGCATATATTTAACTTTTCCGTACCTGAAAAAAAGTGACGTAGTTACCCTATTTGAAATTTTTTACCAAAACGTTGTCATGGCATAATCTTTAAACATTTGTTTTTGTTATACTCAGAGGGAAGTATATCAATAATATTTCAGTAATCTTTATCTAAGATATAGCACCAAACTCTCGTTCGGGTTATATTAGAACCTCCATTTTGAATGGAAGTGTTACGCACACTGTATGATTTCCAAGTAAATTATTAGTTCATTGTTAATTAATTAATAATTTATTTCCTAGTATAAATAGTGTTTCAATAAGCACGGTTAGCTTTTCGACGTAAACTAATAAAAAAACAATAAATTCATGGGCATTTTCACATTAAAAAAATAAATAGATTATAATGTAGTATAACGTCTGCACCTTACTCACGTGAGAAGAAGATGTGTAGATTTACTCGCAATAGGTATCATCGCTCTAGTAAAAAACCACTCTTCAAAATCGAAACGCTTAGTACATAACAATCATCACGCCTCCCCATTTATTTCAGCCTCACGAAATTCCCCGAAATTAATTTCACTGTCCAACTTGTTTCAGGCAATTTGTAGTTTTGTTCGATATCATATAAAAAATGAAAACAGCATTGGTTCTGGAATTCAGAATACTAGTTTGAAAAATTGATTCTACTTTTCCTCAAATTTTAAAATCACACTGCTTTCCATGAAAAAAAGCTTAAAACATGAGAAATAACTAATTAAGTTGAAGTCATTTTAAAAATCGTTGTCTAAATTAACTAATACAAAAGGGACGAGGGTCAATAAAACTCTGCGAAAACTCGCTTTTCCTGGTTTTCAGGATTTCCCGGTCTGGGGCCACCCTATTGATACATTAATGTTGGTGCTTATATGCTTCAACTTCGGGCTTCACGTGAATAATAATATCGGATTTTACCGCAGAAGCGTTTGTTCGCAAAGTAAAGGAAAAATAAATTAAATGATTATGTGCGGTTTCCTCGAGTGCCTCCGCTCGATGGACCAATTAATGGGCGGTTTTATCGAGGCATAGATGATGCGGTCGTTAATCACTGACTACCTTGTTGTGTGGAACGTTCGTAGGAGAAGCCTTAACAACTTTGATTGATTTTCCCTTTTATATCTCTAATTCCGTTTGAGAGTTTCAACTGCCCGGAGCCAGTGGAACTATGTTATCGCAATTTGAGTGGAAATAAAAAGGTACCTAGTGCAAAGCTCTTAGCAAAGATAAACTCACCAAACATAGTTTAAGCCATTTAAACAACGTTTCGATTCTCAAAAATGTTATCTCGCGAGGCAATAAGAATATTCAACTCTGAAACGAAGGGGCACCTTTATTTGTTTTGAGGTCAGCTCTTAACGTGGGATTCGATCAGACAAGTAATGTGTCATAACAACCACTTATCAACTTCCATAAATTATGTGTGCACGCACATCATCGCCAGTGTTCGCCAAAGAGAAGGCAGAGATAATAGAAACCCACACATTGCAGTTTTGACCCAGTCTTAAACGACAGCCCACATACGATTGCATACATCGTAACAGGGGCGTTTCGTAAATGTCATTCCGGATTTCGGGATAACGATTCTGATTGGTGTTTTTTTTCCAGAGTATGCTAAATCCTAATATATATATTTAAAGAAAGACAAACATTCCCGAGTTACGGATAACCTGACAATATTTGAAAAACTCCTACTACCATTGTAATAAGCGGAAGATGTTGCTTGTGCAATGATGGAGGGCTTAGCCAGCGGGGGAATTGAACCCACGACGCCCGGGTGAGAATCCGAGGCGTTTGTCCACTGAGCTATCGACTGGTCGTCATAATACATTAGTTATTATTATTCACAGATGAAAAGGTTTTTTTCTCAACATTCAAATATGGACGAAAAAAATAACATCAGTTTACTGTTTCCTAGGAAAAAATCCAAGAAAAAGCTGGATTCCGACTTAAAAATGAGAATTGTGATACAAAAATAAAATCGTTTTTTTTTATAATATGTGTGCATTCCATTCCCTCAAACTTTGATTAAAAACACGAATAATTCATGCAAAAACTCACTCGCAAGATAAGTTTCATAAAGCGTCGAGATGAAAACTCTAACGAGGCATGAGAATGGGTAGTCCAGACGCTCTCGAGTTAGATTGTGCAAAATAAAAGTTTAAAACTTGCAGCTGAGTACTGATGAAGACGAGAGTAGGTACTTTGAAGAAGTTTCCCTTACCTTTTTAATCTCAGATAACATAAAACCGGTCATGTGAATATCAATGACGCGAAAAGTTCTTGCTGAGAACTTATGTCGTCAAAAGTTAGAAAGAAAACACTCTTTAATTAGAAGAACGTAAAATAAACCTCAGCCAGGGTAGCTGTGGCGAGTAGAAAGAGGTACAAAAGATAAGATCATTTTATATATTCGTAAAAAGCATTAACTTTGTGGCTTGCCATATTTATAAATAGAACATATATACTTTGTTTTTAACCACTTTTTTATTTAATATTTTGTCTACCGGTTTCGGAAGTACCCTTCCATCATCAGGACAATATTAAATATTAAATAATAATAATATATATAATAATAAGAATATTAAATACTTCCGAAACCGGTAGACAAAATATTAAATAAAAAAGTGGTTAAAAACAAAGTATATATGTTCTATTTATAAAGATCATTTTATTTCGCATGTTTTTTTTTTTTATCTTGTTGCCCAAAATATTTACAAATTTTTTAAAAGTATACTAAGATAAGAAACCCATTTGTTTGAGCCATATTTTTAAAGACCGTGTTCTTTTTATTTGTTTTTTTCTTTCTTGCAAGTATTTTTATCGGAGTTTTTCAGTGAAATTTAATAGAAAATGATAACATAATGTATTTATAGTTTTTGTGTTCAATTTGTAGAACTCCATTTTAATTTTTATATAATTCAATTGAATCAAATTTAATATTATTATTATTGAGTTCTGCTATTTTAAGTTTTTATTTTTATTTTTGTTTTTCGTTACAGCTGTTTCGGCGTTTAAGGCCATTGTCAAACTGTGGTTAGGCCACATGGAAACGACTTATTTATACGATTTTTGTTTCTTATGTGATTGCTAATTACGGTAAAAACCAAATTGATAATTACGGTATAAACTTAATTGTCTTGAATTATTCTGTGAGGTACTTAACAATCTGTTTTCCCCATTTTATTTTATTTTAACGGCAGGTTTTTCTTTATTGTTTAATAATGTGATTGACCATTGGTTTTTTCCCCCGTTTATGAGTTGTGAATCTATTTGTTAAGTACCTTTCTTAATCATTCATTGTATTATTTTACGAAATTGCATTATTAAGCATGATATTATTATTATTAGGTATTTTTATTTTCTTGGACATATTAAGGAGTGGAGATGAAATTATTTTTGTTTGATTGTTGATTAATGTTATATTTGGATCATTTATTCTTTTGTTTATTTCTAATTGCTCAAGTAAATTTAATCTAAAACCTTTACTTTCAATGTGTAAAGGCTTTGGCTCGTTATTAGCAAGAGGGACGTGGTTTTTCTCTAAGAGATGAGCTGCAAATTTGGATTCTACGTTATTATTTTTAAAGCAACGCATATGTTCAGTGAATCTAGTTGAAAAAGCCCTTCCAGTTTTTCCAATGTATGTGGCATTACATTATGTGTGGCTGCATTTTAATTCATAGATTCCACTGTTTTGAAGTTTAGGTATTCTACTTTTTGAGTTTTTTTATATAAAACTATTTTATATTTAAAAACTATATAAACTTTAAATAATTCAAGACAATTAGGTTTATACCGTAATAATCAATTTGGTTTTTACCGTAATTAGCAATCACATAAGAAACCAAAATCGTATAAATAAGTCGTTTCCATGTGGCCTAACCACAGTTTGACAATGGCCTTAAACGCCGAAACAGCTGTAACTAAAAACAAAAATAAAAACTTTAAATAGCAGAACTCAATAATAATAATATTAAATTTAATTCAATTGAATTATATAAAGAAAAAAAAAACAATATAACGTGTTTATAGTGAATACCGCACAAGAGTCCCAACTGCTCACAACCGTCCGAAGCCAGTGGAACTATGGCATCCCCAATTGGGGTATGTTGTTAGGTTGAATGTAGTGGGAAGGGGTAGGAGATGGTATACAAGAAGGTTGGAAAGTACCTGGCTATTGAGACACAGATTTGGTCACCAAACATGGCTGAAGCCATTCCAAGCAACGTTTCGATTCTGAATTATGGTCTTTCACTAGGGCGATACTTAGAGCATAAACCACTCTGGAACATGTCCCAAATATAGTATATATTTTTTGTATCATTAATTAAATGTGAAATAACACAAATTAATGAAATACAATTTAATTTCGAACGCCGGGATTTGAATCCGCGACTTTTGGATTCGTAATCGAGCGTCTTAAACACTCGACCACGAAGACCGTCAAACATATACAAGAATCCGGGTAGTACTTAAAATGATTACAATAAATAACTTTTTACAAGTAAATTCCCAAGCTTTATCGGGACATACAATACTAGCACTGCTTGCTTCAGTTTTCCTAAACGTATAATGCCAACCCATAAAGTAATTGTTTTCTACAAAACTATATCTTTTATATAATATTTTATAGGGATGAAAATATGACTTCGGAGTGACTTTGAAGTCTGGGACTGGATCTAGAGATACTCGTTTAGCAACAAGCAATTATATTTTATAACTCTTAGAAAATATATTCTGTTTTGTCTGTATTTGAGGAATTTAGTATCTCTGAGAATTTAAAATGAAAGTGTTATTGAAATAATTGTGAATTTCGTTTGCATTGTTAAAAATAAATGTTTCTGTCTGGATTTAATGGATTTAGTGAGGCTGTTAATATTTAACTATACATATTTTTTATAAATATATTGAATGTACATAGGTGAATTTATGCATCTTTAATATGTAGATTACTATTTTAGTGTAGTCTGTCTTCGAATGTCATCAGCCACATGGTAGCGTTATGTTCTTAAGTCTACGTTTGTTGCTAGAGATGTACGAGTATGTGTGAACCAAATGTTACCCATCTATACGGGTCTGATTTAATATCTCGTGCTGTATTTTGGAATGTATCTGTTGTATACGTAAAACGTTTTAAATCGGTGTCAATCTCAATAAGTATGAATGCCTAGTGTTTAGTACACTGAATTCTCTTTATTGCATTGTATGGAGGACGAAGGGTATCTAGGTAGACTTATGGAAGCTAATTATTTTAATAATTACTTATTGAGCCTTGTTTGTTGTATCTGTGGTAGTTTTAGACCCTACGATAGACCCAAGACTTGAAACGGGAAGTAGGGAATGAAATAGTATGGAATAAATTAAATCTAGTAGTACCGAGTCGTTGAAATCTTTGATTTATCTAAATAGATATATTAGTTCTCAGAGTCGTTAAGCCAGGTTTAAGTAGTGAGCTATACAGAGGGGTAAAACCGCACTATTCTACGGTCGATCTCTCTGTTATGACGGCCATCACTTCAACATTCAACAATATGGTAATTAAACTTGTCGACCTGGTTTAACTGCTACGTCCCGTACAAAATTCTATCGGCAATTCCGAAGGGAAGGCTTAAAATGTGTAGACCCAAAATAGACTGGGGGAAACAAATGCAGATACTGTAAGAGAAGATTATATGCCCGAAATTAACAGAGGTCACCGAATAGTGCAAGACATGGACGTCTAGATGCTTTTGATGTCAGATGCCTTTTCGAAGTAATTAGTACCCGATTCGACAAAATTCCGTTCAAAATCCAATGCAAAATTCTGTCGACAATTCTAGAGGAAAGGCTTCCAATTCAAAGCTCGAAAATGAACTAGGAAAAACAAATACAAAAAATAAAAGAACTAAGGCCAGCGAAGTAGTGCAAAATAGAGACGCGTAGAGATGACTTATCGAAGTAATAGATGCCGGTGTGATGTATTGATATATCAGCAAAAGATAGGAACGATGGTATCAGCCTTACTATGAAAATTGGAAGATAATGCTAATGAACTTTCAAAATATATTATAGATGAAGGGTGCTTAGTATAATAATATATTTGTTTACGTAGGATTAGAAACCCCATACATGAGCATTATGTAAGAGCACAAATTAATTGCGTTTCCTCGTAACTTAACACGCCCTTCATTAATTAAAACGATAAATTAAACCTTACTTTATTAAATGCAGGATTAATATTATTGATCAATATTTATAACGGTTATGTTTATAATGCTTGATTACACATTAATTTAGGAAGTAGCAATTCTTAAAGGCTTTGAGTTACCTAATCTGAAAATATAACATGGCATTGTGTGGAGCAATACTGATGCAGTAAAACAAATGAATTACTGGATTTTATAAATAAAATTACGAAATTAAAACTCCTGAAGCTATAAATTATTATACGTAAGCCTGGCTCGTAACATACTAGAATATTCTATCTATGGTTCCCTGAGCTGATACTTTCATTATGTACGCAATCTACTGAAACTTTGTTGAATCTGTTTAAAGATCCTTCATTTAGACAATGTCCTATAAAACGGGAACAAGCAAAACTCTAAATACGTAAGTACAATGAAGGATTAAAACACTTCATTCTTAAAAGTTTAAATAACAAGCATACAAAAACAGATTTGTTATGTTTGTATAAAGTATTAAACAATCAAATGGAATCAGAAATCTTAAGGAATTAAATATTATAATGCGCTGCCGGAAAGCTTAAAAGTGAAAACCATCACTAAATTCAAGAGATATTTTCTATGGTTTTTTTGAACTCCATTTTAATTTTTGTAATGTAATTTTATCAAATTTAATATTATTAGCAAGTTCAGAATATGGCCTGTTTGAGCATGGCCTCAAACGCCAAAACAGCTATCACTAAAAATAAAATAAAAACTTTGAATAGCAGAACTTTATAATATTAATTTTAAATTTGATAAAATTAAATTACGAAAATTCGAGATAGACTGCAAAAATCACATAGTTTTAAAAACAAAAGCTTTCTAGTCTCGGTCGCGACCTAATTGATTTGTTCTGTTTCATTTTACGTTGAGAATTATTGATATTGTTAAAAAAATCAATATAAAAATAGAACAAATTTCTAAGTAAGAACTAGACCTCTAAGAATATAATAATATGAAACATTTATATTAGAAATATTCTAAAGCAATATAGCGCTATATTCCGCCTCCTCTCTCGCACGTGTCACGTGTAAAATGAAAATGGTATAAACAATGAAATTGATATATTCTCCAACACTCCTAAAAAATACAAATAACCATTATTATCTTATAAAAATGTATATAAAACACATGTTGTTATTACCCTTGTTTTTATAATTGTGTACATTATTTTCCTTTTTAATACCATACTTTCATTTTGTTTACACTTTGCTTATATTATTTTTCTCTTTTAAATGCTGTTCTTCCGCTTCCATACTATTTGTATCACTGTAGTAATTTTAATGAAATATTATTAATTTTCACCATACAAAAGACAAATTATTTATTTTTGTATCCAATACATATTTAATGCATAATGGGAACATATTGTCGATGGATTTAGCTTTTGGTTTATATAACAAAATCCTTATATATTTTTAAAATATAACAAAAAAATATTTAAAATATAATGATAATATTTGACCGGCTAGTAGCTAAGTGGACAAACGCGTCGGATTCCCATCCGGGCGTCGTGAGTTCAATTCCTCTGATAGCTAAGTCTTCCTCATTGAACAAGCAACGTCTTCCGCTTATCGTGATGGTAGTAAGAGTTTTTCAAATATTTTCAGGTTATTCGTAACTCAAGAATGTTTCTTTTTCATTAAAAAAAAAGTTTAAAAAAATAATGTTATACCAACCCTGATGTATGGCAGCGAGGCATGGAACTGGCAGAGGAAGGATGAAAGTAGACTAAATGCTGTGGAAATGAGATCATTGAGACGTTGTGCGGTAAAACCATGTATGACCGTATTAAAAATGTGGATATCCGGAAAGAATGCAAGGCTGATGTGAGCGTAATGGATAGGATCAAGAAAGGGACGCTTAGATGGTTTGGGCATGTAGAGCGAATGAACGAAGAAAGGAGTTTGAAAAGAATATATGATGCGAAAGTGAATGGAAGAAGAAGTCGAGGACGCCCGAGGAAGACATGGCACGATCAAGTAAATCAAATACTTGAATCGGGTCATGTGAAGAGTCAGAATAACAGAAGAGTATGTATGAGACGATGTATGAATGTAAATGAAGCAAGGAGTGTGTGCCAAGACAGAGTTATATGGCGGTCCGTTCTCTCTGCCTACCCCCGTAAAATACAGCCAATCCGTCGTTTTACTTTTTTTAAACAATGTTTTGTAAATTATGGCGATAAATTTCTCGCCATAAATATCAATTTTACAAGAATAATTTGTAACAAAGTTACGAATATTTGTATGAGTACTTTGTTTGGGGTTTGGAAATATAATACAAAATGATTATAAACACATTTTCATTTTTTTTTTAAATCATCCTCAGTTGTAAATATTCAAAGCGTTTACTAACAAGTAGGTTTTTTATAATTTAGCGTAAATGTAATTATGCCGTTCTCAAAACAGCGCACAGCATATAAATTAAACAAAAAACACTTCAGTGATCCTTTGAGATGAATAATTCATAAAGCAGAATTGAATTCGCGAAGCGTCCCAGAAATTAAAACACTTAAATAAAGTTCGGGTATAATAATTATACTTTCAATATATTTTTGGCAAACTTTGCGAAGAAGAAAGCTTTCGTTTTTATATCTCTCTTTAGAAACTCACCCCCTAAATGTAGAAAGTTAATTAATTACTACTTGAGTAATATTTTATCTGTTTTTATTTATTACAAAAATAAAGTAATGTTCTATGTTAATTACAGACTGCTGGAATAATATTTGCAATTATTTTTTGATATAATATATGTTTGGAGATTTTTTATTTGGAGAAGGTCATGATATCACTTCGTTGTTAGATTTTTTTATTTATACTGCTGTAGCGAAAATATTTTAATAAATTGTATATACAGGCATTTAAAAAAAATGGTTGAGATTTGAAAAAAAATAAGGTTTTCAGAAATCTGATACGGCACTCCAAATGAAAAACAAACAATACTTTTTGATTATAATATTAATGTAATATTATACATAATTGTTTAATTGCATATTTTGTTCAAACAAAATGATTAATTCAACTTTATTGAAAAAAAACATTTCTTTAATTGAATTATTTATTGAACTCCTTCTGCATGCCTGGTGATATTATTCTACGAGTTTATGTCTGGTGGGGTCTGTGAAACCCGGCGTTACTAAATCGATTTATTTTCATTATTATATTATGTATTAATGTTCCTTTTTATATATGTTCTGATAAATAAATACAAAAAAATACAGAAATAATAGCTCATTTATTCACTACATTCGGAATTCGCACGCAATCTGAAATAGTTACAGCTGTTTTAAATTGCCTTGGGTCTGTCAGATCCTGCCAGGCATGCGGAGGGTTGAACAGCATTTAGTCATTTTACAATCAGCTCAAGGGCACATTAGATGGTTAGCATTGTACCTATTGGAATAAATGCTTTTCAAAACATTTTAATGTCAGTTGCATTAAGACAACATCGCAGTTCATTCCGAGAATGTGGGCACGATGTATTAAATGCGTGTAGGCTGAATCAGTTTGGATAATGAATCAGTCTTGAGAGACCAGAGTATAAGTTTCCTGAAATACTGTCTGTCACGCAGAGATCTAATAAGTGGGATGGTGTTCAAACCATTCGGCGCATTTATCTTACACACAAAGTCACAGAAAAGAGTATTATAAGAATGTATTATGCGAAAGTGAATGGAAAAAGAAGACGGAGATGCCCGAGGAAAACTTGACACGATCAAGTGAATCAAATACTTAGTCGGGCCATGTAAAGAGTCATAATAACAGAAGAGTATGTATGAGGCATGTGAATGAGGCAGGGATTGTGTGCCAAGACAAAATTGTATGGCTATCCGTCCTCTCTGTCTACCCCTCCAGAGAAACGGCGTGATGGTTAGTTAGTTAGTTACAAAGTCACATTGTAAGTCACTCAAAAAACCCTAGAACGGTGCGCTCTGCCGATATGAAATTCACACAGCTTTCTCTGTCTGAAAGTTACAGGTCAACGCAACTTTTATCAGATCGCAACGTCATTCACCTCATGAGCTAAGAATCTTTGAAATTTCCATGTAGCTATATTGTTATTTCTACATTTAATTTAATCTTGGGCGATGTCGGCTAGTAAAAATAGAACTCAAATATACGAGTATAAAAATAAAAATAATTTATCTGTGACTCAAAGACAACACAGCAATCAAGTAGAAGTGGAGTGATTTAACAAAAGCTGGTGCCACCGTATATCAATTTGGTTTTTATTGTTGTTAATATAAATGAAAAGTACTAAAAAGAGTAGAAAAATGATAGCGCGATTTCATAACTTTGTGCAATAACAATAATTATTATTCAATGCAGTAGTATTCCTTACCAAACGCCACTAATTCGACGCGACAACACGTCACAATGGGAATAACTCTGTGTCCGATAATGTGCCCGCTGGAGCGTGCCGTTGAATATGCCCGCCAAAACGTGCCCGTCGAATGTGCTCGCTTAAGGTTACCCGCTGAAAGTAGTCGCTGAAATGCCCGCGTCGTTATGAGTATCCATCCAGCAGAACGTCGACGGTATTAAATGTTTCGTGTTCAACACAGGAGCGGACTACTTTGCCCGGCAATTACGATCGCACGGGAAAACATGTTGACAGAAGCGTTGTGGCCGTCACACCACACCACGGGGCAATACTTTTGATTGTGTCAGCCATCAGATGTGAAATGGTGAAAGAATTAAAGGGATTAATACAAATAATTTAAACAGAATATTTGTATTGTTTTGTTCATTGGTAACTTGATAAAAAAACCTAACAAGTTCCGTTCCGAATGAGTGTTATAACGTCACCCGAACAAGAGTTTCGTGCGACATCTTAGATAAAGATTGAAATTTTATGAATTTCTCTCTAGGTATTACCAAAAATAAAAAAAAACCTAAGATTATGTCATAAAAACGCAAAAATAAAAATAATTAAAAAAAGATCAAATTATTTTTTTTATAGTGAATACCGCACGAGAGTCCAGTGCTCCCAACCGTATAGTCAGTGGGACGGTGGCATCCCCAATAGGGATATGTTGTGATGCTGAAGGTAGTGGGCAAAGGAAGGATCTGCGAAGAAGAAGGTCGGGAAGTACTTGGCTATTCAGATCTGGTCACCAAACGTGGCTAAAGTCATTTTACAAGCTACGTTTCAATTCTCAATAGGGGTCTTTCATTTAGTATCTACCACTCTGGAACGTGCCGCAAATATACTTTATATTATTTTATATAAATTAAATGTGTTATGATACATATTAATTAAATTAAATTTATTTACGCACGCCGTGTTTGAACCCGCGACCTCTGAATTTGTAAAAAAAATGGGGCAACTACGCCACCCCCCCCTGCGAATCTTATGTTTGATTTTTTTCTTTCAGGTACCGAAAGCTTTAACACAAATAAAGTGAAGAGTGCAAACACTTTTCTGATTAATATAAGAAAAACCTTGAAATTTGATTTTCTGTTAAATTTGCATTGTTAATGTGTCAGTCGCATTAAATTGATTGTTAAAATGTCTTTACTGACAAAAAATATTAAACTTGATAAACTTGGTGTGAGAAGTACAATGTTCGTACGGCTTATTTGTGAAGGTAAAGGTTACACCTTTGCAGCATCGAACGGTGTACCCTAAGGATCTTATTTAGTACCAATATTATTTAGTTGACGTACTGATAAGACTTTAATCTTAAATAAATTGTAGTAGTAGCTATAAAACTATTTATTATTTATGATGTGCCACCGATTCGTCTACAGATAATTTTAAACAAGAGCGATTATTTAGGTTTTTTGTCAAACACATACTCTCGTCATTATGCTGCAACCTCCACTGTTCTATAGTCTTATGTAGGTCGTGTCCTCTGGCTACCTCTGAGCAATGAACAGAGCAATATTGTTTTGGATACAACATGCACACATACAACGTACACAGATAAATATACGACATGCATAGACGAATTTACAACATACGACGTTCAGCTTCAACTGGTCAGTCGGATATATAACGGATAAGTTCAGAGGCAATTTCGGAGGACGTTGACCCGCGAATAATAGTTCAACTGAAACTACGACTGTTCATTTCAAAGCTTCATGTACAGGTGGATACTTGCAAAATAGGGGCGTAAAAAAGAGGTATTAGAGTAGACAGCAAGTGAACATATATAGTCAATTCACAACCAGTAGAGATTTAAAAAGAGTCAAATTACGTTCGAAATCTTCTACATAGTGGAATAATCCATCTGTATCGCTACGTAATAAGCGATGTTGGTATCAGTTAGCCGAGTGAATTGGAGTGTCTGTGTATTTAAATAATCTACATTATTTAATATTGCTTGCGTGTATTATTATATTAGTCAATTCCATTGCAGTTTTTTTTTTAACAAATCATTAATGAATATTTTATAAATGATAAGTATTATTGCTTCTTTTTTTAATAAAAAATAATTGCCTACTAATTTCATAACTATAATAACACCTTCAGGGCACTACAAATAAACACAAATTATAAATAAATAATACATAATGCTAATAGTGTTAAAAGAGTGATGAAACTAGGGGATTTATATAAAAAATATTAATTTTAATATGTAATATTACATATTAAACGGTTGAATATTTTTAAAAATGTTTTGAAAGTTTATTATAAATGATAACTAAATAAATTAGTTTCGTTTGTTCGCGGGATTTTCGGGGCAAGTAAAGAAATACAAAATTAAAAATTAACAAAAATATTTAACACAACAAATTATCATCTCTTGCAGATTGAATATAAAATAATGTTTCGTTTTACTAATCATTTTTGGAAAGCTGCTTTTTATGGGTGATAGAATTTCAAAAATCGTTGCGAATTGACAATGTGTTTTTTTTTTATTGCTTGTAAGCACTATACTAGTATTTCCGTTATATTCATTGATATTGAGCATCAAGTACCAGTCAACCTGTACGTGAGGAAGAATTTTTATAATAACATTACTTTGATAAGGTGATTGAATCATTCGATTATTCGTACAAATCTAGCTCAAATAATTTCAAAGGTCTTTTCGTAAAATTGAAATTTCTTTAAAGCAATTCATTTATTCCAAGGAAAATTCTATTGAATCACAAATCATAATCAAATAATCCGCAAATGTTTCCAAGCTTTGGAAAAACGTAGGGAAACATTGGACACATTTTTTGGGGACAATTTTTAATTTATCTTTCTTTTTTTTTTTTAAGTAAGACAAACATTCCCGGGTTACGAATAACCTGACAATATTTGAAAAACTCCTACTGCCATCATAAAAAGCGGAAGATGTTGCTTGTGCAATGATGGAGGACTTAGCCAGCAGAGGAATTGAACCCACGACGCCCGGGTGGGAATCCGACGCGTTCTCCACTCAGCTACCGACCGGTCAAAAATATCTATGTTCTTTATGATACTTGTACAGCCATGATTGTAAGATCTATCAACTTTGACGATCGACGTCACAGCACTGGCAGCGCTTAAATATTAAAGGACGAAGCCGTGTTTCTTTATGTTTACGACACTCAGATAACCACATTAAATGATGAATATTTTATATTTATTTATTTTTTTAATTTTGACATTTATCAATGACGTTTTACAAAAAAAAAACAAAAATTTCATAGGCATGTAGTTCGTAAATTTTTTGAAAGGTGGACTATAAAATAAAATAATGATTTTTGTAATTGGAGCAAACAATAACATGTGAGCAATCAATCCAAATATCTTCAGGCCAATCCAAATATTTACCAAATATTTAAATATCAATCCAAATATTTACCTTGAATACTTAAATTTGTCGATTGGTAAAAATAAATAATTAAGTTGGTAAGTTTCAAAGTCAAAGTAAATAATTTATAGAGATCTCCAATTTAAAAATTACATAGTTGATTTCATCATCATTTGGATGTAAATATTACACTGGCATGGAATTTAAAATGGAAAGGGTATACTTTACAGGTAAAGGTTGATACTTGAAGAAGTTCGGAACGGTCTCGTTAAAGTTGACATATTGAAGAGACCTTCATCCAAAACTATTGTCGAACCTTCAAATATTATAAGTTTTTAAGAAACAAATAAGCAACGCGGTATAACGCAAGTTTCCTCCCACGGGAACATGGCGCGGCACACGGTGATGGCAGCATTCACATTTAATATGAAAATAGATAAATAAACGTTTGCAATAAGAGCAGAAGATTACTTTGATTGGTGATTATAAATCTGGCAAGTATCTGAGACGAGCGGTCATTCCGACTGATGACAAACAACCCGTGTACGAATTTGCATAAACCGAAACGTCATTATAAATTGGATCGTCCATATGATTAGTCGTGTGGAGCTGCTGTACGCCACTTACGCCTTAGGTGTCTCTCTGCGAGGGTACCAGTTCCACGCTCCGTATGGAGAACAGATTGAGCCAGGACATGGCATAAGTGAAAAATTAAGGACGAATGAGCCGCCGAGGTCACATAGACATAGCCCACAGGACACGAGACACATCTCCGCACTGTATTCATATACTCCTTACATTCGTGTTCTCCTAGGCGCAGAGTTAGGCGAGCGCACGGATTACGAGAGATGTGTGTGGAATCTGTGATTGGCCACTGATTGGATTCTGGATGCTGAATTCAACCCTATAATCCTCAGCCCACACACAGAAGACGGGGAAAGATAATTGATGTTCTCAGATAATAATTAATGTTTAGCCTATCATCGTATTGCCGTTAATAACAAACTGCTATTGGTGAAACGGATAATATTGTGATTTATTTTACCAACAATATACAGATTATTGGAATCATTAATAATAATAACAGTGAACTTATAGCGCGGTTTTGTGATATTTCACCTCAAGTGCGCTTCATACTAAATTATATAACACAATATAACAGGGAAAAACAATATATAATATGTATACAAATAAAAAAATATATAAAATCATGATCGTTATGATAAATCATGCGAGAAAAGGGTTCAGATATGGGTATAACAGTGCATGTGTACATCAACAGATTGAAAAAAACAATTTACTAGAAGATAGGGGGTGTAAAAATCCAGATGAAAAGTATGTTTTAATTTTAACAAATTTGCTTAGTCAAATAAAAGGAGAGGACATTTAACATGTTGGTACTTAAAAACATCAATATTAAAGTATTATAATTTGACAATTCTAAAAATTCAAACAGTGTGAATATAACAAGTAATAAAAGAACAGTAAAATATTTTAGGACAATGAGTATAGGGTTTTCAGTAGACAGTAAGGACATGGAGTTGTGAGGATACAAGTACAAACGATGAATATAATTATGTGTGAAATCGTAAAAAAAAAACGTAAGTAATTGGTTTTAACTGCAGCCGATTTCATGCCTTAAAATCAAGCATAAAATATAGATTAATAAAAATCTCAAAAAGTCGGAGACGCCCGAGGAAGACGTGGCAAAATCAAGTAAATCAAATACTTGAGTCGGGCCATGTGAAGAGTCAAAATAACAGAAGACTATGTATGAATGTGAATCAAGCAAGGAGTGTGTGCTATGACAGAGTTGTATGGCAATCCGTCTTCTATTCCTACCCCTGCGGAGTAACGCCGTGTTGGTTAGGTAATTAGTTAGTTAAATCTCAATCATAAATATAAATTACCTAGAAATATTATTATTGATTTCCTAGCTTCGGTACGATAAAATAAATTCGCTCTTATTGTATTATTAGGTTGCAATTATTTTTATAAAACGTTCACTTAAAATATTAATGAAAATATTTAAGTACTTTTATTAATAAGTTGCCAATTATTAACTATTTTTTGAAGCGTCCTCAAAATGACGTTTCATGAAAACGGCACTATAAAGATTAGCCAATATACGAGGATGATTAAATATTAAGTGAGATGGATTACAGAAAAAAATGTTAGGTAAAAACTGTTCGTCATCGTAGATATGAGATATCGACACGAAATGTTGGGTGGTTTTAACCTCGTAAAAAATAACGATACGATCCACCTTTCACCCCTTCCGCTAGGGGTTGGAAGGGTTAATAATCATCCGCCCAGCAGCCGGCCAGAGGATAGAACCAGAATACTAACGAAGAATATTAATACAAATGATCCAACCTCGAGTAATGTGACATCGCACGAACAATGGCTGAATAATGTGGGGGAAGAAAAATATAACAGCGTAGGAGCAATGAGCTGCAAAATAATAATAACGTTTAAAAATAATAGCAATTCTCTGAAACAACGATGATGTTTACAAAAATATTATGAATATAATAGTACCGTGTAGCCTAGGCTGGGGTTACCAAATGTTTCGTATTGAATCCAGCCATAACAATTCCTGAAAACAAACGCTTTTAAAGACGCTCGACTATGAATGCAGAGGTCACGGGTTCAAATATTAACGTGAGTAAATACATTTTATTCTAAATTAACATAAAAGAACGCTTTGTTTTAAACCACGAATTTATTATGTTTCAACGACGACCGATTATTATATGTACCCTGATGAAGCTTGGTCTAAGCGAAACCGGTTGGTGTTAAAACATAGTAAATTCGTGGTTTAAAACAAAGCGTTTTTATTTATTTAAATATTATGTGTTATTTCACATTAAATGAATATAAAATAATATATTCTGTATTTGCGACACGTTCCAGAGTAGTAGATACTCTCAATATCCGCCTGATAAAATTTCACGATATTTGTGCAAAAATAAAATACCACAGTATACTATGATATTAGACGGCCGTTGTGGTTGAGTGGTAAAACGCTCGGCTACAATAAAAAAAATACCACCATTCAGAATCAAAACTAATAATAAATAAGAATACCCGCGTTAGGTGATCAAATATGAATATCCAGGTACTTTCCAACCTTCCTCTTCTCCATCTCCTTATTTTCCCTACTTCCTTCAGCAGCACAACATACCCCAATCTGGGATGCCACAGTTCCACTTGTTTCGGACAGTCGAGACTTTTGTGCAGTATTCACTTCAGAAAATCTGATTTGAAAATCTCCCCAAAATACACACTGACAGACTTCAGTCAGTTTTCAATGCTGCAGCAAGGCTGATAACTGGCGTTTCCAAATATTCCCATTTATCGCAACATCTTAAGAACCTTCATTGGCGTAAATGTCCTGAACGGATTTAATTCAAACTATGCTGGATGATTTTTAAGGCGAAACATGACATGGCCCCACCTTACTTGTCGGAACTGTGCATTCCAAGCGATACTAACACGAGACAAGTTACTGTTCGATCAGCATCTTCAACGGCCATAGGTAGACTCACTGTACCTAAACGCAATCCCAACACCAATTTCGGAGAGCGAGCTTTTGCCGTAGCAGGCCCCACAGCTTGGAATAACCTCCCTTCACATTTGCGAAAGATTGACAGCTCAATTGAGTTCAGAGCAAAACTAAAGACTCGTCTTTTTAAATTATCATACCCACAATAACGTCAATTTCCCTAACTAGAGTTTTGATCACTAAGTCCGACTGCTATACATAGTTTATATATATATAGTTAAATATTACTTACTCCACTTTTTTTTCTACCCTAGGTCCGACAGCACGGGCAACAACCATTATAAATATGTGCTAATTTTAATATGTTAGTTGTAAGTCACTAGTTATAAGAATTAAGCATAAGTTAATATTAAGTCTTAGTTGTAATATTATGTTAATTATGGTGTAAAGCGCCCTTGAGGTGATATCTCTGTCACGAAAACGACGCTATATAAATCAGCCAATTATTATTATTATTAATTCTGTATGAAAAAAATACAGTATTTGTTTTTTGGTTCACCCTTTTCTTTTTCAAAGCTTCATCAACGTCAAAATAACTTTGCACCTTACTGTCTTTAACAAGTACAAACAGGATCTTTATGGACCAGCTGGGTACTTGAGTTACTTAAATTATCCGGAAGTAGTCCAACTACTAACCGTAATGATCTCCCGACATCGTCGTCATGAATATACACTAAACACGAGGAGAAAATTGTCCGAACAATTAGTGAAGGGAATAAAGACGGTGAAAATGTATCTAGGACGAATAACATTTTTGTACAGAAATGAAGAATGAGGAAAATGTACGAAGAATGAAAGAAGAAAACAAGGAAAATGTCCCAACAAAAGTCCCAACTGTCTGAAACCAGTGGCACTATGGCACCCCCCATTGGGGTATGTTGTGAGGCTGAAGGAAGTAGGGAGGGGAAGGATAAGGGGAAGAGAAAAGAAGTTAGAAAGTACCGGTATATACATATTTGGTCACCTAACGCGGCTATTTCTTTTTCAAACAAAGTTTCGATTCCAATTGGTGGTTTTTAAAATTTTATTTGAATACCGCACAAGAGTCCCAGCTGATCCCAACCGTTTGGAGCCAGCGAGACTATGGCATCCCCAATGTGGGTATGTTGTGAGGCTAAAGTGAGAGGGGAGGGGAAGGATATGGAGAAGAGGAAGGTTGGGAAGTTCCTGGCTATTCAAATTTGGTCACCAAACATGGCTAAAGCCATTTTAAGCAACGTGTCAATTCTGAATGTAACTGTTTTACTGGAGTGTTTTTACGCTTTAAAATTCTTGCGAAAATCTAATTTTAGTACCTACGTATATTAGTATCCTATGATTTTACACGTTATGTGACTTAGACGATTTTTTTTGTACAAGAAAATCTGTGTTTTTAAACAACCAAAACACTTGTACGGAAAGCTCTAGCGTAGATGAAATTTGTACAGTATTCGAAATTTCTCGGTTAATGCAAATATTTTCAACCCAAAGTTCTGTTTCCATCGTGATCTATGGAACTTTGAAATATCCATAAAAAACAAGCTAAGATTCTTTTTTTTCAATCCGAATCTGGACAAAGCCGGGTATTAAAGCCACTAATTAATAAATCATGAGTTATTTATGAGTAGAGATTTCAGCAACACAAGAATATAAAGGGAATGATTTTATGAGATACAAAAGGTAAAACTCCGAAAGTGTTGGGGAGAATGAGATATTTCCGCATTTTTATTAGATCTCACATCTAGAGCAATTTTATGGCGGTTATAATAATAATATGTTATGCCATTGAGTTTACGATCGCGCCACGTAGCGAGTTAATGGGGAATATTTTACTTCGAAACACAAAACATCACTAACCATTAGATGGTGTTTTACATTGTTTCTATTAACATTATAATTTCATTTTAACGTCAGTGAATATCTTAGTAAATCATGGAATTATTAATTTTGGCAAGACACATATTTGTCTTTTTTATTTAAATATGTCAGGATCTTTCACTGTATGTAAAAAGTCACAAAATAATCTATTTTATATTATATTTTCGTAGAAAGAAATCACTTTGAGGTTAAACGTTTTCAATGAAAATGAAATAATAACTTTCTATACGACCACAGAATTTATTTAATTTTTTAGGGTTATAAAAATAAAAATTAAATCTGTGGTCTTATTCAATGTTATAATTTCATTTTCATTATTTTATATTAATATGAGTGAACACCTTGTAGAATAATCGAATAAAATCAAAGATGACACATAATTGTAGGTGATGTCTTTGGTCAAAAATGAGTTGAAAATGCAGTTTTGATCAGTTTTTTTTTCTGTACCGAATGCTCTGACTCTCGTTTGACTCTGAAAACTTTAGTGGCCTTTTAGCCACCTACAATATATTTACCGTTTGGGAGAAGGCTGGACTCAAGTGACACAAGTTTGGGACATTTTTAGCTTTTTTCCTTCAGGTAAACTCAGTGAGAGACTGAATCAGGTATTGAAGACTTATGAACTTTATGGTAAAAAAAAACTTTAAAATGCTCTGGTATAAACGTCACATGGGGCGCTTTGGCCTTTTTGCCTTTTCCGACGTCGATATCATGATACAATTATCCCATATTCTGGGTAATTTTTAAACGAATTAGGAAACCTTTTAAGTGTATTAAACTACGATATTTATTTTCACGGTGCCCTCTTCAGAGGTGGCGCCTATTTTGGCTGTTGTCTAATATGAACGTATGGTAGGTCCGGCGCTGTACACCTCATGTTTCACTCTTGTATGTAATACATCAATATCAATTTATTAGTTCTTTGGGTTGAATCGGAAACACGAGAAATCACTCCAAATGTATTTACCAAATGGCGAACCTGGATAGAATTTCAAGTCCAACAATTCCATGGATCAATTTTTATTAGGTACCCCACATACGAGTATATCTATTTTTACAAACTGAATTTTATCAAGGCTTTTTATCTTAAATTTCTCATGATAACTACTCAGACACAAGAGTGTTTTGCAATCGAATAAAATCGAGCATATTTGATTGGTTCCTTTATCACCACATATGATGATATATATTAATGCAATGATAATAATAGACTATGGTAAAAATATTATCGCCATACAGCCAAAAATAAATAAACGACAAATGACAAATTGTTTAAGAACGAGATTTAAAGATGCATTTCATTCTGTTCAACATTATGTCTATTTATGAATAACGATTTTTATTTTGTAATAAAAACGTTATTTATCCATCTATAAACGTGGCGCGTTATAAATTAACAGAAATTTAATATGTCACGGTGTAAATATAAAATTGTTGCGGTTAACTGATTTCGGAGAAATACTTTTCACAGAAAATGCCACAAAGTTACACTTCATTATTTTATTTTTCAATTTTTTTTTTATTATTTATTCTACTAGTTCTGCATTTGAAAATAAAACCTCTACAATAACGTATTTTTGCATTCTTTTAACTTTACTTTTCATTGTGACCACTTTTTGGAGTATTGCACCCATCGCTCTGTTCCGCTGAAATAAAATGCTATTATTATTATTTATTAATGAATTCCTTAATTTTTACACAGTATTTTTTACAACATTGCATTACACAACCCCTGCATGTGGCCCGGAATAGAATCACTATTATTATTATTACTATAAAAACCCACTTTTCTATTTTTAGTAGTTATAGAATTTGGGCGACGATATGTAGAAAAGGGTTCTATAAAATATTCAACAACTAATAGGCAAACATTATCGTATGTTTTTATACAATATTGTCTACCGCGAACCAACCAAGTTTAATATATAATTCCAATCAAAGATAATGCGTTTTTAAATGGCCACTAATCGTTGAGTTCGACATAAAATGTCTGTCACCTATTTCACAAATTTATCGTGAAAACTTCGCTATTGTGAAATATGAAGACAATTGTTCCTGAAATGCCATTCTCAGCGCTCACTCTAAACGTAAAATGAGTTTAATACTGCTCTATGTGAAGTTACGAGAAAACTTGTAAGTTTCACGACTTCAGTATAGGAACACTGCCGTACACTTGTGATGATGACAGGTTTTAACTTCAGAAATGAATTCAAAATTACATCCGTTATATATACTTATAATTTGTTTTACTTAACGTTTCTTAAAAACTAAATGAACAGAACTTTAATTTTATTGTTTTCTTTTTCAATTTTACTGTAAAAATGTTGTTTATTTAATCTTTTTTTTCCACTTTGGTTAAAAAAAAATTGCTAGCGGAAACTTCACTGGTTAATCCAACAATGTAATTACTCAATATATCAAAATGCATTTAAAACTGTGTGTTTTCTTAAATAAATAAAAATCAAAATAAAATTGCGAGCTGAGAAACATTGCAAACATCATTTAATCTTTCCGTGCCTGAAAGTAAAAATCAAACGTACCAACCGAAGGGGGGTAACATAATTAACCCATTTGACCTTGCTTACTAAAGCGTTTTCATGACATAATCTAAGGTTATTTGTTATTGGTAATACTTAGAAAGAAGTGCATTTATAATATTTCAGTAATCTTGATCTAAGATATCGCACAAAACTCTCGTTCGGGGTTACCTTAGAGCTCCCGTTCAGAACGGGAGTGTTGACCAAAAATTTCTAACGGAATAAACAGATGTGTTGCTTGGCAATTAAGATTAATCAATCGTAATCAAGTCTCTCAATTTTCGGGTGGGCAAGAATACGTAATTTGCTGCCGGTGTTCTAAGATAGTTATGTAATAGAAACAAAAAGGAGAAAACACCAATAACTTGATCACATTATGAGGAGCTATAAATAACAGAATACGATTGATAATTTGGGAGAAGATTGATGGAAGACGACGCACAGCATAACTTCGAAACCTATGTGACTGGTGCGAGTGCAGCTGCACGGTCTCAAGAATCCCGATGATAGCCAACCTCTGCAAGGCGTCAGAATAACAATAAACAGTGTTTGATGGATTCTTCTGGAGGGATCATCTAGCATCTAGTGTCTTATAATATATGAATGCATGTGCGTAGGTGATGTTGCAAGCTTTCTGTCATAAAATTGCCAGCGAAATTTCTGAATCCCCGTAGAACTGGTAGTTAACTTTCAAAGAAAATTTCCTCCAGGCGAAGCGAATCGGAGATAAACTACCTTATTATATTATAAGTTACTTTATTCACTTCGGATTGCATTTGTAAACATATGAAGTCTCGGTCGTATGAACAATTCAACTACAATACACTGATGAAACTGACAAGAACGAAAGCTCCTTGTGGAAATATGAATAAGCAATACTTTAGTATTTAAACACATATTAAAATATTGATAATAATACCTTTCATGAATGTGAATGACACAAAAAGAGAATTGTGGTTGTACATGTACTCAGAATACCAGAAATCCGACTTCCGCATGAAATAAAACTATGCAGTTCCAGAGGAAAGACGTCCAGTGGGTCGCCCCAGGAAAAGTTGAGGAAATAATCTCAAGGAGAGAGGCTGGGCCTGCAATCGCTGAAGTAGTCCAGGACAGGGACACTTGGAGGAGACAAGGAGAAGAATATGAGATAAGAGATAAGATGACATAAAGAAAGAAAAAACATCTGTACATAAGTAATACTTGATACTTTATGAACGCTGTCCCCAAAGAGAATGCAGAGTGTTAGATACTCTTATTATCGCCCTTGCGAAAGACCACCATTTAGAATCTAAGCCTTGCTTGGAATGGCTCTAGTCGTGTTTGGTGACCAGTTCTAATTAATTAGGTACTTTCCAAACTTCCTCTTCCCCATCTCCTGTCCCTCCTCACTACCTTTTCAGCCTCACAACACACCCCAATGGGGATACCATAGTCCCAGTTTCTTCTACGGTATTTACTTTCAAATAATTTTTAATTCATAGGTTTCCTATAAATTGGCACAGTGGTTGTATTTTTATAGAATATCATAAAGGATCATTAAAAGAATTTTCCTCGCATAGTTGCTTAATGTTATATCGGAATACTGATTTTTGTTTGTCATCATTTAGTCACAAGAAAATAAAATGAAGCATTGAATAGTTTTTGTGATATTTATGACCTATTATAAAATAAGTTGCAATATACAAATAATACGTTGAAAATACGGATAGTTTTAGGAAACGCTTTAAGACATTGGGAATTCCGTAATGCAAAGGTCAAAGCGTTTAAACATTTGGCTCTGACTCGGAGGTTGGAAGGTTCAACTCTTGTCACAGTGCAAGATTTATGGACAGTGCTGATTGTTAGAAAAATGGATTCGCATTTGTCTTAGGTATGACTATTATGTTCTAAAAATATGACGACTACCACATAATAGTAGTTAGTACGACTCCATATTCGGTCGGAAGATTTTCAGCAACATGGTGCGGCATTCCGAAAAACAGTAAATCGTCCTTCTAAAATATAATACTTAATAAGATATTTATCGAAATTCGCTGTCCAATTCGCTTAGCCAGTAGGTGTCTTCTTTTGACTCTAACATTAATTTCTCGCAATATTAAAAGCTTACTTGACAGTGGTCGTAAAACAAATTGCCGAAACTATTTGCCGCTAACTGCCGGGGGATGCTGAGGAGATAAATAGTGGCGGCTTAATGTAGCCGACACATCCCACGGAGCGGAGAGGGGGCGCGGAATAATAATTAGTTCGGGACATCAGGCTGTAGCGCGGCAGCCTGCCCGGGCGCCCTCGCGGCGGGGGCGCCCGTCGCGTCTCCGCGCCACGCTTTGATTGAGGGTAGTTCATGAACATAATTACGCAACACTGTACAAATACTAAATTGTGTATATTTTGACGTATTACACGTGCCCCATATTCTAGCTGCTCTAAACCAGGAGTTCTCAACCAGTAGTAGGTACGCTGATACCCAAGGGGTCTGTGGAAATATTTCAGGGCGTCTGTGTGGGTGAATACGTGAAAGCTGTCTTCATTCATTCCTCGGTGGAATTGATGAAGTCTACAGGGTGATACCTCGGCTCCTAGACTGGCGTAAAGATCTCTATGTTCACCTTTTATCTCCCACCATACGTAAGAAAAAGAGGCTCCGTGAACAGTGATTGGAAAATATCAACTTTTAATTCAATCTCAACTAGTTTCGAACAGAAATCTAGCTTTTCCTACACTTACGAATGTAGGTAATGTTACTTGTATATGTGGATACCACTACAAAAAAAAACGTATTTTCAACAGCCCGCTCACCGGGTGGAAAAGATTATCTCCTCATTGATGCACCTCTACCCGCAGTTGACACAGGAAGAGGGACAAATATTCCCTGGCACTGTTCAAAATTTCTACAATACGATATACATCAACTCATTGTCATTTATGCAACATTGCAGTTGTTGTTTATAGTTTAAAATCGCTTCCTGCCATCAGTATTTTGAAATAATGGCAGTTATTAAGCTCGTCTCAGAACAGAAATTGTCTAATGAGACGAGTAACGTATGTATAAGGTTTTTTAGTTTGAGTGATTAGATAACCAAGAATCAACGTTCAAACACTAGATTACGAAGCGTACATTCTTTTTTAGTCTCTTTCTAGGACTACGTTACCTTTGACGCTATTCTGGCAAAGGGATCCTTGGCTTTCCTCTGATTGACAAAAGGATTCAGGGAACAAAAAAGGTTAAGAATCCCTACTCTTTACAGTGAAACGAAGGCATTACTCATTATGTCGATGAATGCTATTTTAATTAATTTCCTCGTTCGAAGAGCAGTTGCTGTATTCACATTTCCTAAAGACATATTTAAAGATCGCCCATAAATATCAATGAAGCAGCCCTTTCAATAGACGTAGCGAAGCGAGATTTACGTTTTCTCGGTGCTATTACGAAATTAACGACGGTTAAAATAGGAAGTTTAATTTATATTCATTTGAAGAAGAAGCCTTTTTGAGTTCTCCTTGAAAGATATTATTTTAATTAAAGCTATCCGGAATAATATTATCATTTGCGTTTCCAATAAATAAATAAAACCTTAATAAATTAAATGAAAAACCAAAACCTTTATTAAACTAAAAAAAAACTTTGCTTCAAACCACTATGTTTATTTAAGCTCTTGGTTATTTTTAGAGAAAACTTTTCCTTCATCAGTACAAATGTAAAACCAACAGAAAAATAATATTAAAATAAATAAAAATAACTATTATTTAACTGTCAGCACTTCAATCGTATCTGTAGTTTTATATAATGGAAATAATAAGCAGTAAAAACAGATTATACGCGGTTTCCGGAAACTCGTGGTACAATCCGGAAACAGGTTAGAGTACATTTGGGGTCGATTTTTTCGTACAACTTTTTTGGATTTGAGCATTCGTTTTCGAGTAAATCAAGTCAGAAGTTGGAATTTTGTGGACAAATTTGAAAATTTCGGTCGTTATCTGCTGTCTTTTAAAAAGCACCGAAGCTTAGAACTGGCTAATACTTTTTTAACCCCGAAGTTTTCTTTTAAAGTGAAGATACCAAAATAAAATAATAACTTGTATTTATTTCGAGTTATCCGTGTGCTGCAGATTATCACATTGTTCTGCTATATCACGAGCTTTCAGGCGCCGATTATTTACAAAGCTTAAACGAAATTAACGCATTTGAAAATACGGTCTCAAGTACCTACGTTTATTAATAGGATAAGAAACAAGAAAGGATAACTACAAAACGTTAATTATGTAAATAGCTGTAGCTTTACGAAGGCTATTAGAAGATTTTTTGTTTCCTTTAAATTTGATGTTTAACTATTGAATATTTTAAGGCTTTTGTGTGCTTGCTAATCTAGTTTTTGGGCATATAAAATGGAAATTCTAAAACGGGAAATAGCACAAAGAGAATGTATAGGTAAATAGAGAAGTTCGAAATTCAGAAGTAATTGTCACCTGACAATAAAAGCTTTTGTAAACAGTTCAAATAAATGTGGTGATTGAAAAGTATACACGTAGGAATCATTTTTTTTTCAATATAATTTCATAGTAAAGAGCCACAATGGAACTTTAAGAAGATACAAAAAGGTTGTATGTTGTTCCATAAGATAAACAAAAGAAATACAAGATAAATGCGATAAATAAAAGGTTTTATGCGATTTGAGTACCTACTAACATCTGGGCTTCCAGTAGGAACCAGAGACTATTGTGATTATATAAAAAAAATATGTCTATGAAATTTAATCTACAGAATTATGGAAGGTCAAAATGTAACTGTTTTATTTAGTTTTATGGGTAGAACACATAAAATTTATTTATGAACACTTTATATACTTTTATACAACATTATTATTGAGTTATTTTATTTTTCTTTATGTACATAAATGGTTGTCACCCATAAAAAAGTCATGAGATAAAACTTGCAAAGAAAAAATATTAGTTTCATTTCAAATATAGAATTATATCTGCTGAAATACATAATAGGTAGGTATTTTAGAAGTTTTTTTTTAATTGATAATTTCAACTAACATCTGTATATTTTTTTAAATTTTTCATTCACACGGTCGTACCTACTTACCAAGGAAATTATTTATAGTTAATAATAAATGTAAATGTGTGCTTATTGCAAAGCGGCAATTTCTTCCAACGAACCTCAATCTACGTAGGATTATCCGTATAGTGTGAATGTTGCAATATTTATAGATACACGCATTTAAAAAAAAAAACAGTAATCTGATAAACATAATTAAAATTAAAACAAATTAAAAAACGTGTTCAAGTAAGGAAACGATTGGAAAATGGTTGTTATATTGCAAAAAATAAAATATTTTATGAGCTTTGAGTAAATCAGGGCTTTCAGAGTAATAAATGAAGTACCGGGAGCCCATTAAATGTAAGAGGTCGCATCATTCACGGAGTGAGGATATATCCAGCGGCACGAGGTCCCGTAAATCTGTTCGCCCCCTCCCCACCTGCGGTAAACAGGTAATCAATAACGGGGTATTTGCGTTATTAAAAAACACGCAGACACTCTTGTCGCAATGAGCCACCCCATAATTTATCTACTCTCTCGCTTCCGGGGGCAATGAACCTCGTTACGTGGTAAAAGCTTGACGCCATTTACCTACAAACAATAATAAATTACACATCAATTTATTTAATCTACGTTTTTCTAGAAAGGATAGTCAGAATTTTAGATAAAAGCCCCAAAATGGTCGTTTATCTGCGGCAGAGAAAACTTTCAATTTTCGGTTTCCTGTTGTTGAAATCCCTTGTAGTTAAAAATACGTACTTCACTCTAAAATAGCTTGTCGTGTGCCGGCGGTGCCTATAGGCACTAGAAATTCATCATTATCTTTTCAGGAGTCTTTATCCTTTGAAACCAGTAGTTCGCGTATTTAAATAAACCTTAAACGCTTGTCAACAAATTAACCAATTCATAGAGATATTTTGCATTGCGTTATGTTCGGTACAAGTCAAGTAATAAATATTTGAAGTTTGCTTACGTCTGTACGACTGAAAAATAACAATTTTCATAGTAAAGTTCCTCTTTGTATTTACAAGAAAACCTCGGAAAATTTTATTTTTATTAGGTAGGAAATTTATTCAGCCACCCGAAAATACAATAAAATAACAAAAATATCTTCACATTTCTTCATCAAACTTTTTTTACTGACATGAGGTAGAAAAAAAACATTTCTCCGAATATAAGGAGCTATTCCAGAAAAACCACTTAAACCATTCAAATGAATTTTTTTCAAATACGTAAACACATTATTTAAGACGGTAACATAATTGACAAAAACATCATTTTGAGTGAGGTTAAAAAATTGAGTTATTACGAAATTACAGTCAGCAAAGTATGACGGAATTGTACCTTACGGGAATTCGGGATTCCAAGGGTTAATCAAGCTGATACCAAGCAAGGATGGCATAAATTTGATTACCGAAAAAATAATCTGGTTTAAAATTAGAATTAATAAGATTTTTTTATGATGGACACATGAAAAAAGCCTTAAAGCGTATTTTACGTTATAAAAAAATTTGTTAATACCGCACTAGAGTCCCAACTACTCCCAACCGTTTAGAGCCAGTGAGACTATGGCATCCCCAATTGGGGTATGTTATGAGACTGAAAGTAGTGGAGAGGGGAAGTAGATGGGGAAGAGGAAGGTTGGGAAGTACCTGGCTGTTGATATCTGGTCACCAAACACGGCTAAAGCTATTTCAAGCAACGTTTCGATTCGGAATGGTGGTCTTTCACCAGGGCGATACCTAAAGTATCTACCACTCTGGAACGCAAATATACTATATTATGTTATATTATATGAATTAAATAAAGCTTATTTGCGGACGTCGGGTTTGAACCCGCAACTGCTGAATTCGTAGTCGAGCATCTTGCCACTTGACCACGGAGGCCGTCATACTTTCCTCTATATTAATATAACACGAATAAGATTGATTAAAAAACAAAATGACGATATCTATTTCTTCTTAATCAAACAAAACTTCGACATACAAAACATTCCGTCCACGTTCGAGAAACATTTCCAGCCTGGATCTCCCTCATACATACAAAAGTAGAAAAGTTCTGATTGATTCCGTATTACGGGATGCCCGAGAGGACATACGAATACAGGAGGAAGGCAGTTGTGGAAATTTCGTTCGGTCCGCTAATGAATTCTTCGATGAAATATATCGATTTGCGTGATAGAAGATCCGCCGTTCGCGACGGGATGGTTGCAGGTCACAGGTCGCGGGTCACAGGTCGTAGGTCACAGGTCCCAGATCGCTGTCCCCCTTGTTGGACCGTCCAAATCAAGTTTGTTGCCGACGAATTTAATTATTCATTTTCATTTCAGCACACAGGAGCACTCTCGGCAGGGGGAGGAATTGCAATACCGGTAAATGTGTAATAACGTCATTTCACATTATTTTTTATCGGTCTTTCAGTTAATTGCATAATTTTACATAGTATATACTATACAATCGGCAGATCGCAACACAGGGGGAAGTTACGGTTACTATTCCTGCGCTCAAAAACAAATAATACTGTATTTTTTATAGTTAATACCGCACAAGAGTGCCAACTGCTTCCAACTGTCTAGAGCATAGGTTCTCAACGTAGGCGATAACGCCCTCTTGTGGTCGTTTGAGGTTTTCAGGGGACAGTAGAAGACCCAGAGAAAATTAGGGGGTGTCGAAAAAAATAACTGGAACGGTCGATATCCTTTGTTCTTTTCGTGTTTTCGTGGGCGAGGAACCGGTTCCAGTTCCAGTTCTTTTCACTTTCAAATTTCTAAAGACTAATACTTTTTTTGGAGCTGTATAAATAATCAGTTCCTCGGTGGTCACCGGCAACTGGAACCACGAACGCGACAGATAGTAAATAAAATAAAATGGGGGAGGGCTCTAGAAAAAAAATATTCTCAAAGTGGGCGGTGGACAAAAGAAGGTTGAGAATCTATGCTCTAGAGTCAGTTAGACTATGGCATCCCTAAATGGAGTATGTTGTTAGGTTGGAGGGAATGGGAAGGAATAAAAAGATAGGAAAGGGGAAGGTGGGAAGTACCTGGCTATTTAGATCTGGTCACCAAACACGGCTAATGGCATTTCAAGCAACGTTTTAATCCTGAACGGTGGTCTTTCACCATTTTTTTTCAATTTTGTGTATGAAGATTTTTCAGCAAGACGTGCAGTGCATAACCAAAACTGAAAAATCTTGAGAAATTCAACACAAAAACATATATTTTAAAAATAAAAAAAAACTTTTTCCGCTACAACAACATCAATGACGTTGTATTTTTCAATTTTGCACTAAAAAGTCACAAGCCGCCACTGGCAATTGGTCTTTGAAATATCATATACGTTCGGAAGATCAGAACTCAGAACGTCTCTGCTTTTAAATCAGTTTTCTTCATCCTTTTCAAATCCGATATACGTTTCTGGGAAATCACAGGTTTTTCTTATTACTAACTGACTATCACACAATTTCTAAGCAGAGGTAGGCAGATATATAATTATATATTTTAAAACGTCTTATTTTTCATTTAGAAAGTCTTAATGTCGCAAAATGTCTGTCGTACACTTGCTATGGAAATATCTACGTGTTAGCTACAAACGAAAGTGCTGCCATCTATAATATTCTAAGAGAACTATCATTTTAAGATGAAATACCTTTTAATGACGCTTACATCGGCTTTGATTTATTTTCAAAGCTCGTATGTCGTAATTCTGTGACACAAAATGTTACTACGCAAACGCCACTGGAATCTCATTTCGACTGCATTCGGTCTACTTTCCTTATCCTAGAGCAATTCCGGATTAGATTGCCTTATGCATGTAAATTGAAATTTTATCTAAAGACAAAGAGCTTTTTTCAACGACACTCCAGAAAAAGTTCATCAGCCAGCATGAAAATTTAAACGTTCGTACTTCTCAATAAGGCAGGAAGTTAGGTACTACTCGGCAAAAGTTTACAGATCCACAAAATTGTCTGTGCAGTCGGGGCGTAGCTAAAGCACATACTGTTTGCAGACAGCAGACACAAATACATATTTAGATTTTACAAACAGTTCGTTCGTTCATAAGATTTTCTTTCTGCTGCTATACTGCTGCCTGTGTTTCATTTTGCCCTAGGAAATTGAATTCTTATTCCAATCAAAGGTTCAAACAAAGGTTCATTTTGACAGCATTTGTGGTCAAGTGGTAAGACGCTCGACTACGAAACCAGAGATCGCGGGTACAAACCCGCGCAATATATATTTTTTTTTAATATGTGTCATACCACATTTAATTCATATAAAAATAATATGTAGTATATATGCGGCACGTTCTAGAGTGGTAAATACTCTTAACTATTGCCCTGGTAAAAGTCCACCATTCAGAATTGAAACGTTGCTTGAAATGGCTCTAGCTGTGTTTGATGACCAGTTCTGAATAGCCAGGTACTTTCCAATCTTTCTCTTCTCTATCTCCTTCCCTTTCCCACTACCTTCAGCTTCACAACATTCCCCAACCGGGGATGCCATGGTTTCACTGCCTCTAGACGGTTGGGACTATTGTGCGATAATCAAATATAAACATATATTTTAAAACATCCCATTTTTCATCTCATAGTATTAATGCCGTAAAACGTCTGTCAGACACTCGCTATTGAAATATCTACGTGATAGCTACAAACAGAAGTGCTGCCATCTATAATATTCTAAGAGAACTATCATTTTTTAAGATGAAATATCAAAAGCAGTT
This sequence comes from Drusus annulatus, assembly GCA_022651775.1. Classification (NCBI taxonomy): domain Eukaryota; kingdom Metazoa; phylum Arthropoda; class Insecta; order Trichoptera; family Limnephilidae; genus Drusus; species Drusus annulatus. The sequence continues at coordinate 553,589 of JAGWCC010000023.1, forward strand.
GGGACTCTTGTGCGGTTTTAACTATAAAAATATTTATTGAAATAATTTGGTAAGTCTTTTGAATAGTTATTTAAGAACTAATTTGACACAAATATTTATATATTTTTTTCAAATATTATGGTACGAACTTTAAAGAGACAGAATTAAAAGAAAATGTTTCTATGTTTATACTTATACGTTCCTGATGAAGGTTAAGTTTAACCGAAACCGGTCGAATTGTTATATGTGTATAAATAAAGTGGCTTAAAACAAATATATTTTTTATTTTTAAAAGAAAATGTTTCCAGTCTGACAACATCATTCGTGCGAGAGTGTTCTATAACATTTATTATTTATTCGCACGCCTTTCTTAGCGTTCGCTCAGAGCTGGAGATTATTAATAAAGTACGAATTCCCCGAGAAATATGGCGGATTATTGTGATCTGTCAGTCTGGTGAGTCTAGCAGCCTCTGTAGACGTCTCGGGGCAAACCACTGAACAGGTAATCCCTAGAAATGTGATCTATACCCGTTTGTGAGACAACTGATTTATGTATCTTTGAACTCCTGATCTCCAGAAAGCAACAAAAAGGCAAAAAAATCATCACCTATTCAAGAAAGAATTACGAATTTACTTCATTATTATTTTACAAAATTATTAAATTGGAGATAGATTATAAAAATATATAGCATTACGACCTCCGAAACTAGACTAAACTTTGTCCGTATTTTTTTATAGTGAATACCGCACAAGAGTCTCAACCGCTCCCAACCGTCTGGAGCCAGTGGGACTATGGCATCCCCAATCGGGATATGTTGTGAAGTTGAAGGTGATGGGAAGGGAAGGAGATGGAAAAGAGGAAGGTTGGGTAGTACTTCGCTATTAAACACGGCTATAAGCCATTTCAAGCAACGTTTAGATTCTAAATGTTAGTCTTTCACCAGGGCGATACTTAGAGTATCTACCATTCTGGAACGTGCCGCAAATATACTTTATATTATTTTATTTAAATTAAGTGTGTTACACTTATTAATTAAATTAAATTAATTGACGCGCGCCGGGTTTGAACCCGCGATTTCCGACTCGCAGCTGAGCGTCTTACCACTCGACATAGAACTGCTTAATAGCAAGATCATAAACAACAAAAACAACCATTATCTAGTCAGTCCGGGGATGTCGCGATGGACCACAGCGGACACAAGATGACAGCAGAATCCGACCGATGATAGGAATAGAGATGGTATAAAGGGCAACACTTCCTCCAGGTACCACAGCGATTGGTTCACGTCATTTTGGTGTCCAGAGATTTGTTTTTTTTCTGTCAGACAATGATTTTATTGAGGAAGATTTCCAATTATTTTCGAATGCAATTGAATTTGTTTGATCAATTTCAGCAGAAGGAAGGAAAAATTGACCTTTCTTCGGGCACACGGACACGCCCAAAACAAACTTCTATCGTATAATCTTTTCAGTGAGGGCAAACACTTGTTCAGTGCCGCTCTGGGTTGATTCTCTGTGCGACTATTTGAATTCTCTCAATAAGGGTAAACTCGTGTGAATATGGGAGAGTAGATATGATATGGCATGACGGGGATGTTACAGGGTGTATTTAAAATCTATAAAAATATACGTGTTTTAATAATTCAGATATCAAGAAAAATTCACGCGTGACAGTCGGGCATGAGTGTACTTTTACTCTGGTTGATATCATTACATCTGAACACATGTATTGCTTTTGAATTCCAGCAACGTGTATGATTTTTCAAGCAATATAATAATACAGCTGGGTACTTTTTAAATAGAAATAATATTTGTAAAAAGTGGCTACCTATAAATAAATGGGTTTTTTTTTATGATTTGAGTAATTAAAAAAACAAGTTTAATACTTTCTCCGCCGTAAAATACAAAAAGTTGCAAAAAAAAAAAAAGCCTCAAAGATCATTGGGCGTGATAAAATGTACTTAAGTTTTTTAAATCCGTTTTCAGAGTGAATTTTACGATAATCTAAAAAGGAGATTAAGCATACAATTTTAGCTTAACCATAAAATTCTCTTGTATAGGCGCACATATTTATTTTTTACAGCAGAAGGGAACCAGCCACATTTTTCAAGTCCACAGCTACTAAAATATCAGACAGAAGAAGATCAGAACGGAAATATGTCAAAATTTGAAGTATTTAAGGACTAACGACGTACAGAGTTTACTTTGTCTCGAGTAAAATGTGGGTAGTGTGAGTTATTCCGTACTCCCATTTAAAATGTAAAATTTGTGACACCCTCTCGAATGAGTTGAATTTGTTATAGCACCACTTTTTTGAACGTCACTTAATATTTTTGAAAATTATTGACAAGTGACAGATTTAAAACAAAAACAGCACTTTACGACCTCCCAAATAAGCATTTCGTCGTCAACGGGAAAATACCTCCCATGTGGTCAACTTTACAAAAAATGAGTTAAATACGACATTGCGTAGAGCTTCAATCTGTACTTCAAGTTTCAATGTTTTTATTGGTGAAAATACATTATTGGATCTAAAACTACAAAGCGTATTTTTGAAGTCTCGAAAAAACAATCTGTAACTCTCAAAAATCAGTTTTTAATTTTCTCCGAACAATTACGTTTTTTAGACATAAGAGGTATTTTCGCGTTGACGATTTTTCCGTATCATGGTGGTCTGTATTCTATATAGAATTATTAATAACAAGATCAAAACAAATACAAAAAAAATCATTATCTAGTCAGTCTGGGGATGTCGCAATGGACCACAGCGGATACAACATGAAAGCAGCATCCAAACAATCCATTCTCTTCGCATAAGCGTCCTTGAGGACCTCAACTTCTCAATTCCCTCAACTTCTGGCGTTCTATCTCCATCTTGTCTACGTTCTTACTCTGCTATGTAAAAGCGTGTTTATTTGAATTGGTTAATATAATACAATTCGGATTAAGCTTGCGTACAAGCAAAACTTGGTCGGCGTATAAAATATAATATAATAAATAGTGGTTTTAATACAAAGATTCTGTACATCATATAAAATGTTATAACACAAAATTCAATGAAAAGAATTGTGTCTCGAAAAAGTCTTTAGACTAATTGAATACACGGTTTGATTTTTGAATATGCATTGTGTGTGATATTAACTATTATAGTACCTAAAAGCACCACTGCGCTGCCATATTGTACTTATGTCAAAAGTGCGATGCGACAGCGCTTCACACTTCAGTTTACGTTTGGCTCACATTGGTAGGTGTGGAGCTCGTGATTTTATTTAATTTTATTAATATTTTATTTTATTTACACATATTAAAATTAATTTTAATATTACTTGTTCCGTGTTGAATATTTCTTCCTGAAACACCTTCAACATCGTCAACACCAGGGATAAATTTTGGTTTAGAAAAATTACCAGGGCGTAATTTACTACGATACGTGGTATGCAGCAATAAGGATGGCAAGGCAGTAAAGATATCAATTTTTATTTGCTTACAGTGTAAAGGGGGACGGAGTTTATGTGGAAAAACATTTGTGTTAAGTAGCGTTGGGAAAAAACTTCAATGTTTTGTGAATGCTTCACGAATTGTTAATTCTTTAAAATGAACCCTTCGAAGTGAACACTTCAATCGAAGCCGAACTCGCAAAAAAGAGATTTGAATTTATCCGGTTATTTGTTCAGTTCTTTTTGGAACCGGTTCCTCGCCGAAAAAGCACGTGCTAGTCGGTAAAGATACTGCTGCAAGTTGTAGTAGTTCTTTCAATGAAATGAATGAACGCTAAAATGAACTACCGACTTCAATTGAAGTATTTGTTCAATGAACAATTAATGAAGTAGGAACTGTTGCCAAAAGAAGTAGTTCTTTCAAAGCGGTCACAACGCTAGTGTTAAGTATTTTTCTGTATTCTAAGCCCTGATTCTTTTTTGGAGTCACCTTGTAGCGAAGATCGGTCTTAATTCGATAAATAAACTTGCCTCCTCCTCGGGACTACCCTGTACACTTACACTCCCTTCTGCCTTCCGTTACCGTGACGTGGTATGGAGCGACTCACAGACAGGCAACAGAGAAGCATTCATAATTTAATAAGTTAAATAATAATGCCTACGTCTGGCTCCTTAACGATACGCCGGTGTACCGTGCCGGCCCAAAAGCAACGGACAAATGGAAAATGTATGAAATTTCCATCGCGGAATTGGAAAGCGCGGAACGAGTTTCACAGCTTGAAGTCAGGAAGTGAATCATTGATCAATGCCTCCGAGGACTACTGAGTAACAGCAAAAGGAAAACGTTTTTTAAGGTTTCTTTTAAATTCTTTTTAAAAAATATGATTCATTATTTTTTGGAAAAAACGACAGTTGGCTAGAGAAAATTGTATAGCCTGAATTTATTTTCTTGACCTTAATGTGAGTTCATTTTTATTTTTCGTTTCTCGGAATATTTTTTCGAAATGAAAAAATATATTTATTTTTCTAAAGATAGACACTTAATGCGGACTGCGTGTTTGCGCATTTACTTCTCTGCGGAGAATGTTGAAACTTATAATGAAAACAGATACCTGATATAATTTTGAAAATTCAAAATTATTATTTACCTTGGATAGCTACCTGCATTCTGCTTGATTAACGATTTGAAGAGTCTCTTAATAAAAAATAAACATCACTGATATTTTATTCGATACTAGAAAATAACAAAAATGTAAGCTACATGGATAGCTACACTTGTTTTGGGGACAGTCATTGTCATAAAGAAAATGAAAACGAAGATATTTTGCTTTCTTATACGAAAATAATATTTTCACGTTCATAAAAGTTGCTATGAATTTGTACAAGAACAATATCGTCACCGGAAAGGCAAAAGGGCTGAAGCGCCATTTTGGAAAGTTTACACCAGAGTACTTTAAAGTTTTTTTTCTGTTTTACAATAAAATTCATAAGTCTTCAGCTGGTTAGATTTTGAAAAAAAAGTTGAATAGATTAAAAAGTAACTCAACGCTCTGACCAAGTTACCTGAAGCGACAAAAACCTTAAAAAGTCCCAAACTTGTGTCGCTTAAGTCAAGCCTTCTCTCGAATGGTAAATATGTTTTTGATGGCTGAAGGGCCACAAAAGTCTTAAGAATCAAACGAGAGTCGGAGCATTCGATGCAGAAAAAAAACTGATCAAAACTGCATGTTTAACTATTTTTTTACCAAAGTGTCGCTTAAGCCCTTTTTTTCCTTTCCAGCGATGAGATATTAGGATTATTATAGGGGTCAAATACATTTATTTCAATAAAATTATCATATCACAGTCATACTACGTTGTTTCGAAACACAAATAATGGTTATTTATTTGCCAATAAATAAAATTCTTTTAAAATTTATTTACCCTTTCATGAGATTCAGTATTCAGTCTGCATGTGTTTGGTTTATTTCACGTACGGGGGAAAATACGCAGCGAAAAGCAGAGCAATAAAGAATCACACATTTCAATTTGCTTCACGCGGGGCACTCCGATAAATTCCTCGCAGCGCCGTCGGCAAAAAAATGAAGGTTTCAATTTCATCTGTGTGAGGATATTCCGTTATTTTATTGTGTGACCAGACCTGTTCGTGCTTCTGTTTACAGCCGGGTTGGTTGTTAACAAAAAAAAAACACACAGAAAAAAGGGGATAAACTGTATCGGAAAGGCTTGAATTTAATCTGTATGTATGGTATATTGCAATTATGAATGAAGTATGGAAAATCTGCTATGTTAGTTTTTTTATTGGCGTTATTTTTCATGTCTCGCGACTGGGTGAAAGATTAAACGACATCTTGATATTGCATCCGGGCTTCCGTATCTGAAAAGAGTCTTGTTGCAACTCACGACGATTTTTGCAAAAAAGGGTTCAAATTCGCATTGGCATATACAAAATGCCTTGCTTTAAGAGAACAACTGAGTAAATGCATTAAATTAGTCATTACTTTAACGATTGGACAAGTTTTTTTTAGCTTTGATAAGAACACTTAGGGTTATATCTCATAAAGGTAAAACTACCGAAATAACCAAAGCATTGTTAATCTCAAAAATAATATAACGTTGGATAAATTTATATTGATTTCATAATAAATATTATATCTGCCTTAAAAAAGATTCAGTTGGTCCGTCGAAATAGCATGAAGTTCATACAAATTTCAATTTTCAAAGAAAAGCAGATTTTCGAATTACTCTAATGGAAGATGTCTTAGTCGGCCTTCTCCCAGATGTTTAAAAAAATCTAAGCATATAACTATAACGTTGGATAAATTTATATTGATTTCATAATAAATATTATATCTGCCTTAAAAAAGATTCAGTTGGTTCGTCGAAATAGCATGAAGTTCATGCAAATTTTAATTTTCAAAGAAAAGCAGATTTTCGAATTACTCTAATGGAAGATGTCTTAGTCGGCCTTCACCCAGATGTTTAAAAAAATCTAAGCATATAACTAAATGAAAACACGAAACTTAATGGAATTTTTTTTTATAATATTGGGCTGTTTTTAATATTTATTTCAGCATATTATATGGGAATCTTAGCGATGACTATCATATAATAAAATTGACATTTAGTTAAATAGTCGGAAAAAAAAATTTAAATGAAAAATATATTTATATTTCACACAGCTTCATAATCTACGTTAGGTATTTTACATGAGAGCTCGATTCAAGTGTAGAGGCGGAAAATTACTAAGCAAATATCACGTTGTTAATAAGATTACGAGTAATTTATTACATGGAGGCTGATGTTTAAACATGTTGTAACATGAGTACAGGGGGGACAACGTAGGGTTATGGGATTTTTTTATTTCCCAAAATTTACTTTACTGTTACTGTTTACATTCCGCGTACGTAAAACCAGCCCCGGCGTGAGATACCGACTACATACGTGTTCATTTATTTATTTTTATACTAACGGACCATTGTCCAACTACAAAAAATATACAACACGAAATGAGAAAAAAACGAGCAACAGAGAAAGAAAAGCACATACGTAATATATGTTAAAGAAGCAATGACAAAAATAGGAAAAAAATATGCATTTGATGGAACGTTCAAGTCAAAGCCTGAACAAGGTTTAAGTAGAGTCGATGATGTTAGACGTACGATATTTTTTTGAACATATTAAAGAAATGAATACATTTTTTATTCCGTAACTTCCACACGTTATTTTTTCATCTGATACAACACTGACCTCTACATATCCATTTTGCCGTAAGGATAGGTATAGAGGGTGGAATGTCGTAAAACTCTGTATTGACACACGCTCGCATCCACATTCTTATGAAATAAACAATTCCGTTACTCCAGCTCTTGACATGGCCTGCTCAATTATGTTGTGCACTTGACGAATTATATTTACTGGGAGGGTTTGCAATTTTTTCCGTCCACCGGTCATATGTTTTCCTAGTATTCATTTTCAAGTTCAACCTCTCTACACGTTTAAAAAATATATAGTTAATACCGCGCAAGAGTCCCAACTATAATAATAATAATAATAATATTTGGACAATTTGTATAGCGCCGTTTTTGTGAAAAATCACCTTAAGGGCGCTGTACAAATCTTAATTTCTACTTAGTATTGATTCTTAGTTTATATAAATATACAGCATCATACTTACCTGGCAGGTCACTTCTGGCAGGACACAATCACCATTTCATGATAACTTAAAATTTAGAATAACTTAAATTTTTATTTTTTTTTGTTTATTTTTTTTGTTAGTTCTTTATTATTATTTTTAATTTTTAGGGCATGAGGGCAAATTTAAAATAAAGTATATCGGAGGTATTTTTAATTTTTTTAATTTTTCGTAGTGAAGAACAGATAATAGTGATAATCTTCTAATGAATTTAAGGAATGAGAGTCTGAAAAGTTTTCTTGGTTCTATTGGGCTTGTTACATCTTGATTATGGATATGATTTTCTGAAAAAATGAGTTTTGAGTTTGGCTCTGAACTCTGTTGAGTCTTTTATTACACTCAGATCATGTGGTAGTCCATTCCAGGCTTTAGGACCTGACACTCCGAAAGCGCGCTCTCCGAACTTAGTGTCTGGTGTGCGCTTTGGTTCTTTCAACCTTCCGATAGCCGATGACATTGCCGATCTAAGAGTTGACTGTCGCGAATTGGAATCTTCAGGAATACACAATTCCGATAAATAAGCCGGAACCATTTCGTCAATTGATTTGAAAACCATCCAGCAAAGCTTAAACTGGATTCTTTCGGGACATTTAAGCCAGTGAAGATTTTTGAGGTGCTCTGAGATATGGGAATATTTTGATACGCCGGTGATAAGTCTTGCCGCGGCGTTGAAGACTAGTTGTAGTTTGTTAATTTGATATTTAGGAAGTTCCCAACCGTCTAGAGCCAGTGGGACTATGGCATCGCTATTTAAGGTATGTTGTGAGGATAAAGGTAGTGGTTAGGGGAAGCAGATGAGGAAAAGGGAAGTTGGGAAGTACCTGGCTATTTAGATCTGGTCACCAAACACGGCTAAAGCCATTTCAAGCAACGTTTCGATTCTGAATGGTGGTCTTTCACCAGGGCGATGCTTCGAGTATCTACCACTCCGAAACGTGCCGCTAATATACTTTAAATTATTTTATATGAATTGAATGTGTTGTGACACATATTGATCAAATAAAATTTATTTGCGCACGCCGGGTTTGAACCCGCGACCTCTGGATTCGTAGTCGAGCGTCTTAACACTCGACCACGGAGGCTGTCGATAAACCATGAAAACGTCCCTTTACTAATCTTGCCTTGCAGCAATCGGCAACCAAAACCCACATCGTTTTCATTTAAAATTAGTAATATTTTTGCTACTGTTACACTCAACAGCATTAGTATAAATATCACGGTTTTATTTAACTAGTTGCAATAACCAAGAAACGTCTTTAGCAAAACAAGAAATTAATGCATAAATATTATGTTTCAGTAGTTAAGATATTTACCAGCAAATTGAATTGAATGTAAAGCCTAAGACAGATTTCATCCAAACAATGGCAGAGGTAAAACGAGACTCCGCCAATCAAAGTTTGACATTTAGCAGACACGCAAATAATTCAAAAGGTCGCTAACTTAGAATACAAACAGCACAAATATTATTCAAATCATTTTACGCATAATGAACAGATCAAGGAGGCGTGCTAAAGCATAACATCCGCTATAAAATATTATTAGTTCTTACTCAAAGATGGGGTATTAAATGGACGAATACAAATAATGTGCTGTATTTTTTAAAGATTTTCTCAATTTTTCATTTTCAATTTTTTTAGCAGTTCACAATGGAGTGCTTATGCCAACCCTGATATATAGCAATGATGCATGAAACTGGCAGAGGAAGGATGAAAGTAGACTGCAAACTGTGGAAATGAGATCTTTGAGGCATATGTGCGTAAAACCATGTATGACCGTGTTAAAAATGTGGATATCCGGAAAGAATGCAAAGTTGATGTAAGCGCAATGAATAGAATCAAGAAAGGGACGCTTAGATGGTTTGGACATGTAGAACGAATGAACAAAGAAAGTCAGTCAGAATAACAGAAGGGTATGTATGAGACGGTTTATGAATGTGCATGAAGCAAGGAATGTGTGCCAAGACGGAGTTGTATGGCGATCCGACCTCTCTACCTACCCCTGCGGGGATACGTCGTGATGGTTAGTTAGTACACAAATATTCATAACTTAAAATGTTTTAATATATTAAAGAACACTCTTTTCAATTCCAATTGCTCTGGATTCAGCATTCAAAACCAAAACGTTATTGAGGTGGAAACATATTCAATCAATATTTCATGTTCAATAAAACCTTCGTTCTGAACTGGGATATTATAGACATATAAAATGCAGGGAGATTCAACTTCACGTTTTAATATGGCAAATAAATGTGTTTATACAGACAGAATTCATAAACCAGAATGCTGCATTTTATCGCTGGAAGCTTTACGGCAATGGAGAAATACAAATGGTATTTTAAATTAGAATCAACTAAAGCTTTATGCTTTTTATTTTTAATATCATTAATTTAAATAATATTGCTTTTCTAAAATATCATCTAGGTATGCAATTGTGCTCGAGTAGAGCTTTACATAACATTAAAAAGATGAGGAAAAAAATATATTAATAATTTTTAAGGAAGTATGAGATTGATAAGAATACCGGTTTTTAAAAAGGTTTCGATAGCTCAATTAGCAGAGACGTTACTCCCGGGTAGAGTGGAGGTTTCGAGTTCGAGTCTCTTTCTTGACTCATTTCTTTTTTTATTTTCTGTGTATTTTTCTATTTCATATTTCGTTGAACATTATTAATATTAATTAAAACGAAAAAATTGCCTCTTTTATTTCATATTATCTGTCTCTTTTTCTCTGTTCCTTTGATATTCTTTTGTTTTCTCACTGTTTATTTTATTATATTTTATTTTTTTATAACGTTCTCCCTCTTCATGTATGAGTATAAAACAATACACTATGTATTTTTTTGTTTACTTAACGAAACCGGTCGGTTATAAAAAAAATAAAGTAAAATCTGTGGTCTTATACAAAGTTATTATTTTATTTTCATTAAATATGTTTATTATTTCAATAATTGGTAAAAATGGTATTCAGCTCATCTTGTTCCGACATTTTACTATGGACAGTTAACTAGCAGTTTGGTTACAGGAATGCAATTTGTAATCGTGATCAAAAAAAAAAATAAGTATTCGTAGTTCTGTTATACCAGGTTAGAATAATCTCTTACAAGAGAGAAATTTAGAAAAACAGTAGGCTCCCACATTCACATAATGCATTACATTTGACTTAAAACTAAACAAAAATTACTCGTACTCATCGAGAGACCAAAATGTAACCAATAAAACTGTGGGAATCTCATAAAACAAATAACGTTCAAAATTTAATAAAGATCTACTTTTAAAATATTCACATAAGCTTAGAGATGGTGCAGATTGCAAAATCTCCAAGTACATTTAACCACACTCGGAACAATGCCCCTCCACTTGCACATGCGGCCTTTGACAGAACCTCATTGTTTCAATTCTACAAAAGAACATCGGACAAGGAAACAAAGCTTTCAGTTTTTTCAGTTTTTTTCTGCTCTTTTGTAGAATTTTCGTTCTACCATTCCTTGTTAGAGGGAATCTCTTGTTTCAGGAAAAATTACTTTATTAAATTTTCCAAACAGAAAAGGGCAGTGAAAACAAGACCAATTTATGCATAAAACGCTCTCCGGTAATTAATATGGTGCAAGTTTTTTGCATGAATTAGAAAAATACTTTCACTTTGAAAAAATATCTATAAATCAACTTTACGCTGTGATAATGTTATGAAAATTTATTTTTATTTGCAAGTCAAAATTTGGGGATTTAAAAATAACGATCGATAAAAAATTTTAATGCATAATTTTAGATTTTTTTAGTTTGGTACCTTCAATTTATTAATGTACATTTCGGAATCCGGTTTCGCATTTACCAAGCTTTATTAAACCTAGTTTAAACCCGGAAACGTTAAAAAACGGCGAATGTTATATTCAACACATTATAAATATGGTGTTTCAATTTATTATTTAAGTATTCGTACCGCGGATAAATAAATATTACAAATTGACATTCATTGGTTTTAAAGGACCTGGCGACTTTATGAAGACATAAAAAACGTCAGTATTTTTTGCAATCACAACGTCAGATTGCCTAAAAAATATAAGAGGCAGGGAGAACATAAATGAGGTTAGGGCAGAGCCTGACTATCAGATAAAGTAATCAAAAAATGCACTATTATACATAATATTTCAAATGTTTGTTTTCTTCATTTCAGATATGCACTGAAAAAACAAGCTAAAAACTAAACAACAGTGCCGCACTGCCTTGAAGCTTAAGGCTTTTAAAAATTAAAGAGGAATTAGGCGCATAGACACCTTGTTGCGAGAGCTGCCGGCGGAAACGAAAGCTACCTGAAAAAGCTTTCAAGATGGCGTACATCCGGACAGCGTGTTCAATTAACGGATTAGCAAATAGCAGATCACGGCTGGCGGTCGCTTTTCTAGCCACGTGGGTTGTCCTTCTTAATGGTGAGTCTTCTTATTCTAATATTTATTTACTTAAATGTAAAATTCATTTGAAAAAATAAATAAATTATATGATTTATGGACAATGAATTAACAACCCTGCAGTAAGACGAGTACCCATATACAAGAACAATTATCCAATCCAATCATCCGTTTATTTATTTTTTGAAAAGCTTTACTGTTGAAAATTTGGCGTAAGAAAACAAAATATTGTTTTTACATTAAAATTTCTGCCTAAAAACATTGAAGACCGCAAAATTTTACTGTAAATCTCTGGATGTACAATAAATTAACTTTTTTATGGTAATGATTTGTTTTCTTACAAAAAAAACCTCATTAAATTATTTTTAAAAAGATAAAATTTGTTACTTTTTTTAATTTTGAAAAATTCAGGACTTCACTAAAATCTCACAGTGTTGAAATCGATTACAACACAAAAAAGTGTATAATCAATACTATTAATAATAAATCAGGGATAAAAAATCTTTTATTGAGATTGAGAAATTTTCAGGTCACTGACCAATCGGAACATTAATTTAATCAAAATTCACCGGTACTTACTTTAAAACGCTACTTTATCTTTACTTAGCTGACCTCACCAGATTGAAATTTAGAAATTGATGGCTTAATTTAAATATTCAAGTTATCGAACAGAATTAACATTAACCTTTATTCCAATTTAATACCTAACCGAGGTTGTAATTAAAACGGTTAGAGCGGTGAAAGTACAATTTCAACAACTATATAGCAATGTCTTCCACTGTAATTTACATATGAAAAATATGCATTGAGAAGTTTAAAATGATTTACTTCACCGAGTTCTTCTAGGTTTAAAACAAACTATGAAGTGCAATGCACTTAACTTTAAGAGTGCACTTACTTAAGAGCGGAATATAAAGACAATTTGGTAGTGTAGAAATAAAGCTATAGAGAGCAGATCTAACGCGAATAAACTTATGCAAAAACTAACTAGGTGCCTTTTGAGTACTTGAACTTTAAAATTATTTCATTCTTCCACAACAGATTGACAAAAACATTTTAGGCGTGTGCATTTGAATTGCACACAATGCAACGCGCTGAAAAATATGTGCATACGTTTTTCAGCGCGTTACACAAACGCCGGTTATCGTATATATTTATTTTAAAGAGAGACGAAAATTCCCGGGTTACGAATAACCCGACAATATTTGAAAAACTCCTACTACCATCATAGTAAGCGGAAAATGTTGCATGCACAATGATAGAGGACTAAGCTAGCAGAGGAATTAAACTCACGACTCCCGGGTGGGAATCTGATGCGTCTGTCCACTCCGTTACTAACTGGTCAAAACATTACAAGGAATTAAATAGTCATATTTACTTCTAAACAGTTTTAAATGTGGCCTGATTTTGTTATCGTGTGGTAAAATAATTATTTTGTCTTTGTGTGTAAATATAGCATTCGATTTTTTTATTTAAAAAAACGACAATCAACCGATGGACAACAGAACTTTTATTTCAGAAGTACATTTAAAAATATCTATATATATATATATATATATATATATATAGTGAATACCGCACAGGAGTCCCAACTGCTCCCAACTGTCTAGAACCAGTGAGACTATGTATGATAAATGAGACTATGTAGATGTAAGGGTACGTTGTGAGGTTGAAGATAGTGGCGAGGGGAAGGAAATAGGAAGAGGAAGGTTATGAAGTACCTGGCTACTCAAATCTGGTCACCAAACACGGCTTCAAGCCATTTCAAGCAACGTTTCGATTCTAAATGGTGGTCTTTCACCAGGGCGATACTTTGAGTATCTACCACTCTGTAACGTGCCGTAAATATAAAATACATTATTTTATATTAATTAAATATGTTATAACACATAATAATCAAATAAAAAATGTATTTGCGCACGCCGGGTTTGAACCCGCGAATTCTGGCGAGCGTTCTAACACTCGACCACTCAGGCCGTCATTTACAACGGATTAGTAACAGTATTTTAACCTTCATTTAATTCGTTGTTCTTTTGAAAACCTTGACCCAATAACGAAATTTTAAGCAAATTAATAATAACATCAAACGTGGGGATTTCAGTTCAAGGTGGAAAAATGATTAATCATACTTAGAAACATTAAAATCACTGACCAAAATTGAATTGAATTTTCGATGGTCCTGATGTTAATTTTATAACGTTTATTGAATCGTAAAAACAATTTATTCGGGCACACCAAATTTGTTCGCAGCATCTGCAGGAGAGAGATAAGGGGTCCAGCGGGAGCCCGGGGGCATTTGTCCCAAACGGACAATTTTCCGATACCATCAAATCAAAACCGAACGGACAGCGAAGTGGACCGACGATTTTTATTGCACCATAACTCATTTGTAATCTAATCAAACGCTCACATGCGAAAGTGATATAAAAAAGGTAGAAGTAGAAATTACGTTTTTTATATTAACTCTACACAGAGGGCCTAAGATTTGCCTTAAGGCCTATTTTTAATGGTGAACTGCTCCAAACCGTCTAGAGCCAGTGATACTATGGTATCCTCAATCAGGGTATGTTATGAGGTTGAGGGTAGTGGGAAGGGAAGGAGATTGGATAGAGGAAGGTTGGCAAGTATCTAGCTATTCAGATCTGGTCACCAAACACGGTGAAAGCCATTTCAAGAAACGTTTCAATTCTGAATGGTGGTCTTTCACCAGGGCGATACTTAGAGTATCTACCACTCTAAGCCATTCTTTGGGATACTGTAAAGAGATTATATTCAGTGGAAGGAAGGAGCAAACCTGGGTCTTGAAGTGACTCATGTAGTAGGACGTAACGCAAAATCCGGTAAATCGTTTCGCATCCATGCTGTTGAGTGCTAGGTCGATGGGTAAAAACAACCCGTTCTCGTGCGACAAGGTGAAGCACGCATTTGGCGTATCTCCCAGTTATGTACTATTGCTAAATGGATCAGTGACGATAGTTTTATGAGAGAACC
The DNA here is from genome assembly GCA_022651775.1 of Drusus annulatus. NCBI lineage: Eukaryota > Metazoa > Arthropoda > Insecta > Trichoptera > Limnephilidae > Drusus > Drusus annulatus. The sequence goes on from JAGWCC010000023.1 coordinate 568,592, forward strand.
GTCCATTGAAACACTGATAGAACAGAAAAATATATTCCAGCCGGCGTATTCCATGTTGTAAAGACTGCACGCCATTTTTTCGCAGAGGTTAAAGAGCTTTGACCAGGTATCTAAGGGCTTCAGGCCAAAGGCGGCTGCCAGACACAGCAATGGGACGCACTTTCCATTTGTACAGCTATGTAATATTATAGAATTCAAGTCATGTTCAGCACGTCTAGCTACTGAGAGACTAACAACTCCGGCTTCGAAGGAGACCCCGTGTTTGAGCTGGTCACTTAAGGTTTATTCCAAATCCGGTAAAGTGCTACGCAGTTACAAAAATCTTCCATGAGATAGAACGGAATCAACGTTGAAAAAATCATTACGAATCGATAAACCTGAATCAAAATGATTTGGGGCGCTTTTTTATTATTTATGTCAATCCCTTACGCTATCTTGGCGTTCTGGTTTGCTAGGGGAGGTTTGGGGTGGCTTGCGTATGGGAATTTATCGACGTAGTAACAATAGTTTTCACATAAAATTTTAACAGGGCTTTTATCTCTCAGAGATGATAATGTACATTTAACAGTCTAAAAATGAAATAAAATCAAAATGAAAGTGGTAACGAGTAAAACCTGATTTGAGAAACGAACATTTTTAAGCTATTTGTAACACGAACTAACGAACCCTCGTTAGGATAAAGAAGCGTGGAAATTTATGAATGTTCGTTGTAATGTTTCAATGACTTCAATGGGTGGAGATGTTGAAGATTAATGTTTTTTTAATTAAATAATTACTGTACTATCGGATTGAAATAACATTATTTTACCATTACTTTAAATACGTTTCAAATTAATGTGCATTCACATAGTAAAAAAAAAAAAATGTCTTCAAAGTGGCTGGTATTGCTGAAAGAATGCGAATCACAAAAATAGTCCTAAAATAGAGCTAGAAATTATGTCTTGTGAAGAAGAGGGAAGAAAGGGAAAAGAAAATCAAATAAGTTTGAGAGAACTCGGCTAGTCAGATCTGGTAACCAACTTCATCAGCAGCTGGACAACTGAAATTATTTTCACTCTGGATAGTGATTTCAACAAAAATGCAATTTTATTAAAACGATCACTTCTCCAATCACCGATGTAAGCGGACTTTGGTAAACCATCGTACTATTTTTACGTATATTGTTTAGAATTTACTACTAAAATTTAGTGCTACTAAATTGCATCTTTGGGCTATTCATATCTACAATATACAAGGTTTCAAGAGCAATACAAGTGTCCCTTAATTATTGTTACTGAAAACGTGTATAGTAAATGTATACAGTCTCTAATACACAAAAAATAATAATAATAAACTCAAGTGAGCATTGGCGATATTACCTAATCATTAATAATTCCATTAATAAAGTGATTACGAAAAAGTTATTTTGTGATTGAAAAATAAAATAGTTAGCAAAAAAAATCTAAGCAACTTAAAATTCCATTAGTTATCAAATATTTTTATAGTAAAATTACAGTAGGAACTCACAAATTCCATTACACAATTTAATAATTCAATGTAGAAATAAAGTTTAAAAAATGATAATCGGGTGGAAAAAAAATGTTTGAGAAGTTTTTTTTTTTTTAACAATCAACAAATTTAAAAAAAAAACAATAACTCTAGCTATAAAACAGCAAGAAAGATTTTGAATCACCAAATCAAAACGATTATGAACGGATATTGTTATTTTAATTAATTTCATTAATGTACATAGTTGTGAAAAATCGGTAGAAAAGAATACCTTTTTCACGGTCTTTGGGTGGCCATGGATAAAAAAAAATGGTTGTCTTCCTTGTTGAGATATCAGTTGACAACTCCATGACGAACTGCGTGGCAGAGCGGAAAGTAGCTTGACTTTGGATTTTCACGGGGTCAAATCCCGACAAGAGCAAACAATTTTTTTTAAGTTGTCATGGTATACTTACCATCTAGTCCCAAAGAGGGAACTACTCTCAGTGTGTCTCTAGTAAGATATCACCGTTCCGAATCGAAAAGATAATTTCAATGGCTTTAACTATGTTTAGCGACAAGATCTGAATAGCTAAATACATACTTCTAAAACTTGTTGTTCCCGATAACCTTTTCGTTCACAGCAGCGTCACAACATTCGACAAACTAGTTATGCCACAGTCCCACTGGCTCCAGACCGTTGAAACTCTTTTAGTACAGAATCACATTAAAACAATAAACAACACAAATAATGTATTGGAACAAAGGATCATCTCGTAAATATGTATTTATCGAAACATCCTCGATTGAAGTATGTGAGGGTATGTTAAATCTTTTGAGATAAAAAGGGTTAAGAAGCGATAATGTGATAAAATAAACCTTTTAAAAATATTTTAACCATAAATTCACATTAAAATAAAAAAACCTTTTTATAGAGACTAAAAAAAAAATGTCTCTATACTCTTTGATAAGTATTACTAGATCAAATTTAATGTACATTATAAATAATAATGAATAGGAAAAGAGTGATGAGGATTATTTAAAAAAAATATTTGACATAGGTGTGTAATAGTTGGCGGTCCACAAAATATTAAATAAATTTAGAAATTTTCATCAGTTGAATAGTTCACTGCGTAAATTAGAAATATCACATGAGAAACCAGATTTAATATGTTGTAACTCTTGTGAACCAAATAATGATTATGTTCCACTATTAATGCTTCCTATAATACATTCATTGAGAGATGGGTCAAAGCTTTTCCACTCAGCGACAGTCCAAAGTGCTCGTAGGTAGACGGTTCTACCCCCAACGTGATAGGGGACGACACAAAATAAGACCTTCTCCGTCTCAATAATAATAATTATCCATTAAATAAGACAAACATTCCCGGGTTACGAATAACCTAACAACATTTTAAAAAGCTCCTACTACCATCGTAATAAGCCTAAAATGTTACTTGTGCAATAGTGGAGGACTTAGCTTACAGAGGAATTAAACCCACGACACCTGGGTGGGAAGTCAATTTGTGGGAAAAAAATTCATACCAGATAGAAATATAAAATAGTAAACTAAAAGTAACTTGTAACTACTAAAATCATGCAGCAATACTGATAAATATAATTAAAGTAAAATCATGGTTTACTACCCCTGACATCCCAAAAATAGTATATAAGCCATATAATAAGAACAACCTGTACTAGTCTGAAGATGGCCGTTATAGACTAAAACCGGTCCAGTAAAAAAAAAGTGGAATAAAGTTATAAATTTTGTTTTTATTTAATCACTAAAATGGAATTCCACCATGAATTAACAGTTACAAAATAAGAAATTATGAAAATAATTTGTTACATTTTGAGTGCGAGGACATAAAGCAAGAAAGAACTGGACCATAAACGGAATACGAGATATTGCAGAGCACTTCAGTTTTTTTGTTACAAGCATGTTCACAAGAAGAGCACAGACATATCGATATCAAATAGCTTTGATAGCTCTGAGAGACCCTTGGAAAACACAGACACAGTCCTAAACTGTACCGTTATGCGCTCAGTGTGACTTTTATTTTGTAGCAAACCGTGTAACCGTCGTATCTAAAAGAGAACATTCGACTCCACAGATTGTGTAAAACAACACGTAAAACATTATGCATAGAACTTTTCAGCCAGATAATAATATAGTTATACGCTTATTTGGTTGGCTAAATGTAATTACTTTCTTTGTCAGACCTTTTTTCAAGCCAGAGTAAAACAGGAAGATTTGTAATAAAAATCATTTCTACTTAATATGCGTTTCTTTTAAGGTTTTGTAGGATGGATATATTTTTGATGCATTTAAAAATATTCATAAATCAGGCTATTGTTCATAAAAACTAAACTAATTAGGATGTTTTCTTCATATTTATTTTATTACTCGTATTATATATTACACGTTTTATTCTATATGAAAAAGCGAATAAAACAAAGTGTTCAAATTATAACATTATTTTTTTACTCTCAATTTATTTTCAATCGCGATAAATTGGTGTTTATCTAAAAGACAACAATTTGTATTCCTTATTTATGAGTTCATAAGTAACAAAAAAGTATTATGCAGTTTATTATAAGAGGGGGTTAAATTAATCTCATTAAAATTAAAATAAATTAATAAAAGGTGACAGCTCAGAGCAATAATATACAAGAGAGAGCGCTGCTGTAGTCAGTTTTTATGAGGTTTGCGGGACTCGGCTAGACCTGGGCGTGGCTTGGACTAGGGCTAGGGTATTTATACATGCATTTATAGCACATTTCGATAGAATGTTTTTGTTTATTCGTGTAACCACTTTTTCACAGTATTGTTATAAACAAAAATATAGCATGTAAAATAATAAATCGTTGAGTTATGTTCATTTATTTCACGTATGAGCGGAGTCAACAGAGACGCGGGACACGAAGAAAATCCAAACAATACTTGCGGTTAAAAGCGGTGTGATAATTTGGGAAATGTTGTTGTCTCTTTCTTTCTCATGGTGTACGACTTAAAAAACCGGAGAAAGTGATTTATCCCAAATTTGTATAGGTTGGATAAAAAAAATAGCTCTCTTTCCATATATTGTTACTTTAAGGGTGACACTAACATACATGAGAATTTTTTTCCGGCCATAAAGCAGAAAATGATTTTTATCTGAAGCGTCAAAAACATAAAATGTGTCGGTTTTCTGTCTGACATTTCTAGCTCATTACAACTCTCGGCTCGTAACATTACTTCCACCATGAACTGCAGAGCTTTAATGTATAAATTCGAATGTCGAAAAATAAGACAAGACGTCAATTTGTTTTTTCCATTTTTTTAAGTGTTTAGTAAGAAAAAATCTGGCGAGGCTCAGTGGTTAGTCACTGATACAAGTGTAACAACATTAATTAGATTTCCCTTTTTCATAAAATCTTAGATTTGTTTATTATCTTTTTCCTCCAGCCATATGTAATAACTTTACCTGGAGAGGTAATTTATTGGATGAACACGTTTCAGAGGGTATTCTACAGAAAGAAAAGCGCGTGATTAAATAACGGTCTTCGCTGCCCTCGACACGTAGTCCTTATCCACAGCTGTAGCGCTATGTTTATTACATTGTGGCATTCATTACGATATGCTGGTGAGCAGGATGTGATCTCTTCCTTTGGCTAGTCATGCAATATTGCCCCAGTGACCGCCAATTGTCCAATTGTCACTGGTAATAAGGCGCACTTTAGTGCCGAAGGCAAACTTGCCCCTTACTGCGACTCGACTGCACCGATATATTGGTCACTGAGCGATACTCATAGCAGCGCTCCGCACTGAGTCAAGGCAGTGAACCACCGACGCGGTGATTGCTTAGATTCAGGGTCGGATCTAGTACGAATCCTTTGAAGCTTAAGCTACAGGGCCCTTTATCTTGGAGCGGCCCCAGAAATTCATTCGTTTTATATATGCATTTTCTAAATTACTAATGCATTTTCAACATATTTGAATATTTAGAATTAGAAACATACTCTAAAACTTAGATGGTAGGTGAATTAGTTAGGTAAGTTAGTTAGTTATTTTTTAAGTAAGCTCTAATAAATGATTAAACCATACCTGAATATATTGCTAATGATGTACAACCTTCTTAGCACAAGGGTCAATTTACCAATTGTATAAACCTTCACGGCCCGTAATGGATACAAATCTCGATAGCAGTATCTATGCCGTCTTACGTATTAGATTTTTACGCATCGGTTCAGCATTGGTTTAGTTAGGCCGGACGTAGGGCATTAAATTATGCGCATAAGCCGTGGTTGTAAGTCAAATATTTCACTATTTCGACCTTACGCCACGCGTAACATTTACACCGCGTTTAAAAGTAAGTAGGTTAGTATGTTTTTTAATCAAAAATGTAATGTGTTACCCACCTAAAATATTGCAATCCATTATAAATTAATTTTAAATTTTTAGATCTTTAATAATAATATTTTTAATTTTGTATTTTTTTGATAAACTGTTTATAATTTATTTAATGGTAAACAGACCACAAATCAATCAGAGTACACACATAAAAAGCTTTTATAAACCAAAACCTAGTCGCAAAACCTTTTTGTGAAAAGGGAAACGTACCCATAAAATGTTTCAATGTCTAACGTCAAACCAATAAATATTGTCGGTTTTATCACTCTGAAATATTAAAGTACATGTAAAAAAGCTTGTAATTTTTGGCGGCTGATTCAAGACATTGAAGACGGACTGAAGTTGGTCGCGATACTTTTTTGTATTTTGTAAAACAAATATTTTTATACTAATAATAATTGGCTGATTTCTATAGCGCTGTTTTCGTAAAAAAAAATTACCTCGCGGGCGCTTTAACACGAGGATATTTTTTTTTATGTAGTAACTTTGACGTGTGATATCTATTTGAGTAATTTTAATCAAAATTGAAAAGGTCTCGTTCAAGTTTCATGCCCCAAAACTGTAAGTCCGCCTCTGCTTAGACAACCGGATTGTCAAAGCAATGCAAATAAGATATAATTAATTCCAATCCCCTATCGCTTCACGCTTCATCAGATCCAAGACTAATCAAAACCTAGTAAAAGTGTGGGACACCGAAAGAGGCAGCAGTTTCAATTTAACTTACATTATTTACTTTTTTTGGGTGAAAAGGATTGGGTGAATTTATACTCAGAAGTCATGATGATCTAAAGATCCAAGTACCTCCTGAACTTTTTCTTCCTCTTTCTTATTATTCGCCTCCAATTTTCTCCACCTCAGGACATTCCTCGACTGGGAATGACAAAATCCCACTGGCCCTAGGCAGCGAGGCAATTTTGGTGGTATTTAAATGAATACTTCTGTTTTTGGGTGAAAATAATTAAAATAAAAAGAAAAAATATATGATAAATAAAATAAAATATTTTAAATAATATCATAACATATTTCATTGATAATAAAATAACGTTGAACCATTGTTCAGAACCTTGAGGCCACTTGTATTGTGCAGGTGCCCGCATGACGAATTAATGAAGCCAGAAAAAACATGTACTCGGTATTTATGATGAATTCTAAATCCGCAAAATATGACGATTCTCAAAAATCGCAAACCGGGCAAAATAATATTAATTATTTGTACTAGCATAATAGTTATACAATAAAGTAAGTTTATTGTACAAATCCTTAAGCTCACCTCTGAATGGCGTAGCTACTCAAACTCCCCCTATTAATGAAGCCAAAAAATATATTTATGCCCGAAATTACGTTCTATTTATTCGTGAAAGAAAATAAAAGTTTTATTCTAAACAGAAAGCCATTAGAATTCGCTTTTCAGAAGTTAAACTTCGCTTCCGGGAAGTGGAAGAGTTAATTAAAACTTTTAAATTAGGCGGATGAAACTTTTTGTCAAGGTGAATGAGACATTAAACAAATACTTCATTTTACAATATCATTGAAGCCCTTAGCATTAAAACAGCAAATGTCGCAAAAATATTATTTTACGGGAGAGCATAAAATATGAATATCATATTTTTCCTAAGGTTTTGTCACATTCAATAATCATTGTAATACTTGGTAAATTTTCATGGGATTTTTTTTATAAAGTATCACTTCAGGAAAACAGAAGAAATATCTTATTAAAGCTTTACGTTTCATTGTGATGAAGAATTGTCGGATTTTTTTACTAATATTATTAATTTTCAAGTATGAAATCGATAAAAATGACAGTGGGTAAATTAGTTGAGATTGTAGAGTTGGTTAGTACGTTACTCCCGGATAGATTAGAGGTACCTAGTTCGAGTCTCGGCCAAATCCCATTTGGATATTGTGTCTTTTTCTAGTTCGTTTGTTTTTAATTATTTGAATTCTTTCAATAATTAAAAAAACAAAGATAAGTTAAAACTGCAATTAAAAACAACCCTTAAATACTTAGCTATTTTTATTGGATCTAAGTTCAAAATATTTAGCGCTAAATGTCACTTTCTTGTATTCTAGTACAAGCAATACTACAAATAATTTATCCGTAAATTTTCTGTGGGTAGTTTTACCTAAGATTTCCAGTGAATAATTTTAATGATAATTTTTTTAAATTTTTTGAAAAACATACTAAAATATCAGTAAAGTGTGCAATTTAAAAGGCATTTCCGAACTTTTTGCCTAAAATTTCAGTATGCATTTCATAAAAAAATTTAGAAGATTACTATTTAAGAATTGTATTCACTGGAAGCCTCAGACATTTTCTTAACCCGTATAGAATTAACAGATAAATCTTTTGTAGAATTGTTTGTATTAAAAACCTAAAATATGTGTATTTTTTGGTGCTGACACCTAATTAATTCATATTGAATAAAACGTTAACGTGTTATTTGTTTCATCAACAAAATTTTGGAATATTTTTAGTTGTTTTAATTACAAAATTGAAGTAAAATACAATAAAACACATTAATCTTAATTTCAATTAACGAAAAAATTCAAAGGACGAGACGTTCTTTTAAATATACATATTTCAAAGAGCTGATACAAAATCACAGGGAAAAAAATAAATATATAAATTGATTGTTTTTTTTTTTTTTAAGTATGAGTTTTTTTAAATATTTTATATCAACATTCAGATGTAACCATGAACTAAGAATGAAATAATTAAATACATAGGTACTAATGTTTTTTTGTAAACGTGAACATTTGCTGTTGTGATACCAAAGTTCTCAATGTAATGTACAAAACAACACCGCCGTTATCACCAGTGGCGGCTCTTGACTTTTTAGTGTGCTAGAGTGCTAAGATTGAAAGAAAACGTCATTATTGATGCTGTTGTAGACAAAAATCATTTTTGTTTATTTTTTTAATTTCATTTTTTGTATAAAAAATTTTTCAGCAACTCGTGCAGTGCACCACCAAAACTGAAAAATCCTGAAAAACGTCATCCAAATAATCAAAATTAAAAAAAAAAAAACATTTTCGACTACAACAACATCAATAACGTCGTACTTTTCAAGCTTAACACTCTACAACACTAAAAAGTCACGAACCGCCACTGGTTATCACGTACCTGGATTAATTTAACCGAGAATATTGTTTAGACTGAGAAGTTACTTTAAGCTTCATGCTAGTTATAAAGGTTACAAACCAATTTAATGATAGAGATAAACGCAGCTACGCGTTCTTCTCACTTAAATAATATTATGGTGTACATTATTATCATTTTAACTAGCAAATTTCTACCTTTACTGGATAATTTATAGTATTTTACCTTCAAAATTTAATTAAAATTTGAAGGAAGGTCGAGAGGGGATTTTTGTGTCTGGCGCTATATGATACTTATAATGAAAGTGACAAAGATTGTCCTTGTCAAGGAGAATAATTATTTTCAAGAAACATGCCGACGACCTGCACAACAAGGGAAATTAATATAAAAGATTATTTCGTTGAAAATTCTAAAATGGTTCATGAAAATTATCGAAAAATTGTTTTTTTGTGTAACTTTGTTTCAAATCTTCGCTTGTATTTTTTTTAATCGACTCGCTGAGTTCTCTACAGTAAATGATTTTATAATAAAAAAATTAACCTTTTTCCCTGTTTTTCATAATTAAAATCGGATCGGTCTCAACCTGTTCCAGTCACATTCAGACTGGTAGATTTACTGCTTATACTACAAAATTTATACATGTTGGGGGTGTTAGGGGTGGATAACAATGATTTTACGTAAATTTTATGAAGTACTGTTATATCATGATGTTATATATTGTAGACTTAACCTCTAGTGTGCCGGAGTGTCCTATAGGACCCGGATATTCATCATTATCTTTTCAGGAGTTTTTGTCATTTAAAACCTGTTGTTTGCATATTTAAATGAATCATAATCGCTTGTCAACAAAAAAATCAATTCATATAGATATTATGCAATGCGTTAAGTTCGGCACAAGTCAAGTAATAAATGAGTTTATAAAGTTTGCTTACGTCAGTGTAGCAGAAAAAACGATTTTCAAAGTGATATTAATGTTTGTATTTACATGAAAACTATGCAAGTTTATTTTTATTTGGAAGGAAATTCATTCAACCTTACGAATATACAAAAAAATCTTCACATTTCTTAACAAAACTTTTTTTAGTGACATGAGGGAGAAAAAACCGATTCTCCGAATATAAATAGCTATTCCAGAGAAACAACTTATACCATTAGATACAATTTAAAAAACTACATAAACCCATTATCTGAGAAGATAGCACAATTGACAAAAACATCAATTTGTAAAACACAAGTGAGTTATTACAAAATTACAGTCAGCAAAGTACGACGGAAATTGTAAGTTGCATTCGTTTAAGTCCGGCATTCCGCAGGTAAACCTGCAAATATGTGATTACATTGATAAGTGACTTTAGTGGATATTTTTTTTCTTTCGTTACGTGCTTTGTTTATCAAATCAAATACTTTTTTTATAATTAAGAGTTTGATAAAGATACTAAATAATTGTATTTATTAGATAATTGTAAAAATGATCAACAGCTATGGCATGTTGGATTGCTACTAGATCGATGGCGTTTTTATTAAATACAAGTTGATGCCTTAAAGAAAATAAAAATCACTCTCTTACTTAAATTATTATCATCATTTGACGGCCTCCATGGTCGAGTGGTTAAGACTTTCGAATACGAACCCAAAGGTTTTCGTGTTCGAATCCCAGCGTGCGTAAATACATTGTATTTAATTAATATGTGTTATTTCACATTTTAATTCATATAAAATAAAAAAAGCATATTTGCGGCACGTTCCAGAGTTGTAGATACTCAAAATACGGCCCTGGTGAAAGCACAATTAAGAATCGAAACGTTGCTTGAAATGGCTTTAGCCATGTTTGGTGACCAGATCTGAATATCCCAACCTTTCTCTTTCCCATCTTCTTTCCCTCCCCACTACTTTCAGCCTCACAACATACCCCAATTGGGGGTCCCATTTTCTCACTGGCTACAGACGGTTGGGAGCAGTTGAGACTCTTGTGCGGTATTAAAAATAGAAAGTCATCTGTTGGCTTTCAGTTTTGGCTAAATGGCGGCAATTTATCAGTCTTATAATAACTGTGCTCTATTTCTTATAAAACTCTTTCATTTACTGAGCTTTTTTGTATTGCATTTTTCCCACAAGCTGGTTTCTTGCTAAGAGAATTAATAAACGAGCGTCACAAAGCTCACCGAATTTGTCCCGCAGGGTTGGGCACTTATCCGCTATGTACAGTATGTACATATTGTATGGAAACCGCACTGTGACCTTTAACCAATTCGTACCCAGACCAATAAACGGACCTCTAGAATAACTGTCGCCATTTGTCGGGGCGTCTTTTTAAAAATTTATTTTAAATGAATAGCCTACCTACCTACCTTTAATGTATTTTAGCGGATATTTGAAATGGGTGGATTAAGGCAAAAAAATATTAGTACTAGTTTTAAAAGAATATGTAGAATAGATAAAAATAAAAATAAATTGTTGAAAAACAGAAATCCATATTATTAATTCCACCAAGCAAAAAAATAATTCGCAGAATTGTTTTTGCAAATCATATTCTATTTTTACCACTCCTAGAAATAATACAGATATCAGTGGTTTAAATACAAAATACGAGTATTATTACATTTTATTCTGTGAAAATAGTAAGCTAAGCCTTTTGAAAACAGAAGCAATCAGATAGTGTTTTGTGAAGCTTTTCAGATTTCAACTACTTTCAAAAGATTTTTATATTCCCAATTATCGATGGCCTGATTTTTGTATTCTGCCTAAAAGGTATGAATTTCAGATTGTTTTTTTAATCTTCGGATCAGAGAGATTGTTGTAAAGGCAATAAAAGGAAACAGGAATAGTTTATCGTAGAATATTTTTATGTGTGTGATATTGAACAAGAATACTTACTGCCCGGAGTCAATGGGACTAAGGCATTCCCTATTGGGGGAATTTTGTGGGGAGACAAAAGTACCTGGCTGTTCAGATCTCGTCAATAAACATGGATAAAGCCATTTCAAATATTTTTTATTATAGAATTAATAAGGTGGTGGTCTATCTCCGGGTCAATAATGAAATTATCTTCCACTATATAACAAGTTATAAATTTACAATATATTATATTGCATGTGAAATAACAAGAATTAAGGCTTCGAACCTGCAACCCTTGAGTTCGGAACAATGGATCTTACCGCTATTCCACAGGGGTCATCTTTAATACATTACCTAGTTACAAAATTAAATAAGGCATTTTAGAGCACAACTGTATTAACTAATTGCATGATTGCACTCAGAGTAATCAGCCCTGTTACGTGGAATCACGGTGTTCTCGAGGGTAATTTATAAAAGCAATTTTACAATGCAAGTCATAAATCGTCTACGTTGCGCAAACCTACTGGTCGCTTCGCCGAGGACAAATGCACTTAAGACCCTGAAGAGAAAATCCCTAGAAGGGTAATCTACACCGATTTGAAATAAAGCTGATATTGCCTAGCTACGTAAGACCTCGAGACTCCAATTAAATGCAAACTAATGAAACTGATTGTTTTTCCAAGAAATACTTTCGATATTGAAAACGTTTGATCATTTTTTTATTTCCCCCGAAGTTAGGGAATATTGACCATACTTACGCACACAGACACGGCCACTACACAAGTCTATCGGTTTATCTCTTCAGTGACTTAAGTCATCCTTGACAATCACTACCGCATTATCAAAGCCAAAGATAAATCAAACTCCTTATAGAAACTTTGCGGTGCTTATTCGGTTTCTTAGAAGAATTATTTATCACCCCAGCGGAGACAATTGAATTATTTATTTGGTAATACATTAAACGGTAGGTCGCCAAATGATTTATGGTTTTTGTGGTTGTTTCTGTTGGAAATATTCATAGTATTTAGTACAGGGGGATTTATTAAATCTGATAAACGACCATTTAGCCAAACAGGGTGTTCCCGACAGACGTTAACCAGTGATTCCTGAGCTTATTTGGGTGACGACGTGCGTGGTTGAGGGACTACGAATCTGAAGGTCACGGGTTCGAATACATAAATTAATAAATTTTATACAATTAATACGAGTATATCGTCGCTGGAAAGGTAAATGGGCTGAAGCGACACTTTGGTTAAAAATGAGTTAAATATGTAATTTTGATCAGTTTTTTTTCTGCATCGATGACTCTCGTTTGATTCTAAAAACTTTTGGGCCCTTCAGACATCTAAAATATAATTGCCATTAGGGAGAAGGCTTGATTCAAGCGACACAAGTTTGGGAGTTTTTTAGCTTTTTGTCGAACTTTGTGTAACTGAGAGAGCATTTTATTTTCAAAATCCAACCAGGTACTGAAAACATATGAATTTTATTGTAAAAAAAAACTTTGAAGTGCTCTGCTGTAAACTTCCCAAACTAGAGCTTCAGCCGTTTTGCCTTTCCGGTGAGGTTATGTTATCGCACGCTTAATGAATACATTAATTTTATATTTCCTTGTTTATTAAAAACACATTTCAGTTTTGCTGACTTAGTTTATGATTGTATAGTTTTTATGTTATGTGAATACTGCACAATAGTTCGCCCCAGCTCCTAACTGCCCAGAGTCAGTGGAACTATGGCATCCTCAATCGGGGTATGTTGTTAGGTTGAAGGGGGGGGGGAGGGGAAGGATATGATGAACAGGAAGGTTGGGAAGTACCTAGCTATTCAGATCTGGTCATCAAACACAGTTAAAGTCATTTTAAGCAACGTTTCGAATCTGAATGGCGGTCTTTCACCAGAGCGATACTTAAGCTCTTAAAATCTAGTAAAGTGTTTTTTTTAATCTCTTGATGTACGTATGCATGCACTGATATACCTATAACATTTTTTTAATAATCATAATTATAAATAGTTTTAATTGGCATACATATCTGTTATATATTATTTTCTCATTGTTATAATAGGTTAGGTTAGGTTTGGTTAGGTTAGGTGAAGTGTAAAACGCACTTGAGGTTGAATTATCAATCAACTGCGCTACGTAAATTATGTGTGCGCAAGGAAGAACGGAATGAGTCAATGAACGCAGATGTTCGGGAGAGCCAAAACAAAATTAAGGATTTTTGCATGTAATCATGTCATATGTAACATGTCCTTTTTCAAAAAATAATAGCACATTTAACAAATACTCCGATGTCTTTGATATATATAGCACGTCAATATCACACTATAAGTATTCCTTAGTACAGTTTTTTTTGCATATTGTAGAGCTAAATTAATTGTTGAAACTATTTAACTCTGGACTTATTTTTCGATATTATTTTTTCTTTTACAATATTTTTGAACCTATTATTCAATATTATTTTTTCTTTTATTATACAACATTTTTGAACCTGCCATTCAAAATTGTTTTTTCTTTTCTTCTACAATATTTTTGAACCTGTTATTTATTTAATATTATTTTTTCTTTTCTTATACAACATTTTTGAACCTGTTGTTCAAAATTATTTTTTCTTTTCTTCTACAATATTTTTGAACCTGTTGTTTATTCAATATTATTTTTTCTTTTCTTCTTATTTTTTTTGAGTTTATTGTTTTAAAAAAGTTATATTTGTGTAAAAAGCCTTTAACGAGCGTAAATAAATAAATTATCTTATTTTCTGACAAATCTCGTTTTACCTTGATATATAGGACCAACTCTGCATACTTAACTCAAAACTTGATTTTCTCGACTCATTCCATTCTTCCTTGGGCACATAGAATTCACTGTTAGTATTTTTATTATTAAGATAACTCGTGTAAGTACTGTATTTTAATGGGCTCTAAAATAGCTTTCACGTGCGAAATGACACGATGATTGCTTCGTTATCACTGATTACCCGCCCCGTTTGGGGCGTATCACGGCAATAAAAACACACAAAAACCTTGACAAACGCCAGTCATTTTGACTGGAAGTATACGTAGGACGTACGCATGGCGTCTTTGGGCGAATGGCTAATAAATTCAGCTTGATGTAACCTCGGAAGAGAGGACAATTTGAGCCGGCACTTTCATATTTCATCCGAGACCCGCCGCCACCATCCGCAATACGTACGTGGAACCTGCTACGTAGGGACCCTGCTGCCACGTGGATATCCCCTTCTACCAGAGGCGTGCACTCCAGATAGGCACATAAGCACTGCCTACCCTGTGGTACTCGCATACAACTATGAATTATATTGGATTAAATAATATGAAATTATTGTAAAAAAATAACAAAAAACCTCGCGAAATTCAGCTATTCCCACCTCCGCCGACCGTCCTACTATAACGTGTCAAAAGTCGGGAAAGTCAAACGAGCTTAAGCGACACTTTAGTCAAAAATGATAAAATATGCAGTTTTGATCAGTTTTTTTTGCATCGAATTCTCTGACTCTCGTTTGATTCTGAAGACTTTTGTGGCGCTTCAGCTATCTAAAATATATTTACCATTTGGGAAAAGGCTTGACTCAAGCGACACAAGTTTGGGACTTTTTTTGCTTTTTGTCGCTTCAGGTCAATGCTCTCACTGAGTTACTTAAGTTAACCTTTTTTTTTCAAAAACCAACCAGGTACTGAAGACTTATAAATTTTATTTTAAAACAAAAAAAACTTGCCTGAACGCCGCCAACGTCAGAGTAGATTATTACATGTTCACTAGACAACACAAAATATGTATGCATGGATGCTGTATGAGCGTTCAAGTGGCTCGTTTGTGTTAGTATCTTTCTTAGTGTTTAGGCAGTGCTTTTATATAACAAATGCAAAAACAATCAGTTACATCTGTTGGTACTTATATGTACTATCAATCAATCCGCTGTTTTGCCTACTGCCTACCCCGATCAAAAACTCTGTGCACGACACTGCCTACTACGTAGGAGCTTCCCGCTACGTAGATGTCTCGCCGCTACGTAGGTACGAGGCACACATTTGCATTTTAAATTTTGAGACCTTACAAAAGGCGATTTTGCATATAGGTCACTCCGGTGGGAGAACCTTTGAGAAACTTTTCCTCCTAAGCAGTCATGTTTAATGCTTCAACCAAAGTGTTTGGGAATTCAATTTCCGCTTTGAATATTTAGCTAGGAATCGGTAAGAATTGTCTGCATGACTGGGCAAAGGGAAAAGGACAAAGTGGAGGTAATATTCAGGTATGGTTTATAGATTTTTGCAATATTTCCCGTTGTTTTTAGGGAAGCTTGTTTTTTTCCATACAATGGAAATTTGTAAGAAAAAATAAATTCTCTTTTACACAAGCTTAGTTTAACGGTGTTATATAAGACAACGGTAATTTAAAATATTTGCAATCATTAAAATAGCGGCACAATAACATAGCAATATATGACTATATAGACGGCCTCCGTGGTCGAGTTGATAAAACGCTCGACTACGAAGCCAGAGGTCGCGGGTTAAAATGCCGACGTGCGCAAATAAATGTTATTGAATTAATATAAAATTAATTTATAGTATATTTGCGGCACGTTACAGAGTGATAGATACTATAAGTATCGCCCTGATGAAAGACTACCA
The DNA here is from genome assembly GCA_022651775.1 of Drusus annulatus. NCBI lineage: Eukaryota > Metazoa > Arthropoda > Insecta > Trichoptera > Limnephilidae > Drusus > Drusus annulatus. The sequence continues at coordinate 585,031 of JAGWCC010000023.1, forward strand.
TTCAGAATTGAAACGTTGCTTGAAATGACTTTAACCGTGTTTGCTAACCAGATCTGAATAGCCAGGTACTTTCCAACCTTCATGTTCATCATATCCTTCCCCTCCCACATTCATCATCAGTCTCACAACATACCTTAATTGGGGTTGCTATAATCCCACTAGCTCTAGACAGTTGCGACTTACGCATTTAAATATATATATATTTAAATGCGTATATATATATATATGAAGGTACACGAATCGAGAAATTTTTAAAATGGTAGAAAGTTAAAACAACATATGTTCCAAATACGAAAATACCAATTAAATATTTATAAAAATACCAGTAGGTATCAAACAAATAAAGATACTATCGTATTTATTTAAAAGGATAAGAAAAGGCAAATTACATCTTAATATATAAGGTTACTTCCCAAGAGCTTAACTTTGACATTAGTCAAAATTTCAATGTGTATATTTTAATTTCAAATTTAATGATAATAGTTTTAAATATTACATGCATGCAGTTTGTGATTTCTAGATTAATAGTCTGATACTTTGGGTTCATAACCACAGCTACAATTATTAATCTGTTTAATTAATTAATACTAATGTACTTATTTAGGCCCAATTTAAAACTATACTGTGACGGAAACAAGACTTATTTCGCAAAACCTCATACTCCAGTGAAAATAATGAGCGTTTGAACTCAAGGATCATCAAAAAACACTTTGGTTAGGAAAATAAACATAAGTCACCCACGACGGCTAAGACAGGCATATAACTTACTGATTAATACCTTTTTAATTGTAAAGCGAAGAATTTAATTTAAACTCCTTCAATTTGCTTACGAATAAATACATATTTCACGTTCAAATGTCTAAATATATCACGAATAATAAGAACTCATGCATAAATTAAATTACTGTGAGATATTTGATATCACAAACTTTGAAGAACATTTAAATTTTGCAGCATACAAAAGAGTAAATATTGTTTGCATCGCAAAATGCAGATTTTTGAATACTAAAAATGTATAATATTAATTAAATAAACACGACTAGTTTATCGTAGAACTATCGTAAGCATGGTTTTGACGTAAGAATAATTACTTTCCCAGCGAAGGATCGAACAATTTCGGCGTTATTGTAAAAAATGTGTACGGAGTTAAATCACTTTAAAATAAACACAGTTTGCGTGCGAACATTAACTCCAGACGTAACAAAACGATGGCCATTAACGTTTCGCGTCTTTTCAGATGAAAATCTACAAGGAGCGCTCGCTGTACATTGTGAAATAGTCTACTACGGTGTACGTAACTTCCTCGAGAAGAGTTAAGCCGCCATGAAGTTTAAGGGAATTAATACATTTGACCTGGAAGATTGATTTAACTTTCGAGTTCAAAGCAAACAGGTTAAACAACTTATTTGGTTCCGCTGGTAGACGGTTACTAGTTGGATACGTGTCAATCCGTAAGCAAGAATGCTAAGAGAGTTAAGTCATTAGCAGGAAACTTCTCCGAAACAAAACTTTAAGTTAATGTTTTGGCAGGTAGCGCTGATCAAGGTATGAAGCCCTATTTTCTGCTCATTACGTTCGCCACCCGCAGGAGGCTTCATAATAGAAGTTCGTTTATGGTAATACTTACATTGTTATGTAAAAAGCGAGCAAGATGGAAGCGAGGAGTACGTGCCAGAACAGATAACATCTGCCGTTTTAACTCTTCTATTAGCATATAATAAGCATCAGTTATTAGTTATCAGTTAGCGATACAACGTGTTTCTATGATTTGAATTTATGGTTAATGAAGAATTTTTAAAGCGTTTCATAATTTTTTTCGTTTTTTGTAGTTTTTAATACTATTTAAGTCCTTGTAAACATTTTCAAAATATTATGTTTTAAAATTCTGAGGAATCTAAATAAAAGTGCCTATAATCCGAAAAGCCGAATATTATTTGGTTGAATGGCCAAAATAGAATAAATAAAAAAGTTTTAACGCCAAAACTCAAAACCATTAGCAGAAAGTGATGTTATATAGAGTTTTATTACGAAAATATTATCAATAATAATTTTGAGGATTTATATATTCGCTATCCCTATAAATAGCCACTTTCTAATTTTAAATGTATAACTTTGAACCAAAAATAATTATGAATTGTAACGAATTTAATGTATTAATAATTCAATTGAGTTAAATTTTACATTATTATTATTTACTTCTGCTATTTTTATTTGGTGAGACCTGTTTCAGCTTTTAAGACCATTATCAAACTGTAGTCCTTAACGCCGAAATATCTGTCACTAAAAATAGCAGAACCAAATAATAATGATATTAAATTTCATTCAATAAAATTATTAAAATAATAAAATGGAGTGCTACAAATTGAACACAAAAAACTATAAATATAAATAATATCTAATTTTGAAAATGTTCAAAATTTATGGTGCAACCCAATTTTAACGATTTAATAATACAAAAATTTTAACTTTATTATAATAAAAAAAAGTGTGGAATAAAATTAAAAATTTGTATTATTAAATCGTAATAAATAATATGTTACTAATTTATTTATGAATTTATATAAACACTTAACGAAAACATATTTTATACAGTAAGTGAATATACTTACATACAATTCAATAACAGTGTAAAATAACATAACTTAATGCAATATAATACAGTGTAATATAATAAATAGTTCATGGAAACATATTGAAGGAAATTTGATAATAACCACGGTGTAAATAAATACTCACCTTTCAATCAACAATGGACAATTGTGGATATATCCAGTTGATTTCAAGATCGACGAGAATTTCAAATTGCAAATAGTTTTATTGAATAGAAGCTTCCAGTCATTGTGCGGTCCTTTAATTAAAACTGAATAGAGTCGTAAAATATCACGTCGAATATGAGTGCTTCCGACAAAGTGAATTTTCACGGTGGATTTATTTGTGACGAAATTGTTGCGATACGAGGAAGGCCGGAGCGTCACTCGGGGAAATACCTTTGTCATTCTAATTCACTCAAAGCCACGTAACACTTTTGTAAAGAATAATTGAATTTAACGACGTGATTACTTAGTGAGAATACAATCTAGACATTTTCAATTCGATTACTAAATCCTTTCCCATTATTTAGAGACCTCTAAGCGCGAAATAATGGGAATGGTAGTTTTTTTTCAATAATTCCCGGAGCATTAATTTAGCAAACTGACAAACCACTGAAGGCAAATAATTTTTGCTTATTTACAAAATATATTTCTACATTTTTTATTTACTTTTAACGATGTATTAGGAAATTTGTCAATACTAACGAATTATTTTTTACTTGCTTTGTAGGAACAAATAATAACCAATAGAAAAAAATCTAAAGATATTGATGAACAAATAATTAGGTAAATGTGTATAAAACAATGTTATTTGAAGCAAATAATACCATTCTCAAACGTTGGTACAGTAGTATGTAAAAAACAAATATTTGAACATGACATGTTTTTAAATATAAATCTCTTTTATAACGTTGGAAATGTTTTACTTAAATTGGGGTTTAGCTCGTCTCAAGACGATGTCAGGAACCAAGATATAATACATCAATTTATTCCGCAATTCGTCTAAATAAATTAAACGTCGCAGTTTTAATTTTCAACTTTGTTACAACAGTCTGACAGTCTGCGTGGTCAAGGGGTTAGAAGCTTGACTACGAATCTCAAATAGATAAATAAAAATAATATGTATCATAACACATTTAATTAAAATAAAATAATTTATAGTATATTTGCGGAACGTTCCAGAGTGGTAGATACTCTAAATATCGCCCTGATGAAAGTCCACCATTCAAAATTAAAACGTTGCTTGAAATGACTTAAGCCGTGTTTGGTGACCAGATCTGAATAGCAAGGTACTTACCAATCTCCCTCTTCCCCATCTACTTCTCTTCCACTTAGCTTCAACCGCACAACATACCCCAATTGGGGAAGCAATAGTTCCACTGGCTCTAGACAAGTTGGAAGCAGTTAGGACTCTTATACGGTATGGAGATGGTAGATATTATAGAGATGGTCGAAATTCCTGTCCCGGTTAAAAATTCCAAGCCGGTCACTGGAACCGTCGATATTATTTCTCCAAGAAACCGGTTTTTGGAAATAAAAATCGCTAGCAAACCTCCCCCGTGTAATTTTAATTTTCGCGAGGAACCGGTTTCAGTTCTTCCCGTTTCCAGAATATTGCTAGCAACTTATTTTTTGGCGAGGAACCGGTAATAGCCGAAATATCACAGAAATCCTTTATTAATAATAAAAATTCTACTTCGTGAAACTTTTCCAGCACTAGGAACCGGTTCCAAAAATAAATGGATAAATAACCGGTTCCTCGGGAGTCACCGGTAACTGGAACCGCAGGTACACCCAATTTCCGATATCATCCATCCCTAGTATTCACTATAAAAAAATTACTTTTACGCGACTTGTTTTTTTAAAAAAACAAGTCGCGGGATAAATTAATTTTCCGTGTGATTTTTCACCAGTATTCTTAAATAAGTGATATTTGGTAAGAATGTAAATTAAATATTGTTTTTAATGGTGATTTACGGTCGCAATAATTATTTGTGTGAATTTAAAAAATGTGAGAATCAACACTCATATTTTTGCTCAGATTGAGGGCTTGGAGAAAACAAATTACTTTGAAATCCTCTTCTCGCATGTGTAAGCCGCAACCAACACATGCGACATATCCCAATTTAATTTATTAAAACTTTTCTCATTTGGTTACAGACTGTTCTAGCGCTCGTTCCCCGACCTAAATGTTTCCCTTGAAGTCTCGCGACTGATTAAAATAAACAATCAATAAGAGACACGCTTTACATAACATAACAAAGAAGATGAAGTCACCTAACCCCCGAGTTTTCAATCTGCTGGGGTGAAATTCACCGAGAGAATTGCGCCAAATTCGGTGATCTTATAAATTAAAAGCTTTTTAAAACTTTAAAACAAGTATTGATTGTGCTAATTAAGTTATAACTTAATGGTTATCTTGTTTAAACCACTTTATTTTTGTTTTCAAAGTCGGCCGGTTTTGGAGCGACCACTGTTTCAGCGCAGATTTATAATCGTTTAATAAAATGAAACAATAACTTTGTATAAGACCTACACGAAATTAAACTAAACAAAAAAATACATAGTGTGCGGTTATATATACATACAGAGGGGGAACATAATATAAAATAGAATGAGAAAACAGTGATGTAGCAATAGAATTACCTTTTAAATACAACAAAGGAACAGAAAGAAAAAGACAGATAATATGTATTTTGATAACTGTGTATTTTTTGTTTAGTTTAATTTTGTACCCTGATGATGCTTAGGCTAAGAGAAACTGGGCGGTCATTAAAATTAAAATTAAATTTGTAGTCTATACAAAGTTATTGTTTTATTTCATTAAATATGTCAAACCACAAACTGATTGATGTCTACGAAAATATAATAAATTTGGTTTATAGAACACTATTTTTAAACGTTATTAAGTTGTTTAAGCTACGGAGTTTCATCAGCTGTCGCGTGAAAACGTAAGTTTATAAATCGTAGAAAGAAAGCCTATTATTAGCCAGGGATTGTCAATATTATAAATAGACATAAACGCCCAAGAAGACGTGGCATCAAATGAATCGATTTTTTTAATAGTGAATACCGCACAAGATTCCCAACTACTCCCAACCGTCTGGAGCCAGTAAAAATATGGCATCCCCAATAGGGGTATGTTGTGAGGCTGAAGGTAGAGGGGAGGAGAAGGAGATGGGGAAGGGGAAGGTTGAGAAGTACCTGCCTGTTCAGATCTGTTCACCAAACACGAATAAAGCTATTTCAAGCAACGTTTCGATTCAGAATGGTGGTCTTTTGCCAGGGCGATACTTAGAGTATTAAGCACTCATCACATCATCAGTATGACATAAGTGTATGTATGAGACGATGTATGATGAGAAAGAAGTTAAAAGTGGGAAAATATGAAAGGCCTGCAAACGTTTATGTATAATATAATAGTTTAAAGTCTAGTTCTTAGAATTCATCCAGATCTAAGATCGAGGTACAACGATGCCTCATTGATGCGATATGTCTATGCTTAGACATATCGCATCAATGAGATTTTCATTAGACTTTCAGAACAGCTTTTTTAGTCAGAGTATTAAAACCATCAACCATAGATGTAGCAAGACATTTTGTTTTTTTTTAAAGGTATTGGTTACTAACGTAGACCTGAATTAGCAAAGATCACATAAATAAATTAGGGTGGATCATAGTGAATTGATCTATCCGGTGAAGAGACGGTACAATTCAGCCCACAGGTCTGGCAGCCGGAGTTGTCAGTAATTGGTTTCACGTCCCGCAAATATCAAATTTAATCAAGCACGACAGATGAAACTTAATTCCACTCGAAGGCTCTACTCGGGAGGGGAATGCCCCGAGCACTCGACACAGCCTCCGGCCCCGGCTCCTGGGGGCGGAGCGGCGGGGAATGATATCCCGCAGCCGAACGAAGGGGTATTTTATACAGTTAAAAAAACCTGACAAATGCAAGCGTAATTGGAAGGAATATGGAAGAAGGTAGATATTTTAGGGTGGTTTTCTCGTAGTAGGTAAGTTTTTGAAATTATTTTTGAATTCATTTTAAACGGAATGTTTTATTTTGTTTTGATGGTAGAGTTTTTTAAGAAGAACGCTTTTAATAATATGTTCTTTGTGTACACCCACTGAACAGATAATTTCTAGAAGTGTGATCTATGTCGATTTATAAATGTTTAAGTAAGGGAAAATTGAGCTTACTTCGGGCACACAAGAAACACTCACAACACACTTCTACCGGTTTATGTGTTTAGTGTTTAAACCTAAAATATTGGGTGTAAATAAAAAAAAATCGAAACTTAATACAATATTCACAATAAAATATTGAAATAACAAAATACATATTGTGTGTTGAAAAAACACGGAAGGCAGTTCGTGGTGTTCAAATCCCGCTCGAGTAACTTTTTTTTAATGCATGTGATTTAATACTTTTATTAGACATCGGATTATATGCGCTAAAAAATAATACAAATATACACTAACAATGCTAAAATATGCACTTGCAAATCCAAAATAATAAATATAAAATTCCTAAATCAAACGATAAAAACAGGAAAACGTCAAAAATATGCAGCGTTATTTTAAAAAGGTAAAATTTCATTAAATTCTTCGCAATTTTACGATCCATGGGGGAGAGGGAGTACAAAACGAATCTCGAAGTTTTGATTTAGAACTGAAATCTGAAACTCTTTGATTGGGCCACAAAAGTCTTCAGAATCAAACGAGAGTCAGAGCATTCGACGCAGAAAAAAAACTGATCAAAACTGCATGTTTAACTGATTTTTGACCAATGTGTCACTTAAGCCGTTTTGCCTTTCGAACATCGATATAAGTATTGCAGAGTGGTTTAAATGAGTGCAAAAAATGTTTGTGAACGAATTACTTGCTGGAATGAATCTAGGAAAAGGGCCATTGGGTTGAGATTTGGGTAATTTCAACCCTGGCAACACTAAACTTATTTTTTCTAAATCCGTGTTCTTGTTCTGGATTTCGAGGTGGCAACAGATTAAATCACGTCCACTGGGGCCGTTCACGAGTCTCCCACACGACGCGGGTTTACGTTCAAAGATCACAGCACACACGGGAAGTGCCCAAGAGCATCCCCGGGGTGTTATTTTCAAATAAAGGCCAATTCATTGAAAGGGGAGCGTATTTCTCTAACCCACCCACACCAGAACTAGAATCGGGGAACATTCACTTGATCGCAGCCTTTAAATCACTATTTTACCACAATAAAATAACACTTTTTTGTTTTATTTTCCTTTTTTATCTTTTTTTTTTTTTTCATTTTTCATTTTTTTCCTTTTTTATTGCGCAATTTTTACTTAGTACTAACACTAGGTAATATATAAATACAATGAAAATATAATATAATATACTCCTTTCTAGTTTGCAGTAATTACTTCCCTAATAGAGAAAAAAATCGTGCTTAGAGAGGGAGTACTACCATGAGATACTTTTACATTCATTTTAATGATTGGTTAAAGGCTGATTCACACCAACGTCCGGTTCCGCTCAGTGCCGATATTGTTCCGCAGAGCTTATTGATATGGTATGAATATCAATCAAGGAGTATGTGCCAAGACAAAGTTGTGTGGCAGTATATCCTTCTGCCCACCCTTGTGATATTTAACTACTTAGTTAGTTAAATAATTATTTTTAATTGTAAAAATACTAACATCGCAGATTTTTTTTTATCAAAAACCATTTTTTTATCACTGAATAATATTTTTATTAATTATTAATTATTAAAAATATCATTTAGAGATTAAAAAGATGGTTTAAAAAAATAAATCTGCGTTGTAAGTATTTTTACACTACTTACAAATTCAGACAAGCTATAAAGTACCTATCTACAGTATATTTATTCAGACGATTATTTTTATTTTATATTAGAAATGTGACGCGTAAAGCAACTAATGTTTTATGATTTTGCAGAAACAAAATGTCTCAGTTTTTTCTTGGCCAGTCAAGTACACCCTGTGATTTTTCAAGGGTAACAATAATTATATAAACTATAAAATCACTTGTTTCCAAAAAACCAAAAAAAGTTGGTATCTGGTGTTTTGAAATTTGTACAGATTTACCACAATTACCCGACCTTATGTGGTAGCCGTGAAGCTTATATATCCACAGTTTTGACTAAATCAGATAATTGACAAACTAATAACTGACCATTACGCCATTTCTCTTTAGGAGTAGGCAGAGAAGACGTACCACCACAAAGTCTGTCTTGGCACACATTCCTTACTTTATTCACACATCATATCATACACACTCATCCGCTAATCTTACCCTTAACACGACCCGACTGAAATATTTAATTCACTTGATCGTGCCATGTCTTATTTGGACGTTCCCAACTTCTTCTACCACGTTTTTTTGTTAATGAAGAAAATATTTGTCTATGTTTAATCTTTGATGTTTCAAATGTACAAGTTATAAGTTTATAAAGGGTAAATCTGTAATTGACTTTTAATTTCATATTTTACGATTACGAAATTGGTGCTAAACGTCACTTCTTATAGATTCTAATACATTATCTGTAAATTCCACATGGGTAGTTAGAAAATCCTTAAGGTTTTAATTAATCGAAATTGTAAGCTGTAATATTTTAAATTCTATGAAAAACATACTAGAATGTATGTACAAGGTGCAGTTTGAAAACAAGCGAAGGCATTTTTAAACGTTTCACCTAAAATTTCAGTATGCATTTCAATAAGAATTTAAAATGTTACTGTTTAAGAATTATATTCACTGGAAACCTTCCACAACTTTTTCTTTTATAGTGAATACCGCATAAAAGTCCCAACTGTCTACAACCAGTGAGACTATGGCATCCCCAATTTGAGTATCTTGTGAGGTTGAAGGTAGTAGGGAGGAGAAATATATGAGGAAAATTACGGTTGGGAAGTACCTGGCTATTCAGATCTGGTCACCAAACACGGTTACAGCCATTTCAAGCAACGTTTCAATTCTGAATGGTGGTCTTTCATCAGGGCGACACCATGAGTATCTTCCACTCTGGAACGTGCCGCAAATAAACTTTATATTATTTTACATTACTTAAATGTGTTATGACACATATAAATTAAATAAATTCATTTGCGCACGGCGGGGTTGAACCCGCGACCTCTAGATTCGTAGTCGAGCGTCTTACCATTCGACCGCGCATACAACAAATAAGTCATTTGTAGTTAATATGACTTGTATTAGAAGGCCAAACAGGGTGACACAAATACCTAAAAATAATGCAGACTCTAAAATGATGTCACGGTGGATTTCCACTTTTTTGTTGTTGTTAAAATCAAATTGAAAATGTTGTTATTCGGTTGGCAATCCGTTGCATTTATCGCAGCTGCTCTCCGCGGCGGACGTATAATCCGAGACACGGGTTCACCAACCCTCCTCTTTTCTCAATTCCCACAAGAAAAGCTGTCGCATAAACCCGCCGAGTTGTGGGGGTTTGAATCTCGGCTAAGTGCGGTGGGAAGTCGGTAAACAATTTCCTCCGCTAAAACATCCCTCGGCCGGGAGGTTGCTACGTGGCCTTAATGTCTATTATTGCCCGAGAGAGAGAAATTTCATCAACCCGTTTCACGAGAGCCGCCGACATTCTGGAAATAAAGTATTGAAAACAGATCTATTTGATTGGATGTGCCGAGATACGTTGGAAGATGATGCGGAAGAAAGGGAAAATCTTACACGTAAATCTACCTTCTGTGAAAATGTTTAGTCGAATATTTTTCAGTCACGTTTTATTCTTAAACATGATTTTACTCAAAGTGTACAATAGTATCTCAAATATAAATTCGAAACAGAAAAGCTCTCAAATGGTGAAATTCTGATTTTTTTCAGGAATATCTGTCCGGACTTTTCAGGTCAATGCAGCATTCCGAAAATGAGCTTATATTTCAATTTCCTGATACAATAGATATTATATTTAAAAAAAAATAAACCAATAGATGACTCGTCACTATGTAATCCGTCTTACAAAGGTAATAAAACTACTCAAAGGTATTTTTAATGTAAATTTAAAACCGCTCCTGTCAGCAATAAAACAAAACCCAGTCAAAGTCACTATGATATAGACTCAATAAGCGTCCATTCCGGACTTATATACCATAGATTTGCTTAAAACCTTAGCTCACAAACTCTTGAACGGTGTATTATTCATGCCTGACATCCTGGCTGAAATTGGATTCTATGTCCCTGATAGATTCACGCGAGGCCGCCAACGCAGGCCTCTGTTTCTTCCCTGGTGCAGAACGAACTTACCAATAGTGATGCCCCCGAGAAGACTCACTAGGTTAATTAACTGCCTCGTAGGAAATGTGGATATTTTTCATATGACTTTTTACAAGTTCAATCACGAACTAGCTTTTATGTTCTAACTATATTATGTACATCTTAAAAGCTATTTTTTATTTTTAAACTATTTTTTCCTTATTTTTACCTTCTATCTTTGTACAAGTATGATTACTATTTTTGTATTTTATTACAATGTTTTGGTGTAAAGCTGTGTTTGCAAAAAAAGTCTTGTTTAACGTTAAAATTGTACCAGTCTGAAGATGCCCGTTATAAGGTGAAACCGGTCAGGTCTTAATAAAAAATAGTATAATACAGTAAAAAAAAGTTATTTTTTAAATCATCAAATGGAGTTCCACCACAAATTAACAGTTTCAAAATTAGAAACAACATAAATTACTCCTTTAATTCAATGAAAAAATTCATACACTTGTATATTATGGAACTCGGGACTGACATGCAAGCATTTTGCAGACTTGTACCGGGAAACGCTCGACATGTTTGTTTACTTGTTTTGTGTCTGGAAGAAAATGTATCCGCTCGAGAAATAATGAGAACGGAGATATATTCAGGAATTTAACTGGGAGAAGAGATGATTGTATTTAATTAGATTATTGTACTAAAATAACAAAAATATAGGAATACATAGGTGTAATAAGAGATTCTCAAGTCCTAAAACGGAATAAATTTATACGTTGCATATTTGAAAGTCATAAATGTAACTCGTTTTTTGCTTCATTTTATATATTTGACATATTTTTTACAATTATTATTTTTAAACACGTTTCACTCTCATTTGTATGAATATATGTGTGACTACCTCCATGGTCGAGTGGTTAAAATTCTCGACTACGAATCCAAAAGTCGCAAAATTCTATTTAATTCGTATGTTTTATATTAACGCTTAATTTTTGTGTGGATATATTTTTTCAAAAAACAATTACTTAATATTTTACATTACCATAGAAAGCAATAACTTTGTGGTTTGACGTATTTAAAGAAATGAAAAAATAACTTTGTATTGGACCACGGATATTATTTTAACTTTTATGAACGACCAGTTTCGCTTAGCGTAAGCATCATCAGGGTACAAAATTAAACTAAACAAAAAATACAAATTAAATAACCACGGTTTTTCTGAATTCGCTAATCATCTTATTGATAAAAATTACACCCTCAATAAAAGCACCGGTGCTCATATTCTTCACAAAAATGATCATGGTAACCAATTAAATAAATTAGGAGCACTAGAATTAAAGAAAGTCATTAAAATTAACAGTCATATTCTTAATAATCTTAAAGGGTAAATTTGTCCAGTAGTCCAATATTAGGTTGTAAACTCGTAAAATTTATCATTATTCTTTAATCATCTTCTCAGTTGACGTTTTGTCTCTTTCAATTAGTATTTTTTGTCTCTTTCTCTGTTACTTTATTATTATTTAAATGTTATTCTATTTTTTTTCATTGCTCTGTTATTTTATTTTATATTTTTTCCCCCTCTGTATGTATATACAATCGCACACTTTGTATTTTTTGTGCAGTTTAATTTTGTACTCTGATGATGCCTAGGCTAAGCGAAATCAGTCGATCATTAAAATTAAAATAATATCCGTGGTCTTATACAAAGTTATTTTTTGAATTTCTTTAGTTAATATTTTTTTATGGTATAGGGGCTATACTATATCAGATTCCCTCATCATAATACAATATGATGAAGTTAATTATCATTACCTTAATGAATATCGCCCCCAGTGATCCCGCACGATAAAATGGAATTCAATATATATTATGTAGAAGATATAAAAGGTAAAAACAATATTCAAATAGAGTAGGGAAACCGAAACGTCCCCTAGGAAAAGTGGTCTTGGAAGGATGAATCCTTTTAAGCATCTTGTTTTACCTTTGTTAGAGCTCTGTGGATGAAAAACAAAGAAGCCTTTAAGATTGTACCCGGTGACGTCATCTAGCGGGTTTCCGAAAACCCTTTGTTTGAAATTTCCGGAAAACTGTTTTTGAATTATTAGCAAAGAATTTTGTTTCTGAAAATAAAAATGCAAGTTAAACTGTAGGGTGCTCTTCAATCACAGTGGGGATCTGGAACTTAAATGTTTAATTTTTTAATCATCCCCCTTAGTGACTTGTTTTTTAGCCAATTCTATACAGCACTATGACTTAACTAACTGAACTAACTAACCATCACGCCGTTTCTCCGCAGGGGTAGACAGAGAGGACGGACCACCATAAAACTCTGTCTTGGCACACACTCCTTGCTTCATTCACATTCATACATACTCTTCTGTTATTCTGACTCTTCCTATGGCCTAATTCACTTGATTGTGCCATGTCTTCCTCGGACGTCCTCGACTTCTTCTTCGTCCATTCACTTTCGCATAATATATTATTTTCACACTCCTTTCTTCGTTCATTTGCTCTGCATGCCCAAACCATCTAAGCGTCCCTTTCTTGATCCTATTCATTACATTTACATCAGCCTAGCATTATTTCCGGATGTCCACACTTTTAACACAATAATATACGGTTTTACCGCACATAAGCCTCAAGGATCTCATTTCCAGTCTACTTTCATCCTTTCTCTGCCAGTTCCATGCCTCACTATCATACATCAGGGTTGGTATAAGCACTCCATTGTGGACTGCTAGTTTCGCTTCTTTAAACATTTTTTTTTGCGCCAACAGCGTTCAATCTTCTATAAATGGAGTTCTCTGCATTCACCCTTCTTTCAATATCTTTATCAGCCTAATGACTTGTATTATATATTTATGATAAAATGGATAAAAATTTAAACGCATCTTCCCGAATTTGTATATATTATTTTAAGAATAATAACTAAGAAATTAAAAAATCTGTAACATCAATTATTTCACATTTTCGTATGCTTGCAAAAGGTTTTTTTTAATATTTGCAGTGAATACTGAAAATTTTTGTTGGAAACCTGTTGTTGCGGAAATTGATTGACACCACTGTTTGTACTTAGCCCCATCGAATATCGTCTGGGATAATCATATTTAAGCAATATGAAAATCTATCTTCAAGTTTTCATATGCTTTCAAATGTTTTTTATTACCACAGTACGATGAGATTTTTTTTATTGGAAACCCAATTTTACTAAAATCACTGTTTACACAAAAATCGATCAATACTTTTTCACCCCTTTTTTACCAGAGGTATTTTCTTCATAAATGAACTAACGTTGCTAAACGAAATTTTGTACAAGTTCGGATGTAACTAAATTGTTAAAGGGCGTGTTAATGCAGTAGGGAACATAGTTTTGAGACATCATTCAGCGGGTTAATATCTCCACCGTTAAGTGCAGCGTACCTTCCTAACGATCAGAAGCGACGCCAAGTCAACGATAACGGAATAACGACCAACGGCGCCCATAACGGATAGATTATACCACTGTGGAGAATAGTTAAGTAGTAAAGTGTGTAATAGAAAATGATAACCCAAGACAGCTTTAATTATTTACTAGGCTTGTGTCATAGTCCAGAGATAGTAAAATCCGATTCGTTCGCAACTTAATCCTGAAGAAGTACAAAAAAAAACATAATTATTTAATAAAATGAATAATTTTATTATTGTGATATTAATATAAAGAATGAAGGTGGGTTACGATGGTTTCCATCCGTATTATTTTATGCAAGATTATCTCCCTCAATATTTAACGCCGAAGATCAAAACGTCTCCAGGCCTCAGAAAGGTTTCGCAGCATTGCAGCAAAGGGTTAATAGAGGAAAAATAATATCATCGCCCCAAAAGCAAAAATTGAATTAAAAAAAAACGCGTTTAGCTGTTCGCAGAGCGAAAAATATATTGTGTTTATTTTGTACTCTTTGAAGTGATGTTCAAAACACAGGTGACATTTTAATAAAATATTGAAATACGAACTACATAAACTGAATTGACAACTCAAAACCAACAAAATCGAACAAGTGCCTTTTTGCTTTCGCAGCGACGGTATAGAGATGGTCGAACACCCGGTGAAAAAACGCTCAGCTGGCTGTCAGATGGATCGAATTCAAGTCTTAAAGAGGATCCCAACCATACCGACTAACTCCCTTTTCAGAACAGTGACACTTGGTAAAAAGGTACTAAGTATAAACCTTTGGGTATACAGCTTTATTTATATGCGAGTTATATATACTCATAGTCTGTCTTACGGCGACTAACAGGTCGTACATGCGCAAGAATTTTCTATTCACTTCCTCAGCGAAGAATACCTTGCATGCTTCGTTAATTTATCGGACAATTATTCGTAAAAAATAAAAACAAATATTCCCCCAAAAAAATGCAGGACGGAAACAATTTAATAGACCTTTTTTAACAATATATTTTTCAAAGGGTTTGTTGCGCTGTAAACAGTGATTTCTAAACTGTCAAGAGGTTCGTGACACTTCTCGTCCCTTTTCCTGGTAGTTTCTGAAACCCTTCGATTATATAAAGTACGCAGCATCTATCCCGGCTCTGCGTAATTTTAAAGTGCCCGCACAGAAGCAATAAAGCACCTCTCCCTCTAAACTTATTTCGGCCTAGTTTAACGGCTCAATTTGCTTTTATAACGATCAACCCTCAAACAAATAAACCATTATTAGCCTTATCCTTCGGGCCTAGATCGACTCTCTCACATTACTCATACTTCTGGTAATCCCATTAACATGTATTTCCAATCTAATAGAGTAAGAAATTCGGCCTGTTTTAGCCAAATGGAGTTCGGGAATATTACGAAGGGTTAAACTATCCACCAATGTGGTTTACTTTAACCGATTCCCAACTTAAACTGATTACCTTTAACTTCGCGAGGTAATTTATTCAATATTATAGAGGCTGAACTCTAATATTCGCCAAGGACGTCATTTGGACGGGGCTTTCGCAAATCAAACTGGGCGATTGATAAGTCAAAATGTAACTCGATCACACCACGGCTAAAATTAATGTGCGCGCATCTGGACAGTTAAAGTTACCTACATATAGTTATTATGTGTAAAAAATGAACCTTAGCTACGTACTGAGCTATCAAAAAGATGATAAAACTGTACTTTACTATACTAGTGACCAAATTCTTGTAAAAGTCTTGCGTAACCAATGATTAAACTTAATATTTAACCTAGCCTAACCAAACAAACAATCAAACAAAAAATTTATCGATTTCCGTGTTGAAATTTACAATAATTTTATACATAAAATTATTGTAAATTTTGAAAAGAAAAATGTATTTTTTTTTGTATGTGAGAGTGGCATTTTCTATTACTTACGATATTTAATTGAATTTTAGATTAAGCAATGCTTTACAAGAATTTGGTCGTTTGTATAAAAAGCCGTTAGGAACTAATCTTAACGTTTATTTGCATTTTTTTAAATATAGGTGGCATAAGTTTGGTAGTATAAGTTTAAGAAGAAACAACTGACGCTTTCCCTTCATGAACCATCATCACATTTATTTGAATTGATCTTTCAGCTTTGAGCTTTTTAAGCTTTAAACATTGAGATTTTAGAGCTTTGAGTTTTTTAGGCTTTGAGCATTTTACGCATTGAGCTTTTTAAGCTTTGGGCAATTTAAGTTTTGAGCTTTCTAAGCTTTGAGCTTTTAAAGTTTTGAGATTTTTAATCATTGAGCTTTTAAAGCTGTGAACTTTTAAAACTTTGAACTTTTAAAGTTTGGAAATTTTAAAGCTTTGAGCTTTTTAAGCTTTGAGCTTTTTTAAGCTTTGAGCTTTTTAAGCTTTGAGCTTTTTTAGCTTTGAATTTTTTAAGCTTTGAGCTTTGAGCTTTTTAAGCTTTGAGCTTTTTAAGCTTTGAGCTTTTTAAGCTTTGAGCTTTTTAAGCTTTGAGCTTTTTAAGCTTTGAGCTTTTTAAGCTTTGAGCTTTTAAGTTTTAAGCTTTGAGCTTTTAAAGCTTTGAGATTTTAAAGTTTAAAGCTTTTTAAGCTTTGAGCTTTTTAAACTTTGAGCTTTTAAAGCTTGAGCTTTTTAAGCTTTGAGCTTTTTCGTATCGACCAGTAGCTTTTTTGGTACCATAATTAATTTGAAACCGAAAGTAATGCCTTTTCACGACTATTACATTAAACATTCATTTGAAAAAATATTTTCATTCCTAACACTTTTTTTTTCAAAAAAAAAATTATGTAAAAATTAAGCACTTAATTGTGTTTTCTATTTTGAAAATATTCTACCCAACCTAACAGACAAACAGACAAATATTCATTTAATATATATAAAGATTATTTGGAGATCAAAACAACGAACCGACGAACAAGCAAAAAACCAACGAGTAACACGTTTTTTTCACATCAAAACTCTTCTGTTTAATTGTCAATTGTTTCGAACAGTGTTGTTGAATATGAAAATAGAATAGCGAGATGGTTGGATAGGTAGGGTGAAAAAACATCAAGGTAAGAACCTAACAAATTATCACTTGGAAATCCAACAGTATTATTGACAATTATCCTTTCGTGAGTTAAAAAAAAAACATCCTTTATAATCCGCTGAAGACAAACGACCAAAAATAACTCAAAACATTATTTTTTAAATATGAATTTGAATATAAAGTCCAACACAATTCCGGCTTTTCAAAGAGGGGCCCCTTCACAAAATGGGATTATATTTGTCCCGTTCAGAAAACTGCCCCTCACTCATACTAATGCACAGAAGGATTTCCATGGATATAACTTAAATTAGTTTTGGATAGAAGGATTAAGCGCTTGGGAGCGAGTTTGGGGGTCGTTAAGGTCTAACAGGCGTTAAAATCGCGGGAAAACATACTTCAGCTGATTAAGCAAGTACTTAAAGAGGCACTTGACAAACAAAAATATACCCACTTGCGAAATAATTTTGGCACGAGACCTTTTTCAACAAGCATAATGTTATTAGGTACCTATATAAGTGTAGAAATATGTTTCCTGCATTACCCACAAAACATTAATATTGAATTTAATACCGTATGCATAAACCAATCATGTGTTCCTGCATGTGAGTAGATTTTTATAATCAAAAAGTCACATCTATTAATAAATAATTGAAAAAAAAAAACCATAGTTTCATTGACAGTTTCAAAATATAAAACATTAATTTTGCACTGTTGTGCAACTTTTAAAATTTTGTATTTTTGATATTATTAATTTTGAAAGTTTACCTTTCAAGGTCGAACCTTTTTGATCCCCGAAAAATCAGTAAATATTGTTATTCCAAATACCCTTTATTTTATAAAGCCTCGTTAAAGTTAAACGTTTAACGTTTAAGTAAAATAACAAAGTATTTTTGAAGTCGTTTAGACTTTGGATAAAGTTATTTTCTAGTTTTACAAAGCGCCCTTAAGCCTCACCAAATGTCACTTTATAGCA
Source organism: Drusus annulatus (assembly GCA_022651775.1). Classification (NCBI taxonomy): domain Eukaryota; kingdom Metazoa; phylum Arthropoda; class Insecta; order Trichoptera; family Limnephilidae; genus Drusus; species Drusus annulatus. The sequence continues at coordinate 603,289 of JAGWCC010000023.1, forward strand.
TTCCAATACTACAAATGATTCAACTGTAAATTTTCTATGGATCGTTTGGGAAATGTCTAGGATTTTCAGTAAAAAAAATATTATTATCTCTTTTAAGCTCTAACAAAAAATAACTAAAATATCGGTAAAAAGTTGCAGTTTGAAAACCAGCGAAGGTATTTTCGAACGTTTTACCTAAAATACCAGCATGCATTTCATAAAGACTTTAAAAGATTACTGTTTGAAAAAAATCTTCACTGTAAAACCTTAGACATTGTTTTGACTGCCCTTATACAGTTAACAGATACATTATTTGTAGTATTGCTTGTATTAGAAAGTCAAAAAGTGTATATTTTTGGGTGCTTACCCTTAAAGTGATATTTCCCAAAATGGCTTTATTAAAATTATTCAATAATATTCAAAACTTACTCGTAGAAAAGGAACAGTGACGAAGTTATAAGAAATACTTTCATTCACTTCCCTGAGATGCATAATGCCACTTTTAAATTAATAAAGTGACACTTGACTGTAAAGTTTTAAAATCGTCGTGAAATTTCAAAAAACATGAGTACTGTGAAATAGTTGACTACTTCAATATGTCTCTGGGTCGATTAAAAACTAATGTATTGAAGTATATTATGTTAAGTAAGTGAATAACTTTAGTTACAATGTTTTTTCCTATGTTTTGTATTGTAGGTTGATATATGCATGCTCTTTACTTTGTTTTGCTGGATAATCACTGTGTCTAATGTGTTTCTAGAATAATAATTTGTGTATATGTACAGTAAATAAATAAATATGCCCATTGGCACATACAATATCGAAATAAATTAAATCGGATGAATCGATAATGATCGCATACATTTCATGTGTAACACTACCGGTACTTACGCTACTAATAATGTGTTATTCCTCAACTCATCTTGTTTGATAGTGTATGTCTGAATAAAAATGATGTCCCATCCCTAGCTGTAGAGCAAACGAGGCCACGCAACCCATCAACCCAGGTGATATTATAAAATTCGTGCGAAAGAAGGTTAATAATTGAATGGAACCTCCTCCGATGTTTACCTCTTTGCCCTTTGGGAACATTGCGTGATGCCAAAAAAAATGAGAAAACATATTTATGTTCGAATTACAAATCATAATGGCCCTCTGAGAAAGAACTCGCGAATAAAACATGCCAATAAAATTTCCATCCGCGTGGCAACCCCATCGGGGGGCGCGACGCCATCTTAAAGATAATGTATGGGCACTTTTGAAAACAGAACGGCGAATTATTCCATAGGCTATTTGGAGTTTTGCCTTTCGGAGACACTTTTAATTGGCTTGCGAGAAAACGAAGGCGGATATCTACGAACCGTATTTTATTGGAAAGTGTCAGCAAGCGAATTATCACGTTATTTTAGTTTAAAGTATTATCCGTGGTATATAAATCATTAACTGGAATTTTATTTTAATACTTCTTATTTTTTTTATGTCTATCCTATACATCTTCCATAGGGTCAATCAATATAAGTTGTATTTTTTCTGTTTCACTAAAAACTCTTGAACAAAATACTCGTAATAGTAAATGCTATAGGTCAAAGCAAACTATTTTCAGCTCACAATGTTGTTTCGATCCCGAACTATGAAATGTTGAAACGCTTGAAAACAAAAACTTTAATGATCACTCATTTCTCCTGTAGGGAAAATTTTTAAATGGCAAAGTTTTGTTTGTATTTACTATATTAAACAACATCGAATGAGAGAACAAAGACAATCATTTTAGATATATTGTGATTTTTTTTAAATATATTTATGCCTATATACCTACCAAACGAAGAATTAGAGAAAAAAATGTTAACAATAAGATTTGCTTCAATTTTATGTCGTAGTATCTAAAACCCATATATATGTGCTGGCAGATGAAAATAAGTATTTTACTGTTGATAGTTTTTTAGAAACTATTTAACTCTGGATGTACCGGTTATTCGACACTATTGTTTTCATTATTGGACAATATTTTTTTGCACTGTTTATGAGTATATTGTTTTTTTTATGTAAATATTTGTGTAAAAAGCCTTCAACAGGCGTAAATAAATAAATAATTCAAGTTGTAGATAAACTCTCTTCAAATAAACCCGGAGGTAGGTACTTTGAAATGTTACCTATTCAATCGTATCGAAGGACCCTTGTTATTAGTTCACAACCAGACAAACAGATAGAAGCGTGTTTTGAGCGTGTCCGTGTAATATCGAAATTCTTCCTTGAACAGAAAATGTATTTTATTGACCTATTTAAGGGCCTAGGAGCCTAAAGGTCTAACGTAAATCGACGACAACAGTTTTGTTTTAAGCTGGTTGTTTGTTATCCGTGAAAAATCACGGAATGTAACTTGACTTAGAAAAATAATAAAGAAAAAATATTAGTTGCTTCAATCCGACCATTTGAAATATAGAATAATTTCTGCTAAAATACATTATATGTAGGTACTTTACTAGGTAGGTAGGGATTTGAAAAATAGTATTTTTTAAACTTGATCATTTCAACCAACGTCAGTTCAAATTTTTTAAAGTTCACACTCGTACGTATGTACGTACTCACAAAGGAAATTATTTATAGTTAATTAAATCGGCGTAGATCACACTTAAATATCGTCGCTGTAAAGGCAAAAGGGCTTAAGCGACACTTTGATCAAAAATGAGTTAAATATTCAGTTTTAATTTTAATAAGTTTTATTTGTCTGCATCAAAGGTCTGACTCTCGTTTGATTCTGAAGACTTTTGTGGCGCTTCAGCCATTTAAAATATATTTACCATTTGTGAGAAGGCTTGACTCGAGCGACAGAGTTTGGGACTTTAAATTTTGTATCGCTTCGGTCAGTGAGAGCATTGGGTTACCTGAGTTAACTTTTTTTTTCTTTAAAATCCAACCAGGTACTGAAGACTTACGAATTTTACTGTAAAACAAAGCTCTAGTGTAATCTTCCCTAAATGGCGCTTCAGCCCTTTTGCTTTTTCGGCGACGATATTATATTGGTTTATTTCCCAAGCTGTTTTCTTGGCATTCAATTCCGTGAATGAATAATAAAATATGCGTAAATTCCGCTTAAGCGACGCATTGCATTGAAAAGGAATACACATTTGACTAAGAGAGCCCTGGAGGCGACACTATTTTATTTAAAGCTATCCATGCCTCGCTATAAATCCATAGTAAATCTGACGGGGGGTCTGTTGGGGTGGGTGGGCGGGGGAGGGAGGCTGTGGTGCTCGCGCTCTTGGGAATGCCGGAATGTTTTCCACGACAGCGGAGATTCATAATCCAGGGGTTGTGATATGTCGCGGTCTAATGCGTGAGGTATGTCGCTATATCTCACGGTGGCGTGCGACACAAGTGTTATGGGATTAAATCTAATTAGGAATTTTGTTTGGGGTTTTTTTTATTTAGATGTGTTGAAGTAGCAATGTTCTGGAAAGAGTTCTGAGGAAAAATTTATTTTTTTATCGTAGAAAATAATATACTTTCTGCGGTGCAGAAAGATTTTAACCAAAAAATGGAGCTAAACTTCACTTAGTAGCATTATAAAACAAGCAATACTACAAAATGATTTATCTGTAAATTTTCTATGAGTAGTTAGGAAAATCTCTAAGGTTTCCTAGGAAAATGTTTAAGGAAACATTTTAAATTCTATGAAAAACATTCTGAAATGTCAGTGAAAGGTGCCGTTTGAAAACCGGCGAAGGCATTTCGAACGTTTTACCTAAAATGTCAGTAATGTATTTCATTTAGAATTTAAAAGGTTACTTTTAAGAATTGTATTTACTGGAAACATTAGACATTTTCCTAACTACCCGTGAAGAATTAACAAATGAATTGTTTGTAGTATTGCTTGTATTAGAAAACCAAAAAATGTGTATTTTTGGTGCCGACTCCTAATTGAATATTGAATAAGACATAAACTTGTTATTTGTTTCATTTACAAAATGTTGGAATACTTGTTTGTCGTTTTAATTGAAAAAACGAATCAATGTAACACTTTCATGATATGACACAATTTTCATTTTTCTAACTAGCCGTAAAGAATTAACCGATAATTTTTTTGTAGTATTGCTTGTATTAGAAAGTCAAAAAAAAAAACTATTTTTGGGAGCTGTCCCTTAATGCGATTCAATCAGTAAAATTCCTTGAAACTCAAAGGTTGAAATTGTCACATGACGCCGGCCGCCTGTTTCGACTTATGCAAAAAACATCGCCAAAAGCATAATGACAGTAATTTGTGAATCTCAGACACAAATATTTTATTTTCAAATAATTTAGAATAAAATCCATGATTTGTTTTTCCACAACTCCAGGACGCTCATCGTCATTAACATGTTTTCGGCCTTCTGTAAAGCGCTTGTACCACTTATAAACACTTTTTTGAGACAAAGTATACTCGCCGAATGCCACAGTCAACATTTTAAGTGCGTTGGAGCACTTTATTCGATTTTTAACGCAAAATTTAATACATATTCTTTGATCCATTTTTTTCAAAAGTAAAAAATCAAAGAACGCACAAAAACGTGACTAACTTTTCCAGTTGTCAAAAACAAACCACTAATCCAAAATGGCTGATAATGCTAACATATGATAAACATATGTGTACCAACATAACAAAAAAAAACGATAATCGGATGTACACAGCCCCCGAAAATTCAAAATTCACCTTTTCTTTTGAACAGGCCTCGTATATTATAAACGATTTTTCAAGAGGATCTCAGGGTAGAGCCTAATTTTAGATTTGTCACCCAAGAAATAGATGATTCCAGAAAGAAACGGTTAGCACCCCACCAGAAATGTTAAATATGAATTTTGCTGGTTATAATCATGCGACTCGCGAACGTTTGAAAAATAAGTAAATTAACCCTTTACTAAAGTGGTTGTGCCTCACTACCTTAAATCAAACCTTGGCAGGTAGAATTATGTACATAAATATAAACATTATCAGGATATTGTTATATGATAAGTGAAAAAATTGATATTTGTCATAAGACTGTTAAAACATAAGAGGACACAACATTAATTTCGAGTAAAGTTTTAAACCAAACCATACATAGATTTACAGGGACAATTGAAAGTTTTGAACTATCTTCCTGGGATATATCATTTTGCTCTCATCATATTAAGTCCACAAATATAGGGGCCACAAAAGTCTTCAGAATCAAAGGAGAGTCAGAGCATTCGATGCAGAAAAAAAACTAGTAAACATGTGTACTTAACTAATTTTGACCAAAATGTCGTTTAAGCCTTTTTGCCTTTCCAACGACGATATTATGTTCAACGGTACAGTTAAACGCGTTTTATTTGTAGACACTAACACTAAAAATGTAAAAGAGTTGAATTGCATAAAATTAAATTTATCTAGTGGAAAATAGCCGTAAAAAAGGAATTCTAAAATTCCTGGCTATGTAAAGTACAAATTAACATTTGTATAATTGTTATCAGTTATCACAACAGTCACCGTTATTCGTGTATTACTTAAATTAAATAATCTTCGAAGAAAGATGAATGCAAATAACACAAATAAAAATAAACCAAGTAGAATCGCGACAGTTCGTTTATAAAGGAAGCCATTGAACAGATAAATAAATGCGATAGAAGTTACGGAGAGAGGAGAGAGAAGACCACTTTGTGGTTCGGGGAAGTGGAAAAGGTTTTATCGCGCTGCATCTATTGTGTCCCAGGTGACAAATGCATCCAGGCGAATTTTATTATTGCGAACGAGCTTAGCTTGGGAAATTATATTTATCGAATCAGACGAAACAACTTTTCATATAAATTCTACGGGATATTGATACTTGCCTTTTGAAAAATAATATACCAAAAAAAATATATAATAATTTCGATTTTTAACACTCCCGTTCTAAAGGGGGTTCTAATGTCACTATGGAAGAGAGTTTCGGGCAGTATTTTAGATAAAGATTACTGAAATATTATAAATAAACTCCTCTTTAAGTATTACCAAAAACAAATTACCTAAGATTATGTTATGAAAGTGCTTAAATAAGCAAGGTCAAATGGGGCAACTACGTCACCCCCCTTTTTTTTTTGAATCGTACGTTTGATTTTTTACTTTCAGGTGCGGAAAGGCTGATCTGCAAACCAGCAAACTAATTGCTGAGATGTGATCAAGAAATTGAAAAATTCGTAAAAAAACCAAGAACAAACACTTCATTCGCATTATTTAAACAGATTGATAGCGATTTTTTTCACAAAAGGAGTTAGGATTCAGTAAAAGGATTAGTAAAAGGATTCAGTAGTCAAAGGAGGAGGATTCAGTATATCCTTCCTCTACCAGTTCCATGCCTCACTGCCATACATCAGGGTTGGGTTAGGTTAGAGGTTTAAAAGATAACACTCCATTGAAGACTGTTATATTCGCTATTAATTAATATACCCTGGATTATACATAGCAAGGAACAAGATAGAGCCTAGGAATTAAGATTTGTACAGCGCCCTTGGGGTGATATTTCACAAAAATGGCGTAATACAAATTATCCAAATATTATTATTAAATGTAATACTAGTTAAAAAATATATTTTGGAATATCTCTAAAATCGGAAAATGTATGTGCACAAGTAATAGGTACGTTTAAAAAGTCAACCCAGTGTACCCGTTGTCTTTTTAAATAAATCACTGAAAATCGAGTGGATTGCGGGAGAATTATTTAAAATCAATCATTAAATTCCACTCGTAGACATTTGTTATATGCCACACGCCATAAAAACATCAAATGGAAAAAAGGGATATGGCTTTTATCAAAATGAAAAGCGTAAAACCTTTCCCGAAAAACGAGCATTATCACCCCCAATATGTCGACATAAAACTGGAAACGTCCATTTTTTCACGTTCAAATAAACGAGTGCCGGCGTAAAGCAGGGTTTATACTTTTTGCCGGGGGTCTGCAAAGGGAGAAAGAAAACTCCTTATATCGAATTGCATTCCCAGCAAAGGTACGAGAGAAACAATGATAAAATATCAATCGGATAAAATAGATGCGGCGTGCGACGGCACCGACGAACGACAAATGGAAATTGATCGGAAATGAGGGAGAGGTTGGCAACACCGAACCGTCCCTCAGTTCGCGCGGATGTCGCCGAAACCGTTTTCAAATTATCAAAATTTAATAATGGTTTAATTCGGCATTCGCCAAACTCGTTCGGTAATTGAGCCATTCCGCGGGAATCTCTGCTTATTCATGGAGAAAGAGGCAACACTCTCAGAGTAATTGCTTTCGAATATTCAACTTGTACATTATTTAAATTTTGCTACGAGCTTACGCTGTATTTCAATTTTGCCATTCAAGCTTTCGCTGAAAAAGCATTATCATCGGTTTTTATTATCAGAAAACTAAAAAAGTATTCATGGACATAATCGATGTATCCATTTAGAAAGAATTGGTTTTCGAATGAATTAGTAGTCGAAACATTTAGAAATACATACATTGTTTCGCTTTCGAATTAAAGTCGGCACATCCTCAGAAGATGAATGTTTTTTTTTACCATAAAATATAACAAACTAAGTCACTCTGGAATTTATAAATTGGATTTCAGTGATTGTTCTGCGTGTTATATTGGTAAAACAACCCGTAATGTTAATGTTAGAATCGAAGAACATCTTGGATGTTTAAATAACCACGTTTTTTTTCAGAATTCGCCAATCATCTTATCGAAAAAGATTATACCTTCAATAAAAGCACCAGTGTTCATATTCTTCACAAAAATTGTCATGGCAAAAGATTAAATAATTTAGAAACACTAGAAACAAAGAAAGCCATTAAAATTCTTATAATAGTCATACTCTTAGTGATCAGTTAAATTTGTCCAGTAGTCCAATATTAAGTATATTTCCTGTAAACTAATGAAATTTCTCATTATTCTTTAATCACCTTCTCAGTTGACGTTTTGCCTCTTTCATTTCATTTTATCTGTCTCTTTCTCTCTGTTCCTTTTTTATAATTTAAATGTTTTTCTTTTGCTTTCTTACTATACTATATACATAGCCTGTTCAAAAAAAAAAGGTGAATTTCGAATTTTCGCGGGCTGTGTACATTCGAATATCGATTTTTTTCTTTCGTTATGTTGGTACACATATGTTAGCATTTTCAGCCATTTTGGATCAGTGGTTTGTTTTTGACAACTAGAAAGGTTAGTAGATACATTTTTTTTTTCAAAAGTAAAAAATCGAAGAACACACAAAAACGTGACTAACCTTTCCAGTTGTTAAAAACAAACCACTAATCCAAAATGGCTGATAATGCTAACATATGATAAACACACGTGTACCAACATAACAAAAAAAATCGATAATCGAATGTACACAGCCCGCGAAAATTCAAAATTCACCTTTTCTTTTGAACAGGCCTCGTAAATATAACCGCACACTTTGTATTTTGTTGTTTAGTTTAATTTTGTACCCTGATGATTTTGTATCTAGGCTAAATAAAACTGGTCGGTCATAAAAATTAAAATAAATCCTCTAGTCTTATAAAAAGTTATTATTTCATTTTCATTAGATATGTCAAACCTCAAAGTTATTGCTTTCCACGAAAATATAAAATTATTAATTCTCAAATTGTAAAAATATTTTTCTGATTTTTCACTGGTAATCTACTAAGGCTATTATATAATTACGTGCCACCAAATGTATGCTAAAACTCTGGAGTACATAATTTATTGTTTCCGGGTTTTCCAGCTATTTCCAAAGGAGGTCAGTCAGTACCTACGTTTTTCCAACTTTACAACTAACCTTCTAAACGAATTCTTATATTTCATTGCATCTGCGATTCCTTTGTCTTATATTCAACACAACCATTTTATGCACATGCATAATGCACAATCTACATCCTGCAATGTACTGTAAATAAAATAGGGGTGGTTACTCGGTACTTGCTTCGTTACATACGATATGTAAAACGGCTATTTTCCGAAACACTGTGGTAGTAAAATGATTATTTATGACTGGGGATGGAACTTTTATGGCAACTCCTTAGGAAAATGGGAGTAGCGAAAGTAAAGAGTCCATGAAACGTGAAAATTTAAACAATTCATAGATCTTGATATCTCAAGAGTTGGTTTGTATTTTTATGTTGTGCATATGTACAAGGCAGTACCTACCGTACTATTGTAGCAATTCTGCTTCAATCTCACAATTCAACACGCCTATGCGACGAATGTTGCATCTGGGAAACATATACTCCGATGTCGCTGATATATTTAACACGTCAATATCAAACTATAAGTTTAATTTAGTACAGTTGTTGTTATCTGGTAGAGCTAAACCAATAGTTGGACCTATTACTTAATATTATTTATTTCCTTTCTTTTACAATTATTTTGAACATGTAATTAGTTATTTTTTGTATCTGCTATTCAATACTCTTTTTCTATTTTACACAATTCTTGCACTAATGAGGTTACTGTTTTGAAAAAAATAAAATATATTAAAATGTATGTAAAAGCCTAAAACGGGCGTAAATAAATAAAATAATATGTAACCTATTATCTGCTGAAATATTCGAATAGAAGGTAGAATGATTATATTATGAATAATGGATGCTTTCGTCAATTCCAAATCAAAACGGGAGTTAAGGAAAATGAAGAAAATGTACACAAGTGCTTGTTCAGGAAACGCAGAATTGTCTTTGCTTGATATGTATTTAAGTTCGCAAACAAAACAATTTTTAAATTCTGATAATTCAGGAGCATATATATAATATATCGTCGCTGGAAAGGCAAAAGGGCTTAAGCGACACATTGATCAAAAATGAGTTAAAAAATACACTTTGATCATAGACATAAAATACAAGACACGTCATATTCATACAAATCTCACGAAAAATGTAGCACCACTAATGTTGCACCACTAAATGTTTCACCCGCGTATGAAAAGCATAGCCATTCAAAGAACATATGTGTGCGGAAGAGATAGCTATATGAAGCGTGTTTCGAAGGTATGTCTCGTTGACTTGGTTTAGTGCAACCAGGCGCGTTGTCTCAGTAACGTATCTACATTATTTAATTCATCTAAAGTTTTGATCAGTTTTTTTTTTCTACATCGAATGCTTTGGCCCTCGTTTGATTCTGAAGACTTTTGTGGCCCTTCAGTCATCTAAAATATATTTACCATTTGGGAGAAGGCTTAAGTCAAGCGACCCAAGTTTGGAACTTTTTTGGATTTTTGTCGTTTCAGGTAACTCAGTGAGAGCATTTAATTACACGAATCAACTTTTTTTTTCAAAATCCAACCAGGTACTGAAGACTCATAAATTTTATTGCAAAACAAAAAAACGTTAAAGTGCTCTGGTGTAAACTACCCAAAATGGCGCTTCAGCCCTTTTTTACCTTTCGAGCGACGATATGTATTTTCATAAATGCTTGTGGATTAATTTTTTTAATATGAACGCCACACAAGATTACAAAGTACCCGAAGCCAGTAGATCTATGGCATCCCCAATTGGGTATGTTGTGAGGTTGAAGGTAGTGGGAAAGGGAAGGAGATGGGGAATAGAAAGGTTAGGAAGTGTAATGAACACTTCCACAAAATATTATTGTTATAAAATATTTTACCACACACAACAGTTTACGTGTGATTTTCTAACTCTGTTGGGAATCGAAGCCAGGACCCCCGGTGCAGAATCAAACCCTCACCCCATTTGTCGTTGCGGTCAACGCATCAATAAAAAATTAAGAATTATTCGACAATACCTCTTCAATTATCCTATTCCTAAAGTTGCCAACGCTGTCCAATTTTGATTTATCACCTCAAATGAAATATAAAAAGGAAATACTCATAAATAGTACCTACTTTGTATTTATAAATACACTACTCAGGAAATATTCCACTTTAAATATGCAAGCATTCTCCACGCCTACCGTCTACTTATCCCCGTTGGAATCAGATTAATTTGAATACTTTGGAGAATGTGTTTGAATACTAAATTAGCAACATTAATTAATCCAGCCTATCAAAACATAACAAAGTGCTAGTATTATATTAATTCATAAATTTATATCTTAAAATTTTGCCGATTAGATTAAAAAATATTTTTAAACTGATTTTTAAAGACGTAAAAAAACCTTTTCACAATTGTCAGAACTTTGACCGAACATTTTTTTCAAAAAACAAATAGTTCTGGGCGGTCTTATGATATACATGGCCTGTTCAAAAGAAAAGGTGAATTTTGAATTATCGCGGGCTGTGTACATTCGATTATCGTTTTAAAACAAATCATGGATTTTATTCTTTGATCCATTTTTTTTTCAAAAGTAAAAAATCGAAGAACACACAAAAACGTGACTAACTTTTCCAGTTGTCAAAAACAAACCACGAATCCAAAATGACTGATAATGCTAACATATGATAAACATATGTGTACCAACATAACAATAAAAAAAAACGATAATCGAATGTACACAGCCCGCGAAAATTCAAAATTCACCTTTTCTTTTGAACAGGCCTCGTATATTACTAGATGATTTGGCAGACGACAGCGCCCCACACGGCGTTAAATTGAATCATGTACGACAGACTTTTTAGGATGTTAATACTACCAGATTACACAAAATAATTATTATGTTTGGGAGTACGTTCGTCCGTGCGATTGAGAAGTTTTCAAATTTGGAACTGATCTTAATTTAAATTTCAAATTCATTCATCAATTTCAAGTCAGTTTTGGATAATCATTTCACCGTATCGCCGTTTTGAATAAAACAGAGAACAAATCGAACAGAGGATTTTTTCTGCGAAAAAAACGTTTTTGCTCGTTCGTTTCGCTAGTTGATTATTTGTTGTTTGATAGTCTAAAAATATAAAATACGTGTGGTGTTTTCGGGGATCGTTTCCTTAATACAATTGTGTAAGAAGAGTCCTTAACAAGAACTTAAACTATCGGTGAGTGAATGGTTTCCTTCTTTCCTTCCCAAATTCTTTCCACAGATATAATTAAGAGATTTCTATCAAAAAGTATAGTATTCAGAAATTTTATCATTTACAGTCCACTATTTTTCAAATTCACCTGAAGCTTATCGCAGTCGGATCCAACAGTTAGAAAGTCAAAAAACCTCAATAAGAAACTAATCAAACATTTTCAAATATCGATATTCTTTCTTTAACAGAAACAATTATTTTACTGTCCTGTCTGGGGCCTAGGAGTCGATAGATCTAATGCAAATTGGCGACATCAATTTTACTATGAAATCGGTATAGATCACACTTCTAGGGATCTTTTGTTCAGTGATGGCTGCATATTATTTTTTGTCCCTACGATATCAATCAACGCTCAACTCTCGAAAAAAAAATGTAAAATGTTAATTTTTTTTTCAGTTTCATCGGCGCGCGCGTCCGGCCAGCGCTGCTACATGTGCGGCCCGGAGTCCATCGACTGGTTCCCGGCGGGCGGGCTGGTGCCGTGCGACCAGTTCAAGCCTCTGCCAGAGTTCGAGATGGACTGCGGACCGGCGTACGATTATTGCGCTAGTATCTACGACCATACCAGTAAGTTATCTCAATGTATCTTTTATAAATTATTTTCTAACTATTGATCTTTTAGTTGCATTCAAATCAAAATTTTATTCGTAAAGTCTATACACGGTATTTGTAAATTCACGGTGGAAACTGTCTCTTTTTTATGTGGCATTATCCACTTCTATTCAGGGTAGCTCGGTGAGATTACAACGGAAATAGGATGATTGGGATGGCGGGTACGAAGCAAAGTAGGACTGCGTCATAAACAAGAACTTAGTAGGGTGAAGCGAGAGGCTGAGGTGGAGACGAACAACCCCTAGGGCTTTAGGCAGCATATTTTGTGGTATTCTACTACTTAACGGTAACTGTTTGTCACAATTACTTATTCAAGAGTATTGGATATGAAAGGCAAATAAAGGAGAAAGGAATCAGGTGAAAATATGATCTTCAAGTGGATGAAAAAATAAAGCGGGGACGTCTCAGAAAACCTTGACAAGATCAAATGTTTGTCACGAAATAACATTTTTAAATATATTTTTTTAATAGTGAATACCGCAAAACGAGTTCAACCATCTGGAACCAGTTGGACTGTGGCATCCTTAATTGGGGTATGTTGTGAGGCTGAGGGTAGTAGGGAGGGGGAGATTCAGATCTGATCACCAAATACGGCTAAAGACACTTCAAGCAAAGTTTCGATTCTGAATGGTGGTCATTCACCAGGGTGATATTGAGAGTACCTTCCACTCTGAAAATATCTAGTCTAAATCACATTTGGAGTCGATTATGTGGTGTAACTTTTTTTTACTTTCGTTTTCGAGTAAATTAAGTACGAAGTTGGATTTTTTTGTCAAATTCTTCCATTTCTTCTGTGTAATATTATGTTTTTGTTAATTTTTCAGACAAAGTTGAATCCCGAGCTTGCACAAGAATGAATTCGGGGAAATGCACCGGAACAGCCAAAGGGGGCGCTAATGTGTTCAGCATCTGCTCCTGCAAGGGAGCACTCTGCAACAATAACACCATCAACGTCCCACAGCTGGAAGTGGCCCTAAGAGGAGTGCAAGCCACCACCACCACGACTGAAAAGTACGAATCAGACGAGTCAACCGAGGTTGAAGCAACGACATCAAAGCCAGATTCCGCAACAGAAGTCAAAGAAAAGAAAAAGTCAGTGACTACTCCATTGCCAGAGCCGAGCGAAAACGACAATTCAAGCGAAGAAGTTAAGGTCAACAAGACCAAAGAAATAACCACCAAGACTGAAAGAGATGTACCTAACATGACCGATGACCACAAAGACGTCATTGTTCCCGGACATGCCCTCCCTCTCCCGGAAGCACTCGGACAAGAACACAAGAAGAAACCAGCCCAGCAAGGAGCACCCGTGGACGATGAAGAAGATGCCGCCGAAGGAAGCGGCAGCCGTATCGAGAGCGACAACAAATCCCACCACCCGACAACTACTCACATCACCTACATGGAACCAGAGACCACAACCACTGAAGCCTCCAAGAACCAAGGGACATTGTTCCGCACTTCGGTGATCCTTTCCCTGAGCGTTTGGACCCTAGCGGCAAGGTTTATACTCGTCTAGAAACTAAGCAACTTACTTTAGACACAAATAAAGGGCACATACCAATCTTTATTTAATATAAATACTTCTAAAATTTCCGCTTTTCAACAGGACCACATTTTAATATTTTTTTGTGAACTATCGTTTGAGGTCTGTATTTTTGGTTTCCTTTATCGTAGCGTGTCAGTAAAATAACCAATAGGTTTCAATCAATGTATACAATATATGAGATCATGGTGTTTGGGAGAACTTAGTGTTTTGCGGTAACTTGGATAGAGTGAGCGACTCGGTCTTGAAGATACCCACGTTGTAAGAGATACAGGTACAACACAGAAATTGATATAAAGTTTGCACATATATGTTTTCATATATGTACACTGCGAACTCCGGTAGAACGGTGGTCAGACTCTGAAGATAATCGGTATGACCCAGCTGAAATATTGGTCCAACAAGTAAACTAAGGCATGAAAAAAAAACACATAGAGGAGACTCCCCCAAAACTCTAAATCTCATAAATAATGCCTGTAAAAAGTGAAAATCCAAAAAATATAATATATATTTGTTTGAAAGTTTTTTTTTTTCCTTGTAATGATTTTTTCCAAGCACACTTAATTTAAAAACACTGATATTTTTATCTTGTAATGTTGTAATACAAGAAAAGGTCAAATGATATTTATTAATTGTGGTCTTATCTAAACATCTTCATTAAAAAAAAACACATCTTACTTAGAAATATTGCACATTTTCTATGAAAATACTAACCCTCAACAATTGATTTTTAATCTAATATGGTTTAATTTTAAAGTGACATTTTTAGATACCTAAATATTATATTTCTTTTTTAGAATTTTTTAGAGATTAACAAAATATACCATATTCTTTAGAAAATTCACTTCAGATTTTTGTTATAGAGTATAAAATTATGAAATGTGCAAAAAAATATTTGAATATTTGGAAATAGTATAGTAGATATACTACTTTATTTGTGATATTTAATTGGTGAACATAATAATAAACTTATACAAATCTTAGGCATTCACATTAAGTATAAAGATAGATACATTAAAATAAATTTTATTTACAATAATAATGGTAAATTGACTTTTGCAATATGTATCACAAAAATATCTAAATTTAAACAATATTATGCAAAAATAAACCTTGCAACTTTATGTCAATACCTCTGTCACTGCATTTAGCTTTTGAATTATTATTTAATATCAAAATGAACAGTGCAAGTAATCATAATATATTTAATAAAACTATTATACATAGTGGAAATCAATTGAAAGCACTCTCTCTTTCTAGGTAACAGAGCCCAAACACATTCCAATAAATATTATTAGTTTAAATGGTTAATTACAAAAACGAATTATTTGTTAATTGATTTTACAAGAAATTCCCGACTCAAATGTCACGAATTTTGTTTTATTATCAAAGTCTAAATGTCAAACATTTATTTGAACGCAATGCACAGCATTAGATAATATGTATGTATCATGATATGCATTAAAACATTAATTATTAAATTACATTAATTCATCCATCTCTAAGGAAAATAAAAGAAAAGCAAATATCTAATTCCGGTTGATGGTTTATATCCTGTATTTGCCAAGTATTTTTATTGAGAGAGTGGTGAATTAATGGTAGATAATAATTTTTGTTTTAATTGGTTTTTTAGAATAATAAAATTTCCAAACCTAAATGACAGGAATGTGACATACATGACTGAACTCGAATTAATGGAGATTTCATATTGTTAATTAAACGATTACCTAGTTAGAAAGTATGTATATTAAAGTATTCTGAAATACCCCTAATGCCTTAACCACAAGATATGTAAAACACAATACTTCATGTAGTTGCTTCTTTAAGAATTTTAATATCTAGACTAAGCATATGTGTAAATATTATAATTTTTGTGTTCTACAGCACACAAAACCAAAAAAAAAATACTAAAATTTTTAGATGTGCAATAATTATAAGCAGTATTGTTTAAAAGAAAGATATATATCGCTGTATAAAAAGCATTACATGATTTTTTCATAGTTTGATTCAATCTGTAGTTTTAATTCCAGTAAAATTACTATAAAATGTAAATAATTCTTATGCATAAATAAAAATTAAAAATACACTACACTCATCGGCCATCATTCTCACAAATGATTATAATTATTACTGCAATTTTTCTTCCTTAAAATGAAAGGTAAGTACTGAATCTTATGATGTTTTCCTTATTAAATTAATTAAAGGGTAAGTTCTTACATGGCGGAAAATGTATTCTTCTAATACACTTACGTTAGTAAAAACAAGATGAAATAATGTAAAGAAATCAATTGTTTCTTAAATTATCTCTCAAAAAAACAACTACAAACAGAATCAGACGAAGCAGAACACTATCAAAATCTATAACGTAGGTACCATATTCTCGTATTGTGAGTTGAACAAACTGGTAGAAACTTTCGGTATAACCCTTATGATGGTCACCATTCAAAGTCTAATTGTTGCTGAAAATGGCTTTAGCTGTGTTTGGTGATCAGATCTAAATTCCTTAACACTTCCCAACCTTCCCCTTTCTTAATTTTTTTTACACTTAGAATTTTGATTACAACCGAACATTTGCATTATGATCAGCCAATCGGCTAAACAGATCACATTTAGACATACAAGCGTAGGTTCACCGCGAACCACATGGCTGATTTATAGAATATATTTTATATGACTAAACTGTTTGTTGACTGGCAGTAATTTTTTTTTTTTTTTTTCTAAAGAATGACTAACATTCTCAGGTTACAAATAATCTTACACTATTCAAATTCCTCCAACTACCATCATAATATAAGAGGAAAATATTGCTTGAGCTATGATGAAGGACTTAGCTAGACAGAGGATAAAGCCTGCGAAGCCTGGGTCGGAACCCGACACTTTGGACCATTTGACCATCTAACTGGTCAATTAAATGGAGTAAAAATCTGAAAACAATGTGTAAATTAGGATACGAAAAAACACTTACCGTTGAACAGGACATCCTCGTAGTGAACCTTGTCTTTCATCATGATCTCTTCCTCTTTCTGTTCCCACTGCTTTCTCAACTCCTCCTTGTAGGCATCAGGGGCTTGTAGCTCTTTTTCAGGATTCTGCAAGAATAGACAATATTTACAAATCACTGTTATAAAAACAAACTTCAAATCTTTGCTCAATACCGTTTTATACATTCGTTCAATATTTCATTTAAAAATTATGGAATAAACAAGATTATAGTGTCTTGTCTTATTTTATTAATATTTCAAGGCTCCATGGCTCATGATAGAAATGATGTTGACAGCTAATAATACTACTGTTGGCCTAATTTTTATTTATTTTTAAAAGCTGTGCAAGTTTTATGAGCGAGCTCACCATTTAAGAGTTTTGCTGCTATATACAAACAAATTGTTATATATAATCAAATTTATAGTTCAGATACTGAAGGCAGGTGAATTTAAACTATTGCATAGATATTTGCAGTACATAATAAGATTAAGTCAATTAGAGTGATTGTTACTTTTCCAATTTCTGAGAGGAAACATGAAAATATATCAGGCAATTTTTATTAGAAGGGCTCGAATTCTAAATAATTCCAATGTTGAAGTCATTCAGCAAACATGGACAACGCAAAAATTCAACTAATGTTTTGTATAAGTTTGATAATAAGATATTGACAAAGCATCTTACATCTCCTTCCTTGACAAATGTTTTTTCTACAGCAGTTTCCTGTATTACCGGAGGAGGTCCACTAAGTTTGATTTTTAATGATTCATCCAGTCTTTGCGTATGCTCCAAATCAGTTTTATGGCATCTGCGAGTCCTTCCAAGGCAGTCAACGTAATCAACCCTGTAATAATACAAATATATACATATGTGATAGATAAACAATCACTTTATGTTGACAGAGATTTAAAGAATGAAGACAAACCATTGAACAATATTCCTTGGTTACTTTCTAAAATAATTCTTTTTCACCTTTAGAGCTTCCTCTAAACAACAAATGACAGTTGCTTTTAATTTTATAACTGATAATTTTTGGTGGAATTCCATTTTATTATGAATTTACACTTAAAAAAACCTTTGTAACTTATGAAACCGGACGGTCAAAAATAAATAAGTGGAAATAAATTAAGAAGGTTTTTTTAACCACAAATTCATGTGAGAATTGCTGTCAGATTGGTATAAAGTCAAATAGATTTCGTCATATTCTAATTGGTTCATTTGGACAGGATCTCGTTTGATTGATTTCAGAGAGTTGACATGTTTCTTTTTTAGTGAAATGCTAGTTTACAATTTAATTTTCTTCGTTTTGCCAAAAATTAAAGCAGATCTATATCATTAATAAGAAATCTGCATTATCAACATTTATTTTTTTTAAATTATATTAATATGACATTTTTGATAGTCAGCTCCACAATAATTGATGAAGGAAGATCAATGAAAATGTGCTATTGACACTTTAAAAAGATGAACAATAAAGAAGTAATTGTAATTGACAACCAATAAATTGGTATCAATTTGTAGCATAAACTACCCATTCATAATATGATATGTAAAATAAAAATAATATATTTATATGTATATAATTTACGAGTAAATTGAGTCTGGGGCAATATTTAGGTTCAATGGGTGCAAATCCAGTTTATGATATACATAATATATCATCCATACCTAGTAAAACATCAACTAAAAAGCCCTAAGAACCTTTTGTATGGAATATAGAAGTCCAATAATTAATGACTAGTTTGGCGTTTCAAGACATCATAAAATAACATTTTTGCACGCCGATTCAGCTCTGGTTTAGTTACACCGGACGTAGGCCATTAAACAAGATGCATAAGCCGTGGTTATAAGTCAAGTTTTTCGCTATTCCGACATTACACCAGGCATAACATTTATAAGTAAGGGTGCTCATATTTAAATATGTCAATAACTGTGGTGTACCTAAATCTACAAACATGTGAGATTTGATTTAAGATTCTCATGGCCAATAGTTTTGTTGTTTGACTTTTGGGGTATTAGCTTAGTTTTATTAGCCAACACTTCAGACAGCCTCGCAGTGGTCATCATCAGGGCAGATGTGTAGTGAAAGAAAATGTAAGTTTATATTTGTAAAAGGAGCAGGAAGCAGAACATAGATTAATACCCCAGAAGTCATACAAGATCATCATATTATACAAAAAAAAAAGTATAAAGTAATGTTTACCATTCTTCGTCGGAGTCATCATTGTAATGGGTATCATCTGCCGGAGTTGATGCAACATTTCCAGTACTTTCCTCCTTACTCTTCTTTTCAAAATTGACGAGATACTCATCGCTTTGGTCTTTGGAAGAAGATGAAGCCTGCAACAGATGATCGTAGAGAAGTGCTTTTTTTTCGAGCTTCTCCCTGAAAATCACCCATTCAATTATAAGATAGATCACTGAAGAGATAAATTGATAGAATTGTGTTGTGGTTAGGTCTTTATATCAAAAGTAAGCTTAATTTTTCCTAACTTCTGGTGAAATTGGTCAAACTTTTTCAAATATATAAATTCTTTCGTGAACAGATTATCAATTTAATTGGCAGTATAGCAGTCGAAAGGTCTTATGTCTGGCAGCACCAGACCCTAAGTTCAGAGAGCGTGCCTTCGGAGTATCAGGTCCTAAAGCCTGGAATAAACTGCCAGATGATCTGAGAATGATAAAAGACTCGACAGAGTTCAGAGCTTAACTCAAAACTTATCTCTTCAGAAAATCATACACTGATCGCAAATTTCTCGATCTGCTGCAATACAAAAAGTCAGAAACTTTTCACAGCCCGTGATATTCTTTTAATTCTAGCTATAGTTTTAGGTATTTAAATAATTTTAGCCATAGCTTTCAAGGTTTGTTAAGCGCTCTAGAGGTGATATTTCACAAAAAAAAAAGTATTTTTATTATCAGTTTCCTTTCAAATCAGTATAGACCATACTTCTTGTGACTATATGTTCGGTGAACAGTGTTTAAGAACAGGTGTTGGAAATAAAGCAATTCAATCAATGTCAAATAACAACAATACCTAGTTTAAAAACAGAAAAGTCAAAGTCAAATAAAAGTTTTATTAGAGCAATTCTTGTACAACAAGATTGAAAGTTATATCAAAAAGGGTTATAGCATGTGATTTTTTTCAGTCATATTTAGGTTAACTGGTATTTACTCAATCAATATTTACATACAACCATTTCAATAGATGTCCATTTTTTTCACTTGTACAATTTAATACTAAGTTCTAATTGTAGTACTCAATTGAAAGTTTTGAAAAATCAAATATTTAGGGTCGAAAATAATACAAATATTACCGCATTTAATTAATAAATTGTACATACTTGGATTTCCGTAGAGCTTCTGCTTCTTCTACATCTGGTGGATTTGGTTTGCTCTGAGACGCAGACGGCTTGGTGTCATCTTTATCTTTACCAAATTTAGAAGATGGGACAAAATTCTCTATCTGATTCTTTGAGGCTTGCTTGGCTTTGTTTACTTCATCTTGCTTGCGAAGCAGTTCGGCTTTCAAACTTATGAACTGAAACAAAATTATATAATTTTACTACTAATGCTTATTAATGTTGAATAAAAAGAGCTTTTAAAATCATCTAGACATACAGTTGATTTGCTGATTTCAATCTTCTTTGATTGGTTCATTTTTAACGCGTATAAAATTAAAACAGTTTTGTACGTTTTCTCATTTTCAAACTTTCACGCCAATTTCAGAAACACACTGACAGGTACTGTCACTGCTGTCAGTCGCTAACGTCAAAAATACGTATTTTGTATTTTACTTCACCTTACAAGGTGTAACTTAACAAACCAAAAAATCGTAAATGAATAATACAAGTTTCATCATCGCTAGCTTCATGCGATATATTAGTAGTGCTGTCTATGGTTCCAATAATAGTGGTTTTGGTTTTTATCTGTGTTCGTCCTTATTTCTATGGTCTTGTTGGCCATGATTCGAGGAAAAAGTGAATAATCGACCGTGAGGGTTCTATTGTGTATATTTATCATTTAGCTCAACATAATTATCGCGTTATAAGACTATAGTGAAGTATTTTTTGTAAATTTATTAAGTCATCTACTCGATTGTAGACGTTGAACGCTCTTTTTGAGTGTTTATAGGCCAAGTTTTTAGAAAATGTCAACTCCTGCTAGAAGACGCTTAATGAGAGATTTCAAAAGGTATGATCTTGTCAATTGAACTGTTATTTAACCTTGTTTACTGTCTCGTTGTATTCTTTTGTCCGTAGGTTGTAAGTTCACATTATTAGGAAATTTATTTTTTGTGTGGTTCGTACTAAACTTTCCATGTAATCCCAGGTTAGGTATTGATAGATCAAGGAAATATTTATTTTTTGCATTATGATTCATGAAATTATGTCATTTAATGCAAGCCTTTGTTAGAAGGTTGTCAATAAATACGATATTGGTTTAAAATTACGTCGAATCTAGCTTTCCAAACTGTCTAATTCACCTTCAATGTCATCCTTTATTTTTTGTAACAGTTTAATGAATTGACCCTATTTGCTTTACAAATATCCCGTTAACATTTTTGTTTCACAATTTAATTGCCTTTTTATTATTTTAGCAATTTTCTTCTTTAATCCTTTGTGTTGTACTCTAACTGTTAACTGCTATATAATTTTGCACAACTGTCACAAATTATCCCTGGATAAAAATGAACATGAAAAGTCAGACTTTCTGAATATTTTACATGAATTTTGTATACTTTAAAAATACATATATATTTTCCTCCGTTAAAATGAATTACGAATATATATTCAGACTTAGGACTCGTGGGTTTAAACTTTTAGATTTAATCAATAGCTCCATAGGTCAAGCAAAAACCAAATTAATTTGATATTCATTTTATTTAATACTTATGTCACTTAGGGTGGTAGTAGCTTTGCCAAAATAACAAATCACTTATTAATAATGTTACTGTACAAAAATCATATATACCCGCTTGCATTTAACAAAAATATTATTTTCTTCCTAGTTTTGATCTCAATTTTTAGCATTTATTCAAATAAGCATTATCTAGCCAGCAATCATAATTTTAAAAGTAGATATTTAGAAACAAATAATATTATTGAATGAATAATTATTGAGTCGATGGCCAATAAATTCTTGGCACATATTCAGATTGTAACATGTTAGAAATTGGTCTAGTAGAATAATCCCTGTTTACTCATAGATGTGCTGAAAATGAAATACTCCAAGATGCTATTCTTGAAATATAAATCATGTGGAAAATAAAACGTGATCCCTCTTCCCAAACCTTATTTTTAACATGGTTTGAAGTAGTATTTTTACCAGTGTAAAGAAACTTTTCTTCATTGTATTTCACTTCTTCGAAAGAACCATTGTTCCAAGTTGAATAAACAATCATTCGATTCTGATTTTACATTATACAAACTTTGTGGAGATAAAATTTACAAACATGTTTTTGTCATTTATTGCTGCAGTTCAATTAAATCCTTTTATAAAATGAACAAAATAATCAGGTGGTCGATAGCCCAGTGGGTAGGACACTCGGTTAGCAGTCAGGCGGACTGAGTCGATACTCACCGGGTAACTGACTTATTACCTTTTTGACACGAGTTATGCTTAGTTAAAAGGTTTGTGCTATAAATCTTACTGTTTATATCTTGTGTGTGTATCAAAACGTCAGACTCTAAATCAAGTGTACGTACCATCACACTACGGAGTGTTTGCAGTGTCATAGCGTGTATGGACGGAAGGCAACTCTACGTACAACCAATACAAGTCCTAAGCATATCCAATTTGCATATTTTTTCATGCATATTCCTACCATACCACGAGGGGGGTTGGCAGTAAAGAGAGCAATAAGAAAGCACTGAAAAAATGCAGTCCGCTAATATATTTTTAAAACGGTTTTCCATTTGAGTAAACGGATTAGTCATGTATTGACATAAGAATCATACGTCATACCTATGAACCATACATAAAACACAAAAACCTCAGAGGAAATGTGGAAACTATATTTGTATTATTCGCTTTTGCAATGTATTGGTTTAATAAATGTTTTTGTAAATTAAATACAATGTGTAATTCAACATGCTTTATAACCAAAGAAACATTAACAAATATGATTACGAGCTGTTGATTTTCAAGTTGGATCACCTTCGACTTATGCTTATACATATGACAATCTTTAGGTCAATGTTATTTTCAGTCAAAACTGTGGTACAGTTTTTTTTAGAGAGGGAAGTGCGGAGATGAAAAATATCTTTAGAAAGAAGATGGGGTGCCGAATAAGTTTTAAAATATAACTAATTAATGTGCCCCAACCTTTCATTTTTCCATTGCATTGGTAGCTGGCAAGTGAGATGAAAAAAAAATTGGCATGTCTATCCTGAATTTTCATTTAAAGTATACAATGTTCTTATTAACACGGCTGGTCTCGTCATTTGCAGATTGCAAGAAGACCCCCCCACCGGGGTGTCTGGTGCGCCCACAGACAACAACATAATGATCTGGAACGCCGTCATCTTCGGACCGCACGACACACCCGCCGAGGACGGCACCTTCAAGCTCACAATAGAATTCACGGAAGAATACCCCAACAAACCCCCCACGGTTCGGTTTGTTTCCAAAATGTTCCATCCCAATGTGTACGCCGACGGGGGAATCTGCCTCGACATCCTGCAGAACAGATGGAGTCCAACCTACGATGTGTCTGCTATTCTTACATCTATACAGGTACCTAACGATTTTTTTTTTTAATTTAACCGGTGGATATTAATTAATTAAATTAATAAGCTCCGTATGTTTTTTTTCAAACTGTTTGATAATGGCTTTGGATGCTGAAACAGCTGTCACAATAAAAATGAAACTGAAATCTATCTGAACTTAACCTCTCCCCAACTGAGGGGCCATAAAATACCAGGTCAGCTAGCGTGTGGCCCGTTTGGGGCGTAGTAATTATTTCTCGAATATTTCCATATTGTGTCGGGATTTGGACTACAATCGCTGTCTATTGATGGATACAATACAATTAAATCATTTATCGGCTAGTTTCATGTTTTACCAACTGAACAAACAATGTTTCAAAATGTTATTAATATCTTACTACTCGAGAGGTTAATAATCTATTCAATTTGATTAATTTTAAATTGTATCACCCTGGTGAAAGGCCACTGTTCAGAATCGAAAGGTTCCTTGAAATGACTTTCGCTGAGTTTAGCGAACAGGTCTGAATAGCCAGGTACTTTTGAAATTTCCTATTCTCCATCTCCTTCCTCTCCCCACTCCCTTCAGCCTCCCTACATACTCCAATTGGGAATCCCATAGTCCCACTGGGTTCGGGTATCTGGGACCCTTGTGAACTCTAAACAAGTGGTAATAATAATACTTTGATAGTTTATATAGCACCACTTTTGTAAAATACCACCTCAAGGATGCCAAACAAGGTTAGAAAATAAATAAAAACTATGGTTAAAATTACCATATAAATACTTAAAAAATAATAATAATAGTAGGCACACAACTGCCGATCTTGCACAAATTGTGATTGGTATTTGAATGGATGGTGCTCTGAAGACATGTCACTAATTCGTTCATCACCAGCGCATAGAACCCAAATGCATCCCCAGCATTTGTACACAGTTTGCCCCATGAGAATGAATCATTTTTACAACTCATGGTCAACATTTCGCTTGTAGAATAATTTGCCAGGTTTTGTCTTTTCTGACCTCCTACAACATAGTTCTCTTCAAAACCCACATCACAGTATCCCTCAAAGATGAAAACGTGTATTGTTCGTTGTAAACATTAGATTAAAGGAATAATGTTCTGAAAAAGCAGAGCAACCTTTCAATGAAGCAATGTAAATTTAATTTTTCTTTTAGGAAACATATTTTATAACTACGATTTGATTTGCCCATGTGTTCAAACATAATGCACATAGTAGTTTCAACGCAGTAAAAACATATCAAAGAGAAATTTTTGCTTTTTGTGAACTTGATACATTTGTGGTTAAAGATTGAGTACTCGTTCCTATTATGAAAACATTATTATGTACACATGATTATTTTACAGGCGATTTGTTGTTTTTGATTAAAGTATATTTAACATTCAAGTTCATTTGAACTTGAATGCTTAATTACATTATGTTTATTGCAATTAATTTAGATCCAATACAAACTTCTCATAATAATAATAATAATAATAATAATTGGATGATTTGTATAGCGCCGTTTTGGTGAATAATCACCTCAAGGGCGCTGTACAGATTTTATTTTCTATTATTAGATATTAATTCCTAGTTTAAATAAGAAAATATACAGGAACATACTTACCTGGCAGGTCCCATCACATATTAACACACTTATTAACTTAAATTTATGATTATGTTGTTTTTTTTTCGATTTAGGGCATGGGAGCGAAATTAAAAATGGAATTTCTGTTGAGTATCTTTCTTGAATATTTATTGAATGATTTTACGAAATTATATTGTTTTGCGTATTATTATTATAAGGTATTTTTAATTTAATTTTCTTGGACATATTAAGAAGTGGAGATGAAATTATTTTTATTTGATTATTGATTAATGTTATATTTGACTCATTTATTATTTTGTTTATTTCTAATTGCTCAAGTAAATCGAATCTAAAACCATTATTTTTAAAAATGTGTAAAGGCATCGGCTCGTTATTGGCAAGCGAGGCGTGGTTTTCTATAAGATATGGGCTGCAAATTTAGAATTTACATTATTATAAAAAAGAAAAAAATAATTAATAAATATATATATATTCAATTGAAGTATTAAAAAAGAAACAAACAAATAATTGTTGTTTAAAATATTCAAATAAAATTAATAACATTATGAATGACAGAGAGTACACAAAATTCGAACGTGCATCTCTCATTAGTGGAATCTGTGACCTCTGTGACGAATGCCTGAAAACCATTTGATTGATTGAACCCCACAATGTATCCGGCACCATGTCAAGAGACAATCAAATTAGCTCTAGTGTCAAGTCTCTGTGGAAGATAAGCACTGCAGATGTGTTCTGTTTTGCGTTTCAAAGCCGGTTTTAATGACTCAATAGCTGCAATGGATGCACCTTAAAGGCAAGTAATCGACACCTATTCCTGCAATATGCTTCACACCCGGCTACAATTGCATTAAAAAACCTTCTCAAACATACTCTTACAACAGTTAATAATTTATTTTTTTTAAATTACACAACTTAAGAATTATACCAACCAGGTCTTCCTTGGTTCTCCCTGGCTACCAATTCCATAAATTTAAGTTTATCATATATTTACGAGAGACGGAAATGCTGATAAGAATATTTAAAGAAGTGTGAATACAGGAAACTCCATTGATGGAGGACTGAACGCTGTTGGCGCAAATAAAAAAAAGTCCAAATAAGCGAAGCTAGCAGTCCACATTGGAGTAGTTAGGAATGAGGCATGTAACTGGCAGAAGAAGATGAAAGTAGACTCGATGCTGTAGAAATGAGATCCCTGAGGCGTATGTGCGGTAAAAACCAGTCATGACAGTGTCAAAAATGTGGATATCCGGAAACAATGCAAGGCTGATGTAAGCGTAATGAATAAGATCAAAAAAAGGACACTTAGATGGTTTGAGTTCATAATATTATTATTATATTACGAATTCATCGAAATTGATTTCCTTGTGCAAACCTCCCTTTCATAGTTATCTCACCGAAGAATTAAAATTCCAGTTTGGACACCACTTGAGGTGACCATTGCCTACGGAAACCGTTAATTCAAGTTCGATGCAGTGAATATTGATTTCAGTATTATTAATTTTAGTAAAACTGCTCTCTTGTTTCATCATAGTTCTTTAAAAAGAAAAAAAAATTTTTTAGAAAGAAACATTCCCGGGGTACGAATAACCTAATATTAAACGGAAAATATTGCCTGTACAATGATAGAAGACTTAGATAGTAGAGGAATTCAACCCATGACGCTTGAGTGGGAACCCGACGCATTTCTCAACTCAGCTACTAACCGGTTCAAACTTTTACTTCCGGCCTACCCGACATTTTTCAAAAAGTGAACTCATTTGAAAATGGAATATTTTTGGTTCTTGAAAAGTGGTTCAATTCGTAAAAGGAGTGTTCTTACGAAAATATTCGATTCTTGAAAACTGATTCATTTCGAAGATGGAATTTTTTAACAATAATCTTTGATCCTCGAAAAGTAATTCCCACATTTCTTTGGATAAATAATCTTATTAAAAATTCACTATCTAGAGCATAGATTCTCAACCTTCCTTTGCCCACCGCCCACTTTGGGAATATTTTTTTTTACTTACCATCTATCGCGTTCGCGGTTCCAGTTACGGGTGACCACCGAGGAACCGGTTATTTATCCAGTTCTTTTCGGAACCGGTTCCTGGTGTTTTTTTGACAAAATTTCCTCGCCAAAAAAAGTACTAGTCGGTAGGGATTTGAAAGTGAAAAGAACTGGAACCGGTTCCTCACCCAAAAAAACACGAAAAGAAAGAACAAGGATATCGACTGTTCCAGTGACCGGTTATTTTTTTCCAACACCCCCTAATTTTCTCTGGGTCTTCTACTGCCCCCCTGAAAGTCTCAAACGCCCACAAGGGGGCATTATCGCCCACGTTGAGAACCTATGATCTAGTCTAGAGTATAGTATTGAACAAAATTTATTTGCACTAAGCTGACCTGGTGAAATTTAAATTGCGAGTTACAGTCAAACCCTGTTAAGAAGTTTTTCAATGGACCAGCCGAAAAAAACTTCTTAAGCGGGAAAACATGAGGGTTTTCAAATTTCTCAAAATTTTGGATTAAATTTGACATCTAAATCCAGGTTTTTATAACATTGCAATATGATGGATAAGTAGATAAAATAAATATATATGTTATTTTGAGAAGTCAAAAATTACTTTACTCTAGTAGAATTTAAAATAATAATATATACCTACTTGGTTTCGGGTGTTTTACAGCAACTAGGAAATATTTCATCAAAACATTTTGTTCAGAAACTTTTTGTTTGCTTAGTTGAACTTAACTATGTATGTTCCAAAATACAAAAAAAAAACTAAACTATAAAGTTACTTATACCAAATAATAAAGAAAAACAGCTCAATCTTTTATCCCTGCGGAAAGAATAATACTAAGCGACCGCGAAACTCAACGAAACCATTTGTTTATTTTCATTTTAATAATAACAATGCCTGGGGATGCAGAATAAAACACAACAAAAGGGTGAGAAAAGATGACAAAAATAAAATGTGTCATCCAAATGCTAAGTATTATTTAATGTAAGAGTCTAAGGTTTAGTCATTTTTACAAAGTGTTACAAATTTACAAACAAGTCTAGTAAAAATACGATCCCATATTCTCAGGCAGGCCGGGTAAGCGTCGTTGCATAAAAGGTAGTATCTACAAAAAATCTTATGTTGCGAATAAACAAACAAAAAACCAAACAATTATACGATTTTACTTTTAAACTCGTTTTAATCTAAGTCAAATTCAGTGTTTTCGCTGAAAAGTTGCGTAAATTAAATCGCAGACGTTTCCCCCAACGGCCGAAAGATTCACCAAGTAATGGTTTTAGAGAATACATTTACCGCGAAAATTTAAATTACGCGGCGGGGTTACCGTCATGGACGATCTGGACATGCAGATTTACGGAGTATTGATTCGAGTAATTATTCGATTACACGACGTTTTCTCGCGGAATTTGAAATTTCGCGGCATCGTTATCGCGCCGGACGGCCTCTCAGATGCAGATTTGAGAAGTCATTATTCGGTTATACGACATTTTCTCACGGAATTTGATATTTCGCGGCATCGTTATCGCGCCGGACGGCCTCTCAGATGCAGATTTGAGAAGTTATTATTCGGTTGTACGACATTTTCTGACGGAATTTGATGTTTCGCGGCATCGTTATCGCAACGGACGGCCTCTCAAATGCAGATTTGAGAAGTTATTATTCGGTTGTACGACATTTTCTGAAGGAATTTGGTGTTTCGCGGCAATGTTATCGCAACGGACGGCCTCTCAAATGCAGATTTGAGAAGTTATTATTCGGTTATACGACATTTTCTCACAGAATTTGATATTTCGCGGCATCGTTATCGCAACGGACGGCCTCTCAAATGCAGATTTGAGAAGTTATTATTCGGTTATACGACATTTTCTCACGGAATTTGATATTTCGCAGCATCGTTATCGCAACGGACGGCCTCTCAAATGCAGATTTGAGAAGTTATTATTCGGTTATACGACATTTTCTCACGGAATTTGATATTTCGCAGCATCGTTATCGCAACGGACGGCCTCTCAAATGCAGATTTGAGAAGTTATTATTCGGTTATACGACATTTTCTCACGGAATTTGATATTTCGCGGCATCGTTATCGCAACGGACGGCCTCTCAAATGCAGATTTGAGAAGTTATTATTCGGTTGTACGACATTTTCTCACGGAATTTGATGTTTCGCGGCATCGTTATCTCAACGGACGGCCTCAAATGCAGATTTGAGAAGTTTTTATTCGATTGTACGACATTTTCTGACGGAATTTGATATTTCGCGGCATCGTTATCGCAACGGACGGCCTCTCAAATGCAGATTTGAGAAGTTATTATTCGGTTGTACGACATTTTCTCACGGAATTTGATGTTTCGCGGCATCGTTATCTCAACGGACGGCCTCAAATGCAGATTTGAGAAGTTTTTATTCGATTGTACGACATTTTCTGACGGAATTTGATATTTCGCGGCATCGTTATCGCAACGGACGGCCTCTCAAATGCAGATTTGAGAAGTTATTATTCGGTTGTACGACATTTTCTGACGGAATTTGATGTTTCGCGGCATCGTTATCGCAACGGAAGGCCTCTCTAATGCAGATTTGAGAAGTTATTATTCGGTTATACGACATTTTCTCACGGAATTAAATATTTCGCGGCATCGTTATCGCAACGGACGGCCTCTCAAATGCAGATTTGAGAAGTTTTTATTCGGTTGTACGACATTTTCTGACGGAATTTGATATTTCGCGGCATCGTTATCGCAACGGACGGCCTCTCAAATGCAGATTTGAGAAGTTATTATTCGGTTATACGCTCAGAGTAACAATATAAAGAGACCGTACTAATTTGTGACAAATCGTTGACAAACTCGCAAAATATAGCTCTCTCTTTATGCTCGGTTCTATACGCATATGAGAAAAAGAGACAAACAATTGTTGAAACCAATACACGATTTGGGGCGGGCTAAATACCATGTCCGCGATATTTGATCTGCACGAACTTCATTCACGTTTGGAGTGTCAGGCGAACGGACTGTCAAAAGTGCGTAAATAGTTAAAAACTTGAGTTATTTTTTGTCCGATATCTAGCAAAACATCATGGCCATATGTGCTATACTTGGTTGCTTTAATCGAAGTACAAAAGGACCAAAAACAAACAGTTTTCACACGTATGTACCATAAAAATCGTCTTTTTTAGTTAGATCTCAAATATTTAACATTCTAACCTACAAAACAACTAGTAACTTACACCAATATGTAATTAATCTTTGGACTATTCGTTCCAATATAATAAACTTCCGTTTGAAATGAGTTTTAGTGGATTCGTAATATTTTTAACTTAGAGATATTTACTAGCTGTCACATAAGAAACTATTACAAGGGGGAATCCCCATATTGTACGGCTTCTGAAAGTATCCCGGTCTCTTTCTTTCTCATGATACTAACGCTAAATTGTTGGCAAACAGATAAAGACAGAATAGTGTTTATCTCTTAGTTATATTTATAATTTCGGTTGCGTCCCCAGATTCAGGGCTATGCCAAAATTGGAATATTATTATTTATTTAATTATTTTTAGATTTCCAAAGGATGAAAAAGACGAGAAAAAATCTAATTTCTTTTTCTTTGATTTAACAAATATGTTAATATGAATTCATACGTTTCATCTGGATTTTTATACCCTTAGCTTCTAGTTAATTGTTTTTTTTTAATCTATTGATGTGCACATGCACTATTGTACCCATTTCTGAACCTGTTCTCTGATGATTTATGATAACGATATGCATCTAGATAGTTTTAATTTTGTATACATATTATATATTATTTTCTCCTTGTTAGTTAGAATTATTAGCTTAATTAATTAAGTATGAAGCGCACTTGACGTGAAATATCACAAAACTGTGCTATATAAGTTCACTGTTATTATTATCTGCATTCGAAATTTCCTTACAAAATAACGCGGGACGGAAAACATCCCTACAATACTTAAAAAGCGGTGTCATGGTTTGTGAATTTTTTGTGTCTCTTTCTCTCTCATGGTGTACGACGTAAAAACGCAGAGAAAGTGATTTATCGCAAATTTATATAGGTAAAAAAAAATTGATCTCTCCATATATTCTTACTCCAAGGTTAAGAAAATGATTTAACATCTGTTATCACCGTACATTTTTTTTTTATTTTACTTTTGTTTGTAAACTATTTTGTTGATGGAACTGAAGTTCATTTTATAATATGTATTATAAAATGTTCTGTACTAATAATTTAATTCGTTTATATTTTTATCTATAAATAAGATTTTAATAATCTTATTGATTAATGTATATTTGAATAAACAAAAAAATATACAACATTCATTCTTTTTAATGATTTACAACTACCTACTCACAACAAAATACCTAATTTACTTAATTTGTGACAACCCTGTTAGTGATTTTACTCCGAGTTTAGGCCACACCCTTTGGTCATTGCTTGGTCAAAAAGTGCGGACAAAATTTCGCAAAGTTAGGTCTCTAGATATTGTTACTCTAAGGTTATACGACATTTTCTCACGGAATTTGATATTTCGCAGCATCGTTATCGCAATGGACGGCCTCTCAAATGCAGATTTGAGAAGTTATTATTCGGTTATACGACATTTTCTCACGGAATTTGATATTTCGCAGCATCGTTATCGCAACGGACGGCCTCTCAAATGCAGATTTGAGAAGTTTTTATTCGGTTGTACGACATTTTCTGACGGAATTTGATATTTCGCGGCATCGTTATCGCAACGGACGGCCTCTCAAATGCAGATTTGAGAAGTTTTTATTCGGTTGTACGACATTTTCTGACGGAATTTGATGTTTCGCGGCATCGTTATCGCAACGGACGGCCTCTCAAATGCAGATTTGAGAAGTTATTATTCGGTTGTACGACATTTTCTGACGGAATTTGATGTTTCGCGGCATCGTTATCGCAACGGACGGCCTCTCAAATGCAGATTTGAGAAGTTATTATTCGGTTATACGACATTTTCCCGCGGAATTTGAACTTTCACGGCATCATTATTGCCACGGACGGCCTCTCAGATGCAGTTTACGAAGTAATTATTCAAGATTATACGACATTTTCACGCGGAATTTGATATTTCGCGGCATCGCGGCTGCCAATTTAATTATTAAAAATAAATTTTCTGACGGAATTTGATTTTCGCGGCAGTACGGATGACACATTTTTTTCTTTTTAAACAGTTAGTGTACGGACGGCCTAACTGGAGCTAATTTGGTTATACTTGCTAACTTTTACCTATTGTACCGGACGGCCTCTCAGATGCAGTTTACGCCCGTGTATTAGCGGCAGTTTATACAATAACTGTCTATCTTTGTCGCACTCATAGTGTCTTAGGTGATCTGAGTAGGTGTTCCGATTTTAGAATTAGCATTTCAAACCCTTAGAATACGACACAGCCTAGTTATGCGATAATGAACTCTAGAGTACGTTACTTTAGAGCTCATTATCTCATAACATTACTGTAATAGTCTAGTATTCACCGCATTTGGTTAATCCCAGCCAATGGGTAATAACAATAGCTCAATTTTAGGGTTTTATTGGACCCATTATAACCGGCTGGGCGGCCGGCCGGCCGGCCGAAAGATCAACGAATACCGGCAATAAATCTTAGAATTTGTCCTGTAAATCCTTTTAAGAGGGTAATTATTTTGTTGGGGGAACATATTTTCGTTCTTCTTATGCGAGAAATCTTCTCACACGGGAAACATATTAAACGGGAAAAAATGCGTAATTTGTATGGGAATTTTTCGGGGATAATGAAACAGGCCTTCTTAGGCGGGAAAACATATTGAACGGGAACTTCATAAGCGGGTTCGACTGTATCTACCAACCTATGGGTAATGTCAGTGGAAACTTTTTACTATAATCTGTATTTTATTAAGCGACCAATCACCTTTAAATATATAAATTTTAATCAAATACCTGTACTGTTCTACAAATTCAGAAAGCCCATTATGATATTTACTCTCGAGAACCTTAAAATTGAACAATAAAAAACATTAATAATTTAAATAAATACCAACTATTAGTTTGTCTGAGTGTAAAACTGTATCATTCTCCGAACTTGAAATAATTGTGTTTTCTGAAGTGACCTGCCAGGTAAGTATGCTTCTATTTATTATCTCTGTACGTAATATAAATAAATATTAATATGCCATATATTATATGTATTTAGTAATAAGATGGAGCCTAGGAATTAAAATTTTGTACAGCGCTCTTGAGGTGATATTTCACAAAATCGGCGCTATAAAAATTATCCACACATTATTATCACTATCTAAACTTAGCATAACAGTGCACAATGTCAACCATTTGGATTATTAACACACTAATTATATACATTTTTATCATAGGCAAGCTCATTCCGAAACGATTTCACCATTTTATTTCCTGCCAAATATATATAATATGACACATAAGTAATCGCTTTCACTAATCTATAATTTACTAATATTTCTTATTTATGATTGATTATTTGTCACTACCCTTTTGTTATAATGGTTTATATAATACGGTACCATGTTAAAAATGTGCATATCTGGAAAGAATATATCAATATCATTACAGATAGGGATGCTTAGATGGTTTGGGCATGTAGAGCAAATAAACGAAGAAATGAGTGAAAAGAATATGTAATATATAACGCGAAAGTGAATGGAAGTAGAAGTCAGGGACGCCCGAGGAAGACACAGGACAATCAAGTGAATCAAATGCTTTCAGTTTATATATATACTTTCCTGAAGAAGGTTAAGTTTAACCGAAACCGGTCGAATGTTATATGTATATAAATAAAGTGACTTAAAACTAAAACATTTTTTATTTAAATTATAATGTCAAGCCACAAAGTGATTGCTTCCTTCGATAAATCAAATACTTGAATCGGGCCACCTGAAGAATCAGATTAACAGAAGGGTATGTATGAGACAATGTATGAATGTGAATGAAGCAAGGAGTGTGTGCCAAGACAGAGTTGTATGGCGGTCCGTCCTCTCTGCTTACCCCTGCAGAACCTTATTGACGACCTTCGTGGGTGAGCGGTTAAGATTCTCAACTACAGATTTGGAGGTCGCGGTAAATAAGTATCGCCCTAGTGAAAGACCACCATTCAGAATCGAAACATTGCTTGAAATGGCAATAGCGGTGTTTAATGACCAAATCTAACTTTCTTCTCCCTCATCTCCTTCCCTTCCATACTCCCTTCAGCCTCACATCATACCCCAATTGATTAAAAGAAATCTTGTCTTTATAAAGGCATCCCGCATACAATAACCAATGTAAAATGCCTTTGAGGTGATTGAATCACTAAACAGTGCTATACGAAATTAGCCAATAATACTCATTCAACAGAAAGAGTGGTGACAACGGAGTTATCAGCGGTATACTAATTGGTCAACTCTCAGCGTCATGACCATAACATAGTTTGATGTTTTTGAAATAATAAGATTGTTTACTGTTTGTGTTCCAGTCCTTACTGAGCGACCCGAACCCCAACTCTCCCGCCAACTCTATGGCCGCACAGCTGTACAAAGAGAACAGGCGCGAGTACGAGAAGCGAGTGAAGGCATGCGTAGAGCAATCTTTTATCGACTAGCGCCCTCCGGAAGCCCCGCTGCGTCCCGGCGCCCCACTGCCTGCCCCCGCGGAACATCACTCATGATATCAAGGGTCACTAATATTCTAGAAGATAATATCGCGTTACGTCTCATCATAAACCAGTCAATCACTAATGTTGGATCTCATCTACCGATTATAAAATACCGATTTTCATCAATCGCCACTGATGATGTTGAGAATCACTAATACTCTACGAGATAATAATATTGCTCATAAAACTCTGATTTTCATCAGCAAGTGCTGATGTCGAGAATCACTAAAATTCTACAAAATGTTGTATCTCATACATAAAATATAAATTTTCATCAGTTACTGATGTTGAGAATCACAAATGTTCTAGAAGATAATGATGCCTCCCATAATTCACCACTTTTCATCAGAACACTGATGATTTTAAGTCACTAATGTTCTAGAAAATAATAATAATCTGTCTTGTCTCATAAAACACCACTTTTCATCAGTCACAGACGATATTGCCATATGCCTTAATCTTGTTGATTTCTCAATGTGCACTTCAGAGCGATATTGTAGCTTGATTATAAAATATTCAATTATTTGTGTTTGTATCACTCTCGACGTGCGTAAAGTCACATAGTTTCACACGCAATCATGAAACTTAGTGATGTTTTATATGAAGAGGTTGAATATCTAATGTAATCAAAATGTATTGTGTGTCTTTTTTTCTCTAGATTTGGTGTATCACTTGGTCGGTTTGTTACTTTATTTATTTGTGTTTTATTTTTGATGATGAGTAAACTGATTTTTGATGACAATTTACTATGAGAGTTAGAGATTTGGGTTGAATTAATGATTATTATATTCTGTTGTAAATATTGAGAAAAAATTAAAGAGATCTCTGGCAATTGTAACTACAATTTATATGATATTTGAATTATTGTAATACACATCAACAACTACCTACGCAGATTCCTCAATGCAGATGCGCAAGTCTGAAAGTTGTCTTAATTTTACAAAGAATATATTTTTACATGTGCAACAGAATGTGTGAATGGTTTTTCTCTTTCTACTGCACCAGCTAGCTTCTAGTGATGGAACCAAGGACCGTCGTTGGGTTTACCGGGTAATGTAATCATTCTTAAAAGCAATAATTTTTATCCATAATAATAAAAATGTGTTCTTATTTGGAATCATATTGTTTGAGCAAACACTTCCCAGTTTCTTTTAGTATGTATTTTGCTCTTGCAATTTTTAGATTTTGTTTCCTGCCTTTTTTTCAATCTTTACATTTGATGAATTTCAAATAACTGTGCCAATTTTGTAAAAGTTTTCTTACTTAATTTTGAAGCATTGAAAATGTTCATTCAATCAGAACCAAAAAATAAGTCATAATATTTACTATGAGGAGATTCTTCTTTCATTTGTTTAGGTAGCTAGGCTTAGGTACACACAATTATTATAAATAATTTGTTTTGCATCATGCTGAAGCCGAAATTACTTGTTTAAAAAATCACATTAAATTAATAATCGTATTATATTGCTGTAGGATATTCCATTCTGTATCCACTGTAATTAATTCATAAAAAAAATTGTTGTACAATGCTGTGGCTTCTGACGCACGTACAAACTAGTGTCTGAAAGGAAAATCTATCAAAAGGAATTATTTGATGGAGTTTCCTACTAAAACTCACAATGTGTGAAAATGAAACCTTCCACCAACTTGGCAAGGCTGCACGAGTGGCTCAATAACCTAAACCAAAAGTATGAAAATGATGATCATTTCATACGCATTCAAACATATGCAATAAATATCTAGCATATTTTTATATGGTACCATATAAAAATCTTTTTTTAGTGATTTATCTTAAATTTGGATAGCAAGCTAGTTTATAACAAAAATGAATGGTAATACGTAAGGCTTTCATTTGTTGCATACTTGGGCTCCTGTACTGTTAGCATTGCTAAACATGCATATATTTTTATAGTTAATGTAGTTTTTATTTAAAGTCTGTAAAGCGGGCGGTGGGTGCACATTCTATATCTCCGTGTTCGGTGTGATCTACTGATATAGGGTACCGACAGGTATTCTCTAGCTGTTGGTTTATTGTGTACTTGGTTATGTCTCTCACTAAGAAATAAGTCTGCAAGTGATATAGATGAAAATCTACAATTGAAGTAATTTATCCCAATATATATTATTAAATGGTATGCTAAACATTGGATGCTTTTATTTATTTATCTACTTTCCTTAGTAGGCAACTCTCCAAGACAGAAAAGAATACATAGAGGAATCTAGGAACACATCCTCAACACTAAGAATGAGTATGCTCTTTGCTTTAACCTGATTTACGTGTTTGTTGCATAGGTGATCCATGAAGTTTTAACTATTATGCCGAAAAGCGCCACAGCGTTGCCACGCACTCATGTCAAAAGTGCTAACGACGCGCCAGCGCTTCACACCTTAATGTACATTTGGCTCGCGGTAATTACAGTTTTGTGTCTGGAGTTCGTGATTTTTTTCTTGGAATCCTGTTTTATTATTCATAAATTTTAATATACATATCTGGTTCTGTGTTAAAAATCTTCCTGAAATACCTTCAACATCATCAACACCGAGAATGAATTTTGGTTTTAAAAGATTACAAGAGCGTAATTTACTACGGTGCGCGGTGTGCAGCAATAAGGATGACAGCGCAGTTAAGAGAAACAATTTGATATGCCTACAGTGTAAAAAGGGAATGCATGGAGTTTGTGAGAAAACATTTGTGTCGAGCACAATTTTCTTTGATTTTCGTTTTTAATAAATCGTTTTGTTCTATTTTTATTATCATAATTTGAAGCTTGGCGAAAAGAATTTTGAAAATCGGATAATTTTTAATTAATTTATATTTTACAGCAGTGACATAAAAATGCAGAATTTTATTTGGCACTTTATAGTATATTCATGAAAATTTTATTGACACTAAAAAGGTTTCTTCTGATGTTAAAAGGCCAAATCTTTGGTCAAATTCTTTATTTAGTCACGCTAGCAACATTTTATGGTTTCAGCAAACTCTACAGTTGTAGCTGGTATTACCCTGCTTTAATTCCGCCAGTCAAACTCAAGATAACGTTTGACATGGTAATTTGAATTAGCCTCATCTGAGTATGGATGGTTTTTTTTAATTGAAGTTTGTTTTCAACATTATTTGAAATATCATATTGTTTGCTTATGAATTTGATGCTTTTTTTCAGCTCACTGATTTCAGAAGATTTCTAAACTTTTTTTTTATATTTAAGGTCTCATATCTAATCTTTTCAAACAACTGATGTTTAATATCTTCCATCTTTTTGTCCACATATTTTTATAATTTTTCCACAGTGCTCTTCACCAGAAGTTGGCGGTGGTGTCTCAGATGATTTAGATCCTGTTTACACTTTACTAGTAGAGGCCATTACCATTGGTTGTGGTTGAAAAAATAATGTTATAAAGAAAAAAAAACCCACCTCGAAGTGACTGGTAAACAATATGAATATTTAGCTATATATTGTAAAACACAGACGTCTTCACTTATCAACAGTATTGTTGCAACTATATGAGAAGATGCACTTGCTTATTTATTTATTAACTTAAAATAGTACAATGTGTAATGGCTACATTTGTTCAAATATATCAACAATAATTAAAACCAATTGTTTTTTGAAGGTTAAAAATTACAGTTCACATGTTTCCTCACTTCTATCTTAAATTTAATAGCATTTCTCTCTCATTTTACATTGGTTGTTAATTCTTGAAAGATCTTCGCCTTTCTATGTAGCAATGCATTCTTAAATTTTGATTTCATTTCATCTTATTGTATAATGATAATGTGTGCTGGTATTTATCAACTTTAAAAAATGATTGCTAAATTGAAAACTTTAAGCCCTTCAAAAACGTTCCACAAAATTTTTACAGGTTGCGAAATTCAAATCTGGGATTAGTACAATTATACACGAATTTCTTATTTTATGGCCTATACACGGACGGAAAAGCAAACAAGTAATTTTCGACTGAAGGAACTGATTTTTTTATTATTTTCTAGTTTCTTAAACATCATTAAGTGATTGAACATTTAAAGCTACTGACTTTATTTTTTGTTCCTTATACTAAAAGAATGGCGCATTGCGTTTTATTTTATTACCCCAAGTGGGTAATAAAATAAAACTAACCTAATTTTTGTCTTCACACGTATTTTGTAGGGAAAAAAATTACTTTAAATCCTACAGCTGGATGAATATTTGAAAGCGGATATTATATTTTTTGAGTAAATACTCACAAATAAATGTCAGTTTTTTTACTCTGTGCACACTAATCAAACACTGCAGGCGCTTGTCTGTCAGCTGGTCAAAGAAACTATTTAGGTAAAGTAGTTTTCTGTATAGTCTATGGTCCCAAAACATACATAAAACTATTTGGCTAAAAGGTTATAAATATGCTTCTTTTAAAGTTTTTTTGCTGTACAAGCAACAACATGTTTTTTTGTTTTCACTATTAGTTAATTGAGAGCAGTGAACTGTACATAAATGATGATAAATTTACAAAAAAAAACCAGTAAGGACTTATAAGTTTTACTTGGCGAGAATCTTAATAAAAAAATCTTCAAACATTATAAAATAGATGTTTACAGAAATCCGAACATAAACTATTCCGATAATTTTATTTCAAATCTACTTCTTGGACGGTGAAGTCTAAACTATAAACTATATATTTTAAGGTAAAATGCATACAAAAAATAGAACTAGTTCAAAATGGTACAGCCAAAATTAAATGACAATTGATCACTGCTAAATACTGTCAATTCTTCCCCATCTCCTTACCCCCTCCACTACCGTCAACCTCACAACATACCCCGATTAGGGAAACCATAGTATCACAGACACATATACCTCTTCACCTAAATGCCACAGAGAATTTGTGAATGTTTTTTTTTTCATCAAATACCTACCAAGCTTAATTCATTTTTTTAAATTTATTATTTTTTAATATATATATTATATCTTTCATATTTATTTACATTTTGATTCACTAATTGTTTTACGTTTTCGTTCCACCTTAAAATTTGACACGAGGGTAAGTAAAAATTGGCATTCACGTAAACCATTATCCATATGTCATCTCATAAGCAATAATTCTACAACCACCATTGTCTATGAAAATACTTTTTGGCATTATTCCATTGAATTTGTTTTTTTCGTCATTATATTTGGGTTCCACGGCTCTTTGACATTTTACTACAACAAGATTTTGAAAAAAAAAAATGGAAAAGGTTTTTGAATCTAGGGTCAAATTAAAGTTTGGCTTGCAAACAGGAGACGCAGAAATCTTTATTACCCATTAAGGTATATTTATTAGCACTCGGTTACCCCTAACATCTACTACCCCCTTTTTCTCGTTCCTCGGCAGATAAGACCAAAGCTTGTATTCAATCGAAACCCTTCTCCGATTTATGAAATATATCATTCAAACTGATTATACT
The DNA here is from genome assembly GCA_022651775.1 of Drusus annulatus. Classification (NCBI taxonomy): domain Eukaryota; kingdom Metazoa; phylum Arthropoda; class Insecta; order Trichoptera; family Limnephilidae; genus Drusus; species Drusus annulatus. Next base: position 643,769 of record JAGWCC010000023.1, read on the forward strand.
GTTCCAGTTCATGAATTGTTACCTAAGATAAACGGCAAAAAACCTTTTTCAGAAAAGTTTGCGTAAAAGTGTTTGATACAATACTGCAACCAAATTAGGGTAGGTACTTTCTAGATTTTTTCCCCTCGTATTTGAATGCTGGTTTAGTACAATATTCTATACCAACTACTCACAAAACGAACAAACTCGTTTTCTATGTCATAATATAAGCTCTATGGCTCAGAGCAATAATATACAAGAGAGAGCGCTGCTGTAGTCATATTTAATGATTTTTGCTGGACTCGGCTAGACCTGGGCATGGCTAGGACTAGAGCTAGGGTATTTACACATCCATTCATAGCACATGTCAACATAATGTTTTTTTTATTCGTATAACCACTTTTTCACAGTATTGTTATAAACAAAAATATAGCGTATAACCTAAAAAACCGTTGACTTATCGTCCATTTGTGTCGCATATCAAAACGTGTGGGCGGAGTCAACGGAGACGCGGGACACGAAGAACATCCTTACAATACTTTTAAGCGGTGTGATAATTTGGGAATTTTTGTTGTCTCTTTCCTTCTCATGGTGTACGACGTAAAAATCCGAAGAAAATGATTTATCCCGAATTTGTATAGGTTGGGTAAAAAGAATTAGCTCTCTCTCCATATATTGTTACTCCAAGCTCTATGGCAATGAGATCCGGAGAACAGAATGAAAAAAATCCCTAGTTTTTGTCTTCAAACTTGATAATTTTAACACAATTAGATGTTTTAAAACTGGAATGGGTACACAGGAGGTGAGTTTATAGAATCAAGTGGGTGGAAATGCTTGAAATTTTATTATTGAACTAAAGAAATCGAAAGTAGTGAAACAGGGGTGGTTATGGAAATATTTGAGTTGGTTGGAGTTTGAAGGTAAGTATCTTGTTGAACAGATTCATCTTGAGAAAATACTATGATTTGATCAATCCGACAGCAGAACGATAAAGGTTTTGGCCCTGTCCCCAGAGGTTGTGGATTCAACAACCCAGTAAAACCCATAGACATAAAATACAAGACACGTCATATTTATACAAATCGAATGATAAATGTGGCACGGTCATGATTTAAGTTTCAAAGCTCATAACGCTTATGAAAAGGATAGCAATACTAAACAGAATGTGTGTGTACGGATGAGATGTCTATATGAACGCCCCGCGTTACTGTTATAATCTCTCTTCCCCGACGAACTTACTGAGCGACTAGCCAAGTAGAGTACGAGGTACGGAAACGGTTGTCTTCCACACACCTATGTATATCTGCATTCGCTATCTCACATTATTTCGGTTGAAGAGCTCTCGTTTTCCCGTGACAGCTTGTCTGTCGAACGAATGTTTGTGTGATACTAAACGCAGTAAACATCAGGTATGTCTATCGGACTCGGTTTAGTACATTCACACGCGTTGTCTCAGTAACGTATCTACATTATTTAATTCATCTAAGGTAAAACCCAATACAAATATATTCTTCGTAAAAAGCATTTACTTTGTGGCTTGCCATATTTATAAATAAAACACATAAACTTTGTTTATAATTACTTTATTATTTAATATTACGTCAACCGGTTTCGGAAGTACCCTTCCATCATCAGGACAATATTAAAATGATTTTAATATTGTCCTGATGATGGAAAGGTGCTTCCGAAACCGGTCAACATAATATTGAATTATAAAAGTGGTTATAAACAAAGTTTATCTGTTTTATTTCAAATATAGTCAGCTTAAGAGAGTTTTCTCACACAAATTCAAGAATATTATAAAAATATACACCTATATTTAATTTTGTTTTTACACTCGAGATATGTTCCACTGAAAACCGTGTAAAAATACAGTACATTATGTATAGGTAAATGGGTTCCATTGTATAGCAATCACTCCAGGATGTCGAAAAATAAAACATACCAATTTTTCTATTTTTTATTCCTTTTCTAATATTAGGTATGCATGGGGGTGGTAAAAATTCAAGAACGAAAATCAGTCAGGCTTTGTTGACCGTGTTATATCAAAATCGTGTAAAAACAGAATTGACTTTAAATTCTGTTTGCGCATCTCATGGTGGAAGTTAATCTCGATATCACCCTTGGAAGAATTCAGAATCTGGATTTTGTATAATATAACATTTGCTACGTTTAGTAACCATATCTGAATAGACAGGTACTAATCAACCTTGATCATACCGTCTCACATGTTTCGCTGTAGGGGGTGCTATAGTCCCACTGGTTCCAGGCAGTTGGTACTGTTGTGTGGTTTCACATAGAATTAAATGAATTTATAAATAAAATAAAAAATAGCCTGCCTTGTACTGTTTGAGATGCCCCATTCGAGGCAGGTGATGATGACGGAGCAAGAACTTTTAGCTTTTCTTGAATTTGACAGTTTGTATGGCCGCGTGAAAAAATGCTTTCCAAGCGATTACGAAACGTAAGTAGCATCCATAGAAGTTTTCAAACGGAACCAGTGACCATTTAAATAAAGTCAATAATATTTTCTTTTCATCAATGCAATTTATTTTCACTTAAAATTAATATTCATAAAGAGGTCGCGTCTCAAAAAAGTTTTAAAACCGCTGACCTAGACAGGTCGAAAGAATTGTTACTCTAAGGAAAGACTCAGAGTAACTCTAAGTCGAAAGACCACCATGCACCGATTGAAAATAAAATGACTTTGGCTATATTCAGTTAGGGGTTTAAAACCTGGCGAGAGACGACCATTTGGAATGTGTACATGATTTATAATATTTAATAACCAGATCCGAATAGCCAGGTTCCTGCAGCGCTTTTTAATCTTCTCTCTCTCCCATCCCCTATTTAATTTTGCCTCATAATATAAGTATTTTCATAATTCCACAAGTTCCATGCAGTTAGAACATCTGTGTCACGTGAAAATTGCAACGTTAACATGGAGCTCTTGATGCAATATGACACATTTTAGCTTCTTGGTAATAATATCTAACGTATGTAGGTATGAATTATAGGTAGGTACCTAATCTTTGGAAATGTCTACGTAAATGTCTAGAAAAAATTCTCATACGATCAAATGATTTTTTCATTGCACAATAATTAATCAGTTATGAAAAATTTCATGAGATAAGAATTGTTTTATTTTCTTCGACAAGATATGAAACAACATTTTAAGTACCTTCCTGCATATTATGTTGAATTTTTCGCTTCATTATTTGAACAGCTGAATATAAATTGCTCTAATTAATAAAATGTTAACGAAGGGTTCTCTGCCTTTTCACATAGCTTGTCTTGCTGTCTCTTCTAATGGTTTCCAGACTTCTATTTCTAGTAAATAATGATTGATTAAAAAATCCCCTCTCAAAACACGTAAACGCGCGATGGATATTCAAAACGTATTTAATTGTACTGTGATTTTCTTATAACAAACCATTTAATATATCGACTGCGTTTAGGTTAAAGGCGTTATTCCACATTTTTTGCAAGCAAACTTAAGTCTTGTGGTTTGAACCATTGTCGCAAATCGATGATTAGCGCCATTATATATTTTTACCGTTACCACTTCAAATTATCAGCCTGTTTCAGCACTTGATCAAATTATGATCAGGTATCATGTGTCAAGCATAACAGCATGATTGTTATGTTATCACAAGGCCTAAATTTTCTTGCAAAAATGTGGAATAACGCCTTTCACCTAAACACAGTCGATATGCAGGTACCTACATTTTGTATAGCGAGAAAATAATATGAAAATAATTACGAAATTCTAACCTATGTAAAAATAGAAATAAAATTGCCTATCATTCGTCATAATAACGAATGACGCGTTCGTTAGGTACTACAACTACTCTCTACGAATTATTCATCCCTTTTGAAATTCGCCCCTGCTAGGTATCGAGTGGTGCCAACAGCCGTGATTGATTTTTTCAGGAAAGCGAATGATACATAGATGATACAACACACACGATGCTTACTATTTTACAAAGCGAATAACGTCCCCGTACCGTAATCAACACAAGCTTTCAATCGGATTACGTCTGTTCCAGCTGTCCGCGCCAGAGTTCAACATAGGGGATAGTAATGAAGGGTTGTTCTATGCGCCTTCATCTTGAAAGATAAGCGTCGATCAATATACAGCCGTACGAGTATAAACAAGCTTCCGTGGCGCGCGAAACAACTAAAGTGAACAGTCCCCGTAATTCTAAAAAAAACTTATCAAAGTTGAATACAAACCTTTGTAACTTTTACGTGAAAGTTCGTGCGTTAGTTCTACCCAAGTATGAGATAGAAAAAAAACCAGAGCTTTACCGGCAGGAAGCAAACCACAAAAAATAGACAGATTCAGTGTTGGAATACACGCGATGTGTTGCAGTGTTATATTTACATCGGCCTATGCGTTTCTACTTTCGTGCGTATTCCTGTGCTCTAGAAAATGTTTTGTTGACTGGAAATAATACCCATTTGCGTGTGTAGTGTGTAATAATTGAGACTTTTTATTATTTCTAGTGAATATTAACAAGTTTGTGCAAAATAATGGAAACAAGAAGTGTATACAGTTTCCATTTAAAATATCCGTTATAAGGTGAGTGTAAGTTTCAACAATGTAAATGGAAGATATAAATGTGTGTTGTTAAAGTTCACGGGTAGTTTTTGCGCGTATTTTAGTCATAGTTTTGAGTAAATTACAAATTCCATTTCATCGGATTCATGGTTACTAAACATTGTCATGATGTTAGGGTCGTGTACCTACTTCCAAGCTCCCCCATTCGCATCCCCTCCCTTGGCTTTACGCATGATCGAGGGAGCGTAATTTTGGGGTTAATAGTTGCTAGCTTTACACGTCCCAGGTATATTACATTTGTATACAATGTTTAGTCAGAATTTTACATGAATACAATCACATACAAATATTATTATGCTTACATTCAGCACCGTGGCGTCGAAATTGTCCTCTTTTATGAGACATCGGTGCTGTTGTTCTCTTCTGATTATTATTGAATAGCTAGTTTGAGTGTTACTCGAAATAAAAGGAACAAAACAAATAACATGTAACAAAATAAATTGCAGTGGTGATTCATAGTTTCGTACAAGTTAAAACACTGAAAGATGAATTGATTGAAGGAAGTACGTCATTTGAATAAACCGCGCAAATTTAAGTTTCGCGAAATAAAATGTTCGTAAACAAGTCTAGTGATCACCATTGTTTTGCCGCACAATTATTATTGGTTGTTCATGTTTATAGTTTATGTTGATTGGTGGGTAATCGTGTGAGGCCCGCTACCGGCCAGGTGTCGTTCACACCGTGGCCTTGTGCGTTTTAAGAATTAACGTCGCTTAGCTTTATATGAATTTGATCTTTTGATTCATAATTAAAAATGATGAAATAGTTAACTAATAATAAGTGAATGTCATTTTAATAAAATAATGTTTTAATACTTATTTAAGGAGTATAAGTTATGGAGCCAATAGGACTTGATTTTTGTTAGCTTGTTTATTATCGAAAATTGGTTCTGGTGAATAAGAATAAGTGATTCGGAAGTATGTAAAGGAGGCGATGGAATTACGTCGCAGTAATAATAATAATTAGTACACATTGCGTAAAGAGTCGCGTCTGAGTAGAGTAGCGAGTCAAGCAGTCGAGCAGTCGAGTGCGACTTGCGAGTACGAGTACGAGTACCTAGTACCTACACCTAGTGGCTGAGCGCGCGCTCGCCTCCTGTGACTGTACTGTGTACTGTACCGTGTGTCTGTGTGACTGACTGCGCTGTGCGCTCTAGTGGCTGGCTGGCTAGGTGGCTAGTGCTCTGGCGCTCTGTGCTCTGCGCTCTGTGCTCTGTGCTGCGTACCGTTCTGTGCTCCCGGGAGCATGCGTGCGAGTTTCACTACTTTCAATGGAAACACGGCAGAGTCGCGGGCCGATCATCACAAAATAAGATGGGGAGGTCAAGATTCCCTGGTAAACCTCATAAGTTCCACAATAGGAAACGAATTAGTGTTTTATTGGACACAGTTGTTGACGATAATGAGTTTACATCGGTTACCGGCGGCGGCAATGTGAGTGTTACATGTTTTAGCGAAACATTTGTTGGCGAATCGGTGGTCTCGCTGCTGGCTTCACTTGCAACGGTTTTCCTTTTACATTCATATTTGTTTATTTCCTTCGTTATTGTGTAAACTGTGATGAAATTTGATATTATCGATTATTTTGACGATAGCAATTTACATGTTAGGTGTAAACCATCAAAATATACTCAGATCGTTTATCCTTGAAAGTGACTGTTTGACGTTTGTTGCGCTTTTTGTCAACAAAGGACAAAGCATCTCAGATTCGACAAATTGCTCAAATATCATAATTTAGCGCAATATTTCGTATTGATGCACCCTTTTTAGCCATTCTTTAGTGTTTTCTCAGATAAAATTTGGTAAATGTGTTATATTAATCGTTATTTCTCCATTTTTAGGAGGAGGTCGAGAGACAGAATGAAGTGGCGGCAGAGGCTCCAAAACCGACGGTCAGCACTGAGCAGCAAGATTCCTCAGTGACAAAAGTCACCCCCACGCCTAACTCTGGACCATCTAGTGCTGTGAAAACGAGATCTCAACAGAAAATGCAGGTTGTCAAGAGTGAACCTGAGAAGATCAACCCCGCTCCCAAGAAGACGGTCACCTTCGGCAGCGTGGAGAGTTGTAGCGACTCCTCCAACCCCGTCAAGAAAGTGCCGTTGAAAACACACCAACCCTTAGTGTCCATCATCAAGAAGAAGTCCGCTTTCAAGTCAACCGAACATAATACGTTTCACAGTATCGTTAAGCCGGCAAAATTAACAGATCTCGGTTCTAAGTCGTGCATAGACTTTGTCGGCCTGAGATCACGGCATAACAAGAGTCCGCCAGTGAAGAAATCATCGTTGCGATTCTCCCAGTTGGGAGGTATTCGCAGTGTTTCTCCTCCACCAGGTGTGACCGGCCTGGCTATTGTCAGTGATAAGGACAGTAGTGCTCGCAAGTTCATCCTCCCCTCCCACAGTGCCCACTCTTCCCGCGTCATCAAACCCAACAAGAGGTTCATAGACAACGAAGATGGATCCATATCTCTCAACCTTGCATTGCAAATATCTGGAAAAGTTCTCAAAAAGCCTAAACTAATACTAAACACTTCGAATGACACTAGCAACCCGTGCTACGACGAAGCGTATGAAACTTGTGACAGTTCCGCCAACAGCAATGACAGTTCGGATTCTAAACATCTGGACTCCTTGTCTAGTGGTCTCTCTCAGTCCAAATCCTCGTACTTGGATAAAACCTTGGGCTTATTCGGGTCGGCGTCTGTCAAAAGCATCGCATCCACGTTTCAAGATACTTTTGTGAATGGATTGAAATCAGTTGGCATCAGTGACAAGCCGGTTGCGAATGAAGATAGTGAGGTGCCAGAGGCGGTGTCGGAAAGGGGGATAAAGTTGTCCAAAGAACAGTTATCAAAGGATGGCATATCCCGGAGGTTGGCTCAACTCTCTCGGAATATTTCCGAGACCCCGTGCACGTCTGATCAGAGCAGCAGCAGCTCCGAGTCTTCAGAGTCTGAGGGCAGCCTGGCCAGTTCGGACAGCGAGGAACTGAGTGAGGAGGAGGGGCAGAGGCCGGTGGAGAAAGGGCAGACTTCCTCACAACTCCTCAGTGGGAAAGTGATCCTCAGAGAAGCGCGCCTGCAGCTCAGTAGTACCACGGCGCCCACCAACAATTCCCTGGGATCTGAAGGACCTTTCTCTACTTTTGGAAGCAACCCTACCAATGCCAGTAAGTTTAGCTTCATTTTGTTTTTAATAATATTAAATTAATGATTTGTTTAGCACGGTTTTTGTAAAAATCACCTCAAGGAATTTCCTTCGCTCTGTGAGATTCTGAATCAAAATAACAAACTTGTTTTGTATCTTACGATATTCATTTGATACATCTAGTACATGATCTAAAATATTCTTTACATGTAAATTTGCGAATGAAGTCATAGTGAATTGCTACCTCGTGGTGGCAATAGTCCTACATCGCTAGAAATATAATAACATCTTTCAATTGTATGTATAATCTTATAATATGAATAGTATTACTGCAAATTTTCAATGTGCTTCAAATGCATGAAATCGTTGCCGGTGTTTTGTCTCTCCTAGAAAGTGGTATAATATGACTTATGTAGAGATGAATCTGCACTGACAATCCGATTACTGTATGCTGATTTCACTTATAAATTGTTTAATCGGCATTCCAACAAATTATGCTATAGCAAATATACAGTTTTAACCTCGAAGACGTATCAATGTATTAACCGTATGATATCGACATATGAATTTTGGTTTTGAATATGTGCTCGTAAGTAAATACTTTTTAAATCTGTGCAAATAATAAGACAGTAATTATACCGATGCGATGGACCCAATGTAACCCACCGCAATAATGATGATTAAGACTATACTTAATTCAATCCGTTATCGAAAAGATAATAAAAGTAACCTGATGATGTTTTCAGATGCCAATTCTCCCGGCACGGTGACATGCGGAGTGTGCGGGGCAGTTCGGTTCTACCGCTTTGTTCGGCAGGCACGCAAGTTCGGGATATACTCGTGCGAATCATGCAGGAAGTTCATCTCCAAAATGCTCAAGCGGCAGAACATGGCGCAGAATTCTCCGCTCCCCCAACTGGTGTGTCTCAAAGGGGAAGGTAAGAGTTCTTATCGATATTTTCTGTGAAATCTAATTTCCCTTAACCTTCGGAATGCCGGATTCCCGCGAGCTACAATTTCTGTCGTATGTCGGGCACAAAAGACGCCCCGTGAGCTTGCTGGCTGAAATTTCGTTACAACTCATTTGTGTTTTGCGAAATTACATTTATGTAAATTGTACCATCTTATCAGGTATGTATGTATTTATCAAAATTGTATTTGTATAATATAAGTGTTTTTCCCAGAATAGCTACTTATTTTCAGAGAATTCTTTTCTCCCACACGTTACTAAAAAATCCACACTTACAAGTTACTAAATTTTCGTCAGACTGAATAAATGTCTTTCCAAATAAAAATAAAATCATATCAGTTTTTCCTGTAAATACATACAGTAAAATCTTTTTTTTTGCTATGGTATGCTCCAATTTCAAGTATTTATTACTGTGCAAAACTTCTCTTCTGATTGTTTATTTTGTTAACAAGCAATTATAGTTAGTTTAAATATGCTATAGGTTTTGAAGTATAATAACCCATGAAAATTAATGCCGGATGCAGTTGCCATATTATGACAACTCAGACACACAATGGGTACAAATCTTGCGTACCAGATAGGCAACTCCGGCACACCAGAGGTTAAACTACTGATCATAGACTTCACAGACTTTAGGTCTGTCACATAACTCTAAATATGCCTCTACAGCTACAAGTTTCCAATTACAAATTATTATAAATTTTAATGTAAGGCTGATGTAAACGCAATGAGCAAGATTAAGAAAGGGAGGCTTAGACGGTTTGGACATGTAGAGGAATGAACAGACGAAGATGCACCAGGAGAATATATGAGGGGAATGGTAGAAGATGTCGAACACGACCAAGTGAGTCAAATACTTTTGTCAGGTCATGTCAAGAGTATGTATCAGGTAATGTATGAATGTGAATGAAGAAAGGAGCGTGTGCCAAGACAATTTTGTGGGGGTCCATCCTACCCCTGCGTAGTGACGGCGTGATGATTATAAATAAGAAAACATTCCCAAAATAACAGAATAGCCTTTAGAAATGCAAGCCACAGTTTTGCCAAGTGTCAAATAAAATATTTTTATTAATCGAATATTTAATAAATAACTTCTTTTTTTTCTGAATATACGATAATAAAAAATCTACAGCAGTGGAATAGGAAAAATTTTATTTTCTCTGGCTTGTGTCCAGATCCGTACAAAAACCAATTTCTCCACTGAACCGTGCCCCAAATATGTACTCCTCCAAGGTATTTAATATCAGTACATTTTGTTTTATTATGTTTCCAATCTATGGATGGGTCAATTTCATTTTTAGGGAATATGTTTGTAATTATAATTTAAGACTTGGAAATTATTAAATCATTCGTCTTATGAAAGAATATGAAGGGTCTCATTTTTTTTTTCTAATTTTAGGAAATTGCAGAGTTCCACCGATATTGCGTTCGCAGCATTGGAAGCTGCTGAGATGCGCCTACAAGGCCCGCTGCCATGCTTGCTGGCTCAAGATGTGCATTAAGGCTTTCCAGGTGCCCTCTGCACTTAAGGCCTCCCTCCAGGCTATGCTGCCCCCCTTCATGAGGCCTCCCTCATCTAAGGGAGCAACCCCTGTCCCCCCCTTGGTGCCTCCACCACCCTCTATCACCTCTTCAAGAACTTCCACACCCATCGTAGCAGCCCCCACTACAACAGCATTCCCAAAACTCCCTGTCATTACAGAAAATCAAGACGAAGAAACCCCTCCACCCCTTACTGTAAAAAAATCCACCTCACAGAAAAAGATACAAGAAGAGGAACAAAAGGTATTTATAGTTCACTTATTTATTTTATTGTTGTGCGAGATATTATGTATTTAAAATCTGAAAAAATTGTCATTCATTTTTAACGGTGTGACCGTTTCATACTTCGGAATACTAAAATACCTTTAGAAGCAATTGCTCAAAATGAGAAATACAGCACTATGTAGTAATATAATGGCATTTAACATTTCACAGTGCATATTATTGTATCATGAGAAATTATTTTATTATAAGCATACTAGAATAACAGTAACTGAGTTAAGCGTTAAGCAATAGGAATCCATTTTTGATATCTGTACTTATTTTTCTCAGGCAATTAAGACAGACGATGTACAAAAAGCAGAAAAACCGAAAACCAAAGATGAAGTGGAGACAGAGGACCCTGCAAGCGGCAGCAGAAAACGTCGACACAACCGGGTCAAAGTCAGAAAGAAAGACAAGGTCGGCTCCGATCACCAGCCAGACAAGAGACAGAAGATGGAGCTGAAGGGACCCAGAGTCAAGCACGTCTGCCGCAGCGCCTCTATTGTTCTCGGACAACCAATTGCAACATTCCCCCTCAACGGAGACAAGGAAACATCTGATCATTCGGACGATAACTCTGCCGCCGAGAGTGAGAAAGCAGAATCTAAAATCGAAACTAAAATCCCAGACATCTGTTCCGATTGCGATCCCATTGTCAAAATCACATTGGATCATACTATCGATCACAAAGTCTGCGAGGAGGTCCACACCAAGGATATCGTCAAAGATGAGGAATCTACTGACAGCTTTGATTCTATGATTTCAATGGATACCAATAAAGAAAATGATCTTGCTTTATGCAAGGTTAATTTCAATGCAAAGGAAGATGGTGAATCGAAAAGCAATGAAGATCAAACACTGGAAGTGATCCAAAGGAAACCAAAACAAGCCCTTGGAAACCTTACAAATGTATGTATAATTATCTATTTTGTGAAAATAAATTAATCGTTTTCATGTAAGTATCGACACTGATCTGTCCTCATTGTTTAGATACGAATCTCATCCAAGCTCCTGCGGCAGAAGTATAACCAGCAGCGTCAGGCGGAGAACATCAGCCTGGACTTCTGGGAGTCGTATGACCCTGACGAAGTTTGCAGTACCGGCTGGGGACTCATCAGCTCTACCAGCTTTAGCGTCAGCAGCGTGTGCTTCCTTTGCGGAAGTCGTGGGAATGAGAAGGTAACATTTATTTGAGCCGTTTTTGGTCATCAATGCATATTTCACCCATTTTATTCTTCAAAATTAAACACGCGAAAATCGAATAACTCCCAAAACTCTGAGTTTTGTTTTTATTTCTATTTTTGGGGAAAAATCTTAACACTAGTCTGATAATTATTATTTTTCAAGGTGATCCACTACCTGCCCGTGACTGGACTGCTTGTTAAATGTACTTGACCAAAATCTTGACTTATGTGTTTATTTTTCAAGGTGATCCACTGCCTATCGTGCTGTGAGCCCTACCACTGGTTCTGTGCGGACGGGGCGACAGGGCCCCCCGAAGCGGGTGGCTGGCAGTGCGGGCGCTGCGAGGGCTGTGCCGGCTGCGGGGGCCGGGGGGGCGCCTCCGGCTGCCGCTCCTGCCGTCGAAGGTTCCACGCCGCCTGTCTCACCCAGGGACACCAGACCAGGCCGGATTGGCCGCAGGTAATGCCTTCTTTTCACACTTCTGCATAGTTACTTGATACATTTACTTTTATTGTTCAAATCACTTTGAAAATAAGTTTTGTATTTAGACGATTTCTGTATTTAGTTTTTAAAGCCACCATAGATCAGAAGCCTTTTTTGCTCAAGCAAGAAGTGGCAAATGGTATTCTTGGCAAGTGTCAACACATTCTTTTTCATGTTAGTAATGTAAAACTTTAATAATCGTTAAAATATATTGTGAGAGGGTTGTAAGATTTCCATGGCTTAATAAGTAATATACATATTGATAGAAATGGAGCAAAAGTTATTGTTTCGATTGACTGATGCAATACTGAATCGTAAATTTTGACAGTAATCGTAAACAATCATAATGGCGCCTGCAAATTTAGGAGGAATGTTGCTAACCATGAAAAACAAAAATAATTGCTGTGTTCACATCAAATTGAACATTTCCAGATCTGCAATTCATGCTTCAAGTGCAAGAGCTGCGACAGCTTCAAAGTGACCAAGTTCCTGGGCAGCTTGCCGTTCTGCTCACCCTGTTTCCGTCTGCGCCAGAAAGGAAACTACTGCCCGCTCTGCCAGGGATGCTATCAGGATAATGATTTTGATAGCAAAGTAAGTGATTTCCAGTTGCTTTGATTAAAAAAACCTCAGACAGCCAAACAATATAATGATATTTCCGCAATTCCTCTTGGTATCCATCCATCTCCTTGCATTCACGCGGGACATAATCTCAGTAATAATATATTGATTGCATGCTTAATTTTAGATGATGGAGTGTGGCTGCTGTTCCCGCTGGGTGCATGCACGCTGCGAAGGACTGAGTGGAGAGGGCTACCAGCTCCTGTCCGCATTGCCTCCCTCTGTAGAGTACATCTGCCGCCAGTGCCTGCCCGAGCCGGCCCCCTGGAGGGCGGCGCTGCGCTCCTATCTGCGCGCACGCCTCACCACCCTGCTGAAGACCCTGGCCAAGAACAAAAATGCCTGCACTCTCCTCAAGCTCACCCCGCACAAGAACACACCCATCGCCAAGAAACCTTGCTTCTGTTCATCCCCTGTTGCCGTTCGGCGACTGCAGTTTGACGGAAAACCAGAACCCGCCCAATTACCAATAGAAGATAAGAAGCCACAAAACACTGTCACCACCAGGGATAACGCTCGATTGATCGAAGGTACAAACAGCAACTTTAGTGTACTTCCGTCATCCGGTGATCGACCGGAAACAGCTAAAGGCACCGTCCACAAACTGCAAGAATCGTTATTACAAAATAATGAAATATGCCTTTCCATCGGGTCATGCGAAACAAAGAAACGAGCCATTAACGAGGCTAAACACGTCGACCTGGAAACGGATTACGATGATGCTGTTAAAGACTCCTCTCAATCCAGCGAAGATGAGAGAGATAGTGAAATGGAGGATGACAGTGATTCCTACAGTCATACAGGATCCACGTCCGACATTACAATGAAGTGTTCTTCTGAATCCATCCAGAATAGCCGAAATAAAGTGGTGAATATGGAATGTGATGATGAAGCTAAGTGTGTGTGTTCTGGTACAGATTCTAATGACATATCTCCTTCATTGCTGAATATCAAAAGGAAAGTTAATTCCAATGAATATACATCCGTGAAAGACTTCAACAGAGATATGCTAGAAGCCATAACCAAGACGGTGTCGGTGGAAATAAAGCAAGTGTACAAAGATGTATTTACTGAATCTTTCCCGTGGTTTGACTGCGAATTGAACTGTTTAAACCCTAGTCTTGAGATTGAAGATGAGAATGACGATGTTGAATCATTAAAAGATGAAGATATTTCTGCATTTTCGGCAAAGAATGACAGCAAATTCTCAAACTCTTCCCAAGATCAGACAGTTCCTTCCCTGGAGAGCGACACTGGGACAACTTGTGACTACATGTATGATGATAGCAGCTTGCAGGAGGCCAGGATATGTGTGCTGTGTAAAAGTGTCGGTGAAGGAGACCCATCCATGGAAGGCAGGCTCCTATACTGCGGCCAAGGAGACTGGATCCACGCCAACTGCGCGCTGTGGTCTGCGGAAGTGTTTGAGGAGATTGACGGATCCCTGCAGAACATTCAAAGTGCCATATCGAGGGGACGAATGATCAAGTGCTCAAAGTGCTGCTGTAAAGGGGCCAGCGTGGGATGTTGCGCCAAGAATTGCAGTGAGACATATCATTTCACCTGTGCTCGTTTAATCGGTTGTGCATTCCTAGACGATAAAAGAGTGTTTTGCCCGCTTCACGTAGAAGACATAAAAAATAAGGCTTTACAAAAAGACAAAGATTTTGAGCTGTCTAGACCGGTGTGCGTAGAAATAGATAGAAAGAAAAAAGAAATATTGCGATGCGCAAAAAGTGCAATTCCTACCGGGGTCCTTGGTGGTGAAGTGTCTCGGTCGGATAATCCCATCCGTGTCCGACTTTGACGATGTTTTAATTCCTGCAGACTTTTTGTGCACTCGACTCTACTGGTCTTCTAAGCAGCCATGGAAAATAGTCAAGTATACCATCCGCACCAAACTGCTACTCACTGAGCCTTCTGCTGCCTTTGATTTAGGCGTCAACATCACCTTGGATCACTCCATGAATCCAAACACTGTAGATAGGATATTAGCTGAAATTGGCTCGTGGCACAAGTCGCTTGAAACTGAAAGACATTCCATTATGGTATCTAAAAAAGTCAAATCACCAATCAAATTTGGTACAGCCAGTGTATCATTGGAAGATTTTGCTGTGAAGCAAGTGATGGAGCACATGTTGGACATAGTCTGCAGGCAAGATACACAGGAAGATACTCCGGAAGAAGAGCCCCAGAATACTGCTGATCTTTTACCTCCTGAATTAAAGGATGCTATTTTCGAAGACCTAAATCATGACTTGTTGGATGGGATATCTATGCAAGACATATTTCCCAAGTTAATGTCTTATGAAGATCTAATTGCAATAGATTTGAAAAATGAGGGTCATTTCGGAACTGATATGGTAAAGGAAAGCAAGTCCTCAAGCAATACAGATGATTCTTCCAAGCAATCTGACGACATGCCTGCCCAGGATTTGAAATTAAAGAAAAGCTTCTATGTGTCTAATAGTAATGCTGCCGAACACTGGCTGGATGGAAAAACTGCCGCTCAAGATCTGCTGGAAGATTTACTCAGCCAAGGAGAGACCGGAAGGGAACTGAAAAGGAGCAAATCCGAGCTCTTCATTCAGGGAACAAATCTCAAAAGTCTCACGGGAAATCGGAGTCATCAACGATCTTGCAGCCTGACTTGGAGTTGCAAATTTGACGGAACCCTGACTTCTACTCTGAAAAGATGCAAAATTCCCAGAGCCGGCTTAATGCCACGCTCCGAATCTAATGGGAATGTGGTGATGGTGGTCGATGGGACGTCGGACCTCGTAGTGAGCTTAAGTCCCAAAGTTAAGATCGACGAATTGCCTTCGGAGCCGAGACCGTGGCAGTCCAAAGCGAGCAAAATGCAAATTGACGAGGCAGTCAGTAATATCCCAGGAAGAGAATTACCTGCCGACACATTGGATAATACTTCTAATTCTGAAACTGCCATTGAAAAAATGGATTCAAAATCAGAATTGACACACAGTGAACTAGACAAGTCCAGTGAATCTGAACAAGTAATTGACTTCTATACAAAAATACACTGCAGTCCAATTTCTCAACTAGGCGGTGCAGACGACTTTGGCTCAGACCGTAGTGACTGCAGTTCTCCTCCAATGAGTCCCAGAACTGTGGAAAATAGCGAGTTTTCACCAATTCTGCAATTGGATGGAGCCGATGATATCTCCAGCAGCAGCAGTGAAGGGGGCTCACCTCCCAGAGACCAAAACACCACAGTGTTCTTCAGACCCAACGAAACACAGATTGCCATGACTATCGCTGCCACAAACTCCAACAACATAATCAACACCAACGATTTAATAATGAGATCTCCGCTAGATGAAAATGTTCTGAGAATAGGTCAAGTTGAGCAGACAGTCAGATGCGACAGGTGCCATTGCACATACAGAAATAAAGACTCATTCAACCGTCACTTGCCCAACTGTGATATGATGTCCACAAGTGAAAGCGAAGGAGAAACCCCAAAGTCCCCCGAATCTAGGACATTGACAACTTTGCAGAATGCTTTCAATGGATCTTTTATTCAGCCTTCATTCATCAACCAACAAAACGTGATGTTTGAAAACTCTGAACAATTCAGCTGTCCGGCCCCGGGGCCTGTGGGCATTCGCAGGACTTCAGTGAACACGAGACAGATTACCATTAATGGAACCATTGTAGAAACACAATCTCCAGGACCACCCAGTCCAGCCCCTAATAAGAACAATATGTCTGATTTCAATATCCATACGCAAGATGTCTTGAGACCAATGAATATTAGATCTCCAAAAGTGTCCATGCCGCAAGGAATTTTACCCCAACCCCAAATCATGGTGTCTCATGTGCCGATAAGTCCATCGAAGAATCAATCCATGAACAACATGAAAGGAAACATTATCCATTCCCAAGGGAGTTATAATATCTGTGTGAAACCAAATTCAGGCCTGCAGGCTATCCACCCGTCCAATTCAGGTCTTACTCAAATATTACCAAACAATGGAAACATTCAAGCTGTCCTTTCGGGGAATCCCAACCAACTGTTGACGTTATCTGGCCCACAGCAAAATATCATATCAAATATGCACAATAAAGGACCTATTATGCAAACTTTCTCCAGTATTCCACACAGTCAAACTATATCTGTCCCTATAAATTCCATACATGGAATGAATTCATCCATAGGTAACAACATAAGCACCTTTGTGAGACCGGGAATATCTTTTCAAAATGCTCCTACCATTTTAATGCCATCCTCATGCAACTCAAGAATGTCGTCTCCGAATGTACAGCAGAAGAATACTATGATACTGCCGCAAGGCAATCAAAAATCTCCCAAGAAATCTCCACAAGTTCAACCTAAGCCAATATTCCAGGCAACTAGAGGAAGGGGCAGAACTGTTAATAAAGCGCCAACAATTAAGAGACAAACAAAAATGGATACTAAACCGATGACTAATATCGTATCAGGTGTTCCGCTAGGAGCGAATAATTCTGTCATTCAGTTTCAAAATAATGGACCGAATAATCAACCATCTATCATTGTACAACAAGTTGGAAACCAAAACATAATGTCTTATGTGGAGGCTCTTCAGCAACAGCAGCAAGGGCAGAACATGCAATACATCGCCACTATTGCCCCTCAAGGAGACTACAAGCCAACCACACAATACATCTCTCAGATGCCGCAGACATTCCAGATACAGCAGACTGAGTCCGGGGGCTTGGTGGCCGTGCCCAGCGGAGGCATTCCCGTGTTCCTTCAGGGAGGCGTCGGCATCCTGCCTCAGGGGTCCCTCCAACAAGGAGCAACGCTGTTACCACAGGGTACGATACAAACTCAAAACGGCACCACCATACTACCGCAGGGGACCATTCAGACCCAGAACGGAACAACCATATTACCACAAGGTACCACCATCCAAGGGCTGACCCAAGCCAATATGCAAAATCAAGGACCAACATTAGTCTCTGCCAATGGAATGCAATCTCAGGGAGGCACCATAGTTCCGCATAACAACATGAACAGCTCACAGAACCTTCAGTCTGCGTTGCAAGGTCAAGGAATCACCTTGAACTCTCAACAGCAGGGAACTATTCTGCCACAAGGGACAATACTACCTCAAGGCTTGCAGTTTTGTAATGATCAAGTTATACTGGGATCTACCCCGACACTAGAAATGGTGACAGACTCCTCTGGGTGCATGTACCTGACACAAGCGCAGCCAGTTTACTATGGATTGGAAACAATTGTGCAAAACACAGTCATGTCATCACAACAGTTTGTGTCCACAGCAATGCCAGGGGTTCTTGCACAGAATAGCAGTTTCTCGGCCACAACAACTCAAGTGTTTCAAGCCAGTAAGATTGAACCTATCGTTGAAATGCCTACCGGGTATGTGGTTGTCAACAATGTTCCCCAGGAAAATATAGTGGTTTCACAACCACAATCTATCCAAAATCATAAGAATATCAAAACTATTCATGGACCTAACATTACCATACAGCCTGCTTCAGACAAGATGAATGTAAACCAGAACAGACACGGAATTAAGACAATGCCTATACAATCCAATCAGCCCATATTTAGCTTAGGCCAACCTCAGCAAATGGGAAACACCTTGTCCATTCAAAGTATTCAGCCCCGAAACATTGCTGGAGGTAAACAGAACATCAGCATCCAGCCAATGCAGGCCAACGTCATCCAATCTGGTGGAATACATATCCCAGTGAATACTTCTCAAATGCAACAGGGCACTTTCTCTATTGCCAACATGCCGATTCACATAGGGCAACCGATTGTGGCCAATGCAAATGTGGCTGGAAATAATACATCCAAAGGCCAGTCTTCTAAGTCTAACATTCAAGATAACTCTGGGAACAGCTATGATACATCCCACCAGCAACTCCTGAGGCCAAATATTCCTCAACATGTATGGAGATCTACCCAAAATGCCGTGCAAACATCTTCTTCAGAAACTAACTCTAAAGGACATCAGTTGGTAACCAGTTCAGAAGCTCAGATTCACACCACTCAAAAGATTATTTCCAGTAATATCAATAATGGCAATCAGATCGTCCATACACCAAACAGCTCCAACCTTATTTTGAGTACCTCTGTCAATAATTCCAGAAGTTATACAGCTCAGTTCAGTCAACCTGTGTTTAGTGAAGCTACCATGCAGTCTAAGATGCATCAAGCAGCTATGGAAGGCAATAATGCCAACACACATCATTCATTGCCCAGCACTTTCAGCGGCTCTGTGTCACACAATAATACATTTGTATCGGTGGCATCCTCACTACCTCAGAACACTTCCTACATGATAAGTGGACCGATGAATCAACAAATGCATTCAGCTGCGGTGGCCACTTCACCAAGGATAAAGGAAATGGATAATTCTAGCAATACGCAAAACATGATTCACATAAGCAATGAACAGATGCATCACTCGAGCAATAATGAGACCAGTCAAACGAGCAAACAAGGCAACAGCAGCTTGTGCGGGACACATAGAAATAACTCCACAAACATCTCCGATAGTGGCAACAACTCTAATAATGGAAATGTTGTCCATCTGCCTAACAATATGATGAATCTAACATTACAAGGAGAAAAATTGTACCAAATCTCCGCATCAAACAATAATTCTGGAACTTCGCTACTGAACAACCCACCATCTATGAATAATATCCATGGACAAATTGGTTGCAATATACAAATGCATGTCAATAATATGAACCGTCCGCAAAACAGTAATATCAACAGTAACCATGGCCAGTTAATAAATACTTCAAATAATCATATTCATGTAGCAAATGGAAATTCCAATCAAATGCACTGCGTAAATAACACTAACATGAACAACTGCGGTCAACACCCGTCCTTGGGAAATAACAATAATAATAACCAACAGCAGATGATCAACAATATCTGTGCCAGCCAATCTCAAATGGTGAATTCAAATAACATGGCCAGCAACCAGCAGTCAATATTACAACAGGGCAACATGCCCGGTAATCAGCACATCATACACACTCATAATCAGAACAATTTACCTGGAAATCAGCAGCAAATGATGAGCCAGAACATGTCTGGGAATCAACACCACATCATCAACCATGCCAACATGTCTGGGAACCAATCACAGATGATTCATCAAAACAACATCTCTGCTAATCAGTCACAAATGTCTAATCACAACAACCCTCCTGGGAACCAGCAACTGCTAATCAACCAGGGTAATATAGCCAATACCCACCAACAGATGATCCATCAAAACATTGGAAATCAGCAAATCAACCAAATAATGAACCAGTCTGGGAATCAACATCAGATCATGAACCAATCTGGAAACCAGCAAATCAATCACATAGCTGTCAATCAACAGCAAATGCTTAGCCAATCTGGTAATCAACATCAAATCATGAACCAAAATAATGGTTCAGTCAATCAACAAATGATTAGTCAAAGCAATGGCCAGCACCACATTATGAGCCAAAATAATCAAAGCCAAATCATTGGATCTGGTAATGGACATCAGATCATCAACCAAAACCAGATGCCCAGCCCGAGCAACAACCATCAGCTGGGCAATAACAACATAAATAATCATCATCACAACATGACCAATAATCAAATGCAGAATCATTGCAGCTCAGTTGGACAAATGCAAATCACAAACAACTCGTCTAATAGCACCATGCAGTTATTCAACAATCAAATGCACATCTCTAACAATAATGCCAATAATAATAGTCATATGAACATTTGTAACAATAACAGGCAGCTAGTAAGTGGAGCCAATAACAACAGTCATGTTCAAGTAATTGATCATGCAAATGCTCTGAGTAGCGCAGATAATCATATGCAAATGGTCGGCAACTCCAGTGAGAGAAATCAAATACATCTGAACAACCTCTCTTCTTCCAATCAGATTAATATGCACGGGACTCAAATTCAATTGAACAATCAAATGCAATTGAATAACAATCAAATTCAAATGTCCAATAGTCAATTGCAGATGGCTAGTAACTCTAA
The DNA here is from genome assembly GCA_022651775.1 of Drusus annulatus. Lineage (NCBI taxonomy): Eukaryota > Metazoa > Arthropoda > Insecta > Trichoptera > Limnephilidae > Drusus > Drusus annulatus. Next base: position 664,623 of record JAGWCC010000023.1, read on the forward strand.
AAATCAACACCCGCCGGGAAGTGAACGGTGCGAAATCTCTGTATCTAACAGTAGCAGTAATCCTCAATATCAGTTGGCACCCAACCAAATGAATGATCAAATGTTTGTTTTGAACAGTGGCGCAAACAATCAAGATAACAGTGCTGGCGCTTTTAACCAAATTCATTTAAATAATTCTATTCACAATCAAAACCAGCCCCCGCAGATGATGCATCATAATTCCCAAATGCAGAGCAACAGCGCTAACCCTCAGGGAGGAAAAGCCTCGCTTCAAAACCACGAAATGTTCAACAACACCAAAACTATAACCCTAGAAGGTGTTGGCAATTCTATGACTATAATATCTACTGAAGATGAAACTCCTAAAGTACCAGCTCAGATTCCATCCAACAAACTGAATAACCCTGTTCTATCCATCTCTAACACCCCCATGGGATACATTCAGATGAACGCCAATAATAAGCAGATAATCAACTTCCCAGAGAGAAGTCAGGTTTCCCATTTACCAAATTCTGGGACAATGAATGCTCAAATTTCAAATACAAATCACAACAGACCCGTCATAACAGTAGGCCAAGTAGACTTGATGCCCCAAACTGTAAATCTGGATACTTCAGACATGCAATCGACCAGTATAAGTAATGAAACGCAATCACCGGGCATGCCACTAATTAACATAAGCAATGGCGCATTGACAATACCTCCACTTTCCAATTCAATAAATAAACATATTAATCTGCCGCAGCACAACATCGGAAATAATTGTATTAACCAAACAGTGACTAATCCTGCGAGTCATCAAAGCAATATGCTCACTCAAATGCCCATTTTACAAAGCGGTCATAATCTGCAAGTGCACAGCGGCAATGTCAACAATCCTATTAACTTGCCTGCTCAAAATATAAACACCACTATAAACTTGCCTACCCAAAGCAGCTCAAGTATAAATCTGCCTAAAGCGCCTCCACATCAAAGTGGCATTCCGACTAATGTTGTGAATCCGATTCCACAATCCATGAGACCTATGAACAGGGTACTGCCCATCCACAGGGACGCTCAGGCTGCCAAGGTGACGGGTAGACCTAAAACCAAGGTAGAGCCTACTCCCAAACCACCGGCGCCACGCAGTATTGACATGCCAGACTTGAACGCGAAAGAGGAAGAGATGGTAATAGATCACGATCTCAACAAAGCCATCAGTGAATCTAAAACTTTGATGGAGATAGAAGAGCGAAAGAAGTCCCAACTCGCCAGTTCACAAGTTTCTTCAGTTGCATCTGAAACTCCCATTATTGCAACGGTAAAAACAGATGTCAAACCGAGCAACTCTGAAAGTGTGAGCGCTAGCTTTAAAATTCTCATCCAGAAAAAATCATCTTCAGGAAACGTTTACAAGATATCAACCAAGAGCATCAAAGACAAAGAAAATTTGGACACTGAAACAACAAAACCTCTGACACCAAAAATTGACCTGGCCAAAATGTCGAGGGAGACATTGAAGCTACAGAATATACCATCAGTTGGCAGAAAAGTGCATGTGAGAGGTAAAGCTGGACTGGAGAATAGATCTAGCATCAAGATGTCCAAGCAGCAACCTTCCGGAGGGAGGGTTCCCAGGGACGATGGACCGAAAATGATTTATGAAATCAGTTCAGAAGATGGTTTTACGTACTCCTCCACATCCCTGTCTGACCTGTGGGCCAAGGTCCTGGAGGCGGTGCAGAGTGCTAGGAAGCTGCATGGCCTGAGCCCCATCCAGTACAGCCCCGCACACCCAACCATCAATATGGCAGAAGCCCAGATTCTAGGACTCCACAATAATGCACTTAAATACTTGATTGAGCAATTACCTGGGGTAAGTTTTACATGAAACATTTTCTTTAAAACTTATGCATACATAATACACCATGCGCCAAAAATAGCAGTTCAGACTGACCGATATTTCTCTATTTTATCTTTCACACTCTTTTCTGAACACAATTTTCGCAAATAATTCCTTTGTAAAGATTACACTAATTCACTTGCATGACCAAAGTGCACCCTTTTTTCAAACATTGTCAATGCAGGAAGCTTCAGTGTAAGCCATCACACACTGTGCTGTATCATTGAGAAAGTGCTCTGTACGCAACACTTTTTCGAAGATTTAATTTAAAATATTGCTACATATATGAATATGACTATCAAAAATAACCTATGTTGTAGAGTATGATTAATTCTAGATAAATACTGTTTCTGTCATAGTCTAATCTCTAAGCCGGGCGTCTTATCTAATCGCAATGCACTAGTTACAACATTTTTCAAGTGTTTACAGAAAAGGGACTAATTGTAAGGCAAGGAATAATTACGATTTTAGTAAACAATATGTTTTTGATAAAATCTTGAAAATGTCGCTTGCATGACGAAATTATAAATAAGTCTCACTAATATTGACCGAAGATTTCTGACCGTACTGATTGGGAAACATATGTATTAAGTTTTCAAGCTTAAGAAATAAGGTTTTCCGGTTGCTTGTAAACAGATATTTTAAATAAAGAAAATAACCTAATTTGAAACTTTCATATCTATTATGTAAATATCTTCATATTGGTGTGAGTTAGAGATGCCATATTCTTACACATACATATTTGGGTTTTCCTTAGTAGAGTAGGTTAGTTCATAACTCATTTTCACCAAAAGTGGAGATATGATATATTGGTTTTAAGTCATCAATATAACATAGTCCCGTATTTTTTAAGTTAAACGTAATTATTATCACTAATTAATATTATTAACTTTCATTACTTCCCCAGGCCAGCAGATGTGCAAAATACCGCGCCAAGCAAGGCTGCAAGCTTCAGCCCGCCTGGGAGCCCGAGGGGGAGAGCCTACGGGAGAGCGTCTGGGGCTGCGCAAGGGCAGGGCCCGCCCCCCGTTTCGCCCCCTGCACCGACACCTTTAGCTGGCTGGCATCCGCACACAGGGAGCCGCCCCTGCCACTGATAGATACCGACGGAGTGGTTTCGAGGTGGGTGGATTTTTTGATTTATCGCTGGCAATATTTCTTAATGAGATTACATTTAAATGAAAAAACTTATTATGATTTAGTCTATCATTTCACAATAGAGTGCTGATATGAACCCCGATGTATAATGTAGAAATGAGATCTCTGAGGTGTATGTATAGTAAAACCATGTATGACCGTGCTATAAATGTGGAGAGCCGGAAAGAATGCAAGACAGATGTAAGCATAATGAACAAGGTTAAGAAAGGGATACTTTATGGTTTAACATGTGGAGCAGATGAACAGAGAAAGGACCACCAGGAAAATATATAGCGAAAGGGAAATGTAGAAGAAGTCGGAGACGCCCGAGGAAGACATTGCACAACCAAGTGAATCAATTATTATTATGTTCATAATATTCATATATATCCTCCACTTTGGTTTTTTTAATATTTAATTATTTTTTTTACTCTTATGTTTCAGGCGTTTAACAAGCACAACATTACCAATGGCGATGCGCTTCCGACACCTGAAGGAGACTTCAAAGCAAGCCGTGGGAGTTTACCGGTCACACATACATGGGAGAGGATTATTCTGCAGAAGAGATATTGAAGCCGGTATGTAAATTTATTTTTTCTGCAAAAGCCTTATTTTACAGATCAATATATTCGTATGTAATATCATAATGTATTTTTTGCTTTGCTAATTCAATTTTGCAAAAATAATTAGTGTTAAGTGGAACAGTTCAGTTTTTGTTTGTTCGCCACATGTCTATGTACTTCCCTCGGACCGATATATCGGCTTATATAGAATCGCCAAAAATGCCATGCCTTTCAAAATGTCTATATATGTATTACCAAACTTGATTTAGCCTACCAGTTCACAATGGAGTGCTGATACCAACCCCGATGTATAATGTAGAAAAGAGATCACTTAGGTGTATGTGTGGTAAAACTATGTGTGACCGTGCTACAAATGTGGAGATTTGAAAAGAATGCAAGACTGATGTAATAATTAAAACAGGGAAGTTTTATTTAAATTAAAACAGAATAACTTTGTATACATCACTTTATTAATATACAATATTACAACATGTTTTGTGAGCGATGCTCACATCTTCAGGTATTAATGTATACTGAAGTTAACAGTTAAACTATAGAACAGTTAGATTTAAGTGGGGGGAGGGTAGGGGAAAAAACAGTAATTAAGAAATTACAATCGTTAAAGGAAGGTGACAAAGGTATAATTAGGGAATTACCATGTTGTTGGAATGGTCACTAGAGTAGGAAGGTCTGTTAAGTGGGAAAATATTTAATATAGGGTTACCAAAAAAGGTTTTTTGTTTGTTGATTATATCCAACTTTAAATTATCGCTTTTTCTAATTTCTAATATTTCTAGATTATTAATTTGTGTTGCTTTGTATCCCGTATGAAGTATTTTTAATCCTGTTTCTATATCAAAAGTATGATCATTTTCTATTAAATGATCCGCAAATTCCGATTCACTATTATTTTTTAATGCCCTAATATGTTGGGGAGTAGTACGAGTATATAGGTAGAACCACCAGAAGCTTTGACATTAGAACTAAAGAACATATTAGGGCATTAAAAAATAATAGTGAATCGGAATTTGCGGATCATTTAATAGAAAATGATCATACTTTTTGATATAGAAACAGGATTAAAAATACTTCATACGGGGATACAAAGCAACACAAATTAATAATCTAGAAAATATTAGAAATAAACTGAAAAAATCGATAATTTAATATTGTCAAAAAAACTTTGAAAACAAAAAAAACTTTTTAAATATATTAAATATTTTCCCACTTAACAGACCTTCCTACTCTAGTGACCATTCCAACAACATGGTAATTCCCTAATTATACCTTTGTCACCTTCCTTTAACGATTGTAATTTCTTAATTACTGTTTTTTCCCCTACCCTCCCCCACTTGTAACTGTTCTATAGTTTAACTGTTAACTTCAGTATACATTAATACCTGAAGATGTGAGCATCACGAGCAATAATATTGTATATTAATAAAGTGATGTATACAAAGTTATTCTGTTTTAATTTAAAAACATAATGACATCACAAAGTGAAAACCTTTCAGAAGAAGAATTCTTCTTCGAAAAAAAAAAAGAAAGAAGTTTTATTCTTTGGGGAATCGCTTAACCATTCTATTGATTACTAAATTCTTTCCGCTGTAGCTCCGCAATTCAAATTTCAATTTAGGATTCATAATATAGTACATAAGAATATTTTTATCAATTTATTAAATAATGATTACTTCAAACCAGCAAAATTTCCAGGGTCATAGATTGTGCCTTGCTAATATGTTATTTTGTATTCCAGGTGAGATGGTCATAGAGTACGCAGGTGAAGTGATACGCGCGGCGTTAGCCGACCAGCGCGAACGCAAGTACGAAGCCATGCGCGGCGCGGCGTAAACGGCTGTTACATGTTCGGCGTGGACGACCACCTCGTGGTGGACGCCACCATGAAGGGAAACGCCGCAAGATTCATCAATCACTCCTGTGACGTGAGTTTATACGTTTTGATTATTATTTGATTATTGACCTAAACCCACTGAATTTTATGATGGTGATGTAGACAATAGGAAGGTACCAACAACATAAGGCGCATCTGAGCACACCACATATTGACACGACTTCATCATTCTTATTAATTGAAATCCTACTTACTTTTTTTGGAATTTTGTCTTCTTTAGCAGCACACTTATTCAAACCCCTTGGAGAGCAGCTCCAGCTTGGACAATCCTATATGTTCACAGTTGAAGTGAAGCTTTATTGGGACATGAATCCAACAACTTCATTAGGCACTAGAACTTTAGTTTTTCCTCTTAGCTATCTCCCCGACGTTGAGATATTTGCACATTAAAATTGTACTCTCGCCATTAACACAAATAGTTGAGTACATAACCTGTAGAAAAAACTGTATTTAGATCGGTTTTTTCTTTATACAATTTCACAAACGGTCTAGAGTCGAATTTGTAGTGTTACATGTTTATAGCACACGGTTCTTTTACTTTAAATAATTTTAAGTATCACATTTTATTTATCCCTCCTGTTTATTCTCCTTACATTCCACTTATTTATTGAATCTCAGCGCAAGCAACCAATCTCCATTCCCACTGTTTCCCTCCAAACTGTATTTTCCCCCCAATAATTTTCCAGTCAAAACCATCTCCATTTAAAAATAGAACACATTCAAATATGATGTAAAATATTACAAGAAAGTTCCTACCCCAATCGCTTTTTTTTTTTTCTTCTTCTTTTTACTATATATAAAGAAAGACAGACATTATTGGGTCGCGAATAACCTGACAATATTTGAATTCCTCCTAATTCCATCATTATAAGCAGAAAACGAAGACTCTACTACTAACCGGTCTTTGTAACATAAATAATTGTAATTCCATGATAATAATGTATTTTTACTTTCCAGCCCAATTGCTATTCCCGAGTGGTTGACATCCTGGGACACAAGCACATTCTGATATTCGCATTACGTCGCATCAGCCAAGGAGAGGAGCTGACCTACGATTACAAATTCCCCTTTGAAGATGTTAAGATACCGTGTTCGTGCGGTGCTAAGAAATGTAGAAAATATCTAAACTAGATTTGCCCTGATACTATATCACTTTATGTTGATTGCAGCTTCTTCACAACAACTTTGTATAGTTTGTCTATCTTCGATAAGACAATTTTTAAACTGAATTTTATTCACATACTGTTTAAAAATGAAATACCTGAGGTCTCTAATGATATATTTGTAAATTAATTCTAAGTTTGATATTTCAATAGGTAAATGTTTTAATTTTAATTGACTAATGTTTATGTCAACATTTCGTATGTAAATATATTATTCTAAAGATTAAATCAAAATCATCTATTGACAAAACGAATCGACAAAACTTTGGTATAAAAAAATAATAATTGTTTTTAATGAATTATAGTATTATTACAAAGTAGATTGTTTGTATATATCGTATACACATTGAATTGTACATATTATTATTAATGTTTGCAACATTCTAAATTGCTTAAGAACAAAGTCATTTTCTGCGGATGTTTTTATTAATTAGTTCTTTAGTCATTTTATATTTTGTGTTTCTGTGACTCAATTTGTGGATCAATATGTTTAGTTGAATCTCAAAATAGGACAAGAATTTATTGCATGCATAATAAATACTTTTGATGTTTTGTTTCATAAATTATCTAGCTTAAGAATTAATTATAGTGTAATATGCATTAATAAAATAAAACACAGTAATTTATAAAGCAAAAATATTATTTTGTAATCCACACATTAAATTATTAACGGCGTTGTGATTTAAAGAGGTGAATTTAAAGCAATTTTTTTTTTACCTATTGTAAAAGCTATAACATGTGCAGTTATTAATAAAATTGTACATTTCATGTAAAAAATCATATTTGATATATTTTTAGCAATTTTTTTTGGTTGACTTTGTATTTTTATTTGTGTTTATTTATTTAACTTTTTTAAGTGAAAATCAGCCTACATTATTTAATAAAACACCTGGAATACATATGCGGATCGCCGTATAGTAAAATATGATAGTCATTTTTAGTGATTTTGATGAATTTTAAGTACCTTCTCTTTTTTCATACAATGATTTATTTAATACATAATTCCCCCATTTATTTTAGTTTAGTTTTTTATTATGTGTTGTGAGTGCTTTGTATCTTATTTATAATTTCTGTCTAACTCTTCATTTTATCAGATTTTCACGGCGGTTCAGTTTCTAGTTTTATTTTCCGGATTGTGATGTCGTATTGTATCTCTGGCTTTGGACGGAAGATAGCCGAAATCAAATACCATTTCAATTTTAGGAAAGTCATTGTGTAAATCATCTTAATTTGCTGTTGCCCGTGCTAGTCATGGGATTGACAATGATATTATTAAAATTTGACAATTTGTGTTTTTATCGCATTCATTATTTAGAAATAGGTTTTATTTATTTTGAGAATATTGTGCTTATAAAGCAAATTTTATAATTATCTGGAGATTGTGAGTCACCTGAAAAGTGTGGACAATTTTATGTAAAATTATTTTTGGAAAAGTTACAAACCAATATATTGAATAACAATACTACAGTAATATTGACCTTAGGTAAGAAATTATGTTCAAAATTCATTCCAACTCTTTTACAAGATTACGTGAAATTTTTACCAAAATAATTTCTGATTCTCTGGTTTGTTTCTTTTTCATAATATTTTTCTTGTGTTTGCAGAATTTCTGTTTTAGAAATATTTTCTCTAGGCTCTCCATTTAAAAGTTTACCTCGTCTGTGTTGCTTTCTAATTTAACATTTCCTTTTCAGTCAACCATTCAAAACTCCATGCTAAAACAGTAAATTAAATAATGTTGTGATTTCAACAGATGGTTTCCTGGGTCTCGACATTTTCATCACAAATCAAATAACATTTCTGAAACTGAAAAATGTTTTGAACAGAATGATATGGCATTTTTAAATGGATAGCTATTAGCTGTGTTTTGCAATAAATTTATTTTTATTCATGTAATATTCTCATCTGACTATTTTGATAAATAACTTTTGTTCTTTATTATCTAATCACGATTTAATCATTACATATTTACTCTTTATCTAACATTATTCACATATTTTATCTTATGTGGAGTTGTTACCACTTCTCTATGCAAATAATTGCACATTATAATCCAGAGTTCCAGATACTCTCAGTATCGCCCTTTTAAAAGACCACCATTCAAGATCTAAAATATGTTTAATGACCAATCTGAATAGCCAGGTACTTCCCCGCCTTCCTCTTCCCCATCTCCTTCCTGTGCTTATTCTCTTCAGCCTTATAACAAACCCCAATTTGGGATGCCATAGGCTGGCTCCAGACAGTTGGGACTTTTTGCGGTATTCACTTTGAAAAAAAAAGAATGAGTTATTTATTTAACTAATTAATACAAGCAATATCGTTTGTTATTTGCATAATCTAGAATTGATTTTATAATACTTGTTATTCATGGAAGTATTATTTTTGCATTTAGGACCAAAGCTTATTTGATATTTTACGATTATTAATTTGCCACTTAAAACTAAATTTAAACTTTTCATCTTTTATTAATTACTTTTGGTGTCATGAATTGAAATATGAAATATTGACGATAATAATAGCGCTTGCCTAAGTCTTTGGTTTTTAATATATTTATGTGAATTGTACTGTTACGCTGTACAAGTATGGATTATTATTATGACGAAAGTGTAATGTGGGCTTTACATTTCCTTTTCTTGTCTAGGTTCGCTCTGTAGATCTGATAGGCTTTAAATGGTAACTTTAATTATCTATACCTACTGTGTTTTAAATCGAAACATATGGTACAATTATTAAGGGAAATATTGTAAAATCTTGCCATGTTGAGATGGAGGGGGGGGGGTTGCATTAAATGCCGAGAAGAAGGAATGGGAGTTTCAAGAGTATGTACTCCAAGATGGTGTTATTGGCCTAGCATTAAATTATTGTGATACTATTTAGGTTCTATTAAAGAAAGAAAAGCAAGGCTCTATTGTACATAATTATTGTGGTTAAGTGCATAAACTTAAGTTTTAAATGTTAATGTAAAATGAATTGTGTAATCATTTGAAAATGATAAACCAGTGCGATAACGAAATTATATTAAATTTAGTTAATATATACATTTATTATAGACACAATATTTCCCAGTTACGATAACACAAAATAGCAATCGAGGTATTTTAAAGCAAAATAATTTATGTATTTGGTACATTTTTAAATGAATACAATATGAATTGTGATTACATTTTATGTAGAGATACATTATAATAAAATGTTAAATATATATTTTCTGTTCCAAATTATTACACCTTCCTTTCATATTCTAATGCCTGCCCCACACTCTCAGTGTGACGTCTCCGAGTGTGTAGAGCAGGCATTATAGTGTGCATATCTTGTCCCCACTGAACAGATAAAACGATAGAACTGTCTTCTGGGAATGTCCGTGGTAAGGTCAATTTTATCTTACTTTGCGTGAAATTCCTTCAATCAGATAATCAATTTCATTGGTTCTCTGGAACCTAGGAGCCGAAAGGTCTTATGTAAATTGGCAACATCGGTTTTCATCACGTTTCTCGGGATTATCTGTTCAGTGCTTGTTATGATCGTGTGGAATCGTAAATACAAAGTTTATGCAGCAAAGTCATTATCTATGAACACAATCTTCTACGAAAAAGGACAGATGTGTGGCAGAACTTGCCTACAGCTTGACATTTTCATCTTTGCAGGAGGTTAAAAGAGAAACAGACAAATCACTTGATTTTTTGCATCCAAAATAATATCTAACGTGGTGAAGCCCTGACTGCAAAGCTAAGTATGTCGATCTGTGCACATTTGACTTTGACTCGAGATTGTGGATTCGATTCCCACTAGCCCAAAAATTATATTGACAGGGATTTTCATGGGAGAAATTTGAATGCTGTCAGTCTGGGTATTATAATGTTATAACGATGATTATTGCTGTCATAATAATAATAATATTTGGATAATTTGTATAGCGCCGTTTTTGTAAAAAAAAATTACCTCAAGGGCGCTGTACAAATCTTAATTTCTACTCAATATTAATTCTTAGTTTATATAAATATACAGCAACATACTTACCTGGCAGGACACAATCACCATATCATGTCATAAGGAAAATTGATAAACGAATAAATTCATATTTTACAAAGGCCCACCCTAGGGTAAAAAAATCTGAAGATCACATCTTTCTCTAAACATACCTCTTCACAAGAACGTTCCACTCCCTCAATCCGAAAAACGTAATAATGTTATTAATATGATGAATGCCAATATGGTGGTGTTTGGCATTTAATCCGCTCTGCCTACACATGTGGAGAAACGGCGTGATTTAAATACGACCCATAGTGTGTACATGTACCTTGGAGTAACAATATATGAGGAGAGAGCTAATTATTTTTACCCAACCTATACAAATTTGGGATAAATCACTTTATCCGGGGTTTTACGTCGTACACCATGAGAAAGAACGAGATAGGAAATTTTCCCAAATTATCAGACCGCTTTAAAGTATTGTAATGATGTTCATCGTGTCCCGCGTCTCTGTTGACTCCGCCCACACGTTTTCAAATGCGACATAAATGGACATAAGTCAACGGTTTTTTAGGTTATATGATATATTTTTGTTTATAACAATACTGTGAAAAAGTGGTTGTACGAATAAACAAAGACATTATGTCGACATGTGCTATGAATGTATGTATACCCTAGCCCTAGTCCTAGCCACGCCCAGGTCTAGCCGAGTCCGGCAAAACTCATCAAAACTGACTACAGCAACGCTCTCTCTTGTATATTATTGCTCTGAGACATGTACTTACAATAAGTATATTATTTTATAAAGAGCTCAATTTCAACCATAGAAGATAACTCAATATTTTCAACCATTATTTCACCCTTTCCGAAACTTTAAAAAGAGCTGAAAAATATCGGCTTCAGTGAATAATAAAGGTTGCGACGTTGCGAGAGCGAGGATGAGATCTTATAAAATATTATCTGGATTACCTCAAGGGATTACCTACCGAAAAAACCACTTTCATAGGACCAACAATAATATTTTATTCAGTCAGTTTGCCAGGGCGTTGACTATTTTTTTAAGCCTTAAAAAACGTCATCAACAACTACCTACGACCGTCGTAAAGAATAACAAAAAATCCAGTAAATTCGTTCCTCCCACGTTATTTTAATTACGTATATTATTTGAATGTTCGTTTTGCGGTTTGCATAGTTCCCGTCCGACTAGGAACAAAAACGCTAGATATTTATGTGTACGTATCCGCCTGAAATCAAGAAGTCACATATTATAAATACAAATTCTTCATAAAAAGGTTCCTGCTGATGGCTTTTCAGACAAAGCACTTTAATTTCAGTACACAAGAACACAAGAAGAGACTTGCGCCCAGCGGCCCAACCCATACAACAAAGATGTCGCTCGTATAATATGTCCGCTGTCTGTATGTATTGAGGACCAGCTATTGAATACATTTCTCGGTATAGTATTGTAGTAATGTGGGTGTACTGAAGTAGTAGTATTTCTGTGATGCACTCTGACTCTACCCATCTCATTTTATAGATCTTTTGTCTACCTGCTCTTGTTTTGTTACTAGCCCAGTGCTTGGTTAGAAACCCTCGTTACATTTTTGAAGTGATTTACCTCCCGCTTCTGTTCTGGGCTGTAGCAATGCGGCAGAGAATGATAACAGGTTCTGTCAACGTAATAATGTACTAGGACTGGGGATATTTGGACACGGTAAATTAAATACTAGGAAGTTCAGACAAAGATATTCCATGTAAAGGCGGGCCTGTCTTGCGCAGTTTTGAACTGGATCATGATCTCGCGACTCCGGGGAATAATTAACATAGAAATATAATGAAAGATAGTACAATACATAAAATACATTCCCCAGTATTATGATGATAGTAATATTCAGCATATTCCTGCGAGCTGGAGTACGAAGGCAACAAAATCTGCATGTAATAATAGAGTTTGAAAAGCGCGCCCGCGTCGGCCGCACGGGCCGAATCATTTCTCTGTTCACGTGACCGCCATCGATCCAATCGCAGAGTGCGTCTTTTAGGTCCATTCAACTTCGTCTGTGGCTCTATTATACTGCTCTTGCTCTTGCCTGTAGCAGGGGAAGGGACATTACGCACCGCGGATCGAAATGTTTTAACTATAGTCATCTCACTTGTACACACGTATATGTGCGTGCCGTCTATACATGCGAGAGGAACGGGGATACATCGATTTAGAAGAGCTCGTGCTCATGGGCAATGTTGGTTTTTTGATGTGGGTGTCCGTGTATTGCTGGATGTCAAATATTTCATAAAAATGTTCGAGACGTAATTCCTCGGCCAAATATATCGGATTCTTGTAAAATCGCTCATAAACGTGGTGTTTGAATAAAACGTGTATTTGTGGCGTTGCGGAATAGAAATATGGTCGGAAATAAGGCGAGTGTTTATTTACTGTCAGACTCTGGGAGATAGAGATAAGCTTGCTGGAGGGGGGCCTCTGGAAATACTACGATGGTTTGGATAGTAACACTGTTTTACAACTCTGCTCGGGTCGCCGAGGCTTGCGGTGTTGCATATCGATAATTTACATCATCCGTTTCATTTTCTTATAATTACAACACGTCCATATTGCAGTTTGCAGTTCGACTACTTCATTGTGTCCCTTGTGTGTGCATAAAACAATGGAAGCCACTAAATAGGTACGTTCCTATATTCTCTGTGTACACTATAATGTGCGGTATTAGGAGGAATTAATTGTCTTGTAATGAGTTTGCTACTCAAGGTCTCAGTGGGATTAGCTACTGTTTGAACTAGAGTATTTAGATTTCATTTTTACATCTCAAATACGATGCATTTTCGTGAGAACAATCCCTTTCCAAAATTGAGATACACCTTCCTGCTACCTTTCATCACACATCGCCTTCAAGCTCAAGCGTAATCTGTCAAATTCCGATTGTCATTTCAACTTCGAAGAACATCGGAATCTAACACATCTTGTCAACTGGGATTTTACTACCTTTATCTCAATAAAACAACTCGGGTAATTAATATTGATAATTCAAATTCTCTCTTGACTTGTTTTTTTCTAAATATTGTGAAAATTTTACTAATTTCATTGGTCTGTGTACTGTTGACAAGATATAATACACATGTGGTTATCTATTTTATTGTATCATATTTCTTATAAATGTGATAATATATTCACAATGTTGTGAAAAGTGATTTTTTTTGTATAGATACAATTCTTGTAAAGTCTTATGTCTCCATGAGATATTTAATGTACCTACTTACCATACTCTAAAAAAATTCCCAAAAATTATTAAATTTAATAACGGTTATGTATTATTTAGTTAATTAAAATCACTTATTGTGTCCGCTCGCGTACATTTCAATCCCAGTGTAGAATTTGTTAAACACGAGGCTTGTACATGTTTTAAACATGGCGTAAATGTGCAAATATCTAACTGTGGTACAACTGCAGAGTTTAAATCTTCTGTCAAATGTTTTACAATCCCAGCTTCGTGTTTGTATTTCACCGAAAATATTAGAAGCATTCCCCGTTTCTTTGTCACAATATTGTACGAGCTTGATGGAAAATAATTTCAAAGCAAACACAAGGTGAAAACGCATGATTCATACCCTTTTGACTTTGGCCTTGAAAACACATTTGCGAGGAATCGGAGGCATGTCATATTGACATCCACAATATTATTATTTAATCATTGTGAATATCCTATAGTATCATGACGCCATTGACATCTAAAGGATTAATAATTAAAATCAAACTCGTATTATATATTATCAAAACATGAGCTTATCCCAATTTATCTCAGTTTATGATTGCAAGGGGTTATGTTAAATTATATGAGAGTAATTTGCTGCTCGCTACAACTTTGTTCTGACGTTTCAGATGATGAAGGAAGAGGAGTAGATTGGAGGGGATGCAGCGCCAGCTCGCGGATTGTGACGCGCCTCCGCGGCTACCCTCCAACTATCCTTGCCCTGACATTGACCACCAGGTACTTATGTTTACCTGTTACTTTTTCAAATTTAAAAATTAAATATGATACTCAAAAGGTACACTTATCCGTGTATACGTATTGTAATGGTACATTTACCACATTTACTTAATAAAGAAATTTTCCCTTGATCAACATTATTGTATTGATCATTACTTGACCTTCAAATAATAGCTCATTCAATACCCATCTACTTTTGCTGTTTTGCAGAAATAGATAATTCAGAAATGTGGCTTATAAATTAATTATAAATTAAATATCACCCTTGTGACCTGGTCTTTTCTTACAGCAATGTATTTATTCTCTTTAATTAAATTGGATTCTTTGATATTAAACATGTCTTGATTTTATTTTTAAATCAACAGACCATTGATTATTTTATTGTTAGTAAAGTACCAAATATTTTAGGTTCGATTGAGTGGGTGCCAATTTTTATGCAATAATATTTTATTTTTATTGATAGTTTTATTTATCCACAGATTCCCGCATCGGTCATCAGCAGTGTGGGATCTGTCAGCATTTCTGCGGGAGTGCTGAGCTCTTCCAACTCGTTCAAGTCAGGTTCCAGCATGGCCAACCCGAGTGCCCAGCAGGCGTTCCAGCGAGCCAACGTGCCTGCCGCCATGTGCAGCAGCCAACCCCGGGCCAGCGGGCAAACAGTACCGTCAACACAAGTCACCGTCAGAAAGTTACCAAAAAAGAGAAAATTCGATCCGTCCGAATTGGAAGAAATCGAAAGGAGCTGTGCCAATAACAACGGGTTGGTGACTGTCGCCGCAGAATTCCAACCTCAAAATCAAGTGATTCAGGAACCTCGGAGATCTGTCTCGCCCGTTCAGAATAACTCGGGGTATCCTTGTGTCGATTTGTCCGAGTGGAGTGATTATCGAGTGCTGGCCAAACAGAGGGGATTGTATCTTCCCGGAGTGATAAAGCAGGCGGATCGCGGTCGTGTCGTCGTAGAATTAGACGGGCCGGAATCTGAATCAGTGGTTTACGGTGATATATTCGGTGTGCAGAAGTATGATATAATTGGGGACGCCAGCCCCCCGGTGGGCCTGGTGGAGAGGGGCTCCCGTTGTGTTGTGAGGACTACAGACCGTGACAATTCCGTGCAGAATATATTTGTGGAAGGCGTTGTGTTTGATGTGCTCAACACCCCGATAAGGTTTCGTGTGAAGGTAAGCGCTTTCACATTTTCTTCATATTAAATCAAATCCAGATAATAATATTTCTGCTGATTGTACATAAAATTTATGTTATTGTTGGTGCGGTTTATTTTCTCTTTTACTACTGTGATAAAAACAGCTGACCTTAGTAGAAACAACAGATTAAACTAAAAGCAGATTAAATGAACAACTTTGAACTAGTAGGCAAGTTATCTTGATGACCAAACCGGGATGCACAGCTCTGCTGTATTAACAAACTCAATTAGTGGCTACTTGGTGAAGTGGCTGGGATGTTCTCAACTCTCCCTAAACTGAGGCTCGAGGCCCCGGGGAGGGTCTTTTTAAGAAACAAAGAGTAAACTTGGATAATACATAGACCCATATTGTAGGAGGGAGGATTTAGAAAAGCCAGCAAATTATTCCACAGCCTAAGAACAACTCATAAAAACATCCCATTCCCATGCGGCTGTCAACCGTGTGCAGATGCTGGGTACTAATTTTGAGTGTCTACTGGCAGTGCTGATGGGGTCAATGATGCAAGTTCTTCAATACTACCGGTATAAAAAATGCTTCATTTCTACATAAATAAGATTGTTTTCTGAACTATAGAAATCGTCCCACAACGATAATAATATCACTACACATATCTCATATTCCCTCCAAATGCATAGAATCTTCACCTTATCATCATTCGCTCATTCAGTTCCTAACAATAATCGCATAAAAACAATCACAAATCGATGAACAGCTTAAATCCTAAAAACAATTTTTCCATAAATCTAATTTATAAAGCTTTTGTCTACGGAGATGGTGGACGATATATCTGACCCATTCTCTTTGTTAGTTTAAACTCTGCACACCCTTTTAAAGGCATTGTATGGTGGTGTGTTATAGTGTGGCTTGTTCGTTTGGCTCAGGCATCTTTCGTGCACAGGTTAATGAACCGGATGTGAGCTCCTATTATAGCAAAAGTTAGGTTAAAATATCCGAGTGGAACATTTGGGCGTTTAATTAAAACAGATTGAAAATGTGCTCTCGGTTATAATGAAACCGCTCGCTATTATCTTACCACCTGATAGAAAAGTACGTCGCAATTAAGAGAGATTATTGAAATATTCCTCATCCGACCATGACTAATAATCCCATAAGAAACGTGTTTTGGGAAATAAAAGATGCTCAATGTTTTTATCTAAAATGTATAACATTGTTATCGAAACAGCATTATTAACAATATTACTATTATTATTTACTTATCCAATTAACTCCATTAAATATATTATCTTTTGTTAATTTCAGTGAATAGTTTTCTGAGTAAAGTGGGAATATTTAATCTGACAAGAATAATTAAGTAATTATTTTGATACTACTAAACTTATTATGAATAGCAATATGTATATTGTTAGCAATAGCAATGTGTATTTAATTTACCCCTCCCTAAATTATCCCAGTTTAGCGAAATTAACAGATATCGTAAAATATAAATAGATTACCTGAAAAATGCACTCATTCAAAAACAACATTAGGATAAAAGTTTAACCATTTTTATAATATTGCTTACAAAAATTGTGAACTGGAACGGAATTGAATACAGTATTCTGGTTTATTCCGGTTAAATCTGAATATAACACAGCTAAAACATCTATTCTATTCACTTACAATTCTTCAATTCAACCAACAATCTCTTTTTCCACCCTTCAGCGAATTAGAGACTCAATTACTTGTATGGATTACATTTAAAACCTTTGCTTTTTCCTTACATGATAACCTCGTCATTTTTTTCTTTCAGTTCACTATAACAAATTTTTATCTTGACTACTTGTTTTGACTTTAAATTATGCATTTAATGTTTGCAATTTACGATAATAAAAGGTCTTGTATGTTTTAAATACTCGCATACTTGGCTGATAAAAACCTCAATTCCTTTTGTCTTCTTGGTATGTATGAATTAGATTATTATTTTTTGTTAACTTTTGGTCCAAAGCCTCAAGTTTGCAACCAGACTTGCGGGTTCAATACTCTGCAAGCTAAATCCTCCATCATTACATTGTCTGCGTTTACAACTTTTAATGTTGGCACAAAATTCCATAATATCTGAAGTGACTAATTCTTTTACATGTATTATTTTTTATATTTTAATATTAAATTATTTTTCTAAAAAGGTTAGACCCTTTTTTGCGACAACAATTCGGGTTCTAGTAATTAGACAACATGAAAGGCACTAGGGTTATGATATACGAGTACACCTGCGATTGAGAATGATTATTTTGCATCTGATTTATAGCTCCATTTGTACTGTAAAAGTATTGATTTTTCCTAAATAAATTCTTCTAGTAAAAAAGACACTTTTTGTACAATAATTGTGCACAAATTATCCAGTTAATATTTTTCATTCCTAACCCCCAATGAAAAAAATTCCAAGCTGAAGAAGGTAAAACTTCCAAATTATAGCGAAACCTCGTAATAGAGTTTGACCTGTTTACAAAAACATAATATCATGTTATAGTATTTGCTTTAACCTTTTTACAAATGTTTCATAATTTACAAGATCATTCTAAATTGTGAAATTGAGTGTCATACAGATTCAGCAATACTAAGTGTCATGTCATTTTGTGATTATTTTTACACATTTTAATTGTGCAGAATTACCATAATTACCTCGTACTCCATTTGTGATCCTTAATTATTTATTGTCTATCCTCCATTGTAAGAATTGGTCAATGTCAACGACTTTGCCTTAGTCATCCTATTAATCATATATCTTATCTTTTAACTTCCATCTTATTATTTACAAAGCCACCATGTCCTATTCATTTTCCTCTTCTATTTTTATCATTAAGGATCCTTTTGTCTTGCGCTCAAAAATTCCTTGAGTTTAAACTGTGGTTTTCAAATATCCAAGAATAAGGAAAACATTACAGAAATTAGTACAAAGCTGTTTCCATCAGATTTTTATCAGGTATGGGGCAGGTTGAGGTGAACGTGCAAATTATTTATAGATCTTTTTCTTGTGTGTAAGGGATTTTTGTCAAACTCTAAACACAATTGTCATGACAAAATAAAATCTGGTTTATCGAATGGTTTTCTGAAATAAAATAATACCGAATAATTATTTACTTATATATTATTTAAAAATATATATTTATTAACTTACAATTAATCCATGTTTACATGTGATTCACGGGGAACAGGCTAGTAGCAATACAATTTCTCTACATTAAGATCTTACTCATAATGCAATGCAAACACAAACACAGTTTATAAACTCCTATCGCGATTTAAGATGAAAAATCTGCCGATACAAAATTCTATATACTATTTCCCCATTTCTTTCACACTTCTCCAAAGTTTTGCAAATTAATATTTATATTATTCCACTTTCTTATTATGACGAAATCCATGGCAGAGTTGTAATATTTTTCATTCTGAACTTCAAGGTTTTTTTAGGAAAAATAATAAAATTTTAGAAATAGGTAAACAACGATAAAAAAAATTCTAAAATCACTTGGTTCCGCCATGTTTGTACGTTTTTTTAGTTTAAGTTTTATTTTATTTTATATTAGTTTGTACATTCAAGTTTACAAGTAGCTAATTATTTAATTCTCTTTTTGACTTTATAATATTTTAACTTATATACATACTACTTATTATTTTGATTAATATGCATTTTAAATAATTTTTACAGGCTATTTTGAATTTATTGAAAGGCATAATTTTGATGGTTTCCGGCAGCGCATTATAAGATTTCATCTCTTTATATAGTAAGCTATTTTGTGTGTTGGCTTTATTCTTTTCTGGTAGTCTAATTTTTTTGCATGCCCTTGTATTATATTTGTGAATATCAACATTGTAGATAATTTTGTCAGAAAAATATTTTTGTAACAAGTTGTTCTTCATTTTATGTATAAACATCAATGTGTTTAATGTTAGCATCTGTTTTACTGTTAGCCAATTTAGTTCCTCTGACATTTTAGTTACTTTTGAGTATCTATTTCGCCTAAGTATAATTCTCATTGCTCTATTTTGGAGAATTTGAAACCTGTTTTGCTCTTTGTCGTCACACAAGAAAAGAATCGTTGAACAGTAATAAAAATGTGGAGCAATAATGGAGTTGTATATTGTAATTGCGGTTTTTCTGGAATTTTTTTGACGAATTCTTCCCAAAAAAGAGATCATGTTTTATCCAAGTATGTTTTTTATAAAACTATATTTTGCCCAATATTTTTGTATTTTTATTATAATTGAAGTGATGTCTGCAATTATTATGAAATTGATGCGATAGAGATCCACATCAATTTTTAAAATTTTGGTTCATATTATGTGAAAAAATAAAACAGTAAACAGCATTCGATGAGAAGACAGTCCTAAATATTTTATGAATCAAAAGGTATTACAAGTCTTACTCTCATTCTAATGTAAATATTTAGCTTGAGCATTCCAAATGGGTGATCTAAAGCCATATACTTATGAGTTCACTTTTCCTACTGTTTGCAAATGTCTAGATAACATTTACAAATGGCTGGGTATTACCAAATTAATATGCCCTTACCACAATCATAAACTTTACTATTATAATATTTTTAAAATTGTAGTATACTTCCTTTGTCCCTTTCTTGATCCTTAGATGGTTTGGGCATGTAGAGTGAATGAACGAAGAAAGGAGTGTGAAAAGAATATATGATGCGAAAGTGAATGGAAGAAGAAGTCGAAGACGCCCGAGAAAGACATGGCACGATCAAGTAAATCAAATACTTAAATCGGGTCATGTGAAGAGTCAGAATAACAGAAGAGTATGTATGAGACGATGTATGAATTTGAATGAAGCAAGGAGTGTGTGCCAAGACAGAGTTATATGGCGGTCCGTCCTCTCTGCCTACCCCTGCGGAGAAATGGCGTGATGGTTAGTTAGTTAGTTACTTCCTTTGTCTTCAAAATGTGTAAATTACATTTTGTACCTTCAAATGTTTCCGCCAATTTTTATATTTGACTGCTCATTTTTTTTATTAATTTCTAAACTAATTACAAAAAAATGAATTTGTCAATGGTTCTAGTAAGGAACTATTATATTAGTTACCTACTTTTACCAGTTTATAAAGAGTGACTGGGAAAGGATGTAATAAGCCAAAAAGGAGACATAATCTGATCATTCCTGACTTCTGCCGGGGTTTTTCATGAGAAGTTTTTTCATCACAGGACTTTTAATAATGGGCTGCAAATGTAAGCCATATGCGCAAACATTTAGAATTAAATTGGTCTAGCAAAAGTTTGGTCACTTGACTGGATTTAAAAAAAATATTGCATTCTGAACACTCTATTTTCTTTAAAAAATTACTGAGTATGATGCATTAAGCCTGGTTCCCACGTGTTAGTGATTATTATTTTATCAAAGGGCATAAAAACTTCCATTCTGTGGTCAACAGTTGTGTATTAAAAGACAAAAATTTATCAATTTTGTTGTCCTTCTAGACCCGTTTATCTTCGAGTAAACTTATTTTCAATATAATATGAAATATACACTGTGTCCGAAAACTTGGTAATACAGCAAAATTTATGCCAACTTTAAGGTTTAGGCACTATCGAAGCCTGGTCTACACTTTTTTTTATTTTTATATGAATACCGCACAAGAGTCTCAACTGCTTCCAACCGTCTAGAGCCAGTGAGACTGGCATCCCCAAATAGGATATGTTGTGAGGCTGAAGGTAGTGGGTAGGGGAAGGAGATTGGGAAAAGGAAAGAGATTGGTAAGAGGAAGGTTGGGAAGTACCAGGCTATTCAGTCACCAAACATGGCTAAAGCCATTTCAAGCAACGTTTCGATTCTGAATGGTGGTCTTTCACCAGAGCGATACATAGAGTATCTACCACTCCGGAACGTGCCGCAAATATACTTTTTATTATTTTTATATGAATTAAATGTGTTATGACACGTTTTAATTGAATAAAAGTTATTGGCGCTCGCCGGGTAACCCGCGACCTTTGAATTCGTAGTCGAGCGTCTTACCACTTTACCATGGAGGCCTATTAAGACATTAAATTAGTAACCTCGTAGCGACCGAATATTTTGAATTTGACCAAAAAAATTCCATCTTTGGGCACGATTTAGTCAGAAAGAAGAGCCCAAATCAAAAAAAGCTATACTTCAAAATCAACTCCAAATGTGATGTAGATTCACCAGTTTCCCGCTTGTCTAATGAGTTTCCGGACACCGCATATAGTTTAGTTTATAGAAGAACGGATCCAGTGCCAATGATTTCATATTTAATAATTACACTATTTAAAAATATATTTATACAGAAGTACTAAATTTAAATAAAAGTGTGTCCTTTGCATAGTTATTTAGAAAGGTGGCTTATCTAGCAGAACTTGAGACATAACCGCAATAATTACATTTTAAAAAATACCTATCCTCCATCTCTGTACACGTTTACACAAAGAGAAAAGATGACCTTCGCTTTTACACTTTTAACACCATGTTCCTCGCTCGTTTTGGCTTCTATCGCTGCCTTCTTCTAAGATTAGTTTATTATCTTAGTCTGGGCGAGATACAATGGACACGTTGGATAGAAAAACATATCACCTACCATGGAATTACTCTGGCGCAATGCAACATGCAGATAATAATATATCGCAGTGACAACACTTTTATGAAAATGGAACACAATGGAAACTCTGCACTCGTTTGTCTCGCTCGCATCCATTCAATTAAAACACGAGGGAGGGAGAAAGACAGACGTGTGATCTCCTTTGTTCTGCCATGGTGCTCGTGATTGGCCTTCAATAATATTTAAGACTTCCGCTTTTATGTAGACGCCCCTATAACACTTTATACCTAAATATACATTAAACAAATTCTTTCAACATTTATTAGATTTTAGGAAAACTGTTATTAATAATAACTATTATTTAAAATAATTTTCACAAAGATAGGCATATATGTATTGAATTTATTTTTGACCTTCGCCAATTCAATTGCATCTCTGAATACCGCAGATTACACTGACCTCCCATCAAAAAAACCATGTACAAGAAACATAGCCTTTCCTTCCTCTATAATGCTCTTAACAATATCAATTCTGCTGATTATTTTAATCTTTTTGTTCAAATAATGAGAGATCCCTTCAATTTACAATCCGGCATTTTTAATCATTCCCTCTTTTTTTCAAAATGCAAACACTACACCTTTGGAATTGGCTGTTTTCTTAAATTCCATCTTCTAGGCAAAATTAAAGAGGAACTTTTCAACCCTTCTCAATTATTTTCCTTTACCATTTTAAAATACTTTATAAAGGCATTCCGCTGATAGCTCCCATCTAACTTCTCACTCTTTCTCATGTGCGAATAATGTAACAAAAAAGAGGTTGCAACGGAGCTCTTGGCAGCAGAACCATATTTATCTTATTTTTTAAACATTTACACAATGCGGAAAAAATGCTGCATAATTTATTCCCACTGTAAATCTAGATTTGGAAGAAATTTCCGTAAGGCAATAAGGCAACCTTTATTTAATCTTGAATATGTATGCATATAAATTGTTACATATATAAATATATGGGCAAAGGGAAAATAGAGTAACATACTTATATCTTACGCGTACATCTTCTTGTGCACTGATCTACACGATATCAACTGTCCCTAGCCAAAAGGCTCTAAGTGACAAGTTGGGACTTTTCAGGAGAGCTATAGCTGTGTAATTTTTTTGTATAATTATATCGACTGTTATTTCTAATTTTGAAACTCTTACTTCGTGGTGGAATTCCATTTTAATGATTTAATAAAACAAATTTTTAACTTTATTCCACTAGTCTGAAGATGGCCTTCAAAGGCTGAAACCGGTCCAGTCATAAAATAAAAAGTGGAATAAAGTTAAAAATTTATTTTATTAAATCATTATATCGACTGTGTTTAGGTGAAAGGTGTTATTCCACATTTCTATGCAAGCAAACTTAGGCCTAGTGGTTTGAACCACTGTCAAATTTTACACTGTCACAAATCGATGATTAGCGCCATTATGAATTTGTTACCGTTGCCACTTCAAATAATCGCCCCCACCACCGATTATCGGCCCGTTTCAGAATTTGATGAAATTATTTTTAATTTGTTTTGTCAAGTATTTATTTATTTAGTTCAACAGTTATTCCTTATACAGTTATTCACCAATATCTAAAGAGGGCAAAAGTAAAACATAAATTCAAGGTAATAAAAGCATAATGAATGAAAAAATACAATAGCATAACAGCACAACCGTTTTGTTATCGCTAAGGCCTAAATTTCCTTGCAAAGAAATGTGGAATAACGCCTTTCACCCAAAATGTGAGCGTGTTGAACAGTTAACAGGTTCTCTGCCAACTCCACCAATCGGCGGAGCACTCATGTCGCGAGAAACTCCACACCCGCCAATCGGCGTTGTGCGTCAATATAACTTTGGTTTATTTCTCCTAAATGATAAAAAGAAAAATTAAATAATCATCTGAACTTATTTTATAATCAGAACATAAAGCCAGCATGATTAAGAAAAGCTTTGGCATTTTTCAAACACTCACTATTTAAGGTTGGCAGTGAACCTGTTAAAATTTAAAAAAATATTATCATATTAATGTTTTCAGTTCTAAATACTCATCAATAAATTAAAATATTTCTTATTATTATTACAGTTTGTGACATAATTATTAAACTTTTTTTTGCTTTCCTGAAAAGTAGAAATTTTCCATTTGGCTTGGAAGAATCTAATATTTACATCTGATATGGCTCTGTAAATTTATTTATTGCATTTTTGAGATGTACATAATATATTCCTATGTATTCTATTATATATAATCTATTGTGCCTTCTTCGTTGTCAGTGTTAAACGATCTTGAAACTTTTCCATTGTAGGTAGAATGGAAGATAATCTTAGTATTGCCCAATCACCATTCAGAATCGTAATGTTGTTTGAAATGGCACTAGTCAGAGTAAATTAATAGCCAAATAATTCCTAACCTTTCTCTTCCAAATCTCCTTCCACTTACCACTCCCTTCAATCTAACAACCTAATCCCACTGGCTTTGGGCACTTGAGACTATTGTGCGGTGTTAACATAATATATATATTTTTTTTTTATGTATCTTAATGGCAATTGTTTGTTGCTTTCCCCAGGTGACGGGGGGCAGTCTGGACGTAGAGGAAGTAGTAGTGAAACGCGCCGACATACGCCTGCTGCAGCCTCCCTGGTGGGACGAGCTGGAGGACCTGGGGGCGCCCCCGGCTCCCGCGCCCACCCCATCCCACCACCACCCACTGCCCCATCACCAGCTGCACCATGTGGTGCCTACCCTGCAGGTTAGTACCCCTTTAATTACATTATTAAACTTACCCATCGGGGAATAGAGGCATTGGAATTATAATGTAAAAATATATATGTATACCAACCATGAAAGAATGCAAGCCTGGTGTAAACGTAATGAATAGGATTAAGAAAGGGACGCTTGGATGTCTTGGACATGTGTAACGGATGAACGGAGAAAGGGTTGCCAGTAAAATATATGATGTGAAAGTGAATGATAGGAGAAGTTAGGGACGTCTGAGGAAGAGATGGTATGACCGAGTGAATCAAATACTTAAGTTGGGCCATGTCAAGAGTCAGAATAACAGAAAAGTATGTTTTAGACGATACATGAATGTAAATAAAGCAAGAAGCGTGTGACAAGACAAGAGTTATGTGGCGAACCATCTTCTCTGCCTACCCCTCCGGTGAAACAGTGTGATGGTTAGCTAGTTAGAAAATTGGAACAAAAAATGTGGCGCTGTCTTATTTTTTGGCAGTTTAACTATACCACAAAACTCCATAACTCATGATAGAAATTATATAATTGCATTGACTAATAAATTCTTTGCAGAAAACCTGTGCAAATTTCGTGATGGCAGAGCTTACCGTTTGCGAGTTTTTAGTGATGCAATTTGAAAAAAAATTTGTTCTGTATCAATTAATTAATTCGATAGTCATAGGACTAATGAATCACCCAGGGGTGCATTCCAACAATGTTACAATATCATTTTTTATTATAATGTTTTAAGCATTACATTGTTGTGCACTTTACAATAAACTGCAAATAAATTTTAAAAAGTATAATGTAAATATATATTTATCAATTTTTGTTTCAGCCGAATGACAATTTCTTCACCAGTTCCCCGGTGGCCGGCATGGGGGGCCTGGCGGGCTCCGTGAACAACATGGTCCCGGGGGGTCTGGGTATAGCCCCCCTGTCCAATGGCTCCGTGGACGACCTGCCCCGGCACCAGTACGACGACTTTGAAGAGAGCGACGATGATCTCAGAAGAGAGGACATTATGTTCCCCTCGGAGGCGGGTAAGTCATCAAAAAAATTTAAATTACACAATAACAACGGTATACGGAATGGTGTGTATTTTCTCACTGGCAACATTGGTGGAGTGTAAATTGGTTTAAAAAAAGAACAATATTCATGCATCATCTCATAGATACTCTTCCGTTAATCTGATTCTTGCTATAACCTCCCACGTCCCATTGATTCATGCCATGTCTTCCTCGGACGTCCCTGACTTCTTTCATCATTCATTTTCACGTCATATATTCTCCTGGTGCTGTTTATCCGCTGCACATGGAAAAAATGATCCATGGAGTATTAAATTATCACAGTACTAGGGAAGATTTAATGGGTTTAAAAAATAATTCCCTACTGTGAAACTTTTACCATGATGATAGTTTTTTTTTGTTTGGGCTGGCAATACTGATTCACAAAAAAATACAGTCCAACAAATTTATATGTGCAGTAGGTATTGTGGATACAAAAACAAACATTTGTCTGGTAATAACTATTATGTTGCCAAAATGTTTCAAAATAGAAAAGTGACCATTATTTCTAATACAGGCGATACTGCTAAAGTAAAAAAAAAAAACACACACACTGAATGCTTCATGTTTTTTAATGTAGATTTTAATTAAATTCATTAATGCAGTCTGTAAAAAACGTAGTAAATTAAATATGACGACTATACTATTTTAATGGTGCTTACACATTGCATGCCACAACAGTTATTCTGCAAGGGAAATAGAGTACTGCAGTTTATGTGTTGTATTAGCTATGTAAATATTTTTCTATTTGATCAAATGTTGACAGCGTGAAAATCTTATTTGCAAAACATTTGTCAAATTGCCGATGAGGACACATTTAGCTGGTGAACCATTATCGTTGCAAACATTCTGCGATAGAGACTTTTGACAATGAAATTCAATAAAAAATAATTGCGACTTGACTGTATTTTGCAACAATTGAAAACTTAAATGATAGTGATTTTGTTTAATATAACAAAACTAGTTGTTACCAGTGAAAAATCACAGGATGTAACTTGACCCGTTTCAAATATAGAATAATGTCTGCAAAAAAAACATTATAGGTAGGTACTTTATTAGGTAGGCTAGGGATTTGAAAATACTTTTTTTTTTTTAATTTGATAATTTCAATCAACATCAGTTTCAAATTTGAAAAGTTTGCACCCATACATTTGTAATCACAAAGAAAATTATTTTTAGTCAATATTTATGAATTACTATTTGTATTTGCTTTATTTTAAATTATACATTTGTAATCACAAAGAAAATTATTTTTAGTTAATATTTAAGAATTACTATTTGTATTTGCTTTATTTTAAATTGTGCTTATCAAAAAGCACCAATCACTAAACTTTTGTTTACACTAGGTGAGGCTTTAAACGTGAAACCTCTGCACCAAGTTTCAAGAATCTTAACACAAATAAATGAGAAATTCCAAATACACAGTATCCACAATTTTGTAATATAACATGATCTCATACCATCATCTGACTTTATAGATAGATAATTCATTCAAAGAATTTGCAATGAAGAATATAGATTTATAATTTATAAAAATTAATTGTTTATCAATAAATTTTATCTTAAATTATTATTAATTCATTCTTATGGCACATCATCATCACAGTGCTTATATAAATTATCCAATTATTATTGTCCCAGGGTGGAATTTATTATGAATGTATTTGAAAAAAGAAGTATAAATTCTTTGGATTTATAATACAGACCTTTTCACTAAGCATGACTTGTGTTGAAAAGGGAGTAATTCAGTCATCCACAATGAGTATAGAATTTGGCCCACTCAACTGCTAACCAAGCGTCCTTCCCACTGAGCTATTGACCACCTCATTATTAATAATAATACTTGGCTAATTTATATAGCGCCATTTTTGTGAAATATCACCTCAAAGGCGCTTTCTGTACGATATTGACCATGTGGATTTTTGATTGAAATTTAATAATTCCAGAAGGCGGCAGCAGCAAGAGGAGCAGTCTGCAGAGCCGCGGCAGCACCTCTAGTCTAATGGAACAAAGAAGTATTACACCCAGATCTCAACCACCCACTCCAAGGTACAAAAAACATCACTTCAATCAAATATATATATTACTGGCTTCTCGTCAATTTTAAGAATTTCCTTCCGGTTTCATTTTAATCTTCGTTAATGTTGAGAATCTCCTTCCGGTTTCATTTTAATTTTCAGGACTTGTGTAGTTGGGCGACTATTATCTGTTTGACAACGGGGTATAAATGTCTTGCAGGCTGATGATGCATTCATGCGCTATGAGTACCAAATCAGTTTATGAATCATTATTTTGACACTTGAAAATTAAATAAAGTTTTCTGATTCAACAAATATGCTGTAACCCAATCTAAACTATCCTTATTGAACATAGTTTCATCAAGAATTTTATAACTTAACCTAGATTCATTGAAAATGTCCACTCTTGCTCGACATGGAAATATTATTCAGTTCTTACTGACACTATTATTTTGGTATTATATTACTTTCATTTATGTAGGTAGTTTCACAACGTACCGACAGTAAAATTACTCTCAAATTTGGTTACACTGTTGTCCTGATAGCTTGCTACAATTGTCTCATTGCTGGATTTAAAACAATTTTTGTAATCTGGACAGTCCGTTCACAATATCCTACTGCCCACAATGTGCGGTGTTAGGTTAAAATTAGCGACACATGTGAATGCTACCATCTACAAATATGCACCTTTTCTAAATACATTGATATTATAAAGTTTTAATATTCTTATACCTTCTTTTCTCAGATCTCAGGCTGCGACGCCGCACAAGTACAAGAAAGGAGACGTGGTGTCCACGCAGTCAGGCGTGAGGAAGAAGTTCAACGGCAAGCAGTGGCGACGCCTCTGCTCGCGAGAGGGCTGCTCAAAGGAGAGCCAGCGCAAAGGCTTTTGCTCGCGCCACTTGTCCCTTCGAGCGCCCCGTAATACCAACACGCCCCTCACCAACAGTGGCGCCAGCCACACCCACACTCCGCATCACAGGTAGCTTATAATTAAAGCCAAATGATTGAGAATGCTATTACGAAATCAACGAGACAGATTCAAGTTTTTCTCCCAGTTCTAGGGAAATTTCTCCAAAAAATCAATCACATCACTGCCAGAAGTATTTTTTTTTTTTTTTTTTATTATTACGTACATGGATTGTTCTCACTACCGTGAGTTGACTTATGTAGGTTTTTTATAAACCAAATAACAACACTTGATTAGAGCAAATGCTCAATCTTGATTTAAACAACAATAATTAAAATAACAAATACATCAAGAATTTCAAGTTAAGTACTTTCAAATGAAATATCTATGTATTTTTTAATATAAATACCGCACAAGAGTCTCAACTGCTCTCAACCGTCTAGAGCCAGTGAGACTATGGCATCCCCAAAAAGGGCATGTTGTGAGGCTGAAGGTAGTGAGGAGGGGAAGGAGATTGGGAAGAGGAAGATTGGGAAGTACCTGGCTATTTAAATCTGGTCACCAAACACGGCTAAAGCCATTTCAAGCAACGTTTCGATTCTTAATGGTGATCTTTCACCAGGGCGATACTTGGAGTATCTACAACTCTGGAACGTGCCGCAAATATACTTTTTATTATTTTTATACGAATTAAATGTGTTATGACACATATTAATTAAATAAAAGTTATTGGCGCACGCCAGGTTTGAACCAGCGACCTTTGGATTTCGTAGTCAAGCGTCTTACCACTCGACCATGGAGGCCGTCAATGAATACATGTGTTCAGTATGAAGTTATGTGGAAGATAGAAAGATATGCCGAGAAGCTCGTATGCTGGTCCTTTATACTATCCACGTGTGTAAAATGGGATGGCTGCTCGTATCCCAGTTTAGGGATAAAAAGTATTCCGGGTGGTCTAGGTGCAATAATTCATGGTGAATAATTATGACGTCGATTTCAAGTGATCGACGCGTCGGGTGATGGTAGGTAACACGTGCGAACAATCTGTAAAAAACCTGTATAAAAAATAAATATAAGAATCTTTCAATAAAGGTATTGTAAAGCAAGCTCTCGTTGTAACCTCTGAACGAGTTTACTGTATTTGATTTAGTTACGTATAAAACTTATATTTTTACTGAAAGATGACATTTATTCATTTTGTGTTTATACATATTCGTATGATGTTATGTGTCCAAGAGATGAAAATCCTCATATCAAAATACACCCACAACATTAGACAATTCGGCTACTCAATGAATCTAGATATATTTAGGTGTACATACGAGTATAAACAGCTTAATGACTATCTTTTGGCATACGTTCAAGATACTATCATATGTTCAAGAGTAGGCATATCATAACTATCCATATCCTGTTTTGTACCTACAAATTTAAGTACATATTATATGTTTAATTTAATTTTTTTTATCAAACTAGCTGTCGTGCCTGGCATTACATGCAGTATTTTAGTGTGAATGGAAGGAAATGGAATGAAACAAAATACTTACAGGAATTACGTTCGAACTTGTCACGACACGTAACACGGAGCTGAAAATTTTTACGCTTTGCTTCTCCAAGCAACTGAAGCTGAATAGTCCATTTGCTGCCAGTACGTTTTGTTCCTGTTTTATGTAAATACTTATATCGGTCTCTAATCAACTCCGAAGTTAAGTTGAAGTATGCCATATTGTTTCCATTGAAAAACTACCCTATATTGGCTTTGATTCAACCCCGTCTCTCATTCCAGTATTGAGATGCTTCATAACAAAGAAACATACATCTAAAATTATATATAAGATAATTTGTTTTACATCTCTTCTATTTCTTACTACTCTAGGTCATCTTTATTTGAGGTTAGGTTTTCTTAGATAGGTAAAGTTATGTTAGGTTATTAGTAACTACTCAGTTCATTTCATTTCTGACTAAACTTTGGCTGAATTAGGTTGACTTAAATTCATGTTTATTTAAGGTTAAGAAGTTAGGTTAGATTAAGTTTTCATATGCATGCATTTGTTATATATTCAGTTAGATTAATATTCCCATACAGGATTGTTTGTTCTTAATAATAATTGGTTGTTACTTCTCTCCCAGAAGCAGTAGCAAGTCTCTCTCCTCCTCTGGCGGGCCCATGGATGGAGAGGACACTTCTCGAGACTCAGAGACCACCTCCCCTCACTACAGCCGGGTGGCCGGGAGATTCGATCTTGACGAAACGGAGGCTGCTAATATGCTGGGTAAGTGTACACCATCAGCTTTTTTTTATGTGATAGAGAACTCGCTCTTTCGCTTAACCCATTTACATTTCGCTCCAACGTAAATATTACGTACTATAAATATAGTAAAATAACTTTAGATTTGTAATATATTTTTAAATGATTACATTTATCACTTTCACAATCATTTTCAATTAACCTCTAATCTATTTCACAGTGTCTCTAGGCAGCTCCCGCTCGGGCACGCCGGGCTTCTCGCCGCCGGGCCCGCCGGCCAGCAGCGCGACCAGCGCCGGCATGGCGGGCTTTCCCGTAGCGGCGCGGGGCTCCCCGGACGCGGGGCCGCACCTCTTTGTGCCCATCAGCAGCCCCCACCGCAGCCACCGCTCCAGCAGCACAAGGCGAGATACGCCCACCAGCAGCTGATAAGGTACGACAATACTTCTCGACTGATACAGCACTCCTGGTATGATTGTTTTATTCTATACGTACAACCCTCGAAGAGTCTTGGCTGCCTCCAAGAAATACAGGCAATCTTGCAAGTCTCCTGCTGTTTCCATTCAGTTCTTCGTGCTTAAGACTATTATTTCTATGCCATCCAGCTTCTAAATTTAGGTCTCTCCTTCGGTTTTATTAGTTAGATCCCTCTTTGTATGTCGACTTCTTCCATTCTTGCTATGTGTCCTGCCCAGGGGGGCTGTCAATTGTTTTTATTTACGGAGTGTCATTAGTGAGTGGACACTATTTAAAATAATTAATTACTTTCTTATTTTAGAAAAAAAATGTGAATGAGTATGGCATGTATTGACAACATGTTAAAATATTAAAATTTTAATGGCCACAAAAAGCAGAAATTACTTGCAATTGTTGCAGTGCATTCTAATTTAGTATTATTGTTATTTAACAAAAAAATCTATTATTAAATTGTTTATGTTATCCTCAGGCCGGAATTGGTCCGGCCCGGTCCAATGGTGGGCTCCCCTCCGGCCAATTCTGGTGGAGTGGCCACCAGCGTTATCAGGATATCCCCCCACACCACTCATCATTACCAGGTAACGCACCTTATTCTAATTAGTTTAATCAATTATAATTATCTTCGCACATTGTACAATTTCGACTTACCAAATCAGTATTCCGTTTAACCCTACTAGCTATCATTTGAAGCAATGGTAGAGATTAAATATGATTTAAAGCTTTTTTCCAATAATATTTAATTTTCCAGCTGGACCGCCCGCTGTCTATGTCCCAACCACCGCGCACCCCTTCCGGCCCTCCACCCCCTTCCCCCTCACAACCTCTCCTGCTGCAGCAAGCGCTTACCTTCTCACAAGAGCCTCCGGAATCTCTCGACACGCACAACCGTGAAGATCCCAACAGGAACAAGATAGAATACATCCGTTGTTCGCAAGAAGACATCATCGTCAAGACAGAAAACACGCACAGAGATAATCCTG
The DNA here is from genome assembly GCA_022651775.1 of Drusus annulatus. Taxonomy (NCBI): domain Eukaryota; kingdom Metazoa; phylum Arthropoda; class Insecta; order Trichoptera; family Limnephilidae; genus Drusus; species Drusus annulatus. Next base: position 697,416 of record JAGWCC010000023.1, read on the forward strand.
GTTCTGGTATGGACCTAAGAAATGGAATACAAGAATTCCACACGCTAAGGTACCAAACCAACAACAACGAACTTAATAACAATTCAAGAAATGGCGACATGAATGACTTTCGATCCGGAAATAACATCCACCATGGCACCAACAACAATTTAAGCATCAATTCAAACCTAAAGAATGCTACAAGCCACATATTCACTGTGAACAATGACAGAAGTACAATTAATAATGATAGAAATAACTTACACCTTCAAAGGAGTAACGCAAATATGAATAACGTTAACGAAATTATTCTTACATCGAATAACGTTAACGATTTGACGACCCAAAGAAACAACGGCGATTACAGAAACAGTTTATCCGACGATTATTCCCGGTTGAATAACTCGGGCATACAAGACAAGAATCTGGAGAACAGTTTGCGAAATAACGTCTTAAATAACATTGAAAGGCAGAACAGCTATCAAAATCATTTCACGATATCTGACAACATTTCCAGGAAACTCGGCAGCAGTCCCAATGTGCCCATGGACACGTTTAAAAACGCGATAGCAAACAGTATCGCTAATCACATTGATGTACACAGGGTAAACAATAATGTAGACATGCACAGAACGAACAATAAGATTGAGATTCGTACGTCTAACGAGATGAGGATTTTAAAGCCTGCTCCGATGCAAGCTCAGCAGATTTCTCTGTCTTCAGTGCAGACTGTGGATTCTGTATCGTACGGACAACCCACGTTGTATGTTATACCGCAGAATTCACAGCACGATAAGAAGTTTGTCATCATCAAAAGTGAGCCTTTGGACTCGGTGCAGGTAATTTATTTTAATTTTATTCATTTATCTTAGTACAGAAAACATTTTGATTTGACTGTCCAACTTAATTTTAATTTTGACTTTCCCATTTAAGGACATTAATAATTGCTACTATGTATTGTTTTTTTTTAATGTTTTTATTATAGGTACATGATTTTATCATAATTATTTGTGAGTCAGCCAATCAAGTACATTACATAAAATAAATTCTGTAAAAAATCATTGATCAACGAGTTTTCCATTATCAGTTTGTTATCTTATCTCCAATAACAATTTATCTTTTTGTATTGCAGAGAACATGAATGATAGATGATATTTGTTTACTTTTCATTAATAAATTAAACATTATCCAGTTTCAGGACAAAACGGCAACCTTGATAAGGACGTCTGGTGATACGCAGACAGTGCTGAGCCGAGCAGTCGGTGATTCTAGTGAACAGGTATTTTTTGTAAGAACCGTTTTTTGGATTATAAATCTTATGAACCTTTGTAAAAAAACTATCTGACATAATTATTGCGTCATTACTCTTGGATACAAAAATACTAACCAAAGCCGACAATTCAGCAAAAAATCGATGAGCTCCTTTATCATTAAAAACCTTTTGAAGGCAAATAAAAAATTATTAAAAGCATATGGGTTTATTCACATATAGAATTGAAATAATTCCCACTAGGGCTAAACTGAAAGTGTCTTCCCATTATCTTATAATGTTGTTACTGCACTGCCATAGAGGTCGCCCACCAATTACATTGGCCTTAATTCTTTTATCTTCCCCAGCAGAGGAACAACCTGGGCAACATGGTGGGCAGTGCTGTGATAGTACACCCCAGCCAACTGCTGCCTGTGCTGCCTCCGCCCCAGCCACATACTCCAACCACCCCACATTCTACCATCATTGGTGAGTCCATTCAAATAAACAATGTATTCTACTCTCGAATGCGTCAAAATTACATTCATTACCTTTGATTACATTTACGTATGGCAAAATTAATTATTTCAAAACTGTTAATGCACAACATATTTACGACGATTGTTCTTTATTTGAATCTAACTCAATAAATACATTCATATTTACTGAGGAATGTAAAACACAACTAAGGCACTTTCTTAGATTCCACAAAATATTTTAATGTGTTCTATTTTCAAGTTACCTAACAAAGCAATCAAGTTGGTTTTGACAGGTGGATTATTATGGAGAGAAAATGAGTATAGAAACTGTTGGATTAGAAAAGGTTAGAGATTTGTTGGAGGTTTTAAGTAATGTGTTTATTATGTAATAAGTGTAATTTGAGGAAAATTTACTGGCAGGAAATTAAGAAGCTATAGAATTAATCAAAAGAACTGTACACTGTAAACGCAGCAATCTGAAAATATAGAAATTCAGAAGATCCACTTTCCACATGTCATATTAAAATTATGTACATACATGGATTGTTCTCACTCATGTATAAACAATCTGTAAAAACACAGTACATATAATAAATAAATATAAGGATATTTGAATAAGGGCATTCCACTGAAAGCTTTCGTTGTAACCTCTCTTTCTGTATCATTGATAAGAAACAGGGCCACAACAACATATAGTTTCAATAAATTCATGTTTGGCATGGCAATATAACCATAAGTTTTTTTATCTATTCCCCAGTGAGCAACACGGGTCGCGGCGTCTTCCCCTGGCAAACACTGGTGCCCATTCTGGGCCGTGGGGGTGCCGTGGTGTCCCCGCCCCCCTCCCAGCTGTCTCCCCCGCCCTCGGCCCCTGCGCGTCCTGCCCTGCCCTCACTCGCCCCCCTGCCCTCGCCCGACCTGCTGCCCCCGTGCCATATCAAGGTGGAGGATGATATAGCGGGTAAGAAACATTTATTTATTCACCTATCCAAACCTCTGAGTTTTTCTCTGATGCCAATTTGTGACCTAACAAGCAACGATTTTACTTATACAACCGTTGTTTCCAATCAAATTTAGCAAACGTTCACCCATAATTTGACCCAAACCTTTGTCCAAAAGCAAAACCTTGCTGTTTTCAACACAGTTTAGTTTAACTTACGCCAATTTGTACAGCAAGCTAGGAAATCCATTTGTCAGAATTACCCTTGGGTAACCAATGAAGTAATTTGACAAATTGTCAATATACGAGGGTCATCCAGAAAGTAAGGTTACAACATTTATGTAGAATTGAAAAATGCTTGTATTTAATTGAAATTCACAGGATACTTCACAAATATATTAAACTATTTTTCAACGTTATTGCCGTCGATATCGAGACATTTATGTAGTCGGGGCACCATATTTTGTATGCCAGAGTCATGGACCTCCCCCGCCAGCTCTTTCAGCCACTTCCTCGACCTCCTGATCGTTGAAAAAACGTTTCCCACCCAAAATCTCCTTAAGTTTAGTGAAAAGGTGATAGTCCGAAGGGGCCAAGTCGGGTGAATAGGGGGAGTGGGTGACAATATCCCATATAAACGATGTCAGCAGATCCTTTGAAACTCGCGCGGTGTGGGGCCTGGCGTTGTGATACAGGAGGCTGACTCCCTGGGTCAGCATTCCCCTTCTGTGGTTCTGAATGGCTCTTTTTTAGGGTATTGCAGTAAGCCTTTGCATTAATGGTAGTCCTTTTAGGCATAACATTCATCAAAAGGACCCCCTTACGGTCCCAAAAAACAGATGCCATCACTTTTCCGGCTGAATGGGTCGTCTCGAACCTTTTGGTGGCTGGGAAAGATGAATGACGCCACTGCAGTGATTGTCTTTTGGACTCTGGGGTGTAGTGACACACCCACGTCTCATCCCCTGTCACGATAGAGTCCAGAGAAGCTTCTCCCTCCTGTGCAAAACGATCCGAAAACATGCACGGCTGTCACACGATTTCGGTGGCGGGAGCTCACAAAAATCTCTCCATTGAAAAAATTTACTGTGACTTAACAAAATGGCCGACAAACATGCAAGACCAAACAAACGGACTATCAAGATCCCCCCTACACGCCAAGTACGCCAACTTTGAAACAAAAATTTTCCCCTGGCCTCAGGAGCCCTTGTAACCTTACTTTCTGGATGACCCTCGTAGTTTTTTAGTTTTTTTCAGATTATAATTTTAGGCATTTTAGTATTTAAAACAAATGACTTATTCACACCAAATGTAACAGTACATATTTAGTTTGTCTTTATTAATCATTAAAAAGTTTCTGTTTAATGCCATTTGGTATCTATTGACATAGCATACTGTAAGTTAATCCACAGTGCAAAAATGTTAGGTACTTGACTTGGGATGTTATATTTTACTTAACTTAGCCACCACTAGCGAAAGATTGTGTTCAAATCATTCCCTATTACAAACTATTATAAATTTTTATATAATTAATTTTAATTTTTCCCTAGACGACGATGATGACGTATTTGACGTGTGTGAAGCGCTGCCACAGAGCCCCCTGGCCCCCCCGGCCATGGCGGAGCCCCTCACGCCCCTGCCCGACGGGGCCCCCGGTAGCGCCAGTAGCAAGAGACGCAGCCAGTCACTGTCTGCGCTGGGAAATGCCCATCAAGCCGCTGCAGAGGGGGCCATTGGGAAGGTAATAATGAAACTTTCTGCCATATTATTTTTTCAACACTTAATGGCGTAGCTTTAAAGTTTTATGTTGGAATTCAGTCTCGGTTTTTTGTGCGGTATTCATGTTAAAAAAACTTTTTATAGTTGCAGCCTTTTACTTTTGAAACATCTTGGTTTTGCCATTTAAACAATTCCAGCGCCCACGATCAAGAACCATAGATGGCACTACATCTCTTAAATTGCAACCTGTCAGTTGTGCCATTTGAAATATGTACGAGTATATGCCTGGCATACATCCAAATTTAACGGTAAAATCAGTTAAAAGGTTAGCCCTTTGCATGTATTCTTTATTCTGCCCCAAAAGATTGATAAATTGTTTGTTTAATGATTTTTCAGAAAGACCCGCGCATCCGCCGCCCCATGAACGCTTTTATGATCTTCAGTAAGCGGCATCGCGCTCTAGTGCACCGGCGCCACCCCAACCAGGACAACCGCACCGTCAGCAAGATCCTCGGCGAGTGGTGGTATGCGCTCAAGCCCGAGGAGAAACAGAGGTACCACGAGCTGGCCAGCGAGGTACTGACACGAAAAATTATTACATTAGCTTTGTAAAGTATCAAATTTCAAGTTTGCCACTGTCTGTTTGAATTCTTATAGAGAGCAACGATCTGTCTCCCGTGATCCATGCAATTCACAAATCATTTAATTGAATACTTTTTCCAGGTAAAAGAGGCACATTTCAAGGCTCATCCAGAATGGAAATGGTGCAATAAAGACAGACGTAAATCATCAAGCGGACGAGACCCGTCCAATAACTCCACACCCCAGGTAAATAGACACGTCATTGTCAGCTATTCACATTGAAATAGAATTCCTAGGTTGGCCCTTAGTACTGATAGATCAATGGTTAAATAGGTTGCTTTTCAAACCAACCTACATTAGTAAAATCTTTAAAGCTAACATCGCCGTATTATGAAAGAGGACATGCTTCTGAAAAGAATACATTTTTTACTTCTTTTTATGTAAATACCGCACCAGGGTCCCAACTGTTCACAACTGTCTGGAACCAGTGGGACTATGCCATCCTATTGTGAATTAGTTGTGAGGCTGAAGGGAGTGGGAAAGGGAAAGAGATGGGGAAGAAGAAGTTTGGGTACCTGGCTATTCAGAACTGGTTACCAAACACGACTCCAACCATTTCAAACAACTTTTCGATTCTGAATGGTAATACTATAAGAATCTACCAGTCTGGAACTTGCCGCAAATATCCCATAAATTATTTTGATTAAATGTGAAATAAAACAAATTTATTTGCCCACGCCGAAATTTGAACTCGCAACCTCTGAAATGTCTTCCAGAGAAGAGAAGAGTGGGGTTTCATCATCTGTTCCGACCAGTTGGTAAGTTGAAGCTATAATTCCTTAAACTGCAGCCTAAGCAATGCTTCAATAAGAATCTAACAAAAGATTTTCAGGCTTAGTATCTGTCAGTTCTGCAGGTCATTTTTCTTACACTGGTGGATCTAGGAATTCCACGTCAATGTCTTCACATTTAAATTAGCTTTTGAACTCTTCCAGAACAATGATCCAAAGTACATATTTTCCTAAAATTCCTCTAGCAGGAAAAAAAGTCACTACCCACCAGTGGACAATAACGATAATTGATGCTTATAATTATAAATATATAAAACATAAATGTGCTGTGGGTTATTATTCAACGGAACGTTTCAATTAACATCTTCTGACTAACCTGCTTGCGATTTCAGAGTCCACGAACTCCCTTAGACAGTGGCAACGTGTCGGGCGTCTCAGGCGTCTCGGGGGCGTCTCAGGCGGTGACATTCCCCTTACCATATCCTCCTACAGTGCTTTAGTGTCCGGCGCGGACCTGCCTTCGCCGCACGGCGCGCTACACGACACCTTGAGTGACGATGATCAAATGGTATTTTTTTTTTCGTCAAGTTTGAATTCAATTTGCATTTTTTTTTATCAAATTTTGATTAAGGTTGCATAATTTAACCACAATGATCTTGCATTTTTTGACACATTAAGTAGAATTTGTATTCTTCAACCATATTTTATTAGGGGTGTTTCCTTATGAAATAAAACAATCACTTTGTATTAACCCCACTTATTTATTGCAATATGTATCCCTTTCTGGTTTCACTTATACACCCAAGCAAAATCGACAGGCGACAAATATTATAAATGAAATTAGTGATTTTATATAAAGTCATTGTTTTATTTCATGATGTAACAACAAATTTATAGGTTTCTAAAAAAATAAGGTATTTTCTTTCTATTTTGAATGTTAGAGATATTTTTTTGCCAATTTTTCATCCTAGTTAGTGACTTAGTGCAGCGTGATAAACGTGTCTTCATTATGTGATTTTATTTTTTTGCACTTTTTTTTAATAAATTTTGTTAATGCAATTCTGTATGATAAGAACATAAATGCATCCTAAACGATATACATACTCTGCACACATCTCTTCTTTTAAATTTTCAATTTCGTATTATTAAGCGGAGTATTTTTTTTAGGTTATATGTGAAGATTCCCAGCAAACGCCTGTGGAGATCGACCTGAAGTGCGGTGAGAAAGTGACAGACTCTGATTCTGAGAGTCAGAACTCGGAGTCCATCAATGTGAACTCTCACAACATTAAAGCTCCAACTTCTGAACACAATTCTATAGCTCAGAGCAATGACAAGGACAAGTTTAACAGTTCTCTGCCTAACTATGGCTCGCCACAAATAGACCACACCAGACGACCAAAACCAATCAAAGCCAGGTAAAACTTTATTGTTTTATAATCTACTTGCTTTTTTAATAGATTTTATGTTGGTTTTTTTTTAATTTACATATTTATGTGTTTTACTCACATGTTTTTTTACGTTGGTTTCAACTTTTATCTATTTACAGTCATTGCTTTATTGTGTTGTATAAGTGGATATATTATTTTAATCAAAACACATTGTTTAATTCACTTTTTTTTAATAAAAATATGTATTTACAAAAAAATAAAAATATATATGTACATACATATTTTCATTTGTAAGTAATTTTTTCAAAGTGAATTATTCAAAGTGTTTTAATCATAATAATATGAATATTCACAAAGAAAACACCCTAAAAAATTTAAGATATACAAATTATTATTTCAAAATAATGTGAAATTATATTATGGAGTTAAGACCCACAGTTTTTACCCTCCACACAGCATCCCAAAGATGACATAGGCTCTGAGGGAAATTATTTCCCTCAAGGCCTCCTGTGTGGAGTTATTGTAAAAATAAAAAAAAGACTAAGGTGAAATGGAATATTGAAAGGGGGAAAGCAATTTTAGATTAGCTTGAAATGAATCGGACATTTTACCACAATTAGTGCAATCAGGGAGTTTTATTTCTGTTTGTTTTGCTATATATACATAAAATAATGTTTCAAACCCAATCTGTCTTTTGAAGAATTGAAACTTCAAGAATAGGATAATATATGAGATGGCGTTTAAAATCACCTTAAGGCGCTTTACAATTACATAGATTGTAACAACTAAACTACTAATTAACTATTAATAGGGGTGAATCTTATAGATAATTTGTAACTTATGACATAACCGTGTTGCTTTAAAAACTGACCTATTAATAATGTTTAAACTTGGAATTATTATAGAGTGGGCTCTACTGACAGTGTGCTTGCTTCGCTTACCGTCTCCAGTCCATCGGGGGTGTCCGCCTTCCACCCCACTGGGGGCGCCTTCAAGTCCATGCCGCAGACCCAGCAGACCTTCACCGTGTCTCCGTCTGTGCCTCACTCGCAGACCTCCAACGCCACCTTTGTGAACATTGTCACGGCGACGGAGAACGGCAGACAGTGGTCGACGGCCTCCTTGAACGCGGGGAAGAATCAGGCCCAGGCGAATATTAAGCTGACGCAGCAAAGTTTGGGGATGGGACAGGGCAATAATAACCAGCTCGGAGGGTCCGTGCTCAAAACTCCGATGGTTACTCTCGTCAAACCTGTGAGAACAGCAGGTAATTTATTTTATATACACAAATATAACATGGTGTCAGCTTAATCAATCTCATGTGTGTATAATATTGTGAACAACTACTGTATATTTATTTATTTACGCCCGTTAAAGGCTTTTACACAAATATCAACTTTTTTTTTTAAAACAATAAACTCATAAGCAGCGCAAAAAATATTGTTAAAGAAAACAAAAAGTAATATTGAATAACAGGTACAAAAATATTGTAAATGAAAAGAACAAATAATATTGAATAAATAACAGGTTCAAAAATATTGTAAAAGAAAAAATTATATTGAATAACAGGTCCAGAGTTAAATAGTTTCAACAATTAGTTTAGCTCTACTAGATGAAAAAACTGTACTAAGGTATACTTTAGTATGATATTGACGTGCTAAATATATCAACGACATCGGAGTATTTGTTTCCCAGGTGTTGAATTCGTCGCATAGGCGTGTTAAATTATGAAGTTGAAGCAGAATTGTTACAATAGTATGACAGGTACTGCCTTGTAACCGTCCTGCCAGGAACATGAAATGCAATTAAGTATAATAGTTCAGGGCTGTCAATCATTGAATTTATAATTTTATTTATGCAAGCCAAGTCGGTAATTATTCTACTATTATGACAAAGATATTTATTAGACCTGTTGCTCTGGTTGTAAGTTTACAAGTCCCAGTTTGGGAAGCGGTATATATTGCATAGGCAATATAGACAAGTAAAGCATTTAAAATATAAAGTCATCAACTCATAGACACTTACCAACAATTTTAACCATTATTATTACTAGACATCAGATTCTGTACAGTAAAAAAGGTCAAAATATGAACGCTATGCAATAAAAACCAACTTGTGATGTGGTGACAAAGTTACTTTTATTCTACAATTTTTTTTTTTTTTCAATCAACAAGTATGTTTTATTTTAAATAAATTTTGTCTAAATTTACTGAATTCTATCTTGCAATTTGGGCCAAACGGCTTTATTTTACTATGCACTTGAATGAGCAAATTCTAAATTCAGTTTCTTTCAAATTTATATTATCCGATTTGAAAGTTAAATAAATGGCTTCTATTTTGGCTTCTTTCAGCACCCATGACCCTGGCGTTTTTATCAGACCCATACACTAACATTTTGCTCAAGTCAACGTCCCAGTCAAACGATACCAACGTCTCTGGCAGTGATGGCCTCCCCGTGTCGCAGCCTTTGCACTACGTACGGCTCCAGAGTGTCTATCTTCCCGTCAATTCGGGTAAATATAAATAATAAGACTAATGATAATGATAATAAAAATACTCGCTATTTCCCTCTTCCTTAACAATTCGCTATCTCTTTCTTCGAATGACAAAAGAAACCTAGATTCCCACCCACCACTCTACAGCAATCACACTTTCCTAAGCAGTGCAAACATCTTGTCTTTGTTATTTCCCTCTCAGGGGTATCTTCACAAACACCATAATAAATTAAAAGTAATTTATTTGTAGAATTCCATGTGTTGTTAACTTCAAAATGATATTTCATATTATCATATGTTGTAGAAATTATTGTTTTGTCTTGCTGGGAACTTTAATAACTGTTCAAAATCGAAGTGACGTGAGGTTGAAGGAAGTGGGGAACGAGAAGGCAAATAGGAAGTGTGGAAATAACATATCTTTTCAAATCTGATCACTTAACATAGTTAAAGCTATTTCAAACAATGTTTAGATTCTCGTAACCTCTCACCAGGGATACTGCGGGTATCTTGCATTCTGACTTGTCTATGATAATTTTTACGCCTCTTGTGTTTATTTTCATGATTTTGTGTTACTCAATTTCATTTCAGATGCTGGTCCAACAAGGATACCCGTGTCAGGAGGCCAGTCCGTGATTGTCTCTCAAGCCAATAATAATCTAAATAAGAAGCCAATTTTGTAAGTACATAGCATCTTATTCTTCTCGTGTCCCTCTCAAACCCTTTTTACAAGATATGAAATGTTGAAATTCCAAATTTTAAATAATCATTCACTTTTTTGCTGTATTGTTATGAATCTTTTTGTATATTACTCCGTGTATTAAAGATCGCAATTGACCTGTTAACAACAGATTGTTAATCAGATGAACCGCCCTCTTTGATAGAGAATCAAATATGCAAATCAAGTATTTGGGGCTTCAGCCCAGGCGTGATTACCATGCAAAAGAATTGGAAAAACAGCTCAACCTAAGATTGTCCACCCACTATTTTAATGGAGGATTAATGATGATGTGTTAAACTGTCTTAAAACAACTAGCAAGAAATAAACGGCTTATGCAGGTTGTATTGTTAGGTCTTGTGGACGGCACTAGAGGTGTCATCAGGATCGGCACCGTCAAAAAAGATAGACCATATTTCTACATGCAAAATATGTTACCTTCGCTTAATTTCAGGGTTTAATATTCCGTAGAAAAAAGCAGAGACAGAATAATAATAAAGTTGCATTATTTTTGTGATCATCATTCTAATAACTTATTTATCTAATTCAGACGCTCCGATGCAGACACCGTTCTCCACCACAACTTTGTGAACCAGCACGCCTTGCTCTCCCCGCGAGCAACGGACCGCTACCGCCAAGACCAAACTGTCCCCATGTCCCCCATGGCCCGTGGAGCCCCCCTGTCGGCACCCCTGGCCGGGGCACACTCCCTGCGTGGGGCGCCTGTGGCGCGAACGGAAGAGCTGGACAGTGAGGGGCAGGTGCAGCCCTTCCAGCTGGCCCCCACGCCCGCGCAGCTGGGAAGACCCCCCTTGCAGAGGAGGCTCAGTATGGGTGAGTTGATGCTTTTACTGTGCTAGTGATTTTTTATTGTTTTAGAACAATATAAACATAATCTTGTCTTGGGATAAGATATGTGTTTTTGATAGTGAAATAAAGTGTTAGTAGATAAATTTATAATTGCTCACAGTTCTTTATGATTCATTTGCAAGAAAAACCCAAAAAGTTTGTTATTTCCCACTCCCACGGCATGTGTTTCAATTCACTCAATTGAAAATAGACACTGAAAATATAATACAGTCAAACTTTATATAACGAGAGCGAAGGGACCAACCAAATTTCCTCCTTATAACCGTTATTCGTTATAGACGTGGGTAGGTAAAAAAAATACCTACCTACTAACATCAATATTTACACTAGGGTATGAAAGCTTGCAACTAATAACGAAATGATTTAATTTATGATTACACTAATAATAATAATAAACTGTACGCACAGTAGTGGATAGAAATGTTTCTTAGAGCGACAACTATCAGGGATTATGAACCCTCATTAACGTGATTTGTGGAAAGTCCGCCGCCGTGCAGGACGGGCGGCTTTGTCTTGTTTATGACATTATTCAACTTTTTCGAGAATTGGGTTTTTTTTATACCTGGACGCATTGAGTTGACAATATTATTTGGACGTTATATCAGTGAAGCAACCTCGTTATAACCCCACACGATTGTATGAAAATAAGCCTGAACCAACATATCATCAAGTATTGCTCATTATAGTCGTGACCTCGCTATTACCGTGATCGTTATAACCAAGTTCGACTGTATAAACATAGTTTCAAGTAATACCATTAACTTTCCCATATTACCAAGTACGAAAAAGGGGCTTTCCTCAGCAACATCTTAAAATCGGTCTCTTATATAATTTTTTTAGTTTTTGCTGTAAGGCGACGCGTATATAGTTAAATAAAAACTTTCATACTTTTTTATTTTTATCATATTATATTTCACCAATAGGCAGGTTAAATATTATTTGAAAACAGGCCGTAAGCCTGTTAACTGTATTCATTTAACATCTCAGTCATCTTTTCAGCTGTGTCCGGTAATGAGACGGCCGCCTCCTCCACCACCTCCCCAGCCACCGTGTCCAGCGGCGGTGGCCACATCAACATTCAGACGTCCATGCCGCAGCAGGTGTTCATACAGACGTCCACCCCCAATGTCACATCCCTGGCCATAGCCAACGCTCTGCAGAACATGAAGTCCCCCTCCATAGCCTCCAGCAACAGCAGCCTGAGCAGTCTGCTGTCTCCCAAACCCGGGGGAGACTGTCACTCCGGTATTCTGATGAGCCCGTCCATGAAGAAGAGTCTCTTCAAAAAGACAGTGGAAGATGGACGAGACAGGTAAAATATTGTTTCACTCATTCTCTTCTAATCCTGTTCATTATTCTCGAATTATTCTTCTTACATAATCTCCACACACAATACAATACAATATAACCTTCAACCAATCTCAAACCTATTGTATCAGACAGCAGGAACTTTTCATAAAATATATGTAATCCATATATGTATTGCACGGCTCGAAAAGCTAAGAAACTCACTATAACATTTATACAATGAGTACTTTTTTTTATTCCAAAACTTCTAATATAAGCTCTAATATTTACTAATACAAAACTACACTATAATCTAATCCTATTTTGTCTATAATCTATTAACATCTTCTTCACTTAATAAAATTGATTCTGTTGCAGGGTTTTAGAGACGGTGAACTTTGAGCAAAAGTTCAGTACGTTACCGCAGTACAACCCCGTGACCTGCAGCCCCAGCTCTATAGCCGTGCCCAGCAGTCCACAAGTTTACTTGAGGAAGAAGCACGGTAGACTTAACAATGGTTTGTTACATCATTACCTTTTCTTATACCAAATTACTACCAAACATAGTACACATAATAAAAATTACCCAACGATGTCGTAAAAACCATGTTTTGGAAAATGCGTCACTCAACACATATTACCGGCACAGCGACGATATTTAATATAGATATGTAGTATAAATTTGGCCATTAGATGACAAATATGTTTATATTTTTTATTTACTGCAATGTTAGCAGGGTCTAGTAAAGAATGACTGCAACCATACACTTCACAGGAAGGTGGTGTTATCCTGTAGTCAAAGTCTCTAGTTCCTTTTCCAATGAATGGAAAAAATAAGTTATTTGTTTTATTATACCTAGAATCTTACTAATCCGGCACCATATAAAACCTGTTGGCAAATACAGAAATTGCTGAATTACTGGAATGCATGCAAAACTGGAGAAAAAGCATAAAAATGTTATGCTATTTGTGCTTTTAATACAGATAATATGTATTTCTTACATCATACTTGTTTGTAATCAGTTGCAGTTTATGTGTAGTAGCAAAACAATGCCGGATTAGTGAGTTTCTACTGTATATTACGAAATGTCTTCTGCCAAATAAATCCTAACATATTTCTTCTTCCCAGCAAACGAAGAAGACAACACCCCCACCTTCTTGGACATGGGCGACGGCAGCAGCCTCGGCAGTAGCGTGGCCAGCACCCCCCTCTCCACCCACCCGCACACTCCCCACCCGCACCCCCACCACGGGCCTAAGTCTGCCACCAACAAGCTCATCGGTTCCACCTTCTTCGGGCCTGACTTCAACATTGACACAATCCGAGGTAGGCTGATGGACTATATGTCTCAAGGTAATCATTATTATATGTTTCATCTTTATTGTTAGCACGCTTTTACTCGTTTGTTATGTTCAAAGGTCGGCTTTATTTTATTATTCGCTAAAGAGCTTCAATCTTATTTATTTATAATAATGTGTATAGTCTTGTCACTAAAAACTACGTTGCGACCTCTCTTTCTATTACATGCATCGTTTTTGAGGAAGCGTAACTAGTTACTATAGATTAATAAGAATAGCTATCAGCAGTATGCCTTTATATCGTCAATCTAGTGCAAGCAGTCATTCATTGAAATTTTCCTTGATATTGAAATCTAACCAATGAAACAAAAAATTTCCTTTCACCATCATTTTGTGACCGAGCATTTGCGCAATTCCGTAAATAAATTGATGTTTCCGTCCTTATTTAACTGAAATGCTTGACTACAACACCCTGCAAGCTCGTCGGAAATTGTTTTTAGGCAAATACTTTTCCAAGTTATCCGGAAATATACATAACTGAAATATACAGAAATAGTTCAACTTGTTTAAACCAAATCTTACGGTAGTATTATTATGCAAAGACTCCATTTGCAACCTCTTTTATTTTTGTGGGACTGGGTTTTTACCTGGTGGTTAATAATATTTGGATAATTTGTAAAGTGCTGTTTTTGTGAAAAATCACCTCAAGGGCGCCTTACAGATCTTATTTTCTATTTCATATTAATTCCTAGTTTACATAATTTATATATTATAATTATCACATGAATGGCTTCAAGCCAAGATATTGTCTCCATAATGCATTATTTCGTGAAAACCAAGTTAAAAATTTGAATAATGTGTTGAAATATGTAAATATCTTTGGAATGGTGTGAATTAAAGACGCCATATTTTTACACATTTAATGGGTTCTTCTTAGTAGACTCGTTCATAACTCATTTTCTCCAAAAAGTGGAGATGCATTTTCTTGGTTTTAAGCCATTGACACAATGTTTTTAAAACCTTGGTATATTTTCATAAAATCGAATAAGAACACATGAATATACATATATCAATTGCATATATATAATAAATATTACAACTCCGACTTCTCTTATCCAGGAGACCAGCACGAGGAGCTGGGTGCTCTGTCCCCTCGCACTCCGGGAGGGGGTGCTGGGGGTCGAGGGGAGGCTGGTCACCGCCGAGTCTTGGAGCAACGGCGCCAGCTGGTCATGAAGCTCTTCACCGAGCATGGCATGTTCCCCTCCACCCAGGCCACCACGCAGTTTCAGGTAACCATACCAACCAACCAATCATCGCACCTTTCAGGCGTTGCCCAATATACTCTCATTTAGTCCTTAGAGCATGGGCGTCAGGTAGGAATATTGTGTTTGTTCTCTTGTATGCTAATGGAAGGTGCTTTGAAGAACTATTATCATAGATCTCTTTGGTGCTGGTGTACAGCCGGGAGACAAGCTAAATACAAACCCAATATTTGTAGATGGTGCAACAGACTTGTTACTGCTTGAGAATGAGTTGTTTTTATGACTTTGTCTTGTAGTTAACAGTTTGGCTGTGAAATGATATGCCAGCTTTGGTGTTTTTTTTGTTTTCTTTAAAAAAAACCCTTCACACAGCATTCATAATGGTAGGCACTGCATTCTTCCCTACCTAGTACTATTTTAACCGTCAACCTTGTTTTGTCTTCCTACAGGACAGCCATAAAGACATCTTTCCGAACAAGACATCGCTGCAGCTGAAGATACGTGAAGTGCGGCAGAAGGTGATGGCACAGCCCAGCGTCACGCCTCATTCGGAACAGAGCACCCCCACAGGTAATTTACAATCATTACTCGAAAAATAATATTGTCAGCAAATTTCTATAAATAATAGATATCTCGTCAAGTTTGTTACTTTCCTGAATGACTTGCAATAAAAAAGTAACTCTTGTATATGAATGTGTAGTTATTGTGGATACTCTGTGCAGGAATGAACTCTCCGGCGGTGACATCGAGTGCCAACAACCTCCACAACTCCACCACCACTTCTGCCAGTTAGCGGGACCTCACCATCTCCATTCTGCAGATAGCTAAAGAAAGCCACGGATAACTACCCCTTGTACCCTACCGCTATTGTTTCAAGAGATGCACATTATTTTCCTACACGGGTGTAGACACCCCTAACTGATTAAGAGTCCCATTAATGTTAGTACATATATCCCCTCGGGTACATATTTTATGAAATGATCTTATTTCATGTTGACAACATTCTCGAACCTTCTTGTAAATTTCAACACAAACTAATAGATGTTCGCTTCAATATTACACATACCTAATGTAAATATCACCAATGCCCGAATGACACCATGATAAAATGTCATCATATTCTTCTGTTTTGTTTTATATTTTTACAACCACCAAGTTATTATTTAGTGGGAGGTTTGTTTTGTTCCTTAATCTTTTTAATGATAGGAAGGTTGTGAAATGTATAACCTTGTTTGTTTGATAACGAATTGATCAATTATACTGAACTGAGAAGTCAGTAGTTAATTTTATTTGACATTTCTAGCTTTAATAACTAATTAAGATTTTAATATTTTTACATAATGACATAACCAGTTATAGGATATTTTATGTTAAACGTAATCTTACTAAACTGTTAATTAGGTTACCCTGGAAAGTGTTATGTTGTGCATTATGTCTGTTGCCTTCCTCTCCTCTCACGCCCACGCCCTGCCCACGCCTTCCACGCCTCCAACCCCACACAAGACGCATACTTACCCTCTAGTTATGTTTTGACAAAGTGAGCGTTTTGATGACAGTGGACAGGAGAGGGGATAGGGAAACCAGCCACACTCCTCGACGGGGATTTAATGGTTTTATGACGTGCAATCGTTTAGTCACTAAATAATTCTTTTGACAAGAATCTATAACAAAGAAATTTATTGTGAAAAATATATATAAAAAAGGAAAAAAATAAGAGCTACATTATATGAAAAAAAGAAATGTTTATGATTGTGCCACAAGAAGGGCTCTGCAGACATCAGCCCGGATGGAGTGAAGATATTATACATATTGTAATTTCGCCCAAAGTATAAAAATATATTTTAATTTCATCGTTCAGTTTTTCCAAAATTCAGATTTTATTTGGATGCTATTCCATTTCAAAAAGTTGAAATTAGACATTAGAGAATGCGAAGTAACAAATCTCCGCCTGTTTGCACCAATATGTCTTCCTGGTTATAGAAAACTATATTTTGACTATGCAAGAATGTTAATTAACATTAAGTTTGTGCCACAACGTTGTATTATAAAAGTTTCAGTTAGTAGAAGGATTATTTGTCTATTGTCTCGTAGTCATAACGTAAGGTAGATAATTGGACATTGTTATTGCACACGTCGAGGGACCACGGCATTAGCTAAATGGTTGGTTTATATAATTACACATGTAAAACATAGTGAATTTTTTAATTGTTGTACATGGCGAGATCATTAATTTCCCTGTAGTTATGAAATGAATTGTTAATTAGATAAGTATGGAAATATATAATTAAATGTGAAGTAAATCTGTGGGTTGTTATATTCTACAATTATTTAGTTACACGGTAATCATTGTTTAGTCATACGAATATCACATGTATTGTGTGCATATGTGACGGCCTGTACAGTATGTGAGGAATGTTGGCTCTGCGCAATACACGCATATGTTTCATTAGTCAAAGGAGATACCCAACCAGTATCATTATTTGAGATTGTAAATATACACCCTTTTTATAAGCAAGTCAAGTGAACTGAAGTCACACAGTGATAACTTTATTTAGTATGTGTTAACTTTTTACATATTTCTCTATACTCGCTTTTCTAATGGGAACTTTTGTTGTATTCAAACCTTATTGTTTTACACTAAATATTTAGAGCTAGACTACTCATCAAGTGATGCATCCATCATCACTTCTGACCTTTCAGCTGGTCCTGCACTGAATGTGAATCCACCTCCATATAAGTCAGATTTGGCCAGTTTCCAGGAGATAGAAAAACAAGCTTTTTGAGTTTGAATTAGTTATGAGAAGTAGTGATTGTTTGTTTTGCCACAGTCAGGACCCCACGGAGTTTCTTTTTTTGATTTTGAATTTTTCCCACTATCAAATGGCTTGCGCGCTGATGTGACTTGCGAGAATGGATTTGCAGCAAAAATATACTAGCCAAAATAATCACTTGTTCCTTCCACGACTTCTTTCCATTTATATCTATGTATTCCACCACTCCACCAGAACTGTCAGGGACGTTTATAGCTGGGAGGTGCTTGAAAAGAATTATTGTGAAATATTTTATGAACATCTCGTAGGTATAAAAAATATTTTTTATCATTCTTACTAAATGAATATGTAATTAATTTGTTAGTTAACATTTATGGATATCTGTTTTAATAAATTTATAATAACACCTAAGGAACATTATATTTGGCAATATCAGAACATGGGAAATATTCTTTTGTTTATGCAAACATATTATATTTAACAAAGATCTTAACACAGCTAAGGTATGAATATAAAATATAATATGAATGTACCTAATGAGGATTTGTTTGAAAGTAATTAAATTTGAATTATGTTTAAATGTATTTTAGTGTTGATAGCTGCAAATTGTATGTTAAGAAATAAATGTGTTGGCCTGAGCCATTAAATTAATAAAATAGATTTATATTTAGTCAGAGCACAGAATCCACATATTGCAACGTACACCCGGTCTAATAATATGAACACAGTAGAAATGAACAGTCAATTTATGCGGGCGTCTTATTCTCAGAGATATTATTTGTGGTCCAGCAAGATAGTGCAAATATTGGAAGGTTTACATAATACTTGGGAGGTCTAGTCAATATAATTGCCAGAGTAGTCCTGTTATTTTAATTATTACCATTTTACGTTACTCCTGCATTACTGCCACACTGATTTGACTTGAAGGAAGAAGCACAAACAAACTAACATCTGACAGATCCAGGCGCTTAGATGGTTGTCCGCAGCTGTCAGATGCCAGGGTTGTTATGGTCACAATGAATAATTACCATGCATTCTAATCACTTGTCGGTGTGCGAAGGAAAGGGATGGAAAGTAATGCCAAAGCTCTGTAAAATATAGTTATTTTAGCTCAATTTGGAATGAGAAGAAGTAGTTCCCATTGGTTTGCCTTAATATTAATACATAACATTCATCAGACGTACAAAACAGACTAAAGACTGTAATAATGTATATTTGGGTTGTTTCACAAACATATCGCTTTCACTGATTTTGAGCTCAAGAACACCGTTGAGTTATGCTTTTGTTGTGACGTTACATTGATTTGCCTCATGTTTAGTTTAATTCTTGCTTTGGAAGTGAATCTGCAACTTTATTTGAAATAAAAGAGTAAAGAGAAGAGTTGGTGTGTTTGGTTTGTTTAGTCAGTACAGTGCATGACTATTAATTGAGGTGCTTATCTATTTTATTCATTTTGTATTATTATTTAGTTTTAATTTACACTATGTTGAGATTCTTCGAAATACTTACACAATTACTGTAACTAACTACATGTATGTAATGGTGGAATCCTCCTGCGGGATGGATTGTTTCTTCTTTTTAATTTAATTATGCATAGAAATGATATGTTGATTATTTATATCAATTTGATTTTTTAGTGGTTGATCTCTTATATTATTATATTTGGAAAAGAATTTTGCTTTCTAAGTTTGAGTATGCTGCAAGTAATTTTACTTAGTTTGTTTGTCTGACTTTTACAGTCGGTTATCGAGTCAATTCTTTTATACAAAGACGTATTTTACCTTTGTAGAGTGTGCTCATATAATATTATCTGATAAATAATTATTACTTAGATTACTTTTTGATTTTCTAAATTTACAAAAGTAGAAAAAGCAATTGGTCAAAATGTCAAATGAAAACGCAAAAGATGTTTGTAAGTGGTCAATACTAGTGCAGCCGTACACCGTACCATATCTGTCTTGAATATGTATCGTAGTAGAAGTGTTGCGAGATATTTTTGTGTAATGAGATTTACTGTTAAGGACATGGACATAGGAGAAATCCCATAAATATGGTTAGTCAATGTTGATCAAGGGGTTCATGTTTTAATCATTATGTATTAAGGCACATCTTATTACAGAAAACATATTTGGATACCGTGTAATCAAAATGTTTTATTTAACCAAGCAAGCTGTATTACATCCAACTTACGGACCAATACAAAGGATACTTAATAAGCAAACTTAACGAGTTTATAGTTGAAGGAGAAAACAAATTGACGGTTGTTGACAAAGCCATGTTTTGGGCCATAGAACCAAGTTCAAATTAATAAAGTTGTATCAAATATCATTCAATGATTGATGGAATAAAACAAATGTTTATTATCAGAATTTAGTTTTTTTAATAAATCCTATATTATGTATGTACACTTCACATTGCAGGTGAACTATTTGGATTCTGCAGCCATGCAACAAATACTAGTACGAAAGATCATACTAAATGCTTCAATCAAATTTAATCAACAAATCCGGCATGAGCTCTTGTAACATGGCGCAAGTGTAGTCTAGGTCCTCGTCATTAGTTTTAGTATCTAGAACAAGCAATCTCAGTGTCGGCACTCGGTACAAGATCTGAACACCCCTGTGCGTGACGGAGCAGCCTCGGAGGTCCAGGTACTGCAGGGGCTTGCTGGACATCATGCCGCTCAACCTGTCCAGGCCCCAATCGTCAATGTGACTGTTTCCTTTCAGAGACAGCCATTTCAAGTAATCTAAATTCTGCAAGTTCAAGAGGCCCTCATAGCGCAGGCCGCCGGAGAGGAAGCCTTCGCAGTCGATGCTATCCACCAGCAGCCCCGGGGTGGGAGTGGTTGGTAATTTGTCTTCCATTTTTACGCCCTCCGTCTTCTTTATCCATTCTTTTCCCTCCACAAATCTGAAAATAAAAACTTCCTCGTGACTCAATGAAGAGCCAAACCGATAGAACAGCGTTGTGGGCGTGTCCATGTGCCTAAAGTAAGCTTAATTTGTCCTTAGATAATAGATCACACTTCAATGAGTATAAGATCAGTCATAATTTATTTTAGTTATCTATAAAATACACAAGATAATGAAAGCCCAGGTAATTTCATTTGATATTTCATTATTTGGATTTCTATAGAAAGGTTGCTAGTTCCATTCCCACTGCAGCGCGAAAATATTTTGACTTGGATTATATCACTTAATATATAGGTGATACCAGTCTTTTACGAACCTTATAAAACGAATTTAAAGTTATCGTAAAGAACATAAATGAACCTAAAAGTTGCAAATATTTGGAACATGACAATATCAAAAACGCGCCTGGTTATAGTCATGACATGTTGTTTATGCATTCCTTTAATCGTTCCAGCCTAGAATCGAAACTAAAAATAATTTAAAAAAAAAGCTTACTTGACGGCCCCACCGCGATAACAAATAAAAGTGGCAGCTGCTAAATCCCAGCCCAGAGCCGAAGTCCTCGAATTGTTGTAAACCTGATCTTTGATTTCAAACTCGTCTTTTAAATCAGAATACATTTGTTTAACAGCTGAGGTCCATGTACCAAAAGGATAGCGCTTCATTCTAACGAAGAAGGGAATTGCGGTCGGAGCATTTTCGTTCCTAAAAAGAGAGAATGTAGACTTCATATGTCCGGATGCCTTCACTATTGGCGTCTTCCATGATGGATACTCCTTCCCGTGTATGAGTTTCTTGATTGGACCTCTCTCGTCTCTTTCATATGGAGAAAGGTCGTCGGCAGAATAAAAACGAATCAAACTCTGTTGATATCTTTTGAATTTGGGTATGAACTTAGATAAATTAATCGACATATTGAAACTGGATTATTAAGAACTTTGATTTTCGCTGGGTCAGTGAAATAATTAAGTGCTTCAATCCTATATCACATTGTTTTAAAAATAAATTACTATTATTGGTTATGTGTGGTTAGGTTATGTATTTATTCCTGGTAAAGTGACAGCCACTGTCACCAATTGAATCAATCCGTACCCTAATAAATCTGTTACTGACGAAAGCTTTGACTCCCCTAGACGTCTCAAATAGCTGTGTATCTCCAACCAAGGGACTTGTTTTTTTTTTTAAATCACATAACAATCGAAAATAAACGGCATTTAAAATGTTGATAACTGAAACAAAGATGAATTTTCAGCGAACAATGTGACAAACTTTGAAAAAGCAAGCTGGGGGTAAAGAATAGATGCATATTTTGCACTACTCTAAGCAGACGCATTTCCAAGTTTTTCAGAAATTTTAAATTGATAAAACTAATAACATTACACAATTAACACGAATTTAAGTTTTTAAAAAAGTATCTGGCATGTATTGTCATTTGTTTATTACCAACTCAACCATTAAATCTATTTGTACTGGTTCTGATGAAAATTATGAAATACGCCTTACAGATTTACAAGCTTGTCGTGCAGGCGATGAAAAGAGGAACTAACAAAAAAAATATTGCCCCATTACCTGCATTAAAAAGTTGGTACATCTATTCATTGTACAAAACTTGTATCACAGTTTGGGTATATCAGTAAATAAAAGTGAGTGGTTTAGCTATTTAGATTATTATTTTATGATTACATATTCGGTACTGGAGATTGGAATTACTTTTAACACTTCTATTCCGAAGGTGGGTTAAGAGTATTGTGCGATATCTTGAATAAAGATTACTGAAATATTTTGAATATATTTAACACGTAAAATAAAATTTATATCAAATGTGTAGATTGTATAATAAAATTGAATGTGCCGATATTGATATTTTTGACAATAATTTGTAACATAAAAAAAAAAAAAAATACAGCTTATTCATGTAAAACAATGATTAGGCTAATTCTACCACTATTTTACACTTTTGTTAATTTTTTTAATGTATTTATTAGTATTTAAATAGCGCCATTTTTGAAAACCTCAAAGGCGTTATTTCGAAATATCCTCGTATTTGCTTGTATTCTCTTCTGATTGCTTGGATAATCTTCTGCTATTTTCTTTTATCTCTCTATTTTCTTTTCTCGTTTTTTTTTTGCATTAATTTCACACATTTTGGGGAGGCCCCGAGGGAAATAATTTAATTAATTTATTCATTTTTGGGGAAGCTGTGTGGGGGGTCTTTTTAAAGCAAGGAAGGAGTGAACCTGGGTCTTGAAAAGGGCCATGTTGTAGTAATAAGGAAACACAGAGGCTGGTAAATCAATCCACAGCCGGGCCCCGTTGAACACGAGAACAAGTCGTAGAAGCGGCTTGTTTTCATGTGGCGAATGTCAACTGTGTAAAAATTTAGGGCGCGCATTTAACCAATTTCCCGGCTTTGCACCGAAGAGATCAATGACACAAGTTCCTCAGAGCATCTTTCATTGACATACTGGT
The DNA here is from genome assembly GCA_022651775.1 of Drusus annulatus. Lineage (NCBI taxonomy): Eukaryota > Metazoa > Arthropoda > Insecta > Trichoptera > Limnephilidae > Drusus > Drusus annulatus. The sequence continues at coordinate 720,632 of JAGWCC010000023.1, forward strand.
AGAAAAAGGACAGCATTCCCACCTGACGTATGTGCTTCAAAGATTGCAACCCATTGTTAAGATAGGAGAATCTATCAAACCGAGTGTTTTTTTAGGTATTTTGGGGTTTCAGACCAGAGGTGGCTGCCAAATTTAACAGTGAAGGGTACTTAAGATTTGTACAAGGTTAGCAATTGTGTACTATTAAAGTATTTAGCCCTGTAAAGTACGCCCAGCTTCTGAGAGGCTAACTCAACTCTGACTTTGATGGAGCTCCCGTGTCTGAGCTGGTCGCTTAAAGTTACACCTAGCAAGTCAATGGAAGGCTTGTAGGGAAGATGACCTACATTGAAGGAGACTAGATAGTCATTTTAATCCCCTTTAGTCGTAATCAGACTTGCTTGGGTCTTTGAAATTTCGTATTATGTATCTTTTAACTGAGTTTTTATAATAATATTTGGATGATTTTTTATAGCGCCGTTTTTGTGAAAAATCACCTCAAGGGCGCTGTAATAATTGGATTTTTCTCACCCAATACATATAGTAAATAAAGAAATAAGTGCTTATAATGAGCGTTAACCTTTTTTCCATACGGAAAATATCAACCGTGTTGGCGTGTCTCCTAACTATGCACTGGTGACTAAGGGATCAATGACCCTAATTCTTCGGAGCATCTTCCGTTGAAATACCTTTAGAACAAAACAGGCATTTCCATCTGTTCGTTTCTTGAGATAGACAGTAGGACACACTTTTGAGTTGTACAGGGTTAACATTAAGTTAAGTACTCATTGGGGTTTCACCAAAACCAGTCTCTAAGATTTACACTTAGAAGTTTATTTTCTACCTCTTCTTTGCTATTCACAACATTTATTTTTAAAGGCTAATAAAATAAAGCAATTTCATATTATAGTATAAATACATTTTAATAATAATAGCAGTGTAAACTTATACATAATGTAAAGAGGTACATTACAAATGATAACATCTCCAGTTGAATTAGAAAAATATGTATGAAAATTGAACAAAATATGAATGTGTGATGTCAGATACCCATCACTGATTATTATGGCTTAAAAGAACAAGTAATTCTATAGAACCAGGTATTCCACCATGCTCCAAAAACACAGATTAAATTAACACAATTACAGATCAAAAAATAAAATTCTCTTCCCGAGACTTTAAGGAGTTGCCGCATTAATATATAATACTTTTAAAAAAATAATCTGTTCCTGGTTTTTACAGGAGCTACGCACATTATAATTTAAATCAGTGCACCCTGACTACATCAGTGACTAACAAATTAGTATTGTTAATTTAAAACAAATGGATGAGAGGGTACAAAAGTATCTTTGTCATAACAAAAAGTAACTTTGCGAACAACAAAAAAAGATTTATTTTGTGCAAGTGAAGGGAGGCAAGTGGTATCCATGGCAATCATAACAGGTTTAATTTATTCTTAACAGCCATTATTGTTATTATTCCAGAAAAAAAGTGACTTAAATCCAAAAATACTATGAAAATTAAGTTAGAAATATTTCAAATTACAAACTGGACTTACGTATTTCAAACGATTGGTGAATAGCTGAAATCTAAAAATCAAGAGAAATTTCTCTTTTTTTCCCGAGATAATAACATAAAAGTTTTTTTTCAACATCTCTTTTTGATAGAAAAAGCACCTATTTGCATACACACAAGACAGAACAAATGACCTTCACTTATTAAACCATACTTTGTGATGTCATAACAACATTGAAATAATCAGCAAGTCTTTAGATGAAATGAAAACTGAATAATTTAACTATGCACAGATATTCCATAAAGTTTCTATCTATTTTAGGGAAAAAATCGAAATTTATTTTTTAGATCTTCAGAATGAACACAGGAGAGCGTGTTGCAGAAGTGATTTGATAAATCAAAGGAAAGAAGCGAAAATTGCACTGAATCATCTGAGACGTGGAGGGATGAAAGCCATCATTACTAACTATTAATAATCCAATAATAAAGTTATTATTCTATCAGTCTATGTCTAAATTCTTTACAACTTCTGTACTTCACTAAAAGAGATAGTGCCTTTATGGGATGCCTGTTAATGATTATCAATAATCATATTATGTACATACAATAATATTTATTTAATTTTTTATTGCATTAATACTTTAAAATATTAAATTCATTAATAATAGTAAAGAAAATTAAATTCAAAGATAAAAAAAATTACAAATATTCAAAACAAACATTATAGTGATGTATATGACCCATTGTTCTTTCCTATAAATACTTAATAATATCAATTTATATACAAATGATGAACTAAACATAGAACCATGCGGTAATCTTATTATTGATGTATTATCACTAGAAAATGGATCAAAAATGTGTACATTACAACATAACAAACCATAATTTTACATTGAAATGAATAGAAAATAATAAATTGGCTGATAAATTACAGTGAAAGCTTCTCTGAGCCGAATTAAAGCCAAACCAATTATAAATACAATAAAGAAAATTTTCAATCGATTAAATGGATCACATGTTTTTTGGTTTGAAGCAACACAACATAGAGAGCTAATTATATCATTATCTTAGTGATGTATTTCATTGAAATATAATATGACCTTTTTAATTTGGCCTTCTACACACATAAACCAAGATGGGACAGTGAGTGTTTTGGAAGGTGAAGAAAGATTGATTTAATGTTACATAATACTAAAACATTTCGGAGACAGTGAATTTGGATACTGCGGCCCACCTCTTGGCATATCTTTTAAAAAACACCCTATGTTATGTTATCCACAGTTTTAGAGTGCTAAACTTCAAAAACAAAAAATTCAATGGCGTCTTTACGTCTTTTCTTCGTCTCATAGCTGTTAAACTTTAATTTGGCTCTTAAACTCTTTTATCCATTTGAACTTGGTAAGCTTCAATCTGTCCTAATATATCCATAAGAAAATAACCTTCCTTCTGGGAGGGACATAAAGAAATATAAAGTTTGTGTGAATGTACCTACGTAGGTAGGTACTACAATAAATAAAGTTATTTGAATAATGGTAATTATTATTCGTTTAATTTGATATATTCACGGGAATGTTAAAGCAATAATTGTCTCCTCCTGAGGTTTGAATAAGATGTAATGTGATGGGTTCTTGAAAAATTAATGGTCCAGTTCAATTTGGTGGTTTTATGAATCTAGGGAACAAAATATACCAATAATAGAACATGGTGATTGATTACATGGGTGAGGAAGGTGCTTAGATTTGTTAAATATAGCTGCAACCAAATTAATCAAAACCATTAGTATTGTTCTAATGCTTAGCCATCTTAAAGAAGTAACGCCAAATTAAACTAGCCAACGTAAAAAAAATTAGATTGGTTTATCTTGTTTTAAGTTCTTCTTTTAGCTTCCAAACCAGTAGCTCCATACAAACAGTAGCATCTTCCGCACTGTCATGTCCGTCCAGTGAATTCTGAATAATTTTCTTCAAATATTCCGAGGATAAATTACGAAGTGCCCGCTTGTAGGGTGGCCCCATTTTATGAGGAAATAAAACACTGGTGTCCACCACCGTGTCGTGTATCAGCTTCAAAGCTTTGAAATCTGATTCCAAACTGTGACCAACCAAGATAGTCTTATCGCAAAACATGTGGAGAAATGTCGCCTGCACTTCCGGAAGAGAGGTGGAAACATCTCTCAAGTGCTCTTCAGTCAAGCCGGAATACCGTGTGTTATAATCTATGATCGGGTACAATGGTTTAACCAGGGATTCATAAACAACATTTAGAGAACTATCAATGACAGTTACCCTTGTTAAATCTAAGCCATTCGACGTGTAACACATTTCACAATCCAAAGCATACACTCCGTAATCATGACCCTCGGATTTTTTGTCTTTGGGTAAAGTTCTTACATATCCACGCAAGTTATCGTGATCGATATATTCGTAAACGTGACAAGAGGCAGAAAGACAGCCGTCTGATGACACGTCTTGGCCGCAGCATTGATACTTAACTTCACCGCGAAACCTATACTTGTTGTTGGGGTGGTAAATACATTCTTCCGTGAGCACTGCCATGCCCTTCTTATTAACCTTGTACTCTTTTTTACAGCGACAGCAGATTCTAATATCACCTTTCTGCGGCTTCTGTCTGGTATTTATGGTGAATATCTTAGCTAGGCCTTTTTCTTTCTTTTCGGGGTGGGGTCTTGGGAAACCATTATTCTGTAATTCTTCTTCTGACAAAACCCACTTGGAGATATTTTCAAAGAAGCGTAAACCCTTAAATTCAACAGAGAAATCATCTTTCTTGTATTTATTTTCTATGCTCCACGAAGTATTATTAGCGAGCTTGCCCAGCAAGAGCTTGTTGTGGGAGATGCCACCCTGGGCGACATCTCCGCTGTTGATCTTGACCCCGTCGGCTTCCTGGATTTCTTTCCGTAGTCTTGTGATTCCCAAAATGGCAGAATTCTTATATATAGGTACTGCGGTACATTTCTTATTCGTACATAGTTCTTCCTGCTGAGCTCGGGCATAAGCATCTTCGGGGGTCAAGTATATTTTAAGGCACTCGTCAATCATCAGATTCAGGTATCTCGATCTTATGTTTACGGCTATTTTAGATGCCAGAGGTTCTAAGACTCCCGGTCGGTCGCAGAACTTTTCGCTGGGCATGTGCGCCACGCGAGATGTTCCTTTAGTGACCGTTTGCGTAACCGTGGCTTTGGGCGGCTCGGGCACCTGGAGGGCCTTCTTGGCGTGGAGAAATGTGGACACATTAGGCACGTGCGCTATACGAACCTTCGATGGACCCGCGGCACTCGCAGGTGGTTCTTCTCTCGAGGTTTGGATCTGCACTGGAAATATGTCTCCACTGATTCTCTTCATTCTTGATTCATGAAATTGTTTAACCTTGGAATACCTATCAGCGGCCAGTTGGACAGCTTGGCTCTTGTGGTCAGGCAGGGCAATGGTTGGGGTGCGGTATATGGTTTGACTGGTGTTGTGAGCGACACGCTTCTTTGAAATGCAGATCTCTGCTTTAGGAACGTGTTTAACTGAATTTTGTGGAGCCTCTTTAGCGGACGGAACATATTCTTCAAATATTCTTAGGCATTCTTGAGTAATGTTTTCTTCGTCAGAATCTGAAATATCTTCTATTAATTCGCAATCAGATGATATAGAATCATCTGGAAACATTGGAATAGTCGCAAGTGCTTTTTCTTTAGACCTTGAACTGGACTTACTAGACTTATGTTTATCTTCTTTTTTTCGACTTTTGTCAGATTTTTCTTTTGAAGATCTTTTATTCATCTCACTAAGACTAGGTTTGGATGAACTCCTGGATTTGTGATCTGTGTCGGTTTTCTTTTTATCAGATGAACTACTTTTGTTATCATGACTTTTTGACTTGGATAGTGTACTACTTGATGATTTCTTTGATTTCTCATCATTTGAACTTTTTAATTCACTCGACTTACTTTTAGACGATGTCCTCTCATGATTCTTGGACTTTTCTTTGTCTTTTGAAATAGTTTGGCCATCATCTCTTTTTTTGATTGAATGATGTCTGTCACTGGAATTCTCTTTTTTAGATCTCTCTTTTTCACCATCACGCTTCACAGAGGATGTTTTCTCACTTTCTTGATTGGATGACGATTTAGATGTTTTGTGGTTCTTAGAATTGTGTTTATCAGATTTATCACTTTTATTACTTTTAGAATGTTCAGATTTGTCACTTTTCGAATGTTCAGATTTATCACTCTTAGAATGTTCAGATTTGTCACTTTTCGAATGTTCAGATTTATCACTCTTAGAATGTTCAGATTTGTCACTTTTAGAATGTTCAGATTTGTCACTTTTAGAAATATCTGATTTATGTTCCTTTTTAGAACTTTCAGATTTGTTTTCAGTTTTTGATTTAGAATTAGAACTAGAAGATGATGATGATTTAGATTTAGAATGGCTACTAGAAACTTTGGGTATATCTGACTTGGTGGTCACAACTGATTTGTTTTTTTCTTCAATTACTGGCCTAGATTTTTCTTGTTTGATTTCACTGTCGTCACTTTTGGGAACTGTTGAAATATTGCTTTGTAACTTTTTAACACTATCATTTTCATCATCTAAAATTTGACCTAGCATTTCAAATTCAGAGTCTAAATCTTCTAATCCTTGAATATCACCTTTGGCAGTGCGGCCCCCGAGCATCCGAGCTTTCTTTATGTGCGGTTCGTCTTCCTCGTCGCTGGAGAATTGAGGGTTGATGCTTTTCAAGGGAGTGGGCTGATAGCTGAGGCTGGAAGTATAACAGGGACTTTTGCTGCCGGTATTGTTAGCAGAGTATGATGTGTTGGTCGGACAGTAGCTGGAGGTGCTGTAGTTGGCTGACACCATTCCCCCGGGACTGTAGGTGACTCCAGATATACTGTGTCTACTGGGAGTGTATAGAGCCACATTGCTCACGCCACTTATATTGGATATGTCTGTGGGAGTGTATGCATTACCCCTGCTGCCAGTCTCTAGACTGGGATCACTGCCCATGGGACTATATGGAAGAGGCTTATGCTCAACCGAACCGGGTAGATACTGGACACTTGGTAAATTTGTTTCACACTCCATGGCCACAGGAGTATATTTTTCAGTTTGTCCGGGAATAAAGGTGTTGACATTTTGTAGACTTGTAGCTGGTTCGGGCCTAGAAGTAGTTCGTAAGCCATGGGTCCTAGGGCGGTGTGGAGTGTAAGGAACAGGAATGTGTTTACGGTTGAGATATTCCTTTCTACTGGGAGCTGGCACAAACTCTTCGGTCCCCGGTACCAACTTCTTCAATTCAGAGATCGGTGTTGGGTTGTAAGTCACCTTAGCTGGAGAGTTCGCACTTTTGTTGGCCGTCACGGGCGCTAATTCTTGGACGACCTTTGATATCAACTCTTGAGAATGAAGACCGACGTCTTTTTCACTTGAATTGTTGTCAGTGTGTTGAAGAACTTTTTTGACTGCTTCTGATACGAGTTGCTGTAATATTTCACCGTTGTCAAAGGATTCGTTGTTAGATTCCGAAAAATCCTTTTTAGCGTGTCGAAAATGACAATAGGGTCTTTCACATAATCCACTTTCATAAAAGGGGCAATTAATACCTTTAAAGTACCCCGTAGAAGGTAGCATTTTGGCGAATTTATTTGTTATTCTTATACGTAAAATTAATTTCAAACAATAACCTAGAAACAAATGACATTTGGTAACCTGTTGTTGTATAGATAAAATAACCAACCGAAGAATATCTATATTATTACATACATACCTCTATCTATGGCTCTATGACCGAAAAGATATTTTTGTTTTTATGAATAATCAACCCTTGTTCCCAGTATTGTCTATGTTTCTATTTTCATATTATACATAAAAAATATTATAGTTAAAACATAGAAATACATACTGCGGAAAATGAAATGCCCCCCATTGATAGGATGAAACTCCCCTCACCTTTGTGGCCGACGTCAGTAAATGTTTTTTTCCCTTGGGGTAAGGTATAATAATTAATATATTGATTGGGGTAGACATCGAAACATTTCTTTAGTATCGATTTAAAATGTTTCTTTGCCAATTTCTAAAGTAAGACAATTAATTTATAAACAAATCTACTGCTTTGTAAAATTATACCAATATTTTTGAGATATGCTACTTTCGTCATTATACCTAAAGATAACAGCTGATCTTTTTTCGACGTGTCGAATATCCTTTGTTTCAGGGAAAAGGTCTATTGAAAATTGAGAGTTAAAATTTCGATTGAGATTCTTTCCAAATCTGACATTTGATTATAAAATCTTAAAAGACAAACAAATTGTTTCAAAAAGCGTTCAAAGTTCTTCCCCAACTTCAATGATCCTAATTAGTAATTGCCTTTCCACTGGTAATGCTTTGATAATATTTTGTGTATGCCTTAGCCTCATCTAGAAGGATGAGGATTTCTTCTTACTGTGCAGGTTTTTTCTTACTGTGCCTCGTGGGTCTATTATTGGGTTATAGGATGAAACCGACTCTTTCAACCTAGTTTTTTTTTTTTAAATTAGTAAGCTGATTTAGTTACTTTTATATCGTACGCGCCAAGGAACTTTGATTTAATTACATTATGCGTGTGGTTCTTTCGGGTGATCTTCTCTCTCTCTCTCTCTTTCTTTGGCTTTTATTTTCACCCGGAGAAACATTTCTTTAACGTCCGCAGTTATGGTGATTTTTTGTCTCGTGTTTAAGAATCTTCTCAATCCCTTCTTTTATTTATATTAGAAGGCTTTTTCCGAATAATATTTCAACAATATTATATCCATCGCTGTAGCAGTATACGATTAATCATCTTTATTGTATAATTTTTCATGGGTTGTCCGATTTTTCATGATTACGTTTCCGGTATTCTCATGTTATAATAAAATGGGCATTATCTTTTATGTTCATTCATTCATAGATACACTTTGAGTTGTGCCGCCGGTCCTATGTATTTATTTAGACTTCATATTTAACTATACTCCATATTTACAACTATTTGAAAATAAGAATGATTTGACAGTTGGGGCAGATTTTTTCAAATGTATTGAATCGTTCTGGTGAGTGGTATATCAGGGGCTCCCTTTGATCTCGATTGAAATATAAAATGCACGTGTTAGAAGTTGTCAAAGAACTGATTGACTACGCTAATCACTGGTCTTTTAAATTAGTTAAGATCGCACACGTGCACAAAAACAATTCAAGAGCCATAATTCTGATTTTTATAAAATAATAGGTTCGGCGTCAATTCGGCTTAATGTAGGCTACAGAACACGGATAGATTTTAGTTACACTAACACATACGTTACATTAATTACCGAAACTATAATTTAATTAAATTAACAATACAGGTGAACTTTTCAATATAATATAAGTTTCATGGTATTGTATTTAATAAATGTATTTAACAATTATTGTATTGCATAGTGCCAAAGATAATATATCATTTACCTGCAGGAAGAGCGTTTTTTGGTTTAAAATAAAATTCGAAACCTAAATACGAACCTAAACCTTAACACAACTCATCAAAATATGTTTTTGTTTTGTTTAATTTTAATATGTTGTGATGGTTTAATTTAGTAAGTTATGTTAAAGATCATATTATAATCGCATTATTACTTTTCCTCTGAAAAGAACTGCATTCAATTTCAAGAAATTGTCCATATTGTATGCATATTACATTTGATATAATTCCACTGTTGACTGACCACTGAACACCATTATAATTTAAAAGAAAAATAACTACCGCTAACTATTTTTTCTTACAATGTCAAACAAATTTCAAGTTGTCTCTTTCTGCAGTGAAAATATTCAATGGGATCTTCATTTTTTTTCCCTCTTAAATATGATCCCAAGAGACAGCAGCCATTTCCAAACAACTCAGTCCTTGACCTTGAGTTCCTGTCGAATCATCCGTTATACTTAACTTCTCCAAGTTGTCTGAACATGCCTTTCCCCCAGTGAAAGGGTCAGATTTTGCAGCCGGCTTTGATCTCAAAAGGTGAATACAAACCACATGTCTTGTTCATGATTTTTTAGGAATAATATTGATTTGTTGAGGGCCAATTGTTATGTTCATTTTCCAGCGCATATGATTACGTTGTTCCCGCACGAGGAAAGGAGCTGGTGAAGACGGATTTGCAGATTGAACTGCCCCATGGATGCTACGGAAGAGTCGCACCGCGCTCCGGCTTAGCTGTGAAGAATTTCATTGATGTTGGAGGTAAATTTTCACAAATAAAAAACACAATTTCATACTTCAGTACCGCAACTTATGTTGCTATTAACACATCGTTTACGGGAGATGCTAAAACGCGTCTTTTGCATACTATTGCTAGAGAGCGGGAGACCCTTAACCCTAGAAAGATAATCATATTGTGTAGTACGGAAAAGATACTCATGCGCAAAATTTACGCATGTGTATTAAACAACTGCAAGTCGAGGTTTATTAATTTATTTCAATAAATTTTATGTGATTATTTATTTACACACATATAAGAATAATAATATTACAAATTAATTTACTTATACTCCTTTATTTATTAAAAAAAAACTTTAAACTTCTTATACAAATCAACGAAATTCTTTAACACTTACTCTTTCATACGAAAACTTATTTTTTACTACAATAATCAGCCTTTTTTTTAGTACAAAAGCAACAATTAGCACATCTTATATATATTAGGAACATATAGTTATATAAAAATAAGTTACAAACAGCTTTGGCACATTTCAACGTTATGCTCACGACATATAACTTTTTTTTCATTTTTCGCAGGACGCATTTGCCTTTCGCCTTATTTTAGAAGAGCAAAACGAACAATAAATACGTTTTTTTGCTACTGGCTCATCGGTATTGTTTTCCGATGTACCAGGTACTTTATTTGGAAACATATTAGAGATATTATCTCGCAAATATCTCTTCAAAGTAGGTGCTTCTAAGCGTCTACGCATAAGCGAAGAAGACAGACCCAAGCTAAAGTTTTTCATAATTTTTTTGCGACTTAGAGGTTTTCTCCTTTGTTGTTAACATTGTGGCAGTAAATTATATATGCGCTTATACAGGCAATGTTTATCATTCCATACAAGAAAGCCATATGCCATCTATTCGTCTTCCTACTGCATGACTTCAGAGAACATATTTGGTCCAGTGTGTCTACTCCGCCTTTTGTTTGATTATAATACATAATCATTTCTGGTTTACTTGGCGTTGGCTGTTCTCCTTGTACCTCATCAATAAAGCTTCTTCTGTGTCGCTCTGGACGTCATCTTCACTTTCGTGGTCCGCTACTTCACTGTCGGTATCCTCATCGGGAAGCTCGTCATCATTTTGCATAAGAGCGGCCAGGATATGGTCTTCGTCCAAGTTTCTACTCCCCATTGAATTATATTTTTACCTCCATATCTATAAAAAAAAAATTATAATATAAGTTATGGTATAAAATACTTACAGATACTTAAAATAATAAAACTATCATTTTAAGTCAAAATCATCAGTCACGTAAAAGATAATCATGCGTAATTTTGACTCACGCATTCGTTATATTTTAAAATCGGTGACACTTACCTTATCAACAAGTTCGCCACACGGCAGCTCCCAGCGACGAATGAGATGTCCTAAACGCACAGCTATGGATTCGCGATATTTAGAAAGAGAGAGCATAATTTCGCAAACGCGGGTTAAAAGAGTTTTTTTGTATTTGTATACTATGTATTTGTTTCGGTAGAGCGCAGGAGACGCCAAAACCCGTTGTACAGATCAGGGGTGGGTTCGAGAAAAGTGTTATCTTGGTTATTCTGTGAAGTAAAAGTGGATTGATGAAAAAACTGCCCGCAAACAATGTGTTAAGAAATTTAATTATTCTTACTTATAGAGCCCAAATCCCATAAAGTAAATCAATTATTTAAACAGCTAAGCTTATGCTCCATAACAAAACACTATGTGGGCGAGGAAATTGATTGTTTTGGTTTGGGAATAACAATTGAAATATAAATTAACTTTGAGGAATGAATGTGGCTCATTGAACATTTAAACTTCTCCCTGTGGTGGTATCTTGTTGTCTGCTCTATGCCCTATGTGCAGTACTATCTAATCAAATGAAGTATTGAAACAACTTTTTGTTAGAACATACCGCAAGATGGAATAGAATATATTTAAAAGTTCAGCGTTTGAAAGAAAATTTCCTTTGAAATGCAAATTAGATTGACACATTGTATTCTCTTTGTTCTGCACTTATAAATAATAGAATCATTATATTATTTATGCAAGTACTGTACCTAAAAGCATTTGTTGCCTTTTTTATGTGTCTGAAGGGGCTAAGATTCAATATAATTAAATATTTATTTAAATTTTTTTTTTTTTTTTTTTCGCAAGTGCATGTGTCAAACTCCGCCACCTGGAAAAACAAGTTGCAATATGAATTTGAAACATTATGAACGGTTCATTGATACAACTCTTGCAACAACGCATGACTTACATCTGTATAGTCAAGGGGAAAGATATTAGATATTAATACATTGATCACCTTGACTAACAAGTAATATCTTCCTTTTTTTATTCAGCACCGTTGGGCAAACATTCTGTGTAGTTTCCTTTTCAAATTGACAGACATGATCCTTCTGTATGTTACTGCAACGTGGTTCGAAAATATACCTTCAAAGTAACTTTAAATAGACTCGTAACTGCAATCAATTTTACATTGAAAAACCCAATAATTTCTTAAAAATATGTATGAAACAAAATAATCATTATATCACTACATATCCTTTTAAATAAAAAAAAAGATTTGTACAGTTTACAAAAAAGCCGTTGGCAGTTAACCTGTAAACCGGGGACTTTCATTTTGAATTACGCAACATACAACGGGCACAAACTCTTTCACTAGGACGTGTCAATACGTCACCCCCGGAAGACGCAATTTCAAATTTTTCATTTTTTTATTTATGCTTAAAATAATCGAAAAGACTATGAAATATATATATTTTTCGTTTATTTATATATAAATCACAAAGGAAAATATAAAATTAGTCCTCAGTATCGCTCGAATTACTGTCAGATGACTCCGTTGACGTACTCATAATACGTCTCCTTTTTCTACCTGTCGCGGCCGGTACATTGATTTCGTCATCGCTGATATCGGTTTCATTAATTTTGATGGATACCTAGAAAAATGTATTCTAAAATAAAAAGGTTGAAAATACGAGTATAAGTAAATAATATAAAATACGAAAATAGGTAGGTAAGTGTAAGTACGTACCCGTCACTGCTCCAGTGTCACGTCCACCACTCTCAATAGCGAAATGATACTGATTACCTCTGTGTCTTAAATTCACGTCGAGACATGTATGGATGACTAAAACTTTTGTTGCTCGGACATATACGTCCGCCCTATTCCAGGGCACAACATATATTTCAAGGACGTATTCATATGTCCCACCCGTACCCGATAGTACTGGGCGTTAAATATAATTCGAAAAAACGCCAACGCCGTTATCGTTGGCGATTGTTAACTGTTAAATATAACCGTTGAAAATAACGCCGACGTTGACTATTTTTTGGTAAACTACCAATATACTATATTTTCTAAATTACATATAAGTACACAAAGCGTCCTTGAGGTGATTTTCCCACGAAAACGGTGCTATAAAATGTATCCATTTATTATTATTATTAAGTTTAGACGTTGAATTATATGAGCTAATAATGCAAATACAATAGTAAAAAAGTAAAATAATATATTGCGTCGTATTGTCTACTAAAACTTAATTTATTTGCTTACTCGGTATTTGCACTTTGGCCGTGAAACAAAATATAAACATTGAACAACTACACCATTGATCGTATTCTTCAATTCACAAAAACACATCGAATGCACGCAGCGACGGTAAAAACGCGCCAAACTAAACGAGTAGGAGATTGACATAAAACCAACTAGCAAAAATAATGAATAACGAGCCTATTGGTTTTAATAATAATAATCCCCTGTTGTAAAATAACAGCTCGATGAAAAGACATTGTCGTTATAATATATCTAGCTGTTATATATGTTTTACTTATCATTATTTTCGTCACTTGATTCTAGGCGCTCACGTGTCGGCCGTTTCGGATAAGAAAGTCCACAGATATGTTTAGTAAGAAGAAATATATCCAAAAGATTATTCCAAACTACGTATAATATTGTGCACGGCGCACACACTCTTTACACCTTTTTAAGGAATAAAATAATAGGTACATGACAATGTGATGCGTCGTTATAATGTAACTAGCTGTTAGATATATTTGCCTTGTCATTATTTTCGGCTTGATTCTAGGCGCTACGTATCGGCCGTTTCGGATAGGAAAGTCCACAGATATGTTTAGTAAGAAGAAATATATCCAAAAGATTATTCCAAACTACGTATAATATTGTGCACGGCGCACACACTCTTTACACCTTTTTAAGGAATAAAATAATAGGTACATGACAATGTGATGCGTCGTTATAATGTAACTAGCTGTTAGATATATTTGCCTTGTCATTATTTTTCGTCGCTTGATTCTAGGGCGCTACGTATCGGCCGTTTCGGATAGGAAAGTCCACAGATATGTTTAGTAAGAAGAAATATATCCAAAAGATTATTCCAAACTACGTATAATATTGTGCACGGCGCACACACTCTTTACACCTTTTTAAAGAATAAAATAATAGGTACATGACAATGTGATGCGTCGTTATAATGTAACTAGCTGTTAGATATATTTGCCTTGTCATTATTTTCGTCGCTTGATTCTAGGCGCTACGTATCGGCCGTTTCGGATAGGAAAGTTCACAGAGATGTCTAGTTAGAAGAAGTATAACCAAAAGATTATTCCAAACTACGTATAATATTGTCGACGACGCACACACTCTTTACACCTTTTTAAAGACTAAAATAATAGGTACATGACAATACGAGGCGTCGTTATAATATATCTAGCTGTTAGATATTTTGGTGACATTCGGAGAATTATACATATCAGTTACATTTTAGGTGTCGTCATTATTTTACCTAGCCATTATTTTATTCGCTTGACTCTTGGAGCTACGTATCGCGCGTTTCGGATAGGATATTCCACTAAAACGTTTAGTAAGAAAGTATAAAAAGATACACATAATGTCGCTTACGATGCATAAACTCTTACACCTTTTTGTTTACTTGGCGCTAACGCTAATACAATATTAATAGCGTCGAAGAATATTCGTATGTAGGTACTAATATTTTTAGTAATAATATCTAACTGTTAGCGCAAATTTTCGTCAATAGCGTTAGGCGTTGGCGGCATCTAGCTGTTATTTCTAACAGCTAGATATATTTTGATACAGTACTAGTACCCGATACTGTTTACGTTTGACGTATTTATATGTCCCGACCGGTTAACAGGTTAATGTGTAATAAAAACAAATATTTTTTCACCTGTAATAACTTATTAGTCAACCAAATTTTATTTGCGATTTTTTATTGCCTTCGCCACCTCTTTACTGCCCTCCAATCACTGGATAATACGAACATTTCCAACTCTCTATTTCTTTATTTTACAGCCGGCGTGGTGGACGAAGACTACCGCGGAAATCTCGGAGTGGTGTTGTTCAACCACTCGGACAAAGATTTTGCAGTTAATCGTGGCGACCGAATCGCGCAGCTCATCTGCGAGAAGATCTTCTATCCCGAGCTGCGGGAGCTCGACTCATTGAGCAACACTACTCGGGGGGCTGCTGGTTTCGGATCCACTGGCACCCAATAAATATTACTTTTTAAACTATTACAAGGATACATTGGTAATGGAAGGACATGGTATGAATATATTTTACAGGTTTCAACTATAAAGGTATTATCGCTCTCACAACTTTGGCACTAAATAAAATCTCAGTTTAACCTCTGACTGCTATTAACTGCAACATACAATTTGACGAATTGGTTTCTTTTACTTTATGGGGTCTACAGATGATCCGATTTTTTCCATCCTAGCTAAAGAAACATGTTAAGAGGGATCGGGAAATGGGCATGGCTTATGGCAATGACAATGACAGTCAGATGGGTGAGTCTTCCCACTTGTTTCCTTTGACTAGGACGGACAAGGTATTATGTTGGCTGCCTGATTAATGTTCACTGTTGGAACTCCGATCAGCTGTTGTATAATGTTGCACATTAGCAAGTGGTTTGGATTTAAAACAGACATGGAACAGATCAGTATCATCTTCTTTCAAAAAGGTTTAGTAAATATCAGCTAATACAGGGGTGGGGAACCTATTTACTACCAAGGGCCATTCGGACGTTCAAACATTTGAAGGCCAGGCATATACAATAATAATTGACTGATTTCTATAGCGCCATTTTCGTGAAAGAAATATCACCTCAAGGGCGCTTATATATATTTGGTTTAACTTACCCCTAATGTGAGGGCTTAGAACTGCTTCTCTTTGCTGTGGCGAGTTATGTAAGCTGGTATTGATTATGTTGCTTCTCACAACTGGTATATAAAAACCATCCTCATCTTCTAAATTAAGTAATTTGTATTCTCAAAATGCAAATTTGCGATCTCACACGCTGTCGAACTCCAAAAAAAGCCATTCTCATGTTTCAAACGCAATTATTAATTTTCACAAAAGTGAAGCTTGTGAACCCACATGCTATCGCACCACGGAAGAAAACCATTTTCATGTTCCGCATGAAGTTATTGTGTTATCGAAGTGCAAATATGCTGTCTCGCATGCTGTCACTTCAGAAATAAGCTATTCTCGTCTATCGAAAATTGAGCATGCTGATGCACTTGTGAAAAAAACATTTCCTTGTGAGGAATGCATTTATTCCCATTCTCAAGATTTCTTGGCTCCAAGGCCCACCTGTGGACATTATCTGGGATAAACTGTTGCAGTTCATACCATTCATATTATCAATGTTGAAAGTTTCAGTTATTCAGTTATTTATTAATTTAAAAACATTACAAAATTTTTATTTTAAGGCGTTTTTAAATAGAGCGAGTAAGTGTATTAATACACAATATTCATAAATATAAAACAATTAATTCTAAAAAAAATATAAATTGCAATGAATGCAAAGTAAAGACAGTAAAAAATAAAACAATAAAAAATTAGACAATTTAAACATAATTTTTCATCCAAATGATGTATAAAAAAAAAAAATAAATAAAAACAAGGAATAATTATACAAATAGCAGGAATGCTTGTCGTTTGAACGAAGCTTCATTTATGCAAAATATATCGACATCCGAAGCGATTCGATTCAACAACATGATTGCCCTCCCCACTGGCATGACCATTGGCAAGTTGGTCCTGCAGGCCGGGAGATAAAACAACCTATGCTGCCGATGGCGAAGATAACCATCTGGAACATAGAAATGAATGCTCTCCATGATAGCTGAGTTTTCAGACCATCCACGAATCAATCTGAAGAAATGTGTTGCAATGTACACATCCCTTCTGACCTCTAGATGGTAAGTTCCGAGCATGCCCAAGAGAAAGTCGGTGATAATGTTTAAAGTGATAATGTTTAAAGACTTGCAACCGCAGTTTCTGTAGAAAAACCATTTTCATGTTCCAAATGCATTTAGGCATACAATACGAGCAGACTGCTCTGCAGGCAGCTGACAAGGAGGAGACTAGGATATGCCCACACACTTTGCTAGGAAAAAAGACCCTGGATTTATTCAATTTTGAGTCTCTAGCCTGCGGTTGCATTGGTGGGCTACATCAAATGGCCTCAATGAACTAAACGTTCCCCACACATAAAAGCACATAATATACCAGCAGAAAAATGATTTCAGCAACTGATGCAGTACAAATAAGGTAGCAGCAATTAAATTTGAATTTCAAAATCACCGTACAACTTTTTCATTAGGTTTTTGAGCTTTAGTCAATGGTAATACATCTATTTAGTTTACAGCCAAATATATTCCATTAAAAGACTTTGAATCATATAATTTTACAAAATAAGAACAAAATGTTTTTTCTTCTATTAGGAAAAATTGCTACTTTGATATTATTTAGTAAAACCACTTTGTGATTTTATTCAACATCTACGTTACTGAACGTTCATTCCGTGTCCTTCATCAATGTATCCATGCCATTCTTGTCATTACTCCTATAACGGTGAAATCTTTGACAATAAAACTTCAATTAAAGATACTTAATTGGCTTTTAATTGAGTCCTTCAAAAAGGTACTTTCTTACTACGGCACTACCTACCATTACAGGGCTGAAAGAGTATAGTACTGTTTTTGAAGGTCATCATTTTTCATGTACAGTAACACATTGGTAACAAAGTTAATATGTTCTGTAAAACAGGTTAAAAAAAAACCGTTTCGCAAGGAATACATACTTCTGAATAAAAAAATCCTTTTTGTTTATAATTCTAAAACGCATGATTTTCATATTATTTGATATTGTGTTGACTCTCAAATGCTTAAATAATACTCAATAAACATTGGTTTTCTTTGATGGTCGATATGTTACTGTATTGTATTGTTGAATATTGTGTATAAAATTCTATGTGATGTTAATCTACAATAATTGGTGCCAGAATTAATCATCGATTGATCCATTGTAACCATAGATTTTTGTATTTTCTTATCTATGAAGGAGTCTGTAGCAAAATGACTCCCAGTCTTAATACAATAAATCTGTTGTAGAAATGTTACATTAGAAAACAGGTTATCTAATAATTTTATTTTACAAATTATGCTTTTTGTCGCACCTTGTTTAGCTTTTGATCTTTTAAAATACCTGTGATTTTATTAATTAAGATACTTTTTGTTGCATCGCTATAGTTTTTTCAATAAAATGTCTGCGCAAATGAGTGTTTTTATATTTTTATTTTATGAAATATTTTTTACTTCCATACATGTATGAAACCTATAATTTGTTTAATTCTAGAAAGATAATCATATTTTAAAATACGTTAATGATAATCACATTGATCAACATACAATATTAAAATCGCATTATTTAGTGTTTTTGGTATATTTAGATATGCTCATATAGGTAACAAAGTTAAAACATTTATTTATAAATAAAACACAAGTTTATTGTAATTATCTATTAATTGTTGAGAACATTTTTTTTTTTACTTCTGTAAAAATCAACAAAAATAATTTAAATCTTTAGTACCAACAATTATACTTTTTTGTTGTTGTTTAAGCCTTCAGTTTTTTTTAATTTTATTATTTGGCAGCCTCCTCTGATCTGGAGCCCAAAAATACATGAAAAAACACAACAAACTGCAGAAACGGTAGTTCGTTAGATAGATATTCCCCTATTTTAACAGACTGCATTATTTGGAGCACATACGTCAGGTGGAAATGCTGTCCTTTAGCATTGAGAAAAACTTCAAAGTTTTGTGAATGCTTCACAAACTGCTAGTTCTTTAAAATGAACCCTTCGCGGTGAAAACTTTAATTGAAGTCGAACTCTCCAAAAAATATACTAGTCGGTAGAGATTTTACATCGAAAAGTACTAGCAAATCAACAACAAAAAAATGTATCTGGGGAGGAACCAGTTCATCGCCAAATCTTTGTAGTCGACCTTCAATTGAAGTGTGCGCTGCCACAAAATGGAGTAGTTCTTTGTATTTGGAGTTTTCTTCAATTGAAGTACTTCTTTGTAGTCTTTGAAGTCCAATTTCAATTGAATTGTGTGAACTGCCGCAAAATAAAGTAGTTCTTTGTAACTTTGTAGTCTAACTTGAATTGAAGTATTCGCACAATGAGAAATGAATGAAGTTTGAACTACCGCAAAATGAAGTAGTTCACACAGAGCGGTCACAACATTACTGTTCCTGTTCTACCAGTATTTCAATGGAAAATGCTCCGAGGATCTTGTGTCATGTCATTGATTCCTTTGGAAGCTTGCCAATTTTTTTCTCGCCTAACATTTGTAAACGGTTGACATTTGAACAGGTCACTTCTATGACTTGTTTTTTGTGTTTTACAGCTCGGCTGTGGAATGATTTGCCACCCTGTGTTTTTCCCTCCTACAACATGAGCCTCTTCAAGACCCAGTTTCACTCCGCCCTTTCCTCTAAAAGACCCTCCACACAACATTTCCAAATATGATAATAGGCCCTGAGGAAAATTATTTCCCTGTGTGGAGTTAATGTAAAATCTAAACAACAAATACATCTTTTTATTATTTCTAATTTTGAAACTGTTAATTCGTGGTGGAATTCCATTTTAATGATTTAATAAAACAAATTTGTAACTTTATTCCACTTTTATTATTTTGACTGGACCGGTTTCAGCCTATGACGGCCATCTTCAGACTAGTACAAATGTTTGTTAACCTACGGCTTATATACTATTTTTGGGGATGTTAGGGGTAGTAAACAATGATTTTACTTTAATTATATTCATCAGTATTGTTGCATGATTTTAATAGTTACAGGGTAAAAGTTACTTTTAATTTATTGGTATTACTATTTTATATATCTATCTGGAATATTTATTTATTTTATTTGATATTTAAGATGGGTTACAGTTGCATTTCTATAAATATGAATTGACAATGTATTTATATAATGAAAGGTTGGTGAATACTGATTGTTAATGAGTTTACTTTAGGTTTTCCCATCTCAATTGTGATGTCAGATGTACAACATAATTTTTCTAATTATTGGGTTACTCCCAGCATTATGGTATATTAGTTTTATGATTCTATTCATTATGCACTGTTAGAGTAGATTACTTCTATTATTATAATTTCTCGGTATCAAGGAATTTTTGAGTGCTATGCACTTTGGTAATGACTTACATTTATTGTTATTACCTATTATTGATTGTTTGGGATTTTTTAAGTGCATTTACATTATGATATGTTTTAGTTAGGAATATACATTATTACATTGGATCGGATGATAAAATTATAATGGGTATAACAGCGGAGACTTTACAAATGATTCTAGTTGTTTATTCATGACAAATTGTGGGTCAACTTTATTAGTTAGACGGGTTACCAGTGATTCAAACCTGTCTAATTTTACATTTCACGCCAATCTGGGTAGGAATCTTTTCAAACATATGGTCAATTTCTAAAAACCTTTAGTTAACTGCTGTCCTCGTCTTAAAGGACAAAAAAATATTCAAATGGGGAGCCGTCCAGTTGGACCCACAATTTGTCATGCATCATTTGAATCCAATGGTTTGTATATTCTAACTTAAAAACATTCTCGTTAAAATAAAGTAGTTCTTTACCAACTTGTAGTCTAAAACTTCAATTGAAGTATTTGAAATTTGGGAGTGTAATAATTAGACATTAATTCACAATTGAATGGAAAAACCTAAAGTAAACTCATTAACAACTCATTAACTTTTTTCATTTTACATTGTCATCTATTATGACTTTATGACTTGTTTTTGTATTAAAATAAATAAATATTCACATAATTCAAAGTCTCCTGTAACATTGGTGTTCATGGTACTTTTGTTTACCCCCCATTCTTGGCTAGTCTAGGAAAATTATTCAAATAATAAAGTGGAATGGACAAATTTGTTTTATTAAATCAACAAATACATCGTACATTCTTAAAGATATTTCATCTTAGAGGTTCACAAAAACAAAATAGTAGTGTAAATAAAATATATTTCTACTTAATGTTTTAACAGGTTAAGTATGTATTTATATAACAATACTAATTATAGAATATAATAAAATCATTTAGATCTTGACGTTTAGGATTGGTGTTGTCCCCCATTCCAAATTATTTCACAACACATTTAATAATCTCAATAGGAATCTTAACATATGGTTTCTTCAGTTAACTGCTGTCACTCTTATAAAATATTCACTAGTAACATCGGCAAAGTGTCTCGATAAAGTTGGAGTTCCATTTATTATGAGTCTGTTACATTGGCGTTAAAATAGTCTGAAGTCTTGAAAGTTTTTGGAGCCACATAATTCAAAGTCTCTGGTTTTGTATCTGGGGTGTTGGTATTCAGGGGAAATTCTTTAGAAAGTTTACTCAAGAACGGTTTAAACAGATTCTTCAGCTTGTTGTCTGGAACTCCAATTTGAACTTCTGCGACTTCTACCTGTTTTTCCACCAATGCCAGATCGTCGTGCACTTTATTTACAAACAACTGCAGGCTGTCTATCCTCTGGGTGAGTACAGTTATTTCTCCGGTAAACTCAGAAATTCTGGAGAATGTATTTGTGGAGACGTTCTGTCCCTCTTGTTCCACCATCTTCATCAAACTTTCGAATTCTTCCAATCTTGTTTGAAGTTCGTCTATCGTGTCGTGTATGGGCTGCAAATCCTTCTGCACATCCAACTTCACGTAGTTGGTGTAGTTATTTGCAATGTTTTCTATCATTTTAAGTACTGTTATAAAAATATTACAATATAAACCACAAAATAATCTTTTATTGAACAAATGATTTTTTGACAATTTGACAGATATTTACTGTCTTGCCATAGAATATAAATATAAATAACGAGTATAGCAAATAAGTGAAGCTTTGACTCCGTATGAAATAATTACTGAAAAATAAGTTTTCACCTTGTCAATTTTTTTGTAAAATTCTAATGAGTTAATTATGAGATAAATTAATTATAATTCTTGACTTTTTTAAATATTACTATATTAATTTTAAATATCTGGGTTCAATCTATTAATAATATGTTGAGTGCCAGCCATCTCTTGAATAATTTTAAAAGCTACGTTCGTAAAATTTCAGAAAATGAACCGTTTTTTCTGAGAGAAGTGTTCATTTTTATTTGTTAAGGGGGAGTAGACACTGTTTTAATTTACGAAATTATGGTGATATTTTTACACAATATGAAAAAGATTATATTTTAACGACATACATATTTATGTTTATATTTTTTTTATTTACGTAAGCTTAGTATTTACCAAATACAAATCAGAAATTGGCCGTATTTCGGTCCGCTATATGTATAATATGACTTTGTTTTTTTTTAAGTGTTAGTGTGTTAAAAAAATACCTTAAACATTTTGCTTTTTTTTGACAGTCATATATTTACAATTTTTTGTTTGAAATAGGGTGTCATTTCCTTATTTTATAAACACCACATTTATTGTTTTTTTGAGAATCGATTGCGAAAGTATTTGTTAAAAAAGAAAAAAAACTATCACTGAGGGCTTAATAAATTTATTTTTTTGTAATTATTTGTATTTTTAAAATAATTTTAAATGGCTCTGTTTTGTAGTAATTAGGGTTTAATGATTTTTGTCTAAATCATACCGTAAGGTGGCGCCCATATTAAAAATGTGGCGTAACTTTGAACTTATTATCTAGCATGTTTTCTCACCTTCGGGTTATGTTCTTTTCTGACAACAGAGTGTATTTTAAATTAAATAATTAAAAATGCAGTTGAAAAAAGATACTCCATTATTTTCACTCACAGGTATAAACCCCTTCGAGTGAATTTTACGAGGAATTTGTAAAAATATACAATATTGATTTATGATCGTCTCTGCAAACCATATAATATTAGTGCATGCAGATTTTTTTTATATCTGCATGGCTTTTTCAATACATAGATATGTTAAAATTTGTCATTTTTTTCGAATCAGGCGATACTGAGTGGATCTACCACTTTAAAACATTTTTTTGTTTTGTGAATACCGCACAAGAGTCTCAACTGCTCCTAACCGTCTAGAGCCAGTGAGACTATGGCATCCCAATTGGGGTATGTTGTGAAGTTAATTGTAATGAGGAGGGGGGGGGAGATGGGGAAAAGGAAGGTTGGGAAGTACCTGGCTATTCAGATCTAGTCACCAAACACGGCTTAAGCCATTTCCAGTAATGTTCCGATTCTGAATGGTGGTTTTTCACTAGGGTGATGATACTTAGAGTATCTACCACTCTGTAACGTGCCGCAAATATACTTTATATTATTTTTGTATGAATGAAATGTGTTATGACACATATTAATTAAATAAAAGTTATTGACGCACACTGGGTTTGAACCCGCGACCTTTGGATTTTTAGTCGAGCGTCTTACCA
The DNA here is from genome assembly GCA_022651775.1 of Drusus annulatus. Taxonomy (NCBI): domain Eukaryota; kingdom Metazoa; phylum Arthropoda; class Insecta; order Trichoptera; family Limnephilidae; genus Drusus; species Drusus annulatus. The sequence continues at coordinate 744,148 of JAGWCC010000023.1, forward strand.
CTCGACCATGGATACCGTCCAAATACACTATTGAACGGGACAAGTACTCAAGGTAGGTTGAGAAGAGAAAGTTCTAGATTTAAAGGCGGGAAGCGAGTAAGTCGGCACTAGCAATTCAAGCCGGCGGACGCGAAGCCAGACACTGAGACCTTGTACCCTTGTAGCTTCTGTCAGCCCTTAGGTGCCTGGAATGCCTATTACGGTCAATTTTTATGGTCGGTGGCATTTTTCGGTCATTGGTGTCTACCGCTCGCCCGGTATGTTTATTTATCAAAAGTACAAAAATAATACAGTAAGTAAACAATCATACGGTACATACTTTTATGTAAACTTGAGTTTTACAGATTCATGTGAAATAGATACGGAAAGATTGTGGAATTTATTAGCATCTTTCGTTGTATCTGCAGAAAATTATTTGAATACAAGAAACATAAATGATCAATTAGCCCCGCGGGTAGCGGCGACGTAGATTACTATTATTATTTTTCTGTGATTTATTGAGCATGTCGTTGTATCCGCGGAAATCATAAACTGACGGAAATCACGTCCGATACAACTATATAGAAACATCCCGCAAATACACTATACTCGTATGTACCTATCAGTCAATGAACACATTTTGAGCGGCTATTTTGTACGCTGGCTCCGGGCGAAAATAAAGGTCCCGCGCCATGGGGTGCGAATATTTTTAATTAGTTTTAAATCGCTATATCTTCGAAAATCATGTAGATATTTTAATTTAAAAAATCTATGTAGTACTCAGCACACCCCTGTTTTAAAACTATTTACGGAAAATTAAATAAAATTAGTAATGCAACGCAATTAACCGAAAACAAAGTCAGTGTTGGGTCATTAATAATGGAAGGCTCATTTTGGTTTAATTTTTTTGGTAAAAATCAAGCATGTATTTTACAAAATTTCAAATTATTACTGTTTTCACTTAGTTCAAACCATTACTAAAATAATAATTATTATTGCCGTATCTCTAATGTCATCAGTTTAATGATTAGTTATTTTTTTGTTGTTTTTTGTTTTGTTTGTTTTTTATTTTTTAAATACAGTCGAACGTGGTTATAACAATCACGGAAATAGCAGGGTCATGGCTATAATAAGCAATTACTGAATGATGTGTTAGTTCGTGCTTATTTTCATACAATCATGTGGGGTTACTGATATACCGTCGAAATATTATGAAACACACTGTTCGCAAGTAGTCGTAAGCGTGCGACATCGGAACTAGCCCCGCCCCCGCCCCCCCCGACCCGCCTCCGCCGCAACCCCTAACATTTCTCACGGTAGCCATCTTACGGATTATAACCAAACTTTTAGAATAAAGAATTCTCTCGAAATCCATACTAATAATCGATGTATTCAACAGATGCTCAAAAGTAGATTTGTGTTGAATTTTATTAGGTGTGCTAACCCCGTTAACGGAACGAATAAATATTTAAGATATTCTGCACAATAAAAAATAACAAACAAATAAAAATACAATAATAATTTTTGTAAATAAATATTTTAGACATCTGTTGGATTTATTTATTAGCTCCTAAGTAAAAGAGAGATTATTTCTGCAAAACTTATACAATAAAATAAATAGATGTCGCACTCAAGCCAAAAGACAAGGCATTTTTGTTATTGATATTTTTGGCTGTAAATTTTAGTTGCATTATTGAAAATTATTCATTTTGTGGTAATATGGTGAGTGTATTGATACAAGTCAATCTTTTTGATTTTAAACAGATAATTATTTATATGGTTTTAGTAATAATAATAGCCGGCAAACTCACCAAACGCTTATTTTATTTTCATATGCTCGTGTTATATCATACATTTATTATATTACATTGCTGAAAATAAAACAATAACCCTTTACAGGTAGATGAAGTCAAAATTACAAAGATACTTCAGAGAGTAGTCGGTTGAACAAATTAAAAATTCATCGTAACTTCAGCCATGAAATCGGCGTGATTATCGGCCGGCTGTTCAGTGTTCAGCGGCAACTGAATCTTAGACTGCGCAACTCGAAAGGCGGGACGAAAAAAATGCTTGTCGCATGGTGGACAGAAGAGGCATAGGGTTGAGTTTGCTGTAGCAGGCCTTTTAATTCATTCTGATGAACATATTACTATAAAAAACTAAAAAATTGGAATCGTTTTCACGAACCGGCATGATTCAGACGATGTACTTCATGAACCGTTAAGAAATAGAAAAATTCAACATAAATAAATACCAATACTCGTATATTTAGTTTTGTAGTACAATTTTATAGTTCGATTCATATGCAGTGTCCAAAACGACCCAATTTGAATCTTGTAAATCTCTTACTGTCCGATGACGTCCCGGACGATACGTATGACGTCAGAACTCGTCCGGAGCGTTCGAATGTGTTTTATAATATTTTTAAACGATTTTTAATTCTTCGAATAATTATTTACAGTAAAACTATTTAGGTATTCAAAATCGACGTTCGTCGAAATAAAGGTGTTTGTTGCAACACTTTTTTTATATACTTAGGTATTTATTTTGAAACATTTAACAGATCAATAACAAGTAACAAACATTGGTAAGAATATAATAATATAGGGTAGATTATCAATAAAATTAGAAAAGTTCACATCATGCATTTGATAAATAAAAAAACAAAACATCAGGCCCCGCCCTGAGCCAAAAAATATTCTAACGCCCTTTGTCAAAACCTAAATTTGAACACTAACATTTTCGAAAAACTTTTTTTCTACGTAAAATAAAATAGCTTATTGTGTGATTGTAATAATATGTATCTACGCTATATTCCACCCATAAGTATTTTCTACAAAAAGCATAGGTTTTAAACAAAATGTGTTCACTGTTAACCACTCGTTTTTGGCATGTTTCCCCTCTGATAATAACTTAAAATAAACTAGCAGAACCAACAAATTTTGAAATGTTATGTTCTGTTAATTTTGCAGAGTAATATTATAATTCGTGTATTATTAAAAATACAGTGCTTTGGTAATTCGCTGCCTGGAGCGGATTGCTCCAATTGCGCTTGCATAGGACCGGCCCTGCATAACATCAGAGTTTGTGGAATATTTGGAATAGTCCTGGATTAGTAACAAAAAAGAGCCGGACGAATATTAGGACACGACGAAAAGCAGTTTTCTTTTTTGCTTTTTTTTTTGGAAACGCATTTACACCATAGGTTTAGGTAGTGATGCAAATATGAGAGTTTTTATACGTTAGTTTTTTAATAAAATTCATTAGTATTATACATAGACATAAAATACAAGACACGTCATATTCATACAAATTGAACGATAAATATGGCATGTTCTGAAAACATGAAAAGGATAGCCATACCAAGCAGAATATGTGTGTATGAATGAGATAGCTATATGAACGTCCCGCGTTACATTCTCCGCATTACAAGCCCTCTCTTCCCTAAAGAACTTACGAGCGAAGTAGCATGCGACGTACTCGTGTACTGTCGCTAGGTTGTCTTCCACACACTTATGAATTTCTGCATTCGCTATCTCACTTATTTGAATAATTGTATTAATTGAAATAATAAGTGATTTGTGTGTACTTCGCATGAAAAGAAACTCCATGAGATTTGTATTTTGTTCCCGAATGTTTTTTACACTTGTCAAAAGCACAGGAGGGCATTTTATCTCAGAAAAGAGCTTACAGCGATGCGTTTGTGGCAGCTGGTGACAGCTTGTTCGTCAAACGAATGTTTGTACAAGACTAAACGCAGTAAATCTCAGGTATGCCACGTTGGCTTAGTTTCGTACAGTCACGTGCGGTGTCTCAGTAACGTATCTACATTATTTAATTCATCTAAGGTATTATATCAATGTTCCCCCAGAAAGGCGAGTACACATGATACGCAGTGCGATAATGTCCATAGAAAAAAGACATCTTTAAAAAAGCCTGTATCAAATTAGCCAAGTCCATAGATACATGTCTAACAAAGTTATTTTGCTGACAGATCCATTATAACCACTCAGCCTTTCTCATGTAACAGAAAGAGAGGCTACCACGATGTTCTCAGCGGCAGGATATGTCTATAATCTGCCAACGGTACATAACGCTACATTACGAATATTACGGATGTAAGTTCAGTTCTGCGCTTGTTCTAAAAAGGCAGCTCACTGGGAGTTGGCAAAGGAATAAAAGAGATCCGCAACATTTATTGTTTTCCGTTTCGTTGCATGTCACAAAAAGCAAACGCAACACAAAGAAATGTATTTTTTCTCTTTCTAAATCTCGACTACTAGAAACTAAACTAAAAAACTGATGAAAACGGGTTACATAAAGTGTTATAATACATGTTATACAATTTTATGATTGATTTGGGACATTTTTGTTCTGTAAAAGCGTGGGCCAGTACCTACCTACGAATAAAATAAATTAAACAAATCTATATTTTCCTATACCCCTAATTACCATATTTTTATTCTTTAGACTATTGTCAGTCTTTATAAAAAAAACTATAAATTGAATTTGACTATTGAACTGTGCTGACAAGTATGGATTGAAAAATTTGAACGTGATTTATTTCCGTTTCAAGATTACGCTTGACTAGAAGTCACAATAAACAACCATAAGCCATAGATATAAAAATAATTCTTTGCCGTGAGCATGAATATTTTAAAAAAAAAATAATATAGTACAAAAAATACATTGTTTTGTATATTAAACCAAGATGTTTAAAAAAATACTCATTCCATTGTGGTGAATAGGTATTTCAGTAAACCAAAATCGGTCGAGTTTATTAGCATTGTATAATAATATTTTTTCGTTTCTCCTTCCCGGCTGTGGTAAAAAACAAAAGGGCTAATTTCGAAACGTTTATTTGCGAATTATTTCGTAATGGATGTCTAAATATGGAAACTTTATGTGAAAGCTGTTCTGTTAGATTGGTATATTAATGTGTCCGTGGCTAAGATTAAAGTAATAAATCCAGCATTAGGAAAGAATTAATTAATATAAAACAAATTATCTTCAATTAAAAAAAAGGTCAGTAAATAATAACATTAAGATAATATAAATACAAATAAGATATTTTAATACCCCATTATAAGTACCCTACTCCTGTAAGAAATAGGTAAGTACTTATAAAAAATAAGGCTATTTAAAGAAACTCGACCACCCTAGCTTTTACAATAAATCCTACATAATATTATGTACTTCATCTCCTTGTTCTTATTACCTAGTTTGTAAATATATAAATAATCTCATGATAGAGCAAGCGAATACAATAAAATATTATTCAGGAATGTAATCGACATCCGGCGTTTTATTGGCATCTTTATTGGAAGCTGCTAAAATTACTTATAATTTGTAGACATGCAGACGTGTTCTGAAGCATAAATGAATTATTAACATTTATATAACGAAATTGATTCATAATAAACGCAATGAGAGAAATGGAAAATGCAGAAGAAGCCATTCGGTCAATGAGAAAAAGGCACGGATAACGCAGCAGTTAGCAAAGCACGGTAGGTACTACACTCTGTACTGTAGTAGGTAAGGTATGATAGTAAAGTACCGAAGAGAAGACAGCGTTGTTCGCGCCATCGCAGTGAAGTTGGCGCGCATGAGCGGAAAGTTTGGTCGGCCGGCACCGACCGCCGAGTGGCGAGCGGCCCGAATGCAGCGTTGCGCCGAGCCAACTTGTTGATTGTTCGTGGTTCAGTCAGTTCCCGAGAGCGGAGAGCGAGTGTCGTCCGCGCAGCGTGTGTCCGCCCGGGGTATCGCGATGTTTTTGCAACCGATAAAATGACAACAAGCAACAGTACCACGACGTCCTGTGAATGCAGATTACTCCTTGTCATCTCCCAATAAACTCAGTGCTGCATGAACATGGCTTTCGCTACCGCGGAAAGAGAAAATGCATTGTTCAAAAGTTTTTGTGCAAAGTTATAAGTTTATCGCGTAGCCTTACCTGAAAGGTGTGCCGCACAGACCCGTTCCGTGAAGCGGTCGCTTAACTTATCTATCGTGTGGCGGTTATATTTGAATCTGTGATAGTGTGAGTGCTCGTCACCTGTTATATCTGTGTGGGATGGTTCGTCATACTTGTGAAGTGGTTTTTATCTTTTGGATTAACTTTTGAGAATGGGTGGAGCGCGGATCCTCTGGAAGGTGGTCGCCGTGATGCGTGGGAGCCCGGCCATAGCGGCGCTGGCCCTTCTGGCTCTGAGCACCGTCACCGCGTTGCAGACTAATGGTGAGCTGATTTACCCTACCTTACCTTACCTACCTCTCTTCCCGGCCACTACCTGGTCGCTCACCTTGCCGCGCTTTATCCACCTCGAGCAAGCCTGCCAACCAACCACCCTCGCGTGCCGCCAGCTTTATATACTCGTACCTAGGTACTCATTCCCAAAAGATGTTCATCTTTTCCTCGTTCGAACTGTGATTGTCTATTCCCGAGTCGACTTGAAGGTATATTGCCGTGCTACCTGACGTCATTTCATGTTTGTTTAGTCATATTGATTCACCTGCTTTACAATCAGGTTGATGAGTCGCTCCAACACCTCAATGGTAAGTAAAGTAGGGAGCGTCATGTCCCAAGAATGTTTGTAACCGAAAGAACGGTTGCTGCATTCTTTGTGGCGATTTAATCCAACGAAATAAGACTCCAGTCTGCTTCGTGCACTTTATCTCGGAGAGACTGACATGTTCCTAAATATTTATCAGTGGTAATACTTGCATACATTCGATTGAAACTCCGAGCGTAATGTTAGTTGAAGAATTTCTTTTATGCGTGTAATATTTTACCCACTTGCTTATGAACGATTTATCTATATTATTGTCACATCGACTCACTACCATTTCGTCAGTTAATACTAATAGTAAACACATGAAATCAACACCTGTAAAGCTCTAATACCTATATAGTGATCAATATAATCGGAAGAATACTGAAAACAGGTCTTCAATCATGGATAGTGGGAAGATAAGCAATCTCTCTTACCCATTTGCTTTTAAAGATAATAAATATTGATTAACGCAGCGTGCTTGACTTTTCATCTAACTTTTTCAAATGCATTTTTTGTTTGTACCAACTAGAAAAACTTTTTTCTAAAATTATACCTTTTTTATGCCAAAAAGTATCCGAAGATCAGGCTTTCAGAAAGGAAATTGAAAAAAAAAGGGTTTGGTTTTTTTTATTCTTTTTAAATATATATATATATATAAATATATATTTTTTTTTTAAACAGGTTACAGCATAATTCTGCAGAGCAGAACTACACGGGACGGGATATTTATAGTATTATTTATATAAACGTCTATTTTAAAGTTTTCTGTTTTATGAAAACTAGGGCTTAGATTTGCCCCTAAAATTTATTTGGACAAGCACATATTTTGTAGTGTTTATTTAAAATAGAAATGTGTTTTATTTAAATATAGAGACGCGTTTAACTATTTGGTGACAGGGATGTAATGAGCTTCGCGCGCGAATGTTGTGTTGTGAAAGTTAGTTTATGATAGAAATAACGGCATTGTATTGACAGACGTGACAGCAGACGGGATAAGGTTTGAAAAAAAGCGGCGTTGCCAGCCAAACTTGCGGAATACATAATTAAGAGCTAACTAACGAATATTCCGATGATTAGAGTTATCTAATGAATAGTAGTTATTGAACAGTTTATTGAGAGCTGGTGAAATAGCCCCTAAAGCATAACTAAGTTACTAGAGATATTACCTATAGATATTACAGTGGAATAAATTATCATTATTATTTTTGGAAGAGGTGTGCTATTATAGTTTTCTTATTACTAGATTCAATGCAGGTGATTAAATACTATTTCTGCGAAGGAATTACCAACTGCATATAATCTAGGTACAAGCGAGTATCTAATCTAAATGACTCAGTCCTGATATTATTGTTACATTTAAAAATAATTTTGGATCGAGTAGTTCTGTTAGGTACATGATAGGTAATTAAGCTAAGTAAATCATGGCTGTCTATAATACTATTAACAATTTTAAAAATGAAAGTCATAATGGAAATAAGCCTTCTGTCAGAGTGTTAATAATTTTAATTCTTTCATTGTGTAATTGTAATTTATGGTTTCTATTGGTTGACCGAGTTTGTAATTGATGTATCTTAGAAATTTATGTTGCAATTTCTCAATGGAATCAGAGTGGAATTAAAAGTGAGGGGACCACACAGAAGAGTTATATTCAATTTGACTTCGAACTAATGAAGAGTACAAGGTTTTTAATGTTGAAATATTTATAATTTCACTGGCATTTCGGAGATTAAAGCTAAGCAATTTAAAACCTTAAATTGTTATTTAAATTTGCTTAAAACTTCACAAAATATGTTAAGAAGGAATAAAATAATATGTACAACGGTATATTACATTTGCTGTGGAAATTTTTCGAAATACACGTATTTACATTACCCTGTGGGATAGACAACTAATGGTGGTGTTTGAGTAGATATTATTACCATCAAGAACCAAAGTAGAGACTGACTGATGTGACGTAGGTACATTTTTGAACCGAGTGATTAATTACTAATTATTGGAGAGGACATTCATAGAATCATTTTTCATCATACACAACAAGCCATCAGTTTGAATTCTATATACAAACTCCGCCTGTTTAAATAAAATGGAATCTAGTTATCTTTTTATGAAAACATCGGAAATTTGCGCAGTTAGATTCGTAGAAATTACAAAAAATCTATTACTGGATATAAATAATTTTTATTTAGAAATGATTCATTTTCAATTTCTACAAAATATTTATGACATTACAGATTTTAAAAAATCTGTAATTTATCGTAATTGTACCGCTGTTAAAGTCTGTATGCGATGCCAAAAACCCTATAAATGCGTTAAAGGATTAAAAAATAGGTCAATTTTGAGATCCATAGTATTGGGGAAGCAAGTGCTCTCCCCACAGGTGAGTTTATATATAACTGTGCAGCTCGCTCGACAGTACAGGAGGTTGTCATGACGTCCTCGAGAGTGAGATTTTGATACAAAAGTAATGTATTAGATTCAGAATCTCCTTGTTAAACATATCGTCTCCGGAAGGCAAAAGGGGTGATGCGCCATTTTTGGAAATTTACACCGGAGCAATTTTTTTGGTTTTTTATAAGTCTTCAGTACCTGGTTGGATTTTGAAAAAAAAAACAGTTAACTCAGGTAACTCAATGCTCTCACTGAGTTACCTGAAGCGAAGAAAAAGAATCAAACTTGTGTCGCTTGAGTCAAGCCTTATCCCAAATGGTTAATATATTTTAGATGGCTGTAAGGCAACAAAAGTCTTCAGAATCAAAGGAGAGTCAGAGAATTCGATGCAGAAAAAAAACTGATCATAACTGCATGTTTAATTCATTTATGACCATAGTGTCGCTTAAGGCCTTTTGCCTTAAGCGACATTAATAGAAAAAATTGAAAACATACGGAAAAAATAACTTATTTAGGTAATACAAACTTGTTTTTTTTTTACATTTCTTAAACCAAATGTAATATGTGGACGTACTCGTATAGAATAATATTCAAATATGGAAGAATAAGCCTTTTTGATATTGTCAGATCCTAATTTCAAAAAGATGGAGTGGCTATGAACAATAATTTATTGTTTCTACGTGATGTCTATGTTTGTATGAAGTTTGCAGGTCTTTAGATCTGTGTAAAGCAATTTTTGAAATGTTATATTTGTGGGATACATTTTCTAGTAAGTTTGATTTTTAAGTGAGATTTTAAAACATTTTACCTTTTGGCAGCAATTCATCTATATGATGTTGATTAGTCTTACATTAATGGTTTGTTGGACTTGCTGTGAAAATCACCAATTAATAAATAATCATTATATTTTGGTTAATTCAAAAATAATTTTTGTTTTAAGTTTACCCTCTTTTTTTCATTACTCTGCACTCAAAACATGTTAGGTTTTTCTATGAAGTTTTGTAAAGTATGCTTTCTTTATTATGATGAATATTGAATTAGTTGCCAAGAGTAAAGTTGAACACAATATTATTGAAGTTCTGATAGCTACGAATCTACAAGTTTATTTCTACACAATCAATAAGAATCCACATTACGATTGTGTCAGAATATATATTTTGATTAATGACAAGTAGAAGCAATAATAAATTTATGAAACAATCAATTCGTCACGTCACGTGCTATACAAACCAACGGCCATGCCTGCATTGAAATAAGTATCTACGCACTTAGTGTTAATAAAGTTAAACATTTGTAAGAATACTTTTAAAAACTGCAATCCTAAAAAATGCATTTATGTGTCAATAAAAAAACTAGACCAGTTGTTATTACTGTCTACTATTGATTCTCGTACAAAGTTTTTAAGATGTCCTTCAGTACACGCATTATTTCATGTCATTAGCCACGTTGCATATTCTATTATTATTAGAAGTTTCCAGTTACCAGCTTCAGTTCCAGCCACAAGTGTCCTCGGCATCTAGGCACTAGTGGTGGCCGTGGCGGTGACTCGCTCCTTACAAACTGCTAACGTTCAACTCAGAAAGGATTCCTACTCGGAACTATCCAATTATTTTTTATCTCAGAACGAGTTCACATTAGTGATGGGCATATTCGAAACGTTTTTTTTCGATTCGATTTTGGTTACCGATTTGGTTATCCAAAAAAATGGGCGGATACCTAAGAATAGGGCAAATTCTTTTTCATTCGTTTATGTTCTATTAAATTTTGAAAAAATACAACCTTTTATTACAGGTAGGTGAAGTCAAAATGTAAAAAAAAAACATGAGATTTAACTAGGAATTCGTTAAAATAATTTATCAATTCACAGTTACGTTGGGCGAACGTCAGAAGGGGGGGATATAGGGCTGAGTTTGCTGTGGCTGGTTCAGAAAAACAAACGTTTAAAGGCTTAAATTTGAATTATTTCTTATGAACATATTACTATAATCTCGAATGTTTTTAAGGAATATCTCGATTATACTTTTTTCGGATGCATTCCTACGAAATTATGAAGATTATCCCGAGGATAGCCAACCTCTGATAAAAGATGACTAAATAAGTCAAGTCATTTATAGTGGAATGATCATAATCTGAATCATTGGGTATATTACTAATAAATTCAGTTCATATTTAAAATTCAGACTGCTTAGTTGAATTATTTTTAAGTTCACTTAAAATTTGCGAATAAAACTTTATATATGAATACATAATATTATATCGCCAGGCAAAATAATTAACTGCCTATCAACAATCAATATGGAATGAAAGTAAATCATGCAGAAAATAAACAAAGCCGTTTCCAACTATCGAGGTTAATATTTTACTAGTAATAATAATAATTGCAATAATAATAATGTTGGTGTCCAAATTACTACCGCAAATTCGAGTAGGTAATACCGAGTGCAAAAACTGTACATAATATTGAATAATAATAATATAAGTAATGATAATTTTTCATGAAGCCTGTAATGGTATCTCCTTTATCGTTTTGATAAAAGATTAGGAAATTGTTATATTGAACGCTGTTGGGGCAAATAAGAAATTGTCCAAAGAAGCAAAGCTAGCAGTCCACAATGGAGTGCTTATACCAACCCTGATGTATGGCAGTGAGGCATGGAACTGGCAGAGGAAGGATGAAAGTAGACTGAATGCTGTGGAAATGAGATCTTTGAGACGGATGTGCGGTAAAACCATGTATGACCGTATTACAAATGTGGATATCCGGAAAGAATGCAAGGCTGATATGAGCGTAATGGATAGGATTAAGAAAGGGACGCTTAGATGGTTTGGGCATGTAGAGCGAATGAACGAAGAAAGGAGTGTGAAAAGAATATATGATGCGAAAGTGAATGGAAGAAGAAGTCGAGGACGCCCGAGAAAGACATGGCACGATCAAGTAAATCAAATACTTGAATCGGGTCGTGTGAAGAGTCAGAATAACAGAAGAGTATGTATGAGACGATGTATGAATGTAAATGAAGCAAGAAGTGTGTGCCAAGACAGAGTTGTATGGCGGTCCGTCCTCTCTGCCTACCCTTGCGGGGAAACGGCGTGATGGTTAGTTAGTTAGTTAGTTAGTTATATTGGTTATCTAAATGACTCATTTGGGAGTGTACTTCCATACCTGGTTTTATATAATGAATAAAGTGTAGGAGCCAAAGTCAATAATTTAACATTTCCATTATTTCTTTTGTTTGAACGTCTGTTTTTTGTAATGGACGTTCAAAGTAATTCTAATTATTATACCGTCGCTGGAAAGGCAAAAGGGCTTAAGCGACACTTTGATCAAAAATGAGTTAAATATGCAGTTTTGATCAGTTTTTTGTTCTGCATCAAATACTCTTACTCTCGTTTGATTCTGAAGACTTTCGTGGCCCTTCAGCCATCTAAAATATATTTACAATTAAGAAGAAGGCTTGACTCAAGCGACACAAGTTGATGACTTTTTTTTAGTTTTTGTCGCTTCAGGTAACTCAGTGAGAGCATTGTATTACTTGAGTAAACTTTTTTTTTCAAAATCTAACCAGGTACTGAAGACTTATGAATTTTACTATAAAACAAAAACAATTTTAAAGTCCTATAGTGTAAACCTACCAAAGTAGCGCTTTAGCCCTTTTGCATTTCCGGCGACGATATTAAATATGATCGCTGTTACTTGATTGGATTTTTTTTATCTAATCGGTCTCAATGTATAGATCCTGGTTTAATTTAGCTACCACTATTCATATTGAAAATGCAACACAATAAGTTATGTGGGTGAATGTTAAAGCTGATCTAAATATTAATTTGTTTATTTAGTAAACTGAAGGGGAAGTGAAAAACGCGTCACGACTTAATACAATGCTAATAAACCAAAGATATCAATTTCCCTTTCAAAACTGAGTTTTGGCCGAACCTCGATCATAAGTTAATATTATGATAATCAATGTGGATATCCGGAAAGAATGCAAGGCTGATGTGAGCGTAATGAATAGGATCAAGAAAGGGACGCTTATATGGTGTGGGCATGTAGAGCGAATGAACGATGAAAGGAGTGTGAAAAGAATATATGATGCGAAAGTGAATGGAAGAAGAAGTCGAGGACGCTCGAGAAAGACATGGCGCGATCAAGTAAATCAAATACTTGAATCGGGTCAGGTGAAGAGTCAGAATAACAGAAAAGTATGTATGAGACGATGTATGAATGTAAATGAAGCAACGAGTGTGTGCCAAGACAGAGTTATATGGCCGTCCGTCCTCTCTGCCTACCCCTGCGGGGAAACGGCGTGATGGTTAGTTAGTTTAGTTAGTTAGTTAAAATATAAGTTAAGATAAATGTCAAGGGTGCGGAAATAATATCTATTTCTAATTTCAATTTGAAGAACTTCTAAAAATGTCTCTCGAAAATTTATGTCGTGGATTTATGTTTAAACAAGCTATTAGAATTATTTGTATTTAATTATGTCACTGTTTTTGTTGTATCGTTTTTGATAACAGCAACAACAACACTTAATGTCGTAGAATATTTAGTTTGCTTGCAAGAATTATAATAGAACATAGGGCAGGTTACGTGAGGTCACTTCGCGTACTGCAGCGCTTAGATAACTTTGCTGTACACTGTACTGCACTCGGCTGGACATAAAACCGGCATGACGTCATAAGACGGGCACCACAAATTGACTCACAAGTCTAAAACACTTCACTGACTCAGGGTTACCATTTTATACTTTATTTGGCTATTGTACTTTGTTAAGGAAACAATGTTCTGTATTTGTCTCATCGTAAAATAAACTTTTAAAATGACACTTTTTTGAAATTTTAATAGATTCGTCCAGACCTCAGCAATAATAAACCAGGAGGGAACCTTGTGTAGTCAGGATTGTTTTTTTTTTCCTGATTCGGGCGTGGCTAGGGTCTAAGGCTAGGGTATTTATGCATCCATTCATAGCACATGTCGACATAATGTTTTGTTTATTTGAATAACCACCTTTTCACAATATTGTTATCAACAAATATATATAGAATATAACCTAAAAAACCCTTAAGTTATGTTATGTCGCATAACAAAACGTAGTGGGCGAAGTCGCCGGAGACGCAGGAGAAGAAAAATATGCTTACATAAAGTGGTGCAATAATATGTGACAACTTGTCTTATCTCTTTCTCTTTCACGGTTTACGACGTAAACACCCAGAGAAAGTGATTTGTCGTAAATTTGTATAGTTAAAAATAAAGCTCTCTCTCCATATACGAGTATATGTATTCTTGCTCTGAGGTCCAGACAGTCTGCGGCAATACACGTCAACCATTAGCAAATAAATAATTACGCCGTCAAAAGGGCAAAATAAAGTCTATGAAATGAATTCTGACTATATTCATATATTCGGTCCTTCTTATTAATGTTCTACTGTTTTTATTACCTTATTTGCTAGTTGGGAATGGCTCATGCGCTAGCCGTGTGGTGTGTGACCAAAGCTATGTGAGAAAAAGTATGGTTTAAAAAAAAAAAATGTTTTAGGGGTCGCTCATCATTAAAAAAAGTTAAAAGTTTTGGTTCGGCCGAATTTTTTTTGCAATCAAGCATTTCACCAAAGGTCAGAGGGAGAATGTAAAAATGGCACTTTACGAATTAACCTTGTATTGTTGATGGCGATGATGATTTAACAAAATAATTATGCACAATTAACGAAAAGCAGATACATATTGTATGTTGGTGAAAAAATGTAGACTGAAATTTCCTCATACAAAAAGGGTCAACTTTGTTATCCTTATAAATTAATATTGTAGGTAGGTTTGGATTTGGCTTCTCAAAATGTTATTTTACCTAAATCATTGACTTGCTATTTTTTAGTTGTTTTTGTTCAACTCTGTACTAATGTTATCGGTGCTTACTTACAATAATTATTTTTAATTTCAGTGAGCGATAGCGACCTGTAGTGGCTCGTGAATCTCAAGTGTAAAATTGAAAAATACGACGTTATTGATGTTGTAGTCGAAAATGTTTTTTTTTTTTTTTTTTAATTTGCATGAAGATTTTCAGGATTTTTTAGTTTTGGTGGTTCACTGCATATTATATTATTTGGATATTTGAAGGGTGTCCCATTAAAATATCAATGAAAATAAAAAAAAAGTATATATAAAGAAGCACCCTATAGGGTGTATATAATTATTTTGACTAGATTTGTGGATTTTAACTTTATTTGTGGATTAAATATATTGCTATCATTCACAAAGCTCTATGCCTCATGATGAGAATGACTGCGTGCTGAAAATATTTGCAACCCCTTATTTTCATACACAAAAAAATGGCTTTCGAATTTCTTGTTTTCAGAGCTAGGAAATCGGGAGTTTATAGTGAGACATGCAAATCTTGCTTTTTTATAATTATTATTTGATCATTTTACCATAAAAGGAAATCGTCGTTTTATATTCCAGTCGTTTTTGCAATATTATTTCAAATGTATGTTATCAACTAACAGTAAATATGATTTAATATACCATAATACTTTACAAAGTCTTGTACCTTATAGATACAAAATCACTGTGAAAATTTCTAAATTCTCTTTCAAAGAATCAGCAATCGACAACTTTGAACATAGATAAACTAATTTTGAAACAAAAACAAAAACTTTTTTAGTAAATGCTTTATAATATTATATGTAGTTCATTTATTAATTACGGCCTAGTGGGCTTTTACAACACATGTCTACAAAATAGTTATGTTGGCAAAGTTTGAGCATTATGATAGCGCATAGAACATTAAAATAATTATACAAATGTACGTTCTTCTTGAAAAAAAAAGAAAAACAAATTATAAATATATAACCAGTGGTAAATAAGAAATGCAATATAAAAAAAACTATAATAAAACATATAAAAGTACTATTGTGTGGTATACCATATTAGTAGAGTATATTTCAGTGAGGTATTTATGAAGAGTCAATTTATGTTCATGAAACCCTTTTTAATGCAAATTGCTGTCTTATCAAATATCTACTTTCAAACGACCAGATTCAAGATTGATTTAATATATTTTGAACTACAAATTAATTACATATTTTTGTATTTACACTAATAGACGCGAAAGGAGTCTAAGGTATGAGAAGAAGGTACTTCGTCTTCTAATATTTCTACTTGATTATTATTATCTAATGTGCATTAATATTACAATTCTTCGTACGTAGGTTATAGGAATATTGTTACCTAAGTATCTAAGAGCTGTTAGTATGATTGAACTTCGTTCTTCATTTCGTGATAATAATATTGTTGAATACATGTGATTATTTTGTTTACCTGCAAATTTATGACATAAATAACATTATGTCTTCAGGAAATACAAATAATACAATGCTATTTATATATTATAATACTTCCTGCTATCTTTAGAAATTTAACCAACTAAGGAGATTTTTTTATTTTTGTAAATATCGAACAAGAATCGTACTGCCAGAAATCGATGGGACTTTGAAACCCTCTATTGGATGATTGAATCTTGTAAAATAAATATGAAGTAGGTACCTGTCTATTCATACCTGCTCACTTAACACAGCCAAAGCCATTTTGAGCATCGTTTAGATTCTGATTGTTTTCTCGCAAGGGAGATTCTGACAGTAAGATCTAGGTTTTTTAAATTACTACTGGTTGTTACCAGCGAAAATTACCATCATATGTACCTACTCACAATTAAATTATATTGTAGGTATAATAAAGAATATTCAATCGAAAACTAGATATAGCTCAGTGGTTAGATGAAATATCGTAAAATTACAGAAATAAAAATAGATTAGGCATAGTATGATAATAATTTTAATGAACGTTTTTGTGAAATTTTGACTTATGGGAATTTTGGGCTTTGAAAA
Organism: Drusus annulatus; assembly: GCA_022651775.1. Taxonomy (NCBI): domain Eukaryota; kingdom Metazoa; phylum Arthropoda; class Insecta; order Trichoptera; family Limnephilidae; genus Drusus; species Drusus annulatus. Next base: position 760,944 of record JAGWCC010000023.1, read on the forward strand.
ATGATTTACAACGATATTTATTTTAAAGTAACTACGTTTAAACGAAAACAGATAAAACTCGCAATTTAAAGATATCGCGAGCTGTCAAAGGGTTTAGATTTGTAGGATAAAGTAAAAACAAATAATAAAGGTGAAGAAAAAGTGAAATAATTTTGCGTAGGTTTTTCTGAATAAAACTAATGTACAAAGGTTTACCATCTTTTCTCTTTTTCCTTTTGGTATCAATGTATTTCTAATGGATTCAATATCAGTATCAACGTTTTTGCATGGTATTTTCCTTCGTTCAAACTTTTCGCATTATTTATTTGCCTATTCATGATCCTAAAAGCCCCGAACCCCAGAATAGAATCCAAACTACCAAGATCACAATGTACAGAAAAGAACATGATATAATATACAGAACAGCGTTGGATGTGGAGCAAAGTATTCAGATTACATATTGATTTCCCCTCACTGTCTATTGTTGCCTTGGGTCGTCACGAAATGCACATTCTGTCCTCGGCTAAGTCTAAAATCATATTCTTCAAAAAGTTGGCTAGCCACACGAAGGTTCTTGTAACTTTTACCAATTCCGAACTTACCAACTTTAACTCGTAGCTTTTTCAAGATTAAATTAGGATTTATTTTGTTTTCTATCCGAACCTCGAGTGTTCTGTCCGAAAGAAATCTTCATTTCGTAACGGTTATTTAATAATGAGATTGTTGTGTTGAAGTTTAATACGACCCACTAGTACTAAGTAGGTACTACCCGGCTTCGCCCTAGTTTCAACATTCTTTTTATATTTTATAACAATGGAACGAGCACTAGGGGGTCTTCTCTTATTTACTGAGGATTAAAAGTATATTTGCATAGCTCATTATGGAAATGACGTTGTGAGCTGATAGTGGTTGCACCGATTCGATATAAAAAAGCTGTGCAAATTTCATAAAGCCAAAGCTCATCGTTAGAGAGTTTTGCTGCTTTAAACGGATTGAAGAGTTCTCGCAAAAAACCTTATGAACAACACAAGTTATCAATCAATAATATAGGTTTCAAACAATACATCATGAGCACCGTCATTTTTTAAATCAAAATATGATTCATTGTTTTTTTACCGTTCTTCATCTCCAGCGAAGAAGATGGCGAAAATTGATAAATGATTCGGAGAAGAGTAACTCATTAAATTTACCGTTAATCGACAGATGAGATGTCTTGTTATTTTAATCCTTCTTGAAAAAACGAATATCCGAGTTACACTAGCTAGGTACCTAAAGCTTCGCATGCAATGGCGTTGCATAAAACCACCTGGGCATCTGCCCCGGGGCCCTGACCTCAATGCACAAAATATATCATATTTTAAAAGATAAACAACATTTTCTAATATTGATTTACTCTGAACTGGTTGTTATCATCACGTGTGCGTGAACTTACTTATGAACTAGCCAATTAACTTCCTTTCTTGACTGGGTGAATGAATTAATACTTGGTTTATTTATATAGCGCCATTTTTGTGAAATATCACCCCAAGGCTGAATTAAGTCACCAATCATAAGTTTTAGCGGTAAGTACATAATTGTAAGTTATAATTTATATGCGGCTAGTTATTAGCCTCAGTGATTAAGTTGAAGGTTATGTTAATTAAATTGTAAAGCGCCCTTAATAAGGTGATATTGTTTCACGAAAACGGCGCTATAGAAATGATTTATTTACGCCCGTTTAGGGTTTTACACAAATATTTATTTAAAAAAATATATAAATATACTCATAAGCAGTGCAAACATCAATATGAAAAGAGATATAAAAAAATAGTAGTGAGTAGGAGGTACATTCAGAGTTAAATGGTTTCTTCAAATAAATTAGCTCTACTAGACGAAAAAAACTTTACTAAGGTACGCTCATATTGTGATATTGATGTACTAAATATATCAACAACATCGGAGAATTTGTTTCCCAGATGTTGAATTCGTCGCATAGGAGTGTAATATTGTGAGGATGAAGTAGAATAATATGGTAAGTACTCTCTTGTAACTGTCCTTACCAATTATTATTATTCTTAAAGATGGACTAGGCTTATCTTTAAAATTTTCCTATTTTGCAGGGTGGTTTGTATTACGCTCATATCTACAAAATATGGATTTAACTAGCGTTGTGACCACTTTGAAAGAACTACTTCTTTTGGCAACAGTTCCTACTTCATTCATTGTTCATTGAACAAATACTTCAATTGAAGTCGGTAGTTCATTTTATCGTTCATTCATTTCAATAACTTTATTTCATTGAACAAATATTTCAATTGAAGTTGGTAGTTCATTTTAGCCTTCATTCATTTCATTAACTTCATTTCATTGAAAAAATACTTATAAATCGACTTCAATTGAAGTGTTCACTTTGAAGGGTTCATTTTAAAGAACTAACAATTCGTGAAAAGTTTTTCCCAACGCTAGATTTAACCAATAATCGCATGACATTCATTCATTTTTTCATTACGCCACTAAATGTTGATTAAAAACTGTACGTTTTTTTACATTTTATCTCAGGTTCTCACTTTCGTTTCTTTCTCCATCCAACTTTCCTTGCAATATTATTATGATTCTTCTTTCTTACTCGCTCTTAATGATATTATATATCCGAAAGAATTTTAATCTTTTTTTAAATCTTAGTGTTCGTTAAGGCACTTTAATTACTCGGAACTTAATAAAATACATCATCGCCTGAGCATTATCTGTAAATACATTATTTATTGCTTTAACCATTAAGAAATGAGTAATAATCCAGTTTCCCTCATGCTAATTGTCCGCTCAGCCTTCGATGGTGGCTTATGAGGAGATTTGACACCTTTTACGACTTAAGTGAAATCAAATGTCGTCTTTAAATGCCCGACCGGGGTTAAAGAAGTGGAGAGGATGTGTTAAATGGATTTCAGAGTGTACAAGACATTCCCTTGTTATGCTCGCGAGACATTTATAATTACGAAATAGTCTAGAAGTTATTAAGAAATTACTAACAAAATGTTTAGGTAATAATTTGTGTAATACTTCTGAACTCTATTTAATTTTTACACTATCGTAGTTATACTTAAATTCCACAGTATTAATAATAATATTTTTGCAATATTGTCAATTTTAGATTTTCTGTCTTTTAATTTTTGATTCTTGACAGTTTACCCCATAAGTCTGAGCCCTTTCCACAGGCGGCACTATCTATGAATATATTATGTAAATCCGCTTTTCGTTTGTTTTATCTAATGGAATAACTAAAAACAAATTATGTATTTCCAACAATATCTAGTTTAAAGTCATTTTCTAACTTTGTACAGCGCCCTTGAGGCGTCATTCCACCGAATAGCGCAATAAAAATGAATTAATAACTGTATTTAAAACTATAATCCTTATATTAATTCACAGCATGCCAAAAGTTTTTTTTACAATACAATTCATAAATCTTCAGCACCTGATTAGATTTTGAAAAAAATTAACCCAGGTAACTCAATGCTCTCACCGAGTTACCCAAAGCGACAAAAATGCTAAAAAAAGTCCCAAACTTGTTTCGCTTGAGTCAAGTCTCCTCTCAAATGGCAAAAATATTTAAGTTGGCTGAAGCGCCACAAAAGTCTTCAGACTCAAACGAGAGTCAAAGCATTCGATCCATGAAAAAGAACTGATCCAAACTGCGCATTTAACTCATTTTTGACCAAAGTGTCGATAAGCCCTTTTGCCTTTCCAACGACGATATTGTCTATATATCGTTGTCCGCCATAACACAGGGACATCTTTAGTAAAGTAGGTGAAAAATACACAAAAAATGTACAACACTAGATAATCATACAAAGAATTCATTTGATCTGATAGTATTAATACGCCAAGACATCTTCTGTACATGATTCGTTGGATGGATCGCCGTGTGGGGCGCTAATGTCTGCAAAAACAATACTGTAAAAATGTCTGAAATTTTATTCCGACTACACTACTTCACGATTTACCCATTATGTCTTTTTTGACACGTGTATCAAGACTAAACTAGTAACAAAATAATATTACACCTCCCAGCTTTACATTTAAAATCAAACATTCATCGTAGCTAGCATCTCTTTTATTTCTTAAATCCGAGGTCACGACTCAATCCCCGGTCACGATCAACCGTGGTCCCTGACTCTGGACATGGTGGATGGAACTATGCCCAGGACGGGGGACGCGAAGTCGTGTGACGAGGAGTCATGACTCTAAAGCTGCATTTTACATTTGACCATTATCGGACGAACCTCTTTGTGTAAACAACTTTATCGCTTCTAATAATGAGTCGTGTTTCGTTTGCATCATGTCTCATTTCTTATACCCAATCATTTGTCTGTTTATTGTTACGTGATGAATATAGTGAATAAACTGCTCTCAATTGATAATTTCAACGATACACGATCCGCTTTTTTAATTCGTCGACTTCCTCACTCGTATCTGAGCTGTGACGTATTTTCTCAGGCTGCATGTTATATAATAGACAATATGTATTTTAATCTTATATTTTGACAGTTGTGTGGATATCAAAAAGTTCCATAGCTCATGATGGGAATGACTTGTAAGCTGCAAATGGTTGCGAAACTGCCAATTTTCATGCTAGAACTCCGCCGCTCAAGTATTTTTCTTGTTTCAGTTAAGATTGAATCAAAATTTGTTTTTTTTAAATAATCAAATTGAATTAAATTTAATATTATTATTTCGTTTTTATTTTTAGTGACAGCTGTTTCGGCGTTTAAGGCCATTTTCGAACTGTGGTTAGGCCACATGGAACCAACTTATTCAAATGATTTTGGTTCCTTGTTTAATTACAAATTACGGTAAAAACTTAAAGTATCTTGTTTTGTAAGGTACTTAACTTTAAATATATTTTCCCCATTTTGTGATTACAAACTATTGCTTTTAAAGGCAGGTTTTTCTCAATTGTTTAAATGATAATGTGATTTGCCATTAGTTTCCCCCCCCCCGTTTATGAAATGAATTGTGTGAATCTATTTGTTAAGTACCTTTTTGATTATTTATTTATTCAAAATAAGTGCACCCTTTCTTCTTCTTATCGTATGGCGATAAACTCAGGAGACATCGGTAAAAATCTGAACCCAGAAGCTAGCATCTCCACGAACTTGCCGCAGCCGAGAGATCGTGCAAATCTTGGACTGTTCTCTGAGTAAAATAGTCGCTTATCGCGAGCGCACAGTTTGTGCCCGCGCCAAAGTCGTCCACAACGGAGTAGGCTCATAATGCACTTGGGTGGAGGTAAGATACAACAAAACTCTCCCGAGCCGGCAGTCTGGAAATGATCAGGGCGGAATAGTTTTTTCGTTATTTCACGAAGAAAATTAAATAAGTTTTTATTATTGTTTTTTTTTTGTAGGCCGAATTGAAAGCACACAATCCGACCGATCTTCGAGAAATGGGTTTTGGAGAGAAATTGAAACGGTAGGAAATGAGGCAATCTGTCTGAGTTAGGCCTCGATATACCTCTTCCTATGTTGTACGGGTAGATTGTAGATACATTATATTGGGGGATGTAGGTAAGATATGTAGGACCCAAACTAAAATAAGTTTTCAAAACATGCTTTCGATTCCTTTTGTGTTACTCTTATTTGTTTTCATTCATCTTGTTTCTCTTATGCTTTCCATTTCTTTCTGAGCACATAATATGGATTCTTTCTCAATAAACATAATAAATCTTTCTTTCCATACCTACTTGTAACCAAACCCGAAATATTTACTTCCCGCAACAATGCGGTCGGCTGCTTTTGTTTTCGTGTTGATTTTTATTTATTATTTATGCATTTTTTAAATGTGAATAACGCACTATGGCATCCCCATTTGGGGTATGTCGTGAGGCTGACGCGCCTAGAGAAATAAGGAAATGGGAAAGAGAAAGGTTAGGAAGTACCTGGTTATTCAGATCTGATCCTCAAACACGGCGAAAGGCATTTCAAATAACGTTTCGATTCTGAATGGTGGTCTTTCACCAGAGCGAAACTAAGAGTATCTCCCTCTCTGTACATCTTTAATATTAAAATAATAACATCTTTAATATTAAAATTCTGATGTAATATATGAACGCATATATTTTTACATTATTAGTGCATATTTTGCCATTTTATTTAGTGCATATGATCCAAAGTCTAACAATGAGTATATTATGCGATATGTCTCAATGAACCGATTCCCAATTCAGTTCATTGAATAAATGATATATTTTGTTATGTGAAATGAGTTCAAAAATCAAAAACATTATTATTAAAAAAATATGTTTCCAATCTGTATTTATTATCTCTGGGAATAAATTTCGTTAGATTGACAATTCTCGAGATTATGATTGATACTGGGGCAAGTTGAGAGTCTAAATTACAGAAGAAAATAAGCGAAAGGTGTGAACTTGGCAGATTTGTGTAGCATTCCATTACATCTGCCTACCTACCTTGTTCAGTTCTCACCTGATGCTTATTTTATTGCTTTGATAATTGCATAATTCTTTTCTGGTTTCTGTCCGGTAGACATTAAACTAAACACGAATGATATGCAATTGAGCGTCGATACTAACGTATGCTAATATAAAAGGCAGCTATTGGAGGGGAGACGTGTAGGGTCCAAGACTGTATCAAGCATGTATTAATGCCCCGGTCAGAGAGGTCAATGTATCTCGGCGAGATCGTGCCGTGGAATATCTTACCGTGGCAGAGAAGAACGATTCGTATTCAGCTTTTATTACAAGTCATTTTAAATCGACGATAAACCTAGGTTCGTCCGCCAGGACATGTTTATTTCAAACGTGATAACGGTGTCGATCAAACGATACATTGATTTCATACTCGAACGGTGACTGTCTTTGACTCCAGATAGGGAATAAAGTATTGTAATTTACACTACAACGTTGGTTGACTTCAAAAGGATTAGTTTTGCAGTGTCAGATGAAATATATCACTTCTGCCTTGGTGGTGGACAATCCAAGGCTGTCCACCACGTTGGCTCAAAAAGGAAACTCAATAATCCATAATTTAACACGTTCATTGCTGACACCGCTCGTCGCGCGTTGAAATACATCTGACCGGTATGCGCGCAACGCGCCACGCGCGTTTTGCCGCCTCTTCGCTTTGAACCGATCTAAAACAGACGCAGCCAGAGTGAGTTTTGAGTCGTTCCACAGTGCACAGGGAAACCCATCACTGTTCGTCAGTTTGGATTGATTCGTCATTCATACGGCATTTATGTACGAATTTTAGTTAGCAATGAACATTATCCAATGGGCCGCGTGAATTTAAATAATCTTGATTTATTCATGAATCAAATCTACTGATGCTGGGTGATATCTGAAACAGTAAAAACTCTTCAATGCAACTATTTTCTGCTCGCTATGGAACTTTTGAAATCTTTAATAATTTACAAAAAAACGCCTTGTTCCATGGTTTTCAATCCTTTTATAAGAACAATAGTCTTGAAAGCCGGGTAGCTAGGTTAATTAAAATATAATTATGTTTTAAATATTATTCTTATTGAAAGATATTTTCTTACCGGCTGTCATTTCCAGTCTTATAAAATGAAGTTTATTTTCCTTTTAGTTCAAGACCACATACATATTTATATTATGCAAAAAGTAGTAGTCATTAATTTATTGTAACAACGTCGCTCACTTCATACATTCCTTTGTGTGTATTTAATACGTCATGCGTTAGCTATGAAGATTTAAAATTATTGTTACGTTCGTACATTACGACAGTGTGTGTACGGTTCTGCTGTTGATATATCTCCCTCTTTATCATAAACAACACATGCAACAGAAAGAGAGGTTACAGCAGAGCTATCGGCGGTGGGTGTGTATTGTGTATTTATACGCGAGTCTGTCGATTCCCATACGTCTTGATCGCTTCACGCAGTTCAAAATCGCTCCAACAAATTCAAAGCTTGGCTAACTTTGACCAATTGACCAGAATTTTTTTATAGAGTGATTGTAAGTCCCTTTCCGACGGAGCCAGATGTCTCGTACGCCTTGCTGGAAGAGATTTGCCACAACAAACCCCCGTTTAATGACCAAACCACGAAAATGTCACGGTCATCAATTATTATGAGCGTAGTGGTGTTTCTTTTGTCCGAGTTGAGATTTGTCGTCCGGCGGAGCTGAGCAACTAAGTGAGGAACTCTGAACACTTTGGTATCGACAGTCCCCCTGTTGGCGTGATTGATGTCATTTTATATAAAATGGCCGAGGGATCACGTGGACTCTACGCTTAATGAGTGTTGCTCTAATGTCAGTATAATTGTTAAACTGGTACTTATATAGTTTGCACGACCTTACGCACACAACAGCCTAGCAGCTTGTGTCGAAGCTTTAATTTATAAGCTAATTTAATTGGAATATCTAAATTTTTTTCTGTAAAAATAGTTCTTCTGAATTAAGGGTTTTACTCTGTAATGGCATAATTATTTAATTATAGACAAATAACTTAGTTTACGCCACTTTATTTAATACACAATCAACATGGACAATGTTCACTTCATCGGGAATACATTACATTGGATTACAATGAAATCCCATCATGACATTACAAAAAAAAACTTTTTCACTGTAATTTTTGTATTATTTATAAAGTACGTCCAGTCTATTGTTTCACATTTTATTGATAAGAATGTTATATTGTATTCAAATGCAAGTTTCTGAGAGTTGAACCCCAGACATTATCTTAGGAATTCCTTTTCCTTGTATGTTTGTTATTTATAAACGCGTTAGTGATAAGATATTATATTGGACTTTGTTTTATAAAGGCAGAGCTCTGCGAGATGAATGCTGCTGCTTTAATATGTGACTCACCCACATCTCAATACACATACAATAATCATATTTACTCTTGAAGGCCCGAGGTCTTGAATTTCTGTGGTTTCACCTTTAACCAATCTTCATGAGAAGTAAAATTATAACGAAATCACGCACTGCTCGCGAAAATGCCCTGTTAAAAATAAGGCCAAGATGTGTCCTACTCGCAGTATTTAATTAAAGCATCAATAATATTTCTAGGTGATCTTATTTTTAAACCAAAAACTGATTTTTGCTAACCGGGCATTTTATTAGCGAGTGTTTTTATACGCCTAGAAAAATTATTTTTCAGGTCTGTAAAAATTCTTTGAAATATAAAATCTACTTACGAACCCTTCTTCGAATTTGCTTTTATTGAATAATGTGGCAAATTAAGGTTTTTAGAAAACTTTACAATGTTTGTGCTGAAAAAATTAAACAAAATATACATTTTGCGTTAATCGAAACAGGCGGCCGGCGTCAAGTTGAAATTTCTACCTTATCGCCACTAGTGTAAGGAGTGCGTGATTTCGTTCGAGTTTGTTCTAAATTTCTTTGAGAAATCTAATTTTGTTAAGAGCCTAAAAAAATCACACAAAAACATGTTGACAACAATTAAATTAATTTTGAAAATACTACACAAGGATAGGATAGGTAATTGTTATGTTATTTTGGAATAAATTAGGGATATTATGTTAGTTTACTTTTACTTTTATCGGATGGGGAGGGACCTTCAAAAACCAACCTCTCGCCTGTAGAAAAAGCACAAAGATTAATTATTAAAGTTATACTACGCAAACCATCGTTCTTTCCTACTATGGAACTGTTTAACAAATTTAAAGTCCTTAGTTTAAATAATATTTTAAACAAGAATGCGTTGTTACAAACCCACAAAGACCATTTCAATTCAACAATTTCCACCAAAATTAGTGTCCGACCAAGATCAATTGGCAACTTAGAAATCCCTAATTTTAAAACGAGTGCCTCACAACACCATTACTCCTATCAAGGTATCAAATTTTTCAATGCTCTCCCGTTGAAAATTAAATTGGAAAAAAATTATGTAACTTTTAAATCAAATATCAAAAAAATATTGGAAAACTCCACCAGTAAACACGTTTTCTAAATAATTAAAAATGAAAATATATATTTTTTTATATTTATATATAATAATAATAATTTAAAAAATATATATATTAATACAATTTAGACACAACCTCAAAATTTCATTAATCTTTTTTCGAAATTGAACCGAACTCTCTATTTGTACATTTATTGATTTAAATTGTATTGTATAATTTTGTGATCTACCTACATGTACGAGTATTTACAACATAATACCGTTGCTCCCCAACCCAAACACGAGAATTGATTTCTCTCCTGGGCTGGGTACTCTTGTTAAAAATGTATATATATGTAATAGTTTAAAGAACATTAAATACTGTTTATTTTATATAAATAAAATTTATTTAAAAAAAAAAAAATAATAATAATAATCTTGATATCATATTATTACGAAAAATCCAGAATATAATATTTCTACGAATTAAAATAATGATAATTGCTATAATGACTGGTTTCAAAGCGTGGAAAATATTTCCATTTACATAATTGTTTTTAAATAAAGAAATAAAAAAATAAAATTTGTAAAAGACGGATATTATTTTAACTTTTATGACCGACTGGTTTCGCATAGCCTAAGCATCATCAGGGTACAAAATTAAACTAAACATAAATACAAAGTGTGCGGTTATATATACACACAGAGGGAGAACAAAATATTAAATAAAATAACAGGACAATGAGAAAACAATAGAACCACATTTATGTTTTTAAATATTTGTCTCCGTATTTAATTGCAGCCTATTTATATTTCAGGCAATGTCATTCGTTTTATATACAGAAATAATTTATGGTGTCTGTTTCTTCTAAGCTACAAAGGCAACGTTGTAGTTATTGCATTATTTTTATACTGATGATAGTAATAAATATACACAAGCAATTAAATACAGTAGAAAATGCATCACTTTGTGGTTTGAACGATCACAAAGCGAAATAAACACCCACTTTGTATTAAATCACTAATTTTAGTTTTGATTCATGCAAATTCAAGGTTTTATTTCACGATCAAACGTGGATTTAACGTTTGACACTCAACCTTGACCCACCATTAATGTTAAAGCATTTCCATCTAGAATTTTTACATTTTAAACATTAATGTTATAAAATTTAATTATATTATTATTTGTAGTAATTATAATTCGTTTGGTTAACCAAACCTAAATCTTGTCTCGGAAGGTTTGTTTGATTTATTTGTTCGTTTCATTTGTATCTATGTTATTTATTATACTGATTTTTCAGTCATTCTTTTTTAACACAGATATATCCATAGAGTATTCGAACTTTACCATTGGCATTCCTTCGCATTTATTCTTGTCAAGGATGGGCACACATAGGAAAAAAACATGGATTTATTTTTGTATTTAATAAATATTAGGGATTTCATATTTTTATATCAATTTGTACTTATAAGTATTCTTCTGATTTATGATAAAATGCAAAACCATAATATATTATTATTATTATATAATGGCGTATGTGACAATATATAAGTGTCCCAGAAATGTTATCTACTCAATTAAATATGATTTTTATGTGACAGTTGAAATGTATTGACATATCAATAATATATTATTATTACGTGGTTTTAATTGAAATATGGCCACCCCAACACAACATACTTAGTTGTAATCAATTATTAGCTATAAAGCAGAAATTTTATTTGTCTGAAGCAGCAAAAACTCTTGAAAGGTGAGTTCTGGCATCATGAAAGTGGCACAGCTTTTTCTATCTAGAATTTGCAGGTCAACGCAACTATTTTCAGCTCCCTGGGCTATTTCTATCATTATGAGTATGTTAGGTTGAAAGCAGAATATCTGAAACAGCAATAACTCTCGAACCGTGAGCTTTGGCATCATATAATCATCAAGACAAGTATCGCCCTGGTGAAAGACCACCATTCAGACTCGAAACGTTGCTTGAAATGGCTTTAGTCGTGTTTGGTGACCAGACCTGAATATCCAGGTACTTCCCGACCTTACTCTTCCCCATCCCTTCCACACTACTTTCAGCCTCACAACATACCCCAGAATTCGGAAACGCCACAGTCTCACTGGCTCCAGACGGTTGAGAGCAGTTGGGACTCTTGCGCGATATTAACTATAAAAAAATGTACACCTTATACCTTATTCATGTTAATTTAAGATGTAGCATTTTTGTTGGTCGTATGTAGGTGTACTGTCGAAAACGAAACGCCCGACAAAGAAAATTATAGCAGTCTAGTTGCGGGAGTGCGTAATACTTGAAAGAAGTAGGTAAGTCCAAGGAAGACATGGTGCATCTAGTTCAGAGGTTCCCAAACTTTTTTGTCCCGTAGACCACTTGTCGATTTTTTCTGTTTTGTATAGACCCCCTGCTTTCCTAGTATTGATTTTTTTTAGCGTTGGGAAAAACTTTAAAGTTTTGTGAACGCTTCAGCAACTGCTAGTTCTTTGAAATGAATTCTTCGCGGTGAACATTTCAATTGTAGTCGAACTCGTCAAAAAATAGTACTAGTCGGCAGAGATCCCAAATCGAAAAGTGCTAGCAAAAGCACTAGTCGGTAGAGATTTGAAATCGAAAAGTACTAGCAAATCGACAGAAAATCCTCCCCCAAAAAGTGCTAGCAAATCAACAAAATATACCCTCCGAAAAAAAAGCACTAGTCGATAGAGATTTGAAATCGAAAAGTACTAGCAAATCGGCAAAATATCTTCCACAAAAAATATTTTTATTAATATAATCAGAGAATTAAAGTCCATTATAAGATAGTATTACGTGAGTACCTAAATAGGTACTATCAGTGTATGTTGAGATCCACTACCGTGGACCCCCATTTTCATTTCATGGACCCCCAAATCTTTTTTTCGCTGACGTAGACCCCTTGCAGGTTGTCATAGACCCCTGGGGGTCGATATAGACCACTTTGGGAATCACTGATCTAGTTAATCAAATATAGTTAATTTGCTCAACTTCATTATACTTACCAAAGGCGATTTTTCAATCGACTATCAGAAGAAATCAGAAGCATCAATGATAAAACCCAACTATTTAACTCTATTGAGAAATATTTTTAAAAACATTCTTCACAACAAAAATGTCTCCAAATTGAATTAATCTTACAAATATTCTATAATTTACTATTCTTTTTTTCTTCCAATATATGTTTATTTATTTATCTTTAATAACATTATCATAATTACGGTGTACTACCTACACTACATATGAATGTCTCTTTATATCACATTTACTGACAATATGTACCATGTCATATTATTTAATCACTAATAATTAATGTACACTCCTCTTTCGTACACAAGCTTATGCTTCTAACGGAAGAGTACTATGTTAATTTGAATAAAAAAGTGTTATGTGAAAAAAATAAATATATATGTATATATACCTATATGAGACAGGCTTTTTAAAGTATATGAATGAATGTCGATGAATCGGGAAGTTCCATCCTCGCTGCCTACAACAGCAGATAAACGGCGTAATGGTTAAATTGAGGATTACAAAACAAATAAAAAATGATTATTGAAATGGGCGAGAAAGAGGCGATTATCCATATGATGAAATTGAACAATTATTGAAAATGTCTTCATTAGAAAAGCGCAGGAAAGACTTTGATTTAATTTTCATTTACAAAATTATTAATTGTTTTATTGACTCACCTTCTCTGTTGCAACTTATCCAGTTCAACATTCCTTGCCGTAGACTCAGAAACAATGAATTGCTGTTCCTCAAGCATCACAATACTAATTATGGGTATAATTCTCCAATGTCCAGAATGTCAAGACTTGTTAACTCAAGCCATGGTCTTGGAAAATTTTGGTAGCAGTCTAAATGATTTTTGTCATTCATGACGACTCTACCAAAACTTTGACTAGACCATTGCTTGAATGTTCTCTCTTATGTTTGTTTTGCCCTATTTTTGTCATCGCTTAATTTATTATTATTTATATGCTATTCCTTCGCTGTTGCACTTGTTTCCATTTCGTGTTTTATGTCTTTTTTGTAATTGGACTTTAGTCCGTTAATTTATAAATAATTAAATAAATCTTCAACGTAAATATGAAACAGAAAGAATAACGGTCGCGATCGAGACTCGAACTCGGAACCTCTACTCTATCCGGGAGCAACGAATGAAGTTTCAATGTCAACGCGTTGGCATTGCAGCTCGGTACGTCGTTTAAACCATGTGCTATGGAGCTTCAGAAGATCAATATCAATGCTGCTTTTGTATATATTTTTTTGCTGTTGACAAAAAGGTAATAGTTTTAATTGAAATGTGGCCCTCCTCGCAGGACGTAATGAAGTGGACGCCGATGGAGACGGATCTTTGTTCGAAGTGTGCCTAATGTGCCCCCATTTGTAGAGTTTTTGCCCGGCCCGCCCGCGCCCGCGGCCCTCCGTTTAAATGGAGTTTGACGGGACCATTAGAATGATTGTCGAATAAATCTTTGTCTATTGTGCCCGAGTCGCTAATGTTACTTCATTTCTAACGACATTCCTCATTGAATTTATCGCTGATTACCATTCTAACTATTTCGGACTTCGGCAATAAAACTGAATAAGACTGTTTGTAGCAGTGCCTGTGTGAAAAAAATATTTTTGTTGATAATAAACGGCCCTCCACACTTGCGATCGACTTCGTAAAATTATCTGAAGATCTTAATTATACAATTTTTTTCATTAATTTATTTACCCTCAATTATACGTAGTTATGCAGAAAGCGTCCAACCCACAATTTGCCAAAATCGAGTTTTACATGTTTTCCTATTGTTAAATACGAGATTTAAAATAATAATAATATTTGGATAATTTGTATAGCGCCGTTTTTTGTGAAAAATCACCTCATAATATCTGCTGAAAACATCCAAGCTCCAAATGCAATAGATTTTTTGTAATCATTTTTTTTACTAACGCACATTGCAGATATTTGACTAAAATTAAAGTTTTAAAAACATTTAAAAATGTAAGTACGATAACATAAGAAATACATTTTTTTTAAAACACATTGATTGATGATAAATTACCTATTTATAATAATGCTAATAAAGAAAAAAAAACACTGATCTTCACTTTATAAATGCCGATTACGCATATTAATGCTTTTTTATCGTCATATTTTCAAACGCCCTTTTCTTTGTTTTATCTTTTTGGGGTTGCATGCTTTCTGCATAACTACGTCCAATTAGGTTTTTACATTTTACCTACAGGTTAGGTTAGTTTTTATCGAAAACGATTCCAAACCGACATTGTCGATAAAATCTATATTGTTGTTTCGTGCTAGGACCCCTGATCAGTATAATTAGAAAAGCAGGCAACACAGTTAGTTTCGATTTTTTTTTATTAAGACAGTTTAATATCGGCTTTGAACCCCCAAACAACTTTTACTATAAAAGTTAAAACCAACAGAACTTAATAATAAAATTATTCAATTTTAATTATTATTATTAAAAAAAGAGAGTTCTATAAATTTAATACAAAATCTATAAATTAAAGTTATCGATTGAAATTAATTTGCCCTGCATTAAATTGACGTCATTTGTTAAAATCCTGAGAGTTTCCAACAACAGTCACGGATAGCACCGTGTAACGTACACGTAGGTACCGATTGTTGTTGATTTCACACCCCTTCAAGGTAATACTATTGAAAAGTGGAACGAAATCACCCATTCCATTAAATTCCCCCCACAAATCATTCGGATGTATCATTTTGTTTGCAGCCCCGAAACAAACTCGCAACATGAAAGACCTTTTGGAAGTTAAAGTAGGAATAAAAAATGACAATCATTTCGACCGGGAATGTATGTGGAGCCTTTTAGGCAAATCAAATAAACCAAATCTTTAGAAATAACTTACCTGCGCGGAGCGGAGGAATGTACCCTTTCAGGTCGATAAAGCGTTGGTCGCACGTAACACCGTCAAAGGCAAAACCCAGTCATCCCTTACTTGCCAGAGGGTGTGAAACATTTTTTACCTCTCGTTTGGCTCCTGCGAATCGTGGCGTAATTTATTACCGGAGTCACGAAATAGATTTCACTCATAATTTATTTGCAAGTCCTGCGAATGGGGGTATCTGTTACTGTTACTGTTAGGGTTAGTGTTGTGTAGAAGAGTTAGGGTACTTCTATATGAATCGATTAGTTAGATTTTGGTTATTAGTTCATTTGATTCGATTAGTTCGTTTGATTCGATTCATTCACTTGATTTGATGCAATTGATTCGTTTGATTCAATTAATTTAACTAAAAACATATCACTCTAATAAGTATCTGTCCAGAATGTCGACACTTCTTAACTCAAGCCATGGTTTTGAAATTTTGGCAGTCTAAATGATTTTTGTCATTCTTTAAGACTACCAAAACCTTGTTCAGGCTTGACTAGAATGCTTTCAAATGTATATTTTGTCATTGCTTCATTAAAATATTATGTGTTTGCTGTTATTTCTCTGTCGCTCTTTCTCCATATTTGGTCCGTTGGTATATAAAAAAATATTATTCGTTCACTGTCGTCATCATTATCGGTGTTGCAAACGTTTGAGGGCCCTGCCCGCCTCTAGAAAACACCCCCGCCCTTTTCGGTGTTTTCAGTTTCACCTTTTTTAATTATATATTTCTTATGCAACCGGTAAGAACACATCGGAAGTGCATTTATTAAAGAAAAACTTCGTATCCCACCCGGAGATCGTCGAACCGTCTTTATTCACACGAATAAACTATTAGTTTCTCGTAAAGAGAGCTCAGCAGGATTAATTCAATTCAATCGGTTTATTGGTGTATAAAATAACGAATTTCCCAAATTCGAATATCACTACTAAAAATCATCAATGCGTGCATTCATTTAGAACAGGTCTGTCCAACCCAAATTGTACCCCGGGCCGCATTGACGACCTAAAATTTTCCACATTTTGCACATACAAACATTATACAAAAATAATAGAGTTCTCGAACGCTTAACGAGGGAGAAGTTATGCGCGGGAAATGCAAACCAGCAGAATAAATGCATTTCGTGTTTTTCACGTAATCATTGAAACGTTTTTGGATCTAATAACTTAAATGTGATTTTAAATACATTCTGAAGTACCCGATTCCTTATAAAAAACGTTATTCGTCACACATGACCGCGGGCCGCGCGTTGGCCAGGGCTGATTTAGAAGTACACCAATATTATTTGTTCACCACGAAACGATTATGTTTCTTTCTTATCATATTATCTTGGCATTAAGTAAGGCTTCACCTCGTTAAACCCTTTGAAGAAATGGATTATACCCTGAAGGAGATACCCCGTTTTCATTAACGCTGTATAGAATTATTTCGAAATGGTTTAATGAAGGAATACCTTAAAGGGGTTATTAGCTTCTTGTTTGAGAGTAGATACCTGACTTCAAGAAGCTCACATCCCCTCTAGGGCTTTGCAATTATCATCCCCGCATATTAAAATTCACCCTAGATATTATCGGGGAAACTTTTTTTGCATGTATCGAGTGTACAGTCTTCCGGGCAATTGTTAATTAAAGCTCCCCTTTGATGATATCATCCCTTAAAAACGCGCAAAGGTGTAATAATAATATTTCAATTTATATTTATAGCTCCTGTATTTGTGAAAAATAACCAATTTTCCGTAAAAAAGACATATATTATTACATAAATAAGGGTTGTATTATAATATTTGTATTATTATTTATTCATCTACTATTCAAATATATATAAATACATAGTCTGTTCAAAAGAAAAGGTGAATTTTGAATTTTCGCGGGCTGTGTACATATGATTATCGATTTTTTTTTATGTTGGTACAAATATGTTTATCATATGTTAGCATTATCAGCCATTTTGGATCAGTGGTTTGTTTTTGACAACTGGAAAGGTTAGTCACGTTTTTGTGTGTTCTTCGATTTTTTACTTTTGAAAAAAATGGATCAAAGAATAAAATCCATGATTTGTTTTTCCACAACTCCAGGACGCTCATCGTTATTAACATCTTCTCGGTCTTCTGCAAAGCGCTTGTACCACTTATAAACACTTTTTTGAGACAAAGTAGACTCGCCGAATCCCAGTCAACATTTTAAGTGCGTTGGCGCACTTTATTCCATTTTAACGCAACATTTAATACATATTCTTTGTGTGTTCTTAGGTTTTTTACTTTTGAAAAAAATGGATGAAAGAATAAAATCCATGATTTGTTTTTCCACAACTCCAGGACGCTCATCGTCATTAACATCTTCTCGGCCTTCTGTAAAGCGCTTGTACAACTTTTAAACACTTTTTTGAGACAGTAGACTCGCCGAATGCCAGTCAACATTTTAAGTGCTTTGGTGCACTTTATTCCATTTTTAATGCAAAATTTAAAACATATTCTTTGATCCATTTTTTTCAAAAGTAAAAAATAATCGAAGAACACACAAAACGTGACTAACCTTTCCAGTTGTCAAAAACAAACCACTAATCCAAAATGGCTGATAATGCTAACATATGATAAATATATGTGTGCCAACATAACAAAAAAAAAATCGGTAAGCGAATGCAAACAGCCCGTGAAAATTCAAAATTCACCTTTTCTTTTGAACAGGCCTCGTATATGCATACTCAAAACTTACCTACCCGTTGTGTGAAAAAAAATCTAGGCATTATATTGTATGTTTGTTTAATAAACTAGTGCTTTGAAAAACTTGGTTTTCTGCATATCGTGAAGATAGCTCCGCTGAGACCTCTACCTCTTTTTCACCGACGAATAAAACAGAAAGATCCGTTACAACGGAGCTCTCAGCAGCAGGACCGTATGGATACTTTTAAATTTTGCTGGTTTGAACATAGACGTTAAATTCGTATCCCTTGTTAGGGCTTCGTCAGTTATCGAGTTGCCATTTACCGCCCCCCCCCTGTCCTTTGCGGCGACGTAACCTTAGATCGAAGTCACTACCTACTACCCTGTACCTGTTACCCGACCTGTCAGGCTGTAGCTCACTGAACGGATAAAGCCTAGAAGTGTGATCCAAGCCGATTTGATTGAAAACTTGTGTCGCCAATTTACTTGAGAACTATCGACTTCTAGGCCCCCGGCAGGCAAATGAAATTGATTATCTGTTCAAGAGAGAATTACTGTATTTGATCAATTACACTAGAAATAAGGAAAATTTGGGCTTACTTCTAACGCCGAAACACCCATAACACGCTTCTGTCGGTTTATTTCTTCAGTGCCCCATGAAAATCGATCCACTCGAGCGATGGCCATTTTGCGGCTTAAAATCAACTCAAACTAATAAATAATATACTTAACTTGTCTCGCATCGGAAACGTCTATGTTTTAAATATGACCAATTTTTTTTTCTTCAACCATGTAAATTTGACCGGTTTGTAGCTGATTTAACAAATGCTATGGATTCCCACCCAGGAGTCGTGGGTTCAATTCCTCTGCTATTGCATAAGCAACATTTTTCGCTTATAATGATGGTGGTAAACGTTTTAAAAATATTGTCAGCTTATTCGTAACCCGAGAATGTTTGTTTTTATTCGAAAAAAATATGTAATAGGCGTTGTTCCACATTTTTTGCAAGTAAACTTAGGCCTAGGCCTAGTGGTTTGAACCACTGTCACATGTTACACTGTCGCAAATCAATGATAAGCACCACTATGATTTTTTTTTTACCGCTACCACTTCAAATAATCGCCTTCGTAAACCACAGATTTTTTTACTATTTTTTTTACGTGAATACCGCACAAGAGTCTCAACTGCTCCCAACCGTCTAGAACCAGTGAGACTGTTGTACCCCAAATAGGGTATGTTGTGAGGCTGAAGGTAGTAGGGAGGGGAAGGGGACTGGGAAGATGAAGGTTTGAAAGTAACTGGCTATTCAGATCTGGTCACCAAACACGATTAAAGCCATTTCAAGCAACGTTTCGATTCTGAATGGTGGTCTTTCACCAGGGCGATACTTAGAGTATTTACCACTCTGGAACGTACCGCAAATATACTTTTATTATTTTTACACGAATTAAATGTGTTATGACACATATTAATTAAATAAAAGTTATTGGTGCACGCCGGGTTTGAACGCGCGACCTTTGGATTCGTAGTCGAGCGTCTTACCACTCGACCACGGAGGCCGTCAAACCGTTAACCACAGATTCTCAGCCCTTTTCAGCATTTTATCAAATTATAATCAGGTGTCGAGCAAAACAGCATGACTAAATGTGGAAGAAGCCTTTTACCCAAACACATCGATATCAATACTATGCAGTTATATGTAGAAGATTGCCCCGATGATAGCCTACCTCCAAAATAAGAGGTGGCCAGAATAAAGGGAAAGAACGAACAGTGTGGGTCGTCTTAGTTTTTTTTTTGTTTTTTAATCTTTAACTTTTAATTCGAACTGAAAATAGTTTCAGTGGCCTGGAAATTTAATGACGCCAGATCTCACCGTTTGTGAGTTTCGAGGGAAACATACCAAAAATATCTGCTTTCTCAAATAAGATTGTATTTCGTACCTATTTATGTGAGTTATGTATTTTTATGTCCGTCAAACTTTTAGCGAAATGCTCCTTAAAAGATTTCCGAGTTTCTCCGCGCGAATAGTTAGAAATACGCGCTGCTGCCCCGAAAGAGTGGGGGAAAGGGAGGGGCTCTTAAAGCTCTGTTCTGTTATTGCAAATAGTTAACATTTCTGTGGCGAGGAATAACTTTTACCAGTGGCGTGTCTTTTATAAAAGTCCGCTTCACCCCTCGGCGAAACGGCTAAGTAGGTGTATCGCCTGGAATTCGGGCTATCCGAAAATTCGCTTCTTTCAATGGAGTTCAATGAATGACGACTGGAAATGTTTTCTTAGAGAAGTTGAGCTTTGTCCGGCTAACTTATTTATTAAATTTTATCTGGAATTCTTCCGCCGAGATATCGTGTTCTGCGTGAAATGTCTGTCTCTGATTTATCAGTTTGTAGAAAACGAATTAAAAATATTCCCTCAACAAACTTTTCTGGATATGTATGAATTGTAGAATTATCTAGCCAAGACAATCATTTATAATGAACACCGGCTTTTCATCAGAATCCAGTATTTAGATTACATGTATTTAAAATCCACAAAAAATTAGGTTTAATTTCGATTCCTTATGCAAAATCCATTAAAAAATATGGTTCGAATTATATTATTTATTAAAATTCACCCAGTAGCTGTTTCAATTCCTTATTTAAAATCCATGAAAGCTTGCTCAATTACGATTACTTATTTAAAATCTATTAAAAAAGATAGATCATTTTCGATTCCACGTGTAAAATCAATAACCAAAGCTGACCCTATTTCGATTTCTTATTAATGTTGTCCTTCGTAGGTAAATATTTTCCTTTCACTCATATATTCATATGTGATATCGAGCACAACGAAAGCTTTTATTTTAAAAGAATCATTTAAAAAAACGTCTCGATGTCCGTTAAATATTTTATTGATAGCGAGTTGCCAGATTGTAAGGACATCCGTTGATTTTTCCGAATGGATGTTTGTGATCAATGTTTCCGAACCCTTATGATTTCCGTCAAAACTTTTCAAATCGCCAGAGAATCTGTCTTCCGAGATTTATTAATGGTGATTGATTTCCCGGAGAGTCGATGGACCGGGTCGCTTTCAAAGCTCGGTACATCTTATTTATAAAAGTCCGGTCCCGGACGCGGCCGAGCGCATCCAAACTCAAAGAAAAGGTTGTCGTGACTGGTAAATCGATATTTTCGGAACATTTACTCTAAAATATCTCCAGTATTTACGAAGCGCCCTCTATCAGAGCTACCGAATACATTCCAAACCAAATTCATGGATTAATTCGAAATATGATTGATAGGATAGTTTCAGAAGTGAACGGGTTTATTTGTGATTCGCTAATACTCTCAATAAAAGGCTTCGTCTGTCACGGAGAGTTGGACGGCAAATCGATTGGAATGCGTACATTTAAAATTGACAACTTTAAATTTATTTGGTGTTCGCGTTTACTATTCTATTTTGGTACACCTCAATTTCCGATAGTAATTATTTTCAATTAGGCATCGATAATAATTATTGTTAGTGGTGCGTAAACGTGCAATCCTGATTGATAATTTCAAATTTGTATATGGTCGGTGATTTATTGTCACCTTGCGATTGTAACTATGTTCCATTTATACACCCGCACTTATGTGTACCTGTAATCACAAACACATCCAACGCATCCCGTGTAAACCGTCTTCCAGGAGGAAATGAAACTACCCGAATGTATATTTTGAAGGTTATGATAACACCACCTCTGTCAGCCATAAAACTAAAATCCTTAAGTCACAGATGATTCACTATGAATATCAATACCCATCCATTCTGGACCTAATAATATATATTCCGTAGACTTACTTAAAATTGTACCAGTCTAAAAATGCCCGTCATAAGGTGAAGCCGGTCAGGTCTTTAAAAAAATAATGGAATAAAGTTAAAAATTTGGTATTATTAAAATCATCAAAATGGAGTTCCACCACGAATTAACAGTTTCAAAATTAGAAATATTAACAAAGTATGTTGGATTTTTTGTAGCCGACTCAGATTTCAGAGCAAAGATTTTATACAAACAACGCGATAAAGTTAGACGTTCGAGGCAAGCATTACACTGCGGAAATCTGCACAGACTCTCATATTTTACCGTGGCAGCATCAATTTATGCAATATTCATTCATTGTTATGCATATTTTTTGCCGCTTGATCGGATCTTTCATATCGCAAGTCTAGGATGCATCTCGAATAAACTTTACTTTTTCTATAATGCACGATCCGTTCGGTTTGCTTGGCATGCATACGCCAAGGATAGCCAGTATTGCTGTTCTAACTCTTGGTATATACATTATTTATTTGGAGGATGAATATTATATTGTTGGTAAAATCCGCACCATACGGCAGATAGTGCACATCTGCGTTGCCAAAAAAAGTAACAGAAAATGCCCTGCCAAAAATAAATGATCCGTTACTGCAAACTGTGGATATGATTGATTGATCCATACGAATAATTAATTGCCTCTCTCGATTGAGAGGTGATACAATTTTAACCACGTGGAAAAATGAGGAGATTCAGTTCAGAATACATTAGGCCATCGAATTTAATTTTGAATTCACGTTTATTTTTTATTTTCTCATAATGTTTTTGACCTTTGGGCAAATCTCGAATTGATTTATTATACATACACGAAACTTTTTATTTGACTTCATTCCACTTCACTTTGTTCTCTATGATAAATATCCATTAACATAGCTTCTTCCTCGTTCTTCTTTTTTTCTTATTTTCTAGGATAAATAACTCAAATGTATTATTTTCGTGGTTAGAAGATATTTCTTTCGTCGGCCTCTTAATGGACCACCAATTTTTCACACTAGATCTCTGCGTCTCTCACCGTGGGTGATAATCGTTCAGAGGCAGGCAATGAGTGAAATCAATTCTTTATTATGCAGTATCTAAGAGTATCTTCAAGAGTATCTAAGAGAATCATGATAATCTATTTATCATGATTATCGAGACACGATAATCGAAACAACATGCCTATCTAAAACTGAATAGTTGACATACCATTAAAATAGCAATATCATGGTAACCGAAACATGATTATCGAAACATTATGATAATCAAAATATCATGATAATCGATACATAATGACTATCGAAACTTCATGATAATCGAAATATCATGATACATAATGATTATCGAAACTTCATGATAGTCGAAAAATCTTGATAACCGAAATATCATAATAATCGAACCCCATTTTTTCAAATTAAAAAACGTGTCGACTATAATAACAAAATAAAGAATGTAGATATTTTTGTCGAGAATTTTGTACTGTTTCAGAAAAAATGTTCTGCTATTGCTTAAAAATATGTATATTAATGTTTGGTTTGATTGTATTGCGAATCACTTGTGTCTCTCTTTGTGTCTCTTGCTTCTATTTTTGTTATTTTTCATTGAGTGAGTTTTTATAATTTTATGTATCCTTTGTCTGAGAATTGGTATTTAAAAAAAATGTATTCACAGCAGCTACGATTTTATTTTAAAATCAATGTGTTACAACCCAGTTTAATAAATGATAATCGAAACATCTTGATAATCGAAATATCATGATAATCGAACACCGTGATAATTGAGCTTTCACGATAATCGAAACACTGATAATTTGAGATAGTTTAGAATCGGAACAATTGGAATAATTTTTAATCGATTATATTTCAAGTAGAAATGAATATTCTCATCGTTTATTAGGATTTAATCTCCTTTCTTCTCAAAAGTATTTCCGCTCACTCCTTTTCTAGTTCATGCACGGGTAACTATTAAAGTATCTGTCGGTTCAAACAGTTATTTTTTCCTCTCGACGTTTTAAGCTAGGCACCCTCTGATACCCGCCTCTCTGAAGACCTACATTCACCGTGTTCCATACGTCAAGAGTGCCCATCAATCCTGCCATCGCAGCGCTGCTCCGTGCCAAGGTACTTGCTGAAATTCGGTAGAACTCCGCAACTGCAAAACCGGCCTAATGTAAAATAAGGGTTTTAAAATCAACCCTTAAAGATTTTTGTCTTCTATCACACGTGTGACAGCTATTTAGCCTTCCAATGACACTGACGGCCGCTTTCATCAATCAAAATTAAGCGAGCACTGTGACAAGTAAAATATTGACCATAGCGGAAGATTTGAAGGTGAGCGGAAGATTTTGTTACAATCGGATTTGTGTCACATAAAAACTTAAAATTAACATACATCTGATACTTTTTTTGTCACACTGAATATTTAAAAAATGATATGTATTGCTTTAATAATACCAAATTTTAAACTTTATTCCACCGTTTTATATTAAGACCGGACCGGTTTCACCTTATAATGGGCATCTTCCGGTCTGGTCTTTATAAAAGTGGAATAAACTTAAAAAAAGTGTATTAATAAATCATTAAAATAGAATTCCACCACGATCATCAACAGTTTCAAAATTAGAAATTATATTTTATACAGTAAAAAAAAACGCGCATTTGTGGGTAGGTACTATTTCTGCAAAGTTGCCAAATTTTGACAATAACATCGTTCTCTAACAAGGAAGTCAGTTTAATCTTTAATCCATATATTTAATCAAGATATCTAAAAATCACGCTCACTCGTATGACACAGATATTGTGCGCTTTCGCTACAGCGTTTGCTCCAACGACATTACAAACTTATAGACACGTTGTAGAGCTATTCAAGTGGCAAGTAAAATATACGGTAGTTGCCGTACTTTCGATATAGCGGACTTAGTATTAAACTGTCGCACGTCTACTATAACAAATAGCATAAATAAGTGCCAAAACACCCTTTAAATAAAATTATTTTAAATAAAACGATTATTTCCACTGTTTCCTGAAGATTTTAAACGCCATTAAGGAGAGTGAGATAGTGAACGTAGCCACACATGATTATGAGAAGGACAACCTACTGGCGGTAGGTCGTCTCATACGGCGTTCCTTATTCGTTGATGTAGGATGTAGTATTCGACGTCATAAGCTAGTGAGAATTTGAGCCAAGTACTAAAGCAGTTTGTAATGTACTGAAAATGAATTCTTCTTTAATTTAAAATCACGAAAAACACAAAAAACCTTTTAACATTAAAATTGCTATCTGGCAAAATGACCTACTGTGAGTTACTCCTGTCTTCCTTGGAGCAGTCGACATATTCTTTGAATGCCTATCTTTGTCTTACTACCAATGTTTTAATGAATAATCAACTGGGAACGTAAGTGTGTTCTTTACTTGCCACATTTTCTGTAAATATTCCAAGACAATAACCTGTCTATATGTTTGTAATGTCATTGGTTTGCTCAGTTTGTTTGGCGAAAGCGGCCGCAAAGTGGAAATAACGGAAAGTACCCATCTTCGTACTGCATGTTATTATTATGAGAATAAATCATGTTGGGCCAGGGTCGCTTTGTGATTTGAGCCTTTCGATTCCTCCAGTGGCGTGCGCGCGCGACTCGAGCGATACAAAATCGCATCGGCACTCGCTCTATTTTATGAAGTTTCTGGCAGATAATGTTATAAATTGACGACCGAGATGCTATTACTTACCGACGGTGTGCTGATGGTAACAAATTGGGATATGGCACGCCATACGTTCACCGCGAATGCGTCACGGTGTCCGTATACTTCGCCAGAAAAGTAAAAATACTTGATGCATGTTTAACAAAAGATCCATTCTAAAAAAAAACGATAATTTCCTTTGAGTACGTACGACCGTGCGAGTGTGAAATTTTCAAATTTGGAACTGATGCTAATTGAAGTAATCAACTTTAAATAATAATACGTTCAAATCCCTACCTACTTACCTGTATTTATGCAGACATCATTCTATATTTGAAATGGGTGGATTAAAGCAACTAACAATTTTTCTTGGTAAGTCAAGTTACATCCGGTGATTTTTTACGGGTAGAAGTAATATAAAACACGTGTTAATAATATATGTATAATACTTTCTCACAGTTTGTTCCAATCAGTCTTAAATCGACAAAGCTTCATCATGAATGAAAACAAATTAAAAAAGTTTATTTTCCGTTTGCTGCAATTTACTACATATTAACTACAATTTAAGAATGTGCGGAATAGGAATCACAGCGAGTGTTGAGTAAAACACAGTATTCACACAGATGCATTATTTGCATACAGCATGTTCCAAACTTGTTATTCGACTCCAGTAAAATTTGACAAAGCTCAGTCTTTAAAAATAACTCTTTTGTTACAGTTTTTTAACAAAAATAACGTATCTACTGAAAACGTGGTAATCGACGTAAACCCTTGAATAATAAAAATAATACTTGGATAATTTATACAGCGCATTTTTTTTTAAATCACCTCAAGGGCGCTTTACAAAACTTGAAAACCATGGCTAAATTTTCCATAAAACTATCGAAATATCCAAAGCTATAGCTAAAATTACCTTATTGATATTTACATATGTCGCGGGCTGTGAAAAAGTTTCAAACTTTTTTTTCTTAAGCAGTAGATCGAGCAATGGATGTTGTCACTTTTCGCTAAAAACAGTAAAAAGGTATAAAGCAATACAATATGCTGTTTCTCAGTGCCGTTTCGCAAGAATATCACTGTCTGAAGTGTTGACATATCCACCAATACACACAATCGTCAACGTATTTTGTTCGTGTCGAATCTAATCAGGGGAATTATACTGAAAACGATGACGCTAATTAAAGATGTCTTAAAACGACATTTTTAGCATCACAGGTCTCTCGAAATAAATTCTTGACTTTGTAAAATATCTCCGTTTTATCGTGTCATTAATGGGCCGATCGAAACGGATTTCTCGACCCATCAAGTCATCATTTAAAAAAAGGTATTTTTGAGGGTAAGCGTATGATGGTTCAACAACCTCAAAAAACAACCAATATGGTTGAATATTGGCCGTGTGAATGTTAAATTTCTCGCTTTTAAAATAATATTTTTTATGAATGTGTATACTATCGTAAAAAAAGGGGGCAAGCTTATCGAATTCAACGGTATTTACACAATATCATGATAAGCAAGCTATTCTAGGTATTGGGCAGAGTGAAGCGATAACTGTGGATATCACCTGTACGTGTGTGTAGGTATATTTTATTCTACCTATCACCTCTGAAGCGAATCTAGCAAATGCACACGCACACGCACACTTCTGATTTTTTCATTACATAAACATTACATTTCATTAGATAAATGATTATATCAATTTCCAAGTATAACGTTCGACTATCAGTGGCCTGGCGGAAAATCTTGAGTCATATCTAAAGCTACATATTATATGACCGACTAAAGAAGTTTTCTTGTCGATGTGTGCAATACCAGTAGTTACTTCGAATTGGTATTCTTTTCCCAGATTATGTAAGCATGTGCGCGATACTTGGTCTCTAAGTAATGCTACAAACTAATACAGATTGTCGGGTATAGTACACAGGCGGGTATTTGGTTCTTAGGTCTGGTTGTTTCGTTCGATAATCAATGGTTTAATCATATGTTCAATCAATTCATTCACATGTATTTATTTGTTTGTTAACATCCAAGAAAAGATTATTTTTTTTAGAAAGACAAACATTCCCGGGTTACGAATATCCTGACAATATTTGAAAAACTCCTACTGCCATCATATTAAGCGGAAAATGTTACTTGTGGAATGATGGAAGACTTAGCTATCAGAGGAATTGAACCCACGACGCCCGGGTGGGAATCCGACGCGTTTGTCCACTCAGATTTTAACCGGTCCTAATAAGACCATAAATTAGAAAAAAAAATTGAAGCAAATTATGAACGTAATTTGTCAAATAATATCTAGTTGGTAATCTATTTGTAAATACATCTAAACAAATCTAAGACAGATGTAGCTTCATTAAGTAGTTGATATCTTTATTAATGGGTGTGCTTTAGTAATTATTTATGATATATACGCCAGTAGAATATTTGTAATCATATTTTCTGTATATTATTTAAAATGTCCCTGCTTAGGTTGTTTATTGCTACAAAACAATACGGATTGCCGAATATAGCACAGAGACAGGTATTTGGCTCTTAGAAGCAGTAAATATGATATATATCGAGTCTAACTAATTACCGGGATTCCTGGCAAACCGTTCGGATTGCATTTTTCAATACACGGTGTCTAGTTTTGCAGCGCGATAATTATTATCTATAACCAGTTTTATTTATTGCGGGTAAACATTCAACACGGGGAAACTGAACATCTGCCAGGACTATGGAATGCGCACAATGGGGTAATACGAACACCTTTGTAACACCAATTCTAAAAGAAGAGCAATATCTCAAACGTATTCCCATTTGCACAATATTTTAAAGTTGGTATTTTAATACCCGGAAAGATTCTTTTTTCCAATATTTTTTTTTTGTATGGAAAAAACTCAAATACGACACTTATCAGTTTTTTAACACATACAAGTTTAAATTTGAAAAAAGAAATTTCTTCGGGTAATAAAATAACAACATTTAAATATTATTTAATTATCCGATAATCGGAAGAAGTAACTACCCACTGTAGAGATGTAAATTTATATGCGGTACCCAGGAACTTTGCTTCTAGTGTTTTAATTTATCGAATTATATTCATGTGCGTATAAGTACCTACCTACCTAACTACTAACTCGTCTGATAAATAATTTTTAAACGCATCGATTCACTTATCGATATATTTTTTTAAACGCATCGATTCACTTATCGATATATATTTTTTAAACGCATGGATTCACTTAGCGATATAATTGATCAGTCATTATCATTTCATTTTTGTTATTTAGGTGTCCCTAAAATAAGCTTTTTTTTATCAATATTCTCACACCGTCCACCCCAATGCTTACCCGCCATTATTGGGCATGTCAATGTTATTTTGCCAATAAATCGCCAGATGGCATTTGTAAACTACAATAAAAATAATATCCACCCACGCGGAAGAAATAAGTATGTACCCTCCCCCCCCGCTTTCACATTTGATCCACCCAATTCACATTATTTCAGAAGGCACGTTGCGAAAAACCCCAATTAAAACAACTTGGCTTAAATATATGGGGTATGGTTTGGATTTTTCTCTTTTTGCTTCGAACTTCGTTTTCAAAGGTACTTGTGTTGCCACGTTGAGAGCACTTCAATTTTTCACGCATGGTCAATGTTATGTCGGCGGGGAATAAAATTCATGAAAGGCGGGCAATCCGACGTTTCTGATTTTTAAATTTGGAATCCGGAAGAGATAAGCTATGCTACCTACTCGGCACTCGAATTTGATGTAATGTGTTCCAGAACACTTTCAAACCGGTTTGAATTGAAGTTAACTGTCGGTGGAGACAGGGGGTAATTTATAAATGGGGGTTAGTAGTAACCAGATTTTCACCCTTTTAATTAAATAAATCAAATATGCATCTCCGATACCCAGTTAGCTATTACGTTTATGTGGTCATTTTTAACGTAAAATTGAGGTATAAAAATAACACCATTAGGTGGGTTAAAACCGAAAAGCGATTAAACGTTAAATGATTCGGGTTGAATTTTTTAAAAATGTACACTTTTTGCTGCATATTTAATGTTCTGTCTGATAAGTTTTACTAAAAGAATTAACATTTGTACGAAACAACTTTGTTATTAAAGAATTTTGATTTGTATTCGTGTTAAGTAGTGTTTTAAACCAAGAAGGTGCCAAGTTCGCATGAAGTATTTTTAATTTAATATAAAGTTTTTCTGTTATGTAGTTTTAAATGATTTTTTCGCGTGACAATTGTTTCACCCTTGGAAGGTATTTTCAAACGGTAAAACTTAACTAACCACCTGGTTAACTAGCAAAACTTAACTAACGACAAGAAAAATACATTTCATATTTAATTGCCAAAAAATTATGTGGAAATTTACAAAACTAAAGCAATAATAATAAGCACCCATTTGTTTTTAACAATTTAAAACAACAAAAAAAAAGTTTTATTTTTATTTATTATGTTACGTGAAAAGCGAAAGTGTTTGTTCTAGTAATTTTTTATAAAATTTACTGGGTGACCAAAAAAAAACAACCAAAATTAAACAAGCAAATGCAATATGTAGATGCATCATCCTTCGTGTACAGGGTGTCTAGTGACTAATGTGTAATGTTCGCTTTCACTGATATTCATCACACTTATTTGACATACCAACCACACCCAGCACGGCCTATTATGTGAACCACCCTTGAGATTCTGTCTCCCACCCTTTGATCCGAGCCACCCCTTGCGGCCAATTAATTTTCCATTATGTATTTTATCTACATTTCACCCGCCGAAAATACTGGCCGTTGAATATATCCAGACATAAGGTGCATCAATGTGCCACGCTTGCCAGCATTCTTTGACAATGTGTCCCCCCTTTATATTAAATTTTATTCATATCCACTTCCTAAATCAACAATCCGCGACTGTAATTAAAATAATATTATTTATGTGCTTCCGTTATGAAATTTGGTACAGGAGTCATTGTCGTTGTCATCGCCTGATCGTATCTGTGGTTGATTGTGGATGGAAGCTGGTTTGGTCAAAATAATTACATTTTGACAAGATGGCCGCTTCCGACTCTCAAAATCAATGGCTTGTATTATGAATTAGGTACAATAATTTATTGAAGGCAGAAACAGAGAGCTTCCTCTGTAGTGTAGTGTAGTGGTTAAATTTCAGACAATTGTGTTTTTATTTAGTCTGGGTATGTGGCGAATGATAATAAGGATTAAAATAGGCCAGCATAACCTAACCTAACTTTAAAGCAATTGACATAATTAGCATTTCAAGTAATTATCGAAAATGTATCGAGAAGTCTCTACTCTAGAAACGTACGTATATTTATTTGAATACTTTGTTAGAATTAAACCCCTTTTCTTCATCGAACGCGGTTAACGCTATTCATCAGCAAGTTAAATGTTTTGTAGTACATTTTATATTAAAAAAAACCAAACGAGAGATAATCAAATGTAAAAATTGTGCACTATAAAGTAAAAATAAAACAGATCAACTTTCTTTAAAACCACTTTTATTTTCAATATTTTGTTGACCGGTTTCGGAAACACCCTTCCATCTTCAGGACAATATTAAAATTATCTAAAATACAGAATACTAAGATAAATATATACATATTTGGGTATTGGAATGGGAAGGAGACGGGATAATTAAGGGGATTATTATAATAACAGCGCGGCTTACTGGAAACATGTCTAGGATAGGACTATAAGAAAAATTAATTTGGTTATTCAAAATACTACATTTATTTATTATTTGATTTTCTAAATTCTAATGCTTCTAAGTTATCTAATTTTTTCCTTTAAAATGTTGACGATAAAATTAGTTTTGAACAAAGTTTATCTATTTTATTTATAAATATGGCAAGCCACAAAGTTAATGCTTTTTACGAATACTATAAACTATCTTCAAATAAACTAGTTCTGTCTCCCTAAAAATCTAAACAAATTAATTTCACATTGGAATATTGGTAAATGCAATAATAAAACATGCTCGCATTATTTTAAGCATTTTATAAATTCTGCACGCGAAGAATGGGAACGTAACATTCTGATACAGAAATTTAAAAGTTAAAACGTTATCAATATTTCTATGTTGTGAAAATTGTATGAATTAACATGTTGGGTTCAGATTTTTAATTAATTATACGCTCCGCATGACTTAGAATTTCCGAATCTCCGACCATCCTCCCGTCTGATGGGATTTCGGTGATTCCTGGCGTCAGGACTCTCCCCGGTTTTTAACATGTTTTAATTCAAGAATTCCGAAAACTACCCCAACTATCACACCCCCCCCCCGAATGGATGCCGGACCTGAGATAGAACGGACCATCTAATATTTCATTTTACCATTGTTTGGGACAATAAGATATATTTAATTAATCTCAACCAATTAATCTTAGTTTGTTTGGGCAACGTTGTTAATTGTGACAGTCTCACTTGAGTCGCTATCTCTATAATTATATTCCACAATTTATAGGAAGTGCGATTATAATTTTTTTTCTTATTTTCTTCTAAAATATCACCCTTTAGGCTAAAACTTGTTGTACATTAGTGTGCAGAATTAGATAGAGCTGCTAAACAGATTTTGTAAAAAAAGATCTGAATTGAAAAAACGACGGTTTTTCATACAATTTATAGACTGGATTTTTTCTAGCTACCGGTTCAGCTAGATTCAGGTGTAGGTTTAATGGTTGTCAGGTATCAGCTCTCCTCTCCGTGTACCATATATACGAGTATATATTTAATTATTACACTGGCGCCATTAAAATTCATTCGATATAAAACCTTGATACCGCAAAATGAACTCTCACGAGTATGAGTGAATATCTGTACGTTCTCGAACGGCAGAATAAACTATTTCCCGTGCAGTTTAATACCAGTCCAACGTGCGAGAGTTAATTAATGGATTAGAAGCCGAGGATCCAGTGTTATGGTTTGTCTATAATTGATCGGTAATTTGACAATAATTCTGGGTTGTACATTTATATTTAATAGTTGATATTTATTTGAGGTTAGGTTACCTGTAAATAAACAAATGTAACTGTTTCTTCGATATTGGTCTTTTATTCCCCCGTATTTGCCTCGCCGGCTAATATAAATGACTGTAACGATAAATCCACATTAAAACGGTCGGCTTAAGAAAATATGTTGAATAAATAATTGCAGCGCTGAAAAACGTAATGCGCCTCCTTACCGCGTGCTTTGAACTGGCTGGATAAGGCTGAATGTTTAATAATGGGAAAGATGAAAGCGGCAAACAACGGGTGCGGGTGCCAGGGTGCCAGGGTACCAGGGCACCGGGTTGCAGGGTAACGGGGTAACAGGGTAACAAGGTAACGGGGTACCGGGTTAACAGGTAGCTAGTAGCTAGTAGGTAAATTGGCATGAATTACTCAACAGGCTTAATACAGTTTTCATTACTCGCAGCCACGAATAATATGATCACACCGAAGTCAAATGGGTTAGCGGCCCATTTTCCAAGTCAGAATAAAGCCTCCGCGATTCTTATGGGACGCTCGCTTATATTTTAATCAAATTAGCTCTCTCTGTACTGACTTTGGACATAATTTAATTTTCTCTTCAGCGGAAGTTGGCCGTAGTTCTGTACGCGGATGTATCCAGCTTCGCTCTCTTTATTTCCTTTTATATTAAATGTTCCGTGCTAAGCAGGGATAGACAACACATGTATCCAGTGCCAGGATCGCAGTCAGGCCGCGGAGAGTAATGGACGCCATTTCTCAAATAATACTTGATTAGTAGCCAATTTCTGTGTCAAAGCGAACGATATAATGTTACGGCTAGATTTATTTGCCCTCGTTTGGTCATTTATTATTAAGGCTCGGCCCCTTTGTTCGCCACTCGGGATACAAATAATTGACCAACATTTCTAAATAATACCCACCCACCCGATGATTGTCTTTCGAAACCAAGTACGCTTTATGAAAGTAAATACATTTTCCGTGATTTTCTCACAAATTTAAATTGCACATTAATTAATTACATTGTCCTTTTATCGTTTGATAAAACATCACGTGGGCAGCGGGTGGTAATATGTGCTGTGGGATTTAAGACTTAGTTTGTACTGTTTAAAAGTTTCGTGGACAAACATGAGAAAATTGACAGATAAATTGTTGTTGATACCTTGATCAGTTTGACCCCATTCAAGTGGGCGTAGGACCTTGTTTGTTCTGATAAAAAACTTTATTAATTAAGAATGAATTTGCCTAATGCTTCTGCTACATTTCATTAATTTGTGAAGGATGGAAGTGATGTTAAGTAACATTATAATATCGTGTAAGCACCTTCTTCCGTTCCATTCCGTGATAGGGGACACTCAGTGCATTAACAATTCGTAGATTTCCTCAAACAATGATACAATTAATAAATGATGTAGAAAATAATGTTATTTCACTATTTAATTAGGTAATATTTGCTCCATGCTCTCGACCCCTTTTGGATTTACTTAGGCATAAAAATAAAAAAAACCTCCGTGTTCAGGTATGAAACAAAATAATAATAATAATAATAAATGGATAACTTTTATAGCGCCGTTTTTGTGGGAAAATCACCTCAAGGGCGGGATTATTTTATTCAAGAAATTCATTTGGACTCTCTTTGTATTTATCACAGACATCAAAATTAATTGCAGTAGGTAACCGTAGAAGGAATGCCAGAACAACTATCCGACTACCTTGAAGTTATTACGCATGCTAATACTAAAATACTATTGAGTTTATGAAATCGGTTACATGCTTCCAATTTGCTTAGTGTGCCATTATTGTGTATAGCTCAGAATGACCCTAAAAGTGTTGCTTTAACTTTCTCCCTTTAGTATTCATAATTTACAGAAAATTAGATCTTTGTCTATCGTGCTACTGTAATTATATGCTTGTTTCATGGTTATTTAGATTAATTTCATTGGATAAGACCAATAAAGCCGAAAGAAATTGAGTGCATTTAAAAAACAACCTTTGAGACCGAGTGCAGTATTAAATAAACACCATTGAAATTTAGTTCAATTCAATTATTAAAATATGTGAATAATTAGTGTCTTACGAAACATGTTAAAAATAAATCCTTAAATTTTGATTGCATTCCTAAATACCTGAGAATTTTATTTGCGTATTAAAACAACTTACAAATTGAGTACAGAACTAAATACATAAGAATTTTAATGCAATTCTGCACATTGTAACGTCATTGATTCTATATATCTTAGAAAATTACTACTTTACTAAACAATTGAGAAATGAAGAAAAACATATTTTACACTAGAAAAGGTCATTTTAACGTCAATCTCACACAATGAAAGAGGACACGAAATCCTAGAAATAAATCTTTGATTTACGTTCTAAAAAAAAAATGACCGAGAATTAATAGAAAACTGAGCAAAATAGTTTGTATTCGTTCATGTTTCTTTTGAAATGCGGAATAATACAATAACCGATTATTTACAGGTAAATGAAGTCAAACTGCTAAAAGTACGTAAAATTTCACTCAGTATTTGTGCTGTAGTTAGGCACAGATCCGACGTGTTTATCCGGCTATTGTCGGGCATTGACTAAAAAAAACGTCATAACTCGAAAGGCGGAACGAAAAAAATAATGCTTGTAGGGACATAGTGTCGAGTTTGCTGTAGCAGGCCTAAATAGAGGTGTAAATTTCAATTAATTCTGAACATATTATTATTTCAAATGTATCCAGAGTATCCAGAGGAATCTCTTGAGAAGTAACTAAAAATAAATGTGCTCCTAACCGCTAATGTTATTTAAAAAAAAAACGATTTGGAAATCGTTTTACGGTATGAATGTGAATGGTAAGGGTCAGTTTTTGTTAATCTAAAATATAAATGACTTACATTTCGAGTGTATCCTCTGAAAACTTTTCATATTTTTCTTACAGATTTATTAGAAATAATTAATTAATTTATTGTTCTAAAGTGGATTTTGTAGAACCAGAATTAATTCAGATGTGAATCTCGGGCAAACCCCCCGTTTTTTTATTGTTATGTCCTCAATATAATTTTACCTAATGCTGAAAAGAGTCCCATTGTCTCGTAACGTACTTATCTTAAAATATATCTTTCTAATCTCCAACACCATTGAATTAAGTTTAAATTGATACTTGAGGTTGCCCACTTTTCTCAGCAGTTTGGTAGGAATAAGAATGGTTTCTTCAGTGCACATTAAGATTATTTCTGAAGCGCGTTCGCGTTGGTTCACTTCGTCCGGAGACCAAACAATAGACAATGGCAGAGATACTTTCACATTACGGCAACAGTCACAAGTGACGTACCGTAAAAGTGCCTTACTTTGACCCTCGAGGGGTAACTTTAACTCATTAGAATTTTTTTTAAATCTCAATATTTTCATCATTGCGTCATTTGAGCTAACCTCCTCGTCCGTGTTGAATACTATTTTTTTTTGTGAGCGAAATAATCTGTTTTCAGGGAGAATATAATAATAATAATAATATTTGGACGATTTGTATAGCGCCGTTTTTGTGAAAAATCACCTCAACATGTTTTGTTTTTTGTAAGTAAATAATTCATAAAATTTTAACAATATAGTAATTTTCTACAATACAGCAGATTTCAACATTACAGTGAATTCAAACAATAGAGCAAATTTCAACAATAGGTAACGCAAACTTCAACAGTACAATAATACAGTAGATCCATTTCAACAATACAATAAATACCAAAATACAGTAAATTTCAATAAACAGTACATTTAAACAATACAGTACATTTCAACAATACAGTAAATTTCATCAGTATAGTAAATTTCAATAAACAGTACATTTAAACAATACAGTACATTTCAACAATATAGTAAATTTCAACAGTACAGTAAATTTCATCAGTATAGTAAATTTCAATAAACAGTACATTAAAACAATACAGTACATTTCAACAATATAGTAAATTTCAACAGTACAGTAAATTTCAACAATAGGTACAGCAAATTTCAACAATCGGTACAGCAAATTTTGACAAAAATACAATAAATTTCAACAAACTGTACATTTCAACAATACAGTACATTTCAACAATACAGTACATTTCAACAATACAATAAATTTTAGCAGTATAGTAATTTCTAACAATACGGTAAATTTAACAAATACAAGACATTCAGAGATATAAAAAAATGAAGCTGCTGCAAAGTTACCCCTTAAGGTACAAAGTAAGGCACTTTACCGTACCGTGAGTGATTCCGAACTGGATCATAACGCCATTACACATTACTGGCATTACCTACACCCGAGTCGTGATGTATCCATTGCCGTTGCCCCGGGCGCCTGACGCTGTAATGAAACGAGTGGGAGGATGTGTGTTATTGTGGCTCGCTGTTGCCATTGGGCTGGTGGCAGTGGCGTGCAGAGTTTTTGATCAGGGTGGGCAGTAGAAAAACAGCGAATCAATTGATAATCGGGATAGGTACCAACAGATGTCACTGATTGATATTGCATTTGTTCTGTAAAAGCACTGCCTAGATAATAAAAAAAATATACTAACACAAACAAGCCCCTTTTAACGCGTGAACTGCTTTAGCATACATATTTTGTGTAGTATAGTGAACATAGAATAACCCACTCTGACGTTGGCGGCGTTTGGGCATATGTGCTTTTGACACTTGTAGGACGGTCGGTGGGGCGCTCGCGGCGGTACGATTGGCTGAACTTCGCACGTATTTTTCAATGTGCAGATTATTTTTTGCAAAAATGTCATATTATTTCATTAAATGTAATTCATATTTTATACGAGTACGACAGGGTAGGCAGTGCCTATGTGCCTATATAGAGTGCACGCCCCTGGCTGGTGGCTGGTTCTGTTAGGAATTGATTTGAACTGTGATTGTTACGCGCTATGAACAATGGTTGGTAATCGAGGTTGCAGCGTTACCCTAACCGAGGGAACGTGAACTTCTAATTTTTCGTTCCAAGTATGTATGTCAACTAACCAGTCATCAGACGTTTTCCTCCACAAGTTGGCAGGATGAAATCCAACACCTCTGTTCTGGAACACACTTCTAGCTTCGTTCACATTCATACCACCGGGGGAGGTCGCGGGTTCAAACCCGGCGGTCGCAAATCATTTTTATTTATTTATCGAAGGAAGCAATCACTTTGTAGCTTGACATTATAATTTAAATAAAAAATATTTTAGTTTTAAGCCACTTTATTTATACACATATAACATTCGACCGGTTTCGGTTAAACTTAACCTTCTTCAGGAAAGTATATATATATATAAACTTATATAAGTTAATTAGTTATATAGTTATAATTAGTTATACTTTCCTGAAGAAGGTTAAGTTTAACCGAAACCGGTCGAATGTTATATGTGTATAAATAAAGTGGCTTAAAACTAAAATATTTTTTTTATTTAAATCATTTTTATTTAATTTATACATGTCAACACATTTAATTCATATAAAAGAATATATAGTATATTTGCGGCACGTTCCAGAGTGGTAGATACTCTAAGTATCGCCTTGGTGAAAGACTACCATTCAGTATCGAAACGTTGCTTGAAATGGCTTTAGCCGTATTTGATAACCAGATCTGAATAGCCAGGTACTTTTCAACCTATCTTCTCTTCATCTCCTCCCCCTCACCACTACCTTTAGCATCGCAACATACCCCAATTAGGGGATGCCATAGTCTCACTGGCTCCAGATGGCTGGGAGCAGTTGGGACTCTTGAGCGGTATTCACTATAAAAAATATGTTTATACTGTCGAAGAAAGGGAACCCAAAAGCTGGCAAGTATGAAAATGTGTAGATAGTTCAATCGAAGTAGCTTTGTTTTATTTGAATCAGCGAGTCGATTCATGTCGAGTCTTACGAAGATTCGTTCAAACTCGAAAATCATCAAACATTTCCAGTGTCTTGTAGATAAATAATTATGCTCTGTACCTGCCAATCGATTAACATTGTGCATTAGGTCAGCCTAAAAGGCATTCATTTAACATTTTAACGTGATGATAGTCGTACGGAAAAGTGATCATATATTTCAGAGACTTTAGAGCCCGGTGATATTGTTTTACGGCAAAAAGAAAAAAAAAACAAATATTTATTTCTTCATCCGAACAAATACGATGTATTATTTAGGTAACCGATTTCCCCCGTTCGTGTGAACAGGGCATGATTGCGGCTATTTCTTTGTTCAGTCGTATCGCGGCGTGATAATCGAGGGAATTATTTGGGTGCACGTGGATTGATTTCCATAATGATTGCTTACGTCAAATAAAATACACTCATATATTCAGTTTATGATATTTATGGGGTATTACTAACTAATAAAAATGCCCGAATTTATTTGATTTGAGATTTACATTTGAAGTACAAAATGTTCGTGTTTCTGCTCCTAGCATTGTCATTTATATGTGTACCCATTCCTTATGTATAATAATAATATTTGGATAATTTGTATTGCGCCGTTTTTGTGAAAAATCACCTCAAGTGCGCTGTACAAATCTTAATTTCTAGTTGAAATTAATTCCTAGTTTATATAAATATACAGCAACATACTCACCCGGCAGGTTTCTTCTGGCAGAACACAATCACTTTATTATAATAACTTAAAATTTTACGTGATTTATATATATATTTTAGGGCATGAGAGCAAATTTAAAATATAGTAAATCAAAGGTCTTTCTAAAAATTTTGTAGTAAGAAACAGATAATAATGAAAATCTTCTAATGAATTTAAGGAATGAGAGTCTGAAAAGTTTTTATTGGTTTGAACAGAAATTATATCTTTACCTTTTATATGAGTACCTTTACCTTTTATACGAGTATTATATATATATATAAACTTATATAAGTTAATTAGTTATATAGTTATAATTAGTTATACTTTCCTGAAGAAGGTTAAGTTTAACCGAAACCGGTCGAATGTTATATGTGTATAAATAAAGTGGCTTAAAACTAAAATATTTTTTTATTTAAATCATTTTTATTTAATTTATACATGTCAACACATTTAATTCATATAAAAGAATATATAGTATATTTGCGGCACGTTCCAGAGTGGTAGATACTCTAAGTATCGCCTTGGTGAAAGACTACCATTCAGTATCGAAACGTTGCTTGAAATGGCTTTAATAACCAGATCTGAATAGCCAGGTACTTTTCAACCTATCTTCTCTTCATCTCCTCCCTCACCACTACCTTTAGCATCGCAACATACCCCAATTAGGGATGCCATAGTCTCACTGGCTCCAGATGGCTGGGAGCAGTTGGGACTCTTGAGCGGTATTCACTATAAAAAAATATGTTTATACTGTCGAAGAAAGGGAACCCAAAAGCTGGCAAGTATGAAAATGTGTAGATAGTTCAATCGAAGTAGCTTTGTTTTTATTTGAATCAGCGAGTCGATTCATGTCGAGTCTTACGAAGATTCGTTCAAACTCGAAAATCATCAAACATTTCCAGTGTCTTGTAGATAAATAATTATGCTCTGTACCTGCCAATCGATTAACATTGTGCATTAGGTCAGCCTAAAGGCATTCATTTAACATTTTAACGTGATGATAGTCGTACGGAAAAGTGATCATATATTTCAGAGACTTTAGAGCCCGGTGATATTGTTTTACGGCAAAAGAAAAAAAAACAAATATTTATTTCTTCATCCGAACAAATACGATGTATTATTTAGGTAACCGATTTCCCCCGTTCGTGTGAACAGGGCATGATTGCGGCTATTTCTTTGTTCAGTCGTATCGCGGCGTGATAATCGAGGGAATTATTTGGGTGCACGTGGATTGATTTCCATAATGATTGCTTACGTCAAATAAAATACACTCATATATTCAGTTTATGATATTTATGGGGTATTACTAACTAATAAAAATGCCCGAATTTATTTGATTTGAGATTTACATTTGAAGTACAAAATGTTCGTGTTTCTGCTCCTAGCATTGTCATTTATATGTGTACCCATTCCTTATGTATAATAATAATATTTGGATAATTTGTATTGCGCCGTTTTTGTGAAAAATCACCTCAAGTGCGCTGTACAAATCTTAATTTCTAGTTGAAATTAATTCCTAGTTTATATAAATATACAGCAACATACTCACCCGGCAGGTTTCTTCTGGCAGAACACAATCACTTTATTATAATAACTTAAAATTTTACGTGATTTATATATATATTTTAGGGCATGAGAGCAAATTTAAAATATAGTAAATCAAAGGTCTTTCTAAAAATTTTGTAGTAAGAAACAGATAATAATGAAAATCTTCTAATGAATTTAAGGAATGAGAGTCTGAAAAGTTTTTATTGGTTTGAACAGAAATTATATCTTTACCTTTTATATGAGTACCTTTACCTTTTATACGAGTATTATATATATATATAAACTTATATAAGTTAATTAGTTATATAGTTATAATTAGTTATACTTTCCTGAAGAAGGTTAAGTTTAACCGAAACCGGTCGAATGTTATATGTGTATAAATAAAGTGGCTTAAAACTAAAATATTTTTTTATTTAAATCATTTTTATTTAATTTATACATGTCAACACATTTAATTCATATAAAAGAATATATAGTATATTTGCGGCACGTTCCAGAGTGGTAGATACTCTAAGTATCGCCTTGGTGAAAGACTACCATTCAGTATCGAAACGTTGCTTGAAATGGCTTTAATAACCAGATCTGAATAGCCAGGTACTTTTCAACCTATCTTCTCTTCATCTCCTCCCCCTCACCACTACCTTTAGCATCGCAACATACCCCAATTAGGGATGCCATAGTCTCACTGGCTCCAGATGGCTGGGAGCAGTTGGGACTCTTGAGCGGTATTCACTATAAAAAAATATGTTTATACTGTCGAAGAAAGGGAACCCAAAAGCTGGCAAGTATGAAAATGTGTAGATAGTTCAATCGAAGTAGCTTTGTTTTTATTTGAATCAGCGAGTCGATTCATGTCGAGTCTTACGAAGATTCGTTCAAACTCGAAAATCATCAAACATTTCCAGTGTCTTGTAGATAAATAATTATGCTCTGTACCTGCCAATCGATTAACATTGTGCATTAGGTCAGCCTAAAGGCATTCATTTAACATTTTAACGTGATGATAGTCGTACGGAAAAGTGATCATATATTTCAGAGACTTTAGAGCCCGGTGATATTGTTTTACGGCAAAAGAAAAAAAAAACAAATATTTATTTCTTCATCCGAACAAATACGATGTATTATTTAGGTAACCGATTTCCCCCGTTCGTGTGAACAGGGCATGATTGCGGCTATTTCTTTGTTCAGTCGTATCGCGGCGTGATAATCGAGGGAATTATTTGGGTGCACGTGGATTGATTTCCATAATGATTGCTTACGTCAAATAAAATACACTCATATATTCAGTTTATGATATTTATGGGGTATTACTAACTAATAAAAATGCCCGAATTTATTTGATTTGAGATTTACATTTGAAGTACAAAATGTTCGTGTTTCTGCTCCTAGCATTGTCAT
Organism: Drusus annulatus; assembly: GCA_022651775.1. Classification (NCBI taxonomy): domain Eukaryota; kingdom Metazoa; phylum Arthropoda; class Insecta; order Trichoptera; family Limnephilidae; genus Drusus; species Drusus annulatus. The sequence goes on from JAGWCC010000023.1 coordinate 803,350, forward strand.
TTATATGTGTACCCATTCCTTATGTATAATAATAATATTTGGATAATTTGTATTGCGCCGTTTTTGTGAAAAATCACCTCAAGTGCGCTGTACAAATCTTAATTTCTAGTTGAAATTAATTCCTAGTTTATATAAATATACAGCAACATACTCACCCGGCAGGTTTCTTCTGGCAGAACACAATCACTTTATTATAATAACTTAAAATTTTACGTGATTTATATATATATTTTAGGGCATGAGAGCAAATTTAAAATATAGTAAATCAAAGGTCTTTCTAAAAATTTTGTAGTAAGAAACAGATAATAATGAAAATCTTCTAATGAATTTAAGGAATGAGAGTCTGAAAAGTTTTTATTGGTTTGAACAGAAATTATATCTTTACCTTTTATATGAGTACCTTTACCTTTTATACGAGTACAGGTGCCTTTTGTATGAGTACAGGTATCTTTTGTATGGGTACAGGTACATTTTATATGAGAACCTATACCTTTTATATAAGTACAGTTACTTTTTATGACGCATTCAGATGAGAGTAAGAGAACATCCCGTAGTCTGTCATAAAAATACGATTTTTTAATGCAAGAGTGAAGGTATTTCTTGGAGGCGGTGTACTTGTATGCATGTCATAATTAAAATACCTGTTTGTGAAATATCACCTCAAGGGCGCTGTTTAAAACTGTAATATAACAAAACCACGTTTAAATTACGTTTTTTTTTTTTTTGCTTTTCGGTTGATGAGAACGGGTCGTTTCAACGACTCATTCTTGTTTTAAACAGCTCGGCTATGGAATGACTTCCTTACCTCAAAAATACCCCCCAAACAGCATCCCCAAATATTACATAAGCCCTGTATTTATTTGTGTGGAGTTAATATATATATATACGAGTATAAAAAAACATTAAAAATTGCGATTTTTTTCATTGTCTAGAAATATACTCCAACGTCTTATTTACTAGATTTTTTCGCGCTTGTTTAGCGTTGGTTTAGTTAAGCCGGACGTAGGTCATTAACTTAGTCGCATAAGCCGTGGTTATAAGTCAAGTTTTTCGCTATTCCAACCTAATGCCACGCGTAACATTTACACCGCGTTATAAGTAAGGGACCTTAAATATGCATTAGGAATAAAAAATGCATTCTATTAACAAAATAAAATTTCGAGTGATATCAAATTTTAATTTTTTTTAATCAATAAATGTGACGGATTCAAATAAAGCAATCGTAATATATTGTATTTTTCCTTAAAACAAAAATTTTATTCTCGATCAATCTGAAAAGCCGAAATAAGAACGTCGCATCATTAAATATTCACTGGTTTTTTGTAATTTTATTTATTTATTAAAATGATAATAAAGTTCAAACAAAATACATTTCTTGATATATTATTTACAAGAAGTAAAAAAAACTTATTCTGGGAAGGACAAAATTATAAAATAAAAAAGAATAATATTTTTACAAAGACAGACAAATCTTAAAAAGGGAGTACAAAAGAAGAGGGAACTAGCGAAAAAATACACCAAAAAAAGAGACTCACAGGAGTAGAAATTAATTAAACAAACATCATAAATACAATAATAAAATTATTCACCCATACAGAGGTTTTACAGATAGGATATATCACCGATTAATAAAAATATCCTTTTGACAACCGTTGTAAAATGAAATAGTTGGTTTATGTCATAATGGTGATTCAGCAGCCGGGTTTAATCTGCTAACATAATAATTTAACAGTTGGCTGTGATTTTACAGTTTCACTAAAGTAAACCGCAAAACAATGGCCCATAAACTATCTCGACTGCTTGGGGGGAAAAGAGGGTTTTCAGCGTTTACTTGTTTGATCTCAACAAGAGGTTTAAAAATATTGCTGGATAGTGAGAAATCGACTCAATAAAATGTCGACAGAAATAAAATTGTCCTTAGCACCTCATTGATGATGCCAATTAAAGTTTGTCAAAATATATAGATGATAAAAATAATTATCTTTGCATTATGCCAATTCCGACAGTGTGAAACGTCACTGAGAAACAGCCCTTTATCTTGCTTACATCTAGCTACAGTTGGTGCGAAAGATCGCAAGCTCAACTGAGTTCAGAGCAAAACTAAAAAGACAGCTTTTGAAATTATCACACCCACAATAACGTCAATTTGCTTCACTAGAGTTTAGATCACTCAGTCCGAGTGCTATACATTGTTTATATATATAGTTTACTATTACTTACTCCATTTTTTCTACCCTAGGTCCGACAGCACGGGCAACAATCATTATATATAAATATATATATATATATATATATATATATATATATATATATATATATATATATATATATATATATATATATATATATATATATATATGTGTGTTAATGTAAATATGTTAGTTGTAAGTCACTAGTTATAAGTATTGGGCATAAGTAAGTATTAAGTTTTAGTTTTAATATTATTTTAATTATGCTATAAAGCGCCCTTGAGGTGATACTTCTGTCACGAAAACGGCGCTATATAAATCAGTTAATTATTATTATTATTGCTATAGAGAAAGGAACCACAAGTGAATACGATCATCGAATTTTAATATAACGAAAAGTTTTTACAGTTATTCCAAATGTTTTACAGTGCGTTACTTGTACTACATTTCAAATGATTTTTTTCCTGGAATTTTCTTTTCGGAAGTAGAATAACAAATTTGAAACAAGCTGTATGCATACAATGCATCTGTGTGAGTACTGTGTTCGACTCAACATTGGTTGCGATACCTATAGCACAGATGTAACAAAATTTCCGTCGTTTTAAATTTTGCATGACAAATGTTTTAAGACATCCGTGCGGCGCTTGAATCATTTTGAAACAATTATAATAGTAAATATTACGTTTTGTTAACGAGTCAAAAATCATGACGAGGTTGGCGTTCTTTGTGTTTTTTCAGAACGATGTTCGCAAACAAAAAATATCCGAATAATTCGGCACAATTAAAATACTTCTTACTTTCCGAGGAATTTCTACTGTTTTAAGAGGAGAAAATATTCAAATTTTTATTCTGTTTTTCAGCACGATGTTCGCAAAGAAAAAATATCCACGGAATACTTTCCGAGGAATTTTAACACAATTTAGTTTGACCGGTTTAGACAATTACAATAATTAAAAACTAATCGTCTAACTCGTCATTCTAATTCCACATAATCCTTTGTGTGTAGTTGTTTCGTAATATTTAGCAGAGACGTTCCATGTTGAAGGCTTGTTAAATCAGTTTGATATATTTTTTTATCTGCGAAGGTGTCAGATAAGTTAATTAATCATCAATTAGTTTATCGTTGTTGTCAACAGTTTGAATTATTATCAGCTTTTAAGTTCAATCCAATCAATGATTAAGTATTCTGTCCACAAAATTTACCAAGTGATTATTCTTAGACAAAGTAATTGGTGGTTATAACTTATTTGGATTGCACCACTGAATGGATTTCGTTTAGGTTGTGTTTTTGTCGAATAATAAACATTATGTACGCAACAATACTAAATATCTTCACTGGCCTTAAATGTCCCTAAAGAATCCAGTTCAAGCTTTCCTGGATGGTATTTAAATCAATTAACGGAATGGATCCGGCTTATTTATCAGAACTGTGTATTCCTGAAGATTCCAATTCGCGACAGTCAGATAGTCAATCAGACAGTCCCTTAGATCGGTAATGTCATCGGCTATCGGAAGGTTGAAGGAACCAAGGCGCACACCAGACACTAAGTTTGGAGAGCGTGCTGCAGGAGTGTCAGGTTTTGGAATAGACTATCACATGATTTGAGAATAATAAATACTCGACAGAGTTCAGATCTAAACTCAAAACTCAACTTTTCAGAAAATCATATCCATAAATAACAGAATTGCCCTAATTTACACAGCTAGGCTAGCCCATTAGCATCTAAACTCACCAGTATAATAATATCCTTTCATACAATGATCCGCGATCCTCAATCGGTCTACTGCCAAATACAAAAGTTCGAAATTTTTTCACAGCCCGCGAAAAATGTAAATATAAGGTAATTTTAGCTATAACTTTAGCTATTTAGATAGTTGTATGGTAAATTCAGCCATAGCTTTTAAGTTTTGTAAAGCGCACTTGTGGTGATATTTAACAAAAATGGCGCTATATAAATTAGCCAAGAATCATTATTTATTATCAAAGTAGGTACCTTTAAATAAAAGTACTTATTTAAACGATTTTTTTACGCATCGAAATCAATTTACTTTTGATTCAAATTGTGGTACTTAATTTGATGACTCGACCGTTTTAAAATAGCATTCTTTAACGATTCGTCATTGTATCATTACGTTTTTTTATGTTCTTTGTCTAAAACAACTGTATTGCCGTACAAGAAACCGTTGAATATTGGTATCGGTAGAATTTGAATACATTTGTGGTTGATTTGGATCTTGGATAATAACCCAATCGTTTATATTAGAAGTGACTTATTCTGCCTAAACTCACTATTCGTTTAAAGTACCTACAATACATAGTTTGATAAACCGCCATTGTGTATTACCTACAATAATTTCACTTCTTACCTGATATCTGTTTTTTTTTGTCAATTGTTATTTAAAAGATAATATTGATTTTTACCTTTACAAAATACGTTCAATAATAATTACAGTGTTTCTAAACCCTTGACAGCATTTGTCAACTGTTTCATGAGACTTAAACAAACAAGAACCAACTCAGTTTCTGTTAACCTTTCACAATATGAAAACCAGATTACAACAACCGTCGCATTACTTGTTACTGGGCGGGCAATGAGCAATTACCCAGACATTTATAACAAATTCAGATAGTCATCCTAACCTAAAATTGAATATTTCCTTTTTATGTTGTAACTCGACCAGGTTGGGCATTGGCGCGGAAGGAAGATTTTATCAGCCGCATTCGAACTCGTTTTCCCCGGTGATCTTCAAATAATCGTCCACGCCTACAATCAACTATCTGTTGCTCGCTGGTGTTATCGGTATCGCCCAGAGAAACGACCCAGAAACCTGTCAGGTCTGAGCGTAGGATCTCACAATCCGGCCAAACTTGTAATCCCATTTCTTCTGGAAGCCGGCCGCAGTTGTCGAGATTAAATTGTACCATTGGCTTCTTGTAACTAATTTATTAGATGGCCCGACTAATGGTACCTCGGCTATGTGACGGAGGCTGGGCCTTACTCGCTGGGCATTATGGGGACCGAAGGCGTTAACTTTTAATGCGATGGCCCCTATGCCTGATTTTTCATCTAATCCCTGTCTATTAAATCTTGTTATCGTCTGTTATAACGCCTCGGATTAAACATTTCGTGGATGTTTTCAATTACAGTTTATTGACGTTTTAAATGTGAGGGCTTACGAGAATCACACACTTATTTTTAATTTAATTTGTATACGTCGGGTATGAATAAAATACCATCGATTTATAATCGTTAATGTAAAACTTCACAATTCTAGCAGAATGTTGAAAAATGACATTAACTTTTGGAAGGTTGAAAAACTGGAGTGCCATTCAGATACTAATAATAATACTTGACTAATTTTTCTAAATACTAACATCGAAGATTACGCTTTCGAAGTATCAGGCCTTTAAATTTCGAATATACCGTCTTTGGTAAATCATATCCATAAATAAATTTAAAAAAAATAATACCTCTATTTCAGAGAAAACCCGAAGTAAAATTGTCTGAATGGTTTATTAATATTTTATGTTTTTTCTGTCCTGGATATTGGTATCTTTATCTTTTTATTATTCACAAATCTGAATCACATACATCATGCGACATGCAACATCTGTAAAATATGTCACTTCCAGTTTTCGTTTATTTCATAACGCCTCGTATAATCTACCTATTTGAATGGCTAAGCATTTTGAAGGTTTAACTATTTATAGTGCTTAGTTATTTTTTACCTTCCTCTAAAAGGCATTATTTTTATTATTGCTTGTAATAGACGGTTGGCGAGCATCTGTTTGTGTTGAGAAAAAAAACCTAATTGAATAGGTAGCTCACACTATTATGTAATTTATGTCTGCAATAAAGATGCTAGATATTGGATTCAGTGATATTTTTTTCATGTTAGTTTTAAGGTTGACGAACTCCAGACGTAATCATGCGTCTCACGCTTCAAGGTCCAAATCAAGTAATTTTCTATCGGTCGGCACTTTTCGTAGACAGTCTCGTGAATACAGCCTATTTTTAATAAAACAACACTTAAATGTAACACAATGTCAGCTATTTTCGCAACGTTTTATTTTATTTTAACAAAGTTCACATTGTATTCATTACGTTTAATATAATGTCAACCCACAAGTTAAAAAAGTATGATACTTAGCCTTTTCCTTTTCAAGATGGTTTACTAAGGTACAAGCGTTCATGTTAGTACATCAATGTTCATCCTGCCATACATCTTCATCAAGCCGCTCACCCACACAGCTGTTGGAATGCTCAAAATCGCATTTATCATTACGGTAAGCTTTTTAAATCATCGCATTATATTGTCAAGTCGAGCTTCGGCAACAAGGCTAAGATAATCGCTTCTCTCCGCCGTCGTCCTTGAATCAAACTCAGCTGTTTTCGGCTCACACTGAGTGGAATTCGACTCCGAACTGAGTCTGATTCTGTTTTCAGACAAAGATCTTGATCTTTACTGAATCCAGATCCGAAAGTTTTGGCTGATAGGAACTTTACGCAGAGTGCGTTAATGGGCGTTGGATTGCGAAAGCCCACAGTAAACGAATTCATATCTCGGAGACAAACAGAAAAGGATGATCATTAGTTATCACATTACTCTTTGCAGAGCTTCCTTCCCTCCGAGAATCATAATTTCTATGTCATTGAATGCGAAAGGCGTAAAATTACAAACGAGTGCTCGGTATCTGCGGGTAGTTCGAGAAGTTCCACTCGGTAGTCGGTATCTGCGCCGTAATTCAAGTAACGCATTAAATCTGATTGATATTGTATTCTTTACGAGTCTGAAAGCATAGATTCCTTCCTTCATTTTATATAAAAGTTCTCGGTGAATGCCGCTACTCCTCTACCTTTTAGTATCTTAAGCCAATTTGAATGCCTACTTTAAACTTAAAGGTAACATCGAACCGGGCAATTAATAATAGATAATCCCGCTTTAGAAATATTTCAAAGCATTTTCATTTTCCATCTTATAGATTTTACCAAAACAACCGGCGCTGGCCAAACAAAACCGGCGCTCGTAACATTTTCAAATGTTTGTCGCGAGACTCAAGCCCGACGTAAGCCGCCAAATTATGGAACTCCTTTGTGTTCCGCAGAAAAAGGATACAAACTAAAAAAAAGTTTTTAAGTAAAAATCTCCTGATCTTATGAAAGTTTAAACCCTGAAACTTTATCTAGTAATCGAATTTTCAGAGAGCTTAGTCGTGAAACATTTTTGTTATGTTTTTAGTAGGTTGTTTTTTAATAGTTATAATGTTCATACTAATTTGACAAAAGCCAAACGGATCTTTTTATTATTCTCTCATTGTTTCGTCTTAGCACTTTCGTTTTTGAGTATAATCAATTGAATTGTTTGACAGGTGCGCTAGTTCGCATGGTTTACCTAACTAACATATTTAAATTAACCTCAAAACCTTCATTCGTATAAGCAATGTATCAAAGCTTGGCTAAAAAACATTTTTTTTTTTTAAACCTAACCTGTTTATAAAATAGCTCTCTCGTTTCTACAAAGTAATTTCTCATACTATCGATATTTTGATAATTACCGCGATGATTTACCACTACCGACTCAGAAGCCAACGACCCACAAAATTAAATCTCTGGCTTCGACAGTAGTTGTTTGTAAAGCGATTGAAAGTAAATAAAGACGTGCTCTGATTTTAGATTATCGATTTTACAACAATTTCCGAGAACAAACGAGAGATTTTTGAGAGATTGCTTCTTAATAACATCTTACAATAATTTTACTTATGGAAAATCTATTCAAAGTACGCTTTGCTATCTTATCCATATTTATCTAACGTTAGTTTTAAATAACATTGAACCTTTACAAATAACTCTACGAATGTTGATTGTTAAAGGTTGATTATTTAAAGCAGGTGTCCCGCAAAATACCCTTTTCTGGTGCGGTCAATTAAAAAAATATATTTGACACTATTTCAATACTTAAACAATACAGCAATAGATTTAAAATATCTATATGTTTTTTTTAAACTAAAGCTCCACTTGACAATGTTTTTACAAATTGTGATAGCAAAAAACGTGTGTAACGAAATTGGTTCGTCCTTATTGTTAATTCTAAAAATATTTCACTGTTTTGACTATAAAAAAATATAAGTGTGTTTTATAATAGGAAATGTTAATAAATGTTACAATTTACGACATTTTCTTCTGGCAAATTGTTTAAAGTTCGTAGTGTAACATTTTTTTATTAAATAGAAAGCATAGCTTTCAATAAATTGTTCGCCGTTTATCAGTTGGAATGCGAATAATAACGGGGTGGTATGAAAACTTTGCGAAATAAATTCCTGCGCGATGATTTGTTTCTAACGTGATTATAAAAGGATTGTTAAGAAGTTTTTTCAAAAGCTTACTGGTTTTTCAACATTGAAAGAAGAATGAAAAGGCAACGTAAAGATGTTCACGAATTCACGTGTTTTAGTGAGATGAGTGATTGCTAGATTAGTTATGACATGACAGAAGTTGAATGGACGTGGAAATAATGAGGATTTTTAACATACGTTTATTAATGATCTTGAGTAGCATTTTAGAAGTTATAAATACGAGATCTCTTCCATAAACATAATTAAAAATGAACGTTACTTTTTTTTGTAATCAGTTTTTATTCGGTTATATCGTAGTCAGTGCGCGATGATTTGAAACGAGAATATAGTGTTGAACTTCGTTTTAAAAAATGGTTATCTCTCGTTGTTATTTTTAAGTATTTCTAATTAAAAAAAAAATAACACCGTTAAAAATCATCCAAATATTATTATTATTATGTTCTCATCTCTTGAATAAATAATTTGCAAAGAGATAATGGGGAATTAACGGTAAAAGTAAACCTACACTTATAACTATAAAGTTGAGAATTAAAATCCAAATAATGTCAATTCCATTTTAAGAAATTTATTCATGATATGTTTCATGATATTTATTAACTTCTTCTCATTCTTTTCTTTCTACTTTGCGAATACATAATATAATTTAATATTTAGCGTGCAATAGAACGATGACTCTATTTAATTTTTTTTTTTTTTCATCATTTGTATGGCGCCGTTTTTGTGAAAATCAACCAAGGGCGCTGTACAAATCTTAATTCTTAGCCTCTATCTTATCACCAACTACATAAAATCGATGGCATATAATTAAAATATAAATTATTATGTACAGAGAAAATATACAGAAGCATTCTTACGTGGCAGGTCACTCCAGATAAACACAATTATTTTATTTATGTTTGAAGAAATATACAGTTTTGCACTCAGAGAACATGATTTGACAAAATTATAGTCGGTATTCATTTAAATTATTATGTTTTTTATTGTTTGCTTTTAGGGCATGGGAGAAAAAATCGTAATGGGCTTTCTGAATGTGGTAATACAGTACAAGTATTTGATTAAAATGTATATATCTAATCAAATACTTGTATAAATGTAAATGAAGCAAGAAGTGTGTGCCAAGACAGAGTTGTATGGCGGTCCGTCCTCTCTGCCTACCCCTGCGGAGGAAACGGCGTGATGGTTAGTTAGTTATCTCAATGTGACTCGTGGCTCGATAAGAAATAGATTATGGTGAAAAGTTTCCACTAATATTACATCTGGTCGGACTACTCGTAGTTTAAATTTTATCTGGTTAGCTTAGTGTAAAGAAATGTTGTTCGATACTACCCTTTAAATAATGAATTTTGAATAAGGTTATTTATCCAAGGAAATTGAGTAAAGAAAAGTTTAATTAGAAAAGGTAATTGAAATTCTCCTGCTGTATAAAACATCCGCCGGTGAATAAACCAATCTACATTTCTCCAATATTTATTTCACTACCCTGTTTCTTCCCCGTTCCCCAATATCGCGAGTTTCTCTATCCGCTTAATGCGTAGTGTTCCCCGTGTGCGCCCTATGTTCCTTACCTGCAACGTTACCCCACAGAATGGATTTTTTTTTGTAAACGAGCATAATGAGGGATAATACACCGGCTTGAATAGGCCATAGTCCCGGGGCATCCCCGACCAAGTAATATGGTCCATAAATAAAGGGAACAATGTACACTGGCAAACGTGTGGCTATATTGGGTACCTACTTTCCCGAGAACACCTTTCCAGGTAGGGTAGTGTTTCGGGTAGGTCGGCCCTCTCAGGGTTGGCAGCACTACCTCATACCTCCTCTACCCTCACCGCACGTTTTCGTATCGCAGAATACTAATGCATTTTTACTTTCGCTAAACACGCGTGACTTTCTTGGAAAAAAATACTGTGCGGACTTTTATTTTGTTGAAAAACAATTTACAACTTGAAGCAATGCTCCGAGTGCACGAGGTTTTGTTCACTTTGTGTACTTTTAGACTAGACTGAATGCTGTAGAAATGAGATCCCTGAGGCGTATGTGCGGTCAAACCGTGTTAAAAATATGGATAGTAGGAAATAATTCAAGGCTGATGTAAGCGTAATGAATAGCATTAAAAAAGGGAGGCTTAGATGGTTTGGGCATGTAGAGAGAACGAACGGATAAAGGAGTGTGAGGAGAATATATGACGCGGAAGTAAATGGTAGAAAAAGCCGGGGACACCAGAGGAAGACGTGGCACGATCGAGTGAATCAAATACTTGAGTCGGGCCATGTCAAGAGTCAAAATGACAGAAGAGTATGTATGAATGTTAATGAAGCAAGGAGTATGTGAGTTTTATGGTGGTCCATGCTTTCTGCCTACCCCTGCGGAGAAACGACGTGATGGTTAGTTAGTTATTTAAAATTCTTAATAAAACTATTCCGCTTTGTATCCAGGACTCTAGCAATATTTACGGAGAAAGCAGAATACCTCGTGTTCTGTACAGGGTGGCTACAACGTACAGGGTGTTTTTTTCAAAGCTAACTCATTCTCCCGTTTAAGAATCTATTGTTACGCAAGATTCGTTTCGTGGGCGCAGTTTCTCCAAGGCGTCGCGGCGCCATCGTGACCAATACGTTCCGACGCAAAATACCGAAATGTATTGCGAACTTTATCCGTAGACAAATAATAATGATGTGCGGGTTTTATGGAGAAAAAATCTGATTATATTTAGTGTAAAAATATATTTTCGTTAAATTGTGTATGGTTTTCTATGGTTCGAGGTTTTATACTCTGGGTAAAGTGATATTATACTCTAACCAGTATTACAATATGATACTACAGTATCTATATACAGATATTGGACTTTTGTCACGAATAACTTGACAATCTTTGGAAAACTCTTACTACCATCATAATAAGTGGAAAATGTTGCTTGTGCAATGATTGCAATGAATTAGCAGAGGAATTGAACCCACGACGCCCGGGTGGGGATCCGACGCGTTTGTACACTCACCTACTAACTGTTCAAAGTTACTTATTTACTTTTAGACCGGTTGTTATTTAGACCGGTCGGTAGCTGTGTGGACAAACGCGTCGGATTCCCACTCGGGCGTCGTGCGTTCAATTCATCTGCTGGCTAAGTCCTCCATCATTGCACAAGTAACATCTTCCGCTTCTTATGATGGCAGTAGGAGTTTTTCAAATATTGTCACGTTATTCGTAACCCGGGAATGTTTGCCTTTCTTTAAAAAAAAAAACTTAATTTCTAAAGGTATCCGTATAATATAATATTACAATTGTGTCATCTAAACGTATTTTGAAGTACACAGTTAAAACCTTACCGTGAAATTTGATTTTCTGAATTACTTTGAACCGTGCATCACCATGGTAACATATTCAAATATATATTTAAAAAGTTAGTTGGCAAATAAAGAAAATAGAGATATACGGTAGTTACTACTTGCAAAGTACTTACACTTTAGTATCGCGCCCTTGAGGTGATTTTTCACAAAAACGGCGCTATACAAATTATCCAAATATTATTATTATTATTATTACTTGCTAGATAGGCAGATGGGAAAATTAAAAGGTAGACATAGTTACTTGCTAGACGGTAAATTAATAACTAAATAGTCGATAATAGAGTCTCTTCGAGAGACCCCAAAAAGACCCTCCACGTAGCCCAAAGATAACATAGTGTGAAGTTAATATAAACATTATAATAAAGGAGGTAGGCAAACAAAGAAACTAGATATTGTTTAAAAACCCTGTTTCTTACTATAAGTATTAGCATGTTGTTTTAAAAAATGAAAATATTTGTGTAAAAAGCCTTTAACCGGCGAAAATAAATAAATAAATAAATGAAAAAATAATTTTGCATAATACTATGAATATTTTTATTTTTATATATATATATATATATATATATTATTTTTTTTATTTTATTTTTTTTTATTTTTTTTTTATTTTTTTTTTTTTTAAATTTTTTTTTTTTGACAATGGCCTTAAACGCCGAAACAGCTGTCACTAAAAACTAAAATAAAAAACTTAAAATAGCAGAACTCAATAATAATAATATTAAATTTAATTCAATTGAATTATATAAAAATTAAAATTAGTTCTACAAATTAAACACAAAAACTATAAATAAACTATGAATATTATTTTTATTTTTATAACCGACCGATTTCGTTTAGCCTAAGCATCATCAGGGTACAAACAAAAAAAGGTGTTTAAAACTTTGGTCACATTTGGCATCGTAATCATTAGCGCCATTTGATTTTTTGATCGGGGACCATCAATTCCAGGCCCGTAACAAATTTTGATCAGCTGACAGGCATTTGTTTAAAAGCTGAAACGGACCGACAATCGGCGTTTAACGGGGACCGTTCAAAGGTATAAAAAACAAAATGGCGCTGACCGTGAAATTGTGACAATGTAAAATGTGACGATATTTTAAAGCACACCAACCTAAGGCAAATAGATTAGGTCTCTTTCCCTGCAATGAGTAATTAATGGCTATTATTTATTTCCCAGTGTATTCACAAAATGGCTACAATATGTTTAGTTTTCACGGCTCAGTCTTATCCCAGTAAATAAATCATCTATTCCATCTTGGCGATAATGGCTTGCCTACGTTTTGTCGTGTGAACCGTCGCCGCTTGTTTATTGGGAATTCAATCGACTTTTCGGAATTACTTATCGCGAGAGAAGAATCCAAGTGTATCGACAGCTGATGGATTCTGCGATCGAGGGCCTGAATAATTTAAAATAATCGATATCACGTGTAACTGTCGAAAGTAAATCCCCCATACTCCTATCTACTGCACTTAAGTATAACCATAAAAAATCTCAGTTATCAGTTCAGAATTATTATTAATATTTAATTTGTATATACCTAGTAAGTAGATGTTTCAATATATTTGTGTTAATCATTTACAAATAAGTCATATAAACCGATTATGAGTGCCTTAAAATAACGCATATAGAATACTATTTGGACTCCCGCATTACAGCAGCGCTTCGACGAAGTTTGCCAGTATTGACAGCTCCGTCTTCCTGATGAGGAAGCGGGTCGCTGGTCTTAAGAAAATAATCAGCAAAAGCAAGAGGTCTATAGTTTGTGCATATTTTAGCACGAAAGGCTCCATAAACAGGAAATTGCAGTATTTGCACGATATGACTTCCGAACATGAAAGAAACCAATACTTATTCATGTCAATACGTTTTTTCCAATTTATCCGTGTTTTTCCTGTACTCCCGGTTTGTCCTCCTTGTTAACTAACTAACTAACCATCACGCTGTTTCTCCGCAGGGTTGGACAGATAACATGGACCTCCATACAACTCTGTCTTGTCACAGACTCCTTGCTTCATTCACATTCATACATCGTCTCATACATACTTCTGTTATTCTGACTCTTGACATGGCCCGACTCAAGTATCTGATTTACTTGATCGATGTATTCCTCGGCGTCCCCGACTTCTTCTTCCATTTGTTTACGCGTCATATTTTTTTCACACGCTTTTCTTCGTTCATTTGCTCTATAATGCCAAAACCATATATGCGTCCCTTCTCAATCCTATTCATTGCGCTTGCATCAGCCTTGCATTCTTTCCGAATATCCACATTTTTAATACGGTCATACATGGTTTTACCGGACATACATACGCCTCTGGGATCTCATTTATACAGTATTCAGTCTACTTTCATCCTTTATTTGCCACTTCCATGCCTCACTGCCATACATCAGGGTTGGTATAAGCATCCCACCTTGGCCTGCTAGCTTCGCTTCTTTGGACATTTTTTATTTTTATTTTCGTCCACAGCGTTCCGTTCTCCATTGGTGGAGTTACGCTTCTTTTAATATCCTTATCGGCATTTCCATCTCTCTAGAACTTCCTAAATAAACAAACTCATCCACTTGCTCCAAGTATTCATTAATCACAACACATTGCACGTGTCCCCTTTGTTAATATCGCTAATCAGCAACTATGGTTTTAACAAAGTGTGTTTTTTGTAAAACGTTACAAAGAACTTAACGTAAAGTCGCCATTTATTATTACGCAAATCAAATGTAGACGTCTGCTATAAACTTGAGATTGAATTCCCGCCGCCCTGGTACCTATCCTGAGTAAATGGGACACTTGAAGGTCTCTGATACAGGACTAAAGGAAAATTTGCATTTTATAGTTCCTAAGAGCCCATAATATAACAAACCCAAGTGAAAAAAATTCAATTCGAAAATAAAAAGTCGTGTCTGAATGGGCTTAAATCCCCCGAGGGATAAGTCTTAGTACACAGAGAATCTTTTGTGAAAACATTGCTGCGAAATCAGCTAAATTTAAACAATAATTTAAATAATCCGGAGTTTCTGTCTGTGTAGGTGTCATCTACTTATACCAGAGATAAACGATAACATGTCGGAGACACCCTAACCGGGATTTACAGGAATTTTTAAGGTTATCGTTATCGTCAATTGAATTAAGGTGAACACATTTCCTAATCAATTTTGAATGTGTGTTTTTGGTGTGGCCCTGGGAATTGAGTCTCTTATAATAATAATATTTGGATAATTTGTATAGCGCCGTTTTTGTGAAAAATCACCTCAAGGGCGCTGTACAAATCTTAATTTCTACTTAATATTAATTCTTAGTTTATATTATTATTATTTTAATAAATATACAGCAACATACTTACCTGGCAGGTCACTTCTGGCAGGACACAATCACCATATCATAATAATTTAGAATTTAGCTGATTCTTACAAATATTTTTTTATTTTTTTTATTATTATTTTTTCATTTTAGGGCATGAGAGCAAATATAAAATATGGTATATCGGAGGTATTTTTTTAATTTTTCGTAGTGAGGAACAGATAATGGTGAAAATCTTCTGATGAATTTAAGGAATGAGAATCTGAAAAGTTGTCTTGGTTTGAACAGAAATTCTATTGGGCTTGTTACATCTTGATTATGGATATGATTTTCTGAAAAAATGGGTTTTGAGTTTGGTTCTGAACTTTGTCGAGTCTTTTATTACTCTTAGATCATGATCATGATCTGAGAGTAATACTCACATCATGATCAGATCATTTAAAAAGTTCCTCCTCCTACCAAGATTTACAATTTCTAGGCTCCATCTTATTACTAACTACATATCGCCGCTGGAAGGGAAAAAGGGCTTAAGCGACATTTTGGACAAAAATGAGTTGAATGTACAGTTTTTATCAGTTTTTTCCAAATACTTTTGTGGCCCTTTAGCCATCTAAAATATGTTTACCATTTGGGAGAAGGCTTGACTCAAGTGACACAAATTAGGGATATTTTTTTTAGCTTTTTGTCACTTCAGGTAACTCAGTAGGAGCATTGATGTACCTGAGTTAATTTTTTTTTCAAAATCCAACATGGTACTGCAGACTTATGAATTTTATTGTAAAACAAACAAAACCTTTAAAGTGCTCTGGTGTAAACTTCCCAATATGGCGCTTCAGCCCGTTTGCCTTTCCGGTGACGATATAATGTATGGCATATTAATATTATGTACAGAGATAATATACAGACGCCTACTTACTTGGCAGGTCACTTCAGATAAACACAATTATATTAGTAGAAAGCCTCAAGTATTGGAATCTAAATTATACTCCGCATCATTATACCAGTGGGACGTATATTGGTAAATTATTGTTAAGAAGCCCATCCTCAATAATTTGCAAACTTCAGTAAGTGGCTGAAGCTATACACAGATCAAATGCTCCATTTTAATCATGCTTGGGTCTGATAAGAACTGCTCAGAATTATTTCTGGGTGTATAGTTAGCTCATCCCAAACTACAAACAGGCTTCCTGTCGTTGGAATAATATTTCCTATTATTTGAGGGAATCCTCGCCTCCCCTTTGAATGCTAATGAGGGCGAATCACCATCGTCCCGCCTCCCACCCATGAATATTGAACATTGGATAGACACAGGGAGGCCTTATGTTACGTAGTACGCGCAGTACCCGGGTACTCTTAACACCACTACCCGATGCCCATATCTGGACTGGAACTTGCGTAACAACTTTCGCAAGTCTTAGTTTGAATTAATTTGTAAAATGTTCTAATTGGCCTCGTATTTATTCATATGAAAGCGCCTCCCATGGGTTCGTGCCGCCAGATTATATAATTCCTCGTTCTTTTCCAACGTCAAATAGAGAAGTTTGTAGAGCGGCTCAGAGTTTGGGGTTGTAATCAAATGTTTGGCCGTTGAGAGGGTTTATCCAATCAATTCACAAAGCGTAGACGGTTATAATAATACTGGGTTAAGTTTTATAGCGCCATTTTTGTGAAATATCATCTCAACGGCGCTTTACAGAGCCAGAGAAAAAAAAAAATTCACTCGGTTGTGCGTCGCTAAAAAATAATGTATGGATTTTCAAAATATTTCTCTTTAGGCTGCCTGTGAAGAATAATATGCTAGCTTTAATTAATTTTTTAACATTATTTTTGGGTAAATGCGTATTTAAAGAGGTTTTAACTCTATACCTAATCTATTTTTGGATTACTTTCATGAGCTTTTAGTTTCGCCCTTAATTCAGTATTTTATCCCCGCTCTTATCAAGTCATGTGGTAGTCTATTCCAAGCTTTATGGCCCGATACTCCGAAAGCGCGATCATTCAATTGGTTATTTCAAAGAGTCACTATATAAATAAAAATATATTTTTACCGGCTATTATTAAAAAAAAAAATCATAAAAACCACCCCACGGATTTCGAGCGCCCTCGTCAGGTTTTGATTAGTCCGCATGCAAATCGCTTCCGTTGCCGGTCAGCCCCGGTAGTGTTATCCCGGCAAACCTCGCCCGGGATGGCGGCGATTGCCGGGAAGGACGATAGCCGGGAGGTGACAATCACAGCGCCATTGTCCGCGCCCGCTGCATTTATGGGCCATGTTTGCATTGCCGAATCGAAAACGACCCGTAAGCGGATCTGCGCCATATTTCTCGGGGTCCAATCGACTGGACAGTGGAGTGGTGCATTAATAATTCGATAAGACTTCCATTTCGATGCGTCACCTTTCTTCTTTGTGTGTCGCTAAAAATTGGGTTCTCCAAATCCGCATTTTTTACCGATGATGTCGTTCATATATACCTACAGTCGGTGGCGCGCACAAAGTTTTTGATTAGGGTAGGCAGTAGCAAAAACGGCAGATTAATTGATTATAGAGATAGGTACTAACAGATCTCACTGATTGCTATTGGATTTGTTGTCTTAAAGCACTGCTTTACTAACAAAAATACTGACATAAACGAGCCGCTCAAACGCGCAACAGCTCACAGCATGCACATTTTATGTAGTCTAGTGAACATAGAATAATCTACTCTGATGTTTGGTTGGCAGTGTTTGAGCATATGTAGTTACTACTTTTGACACGTTATAGTTGGAAGGTCGGTGGGGCGCACGCGGCGGTGCAATTAGCTCAATTTCGCACGCATTTTTGCAAGTGTGGTATATTTTTTGCAATAATTTAAATTTAATATTATATGATCCAATATGATTCATATTTTTATGCGAGCACAGCAGTGTAGGCAGTGCTTATGTGCCTATATGGAGTGGACGCCTTTGCCTAGAGTAAGTTTGATTAATTCCTATGTATTTTCATAGTAGGTACCTAGTTGAGATGCAAATAGTAACGGGTAAGAAACGGATTTGCTGAATTTCCAGCCAAAATCTAGAATACCGTGTCTGTTTATTTTTTATTCTTCTTCGTTAGCTTTCTGGCCTCCTGATTTCAAAATAAGCTTCCCTCAAATGTTTCAATTTTGAAAATTCTTTGCCGTTCTCACCCGTCTGTGGTCGACTTCTTTTTCTATTTCTCAACCTGGAGGAAATCAATACTTCACAAAAGTCACTTTTTGTTCAGAGGTCGGATAGGCCATATACCTACCACGTACTTGCTCTACCATTGTTTACACAACTGTATTGTATAGGCTTATGATACGCATTAGGCCAGTTTTCATCACGAAAGTTGTAGACATACCGTTGATAGTTTCGTTGTAAGCTCTCTCTTTCTCATAAACGCTGCAACAGAAAGGGAGACTGCGATGGATCTCTTAGCGGCAGCACCACGCCTGTTAGAATGTAAACTGGTGCTTGACGCCCGTCAGTTCTGGGAATAAATCCCTGTTAGCAACATTGGCACCAAGATTTACCGCCCTTTAAATAGTGAACACGTGCTCCCGAAGCAAGATACAATAAATCGCCAGTAAACTGCCATTTAGTCCTAATAAATTACTTTCAGAGTAGATACAAAATCTGCCCTCGACCTCCCGTGGAATAATAAAGGACACCCTAAGAATTTGAGAATTTCACACGATTTTACGTGAAGCAGATCGCCCACGGAACCTCGCTACCATTTTGAATAAACAAGCCGCCATTACGTTTTATACGCCGATAAAATTATTCAAATGCATCCCAAATTGGTGTATTGTTTACGTTAATAGAATCCCTCGCAGTTTTGTTCATATTCCAAGAGTTTTATCATTGCTTCCATCGATCGAAATGCGTTACGACATTTGAGTGTTCCCAGTGTGATCGCAAATAATAATACCGACATCTTCCAGCCTCACTATCTTCTGCTGGAGGAATTCAATTTCATAACAGACTCAATAAAATATCTGATTCGGCGATAACGCTATCGATATTTCAAACTGAATGTTCCTCTTCTAGCCCGATGTATTAAACTTCGTATGGCTTCAGATTATTTAAGTCTTGTATTGTAACCGTCTTCTAAATGGATAAACGTGGGATTGAGAACATAAATAATTATTTATATTTTCATAGAAAGCAATAACTTTGTGGTTTGACATATTTAATGAAAATGAAATTTAGAAGCACTAGAAATAAAGAAAGCCATTAAAATTAATGGTCATATTCTGATAATATTTGGATAATTTCTATAGCGTCGTTTTTGTGAAAAATCACCTCAAGGGCGCTGTACAAATCTTAATTTCTACTTAATATTAATTCTAAGTTTATATAAATATAAAGCAACATACTTACCTGGCAGGTCACTTCTGGCAGGACACAATCACCATATCATAATAACTTAAAATTTAGAATAACTTAAATTTTTATTTCTTTTTTTATTTATTTTTATTTCTTTTTTATTCATTTTTATTTCTTTATTATTATTTTTTCATTTTTAGGGCATGAGAGCAAATTTAAAATAAAGTATATCGGAGGTATTTTTGATGTTTCGTAGTGAAGAACAGATAATGGTGATAATCTTCCAATGAATTCTGTTATTCTGATAAAACTTTTAATTGACCTAAAAATCCGGGGCTTTTGATGAAATAAATCAAATGTATGAACGTATTATGAATGCCCAAAGTAAACAATAGAGGTTCCGAGTTCGAGTCACGGTCACTTTTGAAAGATAACGGCATTCTAAATCCGATCCCAAGTCTCGCATTTGGTCAGTCAGTTTGATGGTATTTCTAATTTTTTATTTTATTTTATAAATTCACCAAACTAGCGAAGAAGTTTACACCAGACACTTTAAAGTTTTTTTGCGCCATTTTTTATAGCGCATCTATATTATTTTTCTGTTTGAACACTTCAGTGTGATGGTTACTTTAAAAGTTTTCTCCCGTGGTTATTCTATTTTCTGAGCTCTTAGCTCCAAGTCTATACATTTAATTATTATCAAGGTCGTCTCCGAAAATTTGTCCAAAATACCAATATTAGGTATATTTTCTGTAAACTCATAAAATTTATCATTATTCTTTAATCACCTACTCAGTTGACGTTTTGCCTCTTTCATTTTACATTATCTGTCTCTTTCTCTCTGTTTCTTTGTTATAATTTAAATTTTATTAAATTGGTTTCTCACTGTTCCCTTATTTTATTGTATATTGTGTTCTCCCTCTGTATGTATATATACCCGCCCACTTTGTAGTTTTTGTTTTGTTTAATTTTGTACCCTGATGATGCTTAGGCTAAACCTTCGAGTATACTAGAGGTAGCCCAAGCCAAGGAAGTGAAGTCAGTTTTGGACTTGTTTTTGATGATTTTAACATGACTCGGAGCACCTGGATGTGGTTAAGACTAAGGCTACGGTATTTATACATCCATTCAAATCACATATCGACATAATGTTTTTGTGTATTCGTATAGCCACTTTTTCACAGTATTTTTATCAACAAAAATATAGCATCTAACCTAAAAAACCGTTTAGTTGTGTCGAGTTTAGTGGCATAATAAAAAATGTGGGCGGAGTCCCGCCGCTAACCAGCACCTTAAGATCATTGCGACAGTATATAGAAGCGGTCCAAGAAATTTGTTGTCTCTTTCTCTCTCATGGTGTACGCCGTAAAAGCCCGGAGAAAGTGATTTATCGCAAGTTTGTATAGGTTGGGTAAAAATAATTAGCTCTCCCTCCATATATTGTTACTTCAAGGGCTAAACGAACTCAGTCGGTCATAAAATTTAAAAAAATATCTGTTGTCTTATTCAGTTATTATTTCATTTTCATTGAATAATTATTGCCAAATATTGTCAATTTTTCAAAATTTCATCATTTTGATTATTTATGTTAATTTATTGCATTATGATGGATTGAAGATGGGTGTTTTTTTTGTACGGTCCCTCGTCATGGTTTGTCGATCTCATTTTATTAAGTAAAAGTGAAACTTACTTTTGCCTTGTTTTGTTTTCATTCGAACAGAATTTTAATGAGCTTGTGTTTTATATGTATAATTCATAGTAATTTATTTAAATTATTGCTTTGCAGTTATTGTTAAACCGATTGTAAATATTAGGAATTCGTAACTGTTATTTATTTTATCAACTTTAATATATATAAATAAATATAAATATATATATATATATATATATATATATATATATATATATATATATATATATATATATATATATATATATATATATATATATAGCGATCCGGTTTGAAAAACGACCCATTATTGATTTTACTTTTTTTAATTTTTATTTTATTATTGTTTCAGGTAAGAACTATTTTTACTTTGAGCCGTAACATTCACCCCATTTATATCGTGATATCGGTAAGTTACATATTCCTTCTATTTTACATCTTTATGGAATATTCTCTATCTATCATATAAATTTATATACATGTATTGGGGTACAAAGTTGCAGTAATGAAATTACTCCTCACTACATTACATCCTCACAGATCTCGTGATATTCAGCCTCCTTATATGGTTCCACTTATTTATTTTATTTTGCAAAAATAGTTTTATACAAATACATCGGAAAAGCGTTAAAAAAACACACACAAAAATGGAAAAACCATAATCGTAATTATACAAAGATATAGGTAAAAATACTACATAATAAAGTTAAAACTGAATAGCTAGTTCTTGCTTAAACTTGTAGCTAATGTAAAAAATACCACATTTCCTGCGAGGCACTTAATTAACCTGGTAAGTCTTCCCAGTGGCTTCACCATTGAAAGAAACAGAATCCTGTGTTGGCGGCCTCGCGTGAAATTACCAGAGACATAGAATCCAATTTCCGCAGGGATATCGGGTATTAATAATACGAAATACATTCTTCAACCCTGTTCTTTCCGTACATATTAACAAATATGCAAACTGTACAGTTAGTTGCAAAATTATGATGGGCCAGGAGTGTATTCTGAAGTTTTGAGAGGTTGCCACCTAATTCCAACTTTTTGCACTACCGACCAGCGTGCTTCAGGTAGAAAAAATCCACAACACGCGAAGCCCAAGAAAGTTTTGCTTACACTTCCTGGTACACTTTGTTAACTTCTTCAGGTAGAGCCAAGCTTCTAGTAACCCAATTAGATATTTAGTCGTTGACCCCTTGTTGTCTTCTGCCAAAACGGCTCACTCTTGCAAAAAGTTTAAACACCCCAACAAAATATAAAAAGGTATCCAGTATCCCCCGTATTATGCTGGCATTACGTATTATTTGTATAAGTTTAGTTCGGCGCGGAACGGTTTGGCGGACCAGAATCGCGTGCTACCTGGCACCCTGCCATTTCGGTCTAAGCGTTGTACTTTCTGAAATGCATGTTTAACGAACTCAATTGAAAGTTTCAAATGCTCTTTTATGTGTGTTTAAGCCAGCGATACGAACGAATTGTTCGGAATTCATACGGCCTATTGTGTTCCGCCGAATTTCATAGAAGTCATATATTTCTTTATATAATACCGAAAACACATTGATTCATGATTAGGTCTCGAATTCTTGTCGTAAAGATAGGGCCTCACCTTTCGAGAAAAATTATTTCATTTTTAAATATAAAAAAAATAATACATTTATAACACTTATTTTAGATTATTATAAATCATATACATATTAACTGATGACTAAAGCTATAAGAGTTTAGATTTTTTAAATGTTACATTAAGCTTGGTCAAAAGGTCTATACTGTAAATCTAAGTGACAATCCAGAAAAGTGTTTTGAGTAAAAAAATCTAAAAGTGAAATTCGGTTTTGCTATAAGAATCCAGGTACTATTTAAGATTATTAATCGCAATTGCATACTAGTTCTGACAAAAATGGTAATCACACAAAGACTTGTGGAGTCATGCTATGTTCCAGATATAAAATAAACTTTGCGTAGACTAGAAGCAAGACAAAGGTAGCCGTTAAACTACTGTCACAATCTTAACACTTAAGTGGTAATATGCTTAACATGTGGCACGACTGTCCATTGGAATTCAAACACTTTTAGATAACGTCCTTAATCAGGAAAGAAATACCGAGGTTGCCCAATGACGTGATGCCAAGAATCACCGATGCTGGAAACATCAACCCCAGAAGGCTGACGGAGTCGAAAAATAATCGTCATTTTATTTTTATTCACGGACCATTGCCTAATTACAAAAAAATACACAACACCAAATGGGAAAAAAGAGCAAAAGAGAAAGAACAGCACATACATAATATTTTAATGAAGCAATGACAAAAATATTCATTTGAAAGAACATTCAAGTCAAAGGTTTTGGTAGAGTCGTAAAGAATGTCAAAAATCATTTAGACTGGTACCAAAAATTTCAAGATCATTGCTTGAGTTAACAAGTCTTCACATTCTGGACAGTGGAGAATGATACTCAAAATTAGTAGAGTGATGATTGAGGAACAGCAATTTATTGTTTCTGAGTCTACGGCAAGGAATGTTGAACTGGATGAGTTGCAACAAATAAGGTGAGTCAATAATACAATTAATAATTTTTAGATTGATATTCTCTTAATATCTGACTTTCTGAAAAATTTTTCACTCAATAATTGTTTAACCAAGTTCGAAGGACCTAAAAACCTTTTCCAAGCACACAAGTACATATTAACCTGAAGAAAACAAAATTGTCCCTTCCTCCATCCATCTAAAGTTGGGAAAAGTTTTACCGGTAACAGCGCGCACTTTTTCCTCACTTAAATTATTTGATACATTGTCCACCAAATATTAAATATTCCCATCGCGTCTATGTTTTAGAATGCATTAGGTATATTTTCTATGCGTAGTCAGCAGCCATCTGTTACTCTAATATCTTCTACAAAGAAACCTTATTAACTGCATTTTATATTCCCTTATTCGTATCGTGCATAATTATTACACCCGAAGGCTTCAGTTTGAGTTTTAAATAGAAACCTGCCTGTATAATGCCTGAAGCTGGTTGTCTCTGCAATTCGAATGGCTAATCACAGCTTGCGCTGTGATAATTGCTTCCTGCACCCTTAATTTGCTTAAATTTAAAGCTTCACAACATGCCTAATCAATGCACCCTAACATGTTCCATTGTGATGGCACCCCATGAATTATTGCCTCCTTTTTATCCACCCCTAACATTGGTCCAGAACGCCAATCACAACGTTTAAACGTATGTAAATTTCTTATTGTGTGATGTATTGGGCAGCCCAACAATAGTTCTCTTGCACCATATTACCAAACCGTCACATGCTCGTGATCATGCTTTATTCCAATTTGTTGAATCATCACAGTCATTCAATCACAGATCGTTAATAATTCCAAAATTATTATTATTTCTAATTTTGAAACTGTTAATTCGTGGTGGAATTTCATTTTAATGAATTTAATAATACAATTTTTTTAACTTTTGCCAATTGAAAAAAAAGGGCTGTCTCTCCGTTAATATATCCATTATAGTTAAGCTTTATTTTTAGGTAAATATTAATATGCTATGCATTGATGCAAACAGGCAATACACATAAAATACCAAAGTGAAATGTAATCTGGAATTTTTCAGACATCTAAGGGGAAATCTGCAAAAAATAATAACCCAATGTGTACCTATTATTACTATTTTAAGATGTTTTACCAAACCACCAATGTAAACATACCTTCTATAAAATACATTAACCTAACAAAGACGGAAAAATCAAAGAGTAAATCAAAAATAGTCAACTGTTAAAAATAAAGCTGACAACTATAGATATTATACGTATTTAAAAAAAAACCACAAACATATCTAACGGATCCCATGTAATCCGTCTCTCAGAAGGTAATAAAACTACCCAAATGTGTTTTTGAATATTATTGTAAAGCCGCCTTTGTCAGCAATAAAACCAAACCTCAAGTCGCAGATGTTCACTATGAGACTCAATAACCGTCCATTCCGGACACTCCTGTATATATGCCATAGATTTACTTAAAATTGTACCAGTCTGAAGATGTCCGTCATTAGGTGAAACCGGTCAGGTCTTAAATAAATAAAAGTGGAATAAAGTTAAAAATTTGGTATTATTACAACCAAAATTACTGTTCATATTCAAAAGTGAAAAGCTACTTCTCTCAGCGGTGAAATTATTCCTCGGATTAAATCCTTTCGTGATTGATATTAGTTCATTCCAAGAGCCTAAATACTTTCTGCACAAAGCCGTTCTCTGAATCCGTTTCGTCTCCTTCGTTTCCTTGAAAATGAATACAAATTGAATACTATTGTATCAAAGATTTGTATCAAATTCATCGTGATCATTATAATCCGACCGGAAACAAATTGAATTCTCGAGGTCACATTGTATTGATTTGCGTATGTTAACATTCTGAAGGCGAACTCTATTTCCCGAGTTATATCGGAGTTATTCGATATTTTTATGTCTTTTGCTAATGAGTTCATTGCCTTACTTGGGAGTAACAATCAATTATATGTAATAACAAATTGTAGAGATTACACGTATGGGTTGGTGCATACGTATATACTTCCGACAATGATGTCATTGCGAAACGTCACTGAGAAACAGCATTTTGTTTTGTTTACGCCTACTTATTGTTTTTAAAGAAAAAGGCACAACAAGTCGCTGTGCTAGTTCAATACTATAACAAGTAAAAAATAATATTTTTTTGACTTATTGGTGTTTTCTGATTCCGTATATCATAAGGAATTAAAAGACACCCAAAAGTTTTTTTTTTTAAACTTTTATAGTATTGAACTAGCACAGCGAAGTGCATACGTTGATCGAATTTGAATATTCGAAAAGTTTTTACAGTGTTTTCTTTTCATTGTATAGGGTCCGCCAAATAACTTTTTTTTTTTCAACTAGTGCTTATTTCGTGAATGGTAACACTTAGCTCATGTCTGATTTGACAGATAATTAGTTTTATCCTTCCGCTGAGCGAATATGGTTGTGTATACGCTTGAACAACGCTGGGAAATATTGCGACATTACTTTGAAAATCATGGTAATGTTGCAGAATGTGTGCGAAAATTGCGTACGGTTTTTGGAAGAAGAGAAGCACCGTCAGCTCCGTATGTTCGTTATCTTGTGAAAAAAGTGAAAGAAACTGGCATCCTCATCGATAAACCAAAGCGTGAAAAGCCAAAAAACAGTGCGTACACCTGAGAATATCGATGCTGTGGCAGAAAGTGTGCGTGAAGCGCCATATGAAGCTCATTTTGATCTTGGCGGGTATGTAAACAAGCAAAATTGTCGTATTTGGGGCACAGAAAACCCGCACGCATACATTGAAAAGCCGGTACACCCAAAACGAGTCACTGTTTGGTGCGGATTTTGGTCCAGAGGCATAATTGGGCCATTTTTCTTTGAAAATGAGCAAGGAGTGGCCGTTACAGTCAATGGCGATCGTTATCGGGCCATGTTGAACGAATTTTTGTTCACAAAAATTGAAGAGGAGGATATTGGCAACATTTGGTTTCAACAGGACGGCGCTACGTGCCACACAGCCGAAGCTACACTCGATGTTTTGCGCCCTTTTTTCAAAAAAAAAAAGTTATTTGGCGGACCCTTTATTAAAATTATTATTTTTTTAATTTCACTAGAATTTTGTCGTCTGAAGTCGAATAACACGTTTGAAACATGCTATATGCAAGCAATGAATCTGTATCAGCACTGTGTTTGACTCAATTTTTCGCCACTTCACCTATTATAATTCCACTTTCCTCTTGTATTCGTTACTTGTGAAAAAATGAAATAAATAAAAAATATGGTTTTTTGTGGTCTACGCCGCTTCAATAAAATCTTTGGAAACACATTCAAGCAGCAGAACCTCGAACCTATAAATATTCTGCTCATTGAAGGGGAATCTCCGTAACATGCTATTGAGTACCTACCGAGAAATCAATATTTAATATAAGCACAATGTGTGATATGCCCCCGGCATTAAATAAATTGGCACTATATTCGGCTATTGCAAGTCCGACAGATGCAGTTAGCCCCATGTTTACCCCAGTTATCTCTTCCTAACCCTGTTATTAACCTTAGTACTTATATATATATATATATATATATATATTGCTCTCTAGTATAAATCTTAATGGTTTTCAGAATGAATAATTGAAGTGGTTGGCTTATTCATGGACTCTGCTCTGGAATAATATAAATTATACTTGAATTTGGCAACCGTAATTATTTGCAAATTGTTGTTAGTTATGTATGCGCATTCTAGCATTTCTGGCATAGGGTAAATTTAATATAATTATCAAACATTTACCGATTTTATTTAAAATTATGTTTAATGAAAATGAAATAATTACTTTGTATAAGATCACATATTTTATTTTAATTTTGGTTTCACATAGCCTAAGCATCGTCAGGGTACAAAATTAAACTAAACAACAAATACAAAGTGTGCGGTTCTATATGACACGGAATTCAAACAACATCATTGTCTTTGCTGCATCTGAATGGCTCAGCTCTCCTTTCAATGAGCGATGGATGCAGATGATACGGAGACCACCCTGAAGCACGCTCGATTAAAACGATATTCACTATTTTATTTATTTTTTCTTACGAATTTATGTTTTTTTTTTAAATATATATATTTTTTACTATTATTATTGTGTGTATCACAACTTGCATTTTATTATTTTTATAACTGTTTATTATTAGCAATTATGGAAGGTATTGCATTGTACTACTCCTGCATACCTTCTGGAATAAAATTTTATTATTATTATTATGAACATACAGAGGGAGAACACAAAATAAAAGTGAGAAAAAAATAGAATAACATTTAAAATATTATTAATCTTATACATTTTCATTAAATATGTCAAACCACAAATTGATTGCTTTCTACGAAAATATATTATATTGTCTTGAAGACGGTTGGCTGCAACCGAAACTAGTTGACACACATGTATACTCGAATATATATATTAAATAATAATAAAGTGATTTAAAACAAAAATATACTTTTATATCAATTTTTACGGTTTACTTTCCGGCTTCGCCCGAGTTTAAACACTTAAGAAAAAACTTTTCTTGTCGATAAATTGTAAAATATGAACCAAACAACATGGAGGGAGTATTGTCTTTTTGCTTGACAGTTAAATGGTTTCTTTAAAACTCCATCGCTCAAGATGGAAACTGTCGTTTTAATTAGAAGTAGTTGCGTTGACCTAGATATTCCAGAGAAAAAAAGCCTTGCACATTTCATGACACCAGACTCACCGTTCGTCGGGTTTTGTCGCTTAATACTAATAGATTTTATGCTTCATATTCGACAAAATTGTTTCACAAATAATCTACAGGATTCGAGAACAAATATTTTTTTCGTGGAAATTGATTTCATAAAATCTTTATTTGTGTATAAAATTTTAAAGTTTCAGATCACTTGGATAAAATCCATTGAAAAATTATTCGAAACCTCGGTCACGACTAGTTTAATAAATTAATGCGCTTTTCCCACACATTGATAAAAAAGGACGTAAAAAGTGGCTATGGGCCTGATTGAAGCATGGTTTTCGTCTAAAAATGTGCGCTCCGTCAGCACCTGACCCTATTGAAATTCCATCCTCACGGCGGATACATTTGCCACATAAAAAGACCATATTATTGATAACAGCGTATTTCCCCTTCTATCACGAGCGTGCCACCACACAATAAGTGCCAACACGTTCCTTCCCGCTCCACCCTCGAGCCAAGAGTAGGCGAAGGTATTTCGCAAAGAAATTGCTTTGTTTATCACTTTTTGTATTGTATCGTAAGCTTATTGTATTATTCACAAGTTCGCATTCAATAGATCGAAAGTGGTTACTTTTTATTCATCATATTTTTACAGTAAAATTTATTTATTTTTGTAAGAACACCTGTGGAGATTATTAATGATCTCTGTTTTATTTTACTATTATATTGCCTCGTAGAGTTTCGCCGGGAAGCGTTTATTATTATTATTGAAGAGGTGGCTTGTCAAAGGGTTATTAATTCATAAAAGATTTGAGTGTTTTCTTCTGTCTGTAAATCGAGTATTTTATGGACATGAAAAATAAAACGATCGAAATATGTCTGGAGTAATGAAAAATAAAGTTCATTTGAAGTCTGTTGACAGTAAAGATTTTTTTTTCCATAATTATTCAGAAAAAAATGTAACTTACATTAAATTTGCCAAGAATAATAACGATCAACGATAAAATTCTGTTTTATTTTCAAATCTGCCAGATTTTATTATGTTCGAAATATAATAAATTATGAATTCTCCCATTCTCTGCAGGAGCTTGCTTGCACGGCACGGACGTAAAGCGTGCCTTCAATTAAAGTTTGGACTTATGGAATTGTGAGAAAGCTCTATGATACAATATTCAGTTCTTATTAAATCCGTCTGTCACTGTAGACTTTGATGTTTAAATGCGTATCTGTTACTTGTTTATGTGTCATATTTCAGCGATATCTAACCTAAATCTTACTACTTATTTATATTGCATGAATGGACTAAGATTATTTTTTTTTTGCTTTTTGTATATTTGTTAGCTTTATTTTATCATATAAAGGACATGATCCCTGTATTTGCTCACAAATCTTTGAAAAAAACTTTGAATTATTCGTTATCATATTAAAAATTACAGGTGTTTTCTTTTCATTTATCGACCACCAGACTAGGCAAGTTTTAAGTTTATCCTAGATGAGTGCACTTGAGGTGAAGTATCACAAAACTGCGCTATATAAATGAAATGTTATTATTACACGATTATTAGATTTGGGAATTATCCATATTTTAGAGCACGACACGTGTGAGTAGAATCGTTCATCTCCACGGACAAGTATCGTTTTTATAATCTGGCTAAGGTTAGTTTTTGTTAGCTTAAAAGTTAGGTGTAATTAAGTTGACTGCCCGCTTTTGAAATCGAAAGCTGCTGTTCAGCTGCCACACAGCGTTGAATTTGATACGTGGTTCGGGCTTATACACGAACTTGATAAGTACATAATATTATTAATAATTTTTAACACTTTCTGTGAACAAAACTTTTTTGATCCAAATATAACATTAATCAATAATCAAACAATTACCTCATCTCCACTCCTTAATATGATTAAAAAAAAAAAAAAAAAAAAACAAATTAAAAATACATAATAATAAAACGCAAAAAAATATAATTTCGAAAAATGATTCACTAAATAATCAAGAAAAGTACTCAATAAATAAATTCACACACTTTATTTCACAAAAACGGGGAAAAACTAATGGCAAATCACATTATAAAACAATTAAGAACAACCTGCTTTTAGGAAAGCAAAAGTTTACAATCATTAAATGGGGGCAAACAGATTTTAAAGTTAACTACCTCACAGAATAAGAAATTCAAGATGATTTGGTTATTATCGTAATTAGTAAGTAAACAGTGAACTAAAATCATATAAATAAGTCGCTTCCATGTGGTCTAACCAAAGTTTGATAATGGCCTTGAGAGGCGAAATAGCTGCAAATAAAAACAAAAACTAAAAGGACTGAATAGTAAAAATATTAAATTAAAATTATAAAAAAAACCTTTTGAGAAATAAATTAATATTAGAAGGTCGACTTGCGTCATGTATATATGTGTTATGAAGTAGCTACTATGTTCGGGGCGAGGTTAAAAATTAAGCATATCAAAAAAGCTCTTTTCTCTGTGAATGTGCCGCACACATTTCACATTTAAAATTTGGTATTCGTATAAATAAAGCACCTTGGAATGATTACAATTTCTGGTTTTTGTTTCGCGCGATCACAAATCATCGCCCACCCTTCCCAGGAGCGCCAGCCACCCTCCCCTACACTACCCCCGAGTACGGCGAGCGTCCTGGTGCTTGTCGCGGGTAATGCAACACCTCCTGCTACTTCTGCGTACCTGGTATCTGTTACCCGCTCCAAACCAGCCGAATGACTTTCTTTGGCACCTTTGTTCCCTCCTTTTGTTGGCTTTTGTTTATTTTTATTAATCTCCACGCGTTTTACGGATATATGATAAACCTAAACCCCGGAAACATTTAAACGATTATCTTGAATAACCGTGGGGGTGAAGGTGTTGATTATTTAATTTTACCCTGAAAATCTCTCGGTTTGGTAAGGCAATTATAAACCTAATTTGTTTTCTTTAAATTTCATATTTTTATATGTTTATAAAACCGTGATCACATAAGATTAATGCATAAGTTGGTAGCATTTGTGTTTATTTTTGGTAATCAACAATATATTCTCCTGCATGGTTTACTATTGACTAACGTTGTAGCAGTTTTTCGATTCCACGCCTGAAAAAATCTGGTGTTTTGGAGGTGACGAAGTCGTTAAGCCAATTTCAAAGAGCAGCGTTGCATATTTATCAAAGGATTTTCCTCCGACATTACTCGTATTATATACTAGTATATGTACGACATTTTCTAAGCGTTAGCGCCCCACGCGGCGATTGACCGAACCATGTACGGCAAACGTTTTACGGTATTAATACAATCAGATTACATATTAGAATGGAGCGAACCTCCTAACTGTTCCAACTAACTCCTCGTAAATCGAAAAAATGTGTTCGAAATGTTAATTTTTTTGTTCTTAACACTCTGTTTTTTTTTGGCCAGACCCTACAGGCTTTTGCTTCAACCCATTCATTCAATATTTTTTCATAAAAGTACGTTCATATTTAAAATAAGCATCGCCACGTTTCTCAAATTGAATCCACTATTAACTTCCATCTGATATTCAGGCCACGGAAAGTAATAGTTTTCCATAGTGTTTCATTTCTCTGTGCGGTAATGCTAAATAATTCAATCTGTAGTGAATGAATAACAAACACCGACTCTCAAAAGATTCTGTACTCTAAAACTACCAGCCAAGAAATCATCAACATTGGATATGAATAATTTGGATGTAATAAGCCCAAAGAGATTCGAATATTAGCAACAAACCTCGCGGTTGTTTAGATTCAAGTAAGTAATAATAATTAATATTTCGATTCCAATAACATCGTCATAATTATTTTGCTGAGTCTGAATTATACATGCGAGTATGAATACGCGTGATTTCAGTGAGTTAATTTAATTGTTGAATTTATTGATCATTAATTCGAACTGGAAGTATAAGATTTTTGTGTTATATCTCTTTTAGTAGTCTGGTATTTCGAGGTTCAACATTAAAAAAAAATCTGTGTCGATGTTGTGCAAGCTACCAGTAAGGCTGTTTTCTTTCACTGTTATTTTACTCATTTACACGTACGTGGCAAAAGTGTTTTGTATTATTTCGTCTCGCTCCTGGCCTCTGCGACCCGGAGAATAGAAATAAAAAAGTGCCAAGAAAACATGCAAGGTAGAAGTGATAATGTGCGATTCTCTTTTCAAAGGCTCAACAAAACTTAGAACGCAAAATCCTGGATTACCCATTGTCGGTTATGTTTTCCCGTTTCTTCAACAATAAAATTTTCTTTTAAATAAAAAATATTTTAGTTTTAATCCACTTTATTTATATACATATAATATTCGACCGGTTTCGGTTAAACTTAACCTTCTTCAGGAAAGTATATATAAATATAAACTGCTTCCTTCGATAAAATAAAATTTTTAATTTTTCATATGTTTTCATTAAAAAATACCATCAGTAAAACCTTAAGACTTATTTTAAAGTGTACTTACAGTTTGATATTGTTAAAGATGTCTGAAAATTGAGTTTATAATAGATTGTACATATCTTTTATCTATTATAACTCTCGATCGAGGAATAACAATTCCTTGTTATTTAATATTTAACTTAACACAAACGTATCGCACAAAGCTGATTTACTGGCGATGAAGAATTAGATTTTTAATATGATTTATGTATAATCGTGACCACTGAAAAAAGTCTAGACATGCAAAAGCTGTGGTTTCAAGTCGACCACGAAACTGATAGACGACATTTGGTCTCCATTAGAATGCTTCTATGTTGGATCCCTCCAAACAACATGAATATTACATCACTTTTATTTAATGTTTGATTCAGCTAGTCTTTAGAAGCGATTAGTTCTCCAAAGCACTTCAAATAGTATTTTTGATCCTTAATTAATTAGTGATAAGTAATTTTGCTTGTTATGTATTAAATAAATGCTTTGCTGCGGTTGAACCTTACAAACTTTAGATCTGCGTGAGTTTCTTTACTTCGTCGTAACCTGAATAAAGTTGTTGGTTTATTAATTCGGGCTTTAATGACTACCCGACTAACCTAGCGCCCACACGTTTACTACGAGGATTAACACCAAGAGCTTCTCAACTCTGTGGCGTATACTCATACCTCTAATGTGTTCCCCAACATTAACTTATTGAATAACTCACCCGTAGGTAGGGTTGTCAGAAGCACAATTTAAAAAGAAGACGAAAGAAATTGAGGACGTTTTAACATAAAACTTTTTTTTTAGAGAAAACTGTTATTATCAAAAATGTCTGTCGTAATGCTTTCTAGCCCGACTTCGTCCGTGATTTCAATTTGGTATTCTTTTTAAACAGTTAAGCTTATAAAAATCTCCATAGTTCATGTTACGAGCAAAACAGTAAAAAATCCTAATAGAACAAGCTGTGTAACAAATTTCACAACACCAGAATACACCGTAAGAGAGTTTTGATTGATGCATACAATTCAGATATCTGATTTATATAATATAATTGAGGTTTCCAAGAATATTTCGGTCCACTTTTCGCAGCTGAAAAGGTCTTCGCTTCTCAAAAGAAAACAAAATCCATGTAGATCACGAAGTGATTGAAGAGTGTATTCCGAAATTTGAAAAAGGATGCCATGTCCTGCTTTTGATACATGATGGTAACCCTATTTTCTTAAGCAGCGCGCTGCCAGTGTGTTCATCAAACACAAACCATAAGCATTCTCAACTAGGATCATGTTCCCGGGGTCACGACCCCCACTCCGCTGCACTGCCTGCCCGTGAGGTCATCTGCTCGTATGTACGTCCTCGGGAAGTGACCACATAAATGCTTGACCTCGACCGAGCGCCCATTCATCAAGCCACAATCCCGCAAGTAACCAATATCCGTCCAGAACGGCCGCTCGTAATATATTGACTTTTGTTCAATAGCCAATATTCCGCCCTAGGCCGAGAGCTTTCGTCCAGCAACGTGCGAGCTTCGCGCTGCGGCCAATTAAATCACCTTTAAATTGATTCGTATTAAATTCATAAATCACATTTATGTTCCTTGTTTTTTTTCACGCTAAGCCCGTTTTCATGTCTGACCGATGCTCCGCCACTATCCTTGTTACAAGTACGAAAATTTACGTAATAAATTTATAAGCGTGAAATGTTTTACCTGGGTACATTTTTATGATGTTTCGCCACTACCGCCTGCCTGTTAACAACTGTTTTCAATTATGAGGGAAAAATAAAAGAAAACTTTTGACTTATCGATGAGCTCCACGATAAATATATTTTTTCAGTAAATGTTGGTTATTCGATTTATATAGGAAGTGAACTGTAACTTTTCAGAAGGAATGAATCAGCCACTTAGGGAAGATCGGGGATACGAATGGGAATGGGTGTGGAACTCTTCAAAACATCGTCACCTCTCTAGCAGCGAATACGGTGCAGCCTTTTAATGGGTTGCTTAGCTTTGCATAATCGCTTAAATGTATTTAGAGGTAACGCGAGCTTGCACGCTGAAAACACCGCAAATTAGCTTTTTTAGCGCTTGGCGACCGGCGATTTTTAACTGATTTGTTTGTGAAATATTTCCCCTAATGGTCAATGTGCCAACTATTAGCCTGGGTAGAAAACAATATGAAAGGAAATTCTGCGAAAATCGTAATTGACCCGACTAATGATTTTGATGGGGTGGTATGAAATTAAATTAACACGTGTTATTTTCTCTGTGCCTGCGCACTTTTTTAAAAAACACATTTCCTGGAATATTTGTGCATAATTCGATTAATTGCTCCGATATCAACACCATTGCTGATGTTGCAATAGGCTTACACGTTCAGTACCCGGCAGGCGCTGTACAAAGTACAAATGGTCGCAATAAATTATCCCTAATAAGCAGTGTCTAATGAAAGGAAAGGCAATTCCACAGCAGAGCTGGCATTATCAAGAACGTGTGTAAGGAACGTAGAACTGGGTGATGATCGTATGACAAATTGCGATAATTTTCCTTTGGAGTATGCAAATTAGTTGGATGGAATTGGTAGCGGGTAGAGGGTAGTCGGCAGTCGGTAGCGGGTAGCGAGTAGCGAGTAATGGATGGCCGCCTCTGCCTGTCGCTGTTTGCTACACTTTCCTGCGGGAATAACAAGAATAACAAGCACCTTTTCACAACTCACGTACTCGCATATTCCAACTTTTTCAGAGTGCCATTTTAAACATATCTTCACTATGGGGATTTCACTTTAAAGCAGTACTACGTCGGCACCTACAAATAATGTACTAAGCCCGCAAAAACGATATTTCAGCCGGGATATAAAGGGAATAATATATCTCTCGCACGTTATTCCGTTGTTTGATTAATCAGCTCTTCGCGACGGGAGAGGAAATTAAGAAATAACGTCAAAATAAATAGTCGCGGATTAAAGATAAGATAAAATTCTGCTTGAATTTATTACCTCTGTACCGTCGATTTTACACATTTCGGCGTTATTTTGCCCGGGATATAATTCAAACTCGTACCCACGATATACTCGTACTTTTAATAATGTCCTCAGAGCGGGGCTTTCGCCGCGTCGCGTGAACTTTTCATTTACACCCATTTAACATGACAACACAAAATCCAACAATAAAATCAGTTACGTAGCTCACTTCGGAAGCCGCGTTAAATAATTATATTATGTTCAGTCGCCTGTAATAAATTACAGCTCGTTTTGTTTGTACTTGAATACACGTTAAACCATTTTATAAAGAAATCTAATTTAATGCTTTCGGCAATCAACATTTTCAACGGCCGTTCCGCCGGGACGGAAAGTCATTTAACATTTTTAATTAGCTCAACGACTATCTAAAGATTAACTGTTTGATAAATAAAACTATTTGCTGAGAAAGTTGCCACATTATACATTAAGCAATCGGAGATCCTCGGTTATAGTTATAATAACACTTGACATAAATCACGTTTAATACATTTGAATAATACAGATTTTGGATATCGTTCATAAATGGGTGGTTAAATAAAGAACAAACTGGTTTACAATTTAACGACGGAAATATTCAGATCGAAGAGTTTGAAGTTTCTTCACAGGTGGGAGGTACTTTGCTTTAACTACCGCCGTTACCCTTAGCAGGAGATTATTAGGGAATATTTTTGAATAAACGAGCGCCCGTGAAAGTTTTTACGCGCTGGGAAGAACACCTCCACCATGCAAGCCTAAGAAGACCCTCTTATTACGACGAATTAGTTTCTCCCCGTCTTTTTACCTGGACATTTATCCCTTTTGGAATTCTATCCAATCATCTAAGGGTAGGTACGCGATGATTACGCTTTTTTATACAATCATACGTGGAAGGTTTTTAAAGTGGTGGCTCATGTAGTGAGAAACATTTCGAAGGGTTAAAAAGGTACAATACCTTCATATTTATTTATGCCTTTTTTAGCTCTTTTTTATACCTTACTTACGAGCACAATCGACGGTAGATGATATTCGTGGAGTAAAATTATTTTCATACGCAGCAATAATTCTGTGTAAATGCGATACTAACGTGAGTCAAATTTAGAGTTTTTGGTTATTCGGCATTTTATTTATTTATTTGTACACGCCTAAATGGTCTTATATATATTAAGTTACATAATATAGCGATTCAGGTGTAAATAATTTGCTCATACGAACAGTACGAATGGGTTAGTAATGAAGTCGTAAACACGAACATTTCATTGTGTTTGTTTGATTAGGTTATATTCATATTGGTCGAAGAGATATGATATTACCTACTAGTTACTCGTAAAAATTCACGGGAACCAATAAAAAAAATATTACTTGTCCTCCTCCCATTTCAAATATAGAATACTGTCTGCTGGAATACATTATTGTTAAGTACTATATTGGGTAAGAAGGGATTTAAAAATATTACTTTTAAAATTTGATCATTTCAATTAACATCAGTTTTAAATTTGAAAAGTTCATACTCGTACGTATGTACATACGCGCTCACATAAGACATTATTTATAGTTCATATTAGTCTTATTGTATCTTCGTTCCATGCAATTAAATGCATCAGCCACCTGTGCGTGTGTATTACCGACTACATTCAACCTAGGTATTAGCGAATTTCTATCTAAAAGACTCAGTCCTGATATTATTTTTACATTTCAACAGAATAGTAGAATATTTTTTACAACGTTTTTTTGACGCCTTGATCCACTGTTCTCTTGAAGAGTTTATGAAACTTTATTAATTTATAAAGCAGTTTTTGTGTGATATTATTTTACACTTCTTTTACACCTCTAACTTATTTACTTGACTTAGTATGAAATATTTCGATATTTGTGGTATTGTGTTACCTTCCAAACTTACATATTATTTAATAATAATAATATTTTGATAATTGGTGTAGCGCAGTTTTTATGAAAAATCACCTCAAGGGCTCTGTACAAATCTTAATTCCTAGGCTCTATCTTATTACTAACTACGTACTATCAATGGCATATTCATATTTGTTTATAGTATGTACAGAGATAATAAACAGAAGCATACTTACTTACCTGGTAGGTCACATCAGATAAACAATATTATTTTTAGTGTGGAGAAAGATACAGTGTTACACTCAGAAGACGAAGATGAATTTATGTTTTATCTTTATTATTGTGTATACATGTATTACGACTTTATTTTAAGTATAATTATCAATTATGGAATGTATTGCATTGCACTACTCCTGCATACATTCTGGAATAAAAAACTTTATTATAATTATATGTCTAAGGTGATTCGTCGCTCAATAAAAGACAGATTATGGTGAAAAGATTCCACTGACATTACCCGTAGGTCGGTTTGTAATATTAATTTTTAATCTAAGTACCTCGAAGATGTCATAAACAAGTGATAAACTAACAGGTAGCAAAAAAGTTTTTATTTTCATGGAATAAAAAATATATTGAAAAACCAAGTGATTGAAACTATATGATTTGAGATTTTTGGGTTATCATGCAGTGGTGTACAATACTAAAAGACTAGACAACGTTCAGAGCTAAACTCAAAACTCTTCTGTTTAAAAAATCATATCCATAAATAACACAATACCTAAGATAATTTCCCTTATTGACGCAGCTAGGGTAACCCATTAGCATCTAAACTCATCAGTATAATATTATAATATTCTTTCATGCAATGATCCGCGATCCTCAATCCGCTATCTACTGCTAAACAAAAATTTCACAATTTTTCACAGCCCGCAACTAATGTAAACTAATATGTCAATATCAATTAGGGTAATTTTAGCTATAGCTTAAGGTATTTAGATAGTTTTATGGTAAATTTAGCCATAGCTTTTACGTTTTGTAAAGCGCTCTTGAGAGGATATTTCACAAAAATGGCGCTAAATAAATTAGCCACGTATTATTGTTGTGCTTTCTTCTTCTTTTGTCAATGTTTCGGATAGCCTTCCTGTGTCCATCATCAGGGCAGATGGCATCAAAGATGTCTGACGTGTTGGCAAAATTACAAGAAAGCACAATACGGCATAATAACCCAAAAATCCATCACGATAAAACACAATTCCTTTGTTTTACACAACTATTTATCAATATTTTCTAGTCTAGCTAGTACCCCAATTTCATGTTCCTACGTAAAGTAATATTTGAAATATTTTTTTACGATGTCAACGCAAAGTGTTTACTTTTTACGAAAAATTGTTATACTTTATTGTTTTCTATACCTGAACCTAATTCAATAAATTGGTCAATGTCAGTACACTCTCCGAATGAAACCCAATTGAATTAGTAAGTATGATGGAGGACATTCGCAAAGTGGGCCCCGTCTTGTTATTTAGCCTTGATTGTTTCATGTGTCGGGCGCCCCCCGCCGCTCCCGCCGCCCCCACCCTACGCCCCACGCCCTCTCGGGGGCGGCATAAAACACACCTCTATTAGGTTACACAAACACTTTGGGCAGGTGTCCACAGACACATTCGCTTCAATTTGCCAAATTCACCAACATTTCCAGAACACTGTCCATTTCGCCAGGCTTTAAAAAACGTACAGAAACATTTTTTGTCCCTAAAATAATTAGAAGTTAGTGAGAGACCACGGAGAATCGAAACGTACGGCCTTCGTGGCCGAAGAGTTGAGATCCCCAGCTTCTGGTCCAGAGGTCGCGGGTTCAAAACCTGAAGTGCGCAAATAAATTTAGTGTAATTTAAATGCGTTATTGCACATATACCTAATCATTGTAAAACTTATATTGTATATTTGCGGCAGTGATAGATACTCTTAGTATTGCCCTGTTCAAAGATTACCATTCAGAATCGAAGCGTTGATTAAAATGGCTTTGTTTGGTGACCAGATCTGAATAGCCAGGTACTTCTCAACCTTCTTCTTCTCCATATTCTATCCATCACCACGCTCTTCAGCCTCACAACGTACCCAAATAGGGGTGTGAACAGTGCAGCAATTGGGACTATTGCGAGGTATTCGATACGAGGTAACGTCGATATTTATAGCAATAAGAAGTATCTTCTCAATCTTCTTCTTCCGCATCTCCTTCCCTTCTCCCCTTCCTTTAGGCTCACAACACTTCCCTAATTAGAGATGTCATACTCCCACTAAGGCACTTCGAGCAGTTGAAACTCTTAATCTCGTAATTACATTAATTAGTAATATAGTATAATATGTTAAATGTTAAAATAATTATTACAATCATTATAATAATAAATACTGAATTTCTTCTACATGAAAAAGTGTAATTAATTTAATACATAAGAAATTAGATTTTATTATTGCAAAAGAATTACAAATTAAGGTACCATATAGAATTGCAAGGCAGAAAAAAAAAATCAGGCTGTATTAAAGATAACGTCAATTAAGAGAAATTCTTTCAAGAATCAATATGATTTCTCTTTTGAATCTCTTCTCACTGACGTTGAATATGTCGATATGAGAAGAGATTTTGTTCAGGAGCAATATACTGCTCCCCAGCGGTAGAACCATCGGCAGGTTGGTCCTACAGGTAGGAAGATAGAATAATCTATGATGACTCTGTATCTACCTACACGAGTCATGGGGCTATGTGACATTTCACTTATAATTTGGTTTCTATCATCGGCGTGTGGAATTTGTTAAAGTCGGCGGAACCTACCCCTGCTAGATCAGAGTTTTCTATGGGTACGTAAATTACAACACATTTGTTTAACGAAGAGTCCGCTTACTAACTGTTTTGGTTAGTGGCTAGTTTGTGTTTATATAAATATGGTTTAAGTAGGCGGAGATCGACGTCACATAGTCACAAAATAAGTATTAAAAATGTGAAACAAAGAGAAAAAGTAAATACATTAAATTATTATTATGTTGTCGCCTGTGTTCTGTTTAAGAATTATAATTTTTGATTAAAGGGCATCATCACAGAAAGAAGAACAATGTTTTCGGTTCATTCTATTGCTATTTTCTACATGTTTTAGGGTTTTATCACAATGCTTCGAGATGGCACCTACATCTACACGATTCTTCCCCAGTCTGCTAATTCTGCCGAGGGTGTTGTTATATTTTCGCAATTCAATGTTTATCTTGTCTCGATATGATTGGGCGTTTTTTCTTCAATATCAGCGATGGATTTATTTATATTATTTTTATTCCCCTAAATCTGTGTGTTTGTATACTCAAAGTAAAACACACTCGTAAAACTGTAAGCCATAAATCTAAGCGCATGGAAATGGCTTTGATCATGATAGTGTTTGCGTCTGACTTTATTTGTAAAAACTTCTCAAAGATTTGCTGGTATGTAGTTAACCTTCCGGCAGTTTAAAGTATATGAAATACTGAGTTTGTACGTAGCGATTTCTAGAAGGTTTTATCTACCCATCTATTTTGTAGAAAGGACGCTCTGTTCGTGCGTGAATTTCCATTAAAGTTATACGTTATATCTGGCTTTTTGA
Source organism: Drusus annulatus (assembly GCA_022651775.1). Classification (NCBI taxonomy): domain Eukaryota; kingdom Metazoa; phylum Arthropoda; class Insecta; order Trichoptera; family Limnephilidae; genus Drusus; species Drusus annulatus. The sequence continues at coordinate 844,626 of JAGWCC010000023.1, forward strand.
TAAGCGATGCCGAATCTTTATTCTAGTCAATTACTGGGTCCCGGGTTGAGTCTATCTTTTTATATTATTTTTATGTGGATAATCTTGCTGTGTTTTGGCCCTATTCCCCCGCGGCATTGTTATTTCTCGGCTTTATGGGGGTGCGTCCTCGCCGGGAGGCTGTGATTCAGCCACGAGACCAGGAGGTTCCTGAAACATTACTAGTCGGCTGTGTATGGAAATAAAATTCGCATTTGTACGAATGGCTGCCTTCTATTAGCTCCTCCAGCCAACATGCGTTATGATCCGAATGCCTCCAACTCTGAATACTCGGATAAATATATTCTAATGTTGTCATTTGCCGCTTAAACGGGAATTGAGTCCCATCTTCATTATTTTCATTCTCGACACGGCGCACTTTCAGTTTCATACTCTTGGAGGCCTTTGATGATGATGAATATTATTTGTTATTATAACACAGCACTAATGAAGCTTGGGTACACGTGATAAATGCTCGGCATCTAAATATAATGATTAATAATAAATATAAGGTATATTTCCTGTAAAATCACCTTCTCAGTTGACGTTTTGTCTCTTTCAATTTATATTATCTGTCTCTTTCTCTCTGTTCCTTTGTTAAAATTTAAATGTTATTCTATTGTTTTGTTCATTTTTCTGTTATTTTATTTTATATTTTGTTCTCCCTCGGTATGTTTTTAATATAATATTTACTATAACCACAAACTTTGTATTTTTAGTTTAGTTTAATTTTGTACCCTGATGATGCTTAAGCTAAGCGAGACCGGTCGGTCATAAAAATTAAAATAATAAATCCTTGGTCTTACACAAAGTTGTTTATTCTTTTTTTTTATAAATATTAGCGTTCCAACAAAATGTGTGCATTTCATTTTTAATGCAAGCCACAAAGTGTTTGGTATAATTTTTATGATGATTGTCGCTCAGTTTTACCAGCATTTTCACTCGCCCGGCCAACAAATGCGCAAGAATGTGTGAAAACAGGACAATGATGATAAAAGCAACTAATGAAATTTCGTGTTAAGTGTCGTACTGTGCCACATTTGCGGTAGAGATTCGAGAATATAACTCATTTTCCGTTGTTTTAAATATTCTAATGATACGTAGCGTTGTGACCGCTTTGAAAGAACTGCTTCAAAGAACTACTTCTTTTGGCAACAGTTCGTACTTCATTCATTGAACAAATACTTCAAATGAAGTCGGTAGTTCATTATAGCGTTCATGCATTTTAATAACTTCATTTCATTGAACAAATATTTCAACTGAAGGTGGTAGTTCTACAGTTCCTACAGTTCCTTTCGCTTTGAAAATGTCTACTAGTACATGATTTTTGTGGTGAGGAACCGGTTCCAGTGCCTTTCACTTTGAAATCTCTACCGACTAGCATGTGCTTTGCGGCGAGGAACCAGTTCCAGTTCTTTTGGTTTTCAAAACTCTACCGACTAGTACTATGTAATTTGGCAAGGAACCGGTTCCAGTTCTTTTTACTTTCTAAACTCTACCGACTAGTACGTGCTTTTTCGGTGAGGAACCGGTTCCGAAAAGAACTGAACAAACAAGCGGATAAATCCAAATCTCTTTTTTCGCGAGTTCGACTTCAATTGAAGGGTTCATTTTAATGAACTAACAATTCGTGAAGCATTCACAAAACATTGAAGTTTTTCCCAACGCTAATACGTACGTACTTAACCACGCGTTTCATTTCTGGCACAAAGCGCGGCTTTAAACGGAAACGTTACCGAATCGAAAGCCGAAAGCTGGATCGAAAAAGTGTATTAGTTTAATAATCAAAATATTCCCCCAGAGAGTTTTCATTTTTATTTTCCCGGATCAAATATTTTTAGCCAGTTTCAGTGATCCTCCGACGATCAAATGCGCTTATAAACGGAGAACTCATAAAACTTCTTTAAATTACGAACTCCGGTGCGAGAGATAAATAAACATGTTATAAAATTTGATTGACGTTTTTATTTTTATGTTTGCCATATAGTTTAGAAAGCTACATTATGTACTCGTATGTGTGTTTTTATTTTAAGGTCAACATTTCTTGTATAATATATTATGATTTAAAAACTTTATAACTTTGTTCCACTTATTTGTTTTTAGAGTAAACTGGTTTCATCCGACTACTGGCATTACCAGGCTGGTACATTTATATATAGCGTTGTAACCGCTCGGTGCGAACTGCTACAGAGAACTACTTCATTTACTGGCAGTTCACACTTGAATCTTCAATTGAAGTTACAAAGATATATGAAGACCACAAATAACTATTTCATTTTGCGGCAGTTTACACTTCGTAGTTCGTAGTTCATAGAGAACAAAGAACTACTTCATTTAGCGGCAGCACACGAAGGTTCAATTTGTGCAGATAATTGTGGTTTCAGCTCTTTTCGATTTTGGATCTCCGGCCACCCTCCCCTCACGAAAAATACTTTTTGGTGAGGAACCGGTTTTTCTCCATTTCCAGTTCTTTTCGATTTCATTTCGACTTCAATTGAAGCGTTCACCGTGAAGGGTTCATTTTTAATAACTAGAGTAGTTCGTGAAGCACTTACGAAACTCTGAAGCTTTTCCCAACGCCAATTTATAACGTAATGTTTTTTTGCCAGTAGCTAAGTAGAGTGATACAAAAGTTAACTGTTGTACGAGTTGAATTGAAAGAATTTTTAAAGAAAAGGCTTAGATTGTGACGGGAAAGTGTCGCATACGTTTTCCACGTGTCTCCTGTGAGGCGTGCACACGTGAAATAAACCCACCTATCTAGGACGTGATTTCGCTGCCGTTCTTCATTGAATGCGCGGCAGTAATACGTAGGTCTGAAGACGTTTCGAGCCCATTTGTCAGGGATCCGCGGATCAGGCGACGCGGGGAGTGCCGCCGGAACTCGGCACAGCTCGGTGCAACGGGAACACGAGATGGGAGACGAACCCAAAACTTTTCACTCGGAATTTACGGTCCTTACATTTCGAGCTCGTGACAAATCCCATCGCACCTACCCACCACATTCTGGTTTCGTTTATCCGACCCCTCTTTGTGGTATTTATGATATCCTCACATCAGCGCGATTAAATGTTCACGAAAATAAACATTTTGCTTTTCAGTATTAATCCCGAAGCCGCGGGCGTTCCATATTTTTTACGATTCTAATCTTCTGCTTTTCTCGTTTTTTTAGAATACTAATATAAACTTCTCGGGACCAAAGATAAAACGGATATAACGGACAAAGTATCTTTTTATCAATGGACAAAAGTAGTATATTTAGGCGGTAAACATTTGAACGCGTGAACGGATTATTCGAGATGAAATCCCAGTAACCTGTAACGCAGACGGGGGCTGGGGGCTGAGGGCCCAGCCCTACGAACCCGCTGCCCAATGTATGTAGGTAAAAGGTTGAGAGTTTAGCTTCGGGCGGCAGGGAAACCACACTTTATTTTTATTTAGTATCATCTCCTCTCCCCCGATTTTTCCCGCAAAGTGACCTCTTATGTGTCTATATCAAAATACAGTGTTTGAACTAAACATCCTTAAAAATTGAAACGAAAATGTTTTCAATTTTCCCTTTTCCCGTGTTGGTGGAGTAGATTTTTTCCCGTAAACACTTTTGAGTAGAATTTTTATTAGGGATCAAAAGCAAGAAGTTTTCTAGGAATAAAAGCGATGCTATCTGAAAATTAAATTCTCCGGCGCTTTTTTATCCGAACCGCTTGCGTTACATGCTTGAAACGTTTCGAGGTATTGCATGCGGTGGTAAATACCCGATGCAAGTAAAAGTTTGTCCGAAGAATTTACTTCTCTCCATAAAATGTTGTATTATATTGATATTGACCCCCAATAAAAATACAATGAGGCATTCAACATTCCATTAAACAACTGAATTCATTTGCATATCACATACCTGGATACTGCATACCTGTGGAAATACTCCACTTTGTCGTACTGTAACCGGTGGATCGTAAAGACAAATCCAGTAGGAGATGGTGACGATTTGGACTTTGATAGACTTTTTATTTAATATGGACTCATTTTTACATTTACGCCTACAGGATTGTATCTATAAAATAATGTTACTGGGAAATAATAATAAATATAAAACAATATATAAAGAAAAGAGATCGTTAATACATAATATTCTAGATACCTGTTTAGATTCGTTTAAATGAATGGGTACATTTGTTATTTATGGATGGGAAAAAAATCACTTGAGTGACTCTTAAATTTGTGTATTCACATTAAAAACATTTATTTCGTTTAAATATCTATTTGTTTCCCACACTAATTTATTTATTTATTAACCTCCTGATGGGCTTTAACATAATAAATTAGCATAAGTGCATGATTACAGAAAATAATACAGTTTAAAAAAGATATACATGAAATAATACAGTAAAAAGTAAAACGTTTTCAAAAATGAACAATAGCAAACAAAAATTTAACAATAGTTCCCATACATTAGTGTCAAATAAATATTTATGAAAAATGTCTTTTAAATTTTGGTAAGTTAATGTCAATAAATGATAGTGAAAAAGTGCGGTGTATAGGCATCGCAACCAGAGTTTACGCAAACACAGTTTACACACGAGATGCATTGCTTGCATGAAACTTTCCAAACAATGCTCGAAGTGTATACTTATGCAATAATACACACAAACCTTAGGTTGTGTTTTAGTAAACTATAATTTTAGTTTGGAGTAGTTAAGTTACTATGTTTTATGAATTTATTACATTTGGTAATAAATTCATAAATTCATAAAAACTCAACTGCTCCTGACTCTGGACAGTCAGGAGCAGTTGAGTTGGGACTCTTGTGCCGTATTCACTTAAAAAACGGAAATATTAAAGTGAATCCTCTTCATAATCGATTGCCCTTTTTAACCATCCACGAATGAATCTGAAGAGATACACAGCGATATCAGAAGTTACCTATACTGTTTAATGCTGTATCATTTCATATTTTAATGATTTGTGAAAATTCGCTACCGGAATGTTTTCAAGATCACGAAGAACTGCCATAAAAAGGTAATGCAATTTTTTTGCGATTCGTAATTGAATAACATCTTCGCTCGTTAAATGTAATCAAAGTTGATTTGATCATATTTATTTGATTGCGCTCTAAGATCGGCCGCATACGTAAAAAAATATAATTATTCTCACGTGGTTAAGATTTAATTACTGTGTGAGGTCTCACTCGATGATTAAATGGCGGAGTAGGTAATAATTATTTCCTACCGCTTACGTCGAGTTTCGAACTCAAATACTAGAGCAGATCGCCGCAACTATTAAGTAAGGTAAGAAGTGGTCCATTACACTTACAGCTGCAATTATTTTCTGAGATAATCCAATCAGTTTTTTAATCTGGTTCGGTCTGTGGCTACAAGTGTGAGATTTTTTGTGTTTATCATTTCGTGGCACGTGCTTATAAAGGTGTCTGGTACTTTACCATAAAACATATTTAAAATATCGTACGTCCGTACTAGCGTAGATAACTAAATATTTCTATCGAATAGCTGCCTTCGCTTCTTGTCCCCGTGACGGATCACTGATTCCGTTATCTGTCCCGATCAGAGTCCTTATTTTTTCAAAAGATTATATATCCCACTAACTTTTAAAGTTATAGCTAAGTTTTTTTCACTTGTCAAGTCTGAGACCCATTTCTTCGAAAAGGCATTCTTATGTACTTCACTAGACTCGACAGAGTTCAGTGCCAAACTCAAAACCCATTTTTTCATAAAATCATATCCATAATCAAGATCTGTTCTCTGTTCCTCACTACGAAAAATTAAATATATTTACATATATATATATATATATATATATATATATATATATATATATATATATATATATACTCGTATATGTAAAAATCAAAAAAATAAGTTATTATGATGGGGTGATTGTGTCCTGCCAGGTAAGTATGTTGCTGTATATTTATATAAACTAAGAATTAATATTAAGTAGAAATTAAGATTTGTACAGCGCCCTTGAGGTGATTTTTCACAAAAACGGTGCTATACAAATTATCCAAATATCGAAAAAAACATCTGCATTTATTTTCTCCAGCATTGTCTGAAGAAATCATAATTCTATAGGAGTATTAATATTACATAATGCGATATGTAGTATTGGTTGCTTCCGAAAATCGTTACTTCTCATTGGTTATACAATCCAAAACGAACCCTCGTTTACAAATGACCTAACATTAAATATACTTCCGATCAGCTCACACCTTTATTTATGCGAGGCACGAATATAATACCCGTGAAAGAAGTAGCGAAGTTTTTCAAAACCAAAAACAGTACAGAGCTTATCGTTTCGTCCCTTTCCCACTCACATTTAGGGGTATCAGTTGTCCCTATTGCCAACGGCGAACCATGACACGAGAAACCTTGAATTAGTTCTCGAGGCAACAGCACCAAAACACTCCCAGCTTTAATTATTTTTGAGATAAACTTCATTAGGAAGAAATTAAAGTGAATTTTTTTCTTAATTCTTTCGAAAGTTCAAAACAGGGAGATATAAATGTTTAAACCTCTCTGCTCTACAACCCAGCTTTAAAACAAGGTCTTTCTATTTGTATCGCAGACCAAAAATCCATACTACGAGTGAACATTTATTTTTGAAGTGTGAATAAAATCATTTACATTTTCGTGACTCCGCAAATTAATTTGATTGTTTATTTTGTGATCTGATCTGCGGAGTTTCAGGTTTTTCACTGATAGCAATCAATCATGGAAAATAACATTGTCGTTGCTGTCGACACTCGACAAAGAGTTTAAAAAATATGTTTCAAGTTCAATACGGTGACCATGAGCTGGAAATCCAATAAAAATCAGGACATATTTAAAAAAATTAAACATTAAATCATGAGAAAATAAATTCATCGTTTGAGATTGAGTTTTTTCCCATTTTGTTTAGTGGCAGTCATTTAATTAGTAATATGTGTAAATATCTAAATTTGATTCTTCTTCGGGTGTTTTAACGTAATTAATTTAATTTTCCACAATTCTTAATATTATTTTCCCCGGAAGCAAATTTTCTCTTGAAAATTTTAACCTTAACGCAAAGTTACTTAAATGTAATCCTGTTTTATAGTCCTGGCCCCAAGGTCAATGTTACGGCACTGCAAAGACTGGAGTTTTCGAAATCTCTTTTTTGCAACCGCGTTTAACGCCGCTTTTGAAAGAAAACATTACTTTCAAGCTCTTCTTCGTTTCTATGCTGTAGGGAAAAGCTTAGTGGCCTAGACAGCAGAGGTAATCGAGAACTTGATTCCATAACTATCAAAACTGTTTACAAAACGCCATCCCAGCAATAAAACGTGCGCTAACTTCAACGAATATCACGAGGCTGTCGACAGCGTCGCTTAAAAAAATTCTCAATATTTTTGACTGATATTATTATTTTGTTCTCATGACTGTCTTTAGGCCTCTACTACGTAAAACTTTGGAAAATAATACTGATTTATTCAGGGATTTATTCCACCGAATGTGAATGCTAAATTTAATTACGTTTTAAATGAGATTCTAGTCTCCCCGAGAATCGGTCAGTAACTGACGAGAATTTCCTATTCTCCACCTCGCCAGACTTTCGGGAAATAATTTAGTATTCGGGCGCAGATTTTTTAAAATCTCGGGTTCTAATTAAAATTGAGGATCTGATCAATTAGAATTTCACGACGAAATCACAGATTAATAATAATTAGGAACTTGAGAAGTCCGCGGGAAATTCAAGAGAAATCGTCAAGGACGTTCCAGGAATACACGGAACGATCCAGTGGAACCAATACATCATGTTAGACAGGTCATCTTGGGAGTTGGTTCGATATACTTGCTTGTATGTTATGGTTATAAGATGTCATACAAAAAGCCATGGAAAGAGTCATGTTAGGTGCCTCAGAGATAGAAAAACGAGTGGATTAGAAGTAATACACAAGCACTAACACGTTAACTGTCTTTAATATTATTTATTTTTCTTTGCTTTAGCAAATTCGTTCATATTTATACATACTTTTCATCTGTATTTTTTTAATATCCTTGGCTTTTCTATTAAATTGTTTTTTTTTTAATCTTTTGATGTACACATGCACTGTTACACCCATCTGAACTTTTTTTTCACGATTTATGATAACGATCATGATTTTGAATAGTTTTGATTTGCATATATATCTTTTATATATTATTTTCTCGTTGTTATTTTAGGTTGGGTAAATTAGTGTGAAGCGCACTTTAGGTGACCTATCACACAACTGCACCATACAAAATATTATACAAAGATAACTTACATTATGGAAACTGTCAAAATCTTCACACTAAAGTGGGACCAAGCTGGGCACTTAGTATAACTAACGCATAACACATGCAAAACAGAGATGATCGATGAAAAATATAGGTTAAGAAGATGTGAAAGAATCAAGTAGTATAAGGCAAGGCAGATATTTGGCTTCCATTTAAATCTGCTGTCTGGAATATACAGAGGGTTAATACTTTTATTGAAATTGGAAATAACTTTAAAGCATTAATGCTTATGTTTAAAAAAAAAACACTAATATAAAACAGAAAAAGCCAGAAAATAAAAAAAGGTAATAGTCACAACCGAGGCACATATTTAAATATAAAAAAAAACACAAGCTTTAGTGTTTTAAAGTCGTTTCCAATTTCAATATTAATTCGAGACTTTGTAAGAAGTCAATCTTCCATATTTAAAAAAAATATGTATTTATCTAAGACACCATCTAGGTATTCAATGAACTCGGGTTGAGCTTTAATTCCATTACAAAGTGGCTGCTAAAAATCGGAATAAATTAAAAATAATTTTCAATGAAAATATGACATCGATTAAAATGCCACTTTCTAATAAGGTCCCAATGGCCGAATTGGTTTACTCCCGAATAGAGTAGATGATCCGAGTTCGTGTCTCGGTTGTGACCATTGTCTTTTCATTTTCTGGATTTTTCTGTTTCATATTTGTGTTTTAGATTATTGATATTATTTAAATAGGTTAAAGAATCCACAATTCAGCGGTGAATAGATAGGTAACCAATAATCTTTACTAAGTGGTCCGCCTTCTTGTTTATTTTACATTTATTTAGAATTATTATTTTCCTTAAGTTTCTCAAATTGCGTTGACAAGTAGTATGAAAAGAAATCGCTTGAAAATTGTTGAAGTAAAGTTGCGTGACGAATATTTCATCTCCTTTTGGTTCCGTTGAATAGAAGTCACCGGAAAACGAAAACACAACAAAAAGATTATAACTAATGATCTGCCATTTCTTGCTTTCACGGGATAATGGCCGCATTAAACTGTTAATAAGTTGTCGGAAGGCTTTTGTTTATAAAAAAAAAAATATTTACAAGGAATCTTTTGTTCACCGTCGCGAACAAAAGCGAGTCACAAGCGTTAACGTTCATCGTACATCCAAAACATTATCGTTAAACGTATATCAATACGTAAACTGTAATCGCTTGTGTCTTCTATGGGACAGATAAAATAACATTGCTTAACATTATATGGGCACTTGGTTTTCAAAAATGATCTCGTATCGATAAGTGGGCTATATCAACCATATTTATGTTATATTTTTATTTAAAAAAAAAACAATACTGTGCAGAAACGGGCGGTCCGTTTGATAGATTCTCCTATCTTACAAAACGGATTGCAATCTTTAGAGTACAGATGTCAGGTGAGAATGTTGTGCTTATTCTACCGGTATTTCAATGGAATATGCTCCGAGGAACTTACGTCATTGATCTCTTCGGCACCGGTGTATAGTTGGGAAACTCACCAAACGTGCGCCCAACATTTGTACACGGGAGACATTCGATACATGTTAACGGGTCGCTTTTACGATTCGTTCTCATGTTCAAAAGTTTGGCTGTGTAACGATTGTACCTGTGTAACGATGTGCTTTTGTGTTTCTTCCCTCCTTCAACATGGCCCTCTTTAAGGCCCAGGTTTACTACTTCCTTTCCGCAAAAAGACCGTCTACACAGCATCCTCAAATATGACATAGGCCCTGAGGGAAATTATTACCCTCAAGCTTTCCTGTGGAGTTAATTAGAGAAATAAATACAAAGATAGAAACCAAACGCATCTTGACCTTCACTTTAAATTGCGGCTATTTTTTATAAGTCTAGAAAAAAAGAATAAAATCTTCCACTTACGAAACCTTTCAGGATTTACTATTGTTGCATAATTTGGAAAATTACGTTTTTTAACTCTGACCGGAAAACATTTTGATATTTGTGCTCGAGCTTTAAAAAATAAAATAAAACGTGCTTTTTGGCGATTTTTTTTTTGCACAAATCGAATTCGTTCGAGTTGGTTTGATTGGGTTGCCCTAAGTTTGTATTATTATTGTTGATAATAACATCAATTCCAATAACCGCTCATCTAGAAGCCGCATTATTCAAAGTTAAACCTATGTCAAAGCGTACATCGTGTTCTCGGTTGGGCAGCCACCATCCACCGTACAAGATACTACCAACACAAACCTTGAATCCATTATCTCGGTCGCTTGGTATGCCTGCGTCCACCTCCAGCCAGCCTCAGACACAGCACTACAACGCGCCTTGAATTCGAATTAGCACCCGTCATTTGCTAGGTTTTAAATATCTTCACATACGAACATTGTTAACTGTCTTCGCTCTTCACACGTAATGTGCATAAACATTTTTCTATAACAAGCTCAACCAGTATATTTTTTGTTACGTCAACAACGAATTTTATTCTACAAGGTATATTTATTTAGGAGTGACCTATACACTAGGTTTACGGGCATTTTTACCTACTTATTTCTACGGGCACCCGTCAAACTGACGACACAAATACTGTTTAAATATATGTTTTATTTAACAGAAATTAGACTCCACGTCTCCACGCACTGACTACAACTCTACAACTGAAGATTTATTTACTCACACTAACGCAGCCGTATGGTCACCTTCGCCTGACTTCCACCCTCAAAGAAACCTTTTTATTGCCCCATAAATCATAATGCGCCGAATGTGTTACAAAATATGCCTATTCTTCTTTCATTGCTTCACACAAATTATTACACTATGATTATTTTGTTTTAGAAGTAATACTTTCACAAATGGGACAAATTCAAAAGCGTTATTTCAATTTGACGGGTTTCCGTAGAGATATATATATAGCAACTAGATTTTAAAAAATAAGTAGTTTCCGAAAATAAAAATTCAATAAATATATTTACACTATTCAATTATAAACAGTCGTAAAAAAAATAAAAATAAAAAACTGTCGGGTAAATTTGCAAAGCAAATCGGAAATCCGTCAATTTGACGGGTGCCTTAAACCTAGTGTTAAACGTACAAATCAATAAGCTAAACCGAAAATATATATTTTCGGCTATCAATTTTAAGTCAACCACTACACCAGTCTTTTATCTGTCTTGGAGTCAATTGTGCAATTGTTTTTCATATTTTTTCATCAATCTTATCTTATCTGTGTTTTTGTGGAACTACAATTTTTTTAGATAGTAAATAAAAAAAATGTTATTCTGTTTCACTTATATTAATCTCGCCTGATAGATTATTTCCTGGTATCCATTATGCTCTCAGATAATTATGTAGGTAGATGTGTCATTAATATTTCTTACTTAGGTTTATTTCCAGCCGTATTATCAGAATGTCTTTGAATACCATCTATGTAATTATATTTTTTCACAAATCAACCCACACCTTTTCTTTTCTAAAGTATATATTTTCTCTTTATTCTATCGTATACATTTAGATTACATTCCGTTATAATACCTCCATTCTTTGACAGTTTATCTCACATATCTGAAACTTTTCACAGCGTAATTTTCCGACATCTCTAAATATGTAATTTATTTATTTTTATACTAACGGACTATTGTCCAATTACAAAAAAAAAACTTAACACGAAATGAGAAAAAGAGCAACAGAGAAAGAACAGCAGAGAAAGAACAGCACATACAGAATATTTTCATGAAACAATGACAAAAACATACATTAGAAAGAACATTCAAATCAAAGCCAAGACCAAGACAAGGTTTTGGTACAGTCGCAAAGAATGACAAAAATCATTTAGACTGGTACCAAAATTTTCATGACCATGGCTTGAGTTAACAAGTCTTGACATTCTGGACAGTGGAGAATGATACCCATAATTAGTAGAGTGATGATTGAGGAACAGCAATTCATTGTTTCTGAGTCTACGGTAAGGAATGTTGAACTGGATATGTTGCAACAAAGAAGGTGAGTCAAGAACACAATAAATTTTAAAATGCAAATTAAATCAATTCTTTCCTACGCTTTCTAATAAGATTTTTTTTAAATATAAAAACCAGTTTTCGTGTATGTTTTATCGCCTAGTTTAAGCTTTGTGCGTTTCGAAGTACTCTTAAGTTGATTTAACTGTGGTTAATAACGAAAGTTCATTTCTAGGTTAGTAAAGCACCCCTGAGACGATTTCACGAAACTGGCACTACACAAATTTGCCTAGTATATTATTATTTCATTCTTCTTTCTAGGACGTTTTCTCAACAGATAGAAGATGAAAAAAAAGAACGACGAATCACAAATAGTTTTTGTAAATACACAATCATGAATTTCGCGTTTCATTTGCATAGGCAATGTTTTTTTGCCAAATTATCGAATAACAAATAGATTTTTTGACTTTAAAAAACGTGTCCATGGAAACATTTATTCCGCTCTCATTTAGCTTGTTGCATATTTAATTTTAATAACGTACGCGAAACCAGGAAAACATCGTTAATATGGAAAAAAATTGCTCTGCCATTCTCAGTTCTCAGCCGTCTTAAGTTCCATGGTTACCCAGCCTTGATAGACGCCATTGCTATACGGTAGCCAATGTAGCCATATATTGGATTTGCCTCTTGCATTTGACTGGGCAATAAATATCAACGCTACTTATATGGCCGGAGTTTAGACTGCCGAGTCTTCGTCGGTTCTTGCTACAATTGCTGCGGCTTTGTTCTCGTTCTTGAATGCACCGGGTATAATATACTGATACAATGTTACGTCACGATTTTAATATAACTGGACCATTTGATATTATTAAAGCAAGGTGTCGTACACATTCATATTTTAAGAGTATTCATTCTGCTAATACATGTGTATAAAATGGTTAGAATAATTGCTCATCTTTTCCTATAGTTATTCTTTGCACTCCTGGTAATAATGTATTGTAATGAAAATGAAATGATAAATTTGTATAAGAACACAGATTTTATTTTATTTTTTATGACCGACTGGTTTCGCTTAACCTAAGCATCATCAGAGTACAACATTAAACTAAACAAAAAATATAAAGTGTGCGGTTATGTAGACATACAGAGGAATAACACAATATAAAATAAAAATAAGAGAACAGTGAGAAAACCATAGAATAACATTTAAATTATAACAAAGGAACAAAGAAAAAAAACAGATAAATAAAATTGATTAAAAATGATAATAAAAATGTAATTTAATGTTTTTTTTTCTCTTTGTTTCAGGTAAGCTTCGTCATCTACATGTTTCGTTTCTGCTTTCCCTGTGTGGTTGGTAAGTATTTGATGAGCAATTGTAAAGAGATGCTTCCCTCTTCTATTGGAGGTTTGCTATCATCAGGGTAATCTTCACCCTGCAGGCTTCAGACCGTAACAACTCAACAGGATTGCATTCGTACCGGTTACTTAGGTTTTGATACCATAAGATGCGGGCGTTTTTCTCTAATACGCCATTCATTAATCTCTCCTTGGATTATCAGTCGGGTTGAACAAGTTGTGACCGAGACTTCGGTCAACTTTAAAAACAAAATTCACCATTCGATGAAGGACTTTGATTATGTACATTATTTGTCCATGGTATTTTAAGAATACGCCTGTATATCTACATAGAAACAATAATAACAACTTTCAACGAAAATATGAAAGAGAAGAAGTCACGGAAAATAAAAAGATTACTTTGTGACCTAGACTTGAATTTGGAATATCCACTCTATCTGGGAGTAACGTCTCTGCTAATTGAGCTACCGAAACCTTTTTAGATGCCGTCATTTAAAAAGGTTTCGGTTGCTCAATTGACAGAGACGGGTAGAGTAGAGGTTCCGAGTTCGAGTCTCAACCTAACCTAACCTTTTTTTGTTTGTTTTCCGTGTCTTGTCTTTTTTCATATTTTCGATGTAAATTGTTGATATTTTCTCAATAGTTGATATTAAAATAAAGCATAATGCTTTAAACTTTTTACACTTCTAAGGCTCATTTATTCCGTGTTAATGCTTACTTTAAATAATTGTGTTTTTATCTGAAATGACCTGTCAGGTAACTTCTGTATATTATCTCTGTACATAATATAAAGAAATATTAATATGCCATATATTATTCACACTTTGTTAAAAAATGAGTTAAATATGCAGTTTTGATCATTTTTTTTATCTGTATCGAATGCTTTGACTTTAGTTTGATTCCGAAGACTTTTGTGGCCTTCAGCCATCTAAAATATATTTAACATTTGGGAGTAGGCTCGACTCAAGCGACACAAGTTTGGGACTTTTTTTAGATTTTTTTTTGCATCAGGTAACTCAGTGAGATCATTGAATTATTAATTTTGGAGTTAACTTTTTTTTTCAAAATCCAACCAGGTACTGAAGACTTTAGTGCTCTGGTGTCAACTTCGAAAAATGGCGCTTCATTTCTTTTGATATGTGCTACGATATATTCTTAAATAACACATTAAATGTGTTCTATTTTTGTAATCGATACGATATTATCATAGAATGATTGACGTGCTTTGTGATGGGCTCATGATGCGTCATTAATACGAGTATAACGGGTTCGATAGTTGTTTGGAGGAAACTGACATCTTGCGGTGGGCACGTCATATTGTATATTACCTGTGGTCAATCAGTCGCCATCCCTTCATTAAGGTGCTTTAGAAATACGACCCAACAATGAGAACTGATGACTCTTCACTATTCTAGTACAATCGCTGTTTCCCATCTACTCTGATCACATGTATTACGTGGTATTAAGTAATGTTGTGTGAATACTGATGGAAACAGCTCATATGTAGTTTTTAGAAAAATAGATTAAAGATTCGAAAATAATAAAAATATAACTCTTTTTAACTTTCAAGATTATTGAAATGTTTTTTTTTTTATAATCAGGTGGAATTCTACAAAAATCTAGCAACAAAGTAAGTAACCTTTAGTAAATTAATAATAAATTGTATTCACCAAACGGGGGAATCAGATTTTCGGAGAACAGAGTTAAGTACCCATATAATAGAATTTCAAGATATTTCGGTTTTTACCAAAATAAATTATTAAACAGCGAACTAAAATCATATAAATAAGTCGTTTTCACGTGCCTTAACCGCAGTTTGATTATGGTTTTGAATGCCGAAACAGCTGTCACTAAAAATAGCAAAACATAATATTAAATTTGATAAAATGTTATTATTAAACTAGTCACTGAACATGGCTAAACTATTTTTTTAATACTTTCCATTCGGACAGGTGGTCTTTTACACAGAAAAGTACTGACAGCTGAGAGTATCTCTAACTTTCGAGATTATTAGTAGGTACCTTCACCAATGTGTAAATACATCATATCAAAATAATAAATATTATTTAAAAAATCGTCGTGCTGCTTTTTTGTCACGGTCGCTATTTTTAACTCCCATATTGTTGTTATTTTCATCACCACTGTTTTATTCTTGTTATTGTCGTCGTTGTTGTTGTTGTTGTCGTTGTCGTTGTTGTTTTCTAGGCCCAACATCTAAACTCTTTAAATAACTCAAAAAAATACAAATATATATTGCATAGTTAAGGTGTCGGTTAAATATCAAATATTATATTTTCAACAGGGATCACCAGCTCTAAACCACATTGCTACCCATTTTTGGGGTTTGAATGAATGTACTAGAGATCATTATTACAAACCCTTGGTTTCTCCGAGATCCTTCCATCATTTGAAGTTCTCTCCTGAGCGAGCAGGGACGACTCAAACAGGTTATAAGGGAAGATTTATGCTGAGATTCTCGTATATTATATCTCGGATGTTATTAAATTTTTCCACGTGGGTTCACATTATTGAATCTCATATAATTCGTTCTCGGTTCCATGTTCCAACCAGTTAACACACACTTTAGTAAATCCAGTTCGTTGATATTAATGTTACTTACTTCATACCGTCTGCGTATAACCAAAATTGAATTACTGCAAAAATTCTTTAAATCTTTTTTGTGTCCTTATTCATGTGTAAGTTATTATGATATATGTTATAACACGTTTTTATTAAATATTAGCTCATTTTCAAATCAATTCATTAAGACATATCATGTGTAAGTACCCAATATAATTCATTACCCGATTAACGTAAAATATCTGTAACAAATAGGTGTTAAAAAAGAGTATACACATTTAATTAATTTATTTATAAATTAACGGACTATTGTCCAATTACAAAAAAAATACATAACATGAAATGGGGAAAAAGAGCAACAGAGAAAGGAAAACACATACATAATATAAATGAAGCAATGACAAAATACACATAAGAATGAAAATTCAAATCAAAGCCATGGTCTAGTCAAAGTTTTGGTAGAGTCGTAAAGAATGACAAAAATCATTTAGACTGGTACCAAAAATTTCAAGACTATGGTTTGAGTTAAAAATCTCGAAATTTTGGACAGTGCAGAATGATACCCATAATTAGTAGAGTGATGATTGAGGAACAGCGATTTATTGTTTCTGAGTCTACGGCAAGGAATGTTGAAATGGATCAGTTGCTACAAAGAAGGTGAGTATTGTACAGTATATTTCCTAAAGGGATACATATGTTATACCTATTTCAATACCATTTAAACTTAAGGCGTTTTCTTTCTTATTATTTTCTCTTTTACCTTTTCTTGTTTTTGTTATTTTACTTATCTGTTCTGATTTATTCTTTTATTTGTTTGCCGTGCTATAGGTACATTAACGCTGTTTTTATTTGAAATTGAAATCGTTTCATGATATCGTCCTTCTTGGAATGGGTTTATTCCAATTCGCGGAGATATAAGGCAAATAAAAAGAATCGCAAAATCTTTCAGTCGCTCTCAGGAAGATATAACATTATAATAATAATATTTGGATAATTTGTGTAGCGCCGTTTTTGTGAAAAATCACCTCAAGGGCGCTGTTCAAATCTTAATTTCTACTTAATATTAATTCCTAGTTTATATAAATTTACAGCAATATACTTACCGTATTAATGATATATGTGTATTTAGATTTGTTGGAAGAAAATTTCGTTGTCATACAGCCAAAACTGAATAACCAACAAATAGTGACAAATATTTTAAATTTCCTCTCATACCTTAAAAATTAAATTTAAAAAAAAACATGTGTATAAATCAGCTAAATTTTAAGTTATTATGATATAGTGATTGTGTCCTGCCAGAAGTGACCTGCTTGGTAAGTATGTTGCTGTATATTTATATAAACCAAGCATTAATATTAAGTAGAAATTAAGATTTGTACAGTGCCTTGGGGTGATTTTTCACAAAAACGGCGCTGTACAAATTATCCAAATATTAAATAATAATAAATTGATTACTTTTATAGCGCCGTTTTTGTGGGAAAATCACCTCAAGGGCACTTTACAAATTAATTTATCTAACCTATAATTTATCACTTAAGCTTATAACTAAAAACTTACAGTTAAGATTTATTACTAATGGCTTACAACTAATATTTTCAACTAGTGACTTACAATAAGGACTTATGGCTTGTAACTTACTACTGAGTATAACTTATAACTAGTAACTTACATCTAAGATTTCATTATTATTACTTCATTATTGCTCCACATTTGCATTACTGTTCAACTATTCTTTTCTTGTGTAACGACAAATAATAGAACAAGTTTCAAATTCTCAACAAAAACAAAGAGGAATGAGAATTATACATGGCAAAATAGATTTTAAAAAGTAGTAAAAATGTCAGGCGACAAACTAAATTGGCTAACAGGAAACAGATGCTAACATTAAAAACATTAATATTTACACATACAATAAAAATACAAATAAAACTTATTAGGAACTTATTACTAAATTATTTACAACGTGGGTATTCACAGACATAATTCAAGGAAATTGAAAGAAATATTATAATTATTAATACGGGCTTTAAAATTCCTTCACTCCGAAAACACATATTGAGTCCAAATAAGATTCAAACACGAATCCTTCCATTTTCAACCTTGGCCGCTGAACCCTCAGTACGGTCTCTCTTCGTCTCCGTCCAAATTCCGTCTTATTCATGCTTCTTCTTAAATAAAAGATTGCTATAAGCACAAAAAACAGTCTCAAAATTTCACTTTAAGTACTTTAATATAAATATATACACAAAAAGCCCTACAGCAAATGGCAGCCCGCTCACCGCTTAGCGGTTAAAAAAGGTCACTGGAACCGTCGATATTATATCTCCGAGGAACCGGTTCCAGTTCTTTTCGTTTTCAAATCTCTACTTTTTTTTGGCAAGGTACTTTTGTTGATTTGCTAGTACTTTTCGAAAAAATCTCCTTTGTGGAACTTTTCTGGAACCAGGAACCGGTTCCAAAAAGAATTGAATAAATAACGGTTCCTCGCCGGTCACCGGTAACTGGAACCGTAGGTACACCCAATTCTGATATCGACCATCTCTAATTATCTCCTCATTGATGCACCTCTAAGCACAGTTGACACAGGAAGAGGGACAAATATTCCCTGGCACTGTTCAAAATTTCTACAATACGATATATTATGTTATATTCTATCAAATAAAATAAGTGTGAAATATCAAATCGAAAACAATGTTTTTACGAGAAGATAGGCCGTTGGATAACATTCTTCCAGGTAAGTTAAAACAAAACCGTTTTTCGTCCTCCCAGGGTCCCAGGAAATGAAAGGTGTTGCGGATCCTTGGAATAAGGATAATTTCTCATAAATATTCATTCCGGCCCGTCCGATACTGGGCGCCCAAACGTGTTTCAATGTAAACGAGCTCCGTCGATAAATTTAAAAATTACTTATCTGTCAGTTATTTGTCTCCGACACCAGTCACATCAGTCTGCATTCATATACATATGCATTCCGTAAATACCGCTCATTTAGTGCACCTACTGTTGCATTTAATCAATTATTGAAGTCATTCAAATGGAAATTGTCCAAAGAAGCGAAGCTAGCAGTCTACAATGGAGTGCTTATACCAACCCTGATGTATGGCAGTGAGGCATGGAACTGGCCGAGGAAGGATGAATGTAGACTGAATACTGTGGAAATGAGATCTCTGAGACGTATGTGCGGTAAAACCACGTATGACCGTCTTAAAAATGTGGATATCCGGAAAGACTGCAAGGCTATGTAAGCGTAATGAATAGGATCAAGAAATGGACGCTTAGATGGTTTGGGCATGTAGAGCGAATGAACGAAGAAAAAAGTGTGAAAAGAATATGTGATACGAAAGTGAATGGAAGAAGAAGTCGGGGACGCCCGAAAAAGACATGGCACGATCAATTGAATCAAATACTTGAATCGGGCTACGTGAAGAGTCAGACTAACAGAAGAGTAAGTATGAGACGATGTATGAATGTGAACGAAGCAAGGAGTGTGTGCCAAGACAGAGTTGTGTGGCGGTCCGTCCTCTCTGCCTACCCCTGCTGGGAAACGGTGTGATGGTTAGTAAGTTAGTTGAAATGGAACTTAAATAAATATTTCAATTTACTAGTTAGATATATTAAAATACCTAGGTTAAGTTTGAAAAATAAGTATCAAACTAATCGTGTTTTTATTATTTGTATGTGATAAGATAACGGTTAAGTGTTCCATCTGCCCCTAGCAGGTGGAACTATGGCACTCTCATTTATGAAGGAATTTACAGAGGCTAAATAAAATGAGTGATGATAATGGGAAGAGAAAGGTTGAGAAATATCAACGAAGCGGCTAGACATAGCTTAAGTTATTTCAAACAATTTTTCTGCTTTGAATGGTAATATCTTACCAAGGCGATACTGTTAGTAATGTTTTACTATATTCTATATTTTTGTTAAGTTGTGCTCCATCATAAGCTAACCTTACTATAACAAAAAAATGTGTTAACAAGCAGACACCGAGCATTAAGTTAAACGGATATTTTTTTTAGTTTAAATACTGGTTTTTCCCCGTGAAAAATCACGAGATGTAACTTGACTTGCCAATAAAAAAATATGAGTTGCTTTAATCCACCCATTTCAAAATAAAATAATAGTGTCTGCAAAATACACTATGGGTAGGTACTTTATTAGGTGGTAGGGATTTTAAAAGTTAATTTTTATTTTGATATTTTCAATTCAAACATCAGTGCACGCTCGTACGTACTCACAAAGGAAATTATGAATAGTTAATTCTATTCATTTTTTAAATTTAATTCATCCGATAAACGGTTGGTTAGAATTTGAATCGGCCAATCACAGGCGGAAGGCTCCGAACAAACGCGAACGGAAAAGAGCCTCCTTCGAGAGGGCAAAAAACTTCGGCCGAACCTCGCCGAACAGCTCCTGAAGGCCTCGGAGAAACCCGAGCACCTCCGAAGATCACCGAAGCGACCGAGGGGTCGATAACCGAACGCCTCGCAAGGATCGAGTGACCGAAGTGGAAGATTTAACGTACCTAGCTCGTGATGTTGTTCGTCTTGCATGTTATAATCTTGGAGTAACAATATATGGAGAGAGAGCTAATTATTTTTACCCAACCTATACAAACGTGGGATGAATCACTTTCTCCGGGTTTTCACGTCGTACACCATGAAAAAGAAAGAGACAACAAAATTTCCGAAATTATCACACCGCTTCAAAGTATTGTAAGAGCGTTCTACGTGTTCCGCGTCTCCGTTGACTCCGCCCACACGTTTTGACAATTGACATAACTCAACGGTTTTTTAAGTTATATGCTGTATTTTTGTTTATAGCAATACTGTGAAAAAGTGGTTATACGAATAAACAAATAAATTATGTCGACAAGTGCCATGAATGGATGTGTAAATACCCTAGCCCTAGTCCTAGCCACGCCCAGGTCTAGCCGAGTCCGGCAAAGCTCATCAAAACTGACTATAGCAGCGTTCTCTCTTGTATATTATTGATCTGAGGTTATAACATTATGTGTGGAGCAAAATGGTGATTGTGATTATGCATGCAACATAAATAATTCTTTATTGATTTGTGTTCGTTTATTCAAAATTTTCATAGGGTTATTTGAAAATACGTTTAAAAATAAATAAATAATGTTGAATACCACACAGGAGTTCCAACTGCTCCCAACCGTCTAGAGCCATTCAGACTATGGCATTCCCCAATTGGGGTATGCTTGTATGAGTGGAATTCCATTTTAATGATTTAATAATACCAATTTTTTAAACTTGAAAACAGCGGAATAAAGTTAAAAAAAATGAAATCACTACATTAAATATGAACTAACCATCACGCCATTTTTCTCCGCAAGGGTAGGCAGAGAGCATGGACCGCCATACAACTCTGTCTTGGCACACACTCCTTGCTTCATTCAAATTCATACTTCGTCTCATACATACGCTTCTATTATTATGACTATTGACATGCCCTGACTCAAGTATTTGATCGTTTCACGTCTTCATCGGGCGTCACCGACTTCGCCCATTCACTTTCGCTTCATAAATTCTTTTCACATTCCTTTCTTCGCTCATCCGCTCAAATGCCCAAACCATATAAGTGTCCCTTTTTTAATCCGTTTTATTATATTTATACATCAGCCTTGCAATCTTTCTAGATTTTTAACACGGTCATACATGGTTTTACCCCACATATGCCTCAGGGATCTCATTTCTACAGTATTCAGTCTACTTATATCCTTCCTCTGCCAGTTCTATGCTTCACTGCCACCAGAAAAGGCATAAGAAATCCTGTGGTCTGCTAGCTTAGCTTCTTTAAATATTTTGTTTTATTTGCGCCAACAGCGTTCGGTCCTCCATACATGGAGTTTCCTGCATTCACCCTTCTTTCGATAATATCCTCATCGGCCTTTCCAGCTCACGTAAACATACTTCCCAAATACGTCACACGTTGATTTACAGCGCATACACCTCAGGGATCTCATTTCTACATATTATATGTATGTCTATAGAGAGGTCGGCGTATAAATGCTGCGTACAGAAACGCTCTATACGAATTTTGGAAAAGACTTGCAGTTAAAGTAAACTGAACTTCAAAGATTTTTTTGCCCAAGCTGAACCATTGAATATTTCCGCTTTAAACGGCTCACATCTCGTAGAAAATACGACCCGTTTATGAAAACATTTAGAATGAATCGCGGGCGGGCCTCTGTATTTCATAGAACAAATAAACGGGAAACGTAATCCGACTGACGAATAAACATTTGGGAACATTTTAAGAACGTTATATTATATAAGGATACGATTTTATTTTACCTTACTTGAAAAACGTCATGGACTCTTGGCCTTAAATTCAATTCTAACAGTAAAACAGTTACTTAAAATTATTTAATACTACTATATAAAGGCATGGAACTGGCAGAGGAAGGATGAAAGTAGACTGAATGCTGTGGAAATGAGATCTTTGAGACGGATGTGCGGTAAAACCATGTATGACCGTATTACAAATGTGGATATCCGGAAAGAATGCAAGGCGGATATGAGCGTAATGGATAGGATCAAGAAAGGGACGCTTAGATGGTTTGGGCATGTAGAGCGAATGAACGAAGAAAGGAGTATGAAAAGAATATATGATGCGAAAGTGAATGGAAGAAGAAGTCGAGGACGCCCGAGAAAGACATGGCACGATCAAGTAAATCAAATACTTGAATCGGGTCATGTGAAGAGTCAGAATAACAGACGAGTATGTATGAGACGATGCGGACACATTTAGGAATGTGAATGAAGCAAGGAGTGTGTGCCAAGACAGAGTTGTATGGCGGTCCGTCCTCTCTGCCTACCCCTGCGGGGAAACGGCGTGATGGTTAGTTAGTTAGTTAGTTTTATATAAAGGAACAATCCTCCATTTTCTGTGAAAATATACATAAAAAAGCTGATATGTAAATAATTGTTGTATTCGGAGGACTTATTTTGTTATATTATTCACACTGTTAGCATTTTTAAAAATCGTTTACTTATTATATGTACTTGAATAATAATATTTTTAAGTATCAAAATGTTAACTGTCCTCAATCTAATTTCCTTTTCTTTGATTTAAAAAAATATGTTAATATGAATTCGTACGTTTCATCTGGATTTTTATACCCTTAGCTTCTGGTAAATAGTTTTTTCTAATCTGTTGATGTACACATGCACTGTTATACCCATATCTGAACCTTTTCTCTCACGGTTTATGATAACGATCATGATTTTAGATAGTTTTAGTTTTTATACATATTATGTATTATTATCTCTTTGTTAGTTAGTATTACTAGCATAATTAATTGAGTATGAATCGCACTTTAGGTGAAATATCACAAAACTGCGCTATGTAAGTTCACTGTTATTATTATGGCCTTAGGTACAAGCAAATACGAAAGATGTCTCTATAGTATATTTATTGTATATTTTTTCACATTTAAGGGGATATTTCAAAGCTCCAAAGCTCATTATGAAAACGACGTTACCTGCTGAAAATAGTTTTATCTTTGTGTGAATACCGCACAAGAGTCCCGACTGCTCCCGACTTAGGGTATGTTGTGAGACTAAAGGGCGTGGGGAGAAGAAGGAGATGGGAAGAGGGAGGTTGGAAAGTACCTGGCTATTCAGATCTGGTCACCAAACTCGGCTAATTCCATTTCAAGTAACGTTTCGATTCTGAATGGTCGTCGTTCACCAGTGAGATACTGAGAGTATCTACCCGCTCTGGTAACGTTGGGCTGGAAATTTTAGACTGGCTGTTAAACAGAGAGATAGAACAACAACAGAAACGAGCACATACGTCAGGTGGGACTGCTGTTCTTGTTCTACCGGTATTTTAATGGAAGATGCTCCGAGGAACTTGCGGGTCAATGATCCTTTCGGCATCCCAGTCGAGAAACTCGCCAAACGCGCGCTCAACATTAATTTGTACACGGTCGATATTCAATACATGAGAACGGGTCGCTTTTACGACTCGTTCTTAAGTATAACAGCTCGGCTGTGGATTTGCCGGCCTCCGTGTTTCCTCCCTCTTTCAACATAGGCCTCTTTAAGACCCAGGCTCAAAAAGACTCTCCACACAACATCCTCAAAGATGCCCTGAGACAAAATATTTCCCTCAAGGCCTCCCGTGTGGAATTAATATTGAAACAAAAATTGACATAAAGAGCTATGCAAATTTAATGACGCCAGAGCTCACTGTTTGAAAAGATTTCAGGAAAACAGATCTCTGCTATAAAGTAAAGTTATTTAAGTTAGGCACACTATTTTATAGCGTCAAATATGTGTCAAAAAGCTGGTCTACATTATCGAAGCCAGTTTCGGTAGGCACTTATCACCGGAATATAAAATCACTCGCCGACCATGTAATTTCAACTCGAAACTGAACTATTTGCGTAAACCAATAAAACGTTTCGTTAGATCTTCAATTCGCATGAATTACTCTCTCCATAAAAAGTTGCAGTAAACAATTCATTTAAAGATCCATTAACATGCGTAGATTTATGGAATAATATTAATTAAAGTATTAAATGTGTGATTATATAACAAATTTCTTTAATATTCCATTCCTTAGCTGTAATAAAGGAACAAAAAACGTTACGGTTTCCTTTCAAATTTTCAAAACCATAACAATTTATTAAAAAGATGTTTTTACTTCCTATACGTAGATACTATTGCGTATTTTTATTTATTAAATGAAATTATTTTTTTACTAAAAAACTTCCACATTTCATTTTAATGCGTATTTTTTAAAGCACGCAGTGATTTTTTTATTCCAGATATGTTTTGACGGCCTCCGCGTTCGAGCGGTTAGACGCTCGACTATGAATCCAGAGGTCTCGGGTTCAAACCCGGCATGCGCAAATTATTTTTTTATTGAATTGATAAGCGTTATGACACATTTAGATAATATAAAATATAAAGTATGAATGTGAATGAAGCAAGGAGTGTGCGCCAAGACAGAGTTATATGGCGGTTCGTCCTCCCTGCCTACCCCTGCGGGGAAATGGCGTGATGGTTAGTTAGTTATATAGTATATTTGCAGGACCCTCTAGAGTTATAGATACTTCAAGTATCGCCCTGGTTAAAGACCACCATTCAGAATTGAAACGTTGCTTGAAATGGCTTTAGTCATATGTGTCAGAACATAATACATAGTACATTGCGGCCCATTCCAGAGTGGCAGATAGTCTAAGTATCACTCTGGAGTAAGACCATCATTCAGAATAAAAACGTAGCTTGAATTGGCTTTAGCCGTGTTTGGTGATCAGATCTGAATAGCCAGGTACTTCCCAACCTTCCTCTACCCCATCTTCGTTCCCTCCCCACTACCTTCAGCCTTATAACTTATCCCAATTTGGGGATGCCATAGTCTCACTGGTCCTAGACGGTTGGGAGCAGTTGGGACTCTTGTGCGGTATTCACTATTAAAAAATAAAATAAATAAATGTTTAGAACTAGGTCTAAAAAGCAACGTACTTTCCGACCTCCCTTTTCTCAAGGTAACAATATATTTTTATTTTTTTTCGTTAGAAGCAATCACATGGTAGTTGGACATTATATTAAATAAAAGAATACTTTGTTTTAAAACCACAGAATTTATTATGATGAAGGCCAACCGGTTTCGCTTGGATCAAGCTTCGTCAGGGCACATATAATAACTAAAGATACCTGTTAACCTGTTAACTCTGTTAACCTATATATACCTGTTAACTCTGTATTTTTCTTTAGTTATTATATGTGCCCTGCCTACAATTAGCGAAATTAGTTGGCCTTCATCTGTGGTTTTAAAACAAAGTATTCTTTTATTTAATAACAATATTTTTTTCAAATGAAGCAAAAACTTGGGGGTGTGACATTGTATATTGAATAAAACAATAAACTTTGTAAAATACCACTTCATTTGAGTTCACCGCCAACCAGGCTTCGCTTATCTCAAGCCTTGTCATGGCTTTTATATCAACAGTGATATAAAAAGAGTCAAGTTGATATAAAAGCCCTAACGAAGCTTGAGATAAGCGAAACCTGGTTGGCGGTTAACTCAAATAAAGTGGTTTTTACAAAAGTTCATTGTTTTATTTCATATTAATTTAATTTCTTTAAAAACGTCCCTAATTTGCTTTGTTTCTGTTTTCTCCTTATTTCTATCATTATAACTCAATGTCCTCACTATCTACTGAAAACCATATACTCATTGTCATAATTTTTTATTTATTTTGGTAACTTGTTATATTTACACTGTTTGCATCTTTAGAATCGTTTACTTATAATACTTGAATATTAATGTTTTAAGTACCAACAAATCAACTGTCCTCAATCTTATTGCCTTTTCTTTGATTTGACAAATATGTTAATATGAATTCATATGTTTTATCTGAATTTTTATGCCCTTAGCTTCTGGTTGTTTTTTTTAATCTGTTGATGTACACATACACTGTTATACCCTTATCTAAACCCTTTTCTCTCATGATTCATGATAACGATCATGATTTTAGATAGTTTTAATTTGTATACATATTATGTATTATTTTCTCCTTGTTAGTTAATCTTATAAGCATAATTAATTTAGTATGAAGCGCACTTGAGGTGAAATATATTACTAAACTGCGCTATATAAGTTCACTGTTATTATTATTATGGAATAATTGTTACGGGGAACTTAAATTTGGTGGTGCCGTAGTCCAACTGTTTCCGTACTTTGAGGTGTGGTATCACTTGAAATAAGGAAATTGGAACATGTTAGCAGGTAAACTTATAAATTAAGTACAAATCTTCGCAGTAGATCAGAAGAACACCATTAATTCTTAACACACTTAAAACATTATCCTCCAGATAAACGAGTTCTTACTTTTGTTTTCAATTGCCCCTTGTCTGTTCGTT
The DNA here is from genome assembly GCA_022651775.1 of Drusus annulatus. Taxonomy (NCBI): domain Eukaryota; kingdom Metazoa; phylum Arthropoda; class Insecta; order Trichoptera; family Limnephilidae; genus Drusus; species Drusus annulatus. The sequence goes on from JAGWCC010000023.1 coordinate 871,671, forward strand.
AAATCCCGAAAACAATCTAGCCCAACAGATCGCGGTTCCAAATCATAATTCGATTTTCCCACAGTCTAATTTTTGTTCCAACTAGTTCCCGCCCTCTAGGAAGCGTTTGGCACGGTTGGCCCGAGTTTGGAAATAGTTTGTTCAATTAAAATCGTTTTCATGTAATCGGCCAGGCATGTTTATCAATCTTGGAGATTTGTTTTAGATTTAGTTGTTCGCCCCATTAATACCTCACCACCTGAGTCGAGGGTGGTTTGTTTGGGGAAAGATTAATTATTGTAACCGCGTATTAACCGGCGTTAAAGGTTAACCGTTGGTTATTTGTGTTTTGTGAATTTTATTCGTGCAATCATTTTAAACTAGCGGGTGAAGTTTGAAGTTTTATTTTATTTGAGGTCAAATTTTGTTTTTCGGCTGAGTGAACTCGTCACCTGTGCAATTGATATCATGTTGCATGATTCAATTTATTAACCCTTTCCGGTCCACAAAAAATAACTAAAATGTTTCATCGGGTCCACAATAGATTTACTGAGTTACAGGGTAAAACAATACATCCAGGTTTTTATTTTGACACTAAACTGTATTTTGACACTTAACTGACGGAGAAGAAAAATGTCGAATGACATTCGACAAAGGACTCACTGGAATAAAGTCGATGTCGAATGTCATTCGACATAGGACCGGAAAGGGTATTGAAATAATATCAATAATCTAAAACACAAATATGAAACAGAAAAAGCCATAAAATAAAATTTAAAAAAAAACAATGATCATGACCGAGACTCGAACTTGGATCCTATACATATTATATACTCATCCGGAAGTAACGCCTTAACCAATTCCCGGTTAGAGTAGAGGATCCGAGTTGGAGTCTCGGTTGTGACCATCGTCTTTTTATTTTCTGTTTTTTTCTGTTTCATATTCGTGTTTTAGATTATTGATATTATTTAGAAATTTAAGAAAACATGAGCATCAATGTTTTAAAGTTATTTCCAATTTCAATTTATTAATGTTTATTTTCTCATTATTATTTAGATTTAGTTGTTTTTACCATCGCGAGGAATTTAAATTAACTAAATAACTAATAAAAATACAATTTGAAACCCCACTGTCTTAAAAAATAGTCCTGCAGCAAGTGATGAACAAAGAGATCAGAGGGAAGACTCTTATATTCCATAAAAACTAATGGATCCATTAATATATTGCTCGATTCAAGGACAACAGCTGGACGAGAAGAGTGCTCGAGTGGATATAGGATACACACATATAGGAACACACTGAAAAAACTCAAACCCAGTTCAACCCAGTCCCCAGTTCAAGACTGCTACGGGATGAAGTGAAGACTTAGGTTCAAATCCTAGGACCCAAAATGGTTAACGATGGTGATTAGATTAAAGCACACTTTGGCCGAAAAATCACTTATTTGCGCAGTATACATAAATGTTTATTTTATTACGTGAAATGTCAAGGCTATGGTGATTTTCTTTAATATTCCGTCTTTGTGTATTTCTGTAGTTTAATCAACACTGTGAATCACCGAGCCACCACGACTGAATGTACCAATGGAGAAAATCAATTAGGCCTCATTATCGGAAAAAAGTTAATCAAATACAAAAACCTACCCTTACATCAAATAGTCTACCAATGCTAATTAATACCACGGCACGTGTAGAATGTTTGTACTGCTTTATCCGATTTTTCTTTTTCTATATCTTTGCTATGTCCTTGAGCGGATCTCGCATTTTTTCTTCTATACTTCCGAAAAAAATCATTTAGGAATTATGGCTACAGGTATTTATTTTATTCCCCCCCAACGTAGGTAAATAATCGGACCGAGGCCATGAGCGAGGGAACCTTTCCGTCGATAATTATTTTTCTCTGGTTAAGTCGGGCGCCACGCCATTCGCTTTATGTCCTAATAAATTTAGTTCGGTTCCATTAAATGTGTGAATGTAAGTATGTGTAATGTTTGTATGTATGCGGGCCACTTGGAGCTTCTTCTAATAACCCTTCCGTATGCGGCTACCGAGAGCTTTCTCAATAAAGCTCTATATCTTAGCGTGTGTATACGCGCTACACGCTTTACATGCTCCGTGGCCCTGGTGATGGTGATGGTGGCTGCGTAATCTCCCCGCACAGACGAATATTCCCGGGATTCTGCCGAAAATAATTTAAACAGATTAAATAATATCGAGACGGTTTAGTGCTCTCGTTCCAGTGGACAACTAGAATTCAGACTGTCTTTGTATTCACATGCTCGGGTACCCAATCTACATAATGATTACGAATGTTAGGATAATAAATCCAGGCGTCTTAATTACATACGCAATTATTTTAATAACCCAGGTTTAAGATGCTTTTAGGCGAAATGGCCCACTAATGGAGAGGAGCTCCTTGATCTGCGTCAATGTTGAGGTAATGGGAAGAATGAGAATTCTCCATTAGGGCAGGTTAGGGGAGTACATACGCTGCCTGGAAACCTGCGGAGATAGTATCAGTGGCAGTGGCTTTAAATATTTGCTAACCATTGAACAATAATCCGGACATAGGTCTGTAAACTGTCGATTCGAATTTGTATCATGTAAGTACGCAAGCACCTCCGTGGTACTATTGACACAGCGGTGGTAGACGCCGTTTCAGTCGCCTGGCCGATAAATCCTAGGATTTAATATGTACCCTTTTGTTGATTTTTCCGCTCAAAGGTCGCAATTAACCGGCTCTAAACGGCTAACCGATTTACTCGCACTTGCCGGCGGTCGTATGGAGTTGGGACCAACAGAACCGTTTCCACTTTCGTTTTATTTTGTTTGCGGAATAAATTGCTTGCGCGCCGGACGGGGCATAACGCCGTTATAAAATTATAGGCTTTTACGAAAAACAAACAATATTTAAACTCGTTATTTGATTTCAGGTCCATAATCCTCGCACGAGGTATAATTATTCCGGGTTTTATTGATTGTTATTATTTGCATTCATAAGGCAAAGAACAACAGGCCTCTTAAAGAGTTTATAAAGGTATCTAATTGGCTATTAGTGTTACTAGGTTAAGTTGGTACATTTCTTTTTTTTTTTTTTAGGATATAACTTGTTTTCCAAAGCCTTACGTAGAGTTACGAGTTGCTCTTCTTCTCCTTGTATTTTTTTTCAAATTTCCATAAGTCTATACCATACGTAAAAAATATGATTGTACAACTCTTCCATTATAAACGTTTGCTTGTGTGTAGGTCGAAGACGTGTTTAGATATATCAAAACAATACTATTATAACATTTGACAGTATGTTTTGTATTTAAAAAATAAAACAATAACTTCTTATTAAACCACGTTATCTTATACAACTGCTGAGCAGGTTTTGCTACCGCCGTAGCTTCATGAGGGCATTATAATAATAGATAATTTGGAAACCTGGTCGGCATTAGTAAACATTTAAGTAGTGCAATCCAAAGTAATTGTTTTATTTTTAAATTATAATTTCACACCCATCGATCAAGTATATCTTGTAGCGGTGGTCATACCACAAAGTGTTGCATATGAAAACATGGGTTTATATTTTATTCGACCGGTCGGTAGCTGAGTGGAGTGGACAAACGTATCGGATTCCCACCCGGGCGTCGTGCGTTCAATTCCTCTGCTGGCTAAGTCCTCCATCATTGCACAAGCAACATCTTCCGCTTCTTATGATGGCAGTAGTGGTTTTTCAAATATTGTCAAGTTATTCGTAACCCGGGAATGTTAGTCTTTCTTTAAAAAAAAAAAAAGGCATTCGGAGTAAATATGTATACACACACTGTATACATATTCATAATAGACATAAAAGTTATGGAAATATACAGAATAGTAGGACAGTTTTTTTAAACACGTTATGAGTGTATTTTGGGCTAAAAACATTTTTTCTTCTTTAAATGTATCCCAACTGCTCGAAGCGAGTCGACCTATGGCATCTCCACTTAAGGTATGGTGTGAGACTGAAGGGAGTGGGAAGAGCAATGTGAGGAAGTATCTGGTTATTCAGATTTGGTCACCAAACATGAATAAAGCCATTCCAAGCGACGATTCTGGAACGTGCTGCAAATATCCTATATATTTTAAAAATATTAATCAAATTTGAAAAAATACATACTATTATAATTAATATAACTTGCGCACGCCGCGATTGAACCCGCAACATTCAGATTCGTAGCCGAGCCGAGAATTTTAACCGCTCGGCTACTGAGGTCGTCAAATGCTTCCGGTTGCTCTCGGATTATCATCTCTTGTATATTTGTTTATTTTCAAACCGAGCTTGTTGCAATCGTTGTAAGTACATATTTCATCTGCAGATAGCACGTATGGAAGGGGGAAACAGCGATCTGGTCGTTCTGTTTTTAATAAGCTATAAATCCACATAACAAGGTCTGGCGGAGATATTTCTGGTACAATAACTCACTATGGGTTATTTTAGAAATGCCATTGTCTTGGGCGGAATCTACCCGCCACATAATATAGGCCGCTATCCGCTATTCTCCCGTAGCCGAGAGCTTTGTCCCCGGCCCCCGACTAAAGCGCGGATCGGGGGATATGCCCAACTTAGTTTGTCGTGCGTTTAACCGCTCGGAATTCTCGCGGCTAACAAAGCAGAACTTTACAGTTTTGTTTTCATTTTGATTTGTAATTTATTTCTAAACTTTGAACCTGCGACTGTTTAGAATGTTATCACGATGATGTGCTAATTTATTTGCCAAGAGAACGGTATTATTTTTTTTTCATTGGATTTAACGTAGTTTAAGTGAAATAATTTTTTACAGTTGTTTATTTATTATTTAAATAATAATACAGTACAAAAAATAACACCTCTTGGTATATTGTTCCCAAGGGGTTAAAATAAATTCATTCCGGGAGGGACAAAATTATAAAATAAAAAGGAATTATATTTTTCCAAATACATACAAATTAATAAACGAGTACAAAGGCGAAAAAATACATCAAAAAGAGACTCACAGGAGTAGTGATTAATTAGATAAACATCATAAATGCAGCGAGAAAGATATTCACACATACAGAGGTTTTACAGATAGGATAATATATCACTGATTAATAAAATTGTCGAGAAAATATACTTTAAGTGTTTTGGCCAATATTTTTTTGTTCGAAACTTGAAGCTTTAATTCTTTGGGTAATGCGTTGTATTGTGTATCTGCAAAGTATTGTAAGGAGCCAATTTCAAATTTAGTTGTGTGAGTAGATGACGATAAGTGTATTTGATTTTGTGATCGTGTTTTGTGCTAGTGTATGTCTGAATTAGAGGCTGATTTAATGTTGGTGTGTGACGAGTGCTGAATTATTTGTAATATGGCAGTTGTAATGTTATATTTTGGAAGAATTTAAAATTATGAATTTGTGTGTGTGGGTTTAACATATATCTTTGACATGAGTATGGTGAGTGATATATTTATTCCTTATGGCTCTATTTTGGATAACCTGTACATCTGATATTTGTTTCTTGGTAATGGTGCCCCATGTACTATAGATAACTCATAATGGTGCGGAGTAAAAATGTAGACATAAAGCAATCTCAAATAATCATGCCTTTGGAAGGCGAAAACCTGCATAAGAAGCCAGTGATTTTTCTTTGGGGTGGTATGTGGAGGGTTTTTTCAAGTTGAAGGGGGATTGAGTGTCTTTAAGAGAACCTTTTTATAGGAGGGAGGAAACAAAATAAAAAACCGGCATGTTGTTCCACACTTACTAATAATAATATTATAATAACATTGAATTTATATAGCGCGGTTTTGTAATAGTTCACCTCAAGTGCGCTTCACACGAAATTACCTAAACCTCATTTAACAACGAGAAAATAATATATAACAGATACTTATACAAATTAAAACATCTAAAATCATGATCATTACCATAAATCACGAACAAAATTTTCAGATATGGGTATAACAGAGAATGTGTACATCAATAGATTAAAAAAAACAATTTACCAGAAGCTCAATTTGTAAAAAATCCAGATAAAATGTATGTTTGTATAAATATGAAAAAAAATGTTAAAGCAAATAATATTGAAAACTGTTAACATGACTGTTAAAACATTTCGTTCGGAAAATATCAACAAATGAAAATGAGCACACGTTTGACGTAACTTATACCATTTTATGGGACTCCATTATTATGTAGTACCGGTAAGTAGAAAAGTGGTAAGCACATGGATCTGGGCCGGCACTGTTTCGAATTAGATACTCGTAGAAGATTTTTTGTTTGTTTGTTGAGGAACGTGAAAGGTGCTTCTTAGGCAAGCCTTGATCCACTAATAACTCAAGTAAGTCTGATACGAAATTATCAGTTTGATTTTTAACATAAAAATAATGTCCTGATTTCTATTACACGTGTAGGTAATAGGCACTCTTGTTGTTTTCGTCTAGAGCGTGTTGGTTTATAAATATATTCATATCCGTATTGAAGAAAGCCGCAAACAATGTCTAGCCATGTAATGCGAGATGTGACATTAACCCTTATTTGACTGTCCATTTGTAATTTGAGTGCAAATGTATTCAAGGGGAAATGTATTCAAGGGAAATGTCAAATAATACGATCCCCGGAAAGGAAGTTCACAAGAAATAAGAAGATGTAACATAACTCTGAGATGTATTATAATAATAATGTTAACTTTAGTTACAGCCGCGAAGGAGTGGTGTATTAATTTGTATATTTTTTCAGCTTTCAGTAAGTTATCCTTCTTGCTCAGTTACATACTCGTACATGTACATGCTATTTACTTTGTAGCTCCATGCTTTCTTACATGCATGTAGAATGCTACCTACTTCGTAGTTTGCTTGCTTACATTTATTTCTAGAACATTTTCAGATTGTTTAATAATAACATAACATAATGCTATTTGCTTTATAGTTCCATCATTGATTACATATTGCTCTAAATTTTACCTACTTCATAGTTCCATCCTTGATTATATATTGCTCTGAATTTTACCTACTTCATAGTTCCATACTTGCTTACATGTTGCTATGAATTCTAACTACTTCATAGTTCCATACTTGCTTACATGTTGCTATTAATTCTACCTACTTCACAGTTCCACACTTACTTACATTTTGCTTTAAATTATACCTACTTCACAGTTCCATACTTGATTACATATTGCTATGAATTTTACCTACTTCATAGTTCCATACTTGCTTACATGTTGCTAGTAAAGCTGAGATTATTCTTAGTATTACATGACCGTCAAAATTTTCCACGACTAACAGATAACGTTAGAATTTCAATATCAACGGATAGCGTCCTTGGTTGGCAAATGGAATGGCTGAGAGCCGCCAAGAATTGTAAAAACAGGAGCCATTACATTTGAGGGAGGCTTTTTACCAAAGCTGATCCCCAGAAGGCTTTTAGAGCAGAAGAAAACTAGGAAAACAAAACATGTATTTTCGACAGGTAATTGATTAACGAGTACTTAACGCATGACACGTCGCATTGACTCTAAGCCATCATTTTTTTAACAGCTGTTTTTCTACTTTAACGAATCGTTATGTTACTAGGGAGACGTTAGCGCGTACGGAAAGCACTCGTACGCCAACGTAATCACGTATTATGTATGGAAATCGAAAATATACCCACTTGCGTAATGTAAAACGTATTATTTTTTATTCGTTCCTATAAAATGGAACTAATATGGTAAGCCAAAATGAGCCATCAAACGTTATTCTGTCTATGTTCCGAGATTATATTCGCTTGATATAAACCGGTTTGTAGAGTAAGGGCTTAGCTTCGTTCTCGCAATAAACTTTTATTTTATTTTGACAGATGGCTTCCTATAATCAGTGCTACCTAGTTACAAATATCAATGACAATAAAAAAATAGAGCTTGGTAAAAAGTAATAATGGTAATGCCATTAGGAATCGTTACTAGTTACATCGTTAGATGAACTTCAAATTACTGTTATTAGTTATCTGGTCTGGGCGTTGTCGGACCATTCGAATAATTTATACTGAAAGAACCAGACAAATGTGGCCATTTCGATCCTTGTACAATGCTGTCGACAGTAAACTTCCAAAACTACGAGAGATGGATTAGTGATGGTCGTAATCAAATCACTCGTTTTCGAAACATTTTAGCTCAGCAAAAAAAAATGACGTCTCACCCTGGGTCAGCTAAATATTACGCAAAATTTCGAAAATACATTATATTTGGTATTTTTACTCTTCATAATACATTTTATGCATATTTTTTTCATAAACGGGATTATTTCCTGGTAGCAATTTATACCACGCAAACCGTTTCGATTTTTTTGTTATGCTTCGAAATGTTATCATTATTCCATATTAAACTATGTAAGGGCAGCTCTCAAAAATGACGCGAAACGTTATTTTCTAGTATTCTAATGCAAGCAATACCACATATGATTTATCTAAAAACATTATGTGGGTAGTTAGAGAAATGTCTGAGGTTTCTAATGAACACAAATTTTTACTGTAATTCTTTAAATTCTATGAAAAACATACTAAATTGTCAGTGTCAGTAAAAAGTGCAGTTTAAAAACCAGCCAAGGCTTTTTTGAACGTTTTACCTATGATTCTAGTTGGCATTTAAAAAAAAAATAAAAGATTTCTGCTAAAGGATTGTATTCACTGGAAACCTTACACCTTTTTCTAACTACCCTTATAGAATTAACAGATGAATCATTTGTAGTATTGCTTGTACTAGAAAGCCAAAAAGTGTCTTGTGTGCTGACCCATAAGTTTTCGGGCACAGAGATATTGCTTGTACTAGAAAACCAAAAAGTTTGTACCCTTAAAGGGTCGGTACCCAAAAAAGTCATAAGGCAAAATATTTATTTTTATTTTTCAATTTTAATATGTATATATTTAAAAAAAATATATTTAGGAAAACATATAGTTGGATACAAATTTCGATGCATTAAAGAGTGAAGATTCCGCTAATAATGTATATTTTTTAATAAAAATGAAAAAAAAACCTAAATAATAAAAATTTAAACAACATATTGACAGTAAAGTTGATAAAGAAAATAAATGAATATCTCGTTTTTTTCTAAATGCTTATCTTTCAAAACTGAAATCGCGATTTCACGAAAAATGATTGCTCGACCATGCCAATGGCTAAATATAGATAATATATTCCTGTCAGCTCGTTTTTACAAAATTTGTTAAGTGCTCCCGCGAGCAGCTCCGATGTTTTAATCGGAAATTTGAATAGTTTATGAGGCCACAGCTTCCTGAAATTCTGATAATTAGGGCTAATTTTATTCTGATTAGTTTGGTCGATAGTGTACGGAGATCTTTTGTTACTCCGGTAAAATTTCACTTGGGGCTCTGCTTACAGAATGGACTACACCCAACTACGCTTTCTTTGCTAAATAAAATACCGTAAATTCTGTTGAAAAGGTATGTGAGGTTGTTTTCTCACTTATTCCGCGGTAGTCAATTTTTTTTATGGTATTGGCTGCTTTCCCTCGATTTTTTGTAATGGAATAATTCGAAAAGTAATCTTTCTGAAATAAATATCACATTATTTTTTTGCTTACATAATCACAATATAAATCTCACGAAACGCCGCTGATGCCTAATCGATTGGCACGTTAATTTTTAATTCATTTCGCTAAAACATCTGTCACGAATACAAATGTCAATTATCGATGTTCATAATTACTGTGTAATTAATAAAACACGACTTATAAGATGACAAATATTTAATAGACTTTTAGTCCAACCGAGTGTTTGACACTGTCAACACTTTGTAGTCGGTGGCATCACTAGTATAGGTTTAGTGGTTATATAAAATTTACGGATTAAAAAAAAAGGTTTTGTTTTGTTCTGCAAAGTTAAATCATAAGTAAGATGACGACGAATAAGAATAAAACAACACAGAATATAGCGGTCTTGTCAAAACCATAAATCGTATACCACCCATTTGTCGAAAGTGACTTTTTAGTGTATTCTGGTACAATTTTTTTTTTAAATACACAACCTGGCTTAAGTTCGTAAGTCAAATAAAATCAAAACATGCTTTTTTTTCATTTAAAGTAGTTTCTTGTAAAAATTTAAAAACCAGTTTTTCCTCCCGATTGTTACCATTTCTATGATAGCCTTCCCCATGCTTAGAAGTAAAGATAAGGGTGCATTGAAATTTAAGATTCAAATTCAAAAAGATTTTTTGAGTCATGTAAAATGTGTATTATGCGGGATACAAGGTATTATTTTGTTTTTTGTTTTTGTATTTTTATTTAGATGTATGCACATATTTTATTCACACATCTAGTAAGAAAAACATTTATTCATTTCACAAAAATAGTACATAAGGTTATACAGCAGATATAAATTGAAATCTTAGTAATCTTAAGAATCAAAGGTTTTTTTTAACATATTCAGCACAAATCCTATGAAAAGTGCCAAGATTTGAGGCTTCTTTTAAGGCATTTGGAAGACTATTAAAAATTGTTTGACCTTTGTAAAACACGCTGTTTCGTGTACACGCAAGTTTTGTTTTGGGAAGCCTAACCTAGCCATGACAAATTCTCGTAGGATAATTGTGAACATTTACATTATATATAGTATTATTTTGCAGATATTTTGAGAGCATATTATTTTTAAGCTTGTAAATCATCGTTAAAGTATTATGTATTGTCATGATCGATATTTCATTAAAGACAATTTCCCGAAATCATTGAAAGGCGTTTTAACGAATACAATAACAATACAAATCTAAATGCTTTGTCCCTTGAATTCTTAAGGTTGTGGTCGCAGCAATCATTATAGAATCATCAACATCAGTCGCAGTGAATACCACGTACCGCAGACGTCATCGTTGTAAGCTCTCCCTCTTTCTCATTAACGATGCATGCAACAGAAAGAGTGATGTCAACGGATCTCTTAACGGCTGGCCAAACACTCAGCATCCCATTAAGATGGTCAGTAATGACTAATGAGTCCAGTTGACTCTTGCCAAGGGTTAACGCGTTGTAACAAGTTAACATTCCTGATGAATTATGAACGGTAATCCCGCAACAAATTACACTGTAATGTCCTTTGATTAGGCACACGTGATTTCTGTCCTCTTTTTTAGTATCTACTTCAAACAATGTATTATTTTTTATAATTTATGATGAATCACCGACAAGAAATTTCAATGTCAAAAAGTTAATTAACTTTATTACTAGGCAAATCTTGTTTAATATTCTAACGTAGTTATAAATAGCATTAATGAATTTAAGGATATCTTGTGTTGCGGCGTGTCAAAATACCTGATTTTCTTCGTACAATTTTTTTTCTCGAATTTTATTTTATTCCCTGTAACACTTCGTTACAGGCAAAGTTGTTACGCTATAAATATGTTAAAATTTTTTTTTTTTTTTTTTTACATGAATACCGCACAAGAGTCTCAACTGCTCCCAACCGTCTAGAGCCAGTGAGACTATGGCATCCCCAAATTGGGTATGTTGTGAGGCTGAAGGTAGTGGGGAGAGGAAGGAAATCGGGAAGAGGAAGGTAGGGAAGTATCTGGCTATTCAGATCTGGTCACCAAACACGGCTTAAGCCATTTCAAGCAACGTTTCGATTCTGAATGGTGGTCTTTCACCAGGGCGATACTTAGAGTATCTACCACTCTGGAACGTGCCGCAAATATACTTGTTATTATTTTTATATGAATTAAATGTGTTATGACACATATTAATTAAATAAAAGTTATTGGCGCACGCCGGGTTTGAACCCGCGACCTTTGGATTCGTAGTCGAGCGTCTTACCACTCGACCATGGAGGCCGAAATTGATAGTAAATATCTAAAAATGACAAATCTGTATTGGTGGTTCACATGTTTAGAGTTGAGTCTTTTATTTACATTATTTATAATGTCAAACCGCAAAGCGATAGCTCTCTTAGAAATTATTTTATAACCGACGGTGGTCTAATATTGAAATATAGCTTTTAAAAAAATTGATATAACTAATGTTTATGAAAGATCTTAAAGTTTTTTTGTGTGGCGCTTGGAATTGTTAAAATCCTCTCATGATTCATTTCTAGTGCTTTCCGACTACTTTCATCCTTCCTCTGCCAATTCCACTCCTCCTTGCCAATCGGGTTTGGTATCTGAACTCCATTATGGATAGCCTCGCGTATTTTAACAACTTTTTATTAGCGTCCAAAATTGAGTTATTTAGTCCCAATGAGCTTGTGAATCATTGCTCCGAATTCTAATAAATCATACATAATTTTCGTACACGTACGACTGCAGGATCCCATTCCTACAGAAATCTGTCTTATTTCGTTATTCCTCTACTTGTTTAATGCCTCACTGAAAAATATCGTTGGTATAAAAATTCCACTGTGAACTGCTAGCCTCACCACCCTGGACAACCCTTTACTAGCAACTACTGCATTCAGTCTAAAAGTATTAATTAGTTCAAATGAGTTTGGTAATCAGTGTTCCAAATTGTAGCAAAAAACTTTTACTTTTATTTGATGCTTTGTTTGTATTACAGGTGGTATTTTACATCTTGCTGACATTTGAGTTCGTAATTACAAATTAGTCTCAAATGTAAATTCAGCTTTTTAATTACAGTGTCTACTGTAGTAAACCGGGGCAGTAAATGAAATTAAGCACTTAAGTAGTAAGATGCTATTATATTTTATATGCTTACATTGTTTTATTGTTATAGCTAAACTTTATAGATATATTTCATTAATTAATTCAGCTCTTAGTGCTTTATGGCCGCAATGAGGAGAGCTCCAATCGGATCCATCGATTCGAATTAAAAATCTCGGCTCGAGCCGTAAAATATAAGTACTATTCGATTATTCTGGATGTAGGCGTGTATTTTGGGTGGTGATTTGAATAAGGGCCCGAAGTTTAGTACTGAGAACGCGGATTTCATTTCATCGTAACCTATTATAGCTCTTCGCGTTGAAACTTCACTCTTTTCCTTATGATTCCGGTGAAATATTAAGGCTTTCCGGGTCTATTAAAGTGCGTTTTGAAGGAAGAAAACGTTATCTACGAGCAGAAAATCTCTGTTTAGTTTGTTAATCATAAATTTTAATTTGTTTTCGCAAAATTTTGTATTATCTCGGAAAATGTATTTAGCTGATGTAAAGTGTTATCTTCAAGTTATAAAATTCTAAAGGTTTTCATTGCGAAAGTTATCATTATTATCGAGTTTATAATTTCAGATATCTGGAGATAATGTGTGAATGTGTCCCTATTTTTACAAATGCCTGCGGACGTGAACTATATGCACGCATATTTTACATATATTTATCTTGCCTAACCAACTTCGTCAAAGATTGATAAATAAACAATATGGTGTCTAATTTTTGGACAGTTGCCCAAAAAAAAAATTGAAATATAAGAATTTGTCGTACACGGTCGACACCTAAACTTGCCGAATCAGAATAGGTCGTTTGTACTACTCGGTTTTGTGCCCAACAGCCTGGCTGTGGAATGAAGGCTTTTATGTTTCTTCCCTCCTATAACATGGGTCTATTCCAGGCCCTGCTTCACTACATACTTTGTGGAATTTATTTTTAAGTAAAGTTCCAAGCAAATAATAACCAATAATGGTTAACATGACATATTTCAGAATGATGTTTATAGTTTCTGTTCCACTATAGATTATATAAAAAATATAGAATCTCTAGAATTCTAGAATCTGCGGAATACGGAGCATATTAAATTAATCAAGTAATGAGGATTCTCCGTCACTTAAGCGTTATTAAAACCGCGCCTTGCGGTAGGAAATTTTCGGAAGACGCACGCCTTTACACAGAATATGAGCATTCCTTGAGATAACAACATTTTACGAATGTTGGTGTCGTAATGTCGCGGTTTTGATTGCGAAACAGAAGAGGCAGCACAAACATGGGATTTTTCAAAAGTATTTACTGGCTTAAAAATGTGCAAAAATATTAGAATTTTTTTTTAAATCGATAGTAGTTTTAAATTTTCCTATTATCTGGCATTTAAACATATGAAATATAAATATTATTTTTAACACATCCTTCATAGTAAATTATAATGTCGTAGGCCGTATACCGAAAACATTTTTTCAAATATAATATTTCTCATAAGTTTAATTTTTATTTATGTATTTCTTTGTTTACTTCACTTTGCTTCTACAGAGATTTTAACGTCAATTCATGCTTGGTATCGCGTATGTTTATTGTAGCTCCATTTTATACTAACATTTTTTTTATTTATTGTAGGTTTACTGCAATGCCAATCTTGATTTCTTTGCATCTAAAAAAACTACCCTTATAATTATCTTCAGAAAATTTAAATTTGACCAGAAAAATCTTCTTAGTTCGAGAGTCAAAACATTTCTTTACAAAAATATCAAATATGTTTTCTGTACTAAATAAATATAAAAATAATTATTTGTTCACGTCGTTTTCTGTAGCAACCTACTGACAACTTTCAAACCTCCTTCTGGATTTAATATTCTTCGAACGTGATTTATGATTTGAAAGTCAACCAATACATCAAATAGTGTCGTAGAATATGACACAATTCCCTTACTTCAAACTATGTCTTATTTAATTCCCGATGTTATTAAATATTTTACTTTAAAGCTCGTATATTCGCTTGGATCAAATCTATTTTTATGTATGATAAAAATTCAAAAACGTTTAAAGAACCGCTGGTTGTCGACTCTTGCCGTAGGCGTAAATATATTGCCTCGGAAATTCTACTGGAAGGAAATTTTGTAACAGACGTTAAATAATAATATTACGGAAAACGTCTTAATTGGGGGGTACGTAGTTTAAATTACCTTTACGAATACATAATATATTATGTTATGTAAAACGACATGACAAATTGTCAACAGAAGTAAAACTACGTTAGATGGTTTCGTTTTGTTTACATGTTTTATATGAAATAATTATTTGTTAATTAAACATATATATTAATGTCTGACTGGCTCGTCAGTTCAGCTCGTATGTTCCAATAATTCAAGATACAATGGTTAAGTTTTGTGTAATAATAATAATATTTGGATAATTTGTATAGCGCAGTTTTTGTGAAAAGTCACCTCAAAAGCGCTCTACAAATCTTATTTCCAAGGCTCCATCTTATTACTAATTACATTTTATTTTATAAATATATTTATTTCTATTATGTACAGAGATAATATGTAGAAATATACTTATTATTTCTATATTGGAGAACGATAAGGTTTTACACTCAGGGGACATGATATTGATTTAAATTATTAATATTTTTTATTGTTCGACTTTAGGGTATGAGAACATGTTTCATAATGGACTTTCTGAATTAGTAGAACAGTACAGGGGTTTGATTAACATTTATATATCTAAAGTGATTCGTCAATCAATAAAATACAAATTATACTGAAAAGCTTTCACTAACATTACCCATTGGTACCCTCGCATTTTAAATTTCACTTGGTCAGCTTAGTGTAAATAATTTTATTCGATACTGTACTCTAAATAATAAATTTTTAATAAGATTATTTATCAAAATAAAATGAGAGAAAAAAGAAGTATTATGGTTTGTTACATATTCAATATGAAACAACTACGTTGTGAGCCATTTTAATATCTATTTTGATGTAAATATTTACTGTTTGAGTATATTTGAATCACTGATGGGAAAATCCCTAGAAGTATTATCTACATCGATTTGATAAAAAACTTATTTTGCCAATTTACAAAGCACCAGACAGATACATTAAATTGGTTATCTGTTCAAGAAGGAATTTCGGCATTTTCATCGGAAGTAAGGTAAGATTGAGCTCACCCGGTTACGCCCACAATACTCTTCTATAGGTTTATATCTTCAGTGGTTCCAATACTCTATTAATACTCTATATATTTTGAGTGTGTGCGTTTATTCAGTTTCCGATTATTTTTATTCATATTGATATCAAAGATACATTATTTTAAATACTCTTAGTCAGAATAATGTAGTATGATACTTCTATGCGGGTCATTACATTTTATGGCTAAGAAAATGTATTTTTATTTATTTTAACTGATAAAATTCGACGTAGGATAGAACTCAATTACGTTCTTAAAATCATATCGTCTGTGAAATTGCAGAAGAAAATAAAATCAGAACTTTATTTTCTTCATTTTTTTTTGGGTAAAATACGCACCTAAGAAAGGGAACTATCTCCAAATTAGCAGTAAACATAATAAAATGTATTTAATGATTTAAAAACAACTAAGTTAATATAAAATGTTAATTTAAGCGGAGTTTAGCCACCAATAACGTTATTTTGTAGGTAAGAGCCTTTTAGGCCCACGCAAATAAGAGTTGAGACATTTACTGGAAGACAGTCATGATGAGTGAAAGAGAGGAACTCCATTAAAGAAAAAAACGAAGCTAGCAGTCCAGAGTAGAGTGCTGATACCAACCCTGGTGTATGGGAATGAAGCATTGAACTGACATTGAAGTAGACTGAATGCTGTAAAAACAAAATCCCTGAAGTGTATAGTAATATTTGGATAATTTGAGAAATCACCTCAAGGTATGTGTGGTAAAACCGTGTATGGTCGTGTTAAAAATGTGAAGTTCCGGAAAGAATGCAATGCGTCATGAATAAATAAGATTAAGAAAAGTATGCTTAGATAGTTTGGGCATGTAGAGCAGATGAACGAAGAAAGGAGGGCAAGGAGAATATATGACGCGAAAGTGAATTGTAGAATAAATCGGGGACGCCTGAGGAAGACTTGGCACGATCAAGTGAATCAAATACTCTAGTCGGGCCATGTCAACAGTCAGAATAACAGAAGAGTATGTATGAGGCGATGTGTGAATGTGAATGAAACAAGAAGTGTGTGCCGAGGCAGAGTTGTGGCGGTCAATTTTTAGCCTGCCCCTGCGGAGATCGGCGCGAAGGTTATCAACTTTAATAAATAATAATAAGAGTTTTTGGCATATTTTCTTATCATGAAATATTTCCTCGTGGGCGTTTTATAAGGCTAGAAAATAACTTTACTTATTAAACAAGGTCTTAATTACTATTTCATTACTTACCCACTTAAGTGGATCGAGGACTGTGAAAATGTCAAGGTTAGTGGGAGATTAATAAAAGTAATAAGGAAAATTAATAAATTAGAAAATATAAATTTTTCCTACAAGTATATTTATATTATTTAACAGAAGGCAAAAAAAAGTTACATTTGTTAAATAATAATATTAATTTTGTATTCCAGTAGATTCTAAAGCCGAGCCTTATTACGAAACTTAGTGACATCTCTACCAGCGTGATTATGTGAGGATATAATGTAATAAGGAAATGATCATTAGACAGATTGTTAATTTATAAATAGAACACATACACTTTGTTTTTAACCACTTTTTTTTTTCACCACAAAAAAGTGGTTAAAAACAAAGTGTATGTGTTCTATTTATAAATATGGCAAGCCACAAAGTTAATGCTTTTTACGAATATATAGATTGTTAATTATTCAGTAAATTGCAATCTCATAGAAACACGAATAAAATAATATGGTTTTTCGAATTAATAGAAAAATGTAGCCGTCAAGTTATGCTGTCAAGTCGCTGTCAAAGAGAAGGGGAATTTCCCTAATAAATAACTTCCATATTTATTTATACATTTAAAATAACTAATTATGTAGGTTAATTTATAATTTTTGTATTGTTTGATATGCCCTGAAGATGACACGGAATTGATGAAACTAGTCGGTAAGCAAAAAGAGATTTTCAAATTATGATTTTTTTTTAACAAAACGAAGATAAAAACTCTTTAAGAGTACGTACGTCCGTTCGGGTGCGAACTGACGTCAATTGATATTATCAAATTTAAAAAATAATCTTTCAAATCCCCACTTTGTATTTTAGCAGACATTATTCTATATTTCAAATGGGTATATTAATGCTAACATTACTAATATTTTTCATTGGCAAGTCAACTTACACATCCCGTGATTTTTCATGGGTGACAACTAGTTTATCAATAATTAATAATTAACGTTCACAAAGATATCATGTTAAACAGTTATTTTTATTGATTAGATGATTTTTTATGAGTTATTCCATTCTGCCTTTTCATAGTCGATAAAATAATTTGTTCATTTTTATAATGATCACTTCCTTAAAAAGCTTACTTATTTACGAAATTAAATTCTCATTTTATATCGACCACTAATGTATAAATTACACTCCAACGAAGTTAGTTTTTTGTTTAATTCAATAATAGCAATCCACGAAGAGATTGCTTTCTACGATAGTCGGTATGGATTATTTAGAACCTATTTTTTGTATTCAAACATGAAATTGTAATAATGAGGCTAACATCTTTACTGCCAAGACGTCCCTAATTGTTTTCTTCTGTCGTAGCTTTTTAAGCAGAAGTAAGGTTTTTTGGGCTTTCAAGGTTAACTTTAATTTCTTTGAGATAAATAGATGAAGTATTAATTCATTTGATACATAATTATATTTAAAACCGAAGTAAGAAGTAACTGTATATTTTATGACCTGTTTGTTGTAGCTACCAACTTGTGGATCGATTAGTTGGTGAGAACTTTTGCTATTGAAAAAGTACATTTTCTAAGTTAATTTGGCTATTTCTAGTTTATTATGTATAAAAATTATACAATAGTAATTTAACATTTCAGCTCGTTAATAGTATGAACGAGAACATTTCGGTAAAAGCATTCAAACCTGGCTAGAATATGGATTGGGACAATTTTGAAAAAGGTATATCGTGGTAGGGTCTATATTGTCATTAGTAAAGCAAATAATATTAAATCGACTGCTGCGAATTTTGGTAAACTAACTAACTTCAAGGTTATATTATTTGTGTTGCTGATCTGAAGTAGAATGCACTTTATTTATTATGTCAATAATGACTTCTGTAGCAAATTTAAGACGCTTTTTGCCATTCTGTTGTATTTGTTCCAATGTCGCTTTCATTTTGTTTAACTGATGAAGCAATTAACTATCAACTATTTAATTTAGTACGTATAACTGACTAAACGAGTGTAAAATTTTCAAATTTGGAAGTAATGTTCATTGAAATTATCAAATTTAAAAATATAATCTTTTAAATCCCTACCTACCAATAATATATTTTAGCAGATATTATTTTATATTGTAAATGGGTGAATTAAAGCAACAGCCGTATTTTTTCTTAGCAAGTCAAGTTACAACCCGTGATTTTTCATGGGTAACAACTGGTATTATATAAACAGGTATGTAGGTACTAGAAATATTTAAATTTAGTGCTTTTACTCCAAATATGATCGGTTTTTTAATTAATTTTTTCCTTGTTTACAATGCCAAAGAAGTAGTATCGATGAATTCGGCTGCTTGGAATTTAAACAAACCGCAATTAAAATGATATATCGTCGCTGGAAAGGCAAAAGGGCTTAACCGACACTTTCATCAAAAATGAGTTAAATATATAGTTTATAATCAGTTTTTTTTTCTGCATTGAATGCTCTGATTCTCGTTTCATTCTGAAGACTTTTGTGGCCCTTTAGTCATTTGTAAAATTGAATTGAATTGAAACATTTGCCAAAATATATTTACCATTTGGGAGAAAGCTTTACTTAAGCGACACAATTTTGGGACTATTTTCTAGCTTTTTGCCGCTTCAGGTAACTTAGTGAGAGCATTGAGTTACCTATGTTAACTTATTTGTTCTCTTGTGTAAACTTCCCAAAATGGCGTATCAGTTCTTTTACCTTTCCGGCGACGATATTGTCAAATCTGAAAACGTATTTCATGAAAGTGTAAGAGGAAAAAAATTTTTTTTTTTCGTTATTAAAAAATAATTAATATTTGAAACTTTGCAACACTGCCGTCTGCTTCCGGTTATGTTTGATAATATTCTAGGGTCACGTTTTTTCTATTGTTTTCAAACATTCGTGTTATCCCCGAAGGGTGAAACGCAGCCGAAGCGCAAGTATTATGATATCGAACTAATTTTTATTAAAAAGCTTCATGCCTCTAGCTTGTTTGTCGTTTTAGCATAGACTACTCAGATAAGGCTTGCAGTCAACTCGAAAAAATAGATTTCACAATGTTGGGGTAGCAAATATGATGATACTGTTTTTTGTTTTACTTTTATTTATTTTATTTTAGTTATTTGTACGTTAAACTTTACAAAATAACTAATTATAACTCATATACTATTTGGCAATATTAAATATCACTAATTATTGTATTTTATATACTATTGAATATTACATACCAATGGATTTTATGTGGTTTTTACAAACTATTTTTTAATTTATTCATCGGTGTAATTTATATGGTTTCCGGCAGCGCATTATAATCTTTCATTCCTTTGTAAAATAAACTGTTTTGCGTATCGGACTTTTTTTTTGTATTCTGTTTTTTTTTTGCACGTCCTTGCATTAATGCCTGAATTTCCACATCGTAAATAATTTGGTAGAAAAATATTTTGGTAACGAGCTGTTTCTTATTTTATGTATAAATATCAATGTGCTTTATGTCGGCATCTGTTTCACTGTTAACCAATTTAGTTTCTCCAACATTTTAGCTACTTTAAAATATCTGTTTTGGAGAATTTGAAACTTATTATGTTCTCTACCGTTACGCAAGAAAAGAATCGTTGAGCAGTAATAAAAATGCGGAATTTTTTTGACGCATTCTTCTCATAAAAGAGATCTGCTTTGTAACTCAACACACGCTAATTAAAGATTTGATAGTGTCGACTATCTTGTATTGCACGACAGCGTGTATAATAATATTGTAATTTAAAACATGAGCACTAACTACTCGTTTGATAGTGTCTCCTATCTTGTATCGGTAGAACAAAGCTGCGTTTTCCTGGGATATCTGCAAATTAAGCTTCTCGTGTTGCCTCAGTTTGCAACAAAGCTCTTTGGCTTGTTTGTTTTATTCCATCTCGACATGTGTACGGGCGCGGTATAGGGTCGGTATAGTGTTGAGGCAGTGCTTTTGTATTGCGCTTTTATTTCAATTACACAACTCTTTGTGATCAAAGGACTCTGGCTGCATGAAACATTACGTTTCGTCCTGCTCCCGCAGCGGACCTTTCCTCGAACTAGATTACACAGCAAATTAAATTATTTAGATTATTCTAGTATTTAAATTTTCTCACTTCCTTCGTTTTAATATTAAATCCTTTGTGGAGAACATTTTATGTGTTGAACTGCACCAGATAAAATATAACGAATGTAACATGTTATGAAAATGAGTAACCTCGTGATAAAACATTATATAATTAAAACTGAAACTTTGTGTACATCACTTTAACTTATAACAGCACGTCAACCGGTTTCGGTACAACCGTGCCTTTATCAGGGCAGATTTGACCTACATATCAATATTATATACATTTTGTGAGAACGTTAAGATGAGAGTATAATAAAATTATTGTAATGGAAAATGTACGAGAGACGGGGGCGAAGGCAAAAGAGGGGATGGAAAGTTACAGTTTCTTCTTGTATTTATGAATATTATGATTGTAGTAATGCTTGCATCCATCTTTCGGATAGATTATTGAAAAAAGTTTTTTAAATTTGCCAGGGCTGAGAATTGAGTCCTGATCAACTGCGGAAGACAACGATGTTGACCATCACACCACCAACTATTGTGAGAACGGCGGCATAAATTCATTATATGTACTGAAAATAAGAATTTTGAATTTTAGAACAACCGAAATTGAATTTTTTTTATTTTTTATTTTTTTACTTTTACTATTGTACAACAGATATAAACCCAATAACAGTACAATGGAACAACAAGTAAACAATTTCAAATTATAACATTTTTAAATTAACAAGTTTTTTGAACTTTTGTAAATTATCTGAAAATATATCAATATATATAGATGATGTATTTAACAGAATTATA
Organism: Drusus annulatus; assembly: GCA_022651775.1. Classification (NCBI taxonomy): domain Eukaryota; kingdom Metazoa; phylum Arthropoda; class Insecta; order Trichoptera; family Limnephilidae; genus Drusus; species Drusus annulatus. The sequence goes on from JAGWCC010000023.1 coordinate 893,514, forward strand.
CCTCTTGTCATGCTATGCTGAGCCAAAACATCTGTCCGACCATAGGGTATTCTGAACATTGCATGATTTCTGCTGCGACAGTATTTTTCTGGTACGAATAAGCAGTAGCATGCCAAGAGGTATGGACAGTCGATTAAGTGATTTATAATTTTAAAGCCTATTGTCATGAGACCAGCATTGCGCCTAGCCTCTAAGCTTTGATAATGTGTCTCCTCGAGTAGTTCCATGTGATGCATGAACATAGGGTATGTTCCGTGCGAACGCATGTACACATACCTGAGGAATTTTTTTGAATCTGTTCCAACATATTTATGTATTTGGTTTGATGTGGAGACCAGACAGTGCTAGCATACTCCAACTTGCTTCTGATCACTCCATTGAAGAGGGCTGTCATCGCATTTGTGTTATTAAACTCTTTGCACCTTCTGATTACAAAACCAAGAAGTTTATAACAATTTGAAGTAAGCTGCACTATATGACTCGAAAACGTTAGCCTGGGATCAAAAACCACCCCGAGATCTTTGATGGTAAATACGCGGGTTAAAATTTCACTATTCATAATATATTTGAAAAAAAAAGGATTTTTAGATCGGCTATATGTCATAATGACGCATTTTTTTTATATTAAAATTTAAATTATTGTTTCTAGACCAGTTCGAAATTGCATCTAGGTCGGCTTGTAGTTTGTCAAAATCTTCATCCGATTCAATCTCCTTTAAAAGTTTGAGATCGTCCGCAAACAATAAGCACGAGCTGTGACGTATGCAAATTGTTTTATTATATGCCCTGAAAAAAAACACGGTTGTACCGAGACCGGTTGATGTGTTGTTGAATATTAACAATGACGTTACAAATATATAGACACGTTGTAGCGCTCTCAAAGTGGCAGGCAAAAACCGCGCTAGTTGGTGTGCTTGGTGATTTTGCCGATTTAGTACTAAACTGTCATACGTCGCTTGAGGTCGTTTACTATATCAAATCAAATTATAAAAATAAGTGCCAAAATGCCCTCGTGTGTGATGAGAAAGTGTTTTAATTACACTGCAAAGACTACTAAAAAGCAAGAAATAACATTTCATTTCTACGCGAATTACTGCAATTTACTTATGTCTTAATATTATTTTAGACAACACAACTATCTCCATTGGTGACCAACATAGTGACGTCTTCGCGTAAGCGAAGTGTTATCTCATTCTTACCAGATCATATATAACGCTACTAGCAAGTACGGAACGCAGTCCGATCCTACATCTGTTTCGTCCATACACACATGTACTATGAATGTCTATCTTTTTCATATATGATGATACATGACCGATATTTGAATGATGAGTTAACTGGTTACATAATTGTGTTTGTTACTTGCAACCTTGGAGAAACAATGTATGGAGAGAGAGCTAATTATTTTTACCCGACCGATACAAACTTACGATAAATCACTTTCTCCGGGTTTTTACGTCGTACACCATGAGAGAGAAAGAGACAACAAATAAAATACTCCGCTTCTATGTACTGTCACAATGATCTTGGGCTTCTGGGTCACCGCGGGACTCCGCCTACATTTTTTATTATGCTACTAAACTTGACACAACTAAACGGTTTTTTAGGTTAGATGCTATATTTTTGTTGATAAAAATACTGTGAAAAAGTGGTTACACGAATAAACAAAAACATTATGTCGATATGTGATATGAATGGATGTATAAATACCGTAGCCTTACTCTAAGCCACGCCCAGGTCCGCCGAGTCAGGTAAAAATCATCAAAAACTGACTACACTGCCTTGAATAGATACCACTCTATATACTCTAAGCTTGCAACATTTTGTGACAATATTATAAGGCTATCTCACGTGTCTGTATATTTGTAACTTCATTGGATGTGAAGGCTTACCACTAATAACTTCGTTGTAACCATTCCCACTTTCTCACAAATGACGCAACAACAGCAATATACGAGTAATAGACGCAACAACGGAGCTCTCAGCAGCAAGGCTTCAATTTAATTTAAGAATGTAGTATAGCTTTGTATTTGAACACAAAATAATTTTACACTGGTATTATTTTACTATTCTCGTGCTTTTTTTCCAATTTTAATTAATTTCTTTATTTTTCTTCCAGGTGAGTTTCTTATTCCCATCTTTAACGAAACGAATCGGAGCTCGTCGCCCCGGTAAGTACCAAGTACCCGCTTTATAATAAACCATTAATCTTTCGGAAAGCATTCTAGAACTCGTATTTCAAAGGTTAGCAACACCATGACTCTGAAAATGAGATTCTCGGCGATGAAATAATGAATTTTTCCAACATTATGGCGGGGGGATATGTTTCAGAAACTCCGCCCAAGGGAGCATTCAAATTGATAGTAGAAACGGTAAACCGGCTCATTATGTATCGTGTAGGTACAGAGTTTTCTCGGAAGAAAGAAGCGTAAATTAAAATTTGAGTTGAGCCTTAGAAAACGTTCGCCACACGATGGAAGCGATTGAGACGCGGCTCAGCTCCTGGATTCAGAATATACAGTACACTCTCGATTTACCGGTTTCGCACAACCGAAGCTAGCTGCTTACCGGTTGAGCGGATTTTATTTTATTTTTATTTAAGTACATAGTATAGCAGACATCTTTCCCAAAACCTATATACATGAGTGGTTATTTAATTAGAATATTTAACAACAGTAAAAGTTTATAAAAAATGCAAACGTAAAAGAATAACAAACAAAAGCAAATAAATAATACTATACAAGGTAGAACATAAATAATGGATTATTGGCACCTGTACTGAACCGGATCATCATTTTTTCCGGAACATTTCGAAGACCCGAAATATTTTTTGAAAGTCGTTGTCGATCATTCAGTATATGTGTGAATGGAAGAAGAAGTCGGGGACGCCCGAGGAAGACATGGCGCGATCGACTGAATCAAATACTTGAGTCGGGTTATGTGAAGAGTATCTTGTATCTTTCTCTGTCATTCATCACTGTCCAAAAGTGACTTTTAGCGCCATTTTTGGGTGCCGAGCCTTAAACCGCATTTTTGTCTATTTTTGGGTTAACCGTAAAAACGGCTTGACCGTTTTTTCCCATCTTTTTCGATAATTATTCGAGAGTCTACTGTACTACATATTTTAAAGAATATATTATGGCTAGGATTTAATTTGCAAGATCTAGTTTAATTATGAAAATTTCATTAGCGACAGAAGGCCGGGCTGGGAAACTGGGAAATGGCTTTCACCGCGGTGAGGTTTTTCCTTTCGTGTCCCGCTTCACAAACAACCCGCCGAGAAACCTCGCTCCTTCTACAAAGAATCTGTTATATAAATATTTTGGCAGTTTGGCTAAATGTTGCAATATTCAGTGTAGAGTTGGATATATTTTAATCTCGAACTTTACACACCGCGATAACTAAATTTAGCTTTATTAATTTTGTTTTAAAGTTTAAATAATTTCATTGTTTTAATTAGGTACTAGTTCAACTAACCGGTTTCACGCGAGATTTAAAAAACATTTTAGGTTTATTTTTATACTGCATAATTGAAAATCAATGAACAAACTTGTTATATTTTTGACAGCTAATAAAATTATCAATACCTCACCGTGGAAATAACGTTGCTAGGTGGGAATTGTTGTATTGAACTATAAATTCTAGAGAGGTAAATTTTAGTAAATTTCATAACGGCTCACCGTTTAAAGATTTTTTTCTGCTCTTAAAGCCTCCATAATTTCTAGTTTACTATTTATTTTGCCAAATACATCAAAATAATTATCAACCACCTTACTTTATAGCAGCGTATAGTGCCTAAATAATCTTTATCTCTGCAAGCGGACAAAAATGGAACTAACAAACTCTGTTCAAAATCTTAAAACAAAAATAATATTTCTTTATTTTGCGAAAACAGTTTTATTCCAATTACAAATGCAAAAGCGATAAAAACACATTAAACGGTAATCATAATTATTCAATTATAATAGTACAAAATAAAGTAAAAACTGAATAGTTAGTTCTTGATTAAATTTGTTGTGGCTCATGTGAAAAATATCCACATTTCCTGCGAGGCAGTTAATTAACCTAGTAAGTCTTCCTAGAGGCATCACCATTGGTAAGTTAGTTCTACACCTGGGAAGAAACAGAAGCCTGTGTTGGCGGCCTCGCATGAAATTAACAAGGTATTATCAAGGACATAAAATCCAATTTCCGCCAGGATGTCAGGTACTAATAATAATAAATCGTTCAAGAGTTATGAGCTAAAAGCAGTAAAGCTTTATTCATAATATCCATAGTGGCGATACCCCTGACTGCAGGAATAAGCGTGTCAATCTGTTCCTACTTGCTTTAGTTGCACCAATCTAACGATTAGCGCTAGATTTCAATAATGAAGTGCTGTTTATCGTTCAAAGACGAAGTGCAGAATGCAGAAATGCAGATGGCTGCAATCGACTAACCGATTTAAGTGTTTCCGAAGTAATTAATGCTGTTTCTCGGAGTTAACTCAATAAAGAACGGGAACCTCGGCTCACTTGCCTGCGCCAATGAACGCCTCAATCGCTTTATTGCGAATTATTTATTTCCCAACGACTGTCGTGAAATCACACAGTGATCTTTGTTTTGGCGTACTTAGATCTCTTTGTAACGCGCATTCACTGACTGCCGAGAAGTTAAACAACAAATTAAGGTCACCGGAGCATTGGCTAATCGAATACTGACAGATTTTTATCACTTATTCGAATTAGAAATTAGGCGACCAACAATAAATTAATGTAAACACACAGCAGCTTTATTGGTCCCCGCTTATTATTCCTAGCTAGCTAGCAGTCCACAATGGAGTGCTTATACCAACCCTGATGTATGGCAGTGAGGCGTGGAATTGGCAGAGGAAGGATGAAAGTAGACTGAATGGTAGAACCCCGTATAACTGCGTTAAAAATGTGGATATACGGAAATAATGCATGGCTGATGTAAGCGTAATGAATAGGACCAAGAAAGGGACGCTTAGATGGTTTGGGCATGTAGAGCGAATGAACGAAAAAAGGAGTGTGAAAAGAATATATGATGCGAAAGTGAATGGAAGAAGAAGTCAGGGACTCCCGAGGAAGACATGGCACCATCAAGTGAATCAAATACTTGAATCGGGCTACGTGAAGAGTCAGAATAACAGAAGAGAATGTTTGAGACGATGTACGAATGTGAACGAAGCAAGGAGTGTGTGCCAAGACAAGATGTTTGGCGGTCCGTCCCCTCTGCCTACCCCTGCGGTGAAACAGTGTAATGGTTAGTTAGTTAGCTTCTTATTCCAAAACAAATTCAAAGGACTAAAAAAAATATTACTTTTTCTAAAATAATTTAAATTATAAGTGAATTACACAAATGTTGAAGCCATATTTCTACAACGTTTTTCTTTATTGTAGATAATTGAAGTATTATAATTATACTCTAAGTATTTCTGTTTACTTTATAACGATATTTCATAAAACCTTTGTATTTCCATTTTATACTTCCATATTGATTTTACTTTTCACTGTAAATTCTACATAAATTTGTTAAAATTGAACTGTTAGCTTTACTTGTGCTTTAATATTGATTTTAATACGATACCGTTACTTGTTGAGCATCACAATGCGTTATACTAATTTTCTTATTTCACTTTTTAATTTTTACGTTAGTTCGTTTCAGTACGTTGACTGTTTCAAACTTATTTTTACTGTATACCCACACGGGCAGCGCCTTGGTGGGTATCCATTTCTAATTAAAAAATATGTACGAATGTATTGTTTTTATACGTTGCAACATACCAACTCCAATTAGTTAGAAAAACTCATTTTGAAACAAAAGATATTTACATTGATTTACATGAGTAATGGTTATTTCCATTTTACATAATTTTAGAAAGAAATAAAATTTATACATTTTACTTAAATAAAGTACGAAAAGTGGGGTAATTAATATTTAAAAAAAAAACAAACTAAAGTAGAAATAAAAACAAAGAAAATTATAAATAATTTAAACAATAATAAGCATATAATTAAATTAGGAATTAAAAAGTAAAATAAGTATAATATACATAGCATATGTATATATATTTATTTATAGTAAATACCGCACAAAAAGGTAATGGGGAGGGGAAGGAGATGGGGAAGAGGAAGTTTGGGAAGTACCCGAATATTCAGATCAGGTTACCAAACACGGCTAAAGCCATTTAAAGCAACGTTTCGAATTAAATGTGTTATGACACATATTAATTAAATAAAAGTTATTGGCGCACGCCGGCTTTGAACCCGCCACCTTTGGATTCGTAGTCGAGTGTCTAACCACTCGACCATGGATGCCGTCGATATAAGACAATTACAAAGTAGCAAACCTTCAACGAAAGTTTACGAAAGGTATTAAATTGAATTATAAAGTAGCCGCGAAAAAGAAACAAATACAAGTGTTTAATTATACACACACAAACGTATAGATATACAATTGGTACTAGATTTAATTTCATTTATGAGAAAGAGAAAACAAAACAACTCCCAGCTATCTGCGCTTTAGAATGAAATTCAACGTAAAATGTACCGCTTCTGACCTTGTCTTTACCCTTAGGAAGTACGTAGACTAGGGTGAATACGTGACTGTTTTTTTGTAGATCCTATAACGGCCTTTGATACACTCAATCACTACCACCACCTTTGCTTTATCTTTTTAATTTATAATTATGTATGTAAAAAATATTATAATACAAGAAATGAAATAATAACTTTGTATAATACCACGAATATTGTTTAATTTTTATGACCGACAAGTTTCGCTTAGCTTAAGCTTAGCATCAGGGTACAAAATGAAACTAAACAAAAAATACAAAGTTTGCGGTTATGTATACATACAGAGCGAGAACAAAATATAAAATAAAACAACAAAGCAATGAGAAAACAATAGAATAACATTTAAATTATAACAAAGGAATAGAGAGAAAGAGACAGATAATATGAAGTGAAAGAGAAAAAAACGTCAACTAAGAAGGCGATTAAAGAATAATGATACATTTTATGAGTCTAGAGTAAATATACCTAATATTGGAATACTGGACAAATTCGCCTGATTGTTAAGAATAGGAATATTAATTTTAATGGCTTTCTTTAATTCTATTGCTTCTAAATTATTCAATCTGATGCCATGATCCATTTCTGTTGAGAATTTTACCACCAGTACTTTTATTGAATAAATGTATAAAAATTAAAATAATATCCGTGGTCACATACATTTTTTTCTTCATTTCTTTAAAAGGTCAAACCACCAAGTGATTGCTTTCTACGAAAATATTTAACTTTTATGTTAATTATTAATGAAAATAGAATGTAGTTTATGTTATGTATAAACCTGTTGAAAACCACCTTTCAGAATCAAAATGCTGCTTGTAATTGGCCCAGGACCAGATCTGACTATCCCGATTCTCCAGTCTTTCTTTTTCCTCTTTCCACCCCTCACAGAATATCAGGGGTGATTTAGTTCCCATACGGAATTATTTCCGATCTATTTTGAAAGATAATGGTCACGATAACTACATATGCTTGTAACTTCAGAAGCTTGTACGTACCTTATCTGAAATCCAACCCGAATGGCTAGTTATCCAGTGTCCGATTTCACAAAACTTTTGCACAATCCGCAATGTTTCAAACGACCGTAAATAAAATGTTTCTGGCTAACGCAATATTGAAATGAACGCGAAAGTCATTAGCGAAAACCTTGAAACTCCACAGTGGATTTATATTAATCACCATAATCAAATGATATAATGTATTTATCGATTTGTCCGATTCTCCGACCATTTAACTGAAGGGATATTAAGGCAAAAGTATATTTCAGTTTTGTTAAATTTGCCATGACAGAAAAAAGTGGGCAAAAGCTTAATAGTCAGCACTCAAAATGACACTAAACGTTACTTTATAGCATTCTAATACAAGCAATCCTACAAATGATGTATGTATGTATGGGTAGTTAGAAAAATGTCTGAGGTTTTCAGTGAATACAATTTTACAACTGTTATCTTTTAAATTCTATAAAAAACATACTAAAATGTCAGTAAAAGATGCAGTTTTGAAACCAGATAAGGCAATTTTGAACGTTTTACCTAAAATTCTAGTACGCTTTTCATAAAGAATTTAAAAGATTACTCTTTAATAATTGTATTCACTGGAAACCTCAGACATTTTTCTAACTACACATATATAATTAACAAATGCATAATTTGTAGTATTGTTTGTACTAGAAAGTCAAAAAGTGTCTTGTGTGCTGACCCAAAAGTTTTCGGGCACAGAGATATATTAGATGTATTTATAGGTTATTTGCGGGTTTGAACCCGCGACCTCTAGATTAGTAGTCGATCGTCTTACCACTCGACCACGGCTGCCGTCAATAGGCTTAGCGGTGAAAAAATCACAATGGCCCTAATCATCGATTTGCGACAGTTTAGAATGTGAAAGTGGTTCAAACCACTAGGAAACCTCAGACATTTTTCTAACTACACATATATAATTAACAAATGCATAATTTGTAGTATTGTTTGTACTAGAAAGTCAAAAAGTGTCTTGTGTGCTGACCCAAAAGTTTTCGGGCACAGAGATATATTAGATGTATTTATAGGTTATTTGCGGGTTTGAACCCGCGACCTCTAGATTCGTAGTCAATCGTCTTACCACTCGACCACGGCTGCCGTCAATAGGCTTAGCGGTGAAAAAATCACAATGGCCCTAATCATCGATTTGCGACAGTTTAGAATGTGAAAGTGGTTCAAACCACTAGGCCTTAGAAATGTGGAATAACGCCTTTGGCCTAAACACGGTCGATATTTATCTAACATGGCTCCACGGCTCCGTATAAAAGTTAGCTTAAAGTATTTAGAAGTTGCAGAGCCAATATGCCTCTCATTGAGGCGCTCGGGGAGGCTCAGACCTCTCCCCAAGGAGACAGAGGAAACAATCGCCTCTTCGGGAATCTGTGTCGATTTCATTGTGTCCAAATCTCCGCGCAGCCCGAACGGGAGACACCCCAACTCTGGAGGATAACGACGATTTATTCTATCTATTTTTGTAAATTGGTTTTGCCACTCCTAAAACTCAGACAACTGTTGTTGAATTGTTTGTTACCAAATTGTTTTTTGAGTTTGTTTTTCCTGCGTAAAATTATCTGGAGCCCTTTTTAAAAAAAAATGTATACTGAATACCGCACAAGATTCCCAACTGCTCCCAAACGTCTAGAGCCAGTGAGACTATGGCATCCCCGAAAATGGGGTATGTTGTGAGCAGTGGCGGCTCGTGACTTTTTAGTGTGCTAGAGTGCTAAGATTGAAAAAAAAACGCCATAACGGATTTTGTTGTAGACGAAAACGATTTTTTAATTTATTCATTTTTAAATTTTAAATTGTAATTTTTCAGTTTTTTTTTTAATTTTCAGTTTTGGTGGGTCATTAACCAATGAAAACTGAAAAATCTTCATACAAAAAGAAAAAAAAAGCGTTTTCGGCTATAACAACATAAATAACGTCGCATTTTTCAATCGCAGCACTCTAGCACACTAAAAAGTCACGAGCCGCCACTGGCTGTGAGGTTGAAGGCAGTGCGGAGGGGAAGAAAATAGGAAAGAGGAAGGTTGGGAAGTACCTGGCTATTCACATCTGGTTACCAAACACGGCTAAAGCCATTTCAAGCAACGTTTCAATTCTGAATGGTGGCTTCATTTAATTTCCAATGTCATTTTTACTGTCTGGAATGTATAGGTGAACAAGCTGAAAACTAGTTCACTATAAACCTGAAATTTGATTGAATGTAGCATTAAGCTCTGGCGCCATGTAATTTGTAGCTGTAGAGTCGTAGATACCCTAATAACCGCCCTGGAGAGAGACCATTTTTTAGAAGCGAAAAGTTGCCTGAAATGGCTATGGCCGTGTTTGGCAACCAGATCTGAATAGCCTGGTACTGACCAACCTTCCTCTTTTCTATATTTCCTTCCTCCCCGCTCCCCACAATCTTCAGCCTCACAACACAACGTTATTTGGAATGCCATAGTCCCACTGGCTCCAGACGGTTGGAAGCAATTGAGTCTCTTGTGCGGCATTCACTATTAAAGTAAATTTAAAAGCTGTTTTCAGTTTGCTGAATAATTTACATCATGATCCATCATAGAGTTGTGAAATATTATTATAACTGTCAATAAATAAGACTAAACGTCGTATTGTTTAAGAGTTAAAATTTAGGCGAAAATATTGTAATACAATATTACTAGAATATAATATTACTAGAATATAATGTTAGTTGAATATAATATTACTAGAATATAATATTACTTGAATATAATATTACTAGAATAAAATACATATTACTTAAGTATATTATTATTAGAATATAATATTACTAGAATATAACATAATTAGAATATAAACTTACTAGAATATAATATTACCAATCTGATAGTATTATTACCTTAAGAAATCTTCTGCACACGTCCGATAAAATATTGCCGACGCATACAAAAGTTTGAAATTTTCTTCCGATTACGTCTGCGATACGATATGCTCACTATGTTTCTTTTGTTGAGTGTGGTTACTAAAACTGATTCTAGCGTGCTTTATATCTACACACCGTCAAGATCAAACGCGACCGTCTGATAAAATATTGGTCATATATACAAAAGTTTCAAATTTTCTTCCGATTACGTCTGCTTACGATATATTCACTATGTTTCTTTTGGTGAGTGTCGCGACTAAACCAGTATTTATGCGTGTTAAAACTACACGTCCCGCGGCCCAAATTGGTCATATATACAAAAGTTTCAAATTTTCTTCCGATTACGTCTGCTTACGATATATTCACTATGTTTCTTTTTGGTGAGTGTCGCGACTAAACCAGTAACTAACGCTGGAACTTCAGATAAAGAAGGAATCTTCTTTATCTCTACTCAACAATAAAACGCAATGGCGTCGATACCCATTCTGACAGTTTACTGGTTCTTATCAATAAATATGTTAAAAACGAAAGCAGGTGGAAAACAAACGTTTTAAAGGACAGTGTGCTATTATTTGTATCACTACATTGTTTGCGGGTTGTGTTTGTTGCTGTTTTAAATCAGTTTATTACCTTACTACATACCCTTTAGTATAATAACGACATCTTTTTAATATGTTTTTAAACAGTTATGACATTCGAGGTTAGGTTAGGCAGAAATAATATTGCTTACTTCGATACTTGCCATCAGGTGAAGTTCATGACTTTCCAATCTTTTAGTGAAATGTATGTCGAATTTAAATACTTTGAATAATGAAACCCGGGATTAAAAGGCAGGTAAACTTTTCCAACAGTACTTTTTTTAAGTCCAGTCGCCTAGATTACACATAACCAACGACACCTCAGAGTGGAATGCTACCAAGGTTTGCAAGACTACGTAAGAAATTTAGCCACGGACAGAGGAGTACGAGCAGGTAATGTAGTCATTCTACCATCTTCACTTTCTCATGGACCACGCCACATAAATAAACTTTATCATGATTCAACGACAATAGTACGTAAGTTTGGTCGTCCTAATTTATTAATTACTTTTACATGCAATCCCAAATGGTCAGAGATACAAAATGAATTGGAAACTTATCAAACGGCTACGGACAGGCCTGATGTAGTGGCGAGGGTCTTCCAGCTAAACGTCAAGGAATTCATTCATGATATGACGGAGAAACATGTTTTTGGAAAGGTAATTTGTTGGTTGTATACAATTGAACAGCAAAAGCGAGGACTCTCTCATTTACACGGTGTGTTTACACTTTGCAACCAGGATAAGTTGTATAGTACTTTTTGATATTGATAATGCCGTGTCTGCAGAGCTACCCGATCCGAGGAATTCTGTTTTGTATCACATTATTATTTTAACTTAATCCAAAGTACGTATGACAGGGTAAATGTTCCAAAAAATCTCTAAATTATTTAAATATTTTTAGATGATAATAAGCAACTTCATTTTCCTGTTGAATTATTAAATTCCATGGGGAGAGAGAAAGCATTTTCTCTTTCATTAATTACTAAGAAAATACAATTTATTCTTTGCGTTGTCATGGATGAACGAGATTTAAGTTGGAGTGAAGGGTGTTCATCTCATTGTCTGCGGTGTTCAAAATAATGCATTTAGAATATTAATTACAAGAATATTTTTTTTATATGCTTTAATATTTGAAGTAAGCATGCTATATCATGCATTGGCAGTAGTTACTGTTGTAGTTGTTATTGTCTTACAATAGGGCTAAACCTTATAAATGGTCGCCAACACTTGAATTGGGCGCAGCCCAACGAAAAGCCGCCTGCAGGGCCTAGCGGCAAAAACCCGCGGGAGCGGGTTTTTATCTGCTAGTATATATTATTACTAGAATATAATATTACTAATATATATTATTACTAGAATATAATATTACTAGAATATAATATTACCACGTGAATTTTATTCCACGTCGGTTTTAATTCTTACCCTACCCGCAATATTGTCATTAGTTTATTTTTTTGGTATTTATCACGTAACACTGTGCATAAATTATGAAAACAAAATTGTAAAGTTTAAAAAATATTAAACATTACGATCTCCCAAACTAGGCATATGTCCGTAACATGGTGGTCTGCATTCTAAATAATTATAATATGAAACATAGCACTTCTCAATAACAAGATCAAAGACAATAATAATTAAAACAAAAACAACCATTTTCTAGTTAGTCCGGGGATGTCATGATGGACTACAATATTATTATCCAATATATTTTTTTATTTTTCATTTCTGTTATGAAAACAAGTGTGTGAGTTTAACAATAATCCTTTGAAAGCTCGCGTTTCACGTAACGAATTTCGTTTTAATACTCCTTTGTGATTTAGCAAAAAAAAACGCAATATCTGCTTTCTTCCTTCCGTTGTTATTGGCAACGTGAAAATGAGCGCCGGATGAAAAGCTTCAAGGGGCTTGAAATAATTGGATAACCGAAGGAAAACGCCATACGCCATTAATGTACGGGACTTTCCTTTTCAATTATTTTCACTCTTACTTACTCGTTGAATTAGAATTTTCTTTGCGTGATTGGAAAAAAAAACTAATTTCCTGAAAAGCCACAACAATGGTTTCTTTTTCGAGTCTATTTTAGTTTATTTTTATTACCAACATTCTCACACTCCATTAAGGCTTTTGTTGAATTCTTTGTTTTCCGTGTTTAGAAACCTACCTACATAAATGTATGAAATATTTGTTTCATATTATGTTTCAACCTTTCGTCGCAATACAACGATTAGCGCCATTTATATCATGAAATCTCGCCCGTTAGACGTTGATAATTTATTTAATTTAATATAAGGCCTGTTTTTGCTTTTGAACAAATTACGATCAACTGACAAGCATAAAAACAAAATCTTTTCAGCTGATCAAAATTTGTTCAAAAGCTGAAACCGACCGACAATCGGCGTTTAACGAGAACAAGTCAAATGTAAAAAAAAAATTGCCCTCGTAATTGAATTGTGATGATGTCAAATGCGACGAAAGCTTAAAACACAACAACCTTAATTTATATGAACCTTTTTTTTTCTTCTTCGGTTTTGATGCAACCCAACTTTTCTTTGGGCAATATAATAATTAGAACATTTTAGTAGCGGCATTTTTATGTGCTGTAGCTACCTGTATATTAAAACTTTTTCTTTTGTTCGCAAAATAATTCATTTTCATGAATCTTATCTATGAAGCAGAAAATCTGAAGATACAAACACTCGAAAGTCTGGCGTCGTAGTGAAATTTGTACAGGTTTTTTTCTGATTGCAATATCTGTACGCAGCGTCATTTACATCATGAGCTTTGATATCCATTTACGTCATATTGCTTGTTCCATGTATTTGAATCGTCCAGTAGGAAAAAAAATATTTCGAGAAAATAGTGATATCTCAGAAGAACCAGGGTATTTTATTAATATAATATTATTCTGTGAATTTCGCATACACACACGCTGATAAGTTTTTTTAGAATTTGAATGAATCACTTGAACTCGACGTGTTTTTATTGAGTAAAAAAACGTTATATTTGAATGGAAGCTTTATGCGTACAACTGTGTTTTTATTCTTATTTTTACACGGTAATATCACCTTTCCACGCTTTTGAAATGAATGTAGATATCATTTAGAGCGAATTGCGTGTCTTGCTAATATCAAAATAATTACTTGCAGGTTCTAAAGAATATCCGTTTCCTGGTGAAACCTTTCCGCCACAGGAAGCATGCCCCGGCAACTAACATTCAGTTACCTATTTATTAATCTCGGCTGGTATTTCTAGTCAGCAGTATTCCTCGCGAAATACCCTCCAAGAAAACGGGTTAGATCTATTTACGATACTTTTGTGCTCCTTCGACAAACACCCCATCTGTCTTCTGTTTCCCGGAGATTCCAGAAATCTGTCGTTTTCTCGAGTATTTTCTCAAAGAAAGTACATAGTTTCTCTTGTTCCCAAGTCGGACGGGACTGGAAAGCTAATCTCTTGTTTATGTTTCATCGCGACCTCGCTTGCATTCGTATGTTTATGTAAAGTTATACTTTGACGAAGTATTATAATTTATAATTAAATATTTCATTTTGATTCCTAGTTTTCCTCCCTTGTTTAGTTCATTATATCTTTTGCCTTTAGTTATTTGATGGAGCTGAGCTTTTAAATGAGTTATTTCGCGATTTTAGTTATGGAAAAAACCTTTCAGAATGCTTCAGGAAACTTCCTACATTAATTATATATAAAACATTAAAAAATCTCACGTTTATTGTTAATGGAGCTGAAATTAATGACGGTTCAGAAAACTGTTTGTTGATTGTATATTTCTATACGTAATGTTTTGATGAAGTGTAAAAATTATAAAAAAAATAAAGCGTCTTTTCTTAAGGGTCAGCACCCAAAAATACACACTTTTGGCTTTCTAATACAAGTAATAATAGAAATGATTTATGTGTCAATTCTATATGGGTAGTTAGGTTTGTATGTTTAAGGTTTCCAGTAAATACAATTCTTGAACAGTAACCTTTTTTAATTATTTATGAAATGTATATTAGAATTTTTGGTAAAACGTTCGAATATGGCTGCGCTCGTTTTCAAACTGCCCCTTCACAGACATTTTAGTATGTTTTTCATAGAATTTTAAAGATAATAATTTTTAAAAAAACCACTGGAAACCTTAAACATTTTGCTAACTGCCCACGTAGAATTTACACATAAATCATGTGCAGTATTGCTTTTATTAGAATGCTACAAAGTGACCTTTAGTGGCAAGTTTGGGGGGTGAACCTTAATGATTACTAAATTACTTAGTTTCATTCACTTTAATTAAAAAAAAACATAATTTAAATTTTATATAATAAAAAACGTGTTTTTTCTTTGCTTACTAGTTTCGTCACTCGTTTGTAACATCCTCAGGGCAAGTAGAAAAAATGTCGATTCTTTTGTTATTGGTATTAAATGTAATGCATTTAAAAGCTCCACAGTTCATAATTGAAATGATGTTGCGAGATGAACTTTGTTGCTTTGACCTACAAAATTCATACAGCTTCGGTTTTTTTCTGCTGCTACCAACAACTTTTCATTATATCAGAGTGCGTAATGCTGTGTAATCTTATTAATGATTAACCCATTAATTAAATATTCAATGTAAATGAAACCCAACACAGCTTTATAATTATTTTTTTCAATTTGTAAAAACGAAAGACCGACCGGCACATTAAAAAAATGAATTTATTTAATAGTTTTCATAAAAACGATATTCCCCGTGATTTTTCAATATCCGAGAGTAAGCTTGTTATTCGAATGCAGAGTGATTGACGCAACTCCGCGGTGCATTATAAAAAATAAAAAAAACCATCTGACAAAAGCATAATTCGTCCCGCCGAATGAATCGTTGGTGGCGGATAATTTTATTTACGTTTGTAGCTCGCGCCGAATGTGTTTGTCAAAATATGTTTTGTTCGTCGGGGTTTGTTTGATTTCACGACGGGTGGCACTGCAGGGGAGTGAAACCAATCACTCTCTGGTTTACACCGCGAGTATTTGGTAGTTTTATTTTCGTAACATTATTTTAATCCTGAAGGAAAATTACACCTTTTTAAAATTGATATGAAGGTTTCTTTTACAGTATATCATTTGCTGAAATTTGCTGGACCACTTTTATGACGTAGTATATTTTAACTCAGTTCAATACTTGAAGTAACAATATATGGAGGGAGAGCTAATTATTTTTACCCAACCTTCACAAACTTGCGAAAAATCACTTTCTCTGGGCTTTTACGGCGTACACCATGAGAGAGAAAGAAACACCAAATTTCTGAGACCGCTTCTATATACTGTCGCAATGATCTTAAGGTCCTGGTTCACTGGCGGGACTCCGCCCACATTTTTTATTATGCCACTAAACTTGACACAACTAAACGGTTTTTTAGGTTATATGCTATATTTTTTTTGATAAAAATACTGTGAAAAAGTGGCTACACGAATAAACTAAAACATTATGTCGATATGTGCTATAAATGGATGTATAAATACCGTAGCCTTGGTCTTAGCCACGCCCAAGTGCGCCGAGTCATGTTAAAATCATCAATAATAAGTCCAAAACTGACTTCACTGCCTTGGATAGATACTACTTTACCAACTCTATGGTACAATACGACCATCCATCTTTTCTTGGGGTTTTTAATTAAATAGGTGATTAAAAATAGTCAATAATCAAGGATACAGGTGATGTACTTTGAATGCAACAGTACCTATTTATCATTTAAAATCAGATAACAAGATTAATAAATACGGACAAGCTTAAAAAATCATATAAAACACACGAGGATACCCGGGTACTCTTTCAGTCATCAGAAGTTGTAAATTATACTTATTCGTTTTCCGCCAACATACCACCCTTCACATATCCAACGGTTATGTTCCATTGTTCATTTTCACTATTGTGGAGAAGTCAGGAAGTTTCAGCCGGTTCGACTTACTGGAACATAAAAAAAATCGATGTTGAAAACCGAAGAGGGTACCCGGATACCCTTTCAGTCACATAAAGGTTAAAGACCGAAATATTTTATTTCCCCAGTCATCGAATTTGCTACCAAACATATTAGAACGTCTCGAAATGTCTACTAACCAACTCTTATCGACTCTAGCTACCTAACCATTACGCCGTTTCTTCGCGAGGCTAGGCAGAGATAATGGACCGCGTAGAGGATTGTGCGCCCCACTGTTGAATTTGGCAGCCCCCTCTGATCTGGAGCCTCGAACTACCTGAAAAATATCCTTGACTCTGTGCCGAAACGGCCGGTCCGTTTGATAGATTCTCCTATTTTAACAAACGGATTGCAATCTTTGGAGCACAGACGTCAGGTGGAAATGCTGTCTTTGTTCTACCGATATATCAATGGAAGATGCTCCGAGGAACTTGCGTCATTAAACTCTTCGCCACCGGTGCATAGTAAAACTCGTTAAACGCACGCCCAATATTTGTGCACGGTTGACATTCTATACATGAGAACGGGTCGCTTTTACGACACGTTCTTATGTTCAACAGCTCGGCTGTGGAACGATTTTCCGGCCTCTGATGATTTTTCTCCCTCCTTCAACATGGGCCTCTTCAAGACCCAGGTTCACTCCTTCCTTTTATCAAAAAGACCCTTCACATAGTATCCCCAAAGATTTCCCCCAAGGTTTCCTGTGTGAAGATAATGTAAAAAAAATACAACTCTCTATCGGCAAACACTCTGCTTCATTCACATTCATCCATACTCTTCTGGCCCGACTCAAGTATTTGATTCACTTGATCGTGCCATGTTTTCCTCGAGCGTCCCCGACCTACCATTCGATTTCCGGTCATATATTCTGCTCACACTCCTTTCTTCGTTCATCCGCTCTACATGCCCAAACCTAAGCGTCTCTTTCTTTATTCTATTCATTGCGCTTACATCAACCTTGCATTATTTACATATCCATATTTTTAACACGGTCGGGCATGGTTTTACCGCACATACGCCTCAGGGAATACACAAAAGTTAGTGAAAAGGATTTATGTTAGGAAGTATATTCAATGTATTCATGCAAGTAGATAAAATAAGTCGCCCACGCCTCAGAAAGACATGGCACAGTCGAGTTAATCAAATACATAATTGAATTCCGGTTAAGCGGAAGAGTGTGTAAGAAACGAAAGAATAGTCGGGATAAATATGAATGAAACAAGGAGTGCTTGTCAAGACAGAGGTTATTCTTTTCATGCCCGCTCGTCTAGTAAATGGTATGATTGCTATTTTGTGAGTTTATTCATTTTATAATATTTATGTATCTGACAAACCACCATACAACTTTAATTATATATTTCAAACGGTACTCCTTCGGGTTTTCTGTTTCACTTCTGGATTCAGAGTAGAGATGTTCGATATTCCTGTCCCGGTTAAAAGGAACCGGTTCCAAGCCAGTCACTGGAACCGTCAATATTAATTCTCCGAGGAACTGGTTCCTCTCTTGGGCACAATAGGTTTTTGGCGGAAAGATCCTTTAGACTGGAAAAAAATAATTTGGCAAAAGGAACCGGTTGCAGCTCCATTTCTTTTCGTTCTTAAATTCGCTAGCAACCCCCTTCCCATAAATATTCCCTTCAAAATAAATTATCGGCGAAAGGAACCAGTTCCAGTTCTTTTCGTTTTCAGAATTTCGCTAATACCCCTCCCCCGTTTTTTTTCCTAATACAAAAATCTTCCTGGAGCAACTTTTCTGACACAGGAACCGGTTCAAAAAAGAACTGGATAAATAACCGGTTCCTCGCCAGTCACCGGTAACTTAAGTCGCAGGTAAATTCAATTCTGATATCGACCATTTCTAACGCGAGTATAATGGTGCGTTTGCGTTTCTTTTTAGCGAGAAATTCTTCAAAAACCAGTATTTGGCGAGAAAATTATCTAACTAGCAACAACCCCCCTACATTTTTTAAAATTTTGGTGAGGAACTGGTCTCGTTCTCCAAATATCGCTAGCAACCCCACCAAATAAAAAAAATCACAGGAATTTTATAATATAAACGTGACTCCTTAATATAAAAATCTTCTTCGTGGAACTTTTCAGGCACCAGAAACCGGTTCCAAAAAAAACTTCATAAATAACCGTTTCCTCGCCCGTCAACGGTAACTGGAACCGCAGTGACACCCAATTTCCGATATCACCCATCCCTAATTCAAAAAGCCAAAGAGGCCTTACCGCTCTGCTACGTCTGAAAATTAAACGTCTTTATAAAAAATTATCACGTTTTCATAATCTTAATTAATCCCCGATAAGCGCCCTTCCCGACATCCGCAAGAAGTTCAGACTTGCAACCATTTCACATTTCGGCAGACTCCCATCGCTTTAACAGAAAAAACCCATTTAATTTGCCGTTTTAGTCTCTATTGTTACCCCGGATCTCCTACGGGCTCCCTGTTTAGGGCTATGGGCTAAATCAGAAGTTAGACACTTTTATGAGGGCTTTATTTGATCCACTTATTTTTTTGTCGCCATCCCTTCGCCCTGCTTGCTTACGGGATAATTTCCGGCGTAACTTATGGGATTGTTGGCACGTTTATTTTTTCCTACTGGGCCATAGTTTGCTCTATATAATTAATCCTGGCTGAGCTCGTGTTGGATAATTATTCTATACTAGTTCTTGTCAGTAAAAAATCACGTGCTGTAGCATGGATTATTTCCTTTTCTTTGCTTTAGCAAATTTGTCTATATGTACACATACTAAAGGGTTAATTTGCTTAGTTTCGGTAACTCAATGTCCTTATTGTTTACTGGAAACCCTATACTCATTGTCATAACATATTTTCTTGTTCTTTTGTTACTTTTTATATTCACACTGTTTGCATTTTTAGAATCGTATACTTATAATACTTGAACATTGATGTTTTTAAGTACCAACACGTTACCTGTCCTGAACATTATTTTCTCTTCTTTCCTCTAACAAATTTGTCAATATTTACACCCTTAGCTTCTTGTAAATTGTTTTTCAATCTGTTGATGTACACATGCACTGTTATACCCATATCTGTACCCTATTTCAGTATTTTTTTCCACATGACTTATTACAACGATCATGATTTTTGATGGTTTTAATTTGTATAAATATAATATATTATTTTCTCCGTGTGATATTAGGTTAGGTCATTTGGTGTGAAGCGCACTTGAGGTGAACTATCACAAAACTTCGCTACATGAATTCACTGTGATTATTTTTACTGTGGACTTGCCAGTATGTAAACTTAGACATTTTGTTAATATACAATCTAAAAATATGAGTTGCTTTAATCCACCTAATTTTAAATTAGTTTCACTTTAAAAGAAGCCTACAAAAATAACCCACGTCAATGCATATTTTTTATCATAACGTCTGTAAATACCAATAATTGCCTATTCATTTATAAAGCCTCGTTTCACAAATAGAAAGACATAGTATTAAAAGTTAATTTTAACAGTCTTTAGTTATTCCTTACATCAACATAATATCGTACCTTCACAAGATATATCGATGGTTTCCCCCTGGCTTTGTAAAACACCCTGGAGGTGATACTACATTATAAAAATTAGCAAAGTATTATTATTATTATTAACTGGTGCGTGAGGGGCATTCTTTTCTGTGTATCGATAAAGCTTTTTCCCTTTTAAACTAATTGCTTTTATCGCTCTAGTTTCGTTTGGGGGGTTGGGTTAAAGTTTATGTACACAGGATTACATAACTGATGGCCTGTGTTCAAAAAGAGCGGTATGTACTCCTGTGACGGCTGGAGCAAATTGGATGGAATTGAATGATGTCTATCGCGTTGGATGTAAGTAGCGCGGTACGATGGTGTGTGTGCTTCACAATAAAGCCTTAACGATACTGTAAATATTTAAATATGATTTGATGTTTCGTTTAAGCGATACGGGTTGTTTATTCTTTTTCTTGCTGTGTACACACAGCGGAACAGGGCAAAACAATTTTGATGTAAAGTTTTGTGTTTATTTTCTCGTATTATAGATTTATAACCTTCAGTTTTTTAAACGTTATTATTAAAAAACTTTTATTTTCCATTTATATATTTGGGACGGACCGGCTTTACCCTTCTTCAATCTATCTTATTTTATTACCAAGAAAAATATATATTTTTTTAAATATAAAAAAATATAACTCAGTACCATTGAGTATAAACCAGGAGCGCACGGGTGACTTTTGTCACGGCAACAGTTTCGTCACCATCTCCAAATCTATTGGAGTGTATGGAGGTCCGCGCACGCAGCGACGTGACATTGGGGTGACTTTTTAGTTCCACTGGCCGGCGACTTTTGAGTGACGAAACTGTCACCGTGTCTGTAGAGAGTACTTTTGTTTGGGCGCTCGCGCACGGGTGACAAAATGTCATTCGGTGACTCATCCGCCTGATCTAAATTCATTGTCGGAATGACAGGGTGACGGGTGACAGTCACTCACCGTGTGCGTGCTCGATTGGAAGACAGTGACGAATTTGTTGCCGTGACAAAAATCATCCGTGCGCGCCTGGCCTAACACAGTGTTTAACCGTGACGTAGTGACCCCTATTTGATCTTGCTTATTAAAGCGTTTTCACGACATAATCTTAGGTAATATGTTTTTGGTAATACTTACAAAGAAGCACATTTATAATATTTCAGTAAGCTTTATCTAAGATATCACACAAAACTCTCGTTCGGGGTTACCTTAGAACCCCCGATCGGAACGGAAGTGCTAATAACAAAATAACCAGATTTCGGCACAACGAAATGAAAAAATAACTTTGTAAAAGACCACGGATAATATTTGATTTTTTATGACCGACCGGTTTCGCTTAGCCCAAGAATCATCAGGGTACAAAATTAAACTAAAAAAAAATTAAAATAGTATCCGTGGTCTTATACAAAGTTAATTTTTCATTTCTTTAAGTTACTGTGTTTCATTAAATTACGTCAAAAAGTAAATTATTATCAAAAAGATACCTTTTAATTGATTTTTAATTTTCCTTTTTATTTTTTCCACCTCACAAAATACCCTAATTGTGTGACATTGCCATTGTCTTAGTGGATCTAGAAATTCAGACTCTTGTGTGTCAAAATCCCATAAAAAAAAGTTTATATTAAACTCTCATATGGTTCATTTCGCATCGCCAGTATTCTGTGTAGCACGCGAAGCTTTATAATTCCCTTTCAAATGACAGATCCCCAGCGCTGTTCGGAGGATGAAATTTTATTCCCATTTGGTTTAATCTCGCCTCACAATATTTTGCCATAGACGTATTTCGGAATACAATTATTATCAGATTTTTCATTTCGATATAATTTGCCGACAAATTTAATTAAAGTTGAAACCCCAGGTGGATTGAATTATGAATAAAGTATGGTGTCTCCTTTATTTGCATAATATTGACCGAATTAATTTACACCGACCATCAGCCAGAGCATTGTTGATAATAATTGGTGCAGTGTCCGTTTCATAATGACGATTCTCGAATATCATTTATGTCAAATTTTGCTATCGGTATTTTGTAATATTCTCTCCCTTAACTCTCCTTTATTTTGGTAATTAAAATCGCATCTTTTTCAGAAAGTCACACTCGTGAAGAGTAGGCAGAAATGTGATGATATTAGTCATTATGTAATCAATAGTATTTATCAGTTGACTGTTCATTCCACATTGCAAATATGTCAACATGTGTTTTTGTGTAGATATCCTACTTATTAAGCTTTAATAAGTTAATTCTAATTTAAATATTAATTCTAGACTTTGTAAGAAGTCGAAAGGTCTTCCGTAAATAAAAATGGATAGTCTACCCTTAAGGCTCTCTAGGTGGGCAATTGTGCTCGGTTAGCGTTACCTGTGGTATATCGAAAGAAATAAAGAAAAAAATATTGATATTTAAAAAAAAAAATGGGATTTATAAAAATTACAGTATATAAAAATGTTTCGGAAGCCCAATTGGCAGAGAAGTTACGCCTGGATAAAGTAGATGTTCCGAATTCAAGTCTCGGTCGTAGCCTAATCTTTTCATTTTCTGTGTTTTCTTGTTTTATATTTCATTGAAAATTATTGCTATTGTTTCAATAATTGATATAATAATTCGATTTACCCTATTCACAAATAGAATTGAAAGATCTAACTTGTTCGCAAACTATGATAATTTAATCTACCCTAAAGTACAATAATGTGAGATACCTACTTCACAATAATAATACAGTTACGGTTTATTTGATATTTCAAATAAATTCTAAAAATAATATAGGTGCTTTTAAATTTGTATGTATAATTTATTCCAATGTCGAAGTTCGTATTAGTGAGTAGATTTTTTGTCCAGAATTAGAAAGATTCCGTTTTAATTTTTGATATATAAAATTAGTCGATTTTTAAAGTTATTTTTGTATTAATAAACTCGCACTGGCAGGTTTCTATAAACAAGAAGATAAGGCAATCAATGCAGAAGCTGTATCATATAGTCACTATATGACGTACCCTGTTCACAAATTCCTCGCCGAATAGTGGATATATTTTCACGTCTTCTTCGCATATTTCCCGCTTAATTTCCCGACGCGACGCGCTCGGAATGGCGATGAAATATATCACCCGGAGAGTTATAGCACCTGATGAAATATATCTACCTGATGAAAAATATCAACTCGTTTGCGATGATGAAGCCGTCAATTACTGGAGCGGCTGGCATTATTTTTTCAATGGGACAACTGATGCCCGCATTATGATGCCAGATATCTCTCAGCTTTGTTTTAATTCACCAAGTTTAAAAGGAATTAAAAGGATCTTAAACATTTAGAAAATTTAATCCAAGTGTCGTAAAGGCACCTTGGTTAAGTGATAATTTCGGTGCAAACTTTTGGAATCGGTTTTTATTGATGATGATTTCGTCGCTGGAAAGGCAAAAGGGCTGAAGCGACACTTTGGTCAAAAATGAGTTAAATATGCAGTTTTGATCAGCTTTTATTTCTGCATCGATTGTACTGACTCTCGTTTGGTTCTGAAGACTTTTATGGCCTTTCAGCCATCTAAAATATATTTACCATTTGCGAGAAGGCTTGACTTAAGCGACACAAGTTTGAGACTTTTTTTTTAGCTTTTTGTCGCTTCAGGTAACTCTGTGAGAACATTGAGTTACCTTTTTTTTCAAAATATAACCAGGTAAGACTTATAAATTTTATTGTTAAACTAAAACAACTTTAAAGCTCTCTGGCGTAAACTTCCCAAAATGAGCTTCAGCCCTTTTGGCTTTCCGGCAACGATATATTCATCACACTAACAGAAGCACCCTTGATAAATATTTTCCCCATTTTAATTAAGTATAAATAATCATAGTTTTAGCTTAGACACAGTGATCGATTTGTCATTAAGTTTATTTGAAAGATAACACATTGCAATTCAAAAAATCTTCTCCTTAAATATTATATGCTTCTGAACTCTCTATCGAACTGTAAATTGACACGATATGTAAAATATTATTATTATACCGTATTCACAGATTTCAAAGGCATTTCACAAAGTTTCTCATAAAATAGGCATATGCATATATGCACATAGGAATATGCACTTCTTGTACGTTTATATTTTTCATGATTAGTAACGAGTGGCATGCCTCAATATACAGATTAAAAAAAATAAATTAAATATTACGACCTCCCAAACTAGGCATATGCCCGTATCATGGTGGTCTGCATTCTAAATAATTATAATATGAAACATAGCACTGCTCAATAAGAATATCAAAGACAGTAATAATATTTAAAAAAAAACAACAATTTTAAACATTTCATAACAGCAGAATCCGACCGGTGATCGGTGATAAAAATAGAGATGGTGTAAAGGGCAGCGCTTTTTCCAGGTAACACAGCGATTGGATCATCATTTTGGTGTTGAGTGTTAATTTTCAGTCAGACGATGATTTTATTGAGGAAGATATCCGATTCTTTTCGCCCACTTTCTATTAGCCATATCATAGAGTTGGTAGAGTAGTATCTATCCAAGGCAGTGAAGTCAGTTTTCGACTTGTTTTTGATGATTTTAAACTAACTCGGCGCAACTGGTCGTGGCTAAGACTAAGGCTACGGTATTTATACATCCATTCATATCACATATCGACCCAATGTTTTTGTTTATTCGTAAAGCCACTTTTACAGTATTTTTATCAACAAAAATATAGCATATATCCTAAAAAACCGTTTAGTTGTGTCAATTTTAGTGGCATAATAAAAAAATGTGGGCGGAGTCCCACCGTGAACCAGGACCTTAAGATCATCCTTACAGTATATAGAAGCGGTCTATGAAATTTGTTGTCTCTTTCTCTCTCTTGGTGTACGACGTAAAAACCCGGAGAAAGCGATTTATCGCAAGTTTGTTCAGGTTGGGCAAAAATAATTAGCTCTCCCTCCATATATTGTTTCTTCAAGAGCCATATTGTAATTTGTTTTTAAAGAGGGTTTGTAGTTTGTTTTCTGCATTGTTTATTGAAACCATTATATGCCTTACGACCTAAGAACATATGGAATCGTTGTCCAAAGGAAGTATTTATTTTTCCTTGGTTGAGTTCTTAATCGTGTCGTGGAACTGTTATCTACAAGATTGTGTAGGTTAGATTTGCTTGTATAGTACATTTTGAGTGCATGCCTTATCTGGCTTATATCTAATACTTGTGTTTCCTTGAATAGTGGTGTCGATAGGTACATGTAAGGTTTTTTATTCACCACTCTTACCTCAGCTTTTTGCGCCTTAGCTAACGGATCTAAAACTGTTTTTGCTGCTCCGCCCCAGCTTAGTATGCCACACCTTATAATTAATTGATTA
Organism: Drusus annulatus; assembly: GCA_022651775.1. Classification (NCBI taxonomy): domain Eukaryota; kingdom Metazoa; phylum Arthropoda; class Insecta; order Trichoptera; family Limnephilidae; genus Drusus; species Drusus annulatus. Next base: position 919,356 of record JAGWCC010000023.1, read on the forward strand.
GCGCAATGCATAGTAAATAATTTTAATGGTTTTATTGTCAACAACGTTACGAATATCTTTCAAAAAGAAAATTAGTTTGCGCATTGGCTTGGCCGCTTTATCCAGGTTATATTTTTATGTTTATTAGTTATCGCGTATACTCGTATATGACATGATCAATACTTTCAGTGCTGTAAATGTTTACTACTAACCCTTTCCGGTCCACAATTTTTTTTTTTTAAGTTGCACAGGTCTACAATAGGTTTACAGAATTACAGGGTAAAACAATACATCCAGGTTTGTATTTTGACACTAAACTGATGGAAGAAAATTGTCGAATGACATTCGACATAGGACTCACTGGAATAAAGTCGATGTCGAATGTCATTCGACATAGGACCGGAAAGGGTTAATTATTATTTAACTATTTCAATACTTCCACATATAAAATTGGATTACTTAGAGAAGTTATACCCACTATTTACAAACTCAGATTTTTCATTTCCATCAACAAATGTACCGTGTTTTCAAAAGCCAGGTTGAGTATAATTCTTCGAAAAGGTCTATTATAATATTTTTTCAAGGTCATCAAAATAATTCTACATAAACAATTTGTGAGAAACATTTATTTGAGACTTTGTATACTTATCGTCAAATATGATTGATTGTAACTTTTTACTGATAGCAGAGCGATTATTATTGCCACTAATTGATTGCTCAATTTCTTATCATTATTTATGTTACATGTTCCAAATTGCCTTATTCGGTCAGGTTACCACCTTGGATCGACGGTCGCTCTCACCAATCAAAACCGACTTAACGTTAGGTTAAGTAAAAAAAATACCTTAGTGAAGGAATACTTTTATTTCACCAACATTATTTGTCCGTGCGTTCGCTCAATGCCAACATACATCAATAACTTACTTAAACATAAACCAACATAGTAATCTCTTAAATCGCACACTGTTAAATAAAGCTATGATTTTGACTCCGCTGTCAGTGCGGCTGACCCCAAAAGTCTTACGCAGACGTTACTTTGACGAAAACGCTTAGCGTGAGTAAATCCACGAAAGAGATGGCTTAACTCCAAGTCTGCGTGTTTCAACGAAATTTTTGATAAGCGTTCGCTTAATTTGATTGGTCTACAATAATAATACTATGAACACTCAATTAAAGTATTTTCGTAGAAAGCATTTACTTTGTGGTTTGACATATTTAATGAAAATGACTTTGTATAAGTCCAAAGATTTAATTTTTATATTTATGACTGATTGGTTTCGCTTAGCCTAAGCATCGGCAGAGTACAAAATTAAGCTATCATAATAATAGGTCGGTCATGAAAATTAAAATAAATTCTGTGGTCTTATACAAAATTATTATTTCATTTTCAAGTTTAATTGTTTTTGAACATATCTTTTGTTCGATTACTCAATGATGTACTAGGTTCAATGTTAATTAAGCCCGCCTTAGATTGGACGCGTTTCAAAGCGGGGCGGCTGCATTGCGATTATTGGTATCAATCATTTAAATAAAGTTTCATCATCTAGCCATTACTCTGAATTCAAATGCAGCTGTTCCTGCATTGATATATGGCTGCACTAAGCCATGCATCGGGCTGTATTGAATTCATACGTTAATGAATCATCAGTGAATAATGAATCTAGCTCAAGTGCCGGGGTTTACATTTATAACTATTATAATTATATATATATATATATATATATGGATAGAAATAATAATAATAAATGTATTACTTTTATAGTGCCGTTTTCGTGGGAAAATCACCTCACGGGCGCTTTACAAATTAATTTTTCACTTAGACTAAACTTATAAATAATAACTTACAGTTGAGATTTATTACAACTAATATTTTCGACCAGTGATTACAATTAAGACTTATTAGCTAACTTAACGGTCCTCTTAAACAAAGCGAAAAAATTCTTCTGAGTATTAATATTTCTAAGATTCAATCGAAAATCTAAATACAAACTGAAAAAGGTGCTCTGCTACTCTAAGAAAAATACACTTTTTGTGTTTTAATTTATAATTTATAATCGGTTTATATTTAATGAGTTATAGTGAATATCTTATCATTTACTGGCGTCCTTTGAGAGCCGACTGATTTGAGATGTTCACTACAAGGTAATTAGAAATATAAATTCGATTTTTAAATGTAGAAATCGATAGAGAAATGCATTTACGTTAGAGCTATGTATATTTGTGTGTTTATTGCGATTTATAGCTAAGGTCTTCAATTGAATCTTAGATCGGCAGTTTGGAGGGCTGATAATGGAAACATGATTATTTATCTTTTGTTATTTCATTTGAGTTTTTTTTACAATAAGACATAAGATAATTGTTGTAAATTTTTGCACATTATAGTACAAAATTAACACACAAAACTATTCCACACCATAAAGAACAAGGTTCTTATGTTTGGTGAGGGAAATTCGCTCAAATAATAAAATGGTGTTTAGTTTTTACAATACAACAGACAAAAATACTAAGTATTTGTGTAAAATCAGTTATAGTAATAAATGTTAGTACATAATGATAACACAAAGTTTGTAGAATAAGAAGAAAAAACATAAAAATAGAAAAAATATAATAACAATAACAGCTATTAAGGACTGTTAAAGTTGTTTGATGTAATATTTCAATTTAAGCTGAAATTCACAAATATTATCTATATTTTTTAGATTTAAAGGAAGATTGTTAAAGTAGGTTATTCCTAGATAGATGTAGGTATTTTGAGAATGCTAAGTGTTAAATTTTAGGATTTGAATGTTATTCTGATATCTAGCAGACATACTTATTTGTAATTTATTTGCTGCTTTTCTTTATAAATTTGTTAAATTGAATATTATCAATTTTGAATAAAGAGTTGATATTGACCACGCATGGAGGATGCGTTGACATCTTGTTTACCATTACGAAATCCGTAATCGAAACAGTGTCCCAGGATCCCTTAAAATACAGCAATCAAGATAATAAATGAAAATAATAATAACAGTGAATTTATGTAGCGCAGTTTTGGGATAGTTCACTTATAGTGCATTTTACACTAAATTATCCAACCCAATACAACAACGAGAAAATAATATATAACAGATATGTATGTAATTAAAACTATCTAAAATCATGATCGAAATAATGAATCATGAAAAAATGATCTGATTTGGTTATATCCATATCTGATACGGTGATGTGTACATCAACAGATTAAGAAAACAATTTACAAGAAGCTAAGCGTGTAAAAAGAAAATAATGTATTAATATAAACAAACTTGCTAAAGCAAAAGAAAAGGAAATAATATTGAAAATAGTTAACGTGTTGGAGTTTCATAACCTTGGTGTAAGTTTAAAAATATCAACAAAAACGAAAGAGAGGGTCGATATTCCTGTCGGTTAAAAGGAACCGGTTCCAAGCCGGTCACTGGAACCGCCGATATTATTTCCCTGAGAAACCGGTTCCTCTCTTGGGCACAAGGTTACACAAGGAAAGAATAGTTGAACAGTAATGCAAATCTGAAGCAATAATGAAGAGGTGATGAAGTAATAATAATAAAATCTTAGATGTAAGTTACTAGTTATAAGTTATACTCAGTAGTAAGTTACAAGCCATAAGTTCTTATTGTAAGTCACTAGTTGAAAATATTAGTTGTAAGCCATTAGTAATAAACCTTAACTGTAAGTTTTTAGTTATAAGCTTAAGTGATAAATTATAGGTTAGATAAATTAATTTGTAAAGCGCCCTTGAGGTGATTTTCCCACAAAAACGGCGCTATAAAAGTAATCCATTTATTATTTATTATTAATAGGTTTTTAGCGGAAAGATCATTTTGACGAGAAAAAAATAATTTGGCAAGAGGAACCGGTTGCAGTTCCAGTTCTTTTCGTTCTTAAATTCGCTTGCAACCCCCTTCCCATGAAAAATTAACTATCGGCGAAAGGAACCAATTCCAGTTCTTTTAGTTTTCAGAATTTCGCTAAAGACCCTCCCCCCCATGTTTTTTTTCCCAATTTAAAAATCTTCTCGGAGGAACTTTTCTGGCACAGGAACCGGTTCCAAAAAGAACTGGATAAATAACCGGTTCCTCGCCAGTCACCGGTAACTGGAACCGCAGGTAAACCCAATTCTGATATCGACCATTTCTAACAAAAACTGTTGAAATCTTATACATTGCACATATTTAAAACGTTTTAATAAAATGGTAAAATACGATTTTTTAATGCATTTACCAATAAATAATTTTTCATAATAAGAAATTTGCGACAGTATTTTTTCAAATTTGGTGTTTAGTTTTACAAATACCTCTGAGCTCACGATATAAATATTAAAGAAGATATGTTGATTTTGCAGTTAACCAGATTTCTGCTATTTTGATAAATAAAATACTTTAAATAAATGAATATTTTTTATTTAAATACAGTTTTTGTGCGCAACCCCCCACAAGCTTTTAAATTATTTTTCGTCGGTTAAGAGTTTGGATTAATATAACCACTTTAAAAACGTTATTTTCCTCCTTTTTCATATAGAAAAGAGATATTTTTACCGACACAATGTCAATGAAGAAATATTCACTTTGAAAATTGCCTCACCAGATTTTCATTTTCATGTTTTATTAATGTCCCATTTAAATAAATGAAACACTTTTGTACTAAAATGGTAGCAAATGAAAGCCGTTTACTCGCGACTTGCGAAAATGGTTGAAAACAACGGAAAACCCGAGCATTTTTTTCACAAACGGTTCCTCGTTTATTTATTTTTGTGATAATTATTATTCAAGACAAAGCGTTTTTTTCTGCTGATGTAACCGAAATATTTCCAAAGAAATTAATTAGTTTAATAAAGACCCTCTTAAGGTTCTCCGAAGAAATGTCCTTCTTCTCACTAGAAATCTAAATGAATTAATTAATATTTAACGTAAATAACACTAGGTAATTACCTGGTGAAACGAAGTTCATAAAATATATATTTTATGAATTTTTTATTTTAAATATTTGTTTCATATAATGCAAACGATTTAAACGTACTTAGGTATTTTTTTTCAGCTGTTTCTTCTTCGTGTGGCAATTAAACTTTTTGATGTCATACCGCGAAATAGTCTCATCTGAAGGGAGCCAGTGGAACTATGGCATCCCGATATGGGGGTGTGTTGTGAGGCTAAAGGATATGGGGGAGATGAATGAGACGGGGTAAAATTAAGATTGTGAAAATAAGAAGGTCACCGTGATCGAGTGGTAAGATGCTAGACTACGAATCCAGAGGTCGCGGGTTCAAACCCGACGTGTGAAAATAAATTTTATTTATCCAAAATGTGTCATAACACCTTTGACCAATGTAAAATAATATATAGTATATTTGCGGCACGTTACAGAGTGGTAGATACTCTAAGTATCACCTTGGTGAAAGACTACCATTCAGAATCGAAACGTTACTTGAAATAGCTTTGGCCGTGTTTGGTGACCAGATACAAATAGGCAGGTACTTCCCAATCTTCCTCCTCCCCATCTTCTTCCCCTCCCCACTACCTTCAGCCTCACAACATACCCCAATAGGGGTTGGCATAGTCTCACTGGCTCTAGACGGTTGAGACTCTTGTGCGGTATTCACTATATAATAAAAAAAATACTGGCTAGTTTGATCTGGTCACTTAATAAAGCTAACGCATTTCAAACAACGCTTAGATTATAAGGGGTGATCTCTGACCAGAACGTTACCGAGAGTACTTCCCAATATTCAACTTTATATTCTTAGTAGAACTAGAACGTAATTTAAAAATATTTTTTAATAAAAATATTCTTCTTCTTGTGCTGCCATTTTCTAGCGTAGGTAATAATGTCTTCTGCAATACGGTAAGAAGATAAAATACATCAACCAGTTCCTCCAGGAAATTCCCCACCACACGATAACTGCCGTCTTCCGATTTCAAGTCTTACAAGATTCTTACAGTTTTTTCTTTCACAATAACTGAACGAGACCGTCTGTTTTTAATTCTCACTTTGTCCAAGATATCAATTTATTGGGTCTAGTAAATGTTTAAAAAATGAATCAAATAAAAGTGCTAGGTACTACTGATGTATTATCATGCTCCACCAATCACTGATTCAAATTTCATTGATTGAAAAAGAATGATTGATGCTTTTGAAGCTTTGTGTTTTTAAGTGTGTAGGTTTGTGGAAGTCCTAGCTATAGGTACTCGCCCTAGGCTCTGTTGCAACTAGCTGCAGTATGCACTAACGAGTAGTTGATGCGGAAAGTAAATAAATCTGCAATCAAGACAGTTTGAACAGAGTTTCATTAACATCTACGTTTCCAGTAAAAATGCACATGTTGTGCGTTGAAACAAAAATACCATTTTCTCGTCCTGTTTTATGGTTTCATGCTGAGGTTTGGTCTTTTTTGGGAAGGGTTGGGTTAATTTAAATATGAAAACCCACGTCAAATAAATAAAGGTTTTTCTGTTGACGCAATTTATTATATTTAAATAAAACAAACATTAAATGGACACCATCAAAGCGTCGCACATTAAAAAAGATAATTGCTTTTTCATCGAAACAAACTGACTGAGATGAATACGTTTTGGTGTAAAGTTGGTTTGTTGATGGTTTTTAAGGTGAAAATTCTGTAATAATGATACCCGGCTTATTTTTAAAGCACCAATTTTGAGAAATATCACCTCAACGGCGCTTAACAAATCTAGGAAATAATTAAAAAATGAAGCATAAATTACAATAAAATACTTATACTTAAATTCAAATACGAAATTATCAAAATAACTAAAAACTGTAATATATTTGAATTTTACAACTGTCAATCTAATCGTTTTGCTTACACGTAAAAAATTAAATCAGTTTGTATGTTGGATTATGAAAACAAAAAAGTTAACTCAGATAACTCAATGCTCACATGCGAAGCGACAAAAATCTAAAAAAGTCCCAAACTTGTGTCGCTTGAGTCAATCCTTTTCCCAAATGGTAAATATAGTTTAGATGGGTGAAGCGCCACAAAAGTCTTCAGAATCAAACGAGAGTCAGAGCATTCGATGCAGGAAAAAAACCTAATAAAAAATGCATATTTAACTCATTTTGACCAAAGTGTCGCTTAAACCTTTTTGGCTTTCCAGCGTCGATATTGACATTTATTAATTGTATTACGGAGTAGTCTGGGTGCTTATTCAGTATGACAGATCTCACTGATGCAGTTATGCTATTTTCATCATCAATACATAAGTTTAAAAAAATAATATACTCGTATTGTCGTACTCATATTGATTGAAAGATGGTCAGCAACTCTGTATGCTTAGATTATTTTATAAGTGACAAAGGATGCTACAAAACGTAAAACATAAGCAAGGAGGAGAATTTGCATGATAAAAGATGCCATGAGAAAAATGCAAAATATTTTTAGTGACGAGGCATAAGGAAGACTACAAAGATGAGACTCGCCCAAGATCTGATCTTCCCCGTATTCGAGTATGGCATGGAGCGACGGACACTGGATACTCTGTAAGCCTGTGAAGGGAAAATAATATAACGTATGCCCTGGAGATGCGGTGTTTGCAAATGACACTACGGGTTCAATTCTAGGAAAAGCTAGACATCCAAAGCAGGTTGTAGGTTTTCCACAAAGCATTTTGAGAAATTTTAACACTCGAACCTGGAGGAACAGATATACTGCTGATGAGCTGGACTGATCAAGTTTCACAAACGTCCTGAAGTGTCTTCAACTTTTCACAAAGCATAGGGCAATAATTTATTATTCACAAACTTCAACGTACCACTTCCGGTCATAATTTAACCTTTATGTGACTGAAAGGGTACCCGGATACCTTTTTAGGTTTTCAACATAATTTTTTTTTAATGCTCCAGTTACACTTCCTGACTCCTCCATAATAGTGAAAATGAACAATTAAACTTTACCGTTAGGTATGTGGAGGGTGGTATGAGAGCGGAAACGCTTAAGTAAAACTCACTCCTTCTGATGACTGAAAGGGTACCCGGGTACCCTCATGTGTTATATATGGAATTTTAAGCTTGTCCATATTCATTAATAATTTTATCTTATTTTTTAAATGATAAATATGATGTACTGTTGTGTTCAAAGTACATCACCTGTATCATTAATACTATTTTTAATCACCTACTTAGTTAAAAACCCCCCAAAAAGATGGTACTGGGTGAAATTTCTATTCACTTCCCCGAGTCTTGAACTGAGTCGAAATTTATTACGTCATAAACGTGGTACAACAAACTTCAGCAAATTACTTACTGTAAAAGAAACCTTCATATCAATTTAAAAAATGGCGTAGTTTTCTTCAGTCACACAAGGGTTAAATACGTATTGGGCCAAATATGACTCTATGGCAGAGTTGTTTTATTCTGCACCCACCTATGATATCAACTTGCATTTGTAAATATATACTATAATTAATCTTAAGGAAATTAGTATAACAATGGAATTTAGTACTTTTGTTAGTTAATGTTTTGTTCTGAGCTTTTCATATAAAATACAGCTTAGATATTCTCCCTTTATTTTTCATCCCTAATGCGTATTTCATCAGGGTACCGGGAGAGTATATTCAGCGAGGCATTCTGGTATCTTAGTGTCTTTATAACACCATTTCTCATCTCGAGTGCTTTTCTTTATGAACGTACATTTTTGCTGGGAGATCCATTGTGGTAATATGACTTAGCGAAAATTAATGGTACTTAAGTACGTTTTAAAAAGTGGGGAAATGTGGATCTCGAGAAATTTCAACATTATTAAAAAAAAAAACTTACCAGTTTACCCTGCATCCGGGACCTAGTGGCAGGAAAGAAGTGCATTTCTCAGGAGAACAGTTTGAAACCTTCATTGGTTCGTGTATATCGGAAAATAATATGATGCCGATTTGATGAACGAACATAAGATAGAGTTATAGTTATATATAACGAACGAGAAAATGACGTACGTATCATAAAATTACCATCTTGCCCTCATTATGTGATCCCACTTACATATTTAAATGCGTGGGTTAGTATATTTAAGGGACGTCTGTAATTAAATTAGTTAGATTTGTGGTTAGATCTACTTCTTCAAAGCAAGTGTTTGTTTTGCCGCCAATTAAAGACCGGAAGTAGGTGTTAGTGGTGTTTTGACTGCGGAAGGAAGTAACCCATCAGAGCCGCCATGTTTGTATTTGGAAGTGGAACTCCATTCCATGTCACACGCAGGGTTCGGTTCCACATCCATCATACTTAACGGTGAACTAGGTTTACTTGCATTATGTACCCTATGAATCTAAATTCGAGCGTATTAAATAACCATTACTGAATGTCAACGACCGAGATTTGGAGATACACTTTGCGATACAATGGATTCTGGCCTTTGATGTATGCCATCTATCCTAATAGAAAATAGGTCATTTACTCGAAGATCACATTTCGTTTATCGTATGATAAGGGAAAAAGATTGTAACAACGTAATTCTATAATATTTTTATTCAATATCTATACCTACAAACAAAAAATAATCATATTGTTGCGTGTTTGTATTATAGTACACCGTTCTTTGGATTGAAATAAGAATTCTAATATTCTGTTTTTTTCCTGTTTATTATGCTCAAATTACCCTTAATACCTCATTTATTATCAAATTACTCAGCCAACAACCAATCTGCATTCTGTCTACTGTTTTCCTCGCTTTTTTCATCTAATAAATCCATCTGTCAAAAGCAACCCTTTTGCTTTGGATTATTACAATTTAAAAATGAATCACATTCAAATATTGCGGAAAATCTACATAGGAAGAACGTTTCCCAATTTCGTAATAGTAATATAAAAAAATATAATGTAGATCTCGTATTTACCTAAGTTTTTGTGAAAAAAGCAAAATTCAAGTATGATTAAACTATCACAAATAAGAGGGTACCTAGATTACGTACAAAGGTAGATAGGCACTATCTGGAATTTCACCAATCCTAGTAAAATGTTCACACGATAAAGTTAAACCGTTATTTCGTTATCTCAGATTTATTCCCATTGTAATAGCTATATACGAGTATGTACCTACTATGAAATGCATATTTTTTCGCTTTCTCCAAACACTGCTCTACCAAGAACACGTGTATTGTTTTATTGAAACGCTGATACTCGACACTTTTTATCATCTAATTCTATCTAAAGAATTACACGGTTTTCCATTTCGAGACATCAACAATGTATTAATCATACTTGACAGCGGACCTTTAAATTCATTTCTCACTCAGAAGAAAGCTTTTCGTTATTTTAATGAATTGAAAAAACTTTTATATTAGTACTCAGATATCGCGAGGGCGGAATCGAATTTCAGTAAATTATTAAATACGTAAACAGTATTTTCTTCCGCCCATTCCATTATTCTGTTCTATTCAATAAAGGCATGATTGATTTAACAGTATTTGAAGGGGAATTCATTTTGGTAAATTGATAAAACACTGACGGTAAGAGATCTTTATTTTATTACGACTTCTAATCATAAAATGTTATTTTGAACTTGAGTAATTTGATACCATAACAAAGGTGTCCGACACCGCTGGAGTAAATTGTTGATTAAGTCGTTTTCATTTCATATTACTCAATGAAACTAATTATAACATCAAAAACGAATATACGTCTTCCTAATAGACCTACCTGTCGGTTGTCTATGGCTTAACGTTCCCCTTTTCAACTCCACAAATGAGGCTTTTATTGTCTAGAAAAAGACGCCGAGCTGCACTTAATTGCAATAACCTTTAAACACACACTGTACTAAATTACATGTTAATTACAAATTATGAGAGAATAATTGATTTTGCAGATTTCAGTATTTTTTCCGTTCAATAGTGGTAGATACTCTCAGAAAAGAAAAAAAAATTGAAATTACGCTAGCCGTTTAGCAACTAGATCTGAACAGCCAGGTACTCCCCATGCTTCCTCTTTCACATCTCTTTTGACTCCTCCTCTTTTTTGCCTGACACCATCGTCGCTGGAAAGGCAAATAAGCTTAGGCGACACTTGGGTCAAAAGTGAGTTGAATATGTAATTTTGATCAGTTTTTTTTTCTGCATTGAATTCTCTGACTCTCCGTTTGATTCTGAAGACTTTTGTAGCCCTTTGACCATCTAAAATATATTTATCATTCGGGAGAGGGCTTGACTCAAGCGACACAAGTTTGGGACTTTTTTGCTTTTTTGTCGCTTCAGGTAACTCAGTGAGAGCATTGAGTTACCTGAGTTAACTTTTTTTCAAAATCTTAACAGGTAGTGAATACATGGATTCTTGTGCGGAATTCGGTTAAATGCAGACTGCACTAACTTTCATTAATTGTGTCGTTGAAGAGATCACTCATTTCCCAAATTTTATTATTTTACGTATTATAGGTTTACCTTAAACTCTTTCTTTTATACGAGTATAAATATATATTTTTAAATTAGGCCACATTCGTGGTTAAATGGTTGCTATACGGGCAAACTATTTAACAAACTTGTAAATGTTTCAACAGTTTCTTAACTGTCTCTAAACTGCATCGATTACTGTGAACCAATTACAGCATACACTAGACTAGTGATGGTGCTTCAGCTTTATGCATATATTCACGTATTTAGTTCTCAGTGGCGCTGGTTAGTGATGCATATTATGTTTGGCTTCTAGCTATTATGCCACTGTTTTGGTTGAACTAAGACAAGCGAAGTGTTTATTTTCCATCGTCGCTTTGAGTCCCGTATTATCCGAGGGATTCTAGTGGCGGGTTCAATCATTTTGCGTCTTTCAAAGCTGTTGGCAAATAGTTTTCTTATTTTTCTTCGAACCGAGCATATTATTCTTACCCCCAATGTGTAGCTTGCAGGCTCCTCTCTCGTCAAGGATACTCGAGAGTGTATCTCAGAGATATTTATATATTAACGTTTTTATCTCCGACTTCAAATATTTACGAACGTAGTAAAAGCACATGAAAACCTAACAGCAAAAAATATTCTCTCTGGTCTGCTTGAATTTATATTTAAGTGTTTCAACTACCTTTTTTGTGTATAGAAGTCTATAAAAAATACAACATTTTTTAACGCCCTAAAAATATGTTTTGGAATTACTTCAAAGAAAGTTTTCCTTTTTCTAGTGCGTATTTTTATTGAAGGCTAGCTGTTATTTAGGAAAATTTAACCCTACAAGCTACACTTCTAACATTCACGTGGGTTTCAAGGCCATGGTATTATGTACCTAATGATTTTTTTTCTCTTGTTTCAGGTAAGCTTCTTCATCTACATTTCTCGTTTCTGTTTTCCTGATGCGGCTGGTAAGTATTTAATTAGCAATCGTATAGAGGTAATGCCCTATCCCATCGGAGGTTGGCTATAATTAGATAAATCATAGCTCAGTTGGGTTATCTTGCATTTGTCGCTCCTCAAAATATGACTAAGATATCGAAGTTTTATTTTTTTATGTTTTTACAATTTCGCAATTTTCAAACATTTGACGACGAGCTTTTAAATTGGTTTAATATGTATTTTGACAATGTGCCTTTATATATTAGTTGATAGCTCCATATTTGAGGTATTGAGTCAGCGATGATTTTAATGTATTTTGTATTGAAATCCATGTGTGGAATAGTGTGGACCCCCGTATGTCATTAAGTAGGTTTTTAGTTACTGTTTTTTGCTAAAAAAAACTTTGTAACCTCTTTTTATTTTATTATTATACAAGAAACATATTGTGAAAGCACTTACAAAAATATTTTAGTAAAGAAATAACAGAACTCTAATGGATTTAAAAAAAAATTACAACTCCAAAACAAGTTTTGGTAACTTAAAAACTTTTGGCAGTAACCTCACTTCAAGTAAGCAAACATTTTATAATAAATAAAATACATTATGATGTTCAACTTTTAAAACACGGTTACTCACTACGTAACTAGCTTTAGGAACTTTTTTTACACTTTTTTACAGGACCCCGCGGTTAAATGGATACCATGTGAATATTTTTAGCCTTGGGGCATACTTGCTCTAATTTCACAGGAGGAATCTAGTTTCTGCGTCAAGTTCGCGTTTATGAAAGCCGACATATTACGAAGGTTTCATTCCAGATTGTTTGTCATTTTTTATTACCGAATACGGACACATTTTTGGATAATTAAATGTTTTAATTTCCATATTTAACGGACACGCCACGGACAGAGACAACTAGAGCTGGGAATTAAAACGTCCAAGTAATTGAGGGCTTCAGTTTTTGCGTTCGTTTTAGAAAAGTGTAATAAAAAAGAGATTTTTTTTAATATGATGAAACAAGCAATGTGCTTTACTTCAACGATAGCTCTGAACAGGTGGCACGAGGCATGTGGTGAATGAAGTAGACAAAGAAAAAATGAACATTAATGGAAAGGCCAACATATATTAGTCACAATTGATTTCATGCTTTTTATTTTGCCTTTTTAATGCAAAATGATTTATTTGGTAATTGTGTTTTTTTCTAGCTAGTTTTTTTTTAACTTACAGTTTACACTACTAGTTCCGTCACTATTCGTGTCATCTTTAGAACACTAAAAAACAATTACAAATAAAAAATAATATTTTAAACAACATTTTACACTTAACAGAGTATAATTTTTTTTTATAAAACGCCCTTGAGATGATCGAGTCCTAAACGGTGCTATATTAAATTGACCATTTATTATTATTATTATTTGTTTCATAGTACTCAAACGAAGTAATGAATTCCGTATGTCCAAACATAAGATTTAGGCGCTCAGTTTTTGTACTGTTTTTCACAGTTTTACAGATTTTTAGTTCGTATAGCGTTGAAGAATACAAAGTGAGTTATTTACCATCGAAATGAACCTCCACAAAGATTGTAATATACTAAATTTTTATTTTTATTTAAAGCTCATATTTCTTGTTGAGGAGAGGGTGTGTTTGAAGGGCTCGTACAGTGAAAACTTGATTTTTAGAGGCTTCGATATATGAGAGGCCCTCCACAATCAACCCCTGCTACTCTTCGTAGAAAAATGCCAGATTAAGCATCGTGAGAAAAACAATATTCAAAAAACTGAAACTGCAAAGGATAATAACAACTGTGTTAAGCGCCCTTGAAGTGAATTTGTTACCTAAGTGCATTGTGCAAAAATGTCTAATTATGTTCTACTAGTAGTTACTACCCGGCATTGCCCGAGTTTCAACAGAACTTTTCTTAATGCTCAATTAAAAAAATAGGAATAAAATATCGCGTCTTGTCTTATGTTTTGACAAAATATATATTTCAAAGCTACATAGCTCATGATATACATAATGTTCTGGATGAACAAAATGCCACCTAGTTACAAATTTGATGACTCCAGAGCTCACCGTTCGCATGTTTTTACATGTGAATACCGCACAAGAGTCTCAACTGCTCCCACCAGTCAGTCAGTGACACTATGACATCCCTAATTAAGGTATGTTGCGAGGCTGAAGGTTGCGTGGAGGGGAAGGAGATGAGGAAGAGGAGGGTTGGGAAGTACCTGGCTATTCAGATCTGGTCACCAAACACGGCTAAAGCCATTTCAAGCAACGTTTCAATTCTGAATGGTGGTATTTCACCAGGGCGATACTTAGAGTATCTACCACTCCGGAACGTGCCGCAAATATACTTTTTTAAAAAATATATTTTTTATGAATAAATGTGTTAGACACATTTTAATTAAATAAAAGTTATTGGCGCACGCCGGGTTTGAACCCGCGACCTTTAGATTCGTATTCGAGCGTCTTACCACTCGACCATGGAGGCCGTCCAAGTCGTTTGGTGAGACATAAAAACAATTTTCCGCTTTATACTAAAGATGATGAATAGTTTAATAAATTAAGTGGTACCTAGTCACCTAAATTCTTTTATTCGGGGTATTCAAGGTTATAATCATTTTTAAATAAAATTTAATCAGTGCCTACTTTGTAAATAATGTTGAGGTTTAAACCTATTGTCCAACAATTTGCTTGATTCATTCGCTATCACACTTCTTTGAAAGGAAGTGCTTATGTACTCGTACCTAGTTTTATATGAAATGCGTCAAGCTGTATCCTTGAAAAATATTTATGAAGAGCATATGCGATGACAATACCATATCGTAATTTCGTAATATCGAATACCGTTGAATAGGTTTATCAATGAAATATTAAGCAATTTTATCGATTCCTCGCTTTCGTACACTGTGCCAGTTTTGTAAACTTTTTTTCACCTTTGTCAAAGCCGAACGCCATATGCCAGCCTAATGTGAACACGGTTTAGTCGCAGAAGTCTAGTTTATTCGCGTAAACTGTGTTATTCCGATAAAGTGGGTTTATTCACGTAAACTGAGTGTTTCACATCCTTTGCGTGCTGTCTTTTGACAAGCCGTTACGTATTCGAACCACTTCGTGTCGGTAAAATGGTATGATTTCTCGTGGTTGACAACTCCTTCACGGTATAATATGACCTGCTTACCATAATGTTTTCAACCTGTTATGTCCGTAATTTATTTGCGTAAAGCTCGCCACTTTTCGTGTATTTTTATTTACCTGTTTTTTAGTCAAGGTCCATCAAACTTCACAATTACCAGATTAGCAAAATAACATAAATTCAAAAATATTGTGTTATAATTCGGTCAATTTTATATAGCGCCTTACATTAGTCATCGTGGGGTATAATATGCAAAAAAATCATAGCTCCACATTTGAGGTATTTTAAGTAAGCGATGATTTTTATATTTATGTAAAGAAACGAAAAAATAACTTTGTATAAGACCACGGATATTATTTTAATTTTTATGACCGACGGGTTTCGCTTAGCCCAAGCATCATCAGGGTACAAAATTAAACTAAATTATTGTTTATATATGCATATGGAAGGTAAACGAAATATAAAATAAAATAACACAACAATGAGAAAAGAAAGTTATTTTTTTATTTCTTTAAATATGTCAAACCACAAAGTGATTGCTTTCTACGAAAATATTAGTCTCTGGAATAAGTTTGGGCCCTCTTATGTCGTTAAGTAGGTTTATAGCTACTGTTTTTTTGTTGAAAAACTTGGTAACTTCATTTTTTTATTAGACGAGAACAATATTGTGAAAGCACTTACAAAAATAAGTTAGTAGAGGAATGAAAAAACTCTAATGGATTTCAAAAAATATATAACATATTTTTCAATAACCCTGACTGTAAAATCAAACTTTAAAGACTGATTCACACCAACGTCCGGTTGCGCTCAGTGCCGATATTGTTTCGCAAGAGAGCTTATTGATATGGTATGAATATCGATCAAGGAGTATGTGCCAAGACAAAGTTGTGTGGCAGTATATTATTCTGCCCACCCTTGTGATATTTAACTACTTAGTTAGTTAAATAATTATTTTGAATTGTAAAAATACTAACATCGCAGATTTTTTTTATCAAAAACCATTTTTTTATCACTAAATAATATTTTTATTAATTATTAAAAATATTATTTAGTGATAAAAAAATGGTTTAAAAAAAAATCTGCGTTGTAAGTATTTTTACACTTCAAAATAATTATTCAACTAAATAAGTAGTTAAATATCACAAGGGTGGGCAGAAGAATATACTGCCATACAACTTTGTCTTTGCACATACTCCTTGATTGATATTCATACCATATCAATAATCTCTCTTGCGGAACAATATCGGCACTGAGCGGAACCGGACGTTGGTTTGAATCAGCCTTAAAGTTGAGTAACCTTTTGGTTGTTATATACACTTCAAGCATTATGATGTTCAACTTTTAAAATACGGTACATAGGCCATTGTTTACTTTAACATTCTCAAATTAAATGTTTTTAAAATAACATTTTAGAGTACTTAATACCAGCTTCAGACCTCAGAATCAGACTATATGGTAGGCATGCATTTTTTTCTTTATTTTAACGTGGAAGATGATTAAAGCTACGTTTATTTACTAGATTTGTTTAGCCAAGTTTCTAGCACTAAATCTTAAAGTATTAAAATCCATAAAACAATATAATTATACTACTTAACTAAGTTCCGGAACAATTGACCATTCAATGACATTTATACATTTTATATATATTTATTTTATATATATTTATTTTATTTTATATATATATATTTTATATATATATTTTATTATTTACTTATTTATTTATTTCTTATGAATTTCTGTTCATTATTATTTTGTTACTATTATTATTACAATGTATTGATATCAATTATGGAAGGTATTGCATTGCACTACTCCTGCATACCTTCGGAATAAAACTTTTATTATTATTATTATTATTATTATACAAAATTAATTTGTTTCAATTTAAACCTACATTGTTGTTACCCGTGAGAAATCATGGGATGTAACTTGCCTTGCTAAGAAAAAATATTGGTTTCCATTTCAAATATAGAATAATGTCTGGTAAAATATATTATAGGTAGGAGTAACTTGCCTGCCAAGAAAAAAACATTGGTTCGGATTTTGAATATAGAATAATGTCTGGTAAAATATATTATAGGTAGGATGTAACTTGCCTTGCCAAAAAAAAAATTAGTTCCCTTTTCAAATATATTTACATTTTTGTGAAAGATCACCTCAGGGGCGCCTAGCAACATTATTGTTTGGTGTTACGTAAAGAAATATGATTCGTCTCTTACACTTACAGGATAACTATGCGCTTTTCAGCTAATGTGTAAGTTATCACCAAAAAGTTTAAAAGAGCAAGCTCTTTAAAAGCTTCTTTTGAAGAGGGTAAAAAATGAAATCTTTACCGGCTAGATTATTATTTCAACGCTTGGAATTTCCTGTCTAGATAATTTAAGATGCGGTTCATTGCGGTCTAGTCAGATCAATTCCGAGAAGAAATTTGCTCTTTAGTTCTATAAGTGACTCCGACCAGCCAAAGGGTATTGCCGAAGGCTTTTGATTCCATTAATCCAGGGTGGCCTTTGTTCCATTTCCCAGAAACCTTTTTTGTCCTTGGCTAAAACACGATTTGGGTCGTGTCCGGATTATGTCAAAATATTAGCTGTTACCTGTGACGAATTTAGATTAAATTATGTTTGTTAGCTTATACTTAAGTTAAATGTAAGAATGATGAATGGACAAAAAACATTATGTCTGAAATAATAGTGATCACTGTCCGTACTTCTAAATCACTGAAACAATCTTCAGACTGACCTAAACTTTTCAAAATAATTACGTAAAAACCTGTTTTTAATTTTGTTTTTGCTTAACCCTTTTTTTAACTCTTAATAATTAATTTATTTCCGCACATAGAAATTATTTAATGCTTGATAATATTTTATTTACTTGATAGTTTAAATCTTTTTCTACGATAATCTAAATTAACATTGAGTCTCTGTGAGTATATTTTTTTTATTAGTAAGAAAAAATAAACATGACAGTAATGACATAACTGTCTTTTTCAAATAATAAAGAAGAACATTTACAATCTATCGTGAATAAATATAAAGATAACATGAAACCAAATAAAAATTCTAATGCATCCCAGACCGAACAATATTGCCGAAGGGAGGAGCTGTCAAAATATTTGCGGTTTTGTGGCAGAAATAAGGATTCCAAACTAGCGGAAAAAATAAACGCCATAGAGAAGATTGCCAGCTATTATAAAACTAAAAAACAGATTTAAAAAATTCAACATGTTTACGGGAAAAAGTCACAAAGTAAGTGTTAATTTGAATTAACACTGGGTATTAAAGGGTTTATACATTTTATTAAAGAAACAATTACTAAATTTGTACTCCTAATGTGTTGGAAAAAAACTCGTTCATGGTAGAACAATATCGTGGAAGCCTCTCTGAATTCTAATGGTATTAGCAATAATGTATTTTTCACATAAAACATTTATTAAGAAAATTAAATTCACTGTCGTTTTTTTAACAATTTATTCTTGAACCGGTAATAATATACCTGCACAAGAAGCGTAAGGGTTAAAAGGTTTTATTTTTCTCCAGGTGGTTTCAAATAATAAGTGGGTAAAAATAATTGGATTGTGTATTCCTTTTTTGGCATCTACTGCAACTTCCTTATTATATAACATTATTGATAAATATGCTTTCATTGACCACCGGAAAAATTATGATTAAAATGATAATTTTAAAGAAGTAAAAAAAAAAACATGAAAACTTAGGTAAACTAAAAAAAATAAAAATAGTTATAGTAATTAAAACAGTTTCTTAGTAACTAAATGAATAACCCCCCTCACCAATATACACCCAAGCACTGTTTTTTTTAATGAGGGTAAAAATAATTGGATTGTGTATTCCTTTTTTGGCATCTACTGCAACTTCCTTATTATATAACATTATTGATAAATATGCTTTCATTGACCACCGGAAAAATTATGATTAAAATGATAATTTTAAAGAAGTAAAAAAAAAAAACATGAAAACTTAGGTAAACTAAAAAAAATAAAAATAGTTATAGTAATTAAAACAGTTTCTTAGTAACTAAATGAATAACCCCCCTCACCAATATACACCCAAGCACTGTTTTTTTTAATGAGGGTACATATTTTTATTTAGGTGAAGCATGGAACTGGCAGAGGGATAATGAAAGTAGACTGAATTCTCTAGAAATGAGATCCCTGAGGCGTTTGTGTGATAAAATCATGTGTGATGGTGTTCAAAATGTAGATATCCGGAAAGAAAGCGAGGCTTATATTACCGTAATGAGCGAGGCTTATGTTAGCGAATGAACGAAGAAAGGAGTGTGAAAAGAATATATGCGAAAGTGAATGGAAGAAGTCGAGGACGCCCGAGAAAGACATGGCAAGATCAAGTAAATCAAATACTTGAGTCGGGCCATGTCAAAAGTCAGAATAACAGAAGAGTATGTACGAGACGATGTATGAATGTGAATGAAGCAAGGGGCGTGTGCCAGGACAGAGTTGAATGGCGGTCCGTCCTCTCTTCCTACCCCTGCGTAGAAACAGTTTAGTTTAAGTATAAGTTTAACGCTTTACAATATATATATTTTATTTATTTTTTAAAAGAAAGACAACTATTACAGGGTTACGAATAACCTAAAAATATTTGAAAAACTCCCACTGCCATCATAATAAGCGGAAAAATGTTGCTTGTGTATTGATGGAGGACTTAGCCAGCAAAGGAATTGAACGCACGAAGCCCGGTTGGAATCCGACGCGTTTGTCCACGCAGCTACCGACCTGTCAAAACCTACATGTATTATCTATGTATCTATCATTATATTTGAATAAATAAAAAATAAGGATAAATAAATTTAGTACCCAACTATAGTTACACCATGTACCATATTTTAAATTTGCTCTCATGCCCTAAAAATGAAAAAAATAATAATAAAAAAATAAAAAAAAACAAATAAAAAAAAATGTAAGAATCAGCTAAATTCTAAATTATTATGATATGGTGATTGTGTCCTGCCAGGTAAGTATGTTGCTGTATATTTATATAAACTAAGAATTAATATTAAGTAGAAATTAAGATTTGTACAGCGCCCTTGAGGTGATTTTTCACAAAAACGGCGCCATACAAATTATCCAAATATTATTATTATTATATTTGAACGAAAATGTGAGCAATTCACTTTTTTCCTCTCTCGTTTCTTAGAATATCTAAATGTGTAAACCCATCGTAACCACGATTTAACCTTAGAATAAATATATCTAACGATATCAGCGAAGATGGCTAGTCACACAATCAACTATGAGACTCTCCGCGTTGGAAAAAATCTCTGAGAATTCTTTCAATAGTGATTTCGCTTCTTGTCGCTTTGTCGGTCTCGTAACGAGTCTAATGCCAACAGAATTATTTTAAACTCGTTATTACTACCTACTACAGAACCTAACCTTCACGACTACTCCGAGCGGAAGTCAGACACCGTCATTATGAATTACAGAACCGTTGTTCTTGATTTTGTAAAAAAAAAAACAGATTTTTCTTCGTATGATTTAAGATTTCACGTCGTTCTTATGTATCGACGGTGAGTGTTCGGTGGTGTTGTGCTTTTTCCTTCATTAGACAACGTTTCGGACAGTTTTGTAGAGTCCATCATCATTTGTCTATCATCACATCTGCCCCGAAGACAATCACTGGTCATCGGTTTTTGATATGATTTGCCATTAGCCTCAAATTATTTATTCATAGTTTGTAATCACTAAATGGAGAGAACAGAGAAGTTAAGTACCTCACAGAACAAGAAGTTAGTTTAGTCAGTTAGTAATTAGTCGTTTCCATGTGGCCTAACTGCAGTTTGATAAAAGCCTTAAATGCCAAAACAGCCGTCACTAAAATTAAAAACCAAAAATAGCAAAACTAAATAATAATAATAATGAAATAATTACTTTGTAAAAGACCACAAATTACAAACAAAAATTATGACCGACCGGTTTTGCTTAGCCTAAGCATCATCAGGGTACAAAATTAAATTAAACAAAAAATACATAGTGTGTAGTTATATATACTCATACATACAGAGGGTGAACACAATATAAAGTAAAAAAAGAGAACAGTAATAAAACAAAATAAACTTTTTACGAAAATATTAATTTTAATTCAATTGAATCGTATTAAAATGCAGTTCTACAAATTTAACCCAAAACCTATAAATGACTAGATATCAGATTTTATGCACTAAAAATGTCAACATAATCACTAACAATACCAAGATATGCTTTAACAATGCCATAAAATATGCACTGAGAATTTGAAAACATATATCTTAAAATAAAAAATCTTAAAAATTATACGACTTTTCGATTTATTAAATTTCTATGGGTGGGGGGGCAAAACGGGTATACAAAGGACATCTGTGAAGTTTTTCGCATGTCGTGGGTGGTGAAGTTTCATACAGAATGATCGTTTTAAGAATCGCGTGTTAAACTCAATTTTAATTAATTAAAATGTTTAAATATGCATTGATGAGGACGAATCCGGCCTGCTGAGCCGCAAACTTTACTCACATAAGTGAAATACCATTTAGGGCGCCCCACTGTTGAAATTGGCAGCCATCTATGGTCTGGAGCCTCTAAATACCTGAAAAAAACCCTTGAATGTGCGGGCGGTCCGTTTGATAGATTTTCCTAATTTAACAAACGGATGGTAATCTTTGGACCACAAATGTCAGGTAGGAATGCTGTCCTTGTTCTACCGGTATTTCAATGGAAGATGCTCCGATGAACTTACGTCACTGATCCCTTCGGTACCGGTGCATAGTCGGGAAACTCGCCGAACGCGCGCCCAATATTTGTACACGGTTGACATTCGATACATGAGAACGGGCCGCTTTTACGACTCGTTATTATGTTGAACTGCTCGGCTGTGGAACGATTTTCGGCCTCTGTGTTTCCTCTCTCCTTAAACATGGGCCTCTTCAAAGCCAGGTTCACTCGTTCCTTTACTCAAAAAGACCTTCCACTCAGCATCCCCAAAGATGACATAGGCCCTGAAGGAAATCATTTCCCTCAAGGCCTCCCGTGTCGATTTAATGTCAAAAGATATATTTATTTAAAACCCTGTGAGCGTATGTATGTATTATAATAAATAATAAAAACCGTTCGGTACATCTCTTTGCGTAGAAAGCTTCTTAAGGTGCCCGTTTTACGATTCAAGCTTTTTTCTCAGTAGAGCAGTGCAAATAGCAGATTTTTTACCGAGCTCTGGGAATTAACCTTTGAAGTGGTTAACGGTGATTGTTAAATTAGCGGAGAAGCATTTGACCTTTCGGTTCGTTTCTTTATTCTCCTTCCAATTTCGAAAGTTCGGCAAATAAGAGAATGCAAACTTATTTCGGTCAATATTAAACATTTAACCGCTGGAAAACGGCTAATATTTACAAAATAACCCCAAACCACAAGTTGTACAATTAGGTTTATAAATGAAAAAAGTTCTTTAATTTTTTATTTATTTTCTTTGATGTCGCATCAGAGTATAATGTAGTGAGACTAAGGCATCCCACACTTAGCCTAGGAATTAAGATTTGTACAGCGCCCTTGAGGTGATTTTTCACGAAAGCGGTGCTAGAGAAGTTATCGAAATATTATTATTGTTATTATTATATACTAGTTGTTACTCGTGAAAAATCATCGGATGTAACTTGACTTGCCATGAAAAAATATTAGTTGCACCAATTTCAAATAAAGAATAAAAATATTTTTCATATTGGGAAGGTACTTTATCGCTAAGAGCTTACCCAGAGCTAAGGATTTTAACGCTCCGTTACAGAGATAATGACATCTGGCACTCCAAACGCTCTGCTAGGGTAACCGAACTCCTAGCGCTATTGTATACTACACATTGCAGCGCGCTTTAATGTAAACATTATTTCCAAGAACTAAACACAGCAGTCTTACTTACAAATCGATTTGACTTACTATCATCTTATACCATAATGTCTACCCATCGTGTAGTGTCATTGCATTAAAAATGCAAAGTATTGCATTACGTTTGCAATAATAATAGTCACTATCATTTTGCTTTCAAGGCATGACATATCTGCATAGCTCACGATTATTGCACCAATGCAATTTTCCACGTAATCATAAAATAATCATATTTAATTTAAATAATAATAAAAATACAAAATTCTAATAGAGTTCTACACGATTAATATTTTACTACAGTGTTTAAAACAAAGCACTTGCGTCACCTTTTACGACTTGGTAATAATGTGGGTAAACTGGCGTTTAATGCTGACCAAATTTATTTTATATCAAATTACAAATAGTAGTTACTTCCCGGCATGGCCAGTGTGTAACACTACTGTTAATGAATGATTTAAAAACTTAAATTACTACTATTTTTTTCTTATAACAAACTAACTAACTAACCATCACGCCGTTTCGCCACAGGAGTAGGCACAGAGGATGGAACGACACACAACTCTGTCTTGTCACACACTCCTTGTTTCGTTTACATTCATGCATTGTCTCATACATACTATTCTATTATTCTGACTTTTGACATGAGCCGACTAAATTCGCTTGGTCGTGTCATGTCTTCCACGGGTCTCCCCGACTTTTCATACCATCCACTTTTTCGTTCATCCGCTCTACCTGCCCAAACCATGTGACCGTTTCTTTCGTAAGTACGCTTACAGCAGCCTTTTATTCCTTCCAGATATCCACATTTTCGACACGGTTTTTCTTATAAACAATTTAACAAGATTAGAACGGACGATATGACGTCTTTTGTTTTGTTTTTCACGGTTAAGTGGATTTTTCTCAATTCTATGCTCACGATATGAAAAACAGTTGTTAATCTAGAAATTCATAGAGATGGTCGATATCAGAATAGGGTGTATCTGCGGTTCCAGTTACCGGTGACCGACGAGGACCCGGTTATTTATCCAGTTCTTTTTGGAACCGGTTCCTGGTGCCAGAAAAGTTCCAGGAGATTTTTTCTGAAAAGTAATAGTCGGTAGAGATTTGAAAACGAAAAGAACTGGAACCGATTCCTCGCCCGAAAATAACGGACAAAGGATATCGATGTTTATTTTATTCGGAACCGGTTCCTCGGAGAAATAATATCGACGGTTCCAGTAACCGGCTAGGAACCGGTTCCTTTTAACCGGGACAGGAATATCGACCATCTCTAGAAATTTAAATAGAATTAGTTTTAATTTTAAAAGAAAAACCTGTCCAATTTCACGATACCATAGCTCACAGTAACGATTTTTTCTTCCACACCCACATTCCTATCTTCTGAGTAGCATCGACTTGTTCGTTCAATGTTGTCTAACATTCGTGCGTTGTAATACTAAGAATCTACCCATCACCACAGGAAATTAACACCTTATCTGCTTTTTGTGTTGATTGGAGATCAATATTTGCTATTTTTGCCTCTTATCATCGCGACGAACGTAGCAACGTCATCGTTCTTATCAGTATTCAATTCATCTATGTGTGGAATATCCGTGCATCTTAAACCATGTATACTTAATAGCTTTGGCCGTCACTGAATGGCGTTTTTTAGATATCGTTTTCTGAGAGGTCTCAACTGGTGTATGCACACAGAGATACTCAAAAGAAACTGAACTGGTTTGTGATTGAAATTACTAGCCGGCTACTAACTTTTTAGCGAGGCAGCTCCGCACAAGCGGGCTACTCAGAAATAGTTTTCTGTTCCTGTGTGTTGTGCAAGGCGGTGAAGTTATATAAAACGGGATTTTTTTCTACTTAACTAACTAAACATCACGCCGTTTCCCGACAGGGGTTGGCAGAGAAGACGGATCGCCATATAACTCTGTCTTGGAATACACTCCTTGCTTCATTCACATTTAAACATCGTCTCATACATACTCTTCTGTTATTCTGACCCGATTCAAGTTTTCGATTTACTTGATCGTGCCATGTCTTTCTTGGGCGTCCTCAACTTCTTCTTCCATTAACTTTCGCATTATAAATTCTTTTCACACTCCTTTCTTTGTTCATTCGCTCTACACGCCCAAACCATCTAAGTCCATTTCTTGATCCTATTCATTACGCTCACATCAGCCTTGCATTCTTTCCGGATATCCACATTTCTAATACGGTCATACATGGTTTTACCGCACATACGTCACAAGGATCTCATTTCCTACTTCCCCCACAACATTTTGTATTCGCTTGTTGATCGTTCATTTTCGTGAATATAAATGAAATATATCCAATGAAATTATATAAACATTATAAAATTAATATATCATAGAATATTAATTTTATAATGAAATTATTATTTCTAATTTTGTAACTGTTAATTCATGGTGGAATTCCATTTTAATGAGTTAATAAAACAAATTTATAACTTTATTCCACTTTTTTGACATCCCAAAAATAGTAAATAAGCCATAGAATAAGAACAACCTGTACTAGTCTGAAGATGGCCGTTATAAGCTGAAACCGGTCCAGTCAAAAAATAAAAAAAGTGGAATAAAGTTATAAATTTGTTTTATTAAATCAATAAAATAAAATGATGTGACATGAAACATTGATGTATTCATTCGGACGAGAAACTAGGCGACTCAAGACTTTAGTCAAAAACGAGTTGACAGGTCGAGTTTCCTACCAACTGGTTACTGTGACTGTTTAGTGACGGTAGCGCCATGTGCAATGTCTCATTCAATTACAAAACTTCAAACTCATCGCGGACTGGTTACTAATTTGCGTCCGTGATCAGTATCTCTTGGGCCTAGGACTGTTACCTGATTTTTAGTTTTCAGATTCAACTCCTTTTGGTTCTCTGCAGAGTCTTGAATATATGTTTTTTATTGATTGTACAACAGATAAGTATTCACTATAAAAAAAATAATTCTTTTCTACCCGGTGAGCGGTGAGCGAGCTGCTTTTTGCTACTGTCGGGCTTTTTTGTGTACATGTTTATAAACGAGTACTTAAAGTGACATATTGTAGTCTGTGTTTTGTGTGCTTGAAGCAATCTTTTATTTAAGGTCACTCACAAGATTTTGATTCTGAATTTCACCAGGGGGATATGATGTACTTGTATCTAGAACCATGCAAATTTTGAAACAGTTCACCAATCAAAGCCTCGGCAGGGATTAGGTTAAGAACACAATCATAATACTCACCTATTAGTTTATAGGCGCTTCTAGATGTTATAGACACTAGACAGGTAGATCAAGGTAAAATGCACGACTCGATCTTTGGTGCCGTTTGTGCAATATCCTCGTCTGATCTGAATCACCCGTTTGTGAGTCATGGAGTGCATGACGCCGTGTTCCTCGAACCCAGCGGCTCAGTGGGCCATAAACTTTTCTCTTGAATGGAGCCGTACCGAGCACTGAATCACAATGAGGCACTTACACGCATTTTTAACTTTTTCAAAAAAAATCATTTGAATAGTTTTTTTTTGCTGAGAATACGGAAACAATACAAAAAAAAACATGCTCATACTTAGTAATAATACTTGTATTACGTTTTATACCGCAGTTTTGTGACATTCCACCTTAATGATAATAACAATATTTGGATAATTTGTATAACGCCGTTTTTGTGAAAAATCACCTCAAGGGCGCTGTGAAAATCCTAATATCTACTTAATATTAATTCCTAGTTTATATAAATATACAACAACATGATTATCTGGCAGGACACAATCACCATATCATAAACTTAAAATTTAGCTGATTTTTACAAATATATATATATATATATATATATATATATATATATAAATGAATTTATTTTTTTTCCTAGGGCATGAGAACAAATTTCAAATATATTTTATCAAAAGTCTTTTTAAGTTTTTCGTAGTGAGGAACAGGTAATGATGAAAATCTTCTAATGAATTTAAAGAATGAGAGTCTAAAAAGTTTTTCAAAGTTTGCATCTTGATTATGGATGATTTTGTGAAAAAAATGGGTTTTGAGTTTGGCTCTGCACTCTGTCGAGTCTTTTATTACTCTCAGCTCATGTGGTAGTCCATTCCAGGCTCCGAACTTAGTGTCTGTTATGCGCTTTGGTTCCTTCAACCTTCCGATAGCCGATGACATTGCCGATCTAAATGTTGACTGTCGCGAATTGGAATCTTCAGGAATACACAATTCCAATAAATAAGCCTTCCGCTTTACGCTTAATACGCTTTGCCTAAATATAGCTTAACCTAATGACGATAGGAAACTTTCATTATAAAAATAATTTTAGAAGTGATCTTCCGCCAGAAACATCTACGTAGTTTAAACATGTTTGAGCTCGTGACGCCACTTTAAGAAGATAATCTAATTTATTATCGTTTTATTAATTTTTATAAAACTATTCACTGATTGCAATATGCCGTTTATAATTTGACGTTTAATGCTGGCAATGAAACTAACGATTTCAGTTTCCACACGTTCTTTTAAAACGTTATTGTTAACTACTAGTATATTCGATTTATTTATACGATCTTAAAGCATAATATGCTATACTGTATAATTATAGTTGGTTGGATCTATGTTTAGAAATATAACTCGATGTTATTTACGTATTTTGCTAGTTAACTGACAGCTGGTTCTTAAAAAAAAAACGCACATGTCCTACTATAAAACTTTTTAAAAAATTATATTGCTATTTAAACCACCACAAAAATATTTTTTCTTGTTCAGAATCTTAGTTATATAGTATTAATAATAATAGCAGCACAATGATACAAAAATATATGTATATTTACTCAGGTTGAGAACTATAAAAACTATTTTGTTGTTGTAAGAACAGACCCCAATACAATAATGGATTTAAAAAACAAATATCAATTGGTATAAAACAAAGAAAGAGAATATTGTATTTGTTTAAAAGGCAACATAAGACGAAGCAAATAACATCGTTAGGTTACCAAATACTTTGGAAATCCTTCTTAAAAGGAAAAAATGCATTAAAAAAAATCATCACGCAAGTTGCTCATTATTATTTCCTCTCTACAGCCTTCGTGACGCGGCATAATGACTCAGTTTTACGGACCAGATTAATATTCCGACAGATCGATTGTTCTGGAATCGAATCGCAGAATGATGGCGCAGAAGAAATGTGTATTTTATCTTCGGTTCAACCATCTAGGATACTCATCAATATTAATCTCTGATCCAGAGCGAATTGATCGTTTTATTTGCGCTGCTTTTATGGAAATGTCTTGTTTGTTAGGTAAATAATAATCAAAATAGATATCTCTCGATGGGTAATTGTATCTATTACAATTCTCCCCCTATACGATTGTGGTTTTGTATGACTAATTAAGGAAGATAGAGATCTGGACATAGTATAGTGATATTGTTCGTCATCGGAAGTCGAAATACTTAACGAAATTCCAAACAGTGGAATATTTCAAAAGAGGAATCTTACCGTATTTCTTTTCGAAATTTAAATGTGGGTACATATTTAGTCACTCGTGTAACTTTGTGAGAATGAGTTAGAGTAACGTTTCAGTTCAAAAGTGAGACTAGAGAATTAACGGTCGGAAATAATTCCAATATAGCGGATTAAATTACCTCTTTAAACATTCTCTACCCACCAGCTGCACGAAAACAGACCCTCTGTGATAATTTAGCATGTTTTAAGGTTGAATATATTATTATAATTAAGCCATTATGTTGTTTAACCTTTGGCAGAAAAATACTTCTCGAATTCGGAACTAGAGGTCACGGGTTAAAAAACGATTGAAGTTTTTTTATGAAACGCAATTAATATCAAGAAAGCAACTCGTTCGAGAGTGGAAAGTACCCTTAATAAGGACCACCATTCAAAATCAAAATATTTTTCGAAATGGTTTAAACTTTGTTTAGTGTCCAGATCTAAAAAGGCACTTTCTTAACCTTCCTTTTCCCCTTCTCCTCTTCCAGCTTTCCTTCAATCTTAAAATTGACACTGATTCTAAGCAGTAAAACATAAAGCTGCATCTACCTTAGATATATTTAGATGCACATATATGGAGTTCTGCCACTATCTCCTGATGTACGTACAAGAGTGACCGCTAGGTACATAACGATCTACATACTTTTAAATAAAATATTTGTTTAAACTCGTCAATTCAACGATTATTTCATGAAATGTGCACAAAAGTGAACCTCTCTTATATCTTATTGTCATATATATTGCGTTATTATAATAATAATAATAATAAATGGATAACTTTTATAGCGCCGTTTTTGTGGGAAAATCACCCTACAGCGCTCTTGAGGTGATTTTTCCAAATATTATTATTTTTATAATGCGTCACACTACTTCAGTTTGTACTCCTTCTCCTTCTGATGTATAATACCTTGTCTATATGTGGTGTGTAAATAAATGTTTAGTTTCTTTTATAACATTATGCGTGTATCTAAAATATTTTTATATTATTCATCTCTTAATGTATTTGGTGAACAACTGTTTTTTTGAGATCTTTGTTAAATAAAAAAATGAACGTCTCGTTACCCACACTTAATTTTTTCTTCACATATTAATATCTATACTCTTCGCAGTGTAAATATCTGAGCCACCACAATCGCCAAAGTTTCAAACACACCTCGGGATAGGCCGAAATATCCCGGCGTTCCCCGGGATACTGTCTTGATGGTTGCGCCACTGAAGTCACTTCATCTTACAGAGAAGCTATTAAGTGGTGCATTTATCTTGTGCAACCTCCCGGCCGCTGATTGACGGATTGCAGTCCGCATTGGAGGCAGGGAGTGACCGAGGCGAAGGCTAATTGCCCAAACATAATGACGGCCGTGCATAATACTTGCCATTAGCTAGCTGCTTGCGTTTTGCACTCCGCTCAGGCACAAGGGGGTTTTCTGCCACGGAGCAAAAAATAAGCACGGTTGTAATATGTGATGTAATTAGCAAGCCTTAATTAGTAGGTTACTTTTGTATTATATGAGTCTTAAGTCAGAACGGTTGAACAATTTGTAGATTTTTTTTAAATTTTAATGTTTCTGGTACGTGTTTGTTATACGCCCCATAAAATAAAATAAAATGACAGTTGTCGAGTGCTGGCAGTGTGGTAAGTATACCCATACTGCAGGTTTTTTTTGTAGTTAATACCGCACAAGAGTCCCCACTGCTCCTAATCGGGGTATGTTGTGAGGGAAAAGGTATCAGGGAGGTGAAGGAGATGGAAATGAGGGAGGTTGTAGTACCTGGCTTTTCAGATCTGGTCACCAAACACGACTAAAGCCATTTCAAGCAACGTTCCGATTCTAAATGCTGGTCTTTTACCAAGGCGATATCTACCACTCTGGAACGTGCCGCAAATATACTTTATATTATTTAAAATGAATGAAATAAAAGTTATTGAAATTAGAATTAACTTTAAAGCATTAATGCTTATTTTTTATATTCAAATAATAAGGTCCCAATGGCTGATTTGGTTAAAGCGTCACTCCTGGAAAGAGTAGAGGATCCGAGTTCGTGTCTCGGTTGTGACCATTGTCTTTTTTATTTTCTGGCTTTTTCTGTTTCATATTTGTGTTGTTGATATTATTTCAATAAAAGTTATTTGCACACGCCGGGTTTGAACCCGCGACCTTTGGATTCGTAGTCGAGAGTCTTACCACTCGACCACGGAGGCCGTCAAATGAGCTCAATTCCTTCGCGTGAAAGGAGTGCAACTAACATAACGAAACGATTTTCATTATGTATGACAAACGACCTAAACACTCCACATATATATCATGAATTTCTCTGCTTATCAAAACTTTCATAACTTAATTTAACCTAATCTATTTTCTTATTTCTATTTATTTTATTAAATAAAATAAAAATATTAGCTGCTAGTTTTAATTTTCTATTTTTAGTGACATCTGTTTATGTTCTTACCTGAAATTGAAACCCATTAAGTTCTCTCAACATAAGTTTATTTCCTCTCTCGTCTACATAAACTATTGTCGGAATGGGTAACAGTGTTACAAAATTCCGTGAACCATCTCACAACTGGGCGCAAAATACACACTTTGACGATATTCGTGGGGTACCTACCGAAGACGTGTGGATGGGTATTCGTATAATAGTAATTACATTACTCACGTTTGAACTAAAATTATAATTAAAAATCATGAAGTGTGGCATTACGGTTAGTAAATAATTAGCATTAATTAATGAAAATACGCTTTACATATAAATTAAAATGTGCTTGCTTTATTAAAATGATGTATCTCATAATTACATGATGTATGCTTTTGAAAGAAGATGTTCCCAAATCATTAGTCTACGTTCTCACGATGCTGGGTTCAATTAAACGGGGGCAGATTTAGTGAGAACTCTACCTTACTGTTAACTGTGAAATCAACTAATGCTGTTTGCGTCTAAAAAGCAACGTTGTGAAATAAGCCCATGTAAGTATGATGTCATAGCGATAGCGGGTTTTCCGATACATTCCGAATACATCGGTTGTACGAGTATGTAAGTTCGGCTCGCGTGGGTCTATTTGAGGTATTAACAAAAGGTCACCACCTCGCTCAAGTTAACCGATATTTTAAAATCACGTAAGTGGCATTATGTATGGAACATCTATTTCTGAGTATCTCCTTTCTTCTCTGGTATCCGGGTATCGATATCGTTTCTATCAGAAAGTTTAATACCTAAAGGCTCGGGGTATTGTATTCGTATCACTATAAAAAATAATGTTTGCCCAAAATTTATAGTGTGACACATTTTGGATTGAGACATTGTTGGAAAAATTGATATTGGAGAAGCAAAGAAGTCTGCCGAAAGGTAGAGCAAACTAGGGACAAAATATTTTTCGAATATTGCATCTTTTATGTGTTTTAGAGACCCATTCTTAGGTAAAAATAATATTTGGATAATTTCTATAGCACCGTTTTTGTGAAAAATCACCTCAAGAGCGCTGTAAAAATCTTTATTCATAGACTATATTTTGTAACTAACTACAAATCATACTTTGTAACTAACTACGTAACTAAGCGGCATTGAGGAGATATTTTACAAAAATGGCGCTATATAAATTAGTTAAAGTATTATTATCTGTTTGCGAAGGGAAGAACGGAATAAGTAAAAAAAAACGCATGTTTTCAGGAGAGCCAAAACACAATTAAGGAATTTGTTTTTTGTTTGTAATCATGTCATGTGTCAATTGTTGTTTTTAAAAAAAATAATCGCACTTTATTTTATTTTCTGACTCATCTCATTTTTCCTTGCTAGATATGAATCTAAGGAACAATTATGCATACTTAAATCAAAACTTGTTTTCTTTACTCATTTCGCACACAGATATAATCTATGGCATATTTGTTAACAGTATACGAGTATACAGATATACAATACAGAAGCATACTTACCTGGGAGGTCACTTCATAAAAACAAAATTATTTCAGTTGTTTCAAGTTCGGAGAAAGATACAGTTTTGCACTAAGAGGACATGCTATTGGCAAAATTACTGTAGGTTTTTATTTCAATTATCTGTGTTTATTATTAGATTTTAGTGCATTAGAGCGAATTTCATAATAAGCTCTCAATTTGTAGAACAGAAAAGGGATTTGATTAAAATTTATGTTAGGGATTTGATAAAATAATAGGGTGACCATTATTTTTTTTATAAATGGCGGACACCAACTCTGAGAAACGGGAAGAAGGGTTTCCTTCAATTCATGCCTTTTCTCTCTTTGAACTGTGTGAATACACCAATACCGTGGGATTTTCGATCTGACTTGACTCAGGAACGTGAGAATCGTCGAGATTAAATGATATCGGAATTACACCGTATTTAGAATCAGATAATAATCTTCATATTTTGGACGAACGTGAAAATCTTGTATGGGTAATATCAAGTGTTCTTTTTGTAAATCCACACTTATAAAATGTACGTTCAGGCCACGTGCAAATATATAAAATTAAAACCGACCCATTTTTCATAAAATAATTTTTTTAGTGTGATTTTTTTGAATTATTGGTTGAACGGTAGGTATTTCAATGGAATATGCTCCAAAGAACTAGCAGCGTTGATTTCTTTGGCACCGGTGCATAGTCGGGAAAGTCGCCAAACGCGGTCCCAACATTTGCACACGAGAACGGGTCGCTTCTACGACTCGTTCTTACGTTCAACACCTCGGGTGTGGAACGATTTGTCGGCTTCTGTGTTTCCTCCCTCTTATGACATGGGTCTCTTTAGGACCAAGGTTCAAAAAGACCTTCCACACAGCATTCTCACAGATGACATGGTCCTTAATTATTCCGCGGTCCGCCCATTCACTCCAGTAGTTCTGAATATCAACATCTCGTATTAACTAACTAACCATCACGCCGTTTCCCGACAGGGGTAGGCAGAGAGGACAGACCGTCATACAACTCTGTCTTGGCACACACTCCTTGCTTCATTCACATACATACGTTGTCTCGTACATACTCTTCTGTTACTCTGTAATTATTATTAATTTAAGTATTTGATTTACTTTATCGTGCCATGCCTTCCTCGCATCATATGTTCTTTTCACACTCCTTTTTTCCTCCCTTTCTTGGTCCTATTCGTTACGCTCACATCAGCTTTGCATTCTCTCCGGATATTCACATTTTTAATACGGTCATCCATGGTTTTACGCACATACGTCTCAGATATATCATTTCCACAGCATTCAGTATCGTATTAGTTTAACATAATATCAAATCTGCAATCATAGAGTTATTAATATTATCTCCTGTATCATCTTGACCAATATTGTATTATGACTAGATAACTCGTTAGTTTGGAAGTCTAAGTTAGTAATATTGCAGCGGATAAACGGCCCGAAGGCGCAGAGTTCCGTAACACACCAGCTTGCGGGAAACCCCTCGAGATGGTCTAAATAAGCCCGAACTTGGCATATATTTTACTGCGCTTTGCTCCTTACCTCTAACTCTATCTACTCGGGAGTTAGGAATTAGCAATCTGATATTCAATTTGAAACAAGAAGTAGAAGCCGAAATCGTGTAGACGCAGCGTTAATAATGGAAGATGCTTTCAGTATCGCGTAGGTGAAAAATTGTCTTTGAGATTTGACGCGTCTTGCTTGATTACGAAAAAGGCGAAACTGTAAAAAAACTGGGTAGTATTTTATATTTTATTTTATTTATTTTTTATATTAACGGACCATTGTCGAATTACAAAAACTATTTAGCACGAAATGAAAAATAGCAACAAAGAAAGAACAGCAAATACGTAATATTTGTTTTTTTTTAATAGTGAATACCGCACAAGAGTCACAACTGCTCCCAACCGTCAGTGGGAATATGGCATCCCCTTATTAGGGTATGTTGTGAGGCGGAAGGTAGTGTGGAGGGAATGAGGTGGGGAAGCGGAAGGTCGGAAAGTACTTGGCTATTCAGATCTGGTCACAACCGGCTAAAGCCATTTCAATCAAGCAACATTTCGATTCTGAATGGTGGTCTGCCATATACTTTATTTTATATGAATTAAATGTGTTGTGACACATATTAATTTAATGAAAGTTATTTGCGCACGCCGGGTTTGAATCCGCGACCTTTGGATTCGTAGTCCAGCGTCTTACCACTCGACCATGGAGTTCGTCTTTATTTATTTATTTTTACATTAACGGACCATTGTCCAATTACAAAAATTATACAACACGCAATGAGAAAAGAGAGCAACAGAGAAAGAACGGCACATACATAATATTTTAATGAAGGAATGATAAAAATAAACATTTGATAGAACATTCGAGTCAAAGTCTGAATAAGGTTTTGGTAGAGTCAATGATGTAACACATAATAAATTGTATTCTTCGAAGATTGAATTTAATTGAATTTAAAGTTAAATGCTATTTTGTTGTGCGTTCTGATGTGGAGGCTATGTTATATTTAACAACAAAAAAAGTTATTTGTTTAAATTATTTCTACTAGAATATTGACTATTTTTTTACTTTTCAAATTTGAAACCGATGTTAATTGAAATTATCAAATTTAAAAATTAATTATAATAATATCAAATTCCCACCTTCTTATAATTTCAGCAGACATTATTCTAAATTTGAAATGGAACTAATATTTTTCCTTGACAACTCAAGTTACATCCTGTATTTTTTAACGGGTAAAAACTGGTATAACATAAAAAAAAACAATTTAACTGAAATGTAAGGGTATAATAACAACCTGAAATTATCATAGAATTATATTGTTGGCTTTCTCTGACCACTCTTCAATGCTAATCATAATAATAATAGCCGGGTTTTTTCATTCTTCCTCTACGCCAATAATCAATTTATTTATGTTCTACCTTGTATAATATTGTTTATTCGCTTTTGTTTGTTATTTATTTACTCAATTACCTATTAACTATCGTTGTTAAATATGCTATAAAACCACTCGTGTACTCGTATGTAGGTTTTGGGCATCATGTCTGTTAACTTTAATAGAATCCCTTCTCCGTTCTATCCCTTTTCACAATTTCCTGTTATCTCCCAACCTTCGCTAGTATTGGGGATGCCATAATCCCCCTGCCTCTGGGCAATTTGTACTCTATTGGTTATAATATATATTTTCTACATTTAGACCCCTTTTCGCTAGTGCCGCAATAAAAAGTTGCTTGTACATCAAGATAAATTTTCCATCGGTTTTATGTCTGCCAAATAAAATATCTTCATATTTTATTTATGAATTTTTTGTTCCATTGACAGATTGTTTTTGACTAAAATAATATGTTTAACCGTTTTGCTGACGAATTTATAGCACAGCCGTGGTTTTGATTTGTACCGTTGGCGACAACCAACACGGATGACACAGTTGTTGTCTCTGCCAATAATAACCCTGCTTATTAACATAATAATTATAATGACAGTGAATTATTATTTATTAGTTTTTTTTTTTTAATTTAAAAAAATTATCAAAAAAATGTCTTTTCTGTGATACTACGTTCTAAGGCCACATACCATATATAGCGTAATTTTTGTGACAGTTCACCTTTTTTAATGTGAATAAGTGTGCTTCACACTAAATCACCTAATATAACAACGAAAAAATATTATATAACAGATATGTATGCAAATTAAAGCTATCGAAAATCATGATCGTTATCATAAATCACGAAAAAAATGGACAGTTATGGGTATAACAGTGAATGTGTACATCAACAGATTAAACAAAAAAAACAATTTACTAGAAGCTAAGGGTGTAAAAAATCCAGATGAAAAGTATGTATAAAAATGAACAAATACATAATATGTCGGTAATATAATGTGTTGGTACTTAAAAACATCAATATTTAAGTATTATTAGTTAACGATTCTAAAAATGCAAACAGTATAAATATGTAACAATAAATAATATATGTCATCCCAATGCTGTGAATATTTAAATGACATTTACTTCCATAAAATACATTATGTTCGAGTGAAATGCCTACATGGAAATATGTTGAGGTTTAATTTTATAATAATGAGTTCTGCACTGTACGCACACATAAAAACAATACACTTTAATCATACTCAACAGCACCGAAATATTTACTAAAACGTAAACATTGTACATTTCCATTAAAATCTATTCCAAAACATGCTTTGCTCCGTTGCAGATAATAATTTACGCCACGCGAAAGTAATTTTGTTGGAAAACGTTTGGTCAATACAGAATACAGGGTTTTGTGGTCGTTGTTAATGAATTCGAAATGTTGCTTGAATGTTTTTTCCTACGTTTCTGTTTTAAATTTGTTTCAATACTCGGGTTGGTTATTATATTATGTACCCAATCCCGCACATAATATTATGAAGAATTAGTATTCAAGTAAGCCACGCGAGTGACTCTGCACACCCAAATGAAGGGTTCCGGAAAATAAAAGGATTTCTCACAATTCAGGAGATAAAGTTTTTCGACTTTAATCGTGTGATAGACGAAAATCGTACTTTGATTTGTGATCACGTGTTATTTTTATGTATTAAAAACAAATTACAGTCGACATGAAACGTAAAGAAAACATAATGTAACCCCAAAAATATGAATTATAAATGCAGTAAAATTTTGGTAAAAGGGTATAAAATTTCAATGAACAAATCCCTCTTTTCTCCGTTTTTTGTATTTAGTTACTTTTGATTAGAATAATAAAATTTTCACCCGAAAATATAATAAAAGAACCCACTTGGCATATCATTAATGTTTTTATAGTATATTCATAAAATATGCATACATTCTTTTGAATTTAAAAATTCTGTTTTATTTCCCAGAGGCGCGTGTACAACCCCGTTTTCAGCATATTATAGGAATATATTTATAATGGTTTTAGCTGGCTCTCGCCGCTTTGTCAGCCGGTATCTAAATTAATTCAACTGAACGATTTTGAACAAAATAGCATTTGAACATGTCGGACAATTTCATTTCTTCTCCTCTTCCATTCAAATGGTTAAGATTTGAATAAGATATTAGCGTTAATGATATTAGCTATCCGTAAAAAAATCACGGAATGTAACTTGATTTGCCAAAAAGAAAACTGAGAAATTAGAGGAAAAAAAAACTTATTTCAAATATAGAATTAAAATTATCGTCTGGTAAAATATATTATAGGTAAGTACTTGATTATTTTTATTATTTGGTAATTTTCTTAACAATTTTGAAAATCAACACTCGTACGTACGTTCGTACTATCAAAGAAATTATATTGCTTATTTTGTTTAAGAAAAATTATACATACGAAAATAATTTTCAATGTATTTAAAAAAAGTACATATAACAAGGTAATGTACCTACTTTTAACGTATCTTAGCAAAAAATATTCTATATTTGAAATGGGTGGATTGAAGCAAATAATATTTTTTCTGGCAAGTCAAGTTACATCCCGTGATTTTTCACGGCTAACCACTAGTAAATGTTATAAAATGATAATTGAGGTTAAAAATATAAGATCCTAAAAATATGCCATAAAACAATATTTACCCGTCTAATGAGACGGGTAAAGTACATTTATTTGTAACAACCCATTTAATGCCATAAACGTCCTGGTTGTTGGCAACTAAACGAATGAGAGGATCCACCGTTATTATCGTATTTCTATGGTACGTACCTAACACCTAGAGTACCATAGAGTAAGAATATACTCGACAGAAAGAGACAAAGATATATTAAGGTTGTCGGATACCGCCCACATGGAATTCGGACATTTTTTAACACACCAAACAAAACAATACACCATTAAAATGATTTATAAAGTCAACATATCACACAAACACTAATAACAGAAGGTTTGCCTAAATAATGATGGAAGCTTCTTGTTGATTTTATGTCTTTATATCATAAAAAATGTGATAATTCTACAGTTCGGTCAAAAATATTTAAAACTGTTGAAATACCTTTGAAAAGTGAGGTTTTATAATCTTTGTTTGGTCTTATTTGAACATTCACGCATAGCACATATCACCATCATGTTTGATTTATTTGCATAACCACTGCAAGTATTTTATTCAACACAAATATAGGAAACAACCTCAAAATCCGTTGACGTAATTTATGCGACTCGATGATGTGAAGTTAGCGCGGACAGAGAACATTGTTGCATACTAAAAAGTGCTGACATATTAGATGAAGACTTTTCTTGTCTCTTTCTCTCTCCTGGTATACGATCTAAAAACCCGCAGAAAGTGATTTATTGCAAATTTGTATTGGTTGGGTAAACATATTTAGCTCTCTCTCTCTCCATGTAGATTCTTACTCCAAGGCTTAAACATCTTATGATTCCATCGAGCCGTTTCCAAATTCCATGGTGTATTTATTCCAAATGAATTTATGACAATACGTATGAATACATTATTTATTTATATGAAAGCTCTTACCGATAAATCTCATCCAATCACGCGAAAGACACTAGGTATATAATATGTGACCAAGTTTGGCAGATAGGGGGCACTCGATGGTAGGAAACTATTCGCGGTCTGTGATTAAATTTTCCATTAAGACGAGGGAAACAATTTTGCTCTTGGAATATTTTCAAAGGTCGAACGCACGTCTTGGGATTCCTTCCATGTGCGAGAGAAATTAATCACGAGGAACTTTGCACGGTCCGGAAATTTAACGAACATTTGCCATTAATATAATGCTTTTAATTCATTAATGTTGTTTCTCGAAATTGAATTATTTAATTAAACGATAGGTAGCTACTTTGTTGTTGATCTATGAGCATAAGTGCTGGAGGCGAGCTCTATTCTAAATGTTAAAAAACATGTAAACTTGACATAACGCTCATGAAATGTAAAAGATCCGCGTGCAAAAATCGTGATTTAAAAAAAACAGTGTTTGAAGTTTTGAATAATTGAAAAATATTTATTAAAATTAGAATTAGCTAATATAATATATTTAAATAAGCATTAATGCTTAATGTTATCTCTTTCTTTCTCATGGTGTACGACGTAAAAACCCGGAGAAAGTGATTTATGCCAAATCTGTATAGGTTGGGTAAAAAGAATTAGCTCTCTCTCCATATATTGTTACTTTAAGGTTTAAATCAAAGTAAATGTGGTGTGTTGTGAAATACGAACTCGCCACGAGAAATGCCACAAGCTGCCACAGCGACCGCGGGGCCCTGTTTGCGAGTGTTGTCAGCATTGAGATAATAATGTGGCTAGTGAAACAAATAATTATTTATAATCGGTACTCGCTACAATATCTACTGAGAGATAAAATAAGGTGGTTTGATTAGAGCGTTTTTTTTATTGAAGCATAAGACAAGATGAAATTCAATTTCCTGGGTCAACCCACAACCGGTTTGTAAAGCTAGTAATAACATGCATGTTTAAATTTTGAACCGATTCTCAAAATAAAGCTACTCTTTGATTCAGGAAGGTTTATGCCTGCTTTAAATTGCGAAGATTTTTCTGGCCATAACTGAGTTATGATGAAATGGAACCTTATCAAATGCACAAAGTTTGACCGGCGTGCCTTCAGGGGCGTCCGGCTAGCCCGGAAGTGGGTTCGGACGTCGATCGGTCGCTGCAGGAACCGTAGTAGTAAATTGGAGGGAAATTGCCAACATGGCCGGGCAGCCGACTGGCCCACTTATCTCGCCACTGGGCTCAAGGCACCGAACACAAACTTGTAGAAGTGTATTGTGGGCGTGTCCGTGAGCCTGAAGTCAGGTTATTTTTTCTTAAGTTCTGGTAAAATCGATCAAACATTTTCGAGACTTTTTCTTGAACAGATAACCAATTTAATTGGTCTCTCTGGGTCCTAGTAGTCGAAAGGCTTTATCTGTTTTCTTTCAAATCGGTATACTTAGATTACGCGACGGCCTCCGTAGTCGCGTGGTTAAGACGCTTAAATACAAATCCATATGTCGCGGGTTCAAATCTTGGCGCGCGCCAATAAATTGAATTAAATTAATTTGTTTTATTTCGCATTTAATTCGTAAAAAATAATAATATATATATATATATATATATATATATATTTATATATCCTACATAAGGTTACAACATTTATGTAGGATCGAAAAATGCTTACATGTAATTGAAATTCACAGGATACTTTACAAATATATTAAACTATTTTTTAACGTAATTGCCATCGAGATCGAGACATTTCTGTAGTCGGGGCCCCAGCTTTTGTAGGCCAGTGTCATAGACTTGCGCCGCCAGCCCATTTCAGCCACTTCCTCGACATTCTGATCGTTGAAAAAACGTTTCACACCCAAAAACTCCTTTAATTTAGTGAAAAGGTGATAGTCCGAAGGCGCGAAATCGGGTGAATAGGGGATGTGGGTGACAATATCCCATTCAAACGATGTGAGCAGCTTTTGTGAAACTCGCGCGGTGTGAGGCCTGGCGTTGTCATGTAGGAGGCTGACTCCTCGGGTCAGCATTCCACTTCTGCGGTTCTAAATGGCTCTTCTGTGTTTTTTTAGGGTATTGCAGTAAGCTTCTGCATTAATGGTAGTCTTTTAAGGCATTAAATACACCAAAAGGACCCTCTTACTCTCTCAAAAAACAGATGCCATGACTTTTCCGTCTGAATGGATCGTTTTGAACTTTTTGGTGGCTGGGGAAGATGAATGACGCCACTGAAGTGATTGTCTTTTGGATTCTGGGGTGTAGTGACATAGTCACGTCTCGTCTCCCGTCACGATAGAGCCCAGAAAAGCTTCTCCCTCCTGTGCAAAACGATTAAGAAATTCCGCGCGGATCTCGCACAAACGGGAGGTGGCGGGAACGCGCGACGACCTCTCCATGGGATAAAAATACTGTGACTGAACAAAATGGCCAACAAACACGTGGGACCAAACAAACTGACGGTTAAGATCCCGCCTACACGCCAGGTGCACCAACTTTGAAACGAAAAAAATCCCCCGGCCTCAGCAGCGCTTGTAACTTTGGTGACCCCATCTTTCCTCTTCTTACCCTCCTTCCCCTTCCCACTACCTTTAGCCTCACAACATACCCTATTTGGGGATGCCATAGTCTCAGTGGCTCTAGACGGTTGGGAGCAGTTGAGGCTCTTGTGTGGTATTCATATATATAAAAAATAACTGAAACGTTGCTTGAAATAGCTTAAACCGTGTTTCGTGACCAAATCTGAATAGCCAGGTTTTGTCCAACCTTATTCTTTTCCACCTCCTTCCCCTCCCCACCACCTTCAACCTCACAACATACCCACATTGAGAATGCCATAGTCCCACTGGCTCCAGACGGTTGGGAGCAGTTGGGACACTTGTGCAGTATTCACTATTGAAAAAAAACACTTTTTTGAGTTTTCTTTTCGGTGGCTAGAGGGGAATGTTAAGTTGATGGATTGGGGCTATTTCAGGGAGGAAATTTTGCGTCAAACGTAGTAAGCGAGGACGTTATGGTGCTATGTTCAAAGACATTGAATTATGGTGGAAAAAGCTGCCTTTTTGTTAATGATACAAAATTACTATTATTTATACACGGTTGGCCCAATTTAACTAAAGTCGCCAATAAATAAAAATGTCCTGTAATGGAAACTTCAAATTTTCAATGAACGACAATTTTTCTTCAGCTCTATAGAAGTAGTTCCCAACAATAGCATATCGCTCATGACAAAATAATACCTTGTATCCCACCCAACACGAATTTCACAGGGGACGCAAAAACTGTCTAAAAATTAGCATTTTTTTTTTAAAATAACATGCCACATAATTTAAAAGTTATAAAAAAAGTGCTTCTTGAATTTTAATTTACCCATATCCTAATTTCTAATCATGAGGAAGGCTATCATAGTCACTATTTTATTAATTTGTATATTCCACAGTGAATTCTTTGAAAAAAAAAACACGTGATTTATTTGCGACACGTTTCTGAGTGGTAGATACTCTAATATCGTCCTGGTGAAAGACCACCATTCGGAATCGAAGCGTTGCTTGAACCGTGTTTGGTGATTAGATCTGACTAGCCAAGTTCTTCCCAACCTCTCTTCCCATCTCCTTCCCCTACCCACTACTTTCAGGGTCACAACATACTCCGATTGGGGATGTCATAGTCCCACTGGCTCCAGACGGTTGAGAGCAGTTGGGAATTAAAAAAGTTGCATTCTTAAACCATCCAAATAATTGAAGACCCCGCGGCAAGAACCTGTTAACCAACATTTTTGTCAAAAATGAGTTAGTATTCTCACTAAAATAATTCTGGTACGCTCTATCTGATAAACACACTTTCAGATTATGAAAATGGCACGAACATGGAAAATCAAAGAGCTGAACATGTTAACTGCAAATTTTGTTATAGTTGAAATATTTTTAAATGGCAAGAACATGTTATCTATAATAATAAAATTATGTTGCAAAAATGCTTGATTATATATTAAATTGAGTATGTTAGCTATAACATTCATGAAAAAATATTTTGTGGAATTGTGATGGGGAGAAATAAGGAGAAGAATATAGATAAGGGAGAAGCTTTTCTGAACTCTATCGTAACGGGAGAAGATACTTGAGTGTGTCATTACACCCTAGAATCCAAAAGACAATCACTTCAGTGGCGTCATTCATCTTTTTTTTTAACAAAACATAAAATACTGAATATCTCAGAATGACTCGACAGTTGTAAGTTAATAGGTTCTTGCCGTGGGGTCTTCAATTGTTATAAAATGAATGATTTTGTTTATGTTTGATTTTCATCCATATTATTTGGATTTAGCTTTACCGTGTAGTGAACAGATCAGTAACTCTACGTCTGTATAACCGCAGTACTTAGTGCTTAGGCGATACTAACATCGATAGTTATTAGTGTTATTACTATTAGTGTTGCCAGTGTCTGTATTTGGGTCACCCACCGGTTGTTGCACAACCCCGCAGCCGGCTACAACTTACTCTTCACAGCATTTGCATACGGCGGCACTTCTTATCGA
Organism: Drusus annulatus; assembly: GCA_022651775.1. Taxonomy (NCBI): domain Eukaryota; kingdom Metazoa; phylum Arthropoda; class Insecta; order Trichoptera; family Limnephilidae; genus Drusus; species Drusus annulatus. The sequence goes on from JAGWCC010000023.1 coordinate 963,031, forward strand.
ATTAGAGCCCCGTACTAACATTATGCCATTTCAGTACATGACAAACATTTTCTTAAGACTTCGATATATTTCTAGTAAGAGTTTTTAACGTTTTAACGACGTCGGTTGCATTTTTATTGGGTCGTTTTTGACCTTTTGATTTTTTCTTTTCTTAACCTTCACCTTCCTGAAAGTAAAAATTAAAAGTACGATCCTAAGAGGGGTGACGTGGTACCACATTTGACCTTGCTTATTAAAGCGGTTTTGTGACATAATCTTAGTTTTCTTGTATTTAATACTTAGATAGAAGTATATTAATAATATTTTAGTAATATTTATCTAAGATATCTCACCAAACTCTCGTTCGGGATTTCAATAGCGGGAGTGTTAAAGGTTAACCCCACACATTTCAACCGCAAAACATTTTATAAAACTACGAGTAACATATACCTACTACTGAAGTTGTATAATTTCACTGAAAGAACAAACAATTTATCTGGACTTAAGATATTTAAATATGTTCTATAATTATTGGAATTTTTAAAAAACATGTTAAAGGGACTTGCTTTTAATATCTTTTTGACCTTTTGTAAAAATGTTCTCTAATAAGGGTTATCTCGTAAATTAGAACCATTTCAAATCTGTAAAATGTGAATTTTCTATTATGTTATAACCTCTCGTTTAGTCCAAGTAAAATAGCTAATTATATTGACGGAAATTCATTATTAGAGTTAAGTATTTTGAAGGTTCATAAAGTATATTCGAGGTGATATTAGCCAATTGTTATAACAATTGATTAATTTTTTATTTAAAAAAAAATTCTTTTAAGGGTTTTAGCTGTGATAAGTATCAAGTTCTTCGTGTATGTACCACGTTTTTCCAAAGAAATCATATTTTGCTTTCTCCTTCCACAAACTTTACTAAAAGGGGTTTTAATAGTCTATTTTGACTATGGTGGCTATGGTGAGGTATTAGTACTAAGAAGTAAAAAAGGCACTATTTAAAATCCGTTACAAAGATTAATGAAGACTGTCCACTTGCTGGTAATCAGAAACTTTTTTCCTATCGGTCTTGCATTGATTACCATCTTCTTGCTACGAGTAGCTAATTAAAAATAATTTTATCACTTTTTACATATTGGTATATTTACTGTTATATTATGTGAGTGATGTAGGGACCCTTATTACCTTATTAGAGTGCTACAGGCTCCTAAACGGAACGAGCTGTGTGCAGTCGTTAGCCGTTAGTCCACTCAGCTGACTTCTATAGTCAGCCAATGTATGGAAAAATTGCCAAGAGCTCCGCCTGCACTCAATGCACAACTTTCATGTTATTTTTGGTGAAGTGAACGGAACGACTTCGCATAGATCACGATCAGATTAAAACTTTTAGTGCCATCGGTGCATTGTTATTATAACACTAGGTTTGTTTCTGGCATATCAGGATTTTTCAATAAACCCTATTTATCGACATTTCAATTTTATGCATTTGTCTCTCACAGTACCTACACGGATAATAAAGACATTGATTCAAGTACGAGTTCATTATTGGTCGAAGTAGCTTTTCACCATAACTTGTATCGTATTGAGCGACGAATCGCATTTAGATATATCAATTTAATTAAATCCCTGTACTGTTCTACAAAAGAAAGCCACTTATGAAATTTGAAAATCGAACGGTAAAAAAACATAAACGATTTAAATGAATACCAACCATAATTTGGTTCTCTGAGTGCAAAACTTTATCTTTCTCCAAACTAGAAACAACTAAAATAATTATCAATTAAACAAAAACACGTTGTTTTAATCCACTTTATTTTTGTATAAGTCAACTAGTTTCGATTCTGCTGAATCTTAATCGGAACTTAAAAATATACTAGCAGAATCGAAACTAGTTGACTTATACAAAAATAAAGTGGATTAAAACAACGTGTTTTTATTTAATTAATCATGTCAATCCACAAAGTGTTTGCTTATTCTGATAAAATAATTATCTTTTTCTCAAGTGACCTGCCAGGTAAGTATGGTTCTGTATATTATCTCTGCACATAATATAAACAAATATCAATATGTCATAGATGATAGTTATAAGATGGAGTATAGGTATTAAGATGTGGATAGCCCTCTTAAGGTGATTTTTCACAAAAAACGGCGCTATACAAATTATTTAAATATTGTAATTAAGTGGATACTTAGAAATAAGGTAACAAATTGATCTACACAAAGTTGAGACAAATAAAATATTGATAATGAGTTAAAACAAATATGACTTTTGATTAAAGTAATAATAATGAATAATTAAAAATGACACACGCGTATATTTTTTAAAAGAATATCTAAACGTACAAAGAAAATATTTTTTTAATGCCATATTATGAACGTTACCTTTTTCGTCCTGTATATTGTTTGCTTTTCTGTGTATTTTTTTTATTTGAAAAATAAACACCCCCGGGATACGAATAACCTGACAATATTTGAAAAGGTCCTACCACTATCATTGTAAGCGAAAAATGTTGCTTGTGCAATGATGGGGGATAGAATTTAACCCACAACCCGACGCATTTGTCGACCCGACTAGTTTAGTGCGTCAATTATTTTTCTATTATTATATATAATTTTAAAAAAATCATGATTATATCCATCCTGGAATGAGTTGATTTTGATAAAGAACGAAGCAATAACCATGTTTATTAATATTTATACATTAATTTGTATTTATTTTATTGATATTACTATTATAGTTTTTGGTAAATCAACGCTTTATACAACAACAGTGAATATATGTTGTGTTTAGGTATGTTTTATTTTGAAAAAAAAATTTTGTGCCTAATACTTATTTCTGTTTATTTGTCTCTTGTTTCAGGTAAGGAAAATCTCATTTACGAAAATCTCTGCGCCACGTATTTGGTTGGTAAGTATATTCAATATTCATACGTGAAAAAGGGTTGGGTCCTCTTATACGTGTAATCCCGAAGCCGAAAAAACCCTTTCCATAAATATAAACTAAATTTTAAGCTCCGCATTAAAAGTTATGGGAAATATTGATGGTATGAATTCGAATATTTATTGTAAAGCTGTGTCATAACTCACCTCATCCATAAATCTTTATTGCTGTACATTACAAGCAGCCTATCGATTCTGAATTGTGCTTTCTAACCAGGGTGATACTCAGAGTATCTTCCATTTTGGAAAGTATTTAATTTAAACCAATAAAAACATATTTATCTACTTTGAAATTGAAAAAATATATGCAACCATCACCGTTTTCCTGCATGGTTATGTAGAGATGATGGATTGTCACAGAACTCTGCCTTGACACACACCCGTTGCTTCATTAACATTCATACACAGTCTTCTGTTATTCCGACCTATGCCATGACCCGACTCAAGTATTTGATACACTTGGTCGTGCTGTGTCTTCCTCAGACATCCCCGACTACTTCTTCCATTTACTTTCGGGATATATTTTTTAATGACACTCATTTCTTCGTACATCTGCTCTACGTGTCCAAATCATCTAAGCGTTCCTCCCTTAATCTTGTTTATTACGCTTATATCAGCCTTGTATTCTTTCCGGATACATTGTTTTGTTTGTTTTTTTTTTATACATTGTTTTATCACACGTGTAAGCCTCTGTAATCTCATTTCTGTAGCATTATCCCTACTTTCATTATTTTTCTGCCAGTTTCATACCTCACTGCCATACATCCGGATTGGTATCAGCACTCTATTTAAAATATTTTTTTATAGAAATACGTATATTTATTTATACTTCGCCCAGTTATATAACCTGTGAGTTACATAACCTGTGATCTCTGCGCTAAGAACCGATGTTGGTCAAAGCTCGATTGACAAATTACTTCCCACATTTAAAGTCTCGCTACCATACTTGATAATTATATCAGTCTGTTCAATTTCGCTTCTCCTTGAATGTGTATTTGCCAAGATAATCCCCCGCTTAAAATATTCTACTATCTAAGTAAAGACTAGGCCGAAGTTGGAGGGTTTCATGCAGTACGTAGCCTGGAGGCCTTCCCTTAACCCTGATCATAGAATTAACTACACCATTTGAAGTTATACGCTTGTGTGAATAAATTTCATAACGAGCGCTTTGTAAGTTGACACAATTTACTAAGATAAATTTCACATAGTGTAATTCATCATTTCAAATGTGATTAAACAGTATTATTTCGAATGTGATGTGACGTACGCAACATTAAAAAATGCACCATTTTTATTTTTAGTACATATAATGAATTTATGTTTCCGTTCTTCCAATGGTAGTTGGTGGTGTAACGGTCACCATAATTGCCTTCCAAGCAGTTGATCGGGGTTTGATTCTCGGCCGTGGCGATTTTTTTTCCGAATTTCCTTAGCGATTTTTCACGGGTCTGCGCTACTTATTTATGTTTTTACTTTTACGTCAATTTTCTTCTATGTAATCTTGTTTCACGAATGCCATGATTTTACAAGAATTCAAAATAATTTCTAGAATCAGTTACCGGCTCTTGATTATTTTATAGAATTCTGGAGGTAGAATACCTGCTTTACATCTTGGTCTAAATTCAGATCCTGCAAATATAATATATCTTAGATTTATATAATTATATCACCTCAGTTATAACATACCTTAACCTATTTGTTACAACAATAAAAGCATTGTATAGCGTTCTACTGTACAAAATAATACGTTATTCTACAAAGTGAAAAAAAAAACATAAATAACTAATACGACGTTATTTTAAATACATTGTTTTCTTAACATACGGCGTTTGATTATAAATATTGATATTTCCAAGAATTCTCCGTATTTTTTATTGTAGTCTCATATTTTTTTTGTTATGCTGTCATTTGAATGAACGGACAGACAAATCTTGGAGATGTTTTATTTGGGTTTGAAGTTGTACTAAACATTTTAGATCTATTTTACACTTGTTAATGTCTTCATTGTAAACCAAACAGTTGATCGAGTGGTTTTTTTTCATTCTCAATTCATTTATTATATTTGCAGAGGTAATTTACCTATACGCTTGTAAAATGCAGTAATTGCATAGAATTACAAAATTGTTTTTAATTTTACAAGAACGTGTTAATGTTAAATTCAAGTCTTTACTTCATTAACACAGATTGTGAGAAACGCAATCAATATCATGGTTAAACGCTATTGTTGATACTCGATTTAACAATTGTTTGGTTTATCTATTATAATTTACCGGCTTTTTAAAAATGTCCATGTATTTTTAAGGTGATTCTAAATATAGTGTCAAGATCGCTGTAGCTTTATAAAGGGCCTTTTAGGTGATTTTACAAAACAGGTATAATTATTATTAAACGATCCCTTAGCACGTCTTTGAAATTATACTAAACCATCAAAACTATAGATTGGTATAATAGTGTATACACGTAGATTCTTGTTTTTGTATGCCTACGGTAAATTATGCATTCAGTCATACAAAACCTATCTACAGTTCGGTTCTGATTGAAAGCCTCGAGCCTCACGTGACTGCGTGCTTCCTGCCTGTTTGTACCGTGCGCATGCAAGCAAGGGGCGCCAAGAATAAACAACCCTTGCTATTGTTTAATAAATTATATAAAAGTAACTGCAAACAAAGCCTCGTATTACGGCGCAACATGAAATTGGACAATGATCATAACGAAATATGACAGAATTAGAAATAATTCAAAGCGTAAATTGTTTTGATAAGGAAAAAGGGTCATTTAAAAATATTATTTACAATGCATTATTTGAATTTATTGCGGAATTTAATCTAATGATTAGTTCATACATTTTACTATATTTTTACTATGAAAATAGTCTCAGTTCCTTTAATTAGGTTTTTTAATTTCTAATATTTAACATTTTGTATTAGGTAAGGTATTGTCAAATATGTATTTCTAAATAAACTTTGCAGTCATTTTGAATCATAAAAAACAAACAGGTTGTCAAGGTGGAGAATTTGATTCAATTTCTCAGGATTTTTTATACTTCATGTCCTTATTTCTTGTTTTGATTTAATTTGCTTGAACTTACGTAAATCGGGTGTAATACCAGAGTCTATATCAGTGATGGCAAACCTATGACCCGCGGGTCAAACACTGACTCACGCAGGCTTTTTAAATGACCAACTAGTTGTTTTTTATAAACTTATTTTTTATATTACAAAAGAGAGAACAGACAATCAAAAATATGAAAAATAATATATATATATGTGATTTTTTTTATTCTTTGTTTATTCAAATACTCACTGCAGTGGCGACTGCTTACTGGGATCGGTGTCACCCGGTGCTATTCATGGTGAGATTCATGGTATCAGCTCATTTATATGAATTTTTTGACATCGACCTTTATTTTCGCAAAAGTAAAAGTTGTAAAACAAATAAGAAACTTAAACTTTTTAGAGGATTTTATAAGTGAGAACCAAAAAAATAGTTTTTAACCACCCCTCTTTCCAAGTGACACCACTGACTTAGTGACCAACGAGCTAGTACTAAAAAAAAAACAAAACTTATCCAACTTCTCAAAAAGATTCGCCATCACTGGTCTATATGTTTCCATATTTGAGTGTGTAAAAAGCGTGTGTGCTAAGAAAATGTATGTGTGTGGTGTTTCATCCCTTCTTCCTACCCTTCCGGGGAAATTGCTTGATGTTTTGCTAGCTACGCAGAAAAAGGAAAATTCACCAATAAAAAAATTACAGGAATGCATTATCACATTTTTTTATGAAGGGAGAATTAAAAACTTTATTTTAATACCTTAAAATAATCTTGATAGGTAGTCTACGTCCGAGGGTGATAAATAAAATCTGTGAAACAAATCAAAATTGAGTTGATGTCTTCAAATTGCCCTTCGATATGAATTCTTTGCATCGCAGAACAGTTTTAACCGTGCCAAAAAAGGAATGCTTTTAAGATCCATTCTAAAAACATTTAAAAGAAAATTGTCAAATTCCACGATACATTTATTATTATACATTAAATTGTACAAAATTTCAAAGTCAGTACTATCGCCGCCCCCGTGAACTAAATACTAGGGCAATGCTTTGTGTGTGGTAGTTAGTATACGTACACGATGCTTAATCTATGTATGGTTTTGATATTCTCCCAATATGAAGGTTTACGCAATTTATCCACCGTGGTACGCTTAATTACGACTATTCGGGCGGTTAGTTAGCAGAACCGATATGTATCTGTTGCATGGCGCAAACACATGTATGGAAATCGATACAAATGTTTATTAAATTGGTACCATGTAATATTTCATTATTTATTTGTTCTCTATTTTTTTTTAAAGAAAGACAAATATTCCCGGGTTACGAATAACCTGACAAAAACTCCTACTGGCATCATAAGAAGCGGAAGATGTTGCTTATGCAATGATGGAGGATTTAGCCAGCAGAGGAATTGAACACACGATGCCCGGGTGGGAATTCGACGCGTTTGTCCACTCAGCTACCGACCGATCATATACCCGTTGGGATTTTAAAGGTTGAAAGTATTTTTTTGAAATACAACAAAAACGAAGTAATTAGGTGTAAACTGTAGAATGAAGGCATTTTCAAAGTAAAAAAAAAAAAAATTACAACAAGAATAAGTAATCTTATTTAGACAAGTTTTTTTGTCATATTCCTACTTTTTTTGCTGCCGTATGGAGACGATTTTATAAAAAAATGATTAAGTTGAAAATGCAGGTAGGTAAATTAATTATTTATAATTTTAAAACTGTTAATTCGTGATGGAACTCCGTTTTAATGATTTTAAGAATAACAAATTTTAACTTTATTCCACTATTTTTTATTTAAGACCTGACCGGTTTCACCTTATGACAGACATCTTCAATCGGGCATCTTCAGATCAGTCTGAAGATGCTTGTCATAAGGTGAAACCGGTCAGGTCTTAAACAAAAAATAGTGGAATAAAGTTAAAATTTTGATATGATTAAAATCATTAGGTAAATTAAGTTAACGTAGGAAACTTAACGTAAGTTAAGGAAAGAATAACCTGGGAATGTTTGTCTTTCTTTTTAAAAAGCAAAAACAAGAAACAAGATAAAAGTAAGGAAAATCGCGCAAACCCAGAAAAAAACACCGATACCGCCTTGTTGTAAAGGGTTAATATTATAGATGTTCATATACTCGTTTTCTTCTTAAAAGTTTTTTTTTTTATGTTTATCTCTTTTCGTATGGGAAACCTTTCTTTTTTTTTCCAATAAATCTAAAACAGAGTTTCAATTTTTTTTTTAATATCAATACCGAACAATACTCCCAACTGTCTGAAGCTAGTGGGACTATGGCATCCCCGATTGGGGTATGTTGTGAGGTTGAAGGGGATGGGGCGAAAAGTCGAGATGTACTTGGCTATTCAGATCTGGTCACCAATCACGGCTATAGCCATTTCAAGCAACATTATAGTATTTAATTTTTATAGTGAATATCGCACAAGAGTCCCAACTGCTCCCAACCGTTTAGAGCAAGTGAGACTATGGCATCCCCAATTGGGGAATGTTGTGAAGCTGAAGGTAGAGTGGAGGGGAGGGGAAGGAGATGGTGAAGAGGAAGATTGGAAAGTACCTGGCTATTCAGATCTGGACACCAAACACGGCTATAAAGCCATTTCAAGCAACGTTTCGATTCTAAATGGTGGTCTTTCACCAGAGCGATACTTGAAGTATCTACCACATATTAATTAAATAAAGGTTATTGGCGCACGCCGGGTTTAAACCCGCGACCTTTGGTTTCATAGTCGAGCGTCTTACCACTCGACCACGAAAGCCGTCTACCAATCTACCGCACTAGGTAACAATGGCCTAGATGTATTGGTTTATTGTCAATTGTTGTTTTGATTTTGTATGTTCATAATCAAAATACGCGTTCGAGTTGTCAATATAGCATAATCATTAGTCTCAAGTTTATGCGTGTTATACAATATCCAATATTAATCATCAGCAAATAACAATGTTACAGGATCACGCGTTATAAAATTGCTTATTGCTCCGATACCTTCTACCTTCCACCTCACCGGAACGTGTTGTATCGTTCAATGTTAATTGGCCAAGGTAACGTGTGAATTCGCGGATATGATATCAGGCGTAGTGTTAATTATGCAAATATTTCCGTCGGTGTGTTTGTCAAATAATAAGACCCCCGACATCATATTACTATAGACGTTACAATCTGGGCAGATTAATAATCTCCATTGAATTCGACGGGAAATTAACGTCAAGGAAGGTGGCAAGTAGATGTTAGTTCGCTTGATGATCTCCGCTGTTTAAATACTGACATTTATGGTATGTCTGTCTGTTTGTGGTGTATCCCGGTGACTCTGAATTGCGATGCGGGGATGAAAGTTAAATAGTATGATACTATTATACTATTTAATTTATTTGTATTACCTTCAAGAACATGAAATAACTTCTAAAAGCGACTCGAGACAAGCTTAACAAAACGTTCAGACACTACTTTTGTTCGTATTCCTGCTACAGATGCTTGAAATGGTTATTTTTCTTACAAAAGCAACTCAAATATGTTTTCAAACTTGAAAAAAACAGTTGACAAATATTACTTACATGCTAGTAGAGCATGCAGTGATACTTAATATATTTTCCCGATTCGTGTTTGAAACAAAAATGTTTATGGTAGGTCGTGGGCTTTTTTTATAACATGTAGAATGTTAATTTGAGTTCCGCCACCGAAGGCACATCGGGAATGGGAAGGAGTGTGAGAAAGGTTGACGTAATGCGGCAAGGTAGGCTTTTAATGTGGAGACGAGGTGGCATAATCTCATTACTGCCATCCACGTAGACACTAGTTTACAAACAAAACCCATACGTTTTCGGTATCACTCTGGTAAGAGACCACTTTTCAGAATCGCAACCTTGCTTGAAATGGCCATACTTCTTTTAAATAACCAGATCTGAATAGCCAGTCACTTTATAATTTTCCTCTTTCCCTTATTTTTAGCTTCTCACTTCCACAAACATTATAATATTAAAATAATAGGGATCGTTTTTTTTAAGTAAACGCCGCACCAGAGTCCCAACTGCTTCCAACCGTCTGGAGCCGGTGTACTATTGCAATTTAAATTCTTTATTTTGGTTTTCTCCTTACTTATATCCTTACAACTAAATGTCCTTTCTGAATACTGATAACCATATACTCATTGTCATAAAATATTTATTGTTATATGTACACTGTCGCATCTTTAGAATCGTTCACTTATAATACTTGAATATTAATCCTCTTAAATACCAACATATACCAACTTTCATGATAACGATCATGATTTTAGGTAGTTTTAATTTGTGTACATATTATTTTCTCATATAGTTAGTCTTCTTATATAGTTAGTCTTATTAGCTTAATTAATTTAGTATGAAGCCCACTTGAGGTGAAATATCACAAAACTGCGCTATATAAGTTCACTGTTATTATTATTATGGCATCCCCAATTTGAGTAAGTTGTGAGGCCTAAGGTAATGGAGAGAAAGGAGATGTGGAAGAGGATGGTTGTAAATTACCTGGCTATTAAATACGGATTACACTATTTCAAGCGACGTTTTAATTCTGAATGGTGGATTTTCACCAGGGCGATACTTAAAGTATCTACAACTATGTCCTATTGACTTTTAGCGCCAAGCATTCTTATGCAGTATCATTACATCACGCAAGTCATCACAAAACACACTTAACGCTACTGCAATGTGTTCAAAAAGGAAAAGTTAAAAAAAATATATATTGTTGCGTGTTTTGCTGTATACGTGTACATAGATAGTGTATACTTGTTTTTACTATTATAATTTTTTTTTCTATTAGTTAATTGAATTGTAGATTATATTAATTGTCGCTAGTAAAAATGTTTTTGTATGCACGTCACAATTAACAAAAGGGTTAGTTAACTCTATTAAATATTTTTGCACGCATCAGTTATTAATATTTAATTACACCATTTCGAACAAAAGCAAAACGTTGCGCTGTGTGCATCTATGCCCCAAATGCGAATCATGCGATTTAAAAACGTGTTATCTGTTATTTATAATGATGGCTATTTATTTATTATCGAATATATTCAGGCCCAATGTTTTGTACCGAGTTAATTGTGTAATTTTGAAATATTCACATGAAATGCCAATTTCTGTGTAAATATTTTGAGTAAACTGCGGGTTTCCGGATTTTAATTAAGAAATTTCTTCCCGGATGCCGAATTCATGATTTTTTTTTATCAATTATATTTTGTTTATTATGTACCATATACCTACGCCCGTTATCGGTAAAATTTTAGAAAAATCTGATAATTGATGTGAATTCATGATTTCTAACTAACTAACCATCACTACGTTCCTCCGCAGGGGTAGGCATAGAGGACGAACCGCCATACAACTCTGTCTTGTCACACACTTTTGCTTTATTCACATTCATACATACTTTTCTGTTATTCTGACTCTTCACATGGCCCGATTCAAGTATTTGATTCACTTGATCGTGCCATGTCTTCCTCAGGCGTCCCCAACTTCTTCTTCTATTCACTTTCGCATCGTATATTCTTTCCACACTCCTTTCTTCGTTTATTTGCTCTACATGCCCAAACCATCTAATCGTCCCTTTCTTGATCCTATTCATTATGCTCACATCAGCCTTGCATTCTTTCCAAATATTCACATTTTTAACACGGTCATACATGGTTTTACCGCACATACGCCACAGGGATCTCATTTCCACAGCATTCAGTATACTTATGATATCTGTTATTTTATACATGTTGAACATAACCTAATTTAATACTGTCGCGTGACACTACTTATGAGATGACACGTATTTATTTAACTTTTTAGTCAGACGGAATGTTTATAAACACATCCATAAACAAGGCGATCCAACTACTCAATGAAGCTGATGACCTTTGCCAGACTCGGCTAGACCTGGGGGTGGCTAGGACTAGGGCTAGAGTATTTATACATCCATTCATAGCACATGTCGACATTATGTTTTTGTTTATTCGTATAACCACTTTTTCACAGTATAGTTATTTACAAAATAACTATAGCACATAACCTAAAAAAACCGTTGAGTTGTGTCAATTTATGTCGAATATTAAAACGTGTGGGCGGAGTCAACGGAGACGCGGGACACGTAGAACACCCTTACAATACTTTAAAGCGGTGTGATAATTTGGGAAAATTTGCTGTCTCTTTCTTTCTCATGGTGTACGACGTAAAAACCCGGAGAAAGTGATTTTTCCCAAGTTTGTATAGGTTGGGTAAAAAGAATTAGCTCTCTTTCCATATATTGTTACTCCAAGTATAAAGGTGTACATTTACACAATTCAACTAATATCTCTCAACATGTGTACAAGAGTAAGCGTAATAGCAGCATACGTGTATTACCATCTCTTATATCATTATTCGTATTATTATATTATGTATGTTACATTACTTCCTACGTTGTATTCATATTACTCTTTTGAATATGCCTTATCTTGTTATATGTGGGTGGTTCATAAAATACCTTTGTTTCTTTTGTTACAGTATGCATGTACCTACACGTTTTTATTATATCTAACTTTATTATTTGTATAAGATTTACATGCATCTGGTTAATTATCTTCTTTTCTATTTTGTTAGACTAGATTAATTATTATGTTTATCTACATACATTTATACTGTACCACTTAATTCATCTATTAACTTGTTTGGTGAATAATTGTGATTTTGAGATCTTTAAAATTAATGAGTGCATAATGCAGATAGATGAAAGGTGACTAAGATTACGATACAAAATAGACAAATAAGATTATTCACCATATTGTTTAATACTTACAATATCTATTTATTTATTTTATATTAGTTACTTTTACATTCAAGTTTACAAGTAGCTAATTAATTCATTTTCTTTCTTACTTTATAATATTTTAACTTATACACTACTTATTATTTTGATTTATATGCATTTTAAATATTTTTACAGGCAATTTTGAATTTATTGATAGGCATAATTTTGATGGTTTCCGGCAGCGCATTATAAGATTTCATCCCTTTATATAGTAAGCTATTTTGTGTGTTCGATTTATTCTTTTCTGGAAGTCTAATTTCTTTGCATGCCCTTGTATTATATTTGTGAATATCAACATTGTAGATGATTTTGTCAGAAAAATATTTTGGTAACAAGTTGTTCTTCATTTTATGTATAAACATCAATGTGTTTAATGTTAGCATCTGTTTTACTGTTAGACAACCTTATCAATAGCTTATTATAAGTATTTATTTATAGTTTTTGTGTTCAATTTGTAGAACTTAATTTTTCTTTTAAATATATAATTCAATTGAATTAAATTTAATATTATTATTATTGAGTTCTGCTATTTTTAGGTTTTTGTTTTTAGCGACAGCTTTTTTAGCGTTTAAGGCCATTATCAGACAGTTTGATAATGGCCTAAACAGTTTGATAATAATCTTAAACGTCGAAACAGCTGTCACTAAAAACAAAAAACTTAAAATTGCAGAACGCAATAATAATAATATTAAATTTGATTCAATTGAATTATATAACAAAAAACTTATTATAAGTGTTCTGGTACCCTCTTCAATCGTAAGTTGGCTATCATCAGGTCAATCTTTACTGACAATCAGACTGGTACCCCGAACTGCAATCGTACCAGTAACGAAAAATTACCTTGAGAAATAATCATCACCTTAATTTATTTCGAGGATTTTTTTTTTTGAGAACTTAATTGCTGTTTCCCAGTAAACAATTAATAATAACTGTAGCGCACAGTCTGACAGGTCTAGGGAGATAAGAAAGACCCTATTAATTCCGGTGACCTCTCAACCGCGAGGAAAACACGAGCTAGTCTTGTCACCAGCGCTATAAATAATTTCACCGTGACAGGTAAATAATTGTATAAAATAGCAAGCAATATAAAGGCACACCTGCAAAAGAAACACTGCATACTGAAGGCCTAATGAGAGTATGGTCGAAATAAAACAGTTTTTTTTACTAAAGTAAATTTTCAATAATTTGATACATAATATAATGGTAAGGAAGCGAGTAAGATGAGGAACTTTAAAATAAATTTGCCAAGAATAATGAAAATTATAACGTAGAGTGCAAACTTAACCATAATAATAAAATGTCGCCAAGTTTCTCTAAAATTATTTCAGACAGAAAAGGCCACCAAGTTGAGAACAAAGTTTTTATAACTATTAATCCATAATGCTGCAAGATAAAAGATTTTCTAAATGAGAAAGTCGATTTCAATTGAACGAAAAGCCTCGGCTGACTATATTTACTAGGTAATTATAAAATGTATAAACTGTTTCTTTTAATAATAAAATAAACACTTATTATAATTATGGCGAGCCACAGAGTAAATGCTTTTTACGAATACGGCATTTCTTTTAAAAAAATGCTTTAAATAGTGTATTTTTGTGAGACCCGTAATATTATAAATTTTTTATTGTAAATAATGTGTTTTTGCCTGCTTGTAGAGACGTAACTAAGGATTATCACAAAAGAAATGGATGGAAATAATATTTTTGTCGTAATAATTAATCTTGACGAATAAAAGCCCAAAAAGTTCGGTATTCTAAGAGAATCATAACGAAGACCTCATTTTAATTAATTATCCTAATTTTATTTTTATATTTTTAATCGACAATTTTCCCCCGAAATTTGTGAGTATTTTGTTGGTTTATCCAAGGATTATTTTCACTCGAAATTTGAGGAAGAAAATATCATAAACAAAGCACTTTGATTCATGGTTTGTTGCCACTTTTAGATTGAAAAAAAACATCTGAACGACCCGCGACCACGCTATGGACGCCTTAAGGTCAAAGCCGCTGAGAAAATCGGATAAAATATCAGAAGTAATTGATTGCTTGATAACGAAAACCCTAAAAAATCCAGTTATACACGATGAAAAGTGGAAAGTACGTTCTTCACGTATTCGGCCTTTACAAAGAAGCTTGACTGGCTGATTTAAACCATTTTTTGGCGGCTTACATTTTTTTCATTTCATTCAAAAGCTAATGATAAAACTTCTTCGCCATTTTCTGCTGCGTCAGCAATATCCAATTGCGCGTGGTGAACCGCCTACGTCAGCGTCGATCAATAATTGCACTTGACGAATCGCTTTTCAATCATTTTACTCAACTGCGCATTTTTCTGAAATGCAATGACCGCACCACGCGACGCACGGTAGAAAGGGACAACGTACCGACGCATATGTTAATTTCTTTAGTTCAATTTGTGTCTCGCAATTCGACCATAACGTTGTTTTAAACTACTTTTTATTGATGTAGTCACCATGTTTTAGGACCGATGGTCCCTTGCTTTGGTACAAAATATACCTAGCACTAGAAATAAAGAAAGCCATTAAAATTAATAGTCATTTTCTTAATAATCAGGTAAATTTGTCCAATATTAGATATATTTCCTGTAAACTCATAAAATTTATCATTATTCTTTAATCACCTTCTCAGTTGACGTTTTGTCTCTCTTAATTCATATTACCCGTCTCTTTCTCTCTGTTCCTTTGTTATAATTGAAATGTTATTCTATTGTCTCATTGTTCTGTTATTTTTTTTATATTTTGTTCTCCCTTTGTATGTCTATATAACCGCATACTTTGTATTTTCGTTTAATTTAATTTTGTACCCTGATGATGCTTAGGCTAAGCGAAACCGGTAGTTAATAAAAATTAAAATAATATCCGTGGTCTTCTGCAAAGTTTTTTTTTTCATTTCTTTATAAATTGAAATTAAATAGCAAGTACTTAAAATAAATGCTGAGCGACGATTGAAGGGGGTTTAAAATGGTATCACAAAAGAATTTCGCGATTTTCGAAGATAATCTATGAAACTGAGTTTGTTCTAGAAACAAAACAAGGTCTCCCTTCAGTTGGTGAAAGTAGGCTCCATCCCTACATTTTAAACATATCGATTAACACTCTGAAGATAAATTATGGCCTTCACTCGATACGTAAATATTATTCGGCCTCGAGAAATGACTCGAGACGTGAAAAAAATTAAGATTATGGTCAAGTCTCCGTTATTTTTTGACAAAGAAGAGCGTGATTGGTGAAAACAGCCGGATTCACAAAAAGCTCGGTGATAAAGGGCCTTCGTCAATTTTCATTCCTTCTGGGATATTTATTATGAATTATGATGAATATCTGGATGGCTGTAATGGATTTATAAGTTGTGGAAAATTAGGGTTTGAAATGTGCGCAGTAAACATGCAAAAAAATAATATAGCCATAAAGAGGGAGATAAATAACGGCCAACCGCTGAAAATATCTGTTCAAAGTAATTTTCCGCAGTTTTCAATTGGGTTATGTTAATCTATCTAATTAGTATAATTTTCCTGAAGGAGAAGACAGCTATTATGGTTGGAGAAGAAAAGTTACGTTTTATAACTTTTATATTATTAATCTGGACGCTGATTTCTCCCTTAAATCTCAAATCAACAGGACTGTGAGCACGGGCTTCTTTCAACTAAGACAAATAAAATCAGTGCGAAGAAACCTGCCAACAGAGGCAACCAAATTACTTGTAAACTCGTACGTCGTTTCGCGTTTAGATTACTGCAACGGAATATACGCTAGTCTTCTTAAATATAAAATTAACAAACTACAATTAGTCTTCAACGCCGCGGCAAGACTTATCACCGGCGTATCAAAATATTCCCATATCTCAGAGCACCTCAAAAATCTTCACTGGCTTAAATGTCCGGAAAGAATCCAGTTAAAGCTTTGTTGGATGGTTTTCAAATCAATTAACGGAATGGTTCCGGCTTATTTATCGGAATTGTGTATTCCTGAAGATTCCAATTCGCGACAGTTAACCCTTAGATCGGCAATGTCATCGGCTATCGGAAGGTTGAAGGAACCAAAGCGCACACCAGACACTAAGTTCGGAGAGCGCGCCTTCGGAGTGTCAGGTCCTAAAGCCTGGAATGGACTACCACATGATTTGAGAGTAATAAAATACTCGAAAGAGTTCAGAGCCAAACTCAAAATTTATTTTTTCAGAAAATCATATCCATAATCAAGATGTAACAAGCCCAATAGAATTTCTGGTCCAACCAAGAAAACTTTTTAGACTCTCATTCCTTAAATTTATTAGAAGATTTTCACCATTATCTGTTTCTCACTACGAAAAATTAAAAAAATACTTTTGAAATACTATATTTTAAATTTGCTCTCATGCCCTTAAAATGAAAAAATAAATAATAAAAAAAATAAAGTAAAGTATATGTAAGAATCAGCTAAATTTTAAGTTATTATATGATATGGTGATTGTGTCCTGCCAGAAGTGACCTGCCAGGTAAGTATGTTGCTGTATATTTATGTAAACTAAGAATTAATATTAAGTAGAAATTAAGATTTGTACAGCGCCCTTGAGGTGATTTTTCACAAAAACGGCGCTATACAAATTATCCAAATATTATTATTATTATTATTATTATAGGTTGAATCGCCGTCATGGTTATTAGAAGTTATAGAATTAATGTATATAGATTTTTAAAAACTCACCCTTAACAGTTCATTCCACGAATCTGAACCTTCCACATCCCGTAGGTGTTTTATTAATTTTTCTTTTTTTATATTTTCGTAGAAAGCAATCACTTTGTGGTGTGACATATTTAATTAAAATGAAAATAACTTTGTACACCATTTATTTGCCCAGTAGTCCAACATTAGGTATATTTCCCGCAAACTCATAAAATTTCTCACTATTCTTTTATCACGTTCTCAGTTAACGTTTTGCCTCTTTAATTTCATGTTATCTGTCTTTTTCTCTCTTTTTTTATTTATATTAAATATCGCACAAGAGTCCTAACTGTCTAGAGCCAGTGAGACTGGCATCTCCAATTATAAAAAAAAATCCCCAATTAGGGCATGTTGTGAGACTGAAGGTAGTGGGGAAGGGAAGGAGATGGGAAGAGGAAGGTTGGAAAGTATCTGGATATTCAGATCTATGTATATAAATATACATATGTATACATAGATATGAATTAAAATAAAATAAGAGAACAGAAAGAAAAAAAAAATCTAAATTCATTCAAATTATAACAAAGGAACAGAGATATATATATCTCTCTGTTCCTTTGTTATATTTTGAATGTTATTCTTTTATTTTCTTACTGTTCTCTTATTTTATTTTAAATGGTGTTCTTCCTCTGTATGTATGAGTGTATATAACCACACACTACGTTTTTTTTTATTTAGTTTAATTTTGTACCCTGATGATGCTTAGGCTAAGCAAAACCGGTCGGTCATAAAAAAAAAATCTGTGGTTTTATACAAAGGTATTATATCATTTTCATTTCTCGATTATTACTGTTATAATAGCTAAGGTGCATAAAAGCTGTGGGTTCGATTAGCATTCAGCGCAATTGTTAATGAATGGGTTTTTATTTATCATAATAATATTAATAAAATTTGGATGATTTTTATAGCGCCGTTTTTGTGAAAAATCACCTCAATCACATCATGTGGGTATCTCCTGGATACGGTGTTACGATTTTGTTTGTTAAGTTTGATGAATCTTTCAATGATGACTTACGACTGCGCAAGGAAAATGGATAAATTAATAA
This sequence comes from Drusus annulatus, assembly GCA_022651775.1. Taxonomy (NCBI): domain Eukaryota; kingdom Metazoa; phylum Arthropoda; class Insecta; order Trichoptera; family Limnephilidae; genus Drusus; species Drusus annulatus. The sequence continues at coordinate 981,596 of JAGWCC010000023.1, forward strand.
GTAAATAGTACACACCTTATTTCAGTCGGTAATTTAAGATTCGAACCACATTTTTCATTACAGTTGTATAAACTATGATCTTCTTTAATTTAAATGATATGTTAATGAAATTCGCAGTATTTGACGAAGTTTCCATTTGTTATTTAAATATCTCATTGCTGATTACACAACTAGAAATATCTGCGTTTCTTTTTTACCGAGACGGTGTTAACTCTGGGAAATGCAAATAACTAATTGAAAACATCCAGTGCGATTTCCTAGATGCACACAGTGGTAGTGTACTGGCTGCGGGTTGTGGCGTATGCAAATATTGTTTTATCAAGTGTTGGCTCTGACTGCTGCATATCGGGGAACTGCATTTCCCCGAGAAAAGCTTGGATACGTGAATCGTTAAGAAAGTAGGATGACGTTGAAAGTTTGCAACCGAGTTTTTAAATAGCACTTTAGGCATAGCACTCTTTTAACATTTCAAATGTACAATTTTTTTGTTAATAAGCTTATCGGAACTGTAAAACTGATGATATTTCTATGTATTTTATTTTCAGTTTTGAAATCATTTTGATCACCTCAATGTTAGACATTTTCCAAACTACCCATGTAGAATTTACAGATAAATCAATTGTAGCATTGCTTGTACTAGAAAGCCATAAGGGTTCATTTTTGGGTGCTGACCTTAGAGTATTAATATACATAGATGTACCTATGCGAGGAAGTTTAGTCAGTATTTATGACTTATGCCTGACTATTCAGAACAGGCGTGGCTAGGGTTTTCATAGACACACCTATATTTACACCACATTTTTATTTTGTTTATTTGTATAACCACTTTTTCACAGTATTGTTATCAACAAAAATGTTGGATATAACCTCAAAAACCGGTGAGTTAAGTCGCGTAGTAGTGGGCGGAGTCGCCGGAGATGCGGAAGTCGGAAAACATACTTGCATACCTAAAAGCGCTGTGATATTTTGTAAAAACTTTTCTTGTCTCTTTCTCTCTCATGGTGTAGGACGTAAAAACCCGGAAAAAGTGATTTAAATTTGCATAGGTTGGGTAAAAAAAAAATAGCTATCTCACCATATATATTCTTACTCCAAGGTGCTGACCCTACCTAGTTTATAGAACTGGTATCGAATTATAGCAATATTCTCACAAATTTTACAAATGACTCAAGTAATTTCTACAAAAAATAGTAGTTACCTCGAACACGTAAACGGTAGTAAACATTATTTGTTATTTCATCAGTGGAATTATCAGAAAATAATGCATCACTGCGCTGCGGTGTACACTGTATAATGTGCATGGCGATAGCCCGCCGAGTCGCACTCCACTTTCTAACGTGTCTGATATCTGAGTTAAAATAGATGGATGGAGTGCAAGCAAGCTACATTATGTGTACTGTGTCTCCGTCTTTTTCTGGCTCTCCGTTATCGGGAACTGAATTTGCAATGACAAATGTATGTGTTTGTGTGCAAGTCGTGCAAATGAAATAAACATTTCGAGGGTTTTTTGTGGTATTGTATTATTTTTAATCTACAAGTCGGAAGGCACTCGCTGCCCCCCACCCGACTGTTAGTTCCCCAGAGCACCTTTTATTGAAATACTGCTAAATCAGACAGCGTTGTTCCGACCATTTCAATAAAATTAAATCGACATCAAGTCGCGGACATAATAATACCGCACAAGAGTCCTAATTGCTCCCAACCGTCTGGAGCCAGTGGAACTATGGCATCCTTAATCTGAAGGTAGTGGGGAGAGGAAATAGATGGGTAAATTAAGGTTGGGAAGTACCTAGCTATTCAGATTTGGTCACAAACGGCTAAAGCCATTTCAATCATGCAACGTTTCGATTCTGAATGGTGGTCTTTCATCAGGTGATACTTAGGGTATCTAATACTCTGGTACGTGCCGCAAATATACCAGATATTATTTTTTTGATGGGTAAAAGGAAAGTGGGGAAATACCTGACTATTCAGACTTGATCACCAAACACGGCTAAAGCCATTTTAAGCAATGTTTCGATTCTGAATGATGGTCTTTCACCAGGGTGATACTTAGGGTATCTAACACTCTGGAACGTACCGTAACTATACTTTATTATTATATATGTATCAAAAGCGAAATAACACATACTTTTTAAATAAAATTGATTTGCAAACGCCGGCATTTAAACCCGCGACCTCGCGGATTCGTAGTCGAGCGTCTTGACCACTCGACCATGGAGACTGTCGAACGTAGTTCTCGTTTTAAAAACGAGAACTACGTTCGTAAAATGTGCTATTCAATTACCAGTTTTATAAATCTGGCGAAATTTATTGCGAATTTTGAAAAGCCACCTAATATGCAGATGATATTTTTGTAATGCTCGTTAAAAATTTCCAAGCGGACCGCTGTACGGTGTGCACAATATTCTCGCCGTTGTTGTTATGGCAAAAACAATGTCAAATGATATACAAATTGTTGAATTCATAGTTTGTTAACTTTACGCTAATGGCGGACATATTCCCCTAATTGGCCAAGCAGCTCTCGCGCATGATATATTTTACTAGTTTCAACCGATGTTAAATTTCAGGATAACTTTTAATTACTACAAGTTAAGAATTTAATTAAATTTCAAAATAATTTTGAACTGATGAAGATTTTTCGAATTTTGTGTTTTTTTTTAATATATGCAAGAATTGAAATCATTCAACTGGTAGATAATAAGTGCTTATAAACACCTATAGACAGTGAAGACCCTAATGTCGTCTTAAGGGATGCTGTGTGAAGGTCTAGTATGGTATACATTTAAAATATATATATATAATAATAATAATAAAGTTTTATTCCGGAAGGTATGCAGGAGTAGTGCAATGCAATACCTTCCATAATTGATATCAATACATTGTAATAATAATAGAAACAAAAATAAAAAAAAATGAACAGAAATTCATAAGAAATAAATAAATAAAAAATAAAATAAAAATATATGTAAAAATAATAATAATGTAGATAAAAGTAAATAAATTAAAGAATATAAGTAAGAAAATATTAATGGAGTATATTAGGCCTCATTTCTGCAAAACGCCATCAAGAGGGAGTCCATCCTGGCAGCGTTAAGATTGATGGGGCCAATAATTTACTCCAATGCGCTTCTATGCTTGAGTTCGGGATCTGACGGGATTCCATGATGAGGTTATTTCTGGAGTTGTTAATCCTTTCCCGCATTCCTGCTACCCTGGTTCTCATAAGGGCTGCAAATCCTGGAACTCGCCCCTCGGTGAACATACCGGAAGCACTGCAGTGCCTGGGAAGATTGAACATCATGCGGTATATATATTGAAACATTTACAGTTGAGTGTTTACCATGGTAAGATATATAAAAATAGTATTGGCATGGGCGTCAATGTCAACAATTCCGTTAAAAATGTTCACAGTATGCATAATTATTTATAGTTATTTTTTTATCTTAAATAAAAATGTTTTAGTTTTAAGCCACTTTATTAAATAAAGTGGCTTAAAACTAAAACATTTTTTATTTAAATTATAATGTCAAGCCACAAAGTGATTGCTTCCTTCGATAAATTATTATTTATCACTGGGTGCAAAAGATAAATAAGAAGAAAACAAAACAATATATATATATACGAGAAGTAGAAAAAAAAACAATAACAAATACACACTTTAAAATAAAAATCAAATAATTCATGGTTTTGTGATTGAGGATTAATACAAAATGTTTGCTGCGCTGTCTGTAGAGTGAATAATTGCTTTTTCACTCTTTTCTAACTAAAATTAGTTTGTGAAGTAGATTATTTCATGCCGAATGGTAGATTTATTAACCTTTCCGTACCTGTAAGTAAAAATCAATCCTAAGATCCGAAGTAGGGTGACGTAGTTACCCCATTTGCGTTTGCTTACTAAAGCGTTTTCATGACATAACCTTAGGTAATTTGTTTTTGGTAATACTTAGAGAGAAGTATATTCATAATATGTTAGTAATTTTTATCTAAGATATCGCACAAAACTCTCGTTCGGGGTTACATTAGAATCCCCGTTCGGAACGGAGGCGTAAAGCTGTTAAATTCCACGCAATCCGGCTGCGAAAAAAATACACTTTATTTTGGAAACAGTTTATTTTTTACGTTTGTTTATCCAGAAAATGTTTCCTGTGGTGCTTTACACTACATTTTCTGTAACTAACATTATATTTTACCGTAAAATATTATATAAAGTATATATTTTTTAAAGTTAACTAACTAACCATCACGCTGGCTTTATTTTTTAACGGTCGCGATCGTTATTTTTGTTTCATATTTACGTTGAAAATTACTGATATTATTCCAATAATTAATATATATATATATATATATATATATATATATATATATATATATTTAATTTCTGTATCATTCGACACCAACCATTATAACCCTTGCCATAAAATTCTACATCAACGATTTTTCAATTCGAATTGCTTTCAAATAATTAAATTTAGCATTTTATACGGCGGCGCTTTTATGAAAAATAATCACCGAGCGGTTATTGAAAATATGACTGTCCGCATTGTGTTTTTATTTTAACCATGTCACTTGGTATAAAGTAAACATTGCAAAATATTCATAGGTATGTGAAATATTTTCACATGCAATTATTGGAAATTCATGGTTAAAACTAGCTGCTAAACGGCTGGTAGAGGGATAATATATTCATAATTTGTTTTTCTCCATTCACAAAGGCCTGTTTGTTGGGTTGTTGAACTCTCAACGCCATTTTTTGTTGTAACCGAGTCTGAGCCACGATGCCTGGCTTTATGACGTCATGAGCATGAGCCATCAGGGATCTTGACCCCGGCTCGAAGGATTTGTAGCGGGCAGGATACATAGGCGTATTTGAGGTCACGCTCAAATGAATTCAAGAGAATTAGACTACAGCTTCAGTCATTGTTCCTACCGGAGGTTTGCTTTCATCAGGAAAATTTTCACACGTACCAACGTAGGATCCGAAGTCTTTATTACTTCTATCGTCAATCTTCCCTGGATAAGCTCCTCGTGATGTGAAAAACATAATTGATTTTCTCGTTTTTAAATAAAATGCAGTTTTTGCCAATCAACGATGTCGACGTCGAAACATTTAATTAAAAAGGAGTAAAAAAAAGATCTATCCGTCCCTTGATTATGTTAATCTTACATTGATATATTGGCTTTTGATTGCTGCTTATACCGGCTGATTAAACTCCAGAGAAGGTGCTCCAAATTCCAATCATATCATGTTCTATGAAGAGCTTCTAAATTAGTCACCCTCTCTGCTCGGGTTGTGTCTACACCTCAAATTTCAAAAGCTTCTTTGAAATCAACGATCGCAGATACATATTTTGAACAAAACATCATTAGGAATGTCTCCTCACACCTCCTATTGTATATCTGAACATTTTCTAGGAAATGTAGCATTCGATCCTGAACCCACATCATCTGTAAGTCGAACCAAGTTGGAAAATTCTCCTGAAAGCCAACTTAATAATTCAATGATCATCTACAATCAGTGATATGGTAATGCGACCTCTTCTTAATAATAAATGTTGGGAATTCCTAATTTATTCCACACGAGAACCGCTTGCACTGGAATGAATGCAACTAAATTTAAGCGAAAGGAAGTGAAACTATTTCATGTTGGTTTTTCTGTGTTTCAACTGATTTATAGATCCGCCCGGGAATGTTATTCCAGAACGCTCCACGGGGAGAAAGATATTTTGATTATTGTTGTATACTTGAGATACTCTGAACAATAGCTAAACTAGAAATATCTTTCTTCTATTTGCCATTATCGTTCCCTTGGTCTTTGACTTTGACACAAAAGAGGATTTTGTTGTCGTTGATACGTCGATTCAACCTTAATCTTAAACATTTATTCATCATTTGACGTCCATTTGCCTTCATTAGTAATTCGTAAACAAAATACAAAATTATTCGCATGATTGGTTCAGAAAAACTCCCTATTTGGTCAATCCTTTGTCAACACTGTTTCATATTGTCATCGAATTTGCATTCTACGAAAAATTACAAAATGTTTGCACATTTGGAACAATATTTTTTATAACACTATTTACGAATATTTATTATATTTATATATCAGCTTTATTATATTTGATTTTTGTTGTTGTTAATAAAATGTAAAAACAGTACTTTTTATTATATCTAATTTTGAAACTGTCAATTCGTGGTGGAATTCCATTTTAATGATTTAATAAAACAAATATATAACTTTATTCCACTTTTATTTAATAAAAGTGGAATAAAGTTATATATTTGTTTTATTAAATCATTAAAAACAGTACATTGGTTACAAAGTGAAATATATTTTACACATATCAAGTACTATACAAAGATCGGAACATAAGATAAGTTTCGTTGTATTATCTTATTTATATATTAAATTTTACCAGGTGACGTGTAAAAGTATGGGTGAGTGTGTCAGTAGTGCAAGGTATGAGAAGTGGTATTCTGTGGCGAAGAAATATGTGTGTGTATGTGTGCATAGGGCAGATTAAATCTTTGAAATTTAACTTTTTTTTAAATGAGGGTAAGGATTCAGAATAAATGTCAGCATTAGGATTGAGGCAAAGATTATTAAAAGTAGGAAGAACACGGTTAATTGGAAGATTTTGTGTGGAATACTGAATAAGCTACTATTCGCCTTTGTTGCAAATATTGAAATTTACTAGTAAGTTTTTGTTGTATTATATTTAAAATTTAGATAAATTTGTTTTGGAGACCTTCTATACTCTCGATGCACAATTTATACGGTGGGTTCCAGATCGGCGAAGCATATTTTACCAGATTGACTGAGTCACTGAATTTCATTTGGGTTCAGGTTAGCCATACTTTTTAAAATGTTCAGTTCGTGGATTTACTATCAGTTTCGTGTGATCCGTAACACGGACATTGTTAAGAAAGTAGGTGATCAAATCGCTGCCGGCAGCTTTGAAACAGCTTTAGAAATCGCAATTTAATCCGAGTGACATGCGACTATATTTGGAATCTCATATCGAATAATTCCCATCGCTTAATCAGTCATAGCTCCACGATATTTGAACTATTGTTAGACGTGACTTATTTATTAAACTCCATGCAATCGTAAAGAGTGTTCAACTTTTGCAGAAACCTCAGCGCCGCGGGCCGAAAGCTTCGAATGAGGTTATGTAGCATATTAACAACACTTTTTTGTGAGGATGTTCTTTTCATGGCCCTAATAAAACGCCTTTTATGTAACACATAAGAGTGGATTTATTGTTGGTGTAACTTATGCTCTTTTAGGTAATGAGGGTTTAATATCCACCAACAGAGAAAAGGCTCTCGCACTTTTATACTAAAGTCAAACTTTATTCCCCCATGTTCAAAATAAATAAATAATTATATTTTCGTAGAAAGCAATCACTTTGTGGTTTGACATATTTAAAGAGATGAAAAAATTAATTTGTATTAATTTATTGATTTAATATTATTTTTTATGACCGACCGGTTATGCTTAGCTTAAGTATTATCAGGGTACAACATTTAACTAAGTTCAATTTTAGTTTCAGTTAGGCTAAGCGAAACCGGTCGGTCATAAAAAATAAAATAAAATCTGTGGTCTTGTACAAAGTTATTTTTTCATTTCTTTATTTAATATTATTTACCTCTATCTCTAACTTATTTATAAAAAGCCTCTTTGTTAGTTTTAGGAAGTTCAATTTTTTTTCTGTAGAGAATCTTATGTTATATGAGTTATTTATTCACTACAAGCAATCAAAAATTCAGTCGAGCTTCGAACTGCGTATATTACCCAAGTCCTTTATTCACTTCTAGCTGGTAATTGCAGCTATTATCATAGGTTTCTTTTATACCTCTATTTAAATTTATATCCCAACTGCAGTCGGCATGCAAATAACCTTGTTCCCGGGGCCACTGGGAACTCGTAAAGAATGCAATCGTCTAGATTGCTGTTTAATAAAATAATCGTAAGAAACGGAGGGAGAACTGCGGATCAAATATACGAATCAGAGGGTGTTTTAGATTTCAAAGAATTTCTACCAGATTTTAAATTAGCATTCAGCAGCACGATTCGATAATAATAATACTTGACTTATTTTCACAGTCATTTTCGTAAAATATCACCTCAAGAATGCTTTAAAAAGTTCGGAAATAAAGTACACATAATATTCCATTAGAAAATTTTAACCATTCTACTTGGATTAAATGAAGCTCTATGAATTTGGAAATAATTGGTGTATCTGGCTGTGAAAATGATTTGTTACCTTTGGCTTGGAACAATAATAAAATGTATTTAAGGTAATACAGCCTAATTTTGAAATAGGTTTCAACTCTATTATGTATTTATCTATATGACTTCCTGACTTGAGTTTTGCTCATTCTGTCGTCGCTTTAAAAATATTTTACCGTGGAACTAATAACTATACAAAATTGTATATTTTAAAAGTTTTACCTCTGAACCGGTCGATCATGATTTAAATAAACTTCCCACAAAGCGCTGCAGTTGAAATGAACCTGATTTATCGCGCTAAAGATTAATTGATAGTGTTAAAATGAGTAAAGTAAAACTTCAACACTATACGAGATGAACTACCGACTCTTAACACAGGTCTGGGTCTTTCCTAATATTCTATCATATTCGTGGCAAAGCGATAAGCTCTTAGGCTCTAGACTAAGAGGTCGTTCGAAATCCAGCGTGGGGAAATAAAAAAAGTGCAGTGCAATCAAGATAAGAAAATGTATCGTTCTGGTGAGTCACTACTATTTAGCATCGAAGCTTTGCTTGTAATGTCATCTAAATAGCCAGCCTCTTTTTCTTTTCATTTCTCCCCTGTATTTCCTTGATCCTCTCAACATTCCTCAAATGAATATGCCATATTTCCATTGGCCTCGGGCCGTCGAAACTCTAGACACACTCACACAAAAACAAAAAACACAACGAACGCATTTTTTCAGTACAATCGGGCGGGGTTCAATACAGACGGCCTCCGTGGTCGAGTGGTTAAGGCGCTCGACTACGAATTCAGAAGTCGCGGGCTCAAAACGCAGGGTGCGCAATTATTTTTTATTCAATTAATGTGTTATATCACATTCAATTTATACAAAATAATATATAGTATATTTGCGGAGCGTTCCAGAGTAGTAGATACTCATAGTATCGCCCTGGTGAAAGACTATACTAATTCAGAGGTCGGGGGCTCGAACCAGGTGTGCGCAATATATTTTTATTTAATTAACATGTGTCATAACACATTTAATAATTATAAAATAATATATAGTTTATTTGCGGAACGTTCCAGAGTAGTAGATAATCATAGTATCGCCCTGGTGAAAGACCACTATTCAAAATCGAAACGTTGCTTGAAATTGATTCAGCTTTATTTTGGTGACTACATCTGAATAGACAGATACTTTTTAACTTTCCTTTTCTTCATTTCATTCTTCTCCCCACTACCTTCAGCCTCATAATATACTCCATCTAAGGAGCAGTTGGGACTCGTGTGCTATATTCACTATAAAAATAAATGCAATACTGAACAGCTTATCACCAACGATCTTGAATAATGCTTATAATTAATATGGTTCCAGTGATTATACTATCGGCACCACTTCCTACTGTCTCGTATTAAAGGCCTCGGCATCACTGGCAGCAGCGGGCCCGAACAAGGAGGGGCTGCCTAACGACGCCCTTCCTACAAGACTGATCGCTCGATGTATTAATCAGCATCCTGGCGTTTTATTCACCTCCCTTTAATAAGCCGGTTATTGTTTCAGACTTTCTTATTAATGGCCCAACATTTATATTTATACAGTCGGCCAGTGTTTCCGCCTTGGCTTAGTACCTACCCCCCGGCCTTGGTCCGTTTATTGCCGAAGACATATATTTTCGTAAATTAGGAAATAAAGACATTAACAGCCCCGCCATTTTAATGAGTAATTTGTTGGTCGTTAACACTACCGAAATATTTCCGTATTTCGTATATTTAATGGGCTTCTCTGGCTGGGAATAGCTTATACTTTGAATATTAATATACACACAAAAACCTTATAAAGTAAGATGCGGTATTAAGGTTTTAATAACGTTTATTACACAACCTCTATAGAAACGAATATCCCGTTAGTACTCTAGACGTTATTTGATTGAAAATCACATTTCTACCAAATAAACTGTTGCTGATATAATATGCAGTAAAAAAAAACTATGTTAAATACGTGTATGAGACTATGAATGTATGACGATGTATATGTGTTATGACGATGTATGAATGCAAATGAAGCAAGAAGTGTGTGCCAAGATAGAGTTATATGGCGGTCTGTCCTCTCTGCCTACCCCTGCGGGGAAACGGCGTGACGGTTAGTTAGTTAAATACGTTGTGTTATTAAAGTTTTTATTACGTTTCAAACATAATCCCTGTCATTTTGAAACTCATGTTCTAAAATCTCATCCTCACTAAGTTAGGTGTTGCAGATAGTATGTTGTACTTAATAATAATAAATATTAACATGCCATAGATTACATGTAGTAATAGTATATAGCCTAGGAATTAAGGTAAGTTCAGCGCCCTTGAGGCTATTTTTCTTTATAAAAACGGCACCATAAAAATATCCTAATATTATTAATTTTATTTTATTTTTCTGTAAAAAGAAAGACAAAAATTCCCGGGTTACGAATAACCTGACAATATTTGAAAAACTCCTACCGCCATCATAAGAAGCGGAAAATGTTGCTTGTGCAATGATGGAGGACCTAGCCAGCAAAGGAATTGAACGCACGACGCCCGGGTGGGAGTCCGACGCGTTTGTCCACTCAGCTACCGACCGGTCCATATAACAAGATATGATTGTGGGACTAGGCTAAGATTAAAATTAGCTTTATATAGTAACATCTTATAACTAAATAAAATACACGATAAAATGAAAATATAGTTGAATATCCTCCAACATTGTATGAACAACAAAATTTTCAGCTGATTCAATTCAATTCAATTCAGTTATTTATTATTTTAAAAACATTCCAAAATTTTTATTTTAAGGCGTTTTTAAAAAGAGCGAGTAAGTGTATTAATACACAATATTCATAAATATAAAACAATTAATTCTAAAAAAATATAAATTTCAATGAATGCAAAGTAAAGACAGTAAAAAATAAAACAATACAAAATAAGACAATTGATAATGATGGGGGGTAGGAGAAAATTGCTAGTTTATTAGTAAACTGATATTTTTGTATTTTTTTTAAAGTATTTTACATAACCTCTGTAAAACTGTTTAACTCCGATGACACGTTTTTATTCAAATCCCAACTGTAGCAGATAATGCCTCAATAAATTAAGTCTAATAATGTCACCATACACTTAGTTCTGCATGTCGTCTAGAAATACCAACATGTGTTTGCCTTATGCAAGAAAGCTTTTAAAGTTCTGCGGTTGTTTACTCTCACACATTCCAACCCCTATAACCAAGTTTCCACATTTAGAAACCGAGGGACTTGCTGTTTCTTCGCTACTGATACCGTTTTATAAGAAAATGGAAACAAATTTCCTACTCAACACCGTATCAAATTGTTTTCATGAACTCTTGAAAATGACTTCCCTCGGAAGAAGTTTTGAATCTGTAGTAATTGTACATAAAGTTACTTGTATTTTACATCTTCTCCTCGGTTACAAGTGTGAGTTCTTCTTTTATTCAAAGTCCGTTGGAGAGACTACGAGTTATAAGGAAATTAAAATTAGTGGTGCGATTTAAAATGTCACAACTTTAAAAGCTCACTGATAGTAGCGTGGTATTTTTAGATTTTTCCTATTTATTAGGTGCCAGTTTCCTTCTTCCGGATTGTGAATGTGTTGGAAAGTTTTGAGTCTTAGGTTTATACGATTGGGCGTACAACCTTCCGAATGTTTATCGCTGTTTCCAGCCCATTAAATCGCCTTTGGAGCTGGAAAAGGGCCCCAATGCGAGAATGCACGAGGCGGTAATCCTCCGAGCTACGAGGGCCTATAATATCGAATTAAAAGATGGTAGAAATTACATTTGAATTTCAAAAGACAAATGACCAGGGAAGGAGCAAACAATAGGTTAAACCATTCGTTAACTTATGGTTCCATTTTCTCGATTTGATAAAAGTGTTCACGCAAAACGGCTTTGTTTCCAAATACCAGGGATTTTGGCTCGTAGTAGAATTCGTTGAATTAAATTTACTAAAAAATACAGTAGAAAAATATTTTGTTCGTAAATTTGAAGGGTCCATCAAGTTCATTCATTTAAATTGCGTTTCATGGCGTTCACTGACTTCGTTGCGAAAGCGAATCGCCAGAAAGGTATACGCATAAAGCATTCTGTAATATGCACGCTCGTGTAGCTTAAAAATTATTCAGTTAATTTGCAAACAAGCCCGAATGAAACCCTCAAAAGGTGGGCTGACCCATAAAATAAATGGAAGCCAGCCGACGTTCGCACAAAGGTCCGATGTTATTCGCAATCGAGTTAAAAAAACGGCCGTCGATCCTACCTGGACCGGAGGACGCCTTGGGACCGGAAGTCTCCCCTTTTGGGCGGGAATTCCTGGCCGGGATATCAGCAACCGGGATCGCCGCTTCCGGTGGGGAATTGGCCAGAAAGCTGTTGGGTGTTGCCATTTATTATAGATATTTGACGTAGGTACTGAGATACCTTATTGAGTTCGATACACATTTAAATAAGAGTGTGGGCTCCCCCAAGGTTGGCAAAAGGGTCCTGAATTATTTATGAAGTTCTTGTAAAGGTTTCAATCTAACCGTAATGACAAGGAATGAGTTTACTCGAGGTATAAAATAGAAAGAGATATAAAATCCATTGTTTATTCTATCTGTTTTATTGCCCAGGCTAATCGACATTAAATTTCGTATTATTTGACTTTATGATGTTTGCGAAAATGGCCCATTACCCATTAGGTATCGCGTTACAATCAATATATCCACGGAAGGCAGAATACCCGGCGACCTAATAAAATCCTCTCCCAACTTGGGAAACATTCACTTATCGATATTATCTATGGCCTCGATATGGCCGGTTGTAACGTAGACGAGGTGTAACATTAACGGCTTTCTATCCTCGTGAAAAGACTTCCATTTCAACGTGACACATGTTATTATTCAATAAATAGTGTCCCGCCTTTACTCGGCCGACTTTCTATGGCCAAGGTGTAGCTGTGAATCATCCGAATTGTCCATTAGGCCGACCTCGTAAAACCCTTCTTCGGGTGACTGATGATCCTCAGACATTCCATCGAGAAGTCCACGTAGCGAGGAGATACATACAGAAACGCGGTATTTTTGGTATTTTTATATCCCTTCGGAAATTTAATATCGAATTTATCGTTTTAACTTTCTTGATCTAATTTTTATTTATTAAAATGATAATAAAGTACAAAAAATACGTTTCTTGGTATATTATTTCCAAGGAGTAAAATAAAACTCGTTCCAGGAAGGATAAAATTATAAAATAAAAAGGAATAATATTTTTACAAATACATACAAATTTAAAAAAGGGAGTACAAAAGAAGAAGGAACAAGCGAATAAACACACCAAAAAAAGACTCATAAGAGTAGAGATTGATTACACAAACATCATTAATACGATATGAAAGATATTCACACACAAAGAGGTTTTACAGATAGGATATATCACATATAAAGTTGTCGAAAAAATATCCTTTAAGTGCTTTTACCAATATTTTTTTGTTCGCAACTGGGAGCTTTAATTCTTTGGGAAATGCGTTGTTTTCTGCATATGCCATGTATTGTAAGAAGTTAATTCCAAATTTAGTTGTGTGAGTAGATGACGATAAGTGTATTTGATTTGGATCGTGTTTTGTGCTGGTGTGTGTCTGAATTAAAAGCTGGTTTAATGTTAGTGTGTGACGAGTGTTGAATTATTTGTAATATTGCAGTTGTAATGTTATATTTTGGCAGAATCGTTAAAGGAAGAATTTGTGTGTGTGAGTATATATCTTTGACTTGAGTATCCCATGGTAAATTATATATATTCCTTATGGCTCTATTTTGGATAACTTGCATATCTGATATTTATTTCTTGGTAATAGTACCCCATATACTTACTAGATAACTCAGATGGAGTGGATCATAGCATAATATGTGGCGCGGAGTAAAGATGTAGAAAGGAAGCCATGGAGTCGATATAACGAGTATACCGGCATTGGGGAAATTTATTCTTGTGTTTTTGAAATTGTGTTCAATATATCGTCGCTGAAAAGGCAAAATGGCTTAAGCCACACTTGGGTCAAAAATGAGTTGAATATGCAGTTTTGATCAGTTTTTTTTCTGCATTGAATGCTCTGACTTTCGTTTGATTCTGAAAACTTTTGTGGCCCTTCAGCCATCTAAAATATTTACCATTTGGAAGAGAGCTTGACTCAAGCGACACAAGTTTATGACTTTTTTTTTAGCTTTTTGTCGCTTCATTGATTTTATGCATTGAGTTTACTTTTTTTTATCAAAATCCAACCAGGTACTGAATACATGAATTTTATTGTTAAAAAAAAATATCTTTAAAGCTCTCTGGTGTAAGCTTCCCAAAATAGCGCTTCAGCCCTTTTGCCTTTCTGGCGACGATATGTATGTACGTAGGTATATCAGTTCTAAACAGCATGTCTAGGTAATTGTGTTTTTAAATTAAACTAACCGGTCGGTCACAAAAATAAAATTAAATATGTGGTCCTATACAAAGTTATCATTTTATTTTCATTAAATATGTCAAACCACGTGATTGCTTTCTACGAAAATTATGTTTTAGTTCATTTTGTATAATTCTGTTTCAGATTTATTCTATTTTTGGATCAAATACGATTCAAGTTCTGCTAGATATTGTTTTTAAGTTTAACTGTTTTGCTTTCCGATTGAATTAAATTGTATTATAAATAATAATAGTACTTCTAGACATATACTTTATACGCTTTTGTCGGTGCACTTGTTGTTTATGCATGCGTTTAAATTCTTTGAAAATTCCCCTAGCATTTCACTATGAGATCAAGTACTATAAGATATAATCCCCTTGTAAACACCTTGAAGGTTGAAGTCCTGGCGTTGAACTCGACGCAGTCTGACATCCTTCGATGTCACTGATGATAAAACCTGGATTTATTGTGAACGTTACTGGTTATTGCTTAACCTCCGTCTTGGAACGTCAGCTTTTCTCTCGGATATTTACTGCAAATAAAGAAGCTCCTGGCGCTCGGATCGGGATGATGCATTCAAGCGGTGGACACTAAAACCCGATCGGATAAAGAATAAAGAGAGAGCGACTATTCGATTCTCTTTGATTAAGGCTGTTCAGACTACTTTACGAGGATTTTATGAGTTCGAGTCATTTGGCATGCAGAGCTGTGATACGCAGAAGACTTACAAAGAAAAACATCAAATATTGTTACGGGGTAAAAATATTCACGCTAGAATCAGTCGAAATATGGTTATGAGTAAGTTATCACTGAAAATAAAATGCAATCTTTTTAATGAATATACTAGTAGGAATACTAGGGATTGAGGAACATTTTAAAGTATTACCCCAAACTTTATCCGTGTACGATGATATTACCTTCAATACTTGAAAGTGATGATAAACTGACTAATTTTCTGCTTTCGAAAAACAGACAAAACTTCTTATTTTTTTTATATTTTGATCATTTATCAACCTCGTACCATACTTGGTTCAAGTGAGGTGTCACATAATGAAATAAAAAAAAACCTTTCTATCTCGGCGTGTTTTTTTTACTAAGTACGCCGCTCCCAAATATCTCTAACGAATAATTCTTAAAAGTGGTTGATAAAGCTAAGTACTCTGGATAGTACCTACTCTTATATTTATGCTATGACTCACCGTTATGAATAGTATTGTTTGGCTTTGTTTCTACTTTACGGGTATTTATCAATGTTTAAAATCAGTAATCTATAATATATACTGTATTTGACATGAGAACCAAACGCCGTAATTATTTAATTTCCTTGTAATTCACTTAGCAGTTAGAAGGTTCGAGTTGCGACCAGTTGTAATATTGACGAAAGCTGTACAATATTAATGAGCTTTCGCGGGGTTATTAAAAGGGGTTGATTTTTAAAGCTCCGAGTGATTACCCGATAGTAAAGGACACATTTCCGAATCGGTATCGATTTATTGACGGGTTATTATTGTTTATACGTTGCCCCGTGATTTCGCAGTTCTGCCTGCCGTTCTCCACACTTCTCTGTCTTATCAAATATATCACGATTTTAACGGTACAATTATTTCGTAATTTATTTTCTGGACAAACATATTTTTCTTGCTCTGCTCCAGCGGCCAACCCTAGAAGCGGGGTAATGAAGCTTGCTGTATTCAATATTTCAAAAGAACATTACGAGAAAATAGGCAGCCGAAATTATTAACTGTGCGTGTTCCAGGATATTATTCGGAGTATTATGTGTTTTGCTTGTCTCTGAATTACTATACGGTTGTATTTAAATACATTTCTACTCCATACAATTATCTGACTGAGTTTCGATGAGTTAATCATTCGGAAGTTTTGAATTTAGTCATGTTTCAATTTCGGGTTAAATTAATATGACCTTTGATCAACAAGGTTGATTAGAGACACAATTGAAGTTATTTGGCAAATGATTCAATTTTGAGATATTTCAATTTTTTCACAAATATCTTCTAAATAATACGCTTCTTTAGAGATACATAATATGATAACGATGTCACGGTCACTCTTAAAATCAAAACTTTCCGCAGATATTCAACCTTAATATCATAATATCACGAAGAAGGAAAGTATTAAAGAAAATCTTCCGCATGTAAAAAACAACATTATGTCGAATGTTCTATAATCAGTGTTCCAATCTTCGCAACCAAATAAAACCTACCCAAAGGAATTATGTAAAATCGTGTGTTATTTCTCCAAAATAAATACCAAACCGGCACTTTTGGTTGTTGAAGAAAATATCGCACCAGTCGATAACTGTGCCTAATGGTTATCGGTCAAATATTAACTAACCTGAAGCTGAAGATATCGCCTGAGTTGTTAGGGTTATTCGTGTGGAGTTATCGCTGTACTATTACGTTTTTATGGACACGTATATTCAAGATCGTTTAACGTCGCCAATAAACCGTTTACCGTTTTTGGCGAAAACGAGAAACAGGGGGAAACATTACACTCGTGTAAAAACACCACAAATGGATTTTTTAATACGCACTCACACACATTAAATTAAATATTAACATTCTATATGGGCTGGCGAAAAGGCTTTTTATCTTTTTACGAGAAGCCTTTCTTCCTTGAAAGCTCTGTAGATACACATCGTAAGTTCGCTTCACTCTTGAGTTCGGCAGCCACCTCTACGCACGAAACATCAATATAGATTTTATCGACAATGTCGGTTATAAGGAATCGTTCCCGAGCCCAAATTTCAAGTAAGAATGGTGCGCTTGTTTTACTGGTATTTCGATGGAAGGTGCTCCAAATAAATCGAGTCCTTGATCACTTCAGCACTAGTGCTTAGCCGGGAAACACATCAAACGCGTGTCCAACATTGGTATAGGTTTACAATATGAGAACGGGTGGTTATTGCGACTCGTTATTGTGTTCTAAAGCTCGACCGTTAAGGGTAAGCACCCAAAACTACACACTTTGGCTTTCTAATACAAGCAATACTACTAGTGATTTATCTGTTAATTCTAATGGGTAGTTAAAAAATGATTGAGATTTCCAGTGAATACGATTCTTAAGCAGTAATCTTTTTCATTATTTATGAAATGTATCCTGCAATTTTAGGTAAATCGTTCGAAAACACCTTCGCTGGTTTTCAAACTACACCCTTTTACCGACATTTTAGTTTGTTTTCATAGAATTGAAAAGATTAGAGTTAAAAAATATATTTACTGGAAACTTTAAACATTTTCCTAACTGCCATAGAAAAATTTACAGATAAATCATTTGTAGTATTGTTTATATTAGAATGCTACGAAGTGACGTTTAGCGCCATTTTTGAACGATTTGTCTAAATCCTTGGTTTTTTTCTCCCTCCTGCGACTTGGATTTTTTAGGCACATTTTCACTGTTTCTTAACTTTAGAAATAATCTCTACAGAACATCGCAAATATGATATCAGATATAATATTGAGTAAAAAAGCCTAGAAACCCAAGTACTCTTTTCTCTCTATTTCAAAATGTTAAACCGTCTTAAACGCGCACTATGTTCCGTTATATTTAATTAGGAACTCGGCAGGTATTCTCGCTCGGTAGAACTCCAAATGGACTACTCGTTGAAAATTTTAAGAGCTTCCGAATAATAATTATTATGGTCGGTTCTTTCGTCTCCCGTAATGGCAGTAAACACATTACTGTCGCCGGTAATGAGCGTGTTCTATCAGTCGGGAAGAGATCCATTACTCTTGTGCGGGGGTAAATAAAACTCACGCAATAATTGTTTTATGAGCTGATAACAGACTTGACAAATCACAATGAAACCTAACAATGAACGTTTAAACTTATCTGTGTTGAAACCAATCTCTTTTGAATACTTTAGTAAAGGCGATCAACAAATTACTGAATATAATCACATGTATGATATGTAGATTAAACAATAAAAACATATTAAAAAATATATGAGTGCCATTTCGGTTTGGTTCACTCAAATTCGAAATTCACCTATTCTTTTGAACAAACCTCTACATGTTTTCCTATAGATAAATACGAGATTTATATCTACTGAAAACATCCAAGCTCCAAATGCAACAGATTTTTGTTTTTTTTTTTTACTAACGCTTATGTAGATATTTGAGTGAAATTGAAATTTAAATACATTATAAAATGTATAATAACATACGTTTTTTTTTTTAATAAACACATTGACTTATTATAGATTACCTATTTATAATAATGCTCATAAATAAAAAAATAAAAAAAACACTGATATTCACTTTACAAATGACGATGCTTTTTTATCGTCATATTTTTAAACGCATTTTTCTCAGTTTAATCTTTTCAGGGTTGGACGCTTTCTGCTTAACTACTCGTACATCCAATTTAGACGTTGTCTAGTCGCGGTTGCAAAACGGGAATCCTGTTTTATTTTATTTGTTTTTTTTTTTTTACTTACATGCAAACCATTTTCATATATTACCAATAAAAGTTTTCCATTTATAACCATTGATACGGTTATATCCCAACAGTAGGCACAATTTACATTTTATCCACTATTTTATATACCCTTGTTTTAACTTATTTAATTTTCACCTCACGGTTTGGATGCTCCCTCCACCCACTGTTACCTTTTGATTAAATATTCATGAACGTCTTTCTCTTATTACAGGTGAGTGTCTTATTCAATTGGAGCGGGCGGGAATACGCAAGGTGACATTACACTCCATATTGATATAATCCATCATCGGATTATTCAATAAGAGTCTACCAAACTGTCAACGCAGAGGGTGAGAAGTGTTAAATATTAGGGGTAGTATTTCTAGAGGGATGGATGTTTCAGAAATTCGGCTGCGATAGGCCTGCGGGGGTGAATGCACTCAAATTATTGGTGAGAAGGGATAGTGTGTCCAATCTTTGAAAAATTATTAGAAAACCTAGTCAAGTACTTTTGTTGAATAGTCGTACGATACATCCTTTCAAATGTGACTTATGAAATGTTGCATATAAATCTTTGTTTTGATTTGTTGTCAGGGAATTATAAAAGTATTTTTCGTATTATTTCAGCCATAATGGTCAGACGGCCTCCGTGGTCGAGTGGTTAAGACTACGAATCCAGAAGTTGCGGGTTCAAATCCCGGGGTGCGCAAGTTAATTTTTTTATTTTTTTTATTACACAATTCATTTATTAAAAAGTTACATAGTATATTTGCGGCATGAGTGGAAGATAATCTCAGTGTCGCCGTAGTGAAAAACTACTAATCAGAATCCAAACGTTCCTTGAAATGGCTTTAGCCATGTTTGGTGACCAGATCTTAAAAACACCAGGTACTTACCAACCTTTCTCTTCCCCACATCTTTTCTCTCCTCAATACCTTCAGCCTTACGACATACCCCAATTGTGGATGCTGTAGTCCCACTGGCTCCAGACGGTTGGGAGCAGTTGGGACTCTTGTACGGTATTCACCTGAAAGGCTCTGTGATAAGTCTGAATATCCCTTTCCAGCTTATAAAATATGCCTTGCAACATTATAAAATATCCTAAAACATTTTGAAATATCGCAAAACGTCATAAAACACCCTAAAACATGATAATAAAATCATAATACACCCTGAATCACCATGAAATATCGCTAAACACCCTGAAACATCACGAAACACCGTGAAACATGCTAATAAAATCATAATACACCCTAGAACACCATGAAATATCGCGGAACATCCTAAAACATCACAAAACACTCTGAAACATGCTAATAAAATCATAATACACCCTAGAACACGATGAAATATCGCGGAACACCCTTAAACATCACAAAACACCGTGAAACATGCTAATAAAATCATAATACATCCTGGAACACTATGTTTTATCGCTAAACACCCCGAAACATCACGAAACACCGTGAAACATGCTAATAAAATCATAATACACCCTAGAACACGATGAAATATCGCGGAACACCCTTAAACATCACAAAACACCGTGAAACATGCTAATACAATCATAATACATCCTGGAACACTATGTTTTATCGCTAAACACCCCGAAACATCACGAAACACCGTGAAACATGCTAATAAAATCATAATACACCCTAGAACACCATGAAATATCGCCGAACACCTTAAAACATCACAAAACACCCTGAAACATGCTAATAAAATCATAATACACCCTGAAACGCTCTAAAAAAACCCTGAAAGTCCCTGCCATTCGAGACAGGAAAGCGATACGTTCCCAATATATTTATTTGCAGTTCTGCAAACATCCCTCCCACATATTATTATACCCTACCGAGAAGTACTAACTGATAAAATTGTGTTTGGAACCTTTTTTGTTTTGTTAGAAAATAGTTGGAAAATGAAAGTCCACTCTTTGTTATTTCAATTGACTCCGAGTCCCATAATGCTGTCCGTGTGACTATCGATTGTCGTGTCGATACTTGTCAATTATTACTCATCAGAACTTTTCAATACAGCCATCGCAAGATTTTCTTTTCGTCTTTGATTTCTTATTTGAAAAACATTTCATTGTAAGAATGTTTCGATATATTTTATTAACAGAAGCGTTACAAATAATGAAATTTATAGACACTCAGTGCGTATATAAATCTACCACGAACATTATGTTATTTTATCTTGAACCTTACAACTTACAATCATGTTGTTTAGTTTAAGAAAGCTTTAAAGTGTTTGTAAAGCTTCAAACTGTACAATGAGTTTGAAGGATATGCAATTTTATACACATATGATGCAATACAGACAATACACTTTACAAATGATAACATATCCTACATATTAATAATAGTGGTTTGAAATTACCAAATTTTTTATATTATTTCATTTTTTTATTGAGACAGGACCGGTTTCGCCGTGTAACGGGCATCTTTAGACTGTCAATAAGTACAATGTGAAGCGAAGTCAGTCTGAAGATGCCCGTTACAAAGTGAAACCGGTCCGGTATTAATAAAATACCGTGAAATAAAGTTTAAAATATGGCATTTTAAAAATGGAATTCCACCACGAATTGACAGTTTCAAAATTAGAAATCATAATATCTTCACTGGAAAGGCAAAAGGGCTTAATCGATACTTTGGTAAAAAAATTAGTTAAATATGCAGTTTCGATCAGTTTTTTTTCTGCATCGAATGCTCTGACTCTCTTTTGATTCTGAAGACTTTAGTGGCCGTTCAGACATCTAAAATATATTTACCATTTCGCAGAAGGCTTGACTCAAAACGCAATATTGCTTTCAATGTTAATCTTTTATGGGAATTTAATGTAACATGACATTGATCTATTTCATATCGTACGTAATTATATAACGTAGGAAATAGATAGAGTATAATAATACCCACGGTTTATTAGTTCCAAATGTCGATTCCTACACCAATTATGAATGTCTTACGCGGCAGTGGTCCCTGTAATCAGTAAGGGCTGGAACTAATAACTGCCCCTGCCGACCCGACCCTTGGGGATGTTTTCTGGGCCAATCAATTACACCGTATCAACACTTAAGGGGTCACCTCACACAATTAAATAGAGAGATATAACGATTCCGCGTTTTGACAAAAAAAAAAACAGAAATAGGGAAGTCACTAAGGGTTGTGAATTAAATTCCCGATTCGCTGAATCCTCTGACACATTAAAATACATGATTTGATAAATTATCAATATCGTCGCCGGAAAGGTAAAAGGGTCGAAGCGCCATTTTGGGAAGTTTACACCAGAGCACTTAAGAGTTTTTTGTTTTTGTTTTACAATAAAATTTAGAAATCTTCAGTGCCTGGTTGGATTTAGAAAAAAAGTTAACCTAGGAACGCAATGCTGTCACTAAGTTACCTGAAGCGACGAAAAGTTAAAAGAGTCCCAAACTTGTGTGGCTTTAGTCGAGCCTTTTTTCAAATGGTAAATATATTTTAGATGGCTAAAGCGCCACCAAAATCTTCAGCATCAAAGGGAGATCAAAACTAGTACCTATTTAAGTCATTTTTGACCCAAGTGTCGTTTAAGCGCCTTTGCTTTTCCAACAACGATATTATCTTAAATAAGTAAATAACTTTAATTATAATGTTTTTTCCTACGTTTTGTGATGTAAGTTGCAATCTGCATGCCATTTGCTTTGTTTTGCTGAATAATTACCGTTGGATTTCAAAGAGATAATATTTTAGGGTCTTCCTTGTTGTTTTTCATCCAGTTCCTACCTTATCCAACCATTTCACAATATTCGATTTCCGTATTCATCAACACCGAGTTTAAAAAAAAAATTGACAATCAAGAAACAGAAGAGAGTTATGTGAAAAATGCATTCGTTCGTTGGTGTCTCGTTTGGTCCTTCGTTTTGAACTTCATCGGTGAGTGAATTGGTTTCCTTACTCTCTCTCTCTCTCTCCACATATTTAATTAGACACTTCCATCAAGTAGTATTGTTGATCGTTTTACAGTCCACTATTTTCCAAATTCATCTGAAGCTGAAAACACATTCGGTGTTTTATCGCAGCTTCGGATCCAATAATCACTATATCTAATATGTTTATAGGGTGATGATTTGTGTATGTGTACTTATGTTTATTATTTATGTTTGTTAGTGGTCGCTGAACGTAAATAAATAATGATATATCAGTAGAATAAGTTGTAGATTACAAAAATAAATTAAATTTGCACGATTGTACGAGTAGGCGGTGGAGTTGGTGGTAGGTGTACACAATGATAGTTTTGTGATATATTTTACGATTGATGAAAACATTTCTCACAATGGCCGGTGTGTCAATTTTTTTTACAATTTTTATTATGAGCGCAATTGAAAGCTCTGAAGTGGGCGTCGGGCCCAGACTACCTCGGGTCGCTCCGCCATTGCGTGTACATTTGTTTTAGGCTGGATTCAGAACAAGAAAGCTTGGAAAACAACACCGAGCGTAGGGTATTGTACCACGCTAGGCCGATGTAATTTACAGTGCAGAGTAGCCCGGCAAGAACAAATAGGTTCTATGGCCTGTCGCAGCGGCCTGTACGTGTGGTTCCTACCCACTATCTGCGCTCCGTGAATTGCTTGCCAAAGTCACACGTGACCGTTCACTGGGCGGCGTATCGCCCTGGCCACTGAACACACAATCCCTAGAAACGTGATTTAAATAAAACTGAGGATGCCAATTTAACAAGCGTTATGGGCTAAATTTGACGGCCTCCGTGGTCGAGTGGTAACACACTCGACTACGAATACAGAGGTCGCGGGTTCGAACCCACCGTGCGCAAATATATTTTTATTTTATTAATATGTGTTATTGTGTCTCATATGTGTCATGTGGTTTGGGCATGTAGAGCGAATGAACGAAGAAAGGAGTGTGAAAAGAACATATGATGCGAAAGTGAATGGAAGAAGAAGTCGAGGACGCCCGAGAAAGACATGGCACGATCAAGTAAATCAAATACTTCAATAGGGTCATGTGAAGAGTCAGAATAACAGAAGAATATGTATGAGACGATGTATGAATGTAAATGAAGCAAGAAGTGTGTGCCAAGACAGAGTTGTATGGCGGTCCGTCTTCTCTGCCTACCCCTGCGGGGAAACGGCATGATGGTTAGTTAGTTAGTTAGTTATGTGTCATAACACATTTGATTCCTATAAAATAAGTAAATTTGCGACACGTTTCAGAGTGGTAGATACTCTAAGTTTCGCCCTGGTAAAAGACCACCATTCAAAATCGAAACGTTGCTTGATTGAAATGGCTTTAGCCGTTTGTGACCTAATCTTAATAGCCAAGTAATTCTCAAACTTCCTCTTCCCCATATCCTTACCCTACCTATTACCTTCAGTTCCACAACATACCGCAATAGGGGATGCCATAGTCTCACTGGCTCTAGACGATTGGGAGCAGTTTGGACTCTTAATAATAATAATAAATGGATAACTTTTATAGCGCCGTTTTTGTGGGAAAATCACCTCAAGGGCGCTTTACAAATTAATTTATCTAACCTATAATTTATCACTTAAGCTTATAACTAATAACTTACAGTTAATATTTATTACTAATGGCTTACAACTAATATTTTAACTAGTGACTTACAATAAGGACTTGTAGCTTGTAACTTACTTGTGCTGTAGTATAGTATAAAAACAACAAAACAAACAACAAAATAAAACAGATACGCCTACAACCGCTTCTATCGGTTTTTCTCTACAGTGGTCCTGACTTGGCTCGAGCTTTTAAATTGCTAATATTTGTTTTTTATACCGTAACCGAGCTGCCATTGTTCTCGCGAAGTGAAATCCCAACCGTTTGTTCGCTCCGTTTGAACTGTAGGCACAGTGCCTTCTAGAGAATTGTGTATAATTTGTATGAATATAACTGCATTGTAGGCATCAAAGAAACGACACCGCAATCTAAATATGCCAAGGGAAAGCAACAAAGCGGGAAGGATAATGAATATCTGATGATTTGACAATCGTCCAAAGAAGCGAAGCTAGCAGCCCTCAGCGGAATACATATACCAACCCTAATCAATAGCAGTGAGGCATGAAACTGGGGGAAACATCATGAGAACTGAATGCTGTAGAAATGAGATCCCTGAGACTTATTGACGGCCTACGTGGTCGAGTGGTAAGACACTCGACCACGAATCCAGAGGTCGCGGGCTTAAACCCGTCGTGCGCAAATACATTTCATTTAATTAATCCCACCACAGACTGTAGCCATCACCGATATGTATTCCTTTAATCAAAACATTACTAAATGGCTAATGAGTAAGGACCGCAAGGAAATTGAAGATCTCTTAATATAGTACTTGAAGTTCTTCACCATGACAAACTAGAACATTGTGTAACAAATATCATCATTTAAAAAAAAAATTATTCTACTTGTACTCACTGTCACTTACCTCAGAACAGGTTCTTATATACCTCACGGTAGGT
The DNA here is from genome assembly GCA_022651775.1 of Drusus annulatus. NCBI lineage: Eukaryota > Metazoa > Arthropoda > Insecta > Trichoptera > Limnephilidae > Drusus > Drusus annulatus. The sequence continues at coordinate 1,007,182 of JAGWCC010000023.1, forward strand.
AATGTAAAAAAATAAAGCAAGAAACAAAAAGTTAATAAATAAAAAAAAAATTGTGTCATTACACTTTTAATTCATATAAAATGTACTCTAAGTATCGCCCTGATGAAAGAATCCAAACTTTGCTTAAAATGTTCGGTGACCAGATTTGAATAGCCAGGTACTTCAACCTTACTCATTCCCATCTCCTTCCCTTCCCCGCTATCTCTAGCCTCACAACATACCCCAATTTGGGATGCCATAGTTTTACTGGCTCTAAACGATTGGATTCAAGTATTTGATTCACTTGATCGTGCCATGTCTTCTTCGGGCGTCCCCGACTTCTTCTTTCATTCACTTTCGCATCATATATTTTTTTCACACTCCTTTCTTCGTTCATTCGCTCTACATGCCCAAACCATCTAAGCGTCCCTTTCTTGATCCTATTCATTACGCTTACATCAGCCTTGCATTTTTTTCCGGATATCCACATTTTTAACACGGTCATACATGGTTTTACCGTGCATACGTCTCAAGGATCTAATTTCCACAGCATTCAGTCTACTTTTATCCTTCTTCTGGCAGTTCCATGCCTCACTGCCATACATCAGGGTTGGTATAAGCACTTCATTGTCAACTGCTAGCTTCGCCTCTTTGGACAGTTTCATATTAGCCAACAGCGTTCAGTCCTCTATTAATGGAGTTTCCTGCATTCACCCTTCTATAAATATCCTTTTCAGCCTTTCCATCTCTCGTAAACATACTTCCTAAATACACAAACTCATCCACTAAATCTTTCTATAGTTTAAATTTGATCAGATTATTAAAATTTAAATGCAAGTTTTCAAATTTAACACAAAAAATTAACCCTTTACCGCATGGATTCTTTAATCCTTCCAGAAAAAAATATTTGTTTAGAAATGTATTTAGAATCATCTATTTTTTTTTTTTAAGAATTGCGAAATATTTATTATAAATGTTTGATTTATATTTGGCATTACATGCAGAATGGCGAATAAATACAATATTCCCAAATTTGTCACACTATGCATTAAAGGTATACCAATCACACCAAGGAGTAGAAAAAAAAAATTGTATCTTATTATTACTTCTAAAATATTACAAAATAATTCACACACTGAACAATCACAACCACGCTCGTTCACGAAATGGCCGAAAAGACAACCTACTGACGCGACTGTAGTTACTAAAAAGCTCGTAACTGGCAGGACTGTTCGATTTATAATATGATAATGCAGAGCTCCCAGTAAAGAATTAGCTGAAAATAAAATACATAAATACTTTTATGATTATAACATTCTTACGTTCCAAATTTGGAACAGTATGCGGTAAAGGGTTAAAAGGCCTAAACTAGGATAGAAACTAATGGCATTCATAAAGTCATGCCCAATACGTGAACATTATAAGAGTATGTAGTCATAGAGAAATTAATTTCAAATTCCCATTGATGTTATTTCTATGAATGTATTTCGAAGTCTCGCGATATAACGTTAAAGCACTTTGGTATGTAATAATACTTAGCTATGCACGTAGATATGTGCCAGTATTACACACGTGACCCCTCGATAATGCTCCCGTAAGTGTCAACGGGCACTCGGTAACCAAAACCAATATCCGTTTCCTCTTTGACTCTGTACAATAGACAGTGGTACGTGATCTTGGTGGTGGTTCCATTGCCTCTGCCGTGCATGTTATACTACCACTTGAAGATCTACCCGGAAGTAAATCAACTCGCATTCAATAGTAACGGACTACCTAAAGAATTGAACTATATTGAATTTACACTTCACTCGTTAAGTTCAATTAAAAAAGTATTTATACATTTTTGATTGAAAAACCCCGATAACTTATTTATACTTGTTTATTTTTGATCGAACTGGTTTTACCTTGCAATACACATCTTCAAACTGATAATATTTTAATTAAATCTATGGTATATAAAACATCTTTACACCATAATTTATCTTTTATTGAGCGACGAATAACCTTTAGAGATATCATTTTAAATCAAATCCCTGCTCTACAAATTTGAAAAGTCCACTATGAAATTTGTTTTCATGCCATAAAATCTAGCTATAAATATAAATAATTGTAATAAACACCAACAATATTTTTTCCTGTTTTATGTCTTATGAGTGCAAAACTATATTTTTCTCCGAACCAGAAACGACTAAAATAATTATGTTTCTCTAATGAGACCTGCCAGGTAAGTATGCTTCTGTATATAATCTAAATAAACATTAATATGCCATAGATTATATGTAGTTAGTAATAAGATAGAGCCTAGAAATTAAAGTTCGTACAGCACCCTTGTGGTGATTAAAAAAAACGGCGCTATATAAATAAGTCACATATTTTTATTAGTATTTTGATTTATTACTTCCAGGAATGACTCCACAATTTCATTTGAATATACCTTCGGTGGGTATTTTCCCTTCTGGGAGACGGGTTACATAGTGATGAGTTGGATGCGTTAACTATGGGTTAAAAAAAACTTTTATTGTCGGGTGTTTCTTTGACAGTCAGTTATTTCGTAAATCTAGCGACTCATATCTATATAAACTGCGTCAATTTTAGAGTGGATGAACGGAGAAAAGGGTGCAGGAAGATATTTGACGCGCAAGTTGATGGAAGAAGATATTGGTTCACCCATGGAAGATATTACGAGTGCATATACTCGACCCTGGATATTTCAAGGGTCGGAATAACAGTATTTTTAAAACGATGTGTGAATGTGGATGGTGTAAGAAGTGTGCGCAAAAAACTGCAAAAATAGTTAGGTAATAGGTACTGCACGTGTTTTTTTATAAAACAGCTTTAAGTTTAAACACCGATTTACGAATTATAATCTATACAAAGCTTTTTCGTGAAATTATCACTCTGCTTTATAATACCTTCCGGCACAATGCAAATATGAAGTTCATTGATTAAACTTTCAGAACAGCCTGGTTTCTATACCAAAAATAGATTCCCGCAACTTGAGTGTGATTTAATCGTCCTTTGAACTTTAGATCGAAGTCTTTTAAAGCCTTCTTTGTTTGCGAACCTTACTGTTATAGCAATATGTCCTATGCGCACTAAATAATATGAAAATATCCCCACTTGATTGGAAAAAAGAGTTGGCCAATTTTAAAGAACTTTAGTCAGTGGCCCGTAGTGGCGCTGTAAGTTAAAGATTTATGGCTCTGTTTAAAAAGTTTCAAGTCTATTTAAATCAATATTGCGTGCGTGGTACATGCTACTCGGTATACGAGGGGCGGCGGAGAGATAAGGCCTGCAGAAACTTTTTCTATGAATTGAGTACTCAACATTTCAGCACGTGAAGGAAATTTCAAATTCGTATCAATCTCGGAAAAACTTTCGACATTTCTTCAAAAATTATTTAAATCGAGATAGAATAGATACACTCACTGAATGTGTTCGATTTTGTTTATGTGCTTCGGGAAAGTTTTCCGGGAAATCTCGCGTTTTCTTTCTGGGGGTTTCGGGCGAGGTCACACGATCCTGGAGTTGGCATCCAGTCGGGAAAGGTACTCGGATAAGCGGCCATTATTTGCAGGATTCGGATCTTGATCGAAGCTAGCGGCTCGAAGTTCGAAGCTCGGAGAGTTTGGCCGCCCGCTCAAAGTTGGGACGCGTTTTCTTTTGTAGTCATTCTCGGGGAGATTTCATCACGACCGCGCTTCGAATATACTTTATATCACCACTTACTGAAACGGAAGGAATGCGGCAAGGAGTGAGGAGGGAGCAGTGAGGAGGGAGGAGTGAGGAGGGAGCAATGAGTACAGTCGCCGTGCCTACCTACGCACGACGCGACGCAGCGAAAGGTCACGACGCTTTTAAAATAACGAAACAATGACGGAGAATAAATCTCCCGGTGAAATCTAAAGACTGATGGCGCTCCGTCTCCCCCTCTCCGCCCTGGTGACTTTAATTATTATTGTTTTTTCGACATTAATATCTCTCGTCAGGGAGGGGCAGTGACAGCGGGGAGGAATCTCGGATGAGTAATAGGCCTTTATATGTTTTTGCGGCGCTTTTATTTCCTTTTTTTGTCGAGTTCCACAGGTTATTATGCGCCTCATCTCTCCCTAAGGGCGGCCGGTTCATTAGCTGTCAGAGGCAGGAATTATATCAGACTGAGGGGGGTTCATGTGACGTCAACTGACAGGACCCCGGTGTACTCAGATTTAAAAAAAATCAAATCGAATTGAAGTTATTACAAATTGTTAAATTTTCGATAAACGAGCAAATGACGTAGTGATGTGTTTTTTTTACAATCACATAATTCAGTCAATTACTTCATAAGTTGATCGATTTGAAGTTTAAAAAGATGATTGCTTTTATATCTTGAATATACTAGAGAATTCCAGTGTTTTCGAATAGTGTGAATCGAATATCAACACAGCAATTTAAAAAGGAAGAGTCGTTTTGCCAAATTGAATGAAAAATAGTTATTTTTGGTAGATTTGTTTTAAATAAAGATTTGCAAGAATATTAATTCACTTCATAGAAAACTCTCAGCTTAATTTTCTAACATTTCGGCGATAGTCAATGTGTGATCTGAAGAAGAACGAAATATTTTTGCTGATATTCAATTAAGATAATTAGATTTTTTCTCATAAAATCCTTTCTTGAATTCTTTTGATGAATTAATGATTCTTTACCAAGTCGCTTCTGCCAACATATTTTCATTACTTACTGTCTGGCTTCCGGAGAGTTGCAGAGAGAATTGTGCATTTTTAGATTACAGACCAACAAACTTTTCTCACTTTTAGCAATATTTGCTTGCATTCATTTTTACTTAGATTGTTCGGACGTGCAGAATGGTGGACGGAGAGTGGAATGTCAGGATGTCGCACAAGTGGGTGAATAAGTGAGGGGGGGGGGGCTCAGAAAGACATACGTAATAAATAAGGAACAGTGGGACTATGGCATTCCCAATCGGGGTATGTTGTGAGGCTGAATGTAGTGGGGAAGGTAAGAATATGGCGAAAAGGAAGGCTGGAAAGTTCACGGCTATTCAGATCTTTTCACTGAAGACGGCTAAAGCCATTTCAAGTAACGTTTCGATTCTGAATGGTGTTCTTTCATCAGAGCGGTTTTGAGAGTATCTACCACTCTGAAACATGCCGCAAATATACTATGCATCACTTTGTATTAATTAAAATGAATTTATTTTTGCACGTCGGTATTCGAACCCGCAACCTCTAAATTCATAGTCAAGGATCTTAACCACTCGACCACGGAGGCCGTCAAAGAAAGTGTCAGAAGAATTTAAATGGTGCGAAAAAGGGGTGAAATAATACGTAGTCGGATATGCCTCTGGAAGACATGCCACGATCAAGTGAATCTTTATACCGATGTCGGATTGTGCATGGGATGATATTGTCTGATGATGCAAGAAGTTTGTGTTAAAACTGAGTTGATTAGCGTTCCACCCTCTCAATGATGAATCTGCCTAATAGTAAGTTCGTTAGATAGTTAGTTGAGCTGTCATCCAATACTCAAATTCCCCTTTTCACCGAGTTGAAATCCCTGCGAATGTTGTGATTCAAGGAAGAAAATTGATTAAGCACCCAACTCACAAATTGGACCCTGACCCAGCCTCCCAGCCTCCCAGCCTCCCAGTTCTCCGTGTCAAAAGGTCCTTCAATCAATCTATCAGCCATCACTTGTCAAAGCGTTTGAACCTCTACCCAATAACGGCCTGATAAATAGACTAGTAATTATAATTATTAATCTGAAGGATGTTCCTCGTACAGTGATATAAATTAGCGACATAAATTTCATTCAGTTAACCGCCCATTCGACCATTGCTAGTGTCCATGATGGTCTGCGAGACCCCCACAGTGGGAGGGGGGTGAACGAAAATAAAGACATATGCCCCTCGGGCCTGGAGGACAAAGTGATACATAGAAGATCCCATATTGAAATTGATGGTGTTTAAAAAAAATAAAATATTTTGTAATTTTTTAAATAATAATAATATTTTTTTATAGTGAGTCCACGGTCAAACTCGGCTAGTGCCATTTCAAGCAACGTTTCAAATTCTGAATGGTAGTCTTTCACCAGAGCAATACCCCTCTGGAACGTGCCGCAAATATACTAAATATTATTTTTTTATGAATTAAATGTGTTATGACACATATTTATTAAATAAAACGTATTTGTGCACGCCGGGTTTGAAACCGCGATCACTGGATTCGTAGTAGAGAGTCTTACCACTCGACCACGCAGGCCGTTAACGACATACGTCGGTGTATATTCAGTGATGCGTAACTTTTTTTAACAGAAGGACCAATTTACCTAATTCAAAATTCGAAAAAAATAAATAAATTGACTAGCTACCTACTTAAAATAAAACATTTCATAACACATTTGTGTTAAATCTTAAGATGCCGTACCACATTTTTATAATAATTTTTTGCTAGACCAAAGGTCAAATAATTTTTTTTGTCAGAATCTAAACAGAATTGAATCATGAAATTTTTTGGATTTTCGTGAAGCGGAATCATTAAAAAACTTTGACCCTAATAAGAAAGTGCCATAAAAAAAACAACATTTAAGTCGAACCACAATATTATGTCGTTTTTTCACTTCAAAATAAAAATAAAAACATTTTAAAAACCTTGTAATTTTGGGAGGCTGATTCAAAACAGTGAAAACATTTTGTCGGGAAACCCCTTTGATAAACAACAAAACCGTTGAATATTTTACTCATACTACCCAGAATTGCGATCAATGTCTATTAACTAAGAAGTATTAAAATTCACCTCCAATACTAATGTTGACGTATCTGACGACTTGCTAAAAATATTTTATTAATAATAATAATACATGGCTAATTTATATACTGCCATTTGTGAGAAATATCACTTTAAAGGTCTTTTACAAAACTTAAAACCATCGCTAAATTTACTAAAGAACTACCTAAAACTATAACTAAAATTAAATTATTGAAATTTACACATTCGTTTTTTTTATATTTGTAGGGGGTTGTGAAAAATTGACGAACTTTTTATTTAGCAGTAGATCGAAAATTGAGGGTCACGGATCATTGCTTGAAAAGATATTATTATACTGGTGAGTTTAGATGCTAACGGGTTAACCTAGCTGTGTAAATTAGGGCAATTCTGTTATTCATTAATATGATTTTCTGAAAAGATGAGTTTTGGGTGAAAAGAATCTAAAGATACTGTTTTTTGTACGAAGTTTTCCCTTACACTTTTTGTCATACCGTAAATTTTTTTTAAAATATTTGATTAGTTAAGTAGGCCTTGCAAAATGCCTTGGGTTGTGTTGGAATATCTAATAATTGATACGTGAATAATTTATATAGCGCCATTTTTTGAGAAATATCACCTCAAGGGCGCTTAAACTGGTCTGTAGGAACGTTTAATCGGGAATCGATTGAACGATCTTTGGAATTTGTAACGGACTGGGAACTCATACAAACCTTCTGATGTGGGTGTGGGTGTATTTGTGGAAATCGTATTGGGAATTTAATCATGCCCTAAGCTAGCTTTAAATTTCGTTGTGAAAAAAATAAAAATATTGTTTAACAGATATTTTTAACTTTTAAATTAATTTCAAACAAGACCGTGACCTTTCGAGGCGGTATACAAAAGTTATTCATTGAAAGATCTTTTATATGTGGGTTCATGATAAAAGTTTGGCCGCTATCCCACCTAATCCAATGTCTAGTTAAGGTAAATGTCTTAAACTGAATAAATATGTATTTTAAATTTTACCATACAGCAGAAATATGTTCTTTGAAGTACTCAAAACTCTCGAACGGTGATCTCTGGCGTTGTGAAATTTACACAGATTTTTTTCTCTAGAATTTCTCGGTCACGAAACGATTTTCAGCTGGTTATTTCGTTCCGAAGTATAGAACTTCGAAATTCAACTCTCAATTTCAATTAACTAACTAACCATCACGCCGTTTCCTCGCAGGGGTAGGCAGAGAAGACGGACCGCCATACAACTCTGTCTTGGCACAATACTTGCCTTATTGACATTCATACATCGTCTAATACATACTCTTCTTCTATTCTGACCCTTCACATGACCCGACTCAAGTATTTGATTCACTTGATCGTGTCATGTCTTCCTCAGGCATCCCCGACTTCTTCCATTCAATTTCACGTCATGTATTATTTTCACTCCTTTTTTCGTTCATGCGCTTCACGTGCCCAAACCATTTAAGCGTCCCTTTCTTGATTCTATTCATTACGCTTACATCAGCCTTGCATTTTTTCCAGATATCCACATTTTTAACACGGCCATACATGGTTTTACCGCACATACGCCTGAGGGATCTCATTTTTACAGCATTCAGTCTTTTTTTTAGTTATTTGATTTTTAGTTATATAGATTTAAAAGAAAAAATTACAAAAATACGCTTTTTTTATGAACATTAAGAAAAAAAAACCTATTATAAAGGATAAAGAAAAGAAATATCAAAATTATAAAAAAACAATTTACAACATATTTTTTTTCATAATATATATATACATATACTTATGTAGTTGTAGACATAACAACAAAACCCACACCCCTACTTTCAACACGCACACACGTCTACTTTCATCCTTTCTCTTTCAGATCCATGCCTCACTGCCATACACCAGGATTGGTATAAGCACTATTTTTCAATTATTTTGTTCAATAAGTGTTTTGGATCTCGGGGAATACCGGGTCGTAACAAAGTCTTCTGAACAAATTGTGGCAAATCCTCTAAAGTCTCATAATATATTATTTCTGATAAATTATTATTTTGACTAATTTAGGCATCTTTTTTAAATTTATGGGTATCTTGTCCTTGACACGAAGGAATATAAAGCACATGGGTAGGTACTGGCGGTTTTGCATATTTTTCTCCCAGTCAGAACACCCGCCCCCGCCGCGCGGCGCCACTGACTTACGATAATTTTATTCAGTCTGATATAACGTATTGAATTTATTCGTTGCTATTTCGGATTCAGAGGTATGTCAGAGATGCGTAACTATCCGCGGTGTGAATACACAAATATTTAATACATGTACGAATGTTTGGGTAATGATTCCGAACACTAATTTACCGAAAGCTGAATTAAGCTCACATATGTACAACATTTTTTTAAAATACCTATAATAGTAAAGCTCATTTACCTCTTACTTAAATAAAGGCTACTGTATTGAGTTAGTATTTAAAATTCGTCTATTTGACGGCCTCCATGGTCAAGTGGTAAGACGCTCGACTACAAATCCAAAGGTCGCAGGTTCAAAACCGGCGTGCGCCAATAACTTTGATTTAATTAATATGTGTCATGACACATTTAATTCATATAAAAATAATAAAAAATATGTTTGCGGCACGTTCCAGAGTGATAGATACTCTAAATATCGCTCTGGTGAAAGACTACCATTCCGAATCGAAACGTTGCTTGAAATGGATTTAGCCGTGTTTGGTGACCAGATCTGAATAGCCAGGTACTTCCCAACCTTCCTCTTTCCAATCTCCTTCCCCTCCCCACTACCTTCAGCCTCACAACATACCCTATTTGGGGATGCCATAGTCTCACTGGCTCTAGACGGTTGGGAGCAGTTGAGACTCTTGTGCGGTATTCATATTAAAAAAAAACCAAATTGAAAAAGTGGATAAGTTCCTTGTACTTATTTGCAGACAGTAATTATTCCGTTCTTTTGGTCTTTCGAGATTTAGATTTTTAAGGTTTTGATTTCTTGGTTTTAGTAATTCGTGATTTCGCATGCAGCATTTCGTCTTTTGGAATGTTATCTTTTAGAATTTAGAATTTTTAAGAGTTCGGCTTTCAGATATATGGAATCGAGATATTGCCCACAAAAAATCTTTTTTTTTAATAATGCATACCGCACAAGAGTCCCAACTGCTCTTAACCGATTAAAGAATCTCTTAAAGATTAGAGCCAGTGAGACTATGTCATCCCCAATCGGGGAATGTTGTGAGGCTGAAGGTAGTAGGGAAGGGAAGGAGACGGGGAAAAGGAAGGTAGGGAAGTACCTGGCTATTCAGATCTGGTCACCAAACACGGCTATAGCCATTTTAAGCTACATTTCAATTCTGAATGGTGGTTTTTCACCAGGGCGATACATAGAGTATTTACCACTCTGGAACGTGCCGCAAATATACTACATATTATTTTAAATGAATTAAATGTCTAATGACACATATCAATTGAAAAAAAAAAATTTGCGCACGCCGGGTTTTACTCCGCGACTCCTGGATTCATAGTCGAGCGTCTTACCACTCGACCACGCTGGCCACGTGACGTGAGTGAAGCAATCCTTACCTTATTGGTTGACAGTTCGTCTTTTATCGTTATACGAGTAACAAGTATTATGAAAACACCATTTGTGTCCTTTTGTATATTAAATAGCACTGTAATTTTATAAGACCATACTTGGATGCCTTATAAGGCCTTCCCCTCGTGCTTGTCTTTCCCAACTGATACGAACCAAAAAGGAGGAGTATGAAGGAGACAGACAGATTTAAGTTAGTGCGGATGGACGCCGAGAAGAGCTCCGGTATAACTTTTCTTTCTGTTACATGCTTCGTTTATTAGAAAGAGCGAGATGTTACAACGGAGCTATAAACGGTACGTTCCCATTCGAATCAAACAGCTTTTTTTTCCATTGTCCGTTTCATTACGCGGCCTATTCAAGGAATAACAAAGTGCATGCGATTAAATTAATGCGATATGTAAATGTTGCAGTGGATACAAACATTTCTGAGAACCCATTGTTGGCCGAGATGAATAAAGATATTAGGGTGACGGGCTTGTAATGTTTTCGATGATGAATCAGGGATGCGGGAGGCAGTATTGGAGATGAAAGCACACGAGAGGATGAGTAGGAAGCTGTTTCGAAGCCAATTCCGGAACTCAACATATTGGAATCATTCACAACATTTTGTGGTTAATTAAAAAAAAAAACGGTTCAGATTTCAAATTTAAATCATTTGGCTCATACTAATAAATGTTGGCAACTATTTTCACAAGTAATAGCTTTCATATATTTGATTTGTAACTAGAATACCGATTTTATTATAATTACGTATGCAAGTGTGCAATAGTTTTGACGGCCTCGATGGTCGAGTGGGAAGACGCTTGACTACGACTATAATGGTCGCGAGTTCAAACCCGGCGTGCGTAAATAACTTTTATTTAATTAATATGTGTCGTAACACATTGAATTCATATAAAATAATGTATTGTATATTTGCGGCACGTTCCAGAGTGGTAGATATTCTAAGTATCGCCCTGGTTAAAAACCACCATTCAGAATCGAAACGTTGCTGGATTGAAATGGCTTGAGCCATTTGTGACAAGATCTGAATAGTATTTCCCAATCTTTGTCTTCCTCTTTTCCTTCCTCTCCCCCCTACATTCAGCCTCATAACATACCTCAATTGGGGATGCCATAGTTCCACTGGCTCTAGACGGTTGGGAGCAGATGGGACTCTTGTGCGGTATTCACTATGAAAATAAAGTTTAAAAAATCAAATAAATCGTTATAAACTTTTACATTTGCAGTTTGTATTTTCTTTTATCTTATATCCTAGACACTTTCAAGCGAGGCCGGCACCAATTGTAGCAATCGGTGGGACGTTATATATTATGTTTTCTAAAAAAAAACTAAGCATACATTTATTAAATCTTTGTTAATATATTTTCTTAGATGCACAACCGGGTTAAAGTCGCATCTTTTATTTTATCAGACATAGAAGTGAATTCTGTGTTTATAGAATTAGTTTATTTTACAAACTCATTTTAAAATGGTATAAGATCTCCACAGTTGTCTAATCAAAGAGCCGAGACAGATATTTATTTGATAAGATGGCTGTTTAAAAAATATATATTTCCATCAAATGTCATCCCGAATTCTTTGAAGATACATATAACTCTGATGTGGAGTTGATTCTAATGAGCTATTTGATCTTATCTCTTGTATGATATTGTAAATTCTTCCCAGGGCTTGAAGAACAGAGAAAATATCAGTAATAGGGCCATTGTGTGCGCTTGTAACTATTCTTTGAATAAATCATGTAGCTTGAATTTCGGTTTGAATTGTTGGTTGTGGTATAATTATGTTAGTTAGATCATTCAATTCAATTGCTATTTCAATGGAAATTGACACTTCGCTTTGCAGTACGTAATGTATCGGTTTATTTTCAAATATGCCAACAAAGAAATCGTTAGACACAAAATAGAGCCTTTCGACGGTGCCTTAGAACATGTTTCTTATTATTAAGATATGGCCATTGGAATTTTATTACGAGTTTCATTAAACGCATAATTCAAAACGTTCAATCTTATGTAAAAAGTATATTTTCATGTTTATTTTCTAATTTATCAATGTTCCTTGCGACATATATAACATTTTTTCAAATTAAGTTTTTTAAACCATATCACAATAATCTTCGTAGCGTAACGGTGTACGCTTTGGACTTTGAAGTCTGGAGGTTGCGGTTTCGATGATTTTTATGATGATTTTTACCATTAAACATATATGTACAGCTCTTGCAAGGCTCCATAACAATACGTAGATACTTGATTCGATTGAAATTTTAATGACGAGTCAAAACTAATCATTTTTATTTTTTCCTAAAATATTTTCATTAATCAAAGTAATTCTTTGTTAGTTCAGATTTTCGTTTACGTTCTTCAAGGCTTTTGCTAATTTCACTAAAGAATTTTAGTTAACGTCGAATTTTTGCCACTTTTCCGAGCGGAAAGGTCAAGTATTATCACTGCGGAATAATATTCATTAAATGTTGCGGAAGGAATGGTTTTCGCTAATAACAAAAAATTCTAGCACTAGGCACTCAGAGGGCTACTTTATAGGTTTAGAGATAGGACAAGTATTGTTTGAACAATAATCATTCATTATAACTTATAACAAGTTTAGCAAAGTATTATTTGTTGATTAACGTTATTTTTAAGTAGTAAACCTATCCCAATGATATCGTAAAGACATATTATAATAACGCATTAATATGCAAGTTAACCCTTATGTGATTGAAGAAAACTACACCTTTTTAAAATTGATATGAAGGTTTCTTTTACAGTTTATAGTTTTCTGAAGTTTGCTGGATCACTTTTATGACATAATACATTTCGACTCAGTTCAAGACTTGGTGAAGTGGATAGGAATTTCACCCAGTACCATCTTTTCCTCGGGGGTTTTAATTCAGCAGGTGATCTAAAACAGTATTAAGGATACAGGTGATGTACTTTGAACGATACATCATATTTAGTATTTGAAATAAGATAGAATGATTAATAAATATGGACAAGCTTCAAATTTCACATAAAACACATGAGGGTACCCGGGTACCCTTTCAGTCATCAGAACGTGTAAGTTTTATTTAAACGTTTTCCGCTCACAAACCACCCTCCACATATCCAACGGTTTAATTGTTCATATCCACTATTGTGGTAAAGTCAGGGCATTTCAGCCGGTTAGACTTACTGGAACATAAAAAAACTATGTTGAAAAGCGAAAAGGGTACCCGGGTACCCTTTCAGTCACATAAAGGTTAAATGGCGCGTCACAGTGCAGATAATTTAAGGTCTGAACCTAGAATGGAATATCACTATGTTGAGTATCTCGAATTCTCCAATAAATTCCGTAGTCCTCCAATAATTTACGTACACGTTAATAATATACACGTACTGTTCCCATTATTCCAATGCGACCATATGCCTGCGTTCTGAATGCAATGGAATCTTCAACGCGATAATACACGTGATTATTTATCAGTCCAACCGCTTTGTAAAAATACTTTCCATTTCTTGGGTTCATGTCCCATGATAATAATTTGCTTTATTAAGATTTTATAATTATGACGTTTATATGCATAAATATAAATGTCACCTAGATAGGTAAAAAAAAATATAACCCAACTCTTTTAATTATGTTGCATAATTGAAGTCTCAGTGGAGAGAGAACAAAATATTTTTACCTTCAAATTTTCGATAAATCACTTTCTTTGGGTTTTTACGTCGTAAACCGTGAGAGAGAAAGAGATAAGACAAGTTGTCACATAATGTCGCACCACTTTTAGGTATGTAAGCATGTTTTCCGTCTCCCGCGTCTCCGCCCATTACGTTTTGTAATGCGACATAACAAAACGTAACTCATTCAATACTGTAAGTGATGATACAAATAAACAAAGCATTATTTCAACATGTGCTATGAATGTATAAATACCCTAGTCCTAGCCACGCCCGAGTCAGTAAAAAAATCAACAATCCTAAATACACAAGCTATCCCTCCTGATATATTATTGCTTTGAGATTGGAACAATATTAGTATTTTAGCTAATATTTGGCTTTTTAATAAATTTTAATAAAATTATTATTGTTAATTTTATCATATTAAAGCGCACTTGAGGTAAAATATCACACAACCGCGCTATGGTGAATGCATTGTTATTTATTATTATAGCAAAGCAATTACTAACGTTGAATATTTGTGAAAACTTGAATGAAGTAATAATATCTCGAACATAGTGTAAACAAAACTAATTAAATAAGTTTGCAGAGATAGCGCATTTTAATATTACTCACTCGTTAAAAGCATTAACTTTGTGGCTTGCCATACTCGTAACATGTTTAAACACATAACTTTATTTTAAACACTTTATTTTTTTTTATATAATGGTCGACCGGTTTCGGAAGTACCCTTTCATCGCTAGGAAAATATTGAAACAGTTTGTGTCCTGAATATAGAATTGTGCTTCCAAAAACGATCGACAATTATTCTAAAATAAAGTGGTTTAAAACAAGGTAATGTGTTGAAATATGTTATCGTTTTGATATTTTCTTTTTAAATTTGCCTTTGACCTGACTCTATGCTTTCACCATTGTCGAGTTGATTTTTATCTTAAGTTGGGTTGAATAGCATTATTGTGTTTTCACGTTTTGTTAATTAACGTGAGATGTCAACACCGTTTTCTGTTTTATGATTTAATGCAACACTTTTTGTTTTTGTTTTAAAGAAAGACAAATATTCCCGGTCTACTAATAATCTGACAATATTCAAATATAAAAAAAACTTATATAACCATCATCATGCCTAAAATATTGCTTGTGCAATGATGGAGGACTTATCTAGCAGGGAAATTGAACTCAATACTCTGACGCATTAGGCAAGTCGATTACTAAGCGGCCAATTGAATCAATGTTTGTTTATTTCTAGTTCATAAGTCTCACATACTTAAATTAAAACGATTTATTTTTAATATCATCAAAATAGAACGACCTTACAAAATAAATAAGAGGGTAGTTCCTTGTTACTATTTTAATTCTATGGAATAGACATCGATTCTTCACGAGTACAAGCTTTTGGAAATAAGCTGGTGTTAAGTGGTGTAGGGCCTTACATTGAAGCAATAGTATGCCTTTGTTTGGACTTATTTTATCTGCTCCAGGTTATGGTGTCAGTTTGTGTTCCATTGCTTTGATAAATTGTTTAGAAAAATAGTTGACAAGCCTTCGAAATCCGAAAAATATCGACATCCAATATCCAATATTCACCCCCGACGTCCTCAATACTCGAGAAGTGCCAAAGCTGGGAAGACAATGGTAATTTATGGCGAAACAGGCGGGGCCAGTGACACTTTTTATTTCATATGGACCCCATAAATCATGCTTGCCCCAGGGCACGTGAAATTACCTAAATACGGTTTCCGGTAAATCGGTAAAAACATGACGGTTGATATTGGCTATCTCGTAACTCTTATTTATTTTACTATCCTATCATTAGCGGCAAAAAATGTAGTTATAAGTACCGGTAAGCAATTAATTTGTGTTATTTTACTGCCATTACCGGTAAACATCTAAAAATAAGAAAATATATGTCTGTATTTAATGGTGATCAATGTTAAAAAATAAATTCAATCATTGAACTGAATATATAAATAACTAATAATATAATATAACTAATATACTAATATATAAATAACTAATATATATATATAAACAACTGTTATTTATAGATTAGAGTAGTAGGGGCTCGCCTGTAGAGATTAAAAAATGAGTTTTTTCATATAAAACACTTTTTTTAGATAAAAAAGTATACTTCCCATTTAAAAAATACAACCCACACACACAACCATTAATTGAAGTTTTTGCCGCCCAGCGGTCAATACATTATCAGCAGTTCCCTTACTCGAAATGACGGAGAATAGGGGGCATCAGTTACCCCATAACTCCAAAAAATTAGAATTAATGAATAAACATGGTTTTTGAGAACGGCTGAACTTCTAAAATTCTAAAAAGTAACATCCCTTATAGATCTAGTTTTTTTATCTCAAACATGATACAATAATTAAATTATTTAAAATAAATGTTTTACATGCATTATTTTTAATATATAATAAAAAAAAAACTCTCTAAAGGCGAGTTCCTGCTCTTTTCTGAGTCCTAGTTATTAAACTAATTATCTCTCTGAAAATGATTAAAATAAACCGTTGAAACATAGCATACTTAGACAGGATGTAGTTTGAGTACAGATCGCTAGTACTGAAGAAAAATCTCTTGTATTGTTAATCGTTCGACTTTCCAGTATAATTTTTTTGTTTTATTCCTTGCTGAAGTCCTTCACAAGTAATCGTATGTACTTCAAGAGGCAAAGATTTTGTAGAAACGAAAACAACGTATTTTTTTACCTTAAATACGAGTAATTATAAATACATTTACCGGTAATTCTGTAATAGAATTTAGTGATGTTTACTGGTAAACCGGTTTTCTGAAAACCAGTAATGCATGCCCTATTTTGCCCTTCTAACAGAGTTTGCCTTTCCAAAGAGACTATCGGCACAACGGATTCTTTCAGTCCCTTGGAGCTACTTTTATCGAAAAACTGTTCGGTTTAATTGAATGGGCTTTTTCTTTGCGATCATGGTACATAAGCAACAAGAAAAAATCCGAAGTTTTTTCTTGAAAGGCAGCGAATTTTCTCTATTTTCAACATAATAATAATTTGAAGGTTTTTAGTTTTACCTTTTTATTAGTTATACGTAACTGGTCGCAGTTTGAAAGAAGTAGGTTATTACCAGGTATACCTGTTATACCTATATAAAATCGATTGCTCGATGTAACTAGATTGGTTAAAAGGTTACTTAAATTTTCTTATATGTTATACTATTTTCTTCGATAGTTATATGACTAGTTGAGGACACCCACCACTTTCCCCCGGTCCCTCTATCCGTTCTTAAGTCAAGAATCTACTTGTTTTTAAATGAAGCTATCATTGAATGATTCTAAATGCCCCTGACTTTCCCGATACAGCACAACAGAAATGGTTATATCTGGCTCATCATGACTAGTTGTGTAAAGCTAGTAGTTTGATGGTTTTTTTTTTCCTTCTAATGATTCCAATCATTCAAGTTACCTTAATAAAGCTTTCTGATAATAATAAAATAAACCATATCTCAAACAATGGACGAGAACTGATCTTTCATAAAAAAATTATTTACATTTATTGTTATTATTTTCCTTTCGTAATATATTTTTTAAATTGATATGTCTATTATGACTTCAAGATGATGAAGATTCATGAGACGGCTTCAAAACGCATGGCACGGTTCTTTATCCATTTCGGGATTTTCGCAGAAGGATCATAAACATATTTTTTATATTCTACATATTAATTAAGATTTTTTTTAAATATCACAATAGTGAACACGATAGCCACACGATACCATACTCAGAGCAATAATATATATGGAGAGAGAGCAAAATGTTTTTACCCAACTTATACAAATTTACGATAAATCACTTCCTCCGGGTGTTTACGTTGTAAACCGTGAAAGAGAAAGAGATAAGACATGTTCTCACACAATATAGCTCCGGTTTTAGGTATGTATGCATATTCTCCGTCTCCCGCGTCTCCGGCAAATATGAATGTGCTATGAATGGATGTATAAATTCCCTAGCCCTAGCCACGCCCCAGTCAGGCACAAATATTCACTACTTACTACACTAGCGCTCCTCCTGGTATATTATTGCTCCGAGATGCCATCATATTTAAATAGAAAAAGCAACAAATACATATCGTCATATTCTTCGTAATTTGATCAAAAATTCTCTCACCCAAAGCAGCAAAAGATTTAACAGAATCGTAACTACGAACTTGTACATTTTCCAGGTAGTTGATTGAAACAACAACATAAAAATTGGAACACATCTTCTCGTTGTAATATTTTCATAAACGCTTTAAAAAGGAAGTGATATTTTTCATTCCAAAGAATTTTCTCCCAAGCAAACACTTTTATTTACAGCTCATATTTCTTCTCGAATAGGACCTAACCTCCCCAACATAAACAACATTTTAAAATTATGACGTACACAACAAAACCACCGAATGAACATAAATAAACTGAGTAAACTAGGGTGGGTCGATGTTGGCAGAAGAAAAAGTTTTAAACGTCCAATCAAAACATTCATTTTACTAAGGGGTTCATAAAAAAATGTTTTTTCTTTTTTAATTTCCTTCTTTTATAAACATCTATATACTATATACACTGGTCTGTATTATAAAACAAAACTTGTTTCATTTTGAAACTAACGTTTCAATAATTACATAATGCTTACGTATATTTCAGGGAAAATCAAAATAATGTTTTATCATATGAAATATAATCCAATTGATTTGAAAGGGTTTTTTTAATATTCGTAAAAAGGTTTTTTTTAATGATTACAATTTTTCAGAATTAAGTATTAAACTGGAAGCATATTTATTTTGACGATGTATAGGTTTTTGTAATTATCAATCAAATTGGACATAATACATAACCTTATTTTTAAGGTATCAAATATATCAAACAATATTTGTTCTTGGTGCAGTATACTGAAAAATGGGTGCTGTATAAAATATTTATTTTGATTATCTATATTTCCATCAGTGCAAATACCTCAAAACCACTTTTGGAGCATGTTGATAAAACAATTTTATAGAAATGATATTACTGAAACAATGTTATTTAAAAAAGTACTTTAAATTGTACAATTTTTTTCATCGGAATCCTATTTTACAAAATTGAAAAACAGACCACTTTTGTCTAAATAAATAGTATATCTTTAATGGGCCATTTCCGTTATTATTATTATTCACCTGAAACTGGTCGTTGTTCCAGCGAGGCGAAACAATCGAGTGTCAGAAAAAAAAACTTATTTCACATCCTAGGATCATTAAAAATTTAATTTTGAGATATTTTATTGGATTTTAATACGGGATTCGTAAAAAGGGTACTCCGGCGACGATATCCGGCGTTATTTTCCGTATGAATTTTTATTTTACGATTCTTAGTAGCTGGCTGTTTGGAGCAGTAAAAAGCTCTTAAACATAGGAATAAAATTTTAATCACCGAGAGCTTTTATCGCGCGAATAAAAAAAATACCAAGAATGTTTTTAATGTTGGTTTTTCCGCGAGTAATGCTGATGGCAGATTGCTGATGGCCTCCGTCTACAATGTTCAAGTTTGATGCTTTGCTTTTATTTACATCATTTTAAAAAGTCTGGGGGATCATTGCGGTTTTTATGCTAATGCGATGTTCTCTGCGGTCGCCGTTCTAAAACAAACGTATTTATCCTCACCGAAATATAATCGCGCAACCTCAGAGCAATAATATACAGGAGGGAGCGCTTCTGTAGTCAGCATTGATGATTTTTGCCTGACTCGGCTAGACCTGGGCGTGGCTACGACTAGGGATAGGGTATTTATGTATCCATTCATAGCACATGTTGACATAATGTTTTTGTTTATTTGTACAACCACTTTTTCACAGTATTGTTATAAGCAAAAATATAGGATATAACCTAAAAAACCGTTATGTCCTGTTATGTCGCAAAACAAAACGAAGTGAGCGGAGTCACCGGGGACGCGGGAGACGGAAAACATGCTTACATACCGAAAAGTAGTGCGATATTATGTGATGACTTGTCTTGTCTCTTTCCCTCTCACGGATAACGACGGAAAAAACCGGAGAAAGTGATTTATCGTAAATTTGTATAGGTTGACTAAAAATAGTTAGCTATCTCTCCATATATATTCTTGCTCTGAGCGCACAGCCGACGTGTTTCCAGTATTTTGGCTCCCTAAAACTGGAAGGTTACTAACGAGTTTGATGTAAAAATATTAATAAGAACATTCGTATGATAATGAGACAACTGTTCCTTCGCCCGCACCTAAAATTTAACCATCAAACGTTTGTGTCTAGATTCGAAGGAAAATAGCTTTATTATTGAAAATGTTGTGATATTTAGAAATACATCATACTTTATTTTATGCTCACAGCTTTGTCTAATGTGCATAAAATACTAAAATTCAAAGTTATTTTCGAATGGACTGAGTTTGCTCGTTTATAAATTTATAACCCAGCGAACTGAATATGAAAAATTGCATATTTTGGGGACTTAGAACTGTATAATTCATTCTACCTGAATGAATTATGAAAAGAACGATTGTGGGATGGCGTAGAAATAAAAGACAGACATTTATTTTCATATTCGTAAAAAGCATTTACTTTGTGGCTTGCCATATTTATAAATAAAACAGATAAATTTTGTTTATAACCACTTTATTATTTAATATTATGTCTACCGGTTTCGGAAATACCCTTCCATCATCAGGACTATTTTAATAATAATAAAAATACTATTTTAATATTTATTTATTTATTTTCATGGCTGAGGAAGCCTAAGTACTGACATGGGATACCTTTTTTTTAAAGTGAATACTGTACAATACATAAATACAGGTCGAAGGTAGTGGGAAGGGGAAATAGAAGAGGAAGAGGAAGGTTGGGAAGTACCTGGCTATTCCTGGTCACCAAGCACGGCTAAAGCTATTTCAAGCAACGTTTCAATTCTAGTTCTACTAAGAATATATAGTTTAACATTGGGAAATACTCTCGGTAACGTTCTGGTCAGAGATTACCGCTTACAATCGAAACGTTGATTGAAATGCTTTAGCCATATTAAGTGACTAGATAAAACTAGCCAGTATCTTTTATTATTATATATAGTGAATATTGCACTGGAGTCCCAACCGTCTAGAGCCAGTGAGACTATGCCATCCCCAATTGGGGCATGTTGTGAGGCTGAAGGTAGTGGGGAGGGGAAGGAGATACAGAAGAGGAAAAGGAAGGTTGGGAAGTACCTGGCTATTCATATCTGGTCACCAAACACGACCAATACCATTTCAAGCAATGTTTCGATTCTGAATGTTGGTCTTTCACCAGGGTGATATTTAGGGTATCTACCACTTTGGAACGTGCCGCAAATATACTATATTTTATTTTTTATGTATTAAGTGTGTAATGAGCACACACACAATTTAAATAATATAATTTTTTTTTGTGCACGCCGTGTTTGAACCCGTGACCTCTGGATTCGTACTCGAGGGTCTTACCACTCGACCACGCAGGCCGCAACCACTTCGCTCCTTCGCGATTCCAAAAACTGTGATGTTTAAAAATGGAAAAAGAAGATTAATTTATAGTTAGTTACTTTTAGTTGTATCTGTATTCGCAAAGTAGTAACTTGTGTAATTAAACAAAAGCTCTAGGTCTTGGAGTAAGAATATACATGGAAGCGGTACCTTTGCGAAACAGTGTAGTCAGTATTGTCGACTTTATATTGACTCTATAGAAAAATATAAAGATATGTTAAAGAAAGTTGGATAGCCTAAGAGTTACCGTCTACATGGAATTCTGACAGTTTTGATAAACATATTTGAACACATCAAACAAAACAATATCAAAACACCATGAAAATGATTTATAAAGTCAAAATATAACACAAACACTAATAACAGAAGGTTTACTTACATAGTGATGGAAGCTCTTTGTTGATTTAATGTCTTTATATCATTAAATTTGTGAAAAGTAACTAAAGTTCGGTCAAAAATATTGAAAACTGTTAAAATACCTCTGTAAAGTGATGTTTTATAATCTTTGTTTGGTCTGATTTGAACATTCACGCATATCCCATATCACCATCTTGTTTGATTTATTTGTAAAATTACTGCAACTTTTTGAATAAATACAAAAATAGGATATAACCTCAAAATCCGTTGACGTAAGTTATACGACTCGATGATGTGAAGATAGCGCGGACGGCGAACATTCTTACATACTTAGAAGTGCTGCAATATTAGATGAAGACTTTTCTTGTCTCCTTCTATCTCATGGTATACGACGTTAAAACCCGGAGAAAGTGATTTATCACAAATTTGTAATGGTTGGGTAAAAATATTTAGCTTTCTCTCTATGTATATTCTTACTCCAAGCTCTAGGCGTAGACACGTTTGGAACTGTTTCACAGTAACTGCAACTGCTTCAGATTCGATATTTCCACCATGTTCGAATTACTCCGTGAATGCGGGGCTTGCATCGGAAAGAATGCACTTCCATTAGTGTTATTTGAAAGTCGTAGTTGTTAACGACGAGGCCAACAATAGTGTATTGTTGCTTGATCGGTATTGACACGTGACTCGGCACATTCTGATTTGGCTACAAAGCTGAAATAACACATCGCGTTGCTGCCAAAGGCGGGTAAGTCCATAGAGCACAGTAAAATCAGACTTAAAAATTGTTCCTAGATAAAAGTAATTACAAACCTTTTCCTGTCTAGATTTATAGTAAATAGGACATTAATTTGCGGGCTATATGAAGAAAAGGAAAATAATTATTTATTCTCACACCCGCTACTTAACTGTGGTTAGTTAAAATATGTAAAAAAAACAGGGACTTGACGACCTCCGTGGTAAAATGGTAAATATGCTCGATTACCAATTTAGGGGTCGCGGGTTCAAATCTCGACCTGCAAAAATAAATTAAATGTAATCAATACGTGTTATTTCACAATTAATTCATTTAATATAGTATGTAGTATATTTGCGGCACGTTCCAGAGTGGTAGATACTCTCGAGTATCGCCCTGGTGAAAGACCACCATTAAGAATATAAACCTTGCTTGAAATGGCTTTAGCCGTGTTTGGTGGCCAGATCTTAATAGCCAGGTACATTCCAACCTTTTCCTTACTCATATACTTTCCCTCCCCACTACTTTCAGCCTCACAACATACCCCAATTAAAGATGCCATAGTCCCGCTACCTCCAGACGGTTGGGAGCAGATGAGACTCTTGTGCGGTATTAATTATAAAAAAAAAACAATTGACTTAAGTTTCTTCACAATGTGGACATATGAACTTTAATCAAAATTAAGATACTTGTATCACATTTTAAAATTATAAAGACTAATGTTATCTAACGTGTTGAGCTCTTAATGATTGTGCACTATGACAGTTATTCATTGTGTTTTAACCCCAACCGGTTTCGCTCGGGTGCTTTGTTAGGAAAATTAATAATAACTTTATTTATTTATAAACTAGCGGACTATTGTCCAATTACAAAAAAAATACATAACACGAAATGGGAAAAGAGCAACATAGAAAGAACATCACATACATAATATTATAATGAAGCAATGACAACAATAGGACAACATATACACTAGAAAGAACATTCAAGTCAAAGCCAAGGTGAAGTCAATGTTTTGGTAGACTGGGTAAAAAATGACAATCATTTAGACTGGTACCAAAAATTTCAAGACCATGGCTTGACTTAACAAGTAAAAAATATATTGACCAATGGCAGCGTAGTGCAATTGGTGTGCACAAAACAAACATTTTTATTTTATAAATATTTTTATGAATTTTTAGAATATTCCTTCAAATAGTTCCTTGTTTATTACCTTTATTACCTTTATTTATTTTGACACCTAAAGTTCTCAATTTCTTTGGAAGAATCGTCAAAAAGTTTTTGGGGCATTGTCAACTTTTGTGAGACAAAACTTTTTTTGGAGATTGCTGTCTTTGGTTTTATAAGCCGCAGTATAGTCTAGTTACCTAAATTGCTAGCTTTTGGCAATGACCCTACAATGTCGACACCTACCCGAGCCAAACACACCACAATAATCTAACTTATTAATACTGTATTGTGGGGCGGAGGTCCTTCGGGGCCATTTTAAACCTTTTTTTCCAAAGTTCGTAAACTCCACATAGAAAATGCGTGTCAAAGGATAATTTGCATTCAATCGGTTTTTAAGTTCTTTTAACACCGACTTCAAAGTAAATAATAACTTCTGATTATCTGTAATAATGCCAGCTAGTTTTTTCCTTGGACTATATGTATTTTATTTATAAAGCAGAGATATTGTTGGTAGATTTCTTTTACCCGATTTATTATGTTATAATAATTTAATTGTGATAATGTGGAAATGTTGACGATCTTGTTCAACCAATAGAAACTGCTTATTTTTGGTAGAATTCCTTTGTAATAGTATGACAAAAAGTATTGACTTCGTTTAATAATTTATTTGGAACCGAACCGGTTTCACCCTGCCTCTGGTATTTAAAATGTCTGTTGCACTATGTCATCATGAAAATTATAGCCAATATTTTATATATTTCATTCAGGCGCTTCCTTATTTCGTGATATTTCAGAGAGGTAGATACTCTAAGTATGCCCTTGTGAAATACCACCATTCAGAATCGAAACGTTGTTTTAAATGGCTAAAGCCGTGTTTGGTGACCAGATCTGCTATATCTGCTTCCCCTCCCCACTACTTTCAGCCTCACAACATACCTCAATTGGGGATAACTTAGAACCACTGGCTCCAGATGGTTGGAAGCAGTTGGGACTCTTGTGCAATATTCATTATAAAAAAAGAAGTTAACAAAATAAATGGATTTCACCATATTTATCTACGTCCGGACTTAGTCTGAAGTGTCTGAACTTGACAGCTTTGTCAGGTCTTTTGTCCACGATCATTCGTGTATACACGAATCCACAGAAGAACCGAGTATGCAGTCATGTTGCTGCTTTTATTGAACAAGCGACTGTCCTGACTAAACAACGATCACTCTAGGCAACCCTATTGACAGTGAAAGAAACCCGAATATCATTCCAACATTCCATACCTCTCTTGTGTTCATGTTAAAGGTTATCTCCTCCGTGCACTGAGTTAAAAGGATTAATCTTTCACGTGGACACCGAAGCATCCAGGTGCATTCCATTCCTTCTGGCCGACCGTGTGTCATATGCCGACTATGATAAAGAAATACCTAGGTGAACCCTCCGCTGGAAAAAAAAATCACTCACGTCGAATTATGACACTATTTAAATAAGTTAACTTTTTCTACTCATAGTTTGTTCATCTCTGTTTCTCTATCTGAAATTTGCACCATTTTCTCAAAGAAAAGCATACATTAATCAAACCATAATAAATATGCGAACAATTAATCAATGGTAAATATTTATTTATTTTATTTTTTGAAAAAAAAAAAACATCCCCGGGTTACTAGTTTCGAATAACCTGACAATATTTGAACTAGTCTTACTACCATCATAATAAGCAGAAAATGTTGCTTGTGCAATGATGTAAGGCTTAGTATCGAAAGTAGTAGTTCGAGAGTAGAAATTAAGATCTGTACAGCGCCCTTGAGGTGATTGTTCACAAAAACGGCGAAAATGCAAATTAGTTAGCAGTGGAACGCACGACGCCCAGGTGGGAATCCGACGTGTTTTTTCACTCATCTACTTACCAGTCAAGAACAAATTGAAGGAAACCCTGGTTTACTATTGCGATCTTTCTTATTTAAAATATTTTTTCAACTCATTCGAGATGACCTAAATGCCATATTATATTTTTTTAGCAAAGTGCAGTGAGTTAATTTTCATACCGTTCAGTTTCCATAAAAATAGGAACATCTCTCTGTGATGCCACAAGCGTAATTAATTTAAGTTTAGTATTTTTTAAAGTTGTATGAAACGTTAATAATTATTTATTTTTGTCTTATATTGCGCTGGAGCTGGCTTTAAACTTTTTATGATAAAATATTTTCAAAGAAATATAAAAATACCTTTGTATAAGACCACGTATATTATTTTATTTTTTATGACGACCGGTTTCGCTTAGCCTAAATATCATCGGGGTACAAAATCAAACTAAACAAAAAATACAAAGTGTGCGGTTATATATACACACAGAGGGAGAATTAAATATAAAATAAAATAACAGAACAATGAGAAAAAAATAGAGTAACATTTAAATCCTAAATATTACCACTACTTTGTTCCAATGCCAGTCAAACGTGACAGCGGAGTAAGTGACGCCGTATCTCACGGGATTATCAGCTACTCAGCGTTTTTTGGCTCACCAACACAAGAACTAGATTCCAATGACACATATCTGAACCAACACAACAATACAAAGTTATTAATAATACAATAGGATAGGTAAAATAACGTCAGACATTTTAAATATCAGGGGTCTGATATTTGCGAATATTCGCTCCTTGAAGTTTCGCATTATGAGCGCGAAACTCGATGTGTTTTATTTTTTCTGCAGACAAATGGCTTTTTTTTTTCAGGTTTATTCCATACGGAATATATATTCAACTTTTCGATAAAAAAAACTTTTTACGTTCAATAGCTGGTTGGCTGTGGAACAATTTGCCGGTTTTTACGTTTCCCCCCTCTTGTAATCTTTGTATCTTCGAATTTACACCTCCCTACTTAAAAATCACCCTTGAAGATGACATTTTCTTCTTAGCTCAGATCGGCTCAATTTTTACTCACAAAATGATGATATTTCTCTATAATTATTACCAACCTTTGATTTTCATAATAGCCTCGTGTGTGGAGTAATGAAAATATAAATAATTTCAATATGTGTTCATACACCTTGCTTTCGCAGGCCACTATTAAAAGTAGGAAAATCGTTCAGCCAAGGAATAGTGATTGTGGATTTCTAGAACCTTTCGACCCTTACCACCAATATGACGACCTCCGTGATCGAATGTTAAGACGCTCGACTACGAATCCAGAGGTCGCGGGTTCAAACCCGGCGTGTGCAAATAACTTTAATTAAATTAAAATGTGTTAAACATTTCATTAATATAAAATAATATATAATGAAAAGGCTGGTTGAAGAGATGCAGTTTGGTGATGAGATCTGAATATTAAGCTACTTTTTAACCTTCCTATTCCCCATCACTTTCCCCCCTCCACGACTTTCAGGCTCACAACATTCCCCTATTGAGGATGCCATATTCTAACTGGCTCTAGACGATGGGGAGCAGTTGGGAATCTGGTGCGGTATTCACTTTTTAAAAAATTACATAATATTTCCCGTCATCGGGCTACATATTAGTCATCCCTAGCTGCGGGCTGCACTAACAGTTGCCGCGGTCACAACGGCTTAAACAAAGAAACAGCCCAAGCAAAACTACAAACAGGCGGAAGAGGAAATCCTCGACTGAAGGCGCTTTTAATACTTAAAGCGGGAGCTTTTTGCTGCAAAACAAAGGCGGTAATTATGACATTATGACACCCACCTGCGGGAAATAGTGAAATTCGCTTTATTAGCAGTAAAAGCATTGTTAACGCGGTGGTTACTAATTTCCGACACTGCTAAACTCCATAGGAGAACGGAATTGGTGCTTTTGAGATAGAAAGGAAAACGAAAGCTCTCAATTAGTTTTATTAAATTTATTTTAAATGGATCGTAAAATAGCTGTTAACGGACTGCAAGGTAAATATAATGTAGATTTTTTTTATCAAATAAAGATGCACCTATATTTATCATCATTAAAATTACATCATTACTGAGAACCATTTTTTATAATTTTTGTGTTCAATTTGTAGAACTCCATTTTATTTAAAAAAAAATTCAGTTGTATTAAATTTAATATTATTTAGTTCTGCTATTTTTAGTGTTTTTGTTTTTAGTGACAGCTGTTTTGACAGTTGGATAGTGGCCTTAAACGCCGAAACAGCTGTCACTAAAAACAGAAAACTAAAAATAGCGGAACTAAATAATAATTATATTAAATTTAATTCAACTGAATTATATAAAAAAAAGTACTGAAAACTCCATAATCATTTTTTTTACATATTTTACTGTTCTTTTGTTACTTGATATATTCATACTGTTTGCATTTTTAGAATCGTTAACTTATAATACTTGAATATTGATGTTTTTAAGTACACGTTAACTGTCCTCAATATGATTTCCTTTTCTTTGCTTTAACAAATTTATCAATATGAATAGTATTCATTGAATATATAATTTTCATTTATATTTTTAACCCTTAGCTTCTAGTAAATAGTTTTTCAATCTGTCGATGTATACACGCACTGATATACCCATATCTGAACCTTTTTCTCGTGATTTTAGATAGTTTTTATTTTTATACATATTATATATTATTTACTTACTCCTTATATTAGGTTAGCCTATTTAGTATAAAGCCCACTTGAGGTGAAATACCACAGAACTGCGCTATATAAGTTCACTGTTATTATTATTATTATCATTATATATTTTAATACCACTCTTTATATTAGACGCCGGCCAGGTTTCGTTTCACGCTTTAGAACAAGCGACTCATGGTGCTAAAATAAGTTATTTTTAAAGAAATGAAAAAATAGCTTTGTATAAGACCACGGATATTATTTTAATTTTTATGACCGATCGGTTTCGCTTAGCCTCAGCATCATCAGAGTACACAATTAAACGAAAAAAAAATTCAGTGTGCGGTTACATATACGAGTACATACAGAGGGGGAACAAAATATAAAATAAAATAACAGAATAATGAGAAAACAATAGAATAACATTTAAATTATAACAAAGCAACAGAGACGGATAATATGAATTGAAAGAAACAAAATGTCAACTGAGAAGGTGATCAAAGAATAATGATAAATTTTATGAGTTTACAGGAAATTTACATAATATTGGACTACTGGACAAAAAAAACTAACAAAATAAATTAGTTTTTTTTCCCAGAAATCTGCTCTGAAGTAATATATAATCACTAACGTTATGCATGCTTCATATCATATTTAATTGGATAGTATTAAATTTCTTTTATATTACTTGCCGGTGAATTTTGTCTACCCATTTTGTGAACAAAATAATTTGCTGCCCAATTGTAACTTCATCTTAATTGTCTTATAATGTGTGTACTACTTAAGTTAATTAGCTCTGTTAATTTAATGATGGCTCCCGGAATTTCTATAAATAGTATAATTGAACAATGGTCAAGTAATTATATCCACTAATTATTATTATTGGATGTTTTTTCCTCTGACTTTTATTGAGTATTACAAATTACTTCAGTTGAATAGTATTTTATTATAATTTTCTATTTAAAGCTTCATTATTTAATAACTTATCACAATAACCAGTCCAAATTCATAATGTTCCTACTTTTTGCCTATTATTATTTTAGTTAGTTGCTAATAGCAAAAAATTGTTTCTGACAACATGAAGTCTTTCTTTTTTATCCAAATCATGCAAAGCGATTATTCAATTTCTTTTGGCATCCCTAATTCCCATACCGCCTTTTGATTTTTTTTATTCTTCAAGGTTTTTTTTTCACTTGCACGTCCTATTTCGCGACAGTTATTTTGTCATAATTTTATTATTTCTTGGGAATGTCTATGTCGCTGGTAATTTGGTTTTAGAGTTTTTTTGAAAATATTCTGCCATTGCTTTGAATAATCTGTTATTGCATCTCGTCTGTAAATAGGCGAAGATAAATATCCCCAAAAGTTTTGGTAAACCTCACATATCTTAAAAAAAGTCCATGAGCCTCGAATGCCTATAAATGATCATAGTATTATATATTCACTGTTATTAAAAAAATCTTACCATGATATACTGATGATGCTAAGCCATTAACCCATTTTAGAGGTAATTTATGGCAAGGTAAAAAGAGTTTAGCCAAAACATTCCAAAAAAATCCTCGTCTTTTGATAGTAAAACGCGTCACGGCTCTTTATCGTAAATCAGATGGAGTTATGGCGGATAACTGAAGTAACCGTCACATAATCAAAAGGGACTCCATATAAAAAAATTCTAACTATTTTTTTAGAACAGAAACCTTCTGAAAGGATATCCATGTGACATGTTTCAATGTGGAATATAATCGTAAAGAGTAAAAAAGATATTCCTTTAAAAAATGTATTGCGGGATGGCCCATTCTGTCTTTTAGAGTCGAGTTGTATTGTATTTTATTATGCTTTATTTACCGTCGAAATTGTTGTCGCTTATCTCAACAAGGCGAATAACATACGCTGGTATAGGTCTCTCAATCAAAGTCCTTCCGTTTAAAACTTCATTTTTTTTTAAACAATTACTGATTATTTCGCACTTCAGAGATCGAAGCCAAAGCGTGTCGAAATCAGTTATATAACTTGTGTTCAACACGTATGTTGTTTTATTTTATCGTTATTTAAATACTTTGGCAAATAAGAAATTGTCCAAAGAAGCGAAGCTAGCAGTCTACAATGGAGTGCTTATACCAACCCTGATGTATGTCATGGAACTGGCAGAGGAAGGATGAAAGTAGACTGAATGCTGTGGAAATGAAATCTTTGAGACGGATGTGCGGTAAAACCATGTATGACCGTATTACAAATGTGGATATCCGGAAAGAATGCAAGGCTGATATGAGCGTAATGGATAGGATTAAGAAAGGGACGCTTAGATGGTTTGGGCATGTAGAGCGAATGAACGAAGAAAGGAGTGTGAAAAGAATATATGATGTGAAGGTGAATGGAAGAAGAAGTCGAGGACGCCCGAGAAAAACATGGCACGATCAAGTAAATCAAATACTTGAATCGGGTCGTGTGAAGAGTCAGAATAACAGAAGAGTATGTATGAGACGATGTATGAATGTAAATGAGGCAAGAAGTGTGTGCCAAGACATAGTTGTCTGGCGGTCCGTCCTCTCTGCCTACCCCTGCGGGGAAACGGCGTGATGGTTAGTTAGTTTTTTTTTTTTTTTAAATACTTGATGTTCTTAAAATATAGTTCTCACAATTACAATTCTCACAGTAATTCGTAGTATTCCCCGATTTGAGACATTCACGAGCACGAGCACGGATGCTAATTACTCTTTCTTCAAAACAAATTATAATATTATTTTCAACAGCATCCGGTCGAACTGCATGCATAAGACACGCTGTAAGTGCACTTTCAATATACTAGAAGAATCATCGTAAACACTTGCTGTCCCCTTTTCACTAATGACAATAAGTAGGTATAAACAAGACAAAGGGCTATTTCTTTATGACGCATCTTAAATACACCGCCACTGGAGCGTGTACCGGATACACAATACACCCAACGCTAATCATGTATTGTTTGTTTCAACTCTGGTTAACTTACTTATATTACCCCTTTCCACGAAAATATATTTTTCAAATGATATTTATCATAGAATTTTACAGGAATGTGAAGTCACATTTTTCCTTATTTCGAAATTTTATCGTTCAGCTCAAAGCTGTGTTAAATACAAGAGACGAAAGAAGTGAAACCACAAGTATTCTTTTCATAGATATTACTTGAGTCAGCTTACAATCATATAATTTATCGCTTCAGTAAACATAATTGCTGGACGCTGGTATACCATTTAAATGCGATTCATTTATCAATTTCAGTTGTTCAATAAATCATTTCTCTTTCAATAAATTATTCCACTCTTTCCACTATTTTTTTGAACACTTCCGTTTTAGAAGGGGGTTCTTACGTCACCCCGAATGAGAGTTTTGTGCGATATCTTATGTAAAGATAACTAAAATATTATTAATATACTTTTTTCTAAGTATTACCATAAGCAAATTACCTAAGATTATGTCATAAAAACGCTTTAATAAACAAGGTCAAATGGGGCAACTAACTCACCCCCTTCAGATCGTATGTATGATTTTTACTTTTAGGTACGGAAAGGTTAAATTCGCTTTAACCACGGTATTAATCTTGCTTTGAAACTGTTGAAATAATTTGGTTTTCTCAAGCACGACATGCAAACTGTAACGGTTCACCAAAGGATTATGGACTTTATGTCCCCGCAGTGTTGATATAATGCCCTATGATCCTATCCCGCAATGTAGACTGAATGTTGTAGAAATAAGATTCCTTAGGCGAATGTGCGGTAAAAAACACAATGACCGTGTCAATAATGTGGATATCCGGAAAGAATGCAAGTCTGATATAAGCGTAATGATTAGGATTAAGTAAGGGCGGTTAGATGGCTTGGGCATGTAGAGCGGACGAACAATGAAAGGAGAAAGGCGAGAACGAATGGTAGAAGAAATCGACGACGTCCGAGGAAAACATGGCACGATCAAGTGAATCGAATACTCAAGCTCGCTCGTTTCTTATAAGGTCTCGGTGGTTCAATTGGCAGAAGCGTTACTCTCGGATAAAGTAGAGGTTCCGAGTTCGAGTCTCGGTCGCGACCGTTATTTTTTCTTTTTCATATTTACGTTGAAGTTTATTGATATTATTTCAATCATTTATATAAAAATAATAAGAATAAAAGCTTTAAAGGTAATTCTAATTTAAAAATATTAGCTCCCTCTCCTTATATTATTACTCCAAGGGTGTACCGACGGAAATTGGCACTCTTTAGATGTGAACACGTAAAAAAGCTCTTTGTTTCATCCCTTTAATTACTAATTATGTTTGTTATTAAATACGCGCCGAGATGTGTCGAATATTAACGGCCGTGTGTACTTTATGCGTAGGTAATCGCGCTAACTAATAAGTTTATCTATAAACATTTTAGAGCATCAAGTGTATAAAAGCTTGCCAAATCGTCCGACACACAATAATTCCTCGTTTATGATAATGTGGATTCCTTGTTTCGCGGTGGCAGCTGTCGAATTATTACCCACTCTCCGCAGGCTGTATAAGTTAACGTGTCGTGAGACGGTTGTTTTCTTTCGGGTTTCGTCTGTCATTAAATTGTACCTACAACGATGGGTTTTCCTCGCTTAGTGATTTTAAAAATATAACCTACATTATTTCGTAATAAAGAATTGACTAGTCACCAATAACATTAAAAACACTCGTAAGAAAAACAAAATCGTAAGAAATAAGAGAAAATTGGCGAAAGGAAGACGTAACTGATGCGAGGCAGTTTTATTGAGTTGTTCCTGACTGCAGCCTGCATGGTGAAAATTGCCCTTATGATAGCCAACCTCCGATATAAGAGGGGGCCTTTCAGAAAGAGATATTTTATTTAAATGAAAATCTCACCTTGTTGGAACCACTGATTTATCAATAATTTGTCTGTGATAAATAAAAACATATTTTATTTTCGAAGGAAGCAAAAACTTGGGGGTGTGACATTGTATATTAAATAAAACAATAAACTTATATCTTGTATCTCTCTCTCTCTCTTTCATCACTGTCCTATATATATCCTGTCTGTATGTAATGTTATTTAGTTGATGTAAATGCCCTAACGAAGCTTGAGAAAAGCGAAAGCTGGTTGGCGGTTAACTCAAATAAAGTGGTGTTTTACAAAGTTTATTGTTTTATTTAAATAAAAATAATTGTAAAATGGTTTCGCTTTGATCAAAAGTTTATTACAGATACTATTGATAATAATGATGAGCCTGGTAGATTGATGAACCTTTAATAAAATACTTTACAGTTGTCGAAAATAGAAATCATAAAATAATTTTAAAAATTTTACACTATTCTTTAAAATTATAAACCTAGTCCCAGAACGTGTTTTTTAAAATTAATTTTACTACTTAATGATCAACTTTTAGTTTTCTCACAGCACCCTTGAGAAGTTGTTTCGCCGATGTTTCCACACAAGTAATATCCTACATAAAAGTGAAAATAATTTACAAAGGTTTATTAATTCTAAATTGATATTTTATTTTTGAAGAGTTTTATTTTTTTACAATCTACATTTGTTACTTATTTTTTAATTATTACACGATCATCCATCGACACGTTCGTGTCATCAACATGGGTTTTAAAAACGTTGTCGAAACCGGTAGCAATAATTAAAAAATAAGTAACAAAATGTAATTCCAAACCGAACGTTAAGAAACTGTTACATGCCCAAGAAATACATAAATTCATACCCTAAATAAACATAATTATAATAATAACATTATCAACGCTTTGTTTCCATGCTGTGGCATTACAAAGGCGACACCTAGGTGCCTCGCACGTTTCACCCACCCCAAACGTATGATCTTACCTCGCGCTAATTTGATTATGTCCTGACACATGTGTGAATTTTGATTAATGATACCCAATTGAAAATCAAATTTTCAGAAACACGCGCAGTCCTCACCGGGTAAACAACCCCCCCCCCCTGTTGATGCTAAACAACTATTGCTCGTGTGCGAATCAACTACCTGTGTAGTATACTCGAGTTTGAACGAGTTATTTTTAAACGAATCGTGGCAAATTTTAACTTGAATCTATGTTAACCTCCGTGGTCGAGCGGTTAAGATCAAATCACATAACGAACGTAAAAAAATATATACTCTCCCCCTGGTGAAAGACCACCATTCAGAATCGAAACGTTGCTTGAAATTGCTTTGACCCTGTTCGGTGAACAGATCTGAATAGCCCGGTACGTCCCAATCATATTCTTACCCATCTCATTCCTTTCTCCACTCTCTGTGCGTTACAGCCTACCCTAATCGGGGATGTCATGGTCCCACTCTTCCAATAATTGGCATTCTTGTGCGGTATTCACATTTAAAAACAATCGAAACGTTTCAGAGAAATCGTTTTTTTAACGAATCATGAATAATTAGTTTTGAATCTATCAAACAAATCAAACGATTCGTTCATGAATCATGTTCAGACGATTTATTGTTTTTATATGAACTTAACTCGGTTTGTTAACGTCGCGAATGTATTTTCTTTTACTAGTTTCATGTTTTTTAAATGTTATTAACGAAACAAGTTATTTAATAAAGTTAAGGTTTTTTTTTAACTAAACTTTATATGAAGTTTGGGTTTATTTTACTAGTTTTATATTTCTTTGGGTCATTTGACTATTTGTAAAACGCCCTTGATGTGGTTTCACGCAAAGGGGCTGAATAATGTATTCATTGTTATTGTCATCATGTATCTGTTTGTCGTTTGAAGAGTTTTATTTTACAATGTACTTTTGTTACTTAATTCGCTACCGGTTTCGACACGTGCGTGTCATTAACCACCGTTAAAAGCATTATTAAAATTTTAACATATTTAATGCAAAAAAAACGTATCTGTTTAACTGTTTTCGTTCTGTTAATTCCGATTTGACTTTCGTCGTAGTTGTTTTGGAGCCATAGAAAATCTATGATACTGCAATGTCAAACCGATTCATAAATAACGAATTATATTTATTCGTTCTAATGAATCCATCAAAATAATTGAATTGATTCGTATAAGTATCGATCTTCCTACCAGTGGCGGCTCGTGACTTTTTAGAGTGCTAGAGTGGTAAGATTGAAAAAAAACGTCATCATTGATGTTGTTGTAGCCGAAAATATTTATTATTCTTTTTCGAAATTTCAACTTTTTGTATGAAGATTTTTCAGAAATCCGTGCAGTGCACCACCAAAACTGAAAAATCCTGAAAATCTTCATACAAAAAATAAAAAGTTGAAAAAAAATAAAAATCATTTTCGGCTACAACAACACTAACAATGTCGTATTTTTCAATCTTAGCACTCTAGCACACTAAAAACTCACGAGCCGCCACTGCTTCCTACCGCTACTATGTAGAAATATTTTTGGAATCGAATTTATTTATTGTTTTTATTTCAATTACGAAATAAACGTCAATATTCGTTAGTGCGACTAGACAGTTTAATCGTAGACTTTGAGACGTATCGATTAATACCACCCCGTCGAACAACCGCCCACGGCAACTGAATATTCCCAATAATTTATCCATACCCTTTTCACCACAGCCTACCTCTAAGTGTTAAACATAAACACAGGGGATCCAGTTTGAAAACTTCCAAGGTCGCGTGCTTTAATAAAGAACTTTTAGATGTGCCTAATATTCTATGTTTTTCTTAAATGGGTCAGTGAATGCTCTGTTATCGAGATAGTGGTATTTTGTGTTATTATTATTAAAATATGGGAATTAGTGAATAGGTCTAAAAGCGGTAAACATATATCAGCATTATTATTATGTTATTACGGCAGCAAATAGTCTACCAGATATGAATCTCTATACGTAGAGGTATGAAGTCTCAGAATCCCTCCCACAACATGGTTCACTCCCCATTCCTCCAAAAAGACCCTCCACCCAGCATCCCAAAATATGACTTAGGCCTCGAAGGAAGTGTTTTCCCCCGAGTCCTCAAGTGTGGATTTCATCTAAAAACATTTAAAAAACATTTTTAATACAACTGCTCTGGATAACTTGATTTCTTGGAATTTTGAAATCTGTTTTCTGTGGCTACACCGATTAAGGCTTTAATGCAGAAATAATAATAAACAAAAAAGCCAGAAACTAAAAAGAATAACGCTCGCGACCGATACAATAATTAATAAAGTTGATTATAATAATCAAAAAAAAAAAACTTTAATATTTTAGTGAGCCTTTACTTCTGTTGTCGAAGAAAACCGTTGTCTTTATACCCTAAACTTGTATGGGAGTGCAGTACAAGAAAGCATACGTTTCGGGTACTTCCGAAGTATGTGCGATGTTATGTAGACTGGATTATTTAGCGGTAAATGTATTTCATTATCTAGGAATGATAACACGTCTACACGTTAAAGCATTCCTTTAATGACTAGTTGTGTTAATGGTTAGCTAGTCGCAGAACGGATGTCGCTACGTCATAAACTAACTACAGCGTTTACGTAGTCATTCTCGGAACATGTCCTCTAACCTCTATAAATCTTTCGCTTTTTTACCTCCGCGTTGCCTTAAAGGTTAAGGATTAAATCTTTTAAATTGTTTTACAAGTCAAGTATTTTTTTCTGAGCTGATCGAATTTCTATGAGGTGTTTCATTATTGAAGAGTTCGACATTTTAATTTTTTTTTTGTTTGTTTATTTTGTTCGATGCCTTTTCTGTGCTAATCAATTTATAAAATGATCGGTATGATGTGCAAAACACTTGAGAGGCCCATAAAAAATTGCGGGAATTCTCGAAACATAATATTTTTGTTAATTGGTCTGAAACAACACTGTGATTATATTTAAAAGTTGTCTGTTTTTTTTAACTTTTATTTTATTTAATTATTTTTTCTTTTTGTTTCAGGTGAGTACGGGACTCTTCAAATATTATTATTTAATATATTTACAGCGGTAAGCAAATTTTGCAATAGTACTCGTATAGTAAGTAGGCACCTACTACGCCATACTGTTTGATTGAAATTTTTCGATAAGAGCGTTGTCGAACTCGGGCGAAGCCGGGAAGTAAAACTAGTTATTTATGGAATAAAATCAACATCACACAAATTTTAAATGTAATTACAACTAAAGGCGACTTTTTTTCAAAATACGGAAACTGATTAAAATCTTTTTCCTTGAAATGTATTCGATGAAAACCCCTATTATACCGAAAATTGCCAAGCCGTTTTTTTTATTATTTATATTGACAGTACCTTTTTATCAGTGACTTATATTTTTTTGCATAATGTTGTTCCTTTTACTTCCGATTGAGAATTCCGATTTAGAAATGTATTGCTTATCTCGTCCGAGGTATTCAATAGAAATCAATAATGCTGACAAAAAGTCTATCAAGATAAAAAAATATTGACAGAACTAAATGCGTGGGTCCATATTTACTGATAAATCTGCGAGATTAAGTGAGATACAGAGCAATCGAAATCGCTAAATTAAAATATTTAAACCTGCTTTTCAAATTATCGTTGGCTGCTTGATGCCAGATTTTTTTTTGAAGAATGCAAAAAATTGTCTAATACCCAAATAATTATTTCGAAATAATAGGGTTTAATTTTTTTAATAAACTCCTTATAAGATGCATTCAACGTTCAACAGAATTGAAAAGTGAAATCTTGATATAATAATTTTCGAAAATCATTAGCAAAATTTAGACTAAAATCGAATTTGGATTAAATCTAAAATCCCGTCGCTTCAGATAATCGTATCTAAAATTCATTTTAAGATGAAATGTCGTCACTTAAAAATATATAGTCGACGGAAAGGCAAGTAAAACTGTAAAAAAAAAACAAAAAACCTGCGTAAAAACAAAATCTAGCAGAACTTAATTAGTATTTCATCCAAAAATAGTATAAAATACAAAATAAACAAAAACATAATTACCTAGACATGCTGTTTGGAACTGATATACCTACGTACATAAATATCGTCGCCGGAAGGCAAAAGGGCTGAAGCGCCATTTTGGGAAGTTTACACCAGAGCACTTTAAGGGTTAGCACCCAAAAATAGACACTTTTCGGCTTTCTAGTACAAGCAATACTACAAATAATTCATCTGTTAATTCTATATGGGTAGTTGGAAAAATGTCTGAGGTTTCCAGTGAATACAATTATTAAACAGTAATCTTTTAAATTCTTTATGAAAAGCATACTAGAATTTTAGGTAAAACGTTAAAAAATGCCTTTTCTGGTTTTAAAACTGCACCTTTTACTGAAATTTTAATATGTTTTTCATAGAATTTAAAGGATTACAGCTGTAAAATTGTATTCACTGGAAACCTCAGATATTTTTCTAACTACCCATAGACATTTTTCAGGTACATCATTTGTAGAATTGCTTGTATTAGAATGGTAGAAAGTAACGTTTAGTGGCATTTTTGAGTGCTGACCCTTAAATGTTTGTGTTTTTATTTTACAATAAAATTCACAAGTCTTCAGTACCTGGTTGGATTTTTTTTGTTAACTTAAGCGACAAAAAGCCAAAAAAAGTCCCAAACTTATGTCGCTTGAGTCAAGCCTTCTTCCAAATGGAATAATATATTTTATATGGGTGAAGGGCCACACAAGTCTTCACAATCAAACGAGAGTTAAAGCTTTCAATACAGAAAAAAAAACTGAGAAAAACTGCATATATTTAACTCATTTTTACCAAGGTGACACTTCTGCCAGCGACGATATATCAGTGAAATTTAAGAAGTAATTTTCATTTTGTTATGTCACATAAAATTTATCGTGTCAAAAAAATCAAAGTAAAATTTCTACAGAAAACAGTAGCTGTGAAAATTGAGTTATCAAATTTATTATGTTATTTATGTTTTTATGACTGCCTTTTGAAGGTCTTTTTAATGTTACAGGTAAAATATTTTGTGCGTACATATATAATTAATACCTGTGGGAATAGGTTAATTTTATGATGACAGTTAAAGAAATCACATTACTCTGACAGACATGTAAATTAAATACCTTCAGTTAGTTTTCACCAAATAACAAACCATCACATTTTATTAACACTGACAAGAGGCCACCCAATGGAAATTAGTAAGAGTTTGGCCTTGTTGAAAAACTATTACTAATGATAGGAAAAATCGATACATTTTCACTAAAATTCCAAACTAATGTGAAGGACAAGATATTTTGCAGTATTTGAGATTGAGATAGGGGTGTGACGACAAATATACTAATGTTGAGCTGCTGATTCAAAACATCATTCGATCATTAGATTATTTCGATTTTGCGCATCACTAGTTAGGACCCTTCCGCATCTCTGGTTCTGAAAGCCGTGATTGGATTCACTTCCTGACACCATTCATCTCCCTTATTCTAGTGCGCTCCCGCAAAGGGAAGATGCGATGAGATTACCACATATCAACATAAGCATTGGGAAGAGTTAAGAGGATGCGTTAAGTTGACCAATCCCAGGATTCAAATTTTTCAAAGATTAGAGCATGTAATGTTAGTACGGCGTGATGGTTAGTTAGTTAGTTAATGCATATTTTTGCCAGTTCATTTTTAAAATATCAGGAAAATACGTGATCTTTATAACCTTATATTTAATAATCACGAAGGACCCTTCCTGTTGAATAACTTCACCCTTTCAACTTCAATCTAACTCCTCAGAGGTCTCATACTAAAAATTGCAGGTTTAATTTCTAGTCAGATTTAAAAAAAAAATGTTATCCTTCACCAGACTGCATGTTATAATATTGATGGATATTAACCATACAAAATTGTGGTTACAGTTCTCGCAAATAATAAAGTATCAAAAAAGTGTCTATATTTTTCTGAAACCACGTTAATATTTTTAACAAGTATTGCTTTTATTTCACTTTCCAGTCGTTTTTTCTTCAACCGTTTTTTAAATTTTGCCAAAACCGTAAAGTTAGATATAATTCGGTTTCTACAGTAGGATCTGAAATCTACTTTTCGGTTTTTGAACATCTCAAATAACTTATATTTTTTGTGCAATTTTTGTTTAGCTTCATAACTAAGCCGCAAACTCTGCATCTATATGATAATCCCTTAACATATCACACAGGAGTAGTGTGGCCTTGCCGCTTTAATGGGTCGTTACTAAAACAAGCCATTATTTTGTAAAATATTATCCCTGCTGGCTAAACCAGGATTTGCTAGTTTTAGTAATAGGACTCGAATATACACGGATGTTACGAAGAGGGTGGATGCCTTAAAAGTTTGTTTATGCCTTAAGATGGTAATTTTATCTTTTTTATATCCTGCATTAGAGATTTTCCGTAGTGTTATGAAAACGAATGCTTTACACTTTACCCAAAGGTTTCTTCCGTAATCGAACTATTTTTAACTATAAAGCAGAAAATCAGTAGCTTGTCACAGAAAAAACTCCCGAGGTGTGAGCTCTTAATTTTTAACAAAAAAATGAAAATTCGTTGAATTTTTTTGCCTGGAATTTTTAGGTAAACGTTAATATTTTCACATCACAGCGTAATTTAGCTTTAGCTTTGGAGTTTTTAAATACCGTTTTTTCTGACGGAAAATTAAATTAGACGCCACGTCGAAACCCCCAAAGTCCTTTACAGGATCTTTTGTAGAGCTTTTCAGGTATATTTCGAAAGAATGTTGTTACTGTACATTTAAAAAAAGACATATTTAATGTTAAAAATTTCCTTGTAAATATACTTTCCTTTCGTATATTTAGATTCTCCTACGTGGTTATAATTCGATGGTACGTTTTAATGTAGGCTTCTGATAATGGCTAATTGCTGCCTAAAAGTGATTTATTTCTGTGGCCTAAATTACTCCCTTTCTTTGGCCATCCGATGAAACTTTTAATATTAATATAATGTTTTCACATCCTAGAAATCTTTTCCTCTCCTTCTTTTATAAAATTAATATTTGTAAGGCAATTTTTTTGTCATATTGTAACCGATTTAAATAAAATATGTTTTCTGTTACAAAAGATACAGTACGTGAGGTTCCATTCTTAGCACTTTAGCTCAACTAAATCACCAGCCGCCACTGTTTTGGACTCAGAGCCAAGAATCTTATGGCTTTGTCACTTGGATCATTTCAACCACGATTAAGTTTTCTTGGAAATTATAGTGCGGTTATTTCCATGGCATTCCGCAGCGTAGTGGCCTAGCTTTCGCTAATTTTGCCTTGCCTACGCTAATTCTAAACCTAGCCCGAAGTCAACCTTTTTTAGTCTGTCCACATAGTATTTTTTGACAATTTTCTTCATACTTGAATTCTTGCGTCTTGTCTGACTAACCATCATTTCGGCATCAAAACGCCATTTCTACTAGCCCGGAGGGATAGACAGAGAGAATAGCTTCATTCAAGTTCGTGCAGCGTCTCCTTACATACTCTTCTGCCTTGTCAACTTGATAATTCATGAATTTATTTAAGAATTTCTCTAAATAACTGACGCTTTTGAATTTTCATTAGAAAATTTCATGTGTTATATTCCTAATAGTGTTAGATAGTGGCTTTAGCCGTGTTTGGTGACCATATCTAAATAGCCAGGTACCTCCCAACCTTCCTCTTCCTCCCCTCCTGCTACATCCAGCTTTACAACATACCCTGATTGATGATGCCATAGTCCCACTAGCTTTTTGACTCGAAGTTATTATAAAAAATTTGCTCGACGATACTGAAAATTAAATTTTATTTATTTGTCTACCACTTTCCTAACATTTTTCTTTATATGCTGAGTTCACGGCAAAGTTTTTGTGTCTTCCCGAAATCAATTTTGAGGT
Source organism: Drusus annulatus (assembly GCA_022651775.1). Classification (NCBI taxonomy): domain Eukaryota; kingdom Metazoa; phylum Arthropoda; class Insecta; order Trichoptera; family Limnephilidae; genus Drusus; species Drusus annulatus. Next base: position 1,049,198 of record JAGWCC010000023.1, read on the forward strand.
TATAACGTGCGGTTGTTTTAATTTGAATGGGTATTAATAGGCAGACATGATGGACCTTGGGCAATCATTCCTTGGTTCATAAACGTTCGTACATTGGTTGTGCACTGTGTTCTACCTCCTGGAATGCCCTGACTCAAGTATATGATCTATTTGTACATGGCGTGTCTTCCTTGGACGTCCTCGAGCGAGTCTGACTTCCTTTGGCAAATGTTTTGTTCAGTCCTTCATTAATTCAATTTCCTGCTTTCACCCTTAATGTCCTTTATCAGCCTTAAAATCTGAAATTATGACAAATAATGCCCTCTCTCTAAATATGAAAACAAAAGTAAATAATTAGACCAAAGAATTTATTATTGATTAGAGAAATTATTGACAAATTTGAAATATCTTCGTATTTTCTTGTATTCTCTTCTGCTATTTTATTTTATCTCTCTTTTGTATCTGATAGTATCAATATCATAAAATGTACGTCGTACACACTCCACTTGCTAGCTACAAACGAATGTGCTGCCATCTTTAATATTCAAAGAGAACTACTAAAATAAAATACCAAAATTATTTAATTAATAATTTAATTTATTATGTATGTTTTATGTAATAAACTCTAAATAAACACTGTCAGCTCGGTAATAACTCCAGATTTGATTCATCCTAATTTAATTTATTCACGTCGAACCCTAATTTGCTTAAGTTTTCCGCTGAGAAGGTGTGTATAACTGCTTCTATAACCTCTTCTTGTGGGTTGAAGGGGATTAAATCGCAAGTATAATATTTTGATTGATTATGGGCTTCGTATTGATTGCCTACACCTTCATCCTAACCTCATCTCGTGCGGTTCAATTGGAGAAGTTGAAAATTGTATGATTGTGGAAACCAAATCGATATGTAGAACTGATTGAAAAGGGAGAGAGTTTGTTTATTTTAATGTTAAACCTCCCCCGCGTTTTGATTGCGACTTCGCAAATATGCAACATAACGTCAATTTGAATAAATCACCGATTAATATTATTTATTTGAGGTAAGTTTTGTCATTATTAATAATTGCCGACCATTTCTTTAGAGACCATTTTTTTTGCTATCCCTTTTTTTCAAATGCGTATCTTTACTTTCCGACCGTCCTTTATTTAATAAAAATAAATACATGGCGATTTAACCTTGCCGTATCTGAAAGTACAAATCAAACGTACGATACGAAGGAGGGGGGGGGGGGTCACGTAGTTACGCCGTTTGTTTAAAGCATTTTCATGACATAATCGAAATAATAATAAAAATGGTAAAATAATAATAATAAATGGATTACTTTTATAGCGCCGTTTTTGTGGGAAAATCACCTCAAGGGCGCTTTACAAATTGATTGAAAAAATTTAGAGAGAAGTTTATTAATACTTCCTCACTACGAAAAACTTAAAAATACCTTTGAAAAACTATATTTTAAATTTGCTCTAATGCCCTAAATATATATGTGAAAAAATCAGGTAAATTTTAAGTTATTATGATATAGTGATTGTGTCCTGCCAGATGTGACCTGCCAGGTAAGTATGTTGCTGTATATTTATATAAACTAGGAATTAATATTAACTAGAAATTAAGATTAGTACAGGGCCCTTGAGGTGATTTTTCACAAAAACGGCGCCATACAAATTATCCAAATATATTTCAATAATCTTTATGTAAGATATCGCACAAAACTCTCGGTTACATTAAAACCTCCGCGTGAAACGGGAGTGTTAAGCGTTTACATGTCATGCTACCACTAAACGCGTTCACAATATAGAACGCAATCGATAATATTGGATTTGTGATTTTAAGGTGTCGATTTTTTGAATATTTCAACATTCTCTAAAAAGCTTTCACACCCCTTACTTGTGTAAGGGAAAAGCGGTTTCGTAATATTTGCATTTGCATATGTATGAGGTTTAAGATATTCGGCTGCTACCATCACGGCCGCTTTACACACGTGCGAAAATTATAATATAACCGTAGATACGTCTAAGTCATGTTGGAGTTAGGGTCTATTCGACTTAGAACAACTTCAATATTTACTTAATTAAGTCATCAGCGCCGTAAAGGTCTATTATACTAATTCCCCTCTGAGGAAAACCAGCGTCCTGCAGTTCGGAGAATAAGATAAGTATACCATCTTCAATGAATGAATGGATATATTAATTTGCATCATTACTGATTGTTTATGTTGAACAATACTTTATTGATTAATTAATGAAATTGCACGGAATTTAACAGGAAAAATCACTGGATATATCTTGACTTGGCTAGATAAAAATATTGGTTGCTTTAATCGACTAATTTCAAACATAGGATAATTTCTGTTAAAATGCATTATACGTAGATACTTTATTTGGAATTTGAAAAGAATCTTTTTTTAAATTTGATAATTTCAATTAACATTCAGTTCCAAATTTGAAAAGTTCACACTCGCAATTACGCGCGTACGTACTCAAAAAAAAAAAATATTATATTGCTTAATGATAATTCTTACAATTTTATCGCATTTTTTTGTAAAATATTACTTCAAGGGCGCTTGATAAGGCTATGAATTAACTTTCCAAATATGAAATCTATTGTTAAACTACCAACAAAACTACGTCGCGTATATTAAACAAACTATTACTGGTATTTACACGTGCCCTTGGCAATGGAGGGGGTGAAACTTTTGTTTTGCGTTGTGGAATACACTGCTAAGATTTAAATGAGATATTCCAATATTACCGGAAATGTGCAAAATAAAATAAATGGTTAATAGTAATACTTGTGTTGGATCCGAAGCTAATACCAAATATGTTTTCAGCTTCAGATGAATTTAGAAAACAGTGGGCTGTAAACGATAAAATATACTGCTTGGTGGATGTGTCTAATTGTAGCTTGTGGAAAGATTATGCAATGAAGGGAAAATGGGAAACCATTCACTCACCGATTTAGTTAAAGTTGAAAGTTCTTGAAGTCTTCTTACACAATTTTATTGGTAACGAAACGAATACACCACAATTATTTTTGTTTTCTTATTCATAAAACACCACATTTTATTTATTTATTATTTAAAGATCAAAACAACAAACCGGCGAAGAAGTGAAACGAACCAGCAACAAAAACACAATTTTTCTCATCAAACAGAAGTGTTTGACTGTCAATTGTTTCGATCACTGTGTTGTTAAATACGGAATTCGATATGGCGAAATGGTTGGATGAGTAGGAACTTGGATAAAAAACATAAAGGTAAAAACCTAACAAATTATCAATTTGAAATCCAACAACTTGGATAATTTATAAACAGCCATTTTTGTGATATATTACCTCAGGACGCTTTATGCAATTTAGGTATCATAGGCTAGTACGCGAAATAATTATTTCTACAAAATTATTGATTTGTTACAAATAAATATTATTTCGTCTCTGACTTTATAATTTCATGTAAAAAGTGTTTTTTTTTTACCCGGTCTCCATATGTTATAAAATTTAAAATAAGATAAGGCATTATTTAACAATAATTTTCGTGCCAAATATGGAATATATTTTCTGTTGTAAGGGCGACATAATAATTACTCATAAATAATAATAGATAATTACTTATACATACGAGAACCTTTTCATTTTCACCGAGGCTACAATTATTATTTAAATGAGTAGCCGGGCTTACAAGTTTTAACCCCCACGCCTAATGTTTGGCTGTATTAGGCTTAACCCTAATGAGGAAACACGTGGTAACTAAGGATGGGAAAGTGCTGACTTCATGCATTAACAAAATGTGAAGGCCGCATCAACTTATAAGTGGAAAGTCACTGCATTGTTACATGAATAATGTTCATATGGTTATCCGATTTTAATACTGAAATCAGGTATAGATTTATGTATTTTGGATTCAGGTCTTAAAAATCCTATTAGCCTCACCTGTTTGCAAAGGCGATTGGTATTTTGACGGCCTGCGTGGTCGAGTGGTAAGACGCTCGACTACGAATCCAGAGTCGCGGATTCAAACCCGGCGTGCGCCTATAAATTTAATTTAATCAATATGTATTATAACACATTTAATTCATATAAAATAATGTATAGTATATTTGCGGCATGTTACAGAGTGGTAGATACTCAAAGTTTCGCCCTGGTGAAAGAACAATCCAGAATTGAAACGTTTAATGAAATGGCTTTAGCCGTGTTAGGTAATCAGATTTGAATAGATTTAGTACTGAAAAATTCTAATAAACCTCGCCTACCATTAGAGGCGATTGCTTTTTACAAGTACCTACCCGATCAAGGATGATGACATTGATGACTTAATACTTGACACTTGCTATTTAGCTTTAGAGGGTTTTTCGAGAATGATGAGGATTTGAGGTGTCGCTGCCAAAGCTGACACGAAGGTAGCACTCACACAGATGCATTGCTTGCATACAGCATATTTCAAGCTTGTCGTGTGACTTCAGAAAAGAAAACTCGAGAAAATATAAGTTCAATTTTTATATAAAGAGCGCACTACTAACTGTAAAATCTTTTACAGTCAGTAAAAAAGGTTTGATCAGTGTGTACACTTGTCCCTTTCTCGCTAATTACAATACGTAGGCGTAAACGCAAACAATCTCCGTGGTAGAGCGGTTAAAATCCGAATCGACTACGATCTGAATCGAACTAGGGGTCGCGGGTTCTAATGCCGAAGTGCGCAAACAAAATGTGTCATTTCACATTCAATCAATATAAAATAATATATAGTATATTTGCGGCGTGTTCCAGGGTGGTAGATACTCAGTATCGCCCTGGTGAAAGATCACCATTCAGAATCGAAATGTCGCTTGAAATGTCTTAAGCTGTAGCCAGGTTATTCTCAATCTTCCTCTTACCCATTTACTTCCTTTCTCCCAGTTGGGGATGCCATAGTTCCACTGGCTCCGAATAGTTGGGAGTAGTGTGGACTTTGGCGCGGTATTCAAATAAAAAAAAAAGTGATTAAAAGCTGTTTCTCAGTGACGTTTGAAAATGACATCACTGTCTGAAGAGTATAAATATGCACCAATACATACGATCTCAAGTTTATGCTGTTTGGGTCAACTTTGCGTGGCCTATTACTACTGTATAATATTATACTAATTACGGGTAATTCTCCAATGTCCAGAATGTCAAGACTTGTTAACTCAAGCCATGGTCTAAATGATTTTCGTCATGCTTTACGACTCTACCAAAACTTTGACTAGACCATGGCTTGAATGTTCTCTCTTATGTTTATTTTGCCTTATTTTTGTCATCGCTTCATCTATTTCAATTTATATGCTATTCCTTCTCTGTTACTCTTTTTTTTATATTTCGTGTTTTATATGTATTTTTGTAATTGGACTTTTGTCCGTTAATTTATAAATAAATAAATAAATAAAGACAGTATCGTAAATTGTTAAACAAATTATGCATACATTTTTCTACACTGCGCAGCTGCTCTGATGATGAACACTTAGAAGCTGTTTGAAACGTGGAATAGATAAAGAAAAGGAAACGCATCACGACTCCAAACCATAAAATGATTTAAAAACTCTGGTTTTCTTTGTAGCAAGTACAATTATTTCACGTTTTGGTTCTTGAATACTTACCGATGCTAGCGTAGTTTAGCTCTGCGATGAAAGCTTTCAAAGCTTTTTAATAGCAAATTTTATCGTTAATGTAAATTAGTGGTCTGTGCGTTCCAAAGTAGGATTCCAGTAACTGAATTTTGCAATACTTTTCCAAACATTTAATATTGTAAATTTATATTTAAATTCAGGCTGTTTCTATTCACGGCACGATTTCTTTAAAAGTGAATTTAGTTTTGAGATTTTGTCTTAAAAGCGTGGGCCGAAAACCAGACATTTAGAGCGTAATTTCCAAGAGCCGTAGAATGTCACACTTTGCGTCGATTTCATCCTTTCAGCATTGATAAATTTTATTTCTTTTCATTTTAATACCGTAGCTATTTTTATCGCCGAATGAAAAACGCGGAACCGATAAAATATTACGACTTTATTTTCGATTTTTGCCGCCGTAAGCGCACCCCACTCAGTAAAACAAGAAATTAATTTGACTATTCAAACCCTTTTACTCCTACCCGTTTTTTGCCTGGCATCATTTTTATTTTGAATATACGAGTATAAACTCAGACCAATAATAAGTGCGAGCGCTGCTGTAGTCAGTTTTGATGAGCTTTGCCGGACTCGGCTAGACCTGGGCGTGGCTAGGACTAGGGCTAGAGTATTTATACATTCATTCATAGCGCATGTCGACATAATGTTTTTGTTTATTCGTATAACCACTTTATACTTTGTACTTTGTAATCTACAGTTATTCATACTATTTTTGGGGTGTTACGTTACATTTGCTTTCTTCAATATTCAGACAAATTTCTGACAGATTGCGATCAAAACAGCTAACAGGCAAAACATAAATTCAAATAAAATAATATATAATAGATTTTCGGCACTTTTCAGAGTGGTAGATACCAGACCACCATTTGGAATCGAAACGTTACTTGAAATGCCTTAAGTCGTGTTTTTGAATTTTTAAATTCCAGGCACTTCTCAACTTTCCTCTTCCCCATCTCCTTCCACTCCCCAATACCTACAGCCTCACAACATAATCCAATTGGGTGTGCCATAGTCCCACTGGCTCCAAACGTTTGGGAGCAGGGACTGTTGTGCGGTATTCACTATAAAAGTAATATAAAAAAACAGTATATTTAAAAATACACTGAATTTTTTTATAGAAAATTCTCGTACTTAGAGAAGGAGTACTATCACGAGTTACATGATTTAATTTGCACTACAGATACTAATAGACTAATGGTAATGATTAAAATATGCACATACTCGTATATGATATGTACTCGTTTACACACAATTAGTTTGATGTAAAGTTTATTTTTAGTTTTCAAAATCTTATTTCGTAGTTTTTTTCATCTCTAATATCTTTGGGAAGTTAGTTAAAACACTTAATGGCTGAGTATATTTCCATAAAATGGGGTAACGTTTTCACCTTGCGCTTCGGGCTATGAAAAACTAGACATCATATATAACATACTATAATAAAATGTAAAAGTCATCGAGCAAAATCGTCTCCCCAACGTGTGAGTTGTAATCGGAAGCTGGGTGCTCTCTCTGCTTGTCACCTTCAAAGTTTTATGTGGCACATAAAGCAGGCAATCTCCCTGCATGCCTCTGTCCACTGCAGAGCTGAACAGTTGGAAGTGCGGTGTGGGCGTGTCCGTGCGCCTAGGTAAGTCTTTGACGACCTCCGCGTCTAAGTATGATGTAGCTATTGTTTGATTCAGATTTTAAATCTTACCTAAATTTATTCATTCGACATCAATTCAAGAATTTCCGCGGTCGAGCGATTAAGATCCTCAGCTGTGAATCCGGAAGTCACGGGTTCGAATCCCGGCGTGCGCAAATAAAATTTAATTATTTTAGGATTTAAATATATTTTACTTGCGGGACGTTCCAGAGTGATACATACTCTCGGTTTTCCCGTGCTTAAAGATCACCATTCAGAATCGACACGGTGCTTGAAATGGCTCTTGCCATGTTTCTTGACCTGAAAAACCAGGTAGCCAGGTACCTCCCAACATTGCTCTTCCCAATATCATTCAGCCTCACAAAATTTTTCCAATCAGGGATGCCATAGTTCATAGGCTCAGGACAGTTGGGAGCAATTGGTAATGGCTCTTGTGCGATATTCACAGAAAAAAAAAGTAAGCTTAATTTTCCTGATTTAATAAAATAAATTTATAACTTTATTCCACTTATTTAATTTTTGACTGGACCGGTTTCAGCCCATCTTCAGACTAGTACAGGTTGTTATTATTCTATGGCTTATATACTATTTTTGGGATTTCAGGGGTAGTAAACTATGATTTTATTTTAATTATTTTCATCAGTATTAACTATCTGTATTCACCAACCTCTCATTATGTAAATACATCGTAAAATCATATTGCATGATTTTACTAGTTACAGTGTGTTCGATCCAGAAACTGCGATTCAGTTTTGGAAAGACGTGAATGAATTTGAGTGGACTGTAAAACGATGAAATACTTGGTGGATGACTTGAATTTATTTGGGAAAGGTAGGTTTAAGCCAATTAGCTCACCTGTTTAGACGTCTGCGAGAGGGGCGAACTATCTGCCCGTACGATGAACAGTTGAGTGGGGCGAATCCTCCAGAAACGGAAGCGAAGCGAAGGCGCCATCCCTGGGTGGGCCGAGCGATTGTAGACGAATGACTGCGGTTGACTGCGGCGGGAATCGAAAAACGCGCCGCTCTTGACGTCCTTGTCTTGTGTTTTGCCGAATGGTGGGGGGTCATCGGTTGTTCAACACACTTTTATCCAGCCATACAAATAGTGCGTGGCAGTAGAACAAACTGGCAAGGAAGGACGTAGGACTAAAACTGCATCAACTGAACTGGACAAAAGGCATCAAATTGTTGATTTTAGGATCCAACACAGTGTACAGGTTAATTTAAATTTATTATTTTATATACCTATCTGGTGTGAATTTTTATTTAAGTTGGGTTACAGTTGTATTTCTATAAATATGATTTTACGATGTATTTACACAATGAGAGGTCGGTGAATACAGATTGTTAATGAGTTTACTTTAGGGTTTCCCATCTTAATTTACCCTTACTTCTGTTGAATTTCATCGACCACTTTCAAATATCAATATTCTTTCTTAAACAGACACCCGATTTCATTGCCTGCCCTCACGGTTTTCTTTCAAATCGGTGTAGGTCGCACTTCTAGGCATTTCTCGTTCAGTGCCTCTGTACTCCGCTGGTCCATAAACACCTTTTCACCTTAAGACTTCAGACCTGTCATAGGGGTGTTGTTTGCTTGACAGGGAACAACGTGGATGTAGCCGTTCATCCCATGGCTTCTCGGGATGGGAGGTTATCATCATCTCGTCTCTCGTGCATCTCTTACTGTATTTGCATATTCTGTATAAGAGCAATGTGCCACAAACGAAAAATCATGTTTCATGATTATAATATAAGAGACATATACTAAAAATTTTGATATAATGTACCTGTCTTTCGTATCTTGTTTATGTTTTCAATAGTAATAATGGAAACTACTTTAATGAGGGACTGAACGCTGTTGGCGCTGATAAGTAATTGTCCAAAGAAGCGAAGCTAGCAGTCCACAATGTAGTGCTTATACCGACCCTGATGTATGGCAGAGAGCCATGGAACTGGCAGAGGAAGAATGAAAGTAGACTGAATGCTGTGGAAATGAGATTCCTAAGACATATGTGCGGTGAAACCATGTGTGTAATGCAAGGCTGTAAACGTAATGAATAGGATTAAGAAAGGGACGTTTATATGGTTTGGGAATGTAGAGCGAATGAACGAAGAAGTAGAATTAATTGAGTATGAAAAGAATATATGATGCAAAAGTGAATGGAAGAAGAAGTCAGAGACGCCCGAGGAAGACATGGCCCAATCAAGTGAATCAAATACTTGAATCGGGCCACGTGAAGAGTCAGAATAACATAAGAGTATGTATGAGACGATGTATGAATGTGAAGAAAGCAAGGAGTGTGTGTCGAAACAGAGTTTTATGGCGGTCCGTCCTCTCTGCCCACCCCTTCGGGTAAACGTTAATTAATTTTTCGAAAATAAAATAGTTCCGTTGATCTAGAAATTTTGGAACAAAAAGGATGTACAAATTTGACTTCTGCTTCAGCGAGCTTTGTATCAAACACCGTCTAAATGTCAATGGTTTTGTACTCGTGTAGGCTCTCGATGAAAGAACTGCCTTCTCAAGTCAACAAATACCCCCTTTCCTAGACCGTGGATAAAATTCATTTTCATTTTCCCCGAAATTTGATCTCTCGAATAAGTGTTCCGGCCATTTGTTTTTCGACAAGTTTTCACACAGCGTGAATTAAATATGAAAAATCGTAAAATATTTCTCATTTTCTTAGCCGTTTCCGGCGCAATCCACCGCGGCGGTGTTGGAGACATCCATCATTCTTGGATCATAACCCCGTGAGAACCCGCCCGACTCCACCGCCCTCTGCTGCCGGGCGGCGGGTTGCGGAATTTCTTCCTTACTTTATTAAAGTATCCTGCCTGGAAGTGTTTTTGTCCCCTTCCTGTGGATTTAACGTGTAATGGCAGCCTTCGGTATCGTATTGGATCAAGTCTCGAAGTCCAGTTTTGTTTCCTGAACCCATTCAGATGCCAGCCCGCTGCTTTTTATTTGCACGATTTGCATTTTAGCAATACTTTCTACTATGTACCGAAATAATTTCATATTAAATAAAACAATAAACTATGCAAAACACCACTTTATTTGAGTTAACCGCCAACCAGGTTTCGCTTTTCTCAAACTTCGTCAGGGCTTTTACATCAACTAAATAACATTACATACAGACATATATATATATATACTCGTATATAAGACAGTGATAAAAGAAAGAGATACAAGATATAATAGAGGGAGGCAGAATTACATACAAAAAGATATATATAGGACAGTGATGAACGGCAGAGAGAGATACAAGATATAATTGAGGGAGACAGAGATATAAGTATAATAGAGTTAGACAACTAATTAAATATAGGGTGAGGGTACAGGGAAGTTTTTTTAAGTGAAGACCCCACAAGATTCCCAACTGTTCCCAACCGCCTAAAGCCAGTGGGACAATGGCATCTTCAATCGGAGTATGTTGTGAGGTTGAAGGTTGTAGGGAGGGGAAGGAGATGGGGAAGAGGAAGATTGGGAAGTACCTGGCTAGTCAGATCTAGTCACCAAACACGGCTAAAGCCATTTCAAGCAACGTTTTTATTATTAATGGTGGTCTTTCACCAGGGCGATACTTAGAGTATCTACCACTCTGGGGGTTTTTACCTTAATAAATCAAATACGGGACTATGGGATTTATATATATATCTGTCTGTATGTAATGTTATTTAGTTGATATAAAAGCCCCGGCGAAGCTTGAGATAAGCGAAGTTTGGCTGTCGGTCAACTCAAATAAAGTGGTGTTTTACAAAGTTTATTGTTTTATTTCAAATACAATGTCACACCCCCCAGTTTTTGCTTCCTTCGAAAAAAATAATAATCTTACCTTGGAACGCAGGAGAGTTTTCTATACCGACCCTATATATTATTCTGTTTTATTAATTGATTCAAAGTTGTTACCGTTTCATACACATTTTTTTGGTGTAGTCCTTATAAACCTTTAAGCTTTGATTTTTCTTAAAAATACCACTTTTATAGAAAATATTATCGGAATACAATATATTACCTTCTCTGGTATTATTTGGCAGTGCGACGAAAGGAATTTCCACGTTCACGCGCGGAGTTACAGAGGCATTAATAGGAAACACCCTTATGCTGGCAAGGCTTACTTTGCGGTTTCCCCGAAGCTCGTGGTTTAGGCTTATGGGCTGTATTATGTAGTTTTACGGCCCTATAAATTTTGAGGGTTTCGCCCGATGCCTGTGATGAGTAATGCAATTTTTTCCTCGTGTGACATGCGATACTAAAATATAATAAGGAAAATTTACATTTCCCGACTCGAACGTCTTGTAGACAAGTGTTTTTATACCAAATTGGTTAAGGCTTTTATGTTCCTACATATTTTAACCTCAACTCGAAATATTTCTTGGACCCGATAATAAATGGTCCTTGATATGTGAAACTCGAGATTTATTGAGTATTTTGAGGCGTCTTCAATATTCTTTTTCTTTCCGGGAAATGTACAAATCGAAAAATATCTTTGAAAAGACATATTTTCCGAACGACACGCCTTTCATCAAAAGGTTTTTTGACGTGCCATCTGATAATGGCAAACTTTTTTTGGAATAAAGAAAAACAATCTCTCTGGGAAAGTGTTTGGGAAATGAAAGTCCATAGAACTTACGACGAAATGTAGTGTATTTTCCCCTCCATAAAGCGAGAGTTGTTTTTAAGGCAATTGTCGCCACTTATCCCATCTACGCTCTTCAAACCTGTTTTTTAAACACACTACCTCTCTATCCCCGAGGAGTACCTGTGGCAAAACCATCTGAGACCGTATTACGATTGAGGAGATCTGAAAATAATGCAAAACCTATGGAAGCAAGTGGATGTATTAAAAAACCAGTGTCATGGAAATATATGGTCGCTGAAAAGTCTGAAAGGCTTAAGCGACACTTTGACCAAAAAATGAGTAAAACATGTAGTTTTGATCAGCCTTTTTTTCTAAATCGAATGCTCCGACTCTCGTTTGATCCTGAAGACTTTTGTGGCCCTTCAGTCATATAAAATATATTTACCACTTGGGAGAAGGTTCGACTCAAGCAACACAAGTTTGGCACTTTTTTAAGCTTTTTGTCGCTTCAGGTAACTCAGTGAGAGCATTGAGTAACCTGACTTTAACGTAACTTTTTTTTTTCAAAATCAAACCAAGTATTGAAGACTTACGAATTTTATTGTAAAACAAACAAAAAACTTTGAAGTGCTCCGATATGGCGCTTCAGCCCTTTTGCCTTTCCCGCGACGATATTATCTAGATTGAATTAATGTAAATCAAGTAAGCAGTCTGTGGCGAGACAGAGTTTTGTGGCTTTCATCTTCTCTGTTTACTCCCGCAGAGAAATGTAGCGAGAGTTACTTACTACATTCTATGTGTTGAGGCCTGGAGTTAATCCTATGCAGTTAAATCATTAGGGTCCAAAGATTTCATGTTATTATATTATGCTTTGGTGATTCAGATCAGAAGTTGGCAGAATATGCTCACAATTATTGTTGCATTTGATAAAGTAGTAAAATCTTCGGAGAGACGCCTGGGTAGTAAATTTATTTTTTGATGTTTTTGGTTTAAATGCAAATGTTGTTTTTTTTTACACGGTATTCATCGCTTTTCGTATTATTGGATTTCGCCGTGAATGTGGCAAATCTTGTGTATGTGGCGAAACGAAAACAGCGAATAACGCTCCCTTTTGAATATGAAATGGTAAATTCTTATTTAAAATAAATAGGTATACGGGGAACGATGGATATTGTGCTTACGAAACTCCTTAGCGGTGTTTTTGCGGTGTTAACGTTTTGAGTTGGTTTGGAATATCCCCAGGAATCGTTTTTACTTAATATGTTTTTATTTACTGTTGTGTTGGCAAGTTTGATAAACTATGTTTTTAAAAATATGTGTTTTTATTAACACGTTCATTGCTACAAAAATAAATAATGATTATTTTGTTCGGATATTACCAAAAAAATAACATGCCAAACATAAATAATCCGTGCCAATATTGTCGTTTCTACAGGTAGTCTTGGATGGACATAAATATGGTTTTAATTCCGATCTCCAGGAATCTCAATCCATCAATAGTCGTCCTATCTAAAAATATCGGTTAAGGGACTATCCGTTATTGTACGAACATACCAGTTATATTTATCCCGCTGGAGCACACCTGGAAAGGGGGAAGATGAAAGGACCTGTCATCTGTGAACTCCAATAAATCCCGCGGACATAGTTCCCCGTGCCTCGTGTTTTTGTGATAACTCTTTCTTTCGTAAACATCTGAACGTTGAAACGTAAACATTGGCTAACCAATGACAGACTTAGGTAGATTCGTTTCTGTGTTCATTATAATTCAGTTTAAGTGCGTTAGAAAATTTTCCTTCAATTTACTAGTAGGTAGTTACCACCCGGCGTCACTGAGTTCTATATTTTTTGTTATTATTGAACAACTCCAGCTACAGTTTTAGATATTTTAATAATTTAAGCCATAGTTTTTTAGCTTTGCCAAGCGACCTTGAGGCGACCATTCACAAAAATGGCCCTTTATAAATTATCGAAGTATTATTATTTTTATTAATTACAGCAACAACAATGTTTTTTTTTACTAGTTAAGTGGATTTTTCAAAGATCCATATCTCATAATGGAAATCTGTAAGTCGTTCTGTTTACCCAAAAATCCAAGACAAGACTGTTCAAATTTTACGAACATTTGGGGATTTTTGCAAATTTAGAAATTAGATTTTCCGACTTACAGTTAGGTTTGTATAATGTATGAATTAAAGTCTCGATTTCGCTATTTTTTTCTTGTGGTGCTCCTTGATATTACTTTCTTAAGATTTTGACGAAATGAATTTCCAGTAAAGTTGTAAAATTACGATTTTTCTAAATCCTTAATGGCAAATATCCAAATATCCTTCTGAATTATTGATAGTAGATAGCACAATAATTAATCACAATTAGATATAAACTTTCTTGTCAATGCGTAGTATCTCTAAGTACCAGCATTACACATTTTTGTGCTCTTAATATTTTTTATTGTTTTAAGATATGCGGAATTCGTTGAATTATTTCTATAAAAGTGAACTTTTTTGAATTGTGTCAAAAGTGTTGAAAGTTTTGTGAAATCACTACAAAACCAAACTTTAAATGGTGTTAGCCATTTTTACAATTCAGATCGGTCAGCTAATCAATATAATTACCGTAAAATGTGAAGCGCTCTTGAGGTGGTGTTTATTTCCAAACAGCGCTCTTAAAAAATCCGAAAATAAACAAGTGGACATAATAAAAAATGAACCTATTTAATTAGGTCCACTATCTACCATCGTGAAATGTTTATTTTGTTGTGTACTTGTTTTCTGTTTCCCCCGATCCTTGTATTTCCGCTGTTCCTTGGGTAGGTAAACGCGAAGGTAGAAGCAGCATCCATTAGCGTGTGATGTTTTAAAGAACAATCAATTTGGCCAAAATGGATTTCCGAGAGGTCTGCGGGGATTTATTAGGCCCTGTTATTGAGCTAAGCCTAGTTAAAAAGGAGGCCCTTCGAATGGAAATGAGGTGATTTTTCTCGAAGAGCTCCTTTATTTTAAATCGACGAGGTTCTAAAGTTCCTTTGAAGATGGATTCTTTGATAAATTGATTTGATTCACGTTTTTACAACAGAAAGATTGCCTTAAAAATTTTCGTCACGATTTTCAAGTCCAAATATTTTAAATTCCAATTATTATCCTCTTATCCTTATTATATCCTCAAGTGTTGAAACAAGTAATAAAATATTAAATGGAGGGGAATTGTCGCCTTTTTCCTTTTGTCAATCTGAAATTGATGTTTTCATTCTTTTATTATTACAAATTGAGTTTATCATTTATTCTGAATACGTACTTCACCCCAGACCACTCCAGATGTTCCATTCTGTTGAAATAACGTTATTCCTACGGTGTCTTGTAGTTTTCTCATCGAATCAACTTTCCTTGATATAACGAAGCTCTAGCTTCGTTATAGTTATTATTTTTCGCTGGCGCTTTACTCACGATTATTCTCTATTAATCACTCAATAAATTATGAGCGGTGAGTGAATTAATTGACTGTTTAGGCTAAATTAATGCTTTAATTGTTTCAGGTGGACCATATTTCAGTCGATACCGTGCAATTGTAATTTCCACTAATGCGTCCAATTAGCGTGTCGCGCTTAGGTGAATAACTGAAAAGGCTGTGGGTAATGTTATCCCATAAAGCCTCCATAATTTTATTACACAATGGTGCAGGTGGACACAATTCGGTCTAGTAATTTATGCACAAAATTGTAAATACATTTGTCGTCAGTGGTCAAACGCATTCGGTCGTCAGAAGAATATAATGATACCAGAATTAGTCAATTTACCTTCCCCGTGCGGAAGGCTAGGTTATCCGTTTAAGTGAGGTCGGCACTGAAAATTTAACAATTCGATGAAGGTATAGCGAGTGCTTGTCTGACGCTAAATTGATTTATTCGTAACACTCGGAGATAAAATTCCGTATTACCTGATATCTGAAAGTAATTTATCCTACGTGACCATTTATCGCTTGATTTACTAGGCACGGGCATGACTTTTTGTCCTTGATATTGTTAAATTTGTCACCTTGGTTATTAATATATTTTTATGGCGTGTTTCTGTGTCAGTGAAATACTAAAACAACTTCACGGAGAAAATGTTTTCACACAGTTTTACCTCACTTTGGTGGTGTTGTTTTTGCTGATAAAATCACACTTATTAGCTTGCAATTTATTTTTGGTATTTTTAGCTCGTTAAAAATAAAAATATCACGTTTTTTAGTTTCTATTCGCTAAATGAATATTTTATTTGTCCAAATATTTTTTTCTTTCTATAACGGGTGATGCTTCTTTTTATTTATTTTTATAGTGAATACCGCACAAGAGTCCCAACTGTTCCCAACCGTCTAGAGCCAGTGAGACTATGGCATCCCCAATTGGGGTACGTTGTGAGACTGAAAGTAGTAGGGAGGGGAAGAAAGTGGGAAAGAGGAAGGTTGAAAAGTACCTGGCTATTCAGATCTGGTCACCAAACACGGCTAAATCCATTTCAAGCAACGTTTCGATTCTTGTTGTTGTTATCGTGTGCTACATGAATCGGGTGATGGATCTACTGGAGGGTATCTTATCCACGAAACGGGTTTCTCTATTGTTTCCTCTCTTTGTGATTTTAACCTTGAAAAAAAACTACATACTGTTAAAATGAGTATAATGCCCCCAGTGTCCTAGCACAGCATCACATACAATAAACCTATGGTCGTATTCCTTTATCTGGTTCTGAAAGTTGAAGGCAATGTGGTGATCATAATGCCACGAATTTGTTACCCATACGTTATGCAATAATTTTCACTGAATTAAATAACAGACATAGTAATTTTTTTTTTAAATAAACACGTAATTTGTTTTAACGTCAATTTTTGTTTAAACTCTCGACAGGTTTCGTAAGAACCCTTCCTTGGCCGGGATAAAAGGAACAGTAAAAAATATCAAAAGGAATAAGTTTACTATAGTCGAGTGTTTGAGTGGGGAGTATCAACAGCATAAAGAAAAGGTAAAGGTGGACGGAATATGCGGAGTGACTTCCCGGAGAAATTTTAAATTCAAATGGTTATTGAGTATGATGTGATTAATGTTTGATTCAGATTTCTAATCTTACCTAAATTCATTTGAAATTAATTTGAAGATCTTCCTGGTCGAGCGGTTAAGATCCTCGACTAGGAATCCAGAGGTCCCGGGTTCAAATCTCGGCGTGCCATTTAATTAACATAAAATATTGTATAGTATAATTACGGCACGTTCCAGAGTGGTAGATATTCTCAGTATCACCTAATAGTTTTAACCATGTTTAGTGACTCGATTTTAATAGCCAGGTACTTCCCCACCTTCCCCTTCTCTTTCTTCTTCCCTTCTCTACTACCTCCAGCCTCACACCATATTACAATTGGATGTAGTTATGCAGAAAGCATCCAACCCACAATTTGCCAAAATCCAGTTTTGCATGTTTTCTTATATATAAATTCGAGATTTACATCTGCTGAAAACATCCAAGCTCTAACTGAAATAGACTTTTGGCAATTCATTTTTTTACTAACGCACATTGCAGATATGATACTTAAATTGAAGTTTAAAAACATATAATAAAATGAAGGATAACACAGGATATACATTTTTTTCTGCTCATTAGAAAAAAAAAACACTGATATTCACTTTACTAACTAACTAACTAACCATCACGCCGTTTCACCGCAGGGGTAGGCAGAGAGGAGGGACCGCCATATAACTCTGTCTTGGCACACACACTCCTTGCTTCATTCACATTCATACATCGTCTTATACATACTCTTCTGTTATTCTGACTCTTCACTTGACCTGTTTTTTATTTACTTGATCGTGCCATGTCTTTCTCGTATATTTGTATTTATTAAATTTATTATTTTATATTTCTCATATATTCATTTTACAAATGCCGATTTCGCATATTAATGCTTTTGTATCGTCATATTTTTAAACGCCTCAGTTTTATCTTTTTGGGGTTGCACGCTTACTGCATAACTACGTCCAATTTAGGATGCCATAGCTCACCGGCTCCGGCGGTCGGGACCCTTGTGCGGTATCTGCATTTAAAAATCCAATTAATTTAATAAGTTTTTTTGAAAGGTCGCCCCAAGGGCTCTCGTTAATCAAAATACGATTGTAATCGTACAAGTTTCAGTTTTTTTTATAATCACGAGTACGGTTCGGCCGAAAGTTCCTGAGGTCGTCTCCCGCATCCGCACTATCGGATTCTAATAAATCTCCGCCGTCAGCCGACCGATTGCTTTCGGAATATTCCAATATGAGCGATCCAAAGACTTAGCGTCGGATTTCCATTCTAGATTTGAAGATACTCGACGGAGCAAACGGAAAACCTACTCGCTGGTTTAAACCCTTTACAGACTCCAAGACCAACTGAGTTCGATCGGTGCACTGAATACAAGTGACTTGTAAGCTTGGAGAAACAATATATGGAGAGAGAGCTAATTATTTTTACCCAACCGATACAAAATTGCGATAAATCACTTTCTCCGGGTTTTTACGTCGTACACCATGAGAGAGAAAAAGACAACAAATATAATACTCCGCTTTTATGTACTGTCACAATGATCTTGGGCTCCTGGGTCACAGCGGGACTCCGCCCTCATTTTTTATTATGCTACTAAACTTGACACAACTAAACGGTTTTTTAGGTTAGATGCTATATTTTTGTTGATAACAATACAATGACTACACTGCCTTGGACAGATACCACTCCATATACTATAAGCTTGTAAGTATGTCTGTGGGGACGAAGTAAGGTCAATTAAATATACCTTATGATTTTAAAAATACCAATTTTAAAAATTAATTCCTCTATTTTATATTTAAGACCTGACCGGTTTCACATTATGACGTAAAAGTCAGAGTGACAGAAGAGTATGTAAGATCCGATGTATGAATGTAAATGAAGAAGGAGCAAGGAGTGTGTGCCAAGACAGAGTTGTATGGCGGTCCGTTCTATTTGCCTATCCCTGCGGAGAAACGGCATGATGGTTAGTTAGTGACTTTGGGTGAAGTTTATAAAACATTTAAAAAAAACTTCACTCAACAATTAATTTCATTGACCTGTTTGAGGCCTAGGAGTCGGAAGGTCTTTTGTAAATTAGTGACTTCACTTTTCTTTCAAATTGGTATAGATCACACTTCTAGAGATTGTCTGATCAGTGTATCTCTGGAAGAGTTGAACATTATCCAGTTACTACTATAATACGTGGGTCTGGTGTGTTCGCTTTTCAATTGTAGCATTGGATCTTTTCTCTCTTGTTAATGAATTTTATGAGATTTTAAGAATAACAATTCAGTTTTTGTTGTTATTATTATTCTTTTGTGGATTTTTATTGAAAAAACCATCTTATAAAACGCAACAAAAACCCCTTTTAAATACAAGCAGACAACTGAAAATTATTTTGAAGGTAATTTTATCTACACTTTTTAGATTTTTTAAATAAAACAAATTTAAGGACACTTTTAAGATTTTTTTTTTCATTTTTAAAGGTGCTTGAGTTAAAGCTTTTTAAAGATTTTTAAGGTGCTTGAGGCAATAAATGGGTAACAATAAATATGTTATTCAATGAAATGAAAAAAATACTCTGTACAAGACCACGGATATTATTATATTATATCCGTGGTCTTATACAAAGTTATTTTTTCATTTCTTTAAATATGTCAAACCACAAAGTGATTGCTTTCTACAAAAAAATAAATATATATTATTAAATGAAATAAAACAATAACTTTGTATAAAACCACAAGATTTTATTTTATTTTTTCTGACCGACCGGTTTCGCTTAGCCTAAGAATCATCAGGGTACAAAATAAACTCAAAAAATAGTGTTTATATCAGTTAATTAATCTTTACTTTTAGTATTTTTTTGTTTATTCTCGGAAAAGCGTTGTCTGGAGCTCTGCTTACTTCTGTTTAATATTTTGATGAGTTTAAATCACGTTAGAGGTTAACCCCAGGACTCTCAGCTTTGGAAATATTACTTTACTTTTTATTAGGAGGAATGAAGGAGTGAATTGTGATCTGAGAGATTCATTGAAAACGGAGAAAACACAAAAGCCGATAAATCTTTCCAAAGCCGAGATGTTGCCATGCAACAAATGTGTGCAAATTTAGGGCGTACGGCAGTGCACAAATGCACAAGGGTTGCTAGATCTTTGGAGCATCCTTTTATTGAAATATCGGTAGAGCAAATAGATTCCCACAAGATTCTAAAGATTGAAATGAGTCGAGAGTTTTTCCAGATTTCTGGATACATTTTTTTTTAGAGATAGTTTTTTTAAGCAGTACCTTCATAGCTTTTAATGTCCTCTACAATCTATCACCAGTGCTGATATATTCACAAAACGGTCCCAAATTGTCAAAATTGACCGTTGATTATAGAATCCTAATCCTCTCGGAAAAAAACGCTCAACATTGTGAAGGAAATTGCTATAATCGTTAATATCCCAATGTTAGTTTCCTAATCTGAATATGGACGAGATGTTACAAGTTAATTCACATACACCATTAGATCTCTTTCGAATCCAATCTGGCATAGGAAATGGTCCAGCGCAGTATCGCGTAGATCGGCCATTCGTACCCCAGAAGGCAACGTGAGGATTGTATTTCATTTTTTGCTGCAGTCTATTTTGTTCGAAGTTTTCCGGAAATAAGCCGTCTACTGTTTACCGTTGCCGCTATCATAAAATAAAATCTCGCTCGGATTTCGGATTGCTTTGAAAAGTGTAGCGATTTCATATAAACTCCAAACGAGTTTAGGATTGTTTGATATTCTCACATGCAGAAAAAAAATTGGTCGGTTTTGTGTTGCCGTCACGTCGTGTCTCGGGTAAAATTGCAAAAACAAAGCGGTTAGCAGAGCTGACGTTCGATCCGGAAGCTGCTGAGCCCGTCAAAATGAAAACCTATTATTATGTTAATATTTAAAATGAAAAGAAATCGAAGATGGCCGTTTCTCCCGTGGGATTGAAAAATATTTAATTTCGTTTTAAGGAGAAGCGTTTATTGTTTTTCGGAAAAATCCATAATTTTTTATGCCTACAATTAGCCGGATGTAATATTTTATATTAAAAAATATTAAATATGTATTTTTAACATTTTTTCCAGTCTTATTTTAATTTTAACGTAAAAAACCTTTTATCGTGGGAAAACAATACTTAAAAATTTAAACTCAATTTTTTGTTCATAAGATTTCGATTTGTTATTTTAATGGTTATTTGTGTCCAATCTCCTATTCGCAATATCAAATAGAGATACATAATATTAAATAACAATTTTGTTTACTTTATTACGTGAAGATCCGTTTAAATATTATTTAGCTTCTATCCCAGTCATTTATCATAATCCATTCCAAATTGACGAAATATTAGTTTCCCCCTCACCTCGAATAAAATATTATATTGACTAGGAATTATATTCATATGTCAATTTAGTGCGCCTTACAGAAACTAATGAATAATGCTTGATGAGAAAACCGTTATTTATGCGTTTATTGATAGCATTGGTTAAATGTTGAGTGTATCTATCTTCGTTCTTATTTTTACTTTAAAACAATACTTTTTAAACAATTTTTTCACCCACAAAAGTTGCCCTCGTGGGTCGGTGGAAGCCTACACCCCTAATATTAAGGATTGAAAAAATAATCGTAAATAACGCTAGAAGGGGGAGGAATAACCTGGCTATTTAATTTTGTTCATCAAGTATAGGTTTTTTTTACTTGAATACCGCACAAGAGTCTCAACTGCTCCCAACCGTCTAGAGCCAATGTGACTATGGCACCCGCAATAGGGGTGTGTTATTAGGCTGAAGGTAGTGGGAAGGGGAAGAAGATGAAGAAGGGGAAGGTTGAGAAGTACCTGGTTATTCAGATCTGGTCACCAAATACGGCTAAAGCCATTTCAAGCAACGTTTCAATTCTGAATGGCGGTCTTTCACCAGGGAGATACTTAGAGTATCTACCACTCTGGAACGTGCCGAAAATATACTACATTTCATTTAAATGTGTCATGACACATATTAATTAAATAAAATTTATTTACGCACGCCGGGTTCGATCCCGCGACCTCTGGAATCGTAGTCGAGCGTTTTATGACTCGACCATGGAGGCCGTCAATCCATTTAAAGCAACCCTCCATTCTGAATGCGACGTTTCTGAAAGCATCTTTAATCCTGATAATGTGTGTTGACACGTTGACAGTGTCTATACTAAAAGTATATCTGTGGCATTTAGATGAAGAGGTACATCTCACGATTCTCTAATTGTTCAGGAGAGGCAAAGTTAATTTCTCACCACCTTTATTTCTTAAAACAAGACCTTGCGTACTTTGAATTTATAAATTATAAATGGACAATTTAATGCCCGTATTTTATCTCTGTACCCGATCTTCATTAGCACTTAAGTAGAACTGAATGCACAACTCATTTTCAGATATTTCGTGACGTACGTCATACCTCTTTGCCTAAATACCACAGATATATTGATTAAAAAAGGATTCCACTACTATTTTCTGATATTTGATATACTTAGTAACGAGTCGATCTTTATAATTTTGACGTTTAATTATTAAATACCTTAGGTTTTACTCTAATTACACCATTAAGATAAACGTATAGTCAATTAACTAAAAAATATTGAAAATACCTTCTTTCGATTGCAGCCTCATTGAAGGGTCTGTTCCAAACCTTCCCATTCAATTTATTAATGGTGGCTCTGTTTTTCTTCATCTACACCCCCAGTACTTGAAGGCTCGTTAGTCTAAGGGCTTCGAAACACGGAAGTAGGTTCAGCGGATAGGTGATAAATATATGTATCCTTATAGTGATCGCTATATCTTCTTAGTTCAATGCCTACGGACCACAAAAAGGTCAATACCTAAAAAACATCATGAATAATATAACTTGTATCCTTTCAATATGTATGTGTGTGTGTGTCTGTGTGTGTGTTCCACGTGGAAGAAAAGTATGGCGAAGCTTCCGAACAGCTTGTGTTCTTTTGGACAGCAGTTCTTAACAATTCAATGGAAAATTTATTTATAGGTTTTTCTTGAATTATATCTACGAGTTGTCTTTTGTGAGGTATCGATGAGCAGTTTTAGTTCAGGTTGTATAACCAACTATTAATAATTTCTTTTGTGAGTGCGTACAACCGTATGAGTGTAAACTTCTCGAATTTGGAACTGATGTTAATTGAAAATATCGAATAAAAAAAATAAAAAAACTTGATGAAGTACCTACCTATAATGTATTTTACCACACATTATTCTAAATTTAAAATGAGTGGATTAAATCAACTAATATTTTTTCTTGGCACGTCCCGTGATTTTTCACGTGTTAACAACTAGTTATAATTCGACGTAGTTACGCAGAAAGCGTCCAACCCACAATTTGTCAAGATCGAGTTTACCATGTTTTCCTATATATAAATACGAGATTTATATCTACTGTAAACATCCAAGCTCCTAATGCAATACATTTTTGGTAATTCATTTTTTTATTAACGCATATTGCAGATATTTGACCTAAATTTAAGTTTAAAAACATTATAAAATGTAACATAATAATAATAATAAAGTTTTATTCCGGAATGTATGCGGGAGTAGTGCAATGCAATACCTTCCATAATTGATATGAATACTTTGTAATAATAATAGTAACAAAATAAAAAATGAACAGAAATTCAAAATAAATAAATAAATAATAAAATAAAAATATATAAAAATAAAATAATAATAATGATGATAAAAAAAAAAAAAGAATATAAGTAAGAAAATATTAATGGAGTAAATTAGGCCTCATTTCTGCAAAACGCCATCAAGAGGGAGTCCATCCAGTAAGTATGTTCCTGTATATTTTCTTATTTAAACAAGGAATTAATATGTAACGATAGAAAGTAAGATCTGTACAGCGCCCTTGAGGTGATTTTTCACAAAAACGGCGCTATACAAATCGTCCAAATATCATTATTTATTATTATCCTGGCAGCGTTAAGATTAATGGGGCCAATAATTTACTCCAATGCGCTTCTATGCTTGAGTTCGGGATCTGACGGGATTCCATGATGAGGTTATTTCTGGAGTTGTTAATCCTTTCCCGCATTCCTGCTACCCT
Organism: Drusus annulatus; assembly: GCA_022651775.1. NCBI lineage: Eukaryota > Metazoa > Arthropoda > Insecta > Trichoptera > Limnephilidae > Drusus > Drusus annulatus. Next base: position 1,073,168 of record JAGWCC010000023.1, read on the forward strand.
GGTTCTCATAAGGGCTGCAAATCCTGGAACTCGCCCCTCGGTGAACATACCGGAAGCACTGCAGTGCCTGGGAAGACTGAACATCATGCGGTAGGCGTTGTTGTACTGGACCCGAAGCCTTTCCATGCTACTCTTCTTAAAATTGGTCCAGAGCTCGCACGTGTATAGGGTAGTACAGAACGCCAGGAAGAGGAAGATAAGAGAACATATGATAAAAAAATACATTTTTTTCATAAACATTCGGATAGATTATAAATGACCTATTTATAATAATGCTCATAAAGAAAAAAATACTGATATTCACTTCACAAATGCCAATTACGCATATTAATGCTTTTTACCGTCATATTTTTAATCCTTTTCTCAGGTTAATTTTTTTGGTGTTGGATGCTTTGCGTAACTACCTCCAATTATAAGTAAAAGCTCTCACATTCTTATGAAAATCATTTACGCATTAATATGTATATATGCGAAGTTATATGTATTCTTTCTGCCTCATTTTTGACTGACTTTACTAGTAATTTTAATTCGGGTAATATGCAGGCATTATTTACATGCTAGTTTAACATAATGGTTCAGTTGCACCGACCGGTGAAGTTTCCACCCATATGCATTCATTAAGTGTATACTTGAATCACAAATAAACATATTGTATACGGGCTGTTTTATCTACAGGATTAAAATATATTTGAAAACTATAGTGCTGCACTCTGTTTTGGAATGGAAAATATTCTCGGTATTTCTCTCATGGGAGGCAACAATTATAAATCAAAATGTTATGAAAAGGCTTTAGGTATGATCATCAACTGGATGTAAATAGTCAGGTACTCGCTTATCCCATCTTTATCATTATCTAATTTCCATAATGTTTGGATTTTATTTATTTTAGGAACCATGTTCCGCTTTCGTATTAGAGGGTGAACCATGCATAAAAAAGCATGCCTTAGTTTATATATTAAAAGACCAAACACGCAAAATATATGGCATTTTAGATAAACAGTATCGAAGAAATTTGATTTCTCATAGGATTCACATTCGTAATCTTGACTGTCTGATTTTAAAGGAATTAGGTTCCGCTTTTAAATATAACGGTAGACCATACATGCAAGCTTTTGGCACTATTGTTGTGTATTATAATACTAACATGAGTTTATTTACAAAGTTAACTATGGCACTGCAGATATACAGTTCTATAAAATATATTTTTTCTAGGATCCACAATCCTAATTTTGATTAAATTGTTTTTTAGGAACCTAGTTCCGCTTCTCGTACATACAATGGCATTACCACGTAAATAATTATAATTGCAACATTAATCTCTTTACCAGCTTAAATATCGGACTTCGAGAGAATTCGATCTCTCAAATTTTCACGCCCAATGTTAATTATCTTAATTTTTGGGAACCAGGTTCCTCTTTAGTATATATATCGGGGTGAGAATCTTTTTTTTTTTTATTTCTAACCTTGAACTGTTTACCAATAATATATATGGCGCTGCAATCTTTACGTTCAATTGAATTAAAGTATTGGATGTTAAGAATCCGTATATCGAATACTTGTATTTTATAGAAATCAGGTTCTGCGTCCGTATATTAGGGTGGCACATACACACACACGTCGATATATTAAAATGCCGAAATTATACCATTTGTTAAGTTAAATACGGCACTGCAGAAATACATCACTATGTAATTGAATTTTTTTCAAGATTCACATTTCTAATGTTAATTATGTATTTTTTTAAGAACCAAGTTCCGCTTCCGTATATTAGGGTGGAACATACGTCCGTATATTAGGGTGGAACATACATGCAAGTGCATGCAAATTTCCATGTGTTTGAATACCTACTATTTACCAAGTAAAGCTGACACTGCAGATATATAATCTCCACGTTAAAATATAAGTAGCTTGAATATTACTCTGAAACCCTTTAGTTATTCGTTTTCTGTTCTATTTAAAATTAAAGCTTCGGATTGTTTGTGCTGCACAGACGGAAAGTGCAAATGTTCGCTCCCAAAGACAAAGAGCACTTCTGCAACGCGAATGTCAAAATGGTCGGGAACTTGGAGCAAATATTGGACATCATCAGCACCAGCTGTAGTCATTTCTGGAAATTATTATTTTATTATGCTTGCAGAGGAAATTGTTTATTTTTCACTTGCTGCAGTGAAGCTTTCAGGCTTTCCCGACTTTTACAAGAAACTATACACTCTTAAGAGTGTATAGTTTCCATTTACTCGTGAAACCGGGTTGTAACTACTTGTAACTTAAAAATTATCAAAGCTTAGAGACTAGACGCAATGCTGGTCTCACGACAATAGGCTTTAAGATTATAAACCACTTGATCGACTGTCCATCCCTCTTGGAATGCTACTGCTTATTCGTGCCTCAGAAATACTGCCGCAGCAAAAATCAGGCAATGTTCAGCATACCCTATGGTTGGACAGATGTTTTGGCACAGCATAGCATGACAAGAGGTATAATTCTATTAAATGAATCATTTATTTAAATTGATATATTTTCCGAAAATGTACAAAAGTTCAAAAAAAATTATTGATCTAAAAATGCTTACTTGTAAAGTTGTTCCATTGTACTGTTATTGGATTTATATCTGTTGTACAATAATAATTAAAAAAAAATAATAATAGCGTACAACTTATATGTATCGGGCGTCTATACGTGATTCTCTTCGTTCATCGATTGTTTGCTCATTAAGTAGAGCTGGGAAGCAAATAAGACCATACGGTCAGGTTGAATGCTAACAATATCCTGTGACCTACAGTGCGATCCCGGTGAACGGTGTTGGCGTGGACGTTCCGCTGAGTGGCCAACACTCGGGGCGCTCGAATTCCGGGAACGTGCCAATAGCAGATTCCTCCGATTCAGAGAAAAAGCGATTGTGTCAGAAAACTATATAGCATTCAGAATTGTAAATTAGTATACTTATTGAAAGACTAATGTCTAATTTACAACATAAGTAGCATGAACTTTGAAGAATACTATGAATTTAAAATAACTAACTAACTAACCATCACGCCGTTTCCCCGCAGGGGTAGGCAGAGAGGACGGACCGCCATATAACTCTGTCTTGGCACACACTCCTTGCTTCATTTACATTTATACATCGTCTCGTACATACTCTTCTGTTATTCTGACTCTTTACATGTCCCGATTCAAGTATTTGATTTACCTGATCGTTCCATGTCTTCCTCGGGCGTCCTCGACTTCTTCTTTCATTCACCATAGAATCATATATTCTTTTTACACTCCTTTCTTCGCTCATTCGCTCTACATGCCCAAACCATATAAGCGTCCCTTTCTTGATCCTATTTATTATGCTTACATTCTTTCCGGATATCCACATTTTTAATACGGTCGTACATGTTTTTACCGCACATACGTCTCAGGGATCTCATTTCCACAGCATTCAGTCTACTTTAATCCTTCATCTGCCAATTCCGTGTCTTACTGCCATGCATAGCCATTTAATATTTGATTTGAATTGTTGGTGCTGCCAATTCGATGTTGATTTTAAAGTGAGGCGGGCTTGAAAAAAATGATTTTTCAGCTGTCGAAAGCAATATTGATGTGTAAATACTAAATTAATTAATATTTTTCGGTCGTATTTATTAAATTAAAGTATTTGCCACTCGCCTGAAAATGTCTGTCCGTGGCAGGTGGAATCCTAATTAAAGCTTTTTTTTAATAACGGGGAGAGTATAAAACCTTCCATTCCAATGGGAGCTTTCGCTGTGATTGTCATTTTCCTTTGTACTTGTTTTATGTACCTAGTTAGTCCAATAATCTAATGATACCTTGGACTAAGAATATACATGGAGAGAAAGCTAAATATTTTTACCCAACCAATACAAATTTTGCGATAAATCACTTTCTTCGGGTTTTTATGTCGTATACCATAAGAGAGAAAGATACAATAAAAAACATCATATAATATTGCAGCACTTCTAATCCGCGCTAACTTCACATCATCGAGTCGCATAACTTACGTCAACGGATTTGAGGTTATTTCCTATATTTGTGATGGTTAAAAACTTGCAGTGGTTATTCAAATAAATCGAGCATGATAGTGATATGTGCTATGCGTGATTGTTCAAATAAGACAAAACAAATATTATGAAACATCACTTTTCAGTGGCATTTCAACAGTTTTAAATATTTTTGACCGAACTTTAGTATTTATAATTTTTAATAATATAATGACATAAAATCAACAAAAAGCTTCCATCATTATTTAGGCAAACCTTCTGTTATTAGTGTTTGTGTGATATTTTGACTTTATCAATCATTTTAATGGTGTATTGATATTGTTTTGTTTAATGTGTTCAAATATATTTATTAAAAATGTCCGAATTCTATGTGGGCCGTAACTAATAGGTTATCCAACTTTCTTTAACATATCAGTATCAAGTCAGTATCAAGTTAACAATACTGACTACACTGTTTCGCAAAGATACCTCTCCATGTAAATTCTTACTCCAATAGTGAGACTAATCCCTGTCTTCAAGGCTGTTTTTCGGTTATTCGAGCCGGCTCGTGCCGAGGTCTGTCCATTATTTTGACGGATCTAAAGTTTCCCGTTACCGGGAAACGCGTCGCGGTGTATTTCTGTATTCATTAGTAAGTCCAGACCACGTGTAAATGGAAAATGGATAGCGAATCCGAAAAGTCTTGATGGACCGAGGTGTTTGAATGCTGTGCACGAACTTTGATTTCCATGAAATTAAATCGACCGTATTCCGCTGGTCAGGGATGTCACCGATTTAAAAATAGAAAGAAAATAAAGCAAGCGATGCATTGCGTTCTTTCTTCGGTTAAGATTTCATCTGAAATAAGTTCCATTAATATTATTGTTGATAATAATAATAATAATAACAGTGAACTGATATAGCGCAGTTTTGTGATATTTCACCTCAAGTGCGCTTCATGCTAAATTAATTATGCTAATAAGATTAACTAACAAGGAGAAAATAATACATAAAATGTATACAAATTAAAACTATCTAAAATAATGATCGTTATCATAAATCACGAGAGAAAAGGTTCAGATATGGGTATAACAGTGTATGTGTACATCAACAGATTAAAAAACAATTTACTAGGAGCTAAGGGTATAAAAATTCAGATGAAACAAATTAATTCATAAAAACACATTTGTCGAATCAAAGAAAAGGAAATATGATTGTGGACAGTTAATATGTGGGCACTTAAAACATTAATATTCAAGTATTGTAAATAAACGATTCAAAAAATGCAAACAGTGTAAATATAGCAAGTAACAAAAAAAAAAAAAAAAAATTTATGACAATGAGTATATGGTTTTCAGTAGATAGTGAGGACATCGAGTTATAATGATAGAAGAAAGGAGAAAACCGAAACAAAGCAAATTAGGGATGTTTTCAAAGAAATTAAATTTTAATAAGTTACGTTTTAAACGGTACTACCTCGATTGATGACGCTTCTGAGAACGATATCTTGTTATTTTAATATATTTTTCATTTTATGTCGGCAACATTCAATCATAAATACAATTTAGTTTATAAATTTCCTGTAATTTTTTTTTTAAGTATTGAATACCGCACAGGAGTCCCAACTGCTCCCAACCATCTAGAGTCAGTGAGACTATGGCATCCCCAATTAAGGTATGTCGTGAAGCTGAAAGCAGTGGAGAGGGGAAATAGATGGGGAAGAGGAAGGTCGGGCAGTACCTGGCTATTCATATCTGATCGTCAAACACGGCTGAAGCCATTTAAAGCAACGTTTCGATTTTCATTCTGAATGATGTGTTTTCACCGAGGCGATATTTAAAGTATTTACCACTCTGGAACGTGCCACAAATATGATATACGTTATTTTATATGAAATAATTGTGTATATTATATTAATTAAATAAAAATTATTTGCGCACGCCGGGTTTGAACCCGCGAGCTTTAGATTCATAGTCGAGCGTCTTACCGCTCGACCACGGAGGCAGTAGTTGCTTTAACCGACGAAGTTTCAACGGTTTTTGTTTTGTCTTTTTCGGAAATTGTTTCGCCGGATGTATGATTTTGCCGGAAAAATTAATCACGTTCCAAAAGCTTTTTTCTACTTCCTCATTATTTTGTTTGTATGATTATATTTCCCAGTATGTTATTTCTACCTTTGATAACTGAGATAAATCGATAACTTTGTCTCTTGTCCAATAACTAACGAGATATTTTTTTCTGTTTCAGGTATGTCCATTTCAAGTTATCTGCTCAAACAAAGCTCTGTGATATATACGAAGGTCGTTTATCCAATGTAAGTACATTATGTAAATAATATTTTCACTTCGATCAAGTTGCATGAAATTCGCATTTAGACAGACAACGTCCTGGGGCCCTAGCACGAAATCTCGATATAGATTTTTATCGACAATGTCGGTAATTTGTATTCGTTCCCAATCCTGACTGCAGATTGCCAACGAGGAAATGACAGTTCACATCGACTAAATTAATCATGTTTAGTCGATGTAATATCTCTACGTGAGAGACACTTACCGAAAAAAAATCCCGGGGTCCTAGCACGAAACATCGATATAGGTTTTATCGACAATGTCGGTAATTTGTAATCGTTCTCGAGCCGGACAGCAGATCCTTAACGAACAAATCACAGTTCACATCGACTTAATTAAGCATGTTTTGTCGATGTAAGATCTCTACGTGAGAGACACTAACCGAAAGAACGTCCTGGGGCCCTAGCATGAAACATCGATTTAAATTTTTGAAACTAAGAAAACTTAGAAACTACCTGGAATAATCTTATTGATATTTAACCTATAAATTATTTATATTTATCGCGTGCTGTGAAAAAGTTTCATACTTGTAGTTTAGCGGTAGATCGAGAATTTGCCGATCATTGCATTAAAAAATACTTTTATACTGTTGAGTTAAGATGCCTATGTGAACGAAGAAAGGAATGTGAAAAGAATATATTATGCGAAAGTGAATGGAAGAAGAAGTCGAGGACGCCCTAGAAAGACATGGCACGATCAAGTAAATCAAATACTTGAATCGGGTCATGTGAAGAGTCAGAATAACAGAAGAGGATGTATGAATGTGAATGAACCAAGGGGTGTGTGCCAAGACAGAGTTATATGGCGGTTCGTCTTATCTGCCTACCCCTGCAAGGAAACGGCGTGATGGTTAGTTATATAGTTTGATCTATAATCTTGGAACGAACGGCTTTGTGGTATGTGATACTTTGTGATATATGCAGCTGACATGTAGATTTTAAATGCATATAACCAACCCTTATAAAAGCTAAAACTTTTGTTTATAAATGTTGTTTTATAAACAAACCAACTTTATAAAATTGTTCAATAACAACGATTTTTTTTCGTCATTTATTTGAAAATGATTAGAGCTCTGTCTAATCCTCGGAATGGCAAGGATTTTTAATGTTATTTTTTACGCCTGGTTTTTATTAGGATTTAGTATAATTAACCCTTATCATGCGGTAGTATCACCCTGGCGGCATTGTTCGTTTATTTAATTATGCCCCGGAGACAACACCAATGGTTGTTGAATACATTCATCGTTTTTTTAAAAGAGAAATGTAAATCCGCGCGAAAATTATTGTTCATAAACAACGGTAAAAAGGCTTGTTACGAGCAAATCACAAGTTTTTTTCAGATAAGGGACATATTTTGCGCACAATTTTTTTAGGAAAAGCTGTTGGTTTCATAAATGAATTTCATTTATTTAGAAAGAATATCAAGAATTTAAATCAGTCCCGTGAAAAAATCACGTTTTAAAATTGTCTTGGTAATAATAATGATAATATTTGAATGATTTGCATAGCGCCGTTTTTGTGAAAAATCACCTCAAGGGCGCTGTACAGATTTTATTTTCTATTATTAGATATTGATTCCTAGTTTAAATAATAAATTATACAGGAACATACTCACCTGGCATGTCCCAACAGATAGACACATTTATTAACTTAAAATTATAATTATTGGTAATATTGGGTGGTCGGTTTCGGAATCAAATCGTTGCTTGAAATGTCTTTAGTCGCGTTTGGTGACCAGATCTGATTAGCCAGGTACTTCCCAACCTTCCTCTTCCCCATCTCCACTGCGTTCAGTTTCTATAATGGGGAATGCCATAGTTCCACTGGGTTCTTACGCTTAAGAGCAGTTGGGACTCTTGTGGGATATTTACTATAAAAATACCTTTATTTAAATAAGAGATGATCGAAATAATTCAAATAAAAAAATGTAAAAAGCGTTTTCCTTCTAATCTTCCTCTTCCCCATCTCCTTTCCCACTTTCTCAAACCTCACTACAATTCCTACAGAAATTACTGCAATCGACAAAATTATGCATAAAAAAAAAAAAGTTTGCCATTACCAATAATGTTAGTATATTATATATATTTAACATGTTTGCAATTACCGTGTTTGTATATACATATATTATGTTTGTATATATGTATTATCATTTTCATTAGAACACACAGATGATGTGATCTAACTTAAGATTGATAAAATATATATTTTTATTTTTTTAAAAGAAAGACAAACATTCCCGGGTAACGAATAACCTGACAATATTTGGAAAACTCCTACTGCCATCATAAGAAGCCGAAGATATTGCTTGTGCAATGACGGAGAATTACAGCAGAGGAATTGAACGCACGAGGCCGTGGTGGGAATCCGACGCGTTTGTCCACTAAGCTACCGACTGGTAAAGTATCGATAAATAAACAATATACCCCAATTGTTGAGGCTATAGTCCTACTGGTTCCGGTGGTTGGAACTCTTGTGCGATATACACATAGAAAAGTGTTTTCCCTAATTATTCACAGACAGGTAATACAATAAGGAAGTCTACACATAGTGCGCCTGAGCGGCTCAGGGCGGCTAGTACTAACTTAGAGACTACTGACTACTGACTACTGACTACTGACTAGTGTAGAGTGGTACAACAAGCCGCCCGCGATATCAGGCCTGAAGATTCTTCGCATTGCCCTCCATGTTAATTCCCCCGGCACGGAATTGAAGAGCCAACAATTTTCTCGCCTTAGTGCTACTAACAAGTTACAAGCGCTTATGGAAGGTATTACGTACAAGGGCTTACGTAAGTTTAGCATTTCATCTGCCTACATAAATGTTTCAAAGCGTTACAATGAGTGAATGAAATGTTTATTAAACGACACGACTCTGCTAGACTCCAGTCTTTAGTCTCCAGTCTCTAGTCTCCAGTCTACCCCACCTTACATATTTGAATAACAAGCGATTCTGCCTTTTATATTAAGTCGATTCAAGTTACTTTTTATCTCAGATTTACGTGAATATAAGCAGTGTTTCATTAATGATTGTATTTAACTGCTCCGTCCTTTACGTCTGTCAAAGGCTTTTACAGAAATGTTAACATTAAAAAAAAAAACAATTGTCTCATTAGTAGTGCCAAAATATTGTTTAAAAAAATAAAAAAGGAATATTGAATAACAAGTTCAAAAATATTTTGTAAAAGAAAAGAATAGTTCTTTGAAATGCAGTCGGTCGAATTATTATTATTTTTCATTAATTCTTTATTCCTCAATGTGGGGGGGGGTCGTGCGATCCCTCCCATCTCATAAAGTATATTATACTGCCATACAAAATAAGAGAGAAAATGCTTAAAATAATAATAGTAAGCAATATGTCATAAACACAAAAAAATTATTATATTATGTCTAATATAAAATATAATTAAATAATTTTATGTTAAATGTAAAATAGAATTCAATAGTTGTATGTCAAATATTAAATAGAACTTACAAAAGTACATGTCAAATAACAATAATATCGATGATTTAATAAAACAAATTTGTAACTTTATTCCACTTTTTGTATTTTGACTGGACCGGTTTCAGCCTATGACGGCCATCTTCAGACTAGTACAAGTGTTTGTTAACCTACGGCTTATACTATTTTCGGGATGTTAGGGGTAGTAAACAATGATTTTTACTTTACTTAATATTCATCAGTATTGTTGCATGATTTTAATAGTTACAGGGTAAAAGTTGCTTTTAATTTATTGGTATTACTATTTTATATATCTATCTGGAATATTTATTTATTTTATTTAATATTTAAGATGGGTTACAGTTGCATTTCTATAAATATGAATTGACAATGTATTTATATAATGAAAGGTTGGTGAATACTGATTCCCCGGCACGGAATTAGCCACAGAGTTGATATGCCCTTTTAGCTTACATACATAATGTAAGTTATTACCAAAGTATGACTTTCAAAAATTCCCTCGATATTACGAGAAATTTAAAAGTTTAGATATAATCTGCCTAACAGTGCATAATGAATAGAATCATAAAACTAATATACCATAATGCTGGGAGTAACCCAGTAATTAGAAAATTATGTTGTACATCTGGACATCACAATTGAGATGGAAAACCTAAAGTAAACTCATTAGCAATCAGTATTCACCAACCTTTCATTATATAAATACATTGTCAATTCATATTTAGTAAAACTGTAACCCATCTTTTAAATATTAAATAAAATAAATAAATATTCCAATTAGATATATAAAATAGTAATACCAATAAATTAAAAGTAACTTTACCCTGTAACTATTAAAATCATGCAACAATACTTTTGATGAATATTAAGTAAAGTAAAATCATTGTTTACTACCCCTAACATCCCCAAAAATAGTATATACGTTAACAAACACTTGTACTAGTCTGAAGATGGCCGTCATAGGCTGAAACCGGTCCAGTCAAAATAATAAAAAGTGGAATAAAAGTTAAATAAATTTATTTATTAAATCATTAAAATGGAATTTTATTCACGAATTAACAGTTTCAAAATTAGAAATAATAATAATATCGATGTCATGTTCTGTAGTGAAAGATATCTTTAGTATTTTTTCTTAATTTTAGATTTGTTAGATTTTGGGGATCTCAATTCTTCACTTTAATTTATTTTCTACGAAATTCCTGGCGTTCTCCTTCTATCGAAGAAGTTATCAAGAACAATCCAAGAATACCTGACACGATTGGGTGAATTAGATACTTGACTCGAATCGTGTCAAAAGTTTGTTCAAGAAAAGAGTATGCACGAGAAGGCGTTTGAATGAAGCAAGTATCTGCCAGGACGGAGATGTATGACTTTCTATCCTATCTGGAAAGAAAGTTATAGTGAGTTAGTTAGTTGAAAGCTTGTTCATTCGTGATTTTATAATCAGTTTCCATTCCCAACACAAGAACACGCAGATGAGTTAACTTATTTTCGTGTCGTGGTAAAAAGCTTTTGATAAAAACGTATTTTCCTCTATGATCATAATTAACTCCTTTGGAATAACACATTATTTTTAATTAACCTCATTCTCTTAGCAATTTACAGCTATATTTTTGGCGTGCGAAAACCATTTTCTGGGTTTATTTATCGCAGAAGTTTCATAAACTTTATCAATCCTGTTTCAAAATTAATTATACGTTTCACATTACGCCCCACATAAGCATTTCAGATTTCGCCCTGTTCCTAGCGAAAGATTTCTTTATGATCGAAGTGCTTAAATTGAAATTCATCCCGTGCGATTCGTAAATGTTAACTTTTTTTAAATATCCCGTAATGAGGAGACTTTTCAGTTGTTGAGTTTCCGGGGGGAATTATGTTACTCTTTACCTTTCTGTGATCCGGGGATGTTTGCCCAGCCCCGCTATAAATTGCATGACTTTACATAAATTAACTTTATTTTTTTAATTCAACCTAATCAGCAAATCTGCATTAATCATTTACCCTTGTAGGCTCGTGTTTTTATGTTGATAATTCCCCCGGGATCATCACTGGTGAAAGAGCCTGTATTCTTGGTTTTTCGCTGGACGTTTATGAATCCGCGTAATTTATTATTTTGTCGACGTAGATTTAGATAGGCCAAAGAAAATACCCGCTTTTGTAAGGCATTTTGTTTGAAATGTTAATTAAAGAAATGAAAAAAATCATTACTTATTCTGGAATAGACTCCGCGAAAACATAAATAAAAACCTAACTAGCCATATAAATATAGACATATTCTAGTTAAATATCTTGTATTATTTACACGATGGCAATATTAATTGTTGAAATTGTGAATAGTCACATATTGTATCAAATAAGTTTTTTTGACGAAGAGGGACCGTCAAAACAGACTTGCAGAAACTTCTCATATTTTATCCTTTTTGAACTCGGGTCGTATGACTCTAGGAGAAAATTTATGCTGGTTCCCGAATAAAGAATATTCCACAGTGCATAGGTGAACGAAAATGATTAATGCCTGTTTGCGTATTCAATTACTCCATGGAGATTTTTGATACTTTGAAAAAACACGATTTTTTAAAATTATAACGACATTTCGGTGGATACCTATGCATGGAAACTATATATTTATTTTTTCGGAGTAAAATTCGTGGTTAGTTTTTATAAAATTATTTTTCTAATGAATTTGCTATTAAAACTTACTTTTGCTGATAATTTAATCAAATAAAGCTAGGCCCGTGTTAGTATTTTTTTCAACTTTCAACTTTTTAAGGCGATTACAAATGAATATTTGTAATAATCAACCCAACTATATTTTCGCTATCTTTCCGAATATGGATTGTTTCTTTCTTCAAGTGGTAAGATAACCTTTGAAATTTCTACCCATCAGTCGGGTATACAATATTATTATACTTCGCACCGAAAGTTACGTACATGTCTTTAAAAATGACCTTTAAGATACGAAGTGCTCTCTCAAAAGTCACGTTCAAAACAAAACTTTTCATTTCCACGAATTTATTGCTCCACTTCCACCAAAACCAGACTCTACCCCGTCTATTCCCCACGTGAAGATAATAGTAAAACATTAAAAATAAACGTAACAAAAGTTTATTCCCAAACTTTTCATGATTTTTTGTCCTTTTATAGAGCTAAAAAACCGATTCTGTTTAATTATAAATTAAATAGTGTGTGTCTATCTACTGTCACGTCTATTAAGGTCCTTGGTGTCGCTTTAGGTTGTTCGTTTCTTGGCTTCATATATATATATATTACCACCGCTTTATGAGTCGTTGTTTCGCCCTCATCTTCAATATGCTAGTGCCATTTAGTCTCCTTTCTATGTTGTTCACATTCATCATATCGAATCCATACAACATCGTTTCTTGCTAGGAATTGTAAAGGTTAGGGCTTGAAAGAGGCGATTACTCGAATAATAATATTGAACAAACGTTAAACCTTTCTTGTTTAGATAAAAGCAGGAAAAGACTTTGATCTCGTTTGCATTTTCAAAATTACTAACGTATTATTGACTCACCTTCTTTGTTGCAACTCATCGAGTTCAACATCGCTTCCCGTAGAATCAGACACAATGGATCACTGTTCCTCAATCAATCCTTTAATAATTATGGATACCATTATTCGTGTTTATATTTGTCAAATCAAGTCAAGGCCAATAAGTTTTTGGTGTAAGTCCAAATGATTTTTGTCAGTCGTTAAGCAAAAAAACTTAATTATATTTTCTATAATTGACTTATATCATAGATTGTATCATAACCTTGTCCAGGCTTCGACTTGACATTATCTTCGTAATGTATATATTTGTCATTGCTGTATACATGTGTATGTGCTATCCTCTCTGTCATTTGAGTTTTTTTTCATTTCTTGTGATGTTATGTTATTAATGTACATTAGTCCGTAAAAATAAATGAATAAAAAAAGCCACTAGGCAATGAATGATCTCATCTTAACACAAACTCCGGAATGAGTCACATATAAATAAATAAACAAATATACAAGTCTATGGTCAGAAGAAAAGCTATCAAATAAACAATCTAGTTGACGAACTAAACAAACTGCTTCTGATTTTCTTGTAATCGTCCTTTGGCAGGCTTGATCAACGTACTGGAAGATCAATTTTCTTGTTATTTTTCTTATATTTACTAAGTGTGCCTTCACTCCATAAAAGCCTTGTTTACGTAGTATCCAAGAGGGAGCAATTCCCTTCCCGCCAGTAAATAAAGTTTTTTATACGAGTGCAATGTAGCCAGTGTTTCCTTTACTACAAATTACGGTCAGGCTAAAGGCTTGGCCGAGGAGGTTTTTCGAGTCCAATTTGGACGGGAAGTCTACGCCCTTTGCCGAAGTAACGAAACAATTAAATCTCGATGCATAAAGGTTTGGATAAATTGCAAAAGCTATGTCTTTGATTATTTTATTTATTTATTTGTGAGCCAGCGAAACACAACAAATCATACAGTTAATGCTTCACAATTTCAGTTTATTTTCATCCATCAATGCTGTTTTTAGATCCCTTTGTTCTTTCGCACAGATAACGTTTACTTTTTATTTTGTATTGAAGTTATTTTACATAATTGAACGTGAAATTAATTATTTATTTGTTAATAATTTATATTATGTACATATATAGTATATGAAAGCATACTTAGCTGGCAGGTCACTTCAGATAAACACAATTATTTTATTAAAATTGGAATTAAGTTTAAATTATTAAATATTTAAATAATATTAATAATCTAAACACACAAATGTGAAATAGAAAAAAGCTATAAACTAAAAAGAATGGTCATGACCATTCTTTATAGTTTCTTGATTTTTTGTATTTCATATTTGTGTTTTATATTATTAATATTATTTAAATATTTAATCAAAAAATTATTTTATTCTTGAAGAAACTTGAAATATGTAGTTTTGCTCAGTGGACGTGATATTGGCACGATTTGTAATTATAGTATAAAATTATATTATAAAAAATATTTTTTATTTTTTTATTGTTCGTATTATATAATTATTTTAATTCTTTACGGCAAATAAAATCACAATAATTAAAAACCTTATGAATTTGTTCCATTTACTTACTTCGAATGAGACTGTTTTCACCCCGATATGGGCATCTTTAGACCCTGAATACTGTTTCAATGTTCTTCATAGTATTACGTATTTTATATTTGTATAAATAAAATAGAGCACAGGCTTCGAAAACTACAACTAAACGGTGGTATTTTAGCCAAATTGCATTAATCCCCAACCGACATCAATCTCCATTCAATCAAAGCAGTGCCCTCGTTCGGCCATCTCGGCTAGCAAGGCAGAAAGCGCCAAGCGGGGCAACGTGGCTCCATGATTGCGGATTCGGCTAGCGGTTTAACCCCGCGTTAGACGGTTAGATCCCGTACAGTGTACACTGACCGCACTACCTAACCGTCTGCGGTGGACTCTGGAGCCAGGACCTCGATCCGCTGAATCCGTTTCCTTCATCCGGCAAGGTCTATTCTGCTTCTTACTCCGGATGGGCAGTACTGTACAGGGGGTGTTTGTTTGGTGGGTTTGTTTATACCGAGTAAAATAAAGATTTTTATTGTAGAAGCATACAATAAAAATGTGGGTAGCGATACGTTTCTCAATGATTAGGATGGCGATTTACTTTAGATAATTAATAACGCGGTTAAATGGTGGTCGGAAATAGAAATCCGATTTAATCATCAATAATTTAATCATAAATCAGAATTCTAGAAAAAAAGAAGGAAAACCTGACAACTTAGTATAACATTCAATATCGTCGCTGGAAAAGCAAAAGGGATGATCGCCATTCTGGGAAGTTTTCGTCAGAACACTTTCATTTTTGTTTTACAATAAAAGTACTAGGTTGGATTTTGAAAAATAATATGGCTGAAAGGTTACAAAAGTCTTCAGAACCAAACTGCATATTCAACTCATTTTTGACCAAAGTGTTGCTTAAGCCCTCTTGACTTTTCCAGCGACGATATGTTGATAGTAAGAACGAGAACAAAGAATTCGTTTTAATTATTTTATAGACGCTTTACTAAAACGGTTTTGTGAAAATCTAGCAACTTATAACAATTAACGATATTTTGATGGTGAAAAAGGTTATCTGCTTTTTGTGGAGAATTTGAGCCATGTTTCTATTTCTACGAATACATCACATTAAAAACCTAAAGCTTCGCAAACCGCAGCATTGATTAACTGAAATATTGCCAAAAAGGGAGTAACTAATAAATAATAGTCCACTCCTTTGTATTCTGGGCGAACCAAATAGTGCTTCGTGTGAAATAAAATCCCTCGCTGTCTTTGTCGATTCCGCTAAAAGCGGGTGCTGATTCCTATGCCTCGGTCTTCCCGGCCTCCCACTTGCACCCTTTCCTCCCCTTTCCATCCCCTCCGCTCATCTGGAATGCCTAGATTTATGAATCTATCTACATCGGCAAGGATTGGCCCTTCTCCCACAATGGTCATTGAAATCCGTTGCGGCACTTATTGAATAGCCGCTGTAACGATATCGGATTCATATTCATCTGCGCCAATTCGCGCTAATGGCGCGATGCCGCTGTATTTTAGTTTTATTGCGTCACGTGTTCTGGGAAATTTTACTTCACTTTGGGGCGATATTATGAACATAACCGAGTAGCGTCGGGCTGGGCGGCATCGCCTTCTAGATCGTGCACTAAGCAGAAACACTTAAGTGTGAACTGGTGCATTTTTTGCGCAATTATTTTTTATACTAACGGACCTTTGTCCAATTACAAAAAAAATACATAACACGAAATGAGAAAAAAGAACAACAAAGGAAAAACGGCACATATATTAAATTTTGAATGAATCAATGATAAAAACTGGACAAAAATATATATTTGATACAACATTCAAGTCAAGACCTGAACAAGGTTTTCTTAAGGGACAATCATGTTAAATGATAATAAAATGTCAAAAATAATTAAGACTGGTACCCAAAAATTTTAAGACCATTGCTTGAGTTAACAAAAAGTCTCGACATTCTGGACAGTGGAGAATGATACCCATAATTAGTAGAGTGATGATTGAGGAACAGCAATTCATTGTTACTGAGTCTACGGTAAGGAATGTTGAACTGGATGAGTTGCAACAAAGAAGGTTGAAGTGTATTGGTAAAAAAAATCATTGGATAACAAAGACCACATAAGAATCTCTATTATTGGAAGCCAAGTCTGACTATGGCACCTCCATTCTGTGGATATCTTGACTGTCTTAAGAAATGCGGTGAGGCGATGGAAAATGGATCAGTTTTGTCTCAGGAAAATGCCACCAAAAAGTCATTATATGTGCTACTTGTGTGTTATTGTATTTACCTTATAATGGTGGGTTGTTTAAAGCACTCCCCACACAACCACAGACTGAAATTATGTTTTCAATAGATAGACAACAATTGATTTTATGTAAAAAAAAACCTACATATTAAACTCATCACTATGTAACCCGTCTACCAGAAGGTAATAAACCCACCTGAAGGTATATTTATTGTAAAGCCGTTCCTGCCAGCAATAAACCAAAACAATAAGTTACATTTAAAAAATATAAATATAGAGCCAATAGCGTTCATTCCGGACATAGATGTTACATATACCATAGATTTACTTACAATTTTACCAGTCTGAGGATCCCTGTGGCAAGGTAAAACCAATCCGGTCAAAAAAGTGTTAATAAATTACAAAGGTTTTTTAATCATAAATTCTATATGAATGTAATTCCACCACGAATTACCAGTTTAAAAAATATAAATGATAATGTTTTACATATTATGTAGGTACATAATGATTTGACGGCCTTCATGGTCGAGTGGTAAGATGCTCGACTACGAATCCAAAGGTCGCGGACTCAAACCCGGCGTGCGAAAATTACTTTTATTTAATTAATATGTGTCATAACATATTCAATTCATATTGAATAATATAAAGTATATTTGCGGCACGCTTTAGAGTGCTAGATGCTCTAAGTATCGCCCTGGTGAAAGACCACCATTCAGAATCGAAACGTTGCTTGATTGAAATGGCTTTAGCCGTTTGTGACCAGATTTGAATATCCAGGTACTTCCCAACCTTCATCTTATCCATCAGCCTCAATCATCCCTATTGGGGATAATAATAAAACGTTTGCTCACTCCATTGGGCGGCGTTAGACGGTTTATAATTGAACGAGAGTTTTTATTTGCCTAAAATTTTGTCTTTACGTATTCTCTCACTTGTATAAGCAGACCTTTGGATAAATATCTCATATTTACTCAGATCTCCTTTCGAGATCCACTTGTTCATTGAAAGCTAAACCCAGATCCCAGTTCAAACTGCAGAATTACAATGGCTTAATCCTGCGTATAAAGTTTATCCGACATTGGAAAAAGGGTCGACAGGGTAAAGGTACATCCTTTCGTTTTATTTATTCTAATCTCTATCTTTACACAATTTAGTCTATTTACATTCCTCGGGGGTTCGGAGGGGAGCAACCTTTGACCACATCGTGGAAGAATAGACATTGATCCTTTTTGATCCTTGGCCAGGACAAGAAGTAACTCGAGTAGCTGGTTACATACTTCAGATTGATTGGGTTGCACCTGCAGATAAATAAAATACAAAGAAAGGACCTACGATTTCAGGTTGAATATCTGAGGTTGAGGCAAATCTGGCATTAAGAAATTTTGTACTTTAAAATAAATAAATAATAATATATTTTTTAAAATGAATAATGCGCAAGTGTCCCAACTGCGCCGGTGGGACTATGGCTTCCTCAAATGAGATATGTTATATGGTTGAAAGTAGTAGGGACGGAAAGAAGATGGGTAAGAGGAAGGTTGGGAAGCATCTGGCTATTCAGATCTGGTCACCAAACACGACTAAAGCCATTTCAAGCAACGTTTATATTTTGAATGGTGATCTTTCACCAGGGGGATACTTAGAGTATCTACCACTCTGAAACGTGTTGCAAATATACTTTATATTATTTTTTTATGAATTAAATGTGTTATGATACATATTAATTAAATAAAAGTTATTCGCGCACGCCGGGTAAGAACCCGCGACCTTGGATTCACAGTCGAGCGTCTTACCACTCGACCATTTAGGCCGTAAGAGACGACAGTAAGGTGGTAATTAATCAATATCAGTGACGCTGACACGCATATTCCTTTTTTATAAATAATAATAATAATATTTTGATGATTTGTATAGCGCCGTTATTACGAAAAATCACCTCAAGGGAGCCGTACAGATCTTATTTTCAAGTTGATATTAACATTTATTCAAAGAGAAAATATACAAAACACACTTACCTGGCAGGTTCCCTCAGATGGTCACACTTATTAACTTAAGATTTTAATTTAAATTATTTCTTTTTTACAATTATATACATATATATATATATATATATTTTTTTAAAGTTAATTTGATCTCAAAGCAGAGATTTCATTGTTTCTTAAATACAATCATTGTGCAGCACTTTTATATAATAATATAATATAATGCTGTGGAAATGAGATCTTTGAGACGTATGTGCGGTGAAACCATGTATGATCGTATTAAAAATGTGGATATCCGGAAAGAATGCAAGGCTGATGAGAGCGTAATGAATAGGATCAAGAAAGGGACGCTTAGATGGTTTGGGCATGTAGAGCGAATGAACGAAGAAAGGAGTGTGAAAAGAATATATGATGCGAAAGTGAATGGAAAGAAGAAGTCGAGGACGCCCGAGAAAGACGTGGCACGATCAAGTAAATCAAATACTTGAATCGGGTCATGTGAAGAGTCAGAATAACAGAAGAGTATGTATGAGACGATGTATGAATGTAAATGAAGCAAGGAGTGTGTGCCAAGACAGAGTCATATGGCGGTCCGTCCTCTCTACCTACCCCTGCGGGGAAACGGCGTGATGGTTGGTTAGTTAGTTAGTTAGTTATATAATCTTTGCAGTAATTACAATTGTTCATCCTATTCCAAATTAAGAACAGAGGCATTAGATCCCAAGTCATAACTAGAACGTTTCTTGTAACTTCTGCCTCATTAAAGGCAGAGTACACACCATCTTATCCTAAGATAACGGTTCAAAATCGCAGCGTTTAAAATGTGTACATAACTTTCCGAATTTCGGCTGATCGCAGTTACCATAAAATCGCAAGTCTCCTCGCCTAGTTTATGTCGCTGGTTGCAACGACTCGGGAACGAATGCGCAGCGTGTCGTACCATTTTAGATATATGTCTCTAAGGATGGCGACATTTTTATGACGACATTAGCATTGGTGTCTAGCTGAATTCAACCACCTAACTTGTGAAATATTACAACAATTGCAGTTTTAGAAGCTGGTTCTCGAGCGAGGCTATGCTTAACTTTAAAGGACCGTTTTATTAAATAGTATTAGAAGTTATGCGTTTTAAACCATCAAATAAAACTCTTACCACAATAATTAACATATATTTTTAATGATTTTAAACTCCATTAATGGAGGACTAAACGCTGTTGGCGCAAATAATACATTGTCAAAAGAAGCGAAGCTATCAGTCCACAATGGAGTGCTTATACCAACCCTGATGTATGACAGTGAGGCATGGAACTGGCAGAGGAAGGATGAAAGTAGACTGAATGCTGTGAAAATGAGATCTCTGAGACGTATGTGCGGTAAAACCATGTATGACCGTATTAAAAATGTGGATATCCGGAAAAAATGCAAGTCTGATGTAAGCGTAATAAATAGTATCAAGAAAGGGACGCTTAGATGGTTTGGGCATGTGGAGCGAATGAACGAAGAAAATAGTGTGAAAACAATATATGAAAGTGGATGGAAGAAGAAGTCAAGGACGCCCGAGGAAAACATGGCACGATCAAGTAAATCAAATACTTGAATCGTGTCATGTGAAGAGTCAGAATAACAGAAAAGTATGTTTGACACGATGTACGAATGTGAATGAAGCAAGGAGTGTGTGCCAAGACAGAGTTGTATGGCGGTCCGTCTGCCTACCCCTGCGGTGAAAAGGCGTGATAGCGAGTTAGCCAAACAAAAAAATGAGACACCGCCACAAACGGGACACTATCAGATCCTTAATTTTGGGAGCGTTGTGAGGGTGCATTGGGATGGGGTAGAAGGACGGTAATGCAGTACCTGGATATTACACACTACAGTAAATATAATGTTGTCCCCCATCAGGACAGTACTGAAAATATGTATATTCTACTCTGGAAATAATTACAAATATTTTAAAAGGAAATGAAAAATAACTTTGAATAAGACTACAGTTTTTACTTTAATTTTTATATATTTTTAATTATTTTTGCCTAGCCTCAGCATCATCAGGGTACAAAATTAAACCAAACAAAAAAAAAACAAAGTGTGCGGTTATATATACATTCAGAGGGAGAACACAATATATAATATAATAAGAGAACAAACAATAGAATAACATTTAAAATTATAACAAAGGAACAGAGAGAAAGAGGCAAACAATATGAAATGAAAGAGGCAAAACGTCAATTTAGAAGGTGATTTAAGAATAATGAGATTTTTTTATTGAGTTTATTTTTATTTTTTATTGTATACGCCCGAGAGGGCTTTTACATTAAAAGGTTTGCAAAAGACAGTGAAAAACTCAGACCTATATGCACAAACAAAATAAGGAATGGTTGTAGAGTAGTAGAAAATAGTGTTTGATTAAAGAAATATGATGTTATAGCCTTCTTGTATCTACATTCCGTGCAGATAAATACATCAGTCACTTCTGCAAATGTATTACCAACTACATGGAATCTAGTTACAAGCGAGTATCTGAAAGACTCAGTCCTGATGTTATTGTTACAGCTAAATAAAATTTAGGATCGAGTAGTTCTCTTTGGTATGTGAAACGAAATAAGGTTCAATAAATCAGGGTTGTCTATGATACCATTGACAATTTTATAAATGAAAGTCAAGTCAAAAATAATTCTTCGATCTGAAAGTTTTAATAAATTTGATTCTTTCATCAAGTAGTTATAGTTAATATTTTTAATAGGTAGATTAAGTTTGTAGTTTATGTTGTTGGAGTGGATTGTATCATGGATAGTAAGGGGACCAGATAGAAGAATTATATTCCACTTGACTACGAACTAATATATATATATACAGAAAATAAACCTAATATTGGACTACTGAACAAATTAAACTGATTAAGAATGTGACTATTTATTTCAATGGTATTTTAATTTTTATGACCGAGCGGTTTCAAATTTATGTGGTTTTTTATACAAAGTTTTTTATTTCATTTTCATTAAACATGTCAAAGCACAAAGTAGTTGCTTTCTACGAAAATACAAATATTTTATGAAAATTACCTTATAAATAGAGCAAAAGATCTGAGGGTCTACAAAATCACTTTATTTGTAGTCCCCACAATCTAAGTAACGTAAAACAATGTCAATCAAGTGGTGGAAGTCCAGTGGGTAGTTAGTTAAAAAAAAAATTTAATCATAATTAATAAATTAAAATTCCTTCCAATAAAATAATGTTCCCACATTTATAAAAAAAATAAATTATTACACAAATATAATATGAAATTTTCATTGAATATTGAACCTGCGTATTTCATTTAAAAAATATGAATTCATTACGCCAACGTACCACGTAATTTTAAACGTATTATTTATTGTTCAATTTGAAGTGAAATCACGTAACATGGAGAATGTTTCTCCAGAGATCACATTCGCAGCGTTATTTAGGTGCGGGGGGGGGGAGGTTCATTGATTAGGCAGTGATTTGTAGGCTTCCCCCCGGATTCCTTTTATAGCCTGCTCCCCTTTCAAAAGCATAAAGGCTGTTATTTTTGTATTAGCGTAGTACTTGCCTACAGGGCCGCTACGAGCAGTGCTGACGCTCTAAGTTAGAAAGTTCCAAACTATTTAAAAACAATCGGGTCTGATATTGTATACGTTCGTGCGTGAGTCATTAATCGCAAGCTTTCAAGATCTGGAAACAGTGTTTAAACGTCATGTAGGCCAACGCCATCGTGTGATAAACGTACTGAATCAGTCATGACGAAAGCCAAATCATGTTGTGGCCGGTGCAGAGGCGAGTTCGGTTCGGTCGCCCCTTAATTTGGCCACCCCAGAGCACCGCTAACATTTCCCGCAAGGATCCGACGGCCCTGCCTAACTACTCGCTAAAAACGTCTATACGCGTTTCTGTTGCTTTTATTTAAAATATAATGTCGTGGTTTATATCAAGGAAATTCATCCCGTGCTTAATGAAAAAACTTCCACGAGTTTTCTGATGACATTTGTAGACAATTTTTTAAGTGGGCGTGCAATATTATTATTTCATCTTCAGTGAGGTGGGTTTTCTGATTATTTTGTTTTCGTTTTGAGGCTATAATTAAATATTATTGCACGAGAAGGTTTTTCTTGGTGTTAGTGGAATTTGGGTGAAACCACAATGATGAAATATATATCCTGCGGATTTGTAAAAAAGAAAAAAAATATTTGTGTATGAGATAACATTGTTTTCATTCATGAAGTCTAATGGGAAATTCTGATAAGACGATCAAATCTATACGAAGATATCATTTATTCAATCAATTTTCATACCATTGATGAATATTGAAATGTTTTAATTTTGCACTTGATAAGAAAAAAATATTACTTTAAAAAGTCATAGACCTTAACTTCAAAAAAAATAAAATAATTACGACCCGGAAGCTTAACGCATAAACAAGGCCTCACCATCAAAGAAAAACAAATAAATTAAAAATTCACACTTTTTAGATTAGTAGGCAAGTAGTTTTTTATAATTTAAAATAAAAGCTATGAACTCAAACATTTACAGTATAGACCTTTTGACTGAGATTAAATTGACATTTAAAAAAATAATCAAACGTCTTACAGCTTTAGTCTTTAGCTCAAACATGACATACTATACATTAATTTTCCAATCTTCCTCTTCTCCATCTCCTTCCCCTTCCCTCTACCATCAGCCTCACAACATACCCCAATTGGGGATGCCATAGTTCCACTGGCTCTAAACAGTTGGGAGCAGATGGGACTCTTGTGCAGTATTCACTAAATACATGTTTTGAAATATATATATAAATACTAATTCAAAAATAATTATTTTACGTGTACATTTTTTATTTTTACATAAAATAAAATGAAAGTCTTTAAAGGTGAGGTCCCTAATTTGGCGACGAGATTTCGGGTTCTATTAATTACATTTCACCAAAGTCTTAATCTTTCCAAAAAGCGCTAAAATTGTGTAACATTATTTTGAAACCATGAATAATAATAATTTTGCCCCATTGAGTTTATATTACCTCAATGTTTTGCCCCTAACTTTTTGAGGGCTCTACCAATTTTCATAAAATCCATAACGTTTTACGTGCAAAGTAGAGTTTTTTTAGAGCTTTTTGCATATTTAGTCGATTCGGATATATTCACTCGCTCTTCCCGTGTATACGTGCACCCTTCTTGCTTTACGACGCACTTAAAAAGGTAATATTATCGCGCAGTAAGTGACAGCGCCGTATATCAAGTCCTCGAAATTAGAATATGTACTTGTTTAACCTGGCTGATTTGACACGGTCTATGGAACCCCTGATTCTCTGTATGGAACTCCCGCTTGCTCCGGCGCGGTTGTAAACTGTGCCCCTTTGTTTAATGATGATGATGATACATCAACCCTTTCCTCCGACACTTCTTTCTGATAATTGTCTCGGATATCTATCGTAGTGTCGCGAGTTTTTATTTGCTCGAAAGTCTCACTGGTATTCGGAAGATTATTAGAGATTTATTCAAACGAAGGGAGGAATATCTCAAATTGGAAACTGAATAAAATATGCTTTGATCTTTATTAATAGAACCACATTTTACGAAAACTTGATATAAAATCAAGATTTCTATATTTTACATGAATCGCGTAAGAAAACAGAATTTACTTTACAATCAAAGCTTTATAAATAAATCAAACTATGTATGACCGTGTCACAAATTTGGAAATGAACATGTGTAGCAAATGAATGGTTTGAACAAGCCCACTAGAACAAGAGAACCAAGAAAACTTTTCAGAAATTCATTAGAAGATTATCACCATTATCTGTTCTTCACTACGAAAAATTAAATATACTTTATTTTAAGTCCCTCATGAAACAAAATAAAAAATAAATAAAAATTTAAGTTATTCTAAATTTTTAAGTTATTATGATATATAGTGATTGTGTCCTGCCAGAAGTGACCTGCCAGGTAAGTATGATACTGTATATTTATATAAACTAAGAATTAAAATTAAGATTTGTACAGCGCCCTTGAGGTGATTTTCGTACAAATTATCCAAATATTATTAAATGAACGAAGATAGAAGAGTGCAAGGTATTGACGCAAAAAAATGGAGTGAGTTCCAAACAAGTGAACAGGGTTCTATTTATGTGACGAAGTATGAATGTGAATAAAGTTATTAGTGAGTTCCAAGACAGGGTTCTATAGCGGTCCATCATCTCTGCCTACCTATGCGGAGAAAAAGCGTAGTTGTTGTCAAAGCTTTCGGAACGTGATATTTTGGGAGGACAGTTTTTGTCGTCAGGATTAAACCATAGGTTATTTTGTAACTTGAAATAAATTAAGAAATGAAAAAATAACTTTGTTTAAGACTACGGTTATTATTTTATTTTTTATGACCGACCGGTTTCGCTTAGTCTAAGCACCATCAGGGTACAAAATTAAACTAAACGAAACATAAAGTGTGTAGTTAAATATATAAATAGAGGAAGAACAAAATATAAAATAAAATAACAGAACAATGAGAAAACAAAGTTATTTTTTTCATTTCTTCAAATAGGTCAAACCACAAAATAATTGCTTTCTACGAAAATATGAAATAAATTAATCTAATTTATACGAATAAAATGGTATTATCCCACCTTATTGTAAAAGCATTGAAAATAATTTGATTTTCCTGCTTGTGGGTGGATGTTTAAATTTAAACTTACTTTAAAAAATCCCATTTAGATATATAACACAGGACTAAAAATACGTATTAGATTTCAAAGATGATTTAATGGTGAAGATAAAAAAAAATATCACATCATAAACAATCCTGAAAAAAATAAAAAAATAAATATTTTAATTGTGTTTTCGTAAGATTAAGCTTTCGTGATTACTTCTCAGAAAACGTTCTCGATCTAATAATGGCGCCACTCGAATCAGAGTTCAAGTCATTTGTATTCTTGGCTGTTCATAAATGAACTCTGAATGTAATCCGTGTTCCTAATGCATCGTGCCATTAAATCCCCACATTCAGTAAACGCTCCACTTGAAAGGAATGTGCAATATATGAACATGTACAAATATATTATTTCAAGTGCTTTCACGATCGTTACGTGCAGTGTCGTACCAACCGTATTTGCATCTTGGGTGACCGCACAGAGCCCGGACGTTTAAAAACATGATAGTTAAGACGGCCTCAATAAATTAGTAAATACATTTTATTTAATATATATATATATATATATATATATATATATATATATATATATATATATCTGTCATAACACATTTAATTTAGATAAAATAATGTATGCTATATTTGCCAGATTTGAAGATCCAGGTACTCCCAACCTTCCTCTTTCCCATCTTATTCGCCTCCCACTATCTTCAGCCTCACAACGTACCCCAATCGGAGATGTCATAGTCTCACTGGCTCTAGACGGTTGGCAGCAGTTGGGACTCTTGTGTGGTATTCACTGTAAAAATAAATAAAAACTACTTGTGTTTCTTTTTATGTGATATTTCGACTAAATATATCTTGTGTTGAAAAGGAAGTATATTTAGTATACCGGTATCCGCACATTTCGCAAGTCAATACGTCTGACTGCTAGCTGAGCGTCACACCCACCGGGCTATCGACCATCTCACCATTGATTGAATTCTTTATTTACTGTACTTATATATTTGTGTCGGGATGAATGCATTCAAATGAGATTCTAAATTGATTCGATCGGATTAGTTCTTAGGTGAAGTATAAATACATGTAACTTTTGCCTACGGCGTTTTCGTGCTTGGCCGATATTCGTAATTATAATATTATCATATTTACGGTAAATTTGCTTGGCCATGATTTATTATGACGACTAGGGGTTAGGGACAGTGGGGGAGAGTTTACGAAGATTGCCCGGGAGCTGAGAAAATGTCGTTGCACCGCTGGCTAAATAAACGTATCGGTATTTTAAGTGCTATGGATTTGCACCGCATCAAACGATTCAAGCCTCTGGCTGTTTAACTGCTATTATTGAATCAGACATGAATAATACAAACAAAATATATGTATATACTCGTAAATACCTAACTTACTAATCTTCTCCGTATGGGAAGGGAAGATGGGATAATTAATAATAATAATTGGATAATTTGTACAGCGCCGTTTTTGTGAAAAATCACCTCAAGGGCGCTGTACAAATCTTAATTTATAATTAATGTTAATTAATAGTTTATATAAATATACAGCAACATATTTACCTGGCAGGTCACTTCTGGCAAGACACAATCTTTGTATCATAATAACTTAAAATTTAGATGACTTTTTCATTTTATTTTTGAACCGCCACACAACTTTGTCTTGCCACGCACTCCTTGCTCTATTCACATTCTAACTTTTCTGTTATTCTGAGTATATATGAAAATAAGTCTATTATTGTATTAAAATAAAGTCTATATCATAATTGGCTTTGATTGGATTCTCATTTTTTATTATTGTTTTATGACTTGTTTTGATAATAATTTGGCATGAATTTTAGCCCTTCGAAGGCATTTTAGGATATATGAAACAATATCCTTAATTTTGAAACTTTTTAATATTGTGTCCAAAAATGCTGCCATAAAAAAGTTACGATGTATTTTTTATAACTATTATTAATATAAAACTTTACGTTCGCTATTTCTCACCATCAACAGCGTTTCTGAAATTAAATAATTGTTTCATTTAAATAGTCAAATTAATTTATTTGTGACGTTGCCTTCGAATATTATATGTATTATATTCCTCATAAATTTTCAATTCTTTCTGTCTGAATAATAAACGTCCAGTCAATCACAATTATTATAATGTACTCTTTCGCACGCATTCTGCGCTATACGTAGGGTTATCAAAACGTTGGTAGAACTAAACAGAAAGACATACAAACCTTTCTTTCAATTTATTTTGTTATATACGTATATTTGACATGTATTTTTAATTCCTCATTTATTTAATACTTCCCAGCGAGAAATATTTTAAAAATTTTAGAATAGGATATTAGCCGTACATAATAATAATAATATTTGGACGATTTGTACAGCGCCGTTTTTGTGAAAAATCACCTCAAGGGCGCTGTACAGATCTTATTTTCAATCATTACATATAAATTCCTAGTTTAAATAAGAAAATATACAGGGGCATACTTACCTGGCAGGTCCCATCAGAAATACACAATTATTAACTTAAAATTATAATTATAATTATGATTTTTTTTTTTAAATTTATTTATTTTAATTTTAATTTATTTTTTCCGATTTAGGGCATGGGAGCGAAATTAAAAGAATGGACTTTCTGAATTTGTCATACAGTACAGGATTTGGTTAAAATTTGCATATCTAAAGGTGATTCGTCGAGAGACAGATTATGTTGAGGGTCTAGTTTTGTGAATTTGGGACATGGTCGTGAAGAAACGGATTTTTTACTCTATGTTTTGAGTTGTTTTTCATCAATGGCCCCTTGTAACCTATCCAAAAGGTTGGTTTCTGTTGATTTTTGTTCAGTTTAAAAAACGAAATTCCTTCCGCATATCGATAAACTGGAGTCAAGACCTTGCCTGCCGATGGACCAGGCTTAAACTTCTTAGGCGGCCTAATATTAATAATTATGTCCTCCACATCACAGGTGAAATCCTAGCGTGGAGGACAATGTATAAAAAAAATATTGTAAATAAACATGAAGTTAAGTAAATAAAATAATAATAATAATAACAGTGAACTCATATAGCGCAGTTTTGTGATATTTCACCTCAAGTGCGCTTCATACTAAATTAACTAAGCCAATAATATACCAAGGATAGAATAATATTTAATATGTATACAAATTAAAACTATCTAAAATCATAATCGCTTTCATAAATCACGAGAGAAATTGGTTCAGATATGGGTAAAAAAGTGCGTGTGTACATCAGTAGATAATAAAAAGAAAATAAACAATTAAATATAAGCTTGTGCCTAAAAATCCAAATAATGTATGAATTCGTATTTAGAAAAAATGTTAAAGCAAGTAAAAGGAAATTATGAACGGTTTACATTTTGCTACTTAAAAAACAAAATACAAATCAAACAAATTTAATATTTAATAAAAAATGAAAAAAATAACTTTGTAAAAGACCACAGATTTTATGTTATTTTAAGACCGATTGGTTTTTCTTAGCCTGAGAATCATCAGGGTACAAAAAATACATAGTGTGTGGTTATATATACTCGTAAATACAGAGGGAGAACACAAAATTAAATTAAATAAGAGAACAGTAAGAAAACAAAAGAATAACATTTAAATTTTATCAAAGGAACAGAGAAAAAGAGACAAATAATATGAAATGAATGTGACAAAACTTCAACAAGGTGATAAAAGAATAATAAAACATTTTATAAGTTTACTGGAAATATACCTAATATTGGACTACTGGACAAATTTAACCGATTACTAAGAATGTGACTATTAAGTTTAATGGCTTTCTTTATTTCTAGTGCTTCTCAATTGTTTAATCTGGTTCCATGACTATTTTTATGGAGAATATGAGCACTGGTGCTTTTATTGAAGGTGTGATCTTTTTCAATAAGATGATTGGCAAATTCTGAAAAACAGTGGTTATTTAAATTTTATTTCTACGAAAATATACATTGATATTAAAGTATTATAAGTCAACGATTCTAAAAATGCAATTATTGGTAAAATATAACTATATATTTAAGTAACAAAATAATATTTTATGACAGTGAGTAAAGGGTGTTTAGTAAACAGTAAGGACATTGAGTTGTATGGATACAAGTAAGGAGAAAACTGAAACAAAAACCTATCATTTCCCTTTGTCCACTGTCGATTGCTCTTTGAAATTCGACTGGAAATAATGAAACCAAGTCATAAGTGGTCACAAATCAACACTTTTTTTGGTTCTTCAAGACTAAACACTACTTTGAAACCATCTAACAGATATTTTGTTTGGTTTTATAATTTCTTTAACAGTGAAAACTTTCAAACGGTGAGGCTGAATTCAAAGTTTCATATATCATGAATTAAATCACGTTACGAAATTGAACAAATCCGCTTATAAAGCAAAACTTTATGTTTGTAAGCAAAATTTTCCGCTTATAATGATGGAAGTAGGAGGAAATAAAATGTTGTCGAGATATTCCGAACCCCCGGAAATTTTCGTCACTTCAAAAAAATTACTATAAATTCCGACTAGAAAAAGCTGTGCAAATTTCATGACACCAGAGGATGCCGTTGGCGAGTTTTTAGTGAGACATACAGATTTCCTGTTTTAAATGGTTATACATAAAAATCTCCAGGTTTGTTACGGTGTAAGTTGTGGACTTAAGTGACACGAATTCCTCCATAAGTTCAGTGGAATGTCTGCCTCTAAACGCAGGGATGATTTGCAGACTCTTCAGGTATTAACCTACTCGAGCGCCCCCCGCTCTCGCAGGGTGAATAATTAATTCGTTCCAAGCTGGGGCGCTGCAACGGAGCTGCGGAATTTCGTGAAAGTGTTAGGGGTTCCCTCAGGGTCGCCTGTTGGGTGTTCTTTGTTTTTGTTTTGTTTTAGGCCTTATCCGTGTCTCCGCTCTTCCCTTGTTCCCGTGCGCGCCCTCTCTGGGGGACAACCCATTTGAAATGTGAAGGGTCCAGGGATAATACTTTATTATTCATTACCCGCTTTATTCTTGTTCCGTGTTTTTATCAGTTAAAAAACAAAGACAATCATGATATGAGATTACCCGATCGAACTTTCTTAAACGATTCTCAGATTTTGTTCGAATATGTACAGACGTTTCGAATTTCAAAACGTATTTTTTTGTATAGGTACGTGTACATATTATAGATATGTATACATATATCTGGGCATGTAATAATAATAATAATAATAATAATAATATTTGGATAATTTGTATAGCGCCGTTTTTGTGAAAAAATCACCTCAAGGGCGCTGTACAAATCTTAATTCTACTTAATATTAATTCTTAGTTTATATAAATATACAGCAACATACTTACCTGGCAGGTCACTTCTGGCAGGACACAATCACCATATCATAATAACCTAAAATTTAGAATTACTTAAATTTTTATTTTTATTTTTTATTTTATTTTGTTTATTTATTTATTTATTTATTTTTTTATTTTTTTTTTATTTTTTTTTTGTTTTTAGGGCATGAAGGCAAATTTAAGATAAAAGTATATCGGAGGTATTTTTAACTTTTCGTAGTGAAGAACAGATAATGGTGATAATCTTCTAATGAATTTAAGGAATGAGAGTCTGAAAAGTTTTTCTTGGTTCTATTGGGCTTGTTACATCTTGATTATGGATATGATTTTCTGAAAAAATGAGTTTTGAGTTTGGCTCTGAACTCCTGCCGAGTCTTTTATTACTCTCAGATCATGTGGTAGTCCATTCCAGGTTTTAGGACCTGACACTCCGAAGGCGCGCTCTCAAACTTAGTGTCTGGTGTGCGCTTTGGTTCTTTCAACCTTCCGATAGCCGATGACATTGCTGATCTAAGAGTTGACTGTCGCGAATTGGAATCTTCAGGAATATACAATTCCGATAAAATAAGCCGAACCATTCCGTTAATTGATTTGAAAACCATCCAGCAAAGCTTAAACTGGATTCTTTCGGGACATTTAAGCCAGTGAAGATTTTTGAGGTGCTCTGAGATATGGGAATATTTTGATACGCCGGTGATAAGTCTTGCCGCGGCGTTGAAGACTAGTTGTAGTTTGTTAATTTGATATTTAGGAAGACTAGCGTATATTCCGTTGCAGTAATCTAAACGCGATGTAGAGCCCTGAATGAACAAAGAAAGAAGTGTGAAAAGAATATAAGACGCGAAAGTGAATGGATGAAGAAATTGGGAAGGCCCAAGGAAGACATGGCACGATCAAGTGAATACTTGAGTTGGGCCATGCGAAGAGTCAGAATAATAGAAGAGTATGTATGAATGTTAATGAAGCAAGGGGTGTGTGTCAAGACAGAGTTGTATGACGGTTCGTCTTCTCTGCCTACCCCTGCGGGGAAACGGCGTGTTGGTTAGTTAGTTAGTTTACCTACGACATATGGTCATTTCTTGTGATCTGTTAAAACACGTTTTTAACGTTATTGAACGTTGTAAAGCGCCCTTTAGGTGATATTTCATAGAAATTACGTTGTGGAAACTTATCAAGTATTTTTATTAAATTTGGAAGCTTTTTTCTAATATTTTTGTTGTGGAACAAAAGCTTCTCGCTTATTGATTTAATCAAATACCATTCGTACATTCATTCTCAACCTGAGTCGATTAACATTTAAGCATCTGATCTTATGTAGATTCTCTAGCGCGCGATTTAAAGAAAAGGGAGGTCGCAAAGAGGCGGGATTCGTTTAATGCCAGGCCGCTGAGGAATTATTATTTTTTGTTCGGAATTCTAAATTACCCATAGCTAATTACGTCTGAGTGGCACCCCATTAAAAGGGTGTTATTTGGACGCCGCTGGATTCTTTATTGCCCGCTGCGGGGGGGGCGAAAGTCAAATTTAAGGGAATTTCGGGTCTTACGAAATTTCCGAGGGTTTCGTGCCGCCGTTGATGAGGAGAGACCTATTAGCATATACATTTTCAGCGTGCATAGCAATCAAGTCGCCAACTTGTTGTATTTGATAAGGATACGAATTGTACACATAATTACGGCCTAAACGCTTTTCGTTTAGCACTTTTTTAACGCAATATTTCTATTAAGGATAAACAAAGTAATACACGGAGAAACGCTGAATTAATTCGCTGCCAGTCGATTTTAGACTTAATGCGACGCTTATTCAAATGAGTTGTTTGCTTTTTGTATGTAAAGCTTCTGAAACTGTTTCCAGATTTGCTTAAGACGTGTTTAAATTTTACTTTTATGAAAACACCTGCTTTGTTTTTTATGTTATTCAAATCGATAAATCTACGTTCCTGGAGTCGTTCAGACTTTGATTTCATAGGCAGCAATAATTCCAAGTGCTTAAAATGTATTGTAGTGTATAAATTTAATGCCATGTCGAAAACACGTGTCGTTTCAATATTCTATAACATTTTTCGAATTTGTCTTCCCCGTTTTCTAATATTATACGAGGCTTAAAAATAAATTATTATTTCCATGGTGATGGGCGATTATTTATCTTAAACTCGTTTAACCCTTATTTAAACAACATACACAGATGTACCTACATACAAAATACTCCTTTATTTATTTGGAATAGTTCCATCAGGTAGCTCTTTGTATACCCAGGGGCGAATAAAAGCTTTTCTCAAGACCTCTATTAATCTTCGTGTTATTTCTACGGATTTGGTATTTATGTAGGCACGTGGTGGCAAATGGCTTTTCGTATTAACCGTTTTTTTTTATAAACGAGCTATTATTGTTAGAGAGTTTTTGGTTTTAAATCACCATGTCTTAATATTGATGGCTAGATGTTCTATAAAATCTAGAACCACGGCACATCGCAAAGAGCGCGATGTGGAAAGGATTTAAAGTAGAGTGGCCGCCAGATGATTTTGTTAAGACTTTTTCAATAAATTTTTGCATTGTTGGTAAAACTCATTATATCGTCGCTGGAAAGGTAAAAGGGCTTAAACGACACTTTGGTTAAAAATGAGTTAAGTTTACAGTTTTTTTTTCTTCGTCGAACACTCTGACTCCCGTTTGATTCGAAAGATTTGTATGGCCCTTCAACTATCTAAAATATATTTATTATTTGGGAGAAGGCTCGACTCAAGCGACACAAATTTGTGATGTTTTTAGATTTTTGTCGCTTCAGGTAAGTGAGAGCATTGAGTAATCTGAGTTAATTTTTTTTAAATCCATCCAGGTACTGAAGACTTGTGAATTTTATTGTAAAATCAACAAAAAAACTTTAAAGTGCTCTGGTGTAAACTTCGTGAAATGGAGCTTCAGTTATTTTGCCTTTCCGGCAAACGATATGTGTTTTCTTAGATTAATTCAAAGAAATACTCTTCATTTGTGACGATTTTTTCCAAATAACTCCTAAATAACATAATTTTGTTCACTTAAAAAATATACTTATGTTAATTTATCATTTCTCTACTTGTCCCAAGATGTCGCAAACAAGTGGCGAAACTGGTTGGCAACATATTTTAAAATATGTAAAATAAAGAATATTATAAAAAATGAACCCAGTTAATGAAAATGAAATAATAACTTTGTAAAAAAAAAAAAGTTAAATATTATTACCTAAAAATTTTAATACAATCTGTGGTTTTATTAAGTTATTCTTTCATTTTCATTGAATATGTCGAACCACAAAGTGATTGCTTTCTAGGAAAATATAAAACTAAGTTATTTCGTAAAAAAATATAATGAACTTTCACAAAGATAACAATATTAAAATAAGTTTTTTTTCTAAATTCATAAGTTAAATATTTTGTAATAAAATCTGTGGACTATACAAAGTTTTTGAAAAATTATTTTAATTAAGCATGTCAAACTATAAAGTGACTGCTTTCTACGAAAATATAAAACTAAGTTATTTAGTAATAATTAATGATAAACTTTCACAAAAATAACATATTAAATAAGTTTTTTTTCTAAATTTATAAGTCAAATACTTTGGTATAAATTTACTTTTGAATTTTTTTGCTTTCCATGAGAGAGATCTCTCCACGTGTTTGAAGTGTAGAAATGAAAAATTCATAAAGAAATCATATCACAGTTCGAAGATCCCACTCACAGGTCTTAGAGGAAAGAATGCTTTTCGAGAAAAAATATTCCGAGTGTTTATTTTTACTTCATATACTAAACCAAACACACAAAGAAGAATTTCAGATTTGAGTATCGTTAAATGTGAGTATGTACATATGCAGAGGATGCAGGAAGATGAAAGGATGTGCCTAAAGGCAAACAAGGAAGCCAGGCAGAGTGCAAGGATTTACCCGACTTTAAATATATCTAATGTACACATCTATATATTTTTGGTGCTTGGTATTAAAGTCAATTTGTGTCATTTTCGACTTACATATTGTTAATCCTTTGTCAAATCTGTTAATTAAATATCTAATCGTAAATAGGATACCCGAAAATACTAATATCAAACTTATTTTATTTCAATTCAGATAAATGAATTCCACAAAAAAAAATAATAAAAAAATACTTGAAGGTCAGCATTCACTTAGAATAAAAAATAGACACTTTTTAGCTTTCTATTTAAAGCAATACTACAAATGATTCATCTGTGATTCATTGACCGAAACCAGTGAGACTATTGCATCCCCAATTGGGTTGTGTTGTGGGGTTATAGAGTGGAGGAGAGAAGGAGATGGGAAAGAGGAAGGTTGGAAATTATCTGGCTATTCAGATCTGGTCACCAAACACAGCTAAGCTATTTAAAGCAACGTTTCGAATACGAGTATCTACCACACTGGAACGTGCCGTCCTCTCTGCCCACTACTACGGCAAAACGGCATGATTGTTGGTTGGTTAGATTAAATATTTAGTTTCCCGATCGATTTGTAATACACACCATCCAAAGCTACTTCATCCCGTAGCGAAAACACAAAGAAATATTTTTTGATATCTGAGCGTCGTAAAAATTCAGTCTTTTTTCGGTGAGTTTTTCGTACAAATTCAAATTTAACTTTGGGAAGTAAAGTTTGAAGTCGGCAGTGGAGGCGGCGGCCCTCGGGGTCTGTTCTCGAATTCTTCGCCAGAAATGCGAAAAAAATTCTACTCTGATTTCTCATTGTTTGCGGCGCAACGAAGAAAAACAAAGTTTCTTGATATGGACCACTTTCTTCACACAGCCTTAACACGGACAGGTAATATGACTTCTCCGTCCTTAAAATAGATTTTTGTAAAATTTGTTTGATTAAGTCTCAGTGCTCAAAATGGCGCAATACGTCACTTTGCGGCATTCTTATTTAAATTTAAAAAATAAATACATACCGTGTATTAAATACCGCACAAGATTTCCAACTCTCTGCTCACAACCATCTGGATTCAGTGAGACTATGGCATCCCCAATTGGGGTATTTTTTGAGGCTGAAGTAAGTGGGGAGGGAAAAGGGATGGGGTAAAGGAAGGTTGGGAAGTATCTTGAAAAAATAAATAGTAATTTGAAACACACCAACCGTGAGTTCATCAAAAAAAAAAAAAAAAAATCAGATAAATCTAAGCCGTTGAACAATCAATTGAATTGAACTTTCTGTACGAAAATATATTAAACAATTTTTCATTTTTTTGTAATTTTTCATCGTTTTCAATTTTTTATTCCAAGAACAGAATTTTTTTTATAGCCAGATAGTTTTTTATTATTATATTTCACGGCACGCCACTGTTTTCCAGTGACACCAATTAATGCATTTGATGTTCTAAATAACAATGAATGCATTGTTTCTTTCGAACAGTTCCGTAAAAGCTTTTACACAAATTGGGGCAATTAGAAAAATTACGATAAAAAAATATCATCTCTATCGAGTCTTTATTGAATTAATTTGAGGTTTTGGAAGGGGTTTTGAATTGACATAAAATTCATTAGATAAACCTTTGACACAGTAAATAATTAAATAAAATGCTAACAAATATTTAAAACTTTTACAAATGAAAAGCAATACTTACTTCGTTTGTGTTGATGTTGATTTAGGCCAGTTCTCGAAACATTGTTGCTCCTTTATAAATGATGTTATATTATATCCTTTGACACTGAACTATCTCCACCTTTTAGCCAAATTTAAGAGTTTTGAATTCGTTGTTAAAAATAAAGTGAAAAGTCGTTCTGCTATGAATTATTGTCTACGAAAATATAATGTTCTGTAGAATTTTAATATTTGAGTTTCATTTGCATTTTAAGTGGCACTGAGAGATCAGGGCCTTAGAATCACTGGTCTATATTATTGTCAAAACAGGCAGAAATAGGCTCCTGGAATTCCAAACCTCCGAAATACTGCAGGAATGAAACAGATTTACAAATAATTATGACTCTAGGGTGTTGAGCTGTGTTACGTTTTCTTCTCTTTTAATCAATGTTTCGGACAGCTTTGCACTATCCATATTCAAGTTATGTTTTGGTGTTAAAATTTTAGGGAAGAGTTGTTAACTATTATAGTGCCGAAAAGCGCTATAGGGCTACCACGTGATCATTTCAAAAGTGCCAACGACGCGACAGCGCTTCAAATTTTAGTGTAAGTTTGACTCGCTGTACTGACAGTTGTGTCCGTGGTACTCGTGATTTTTCTTTTTGTTTACGTTTTATTACATTTAAATTTATTAAAAATAATTTATTTTAAATAACTAGTTTTGTGTTAAAAACTTCCTGACATACCTTCAACATCATCAGCACCGAAGATAAATTTTGGTTTTGGAAAAATTACCAAGGCGTAATTTACTATGATGCGTGGTATGCAGCAATAAGGATGGCAGCGCAGTAAAGAGATCCAAGTCTGATTTGCCGACAGCGTAAAATGGGATGGCGTGGAAGTTGTGTGGGAAAACATTTGTGTCTGAAACAATTTTCTTTGTGTTACGTTTATTTTATTATTATAATTCGAAGCTTGGTGGAAAGGACGTTGTTGAAAGAATTTTGAAAATCGGATAAAAAGCTGAGTTTTTTGGCAAGTTATCATATTGTATATTTAAGGAAAATCTTTGACACTAAACAAGTCACTGGTTCTCAGGTGACTTTTATGTTTTTAATGTTACACTTCGATTAAACTTTGTGATTTCAATCTCATGAGTCCCATTCAAAGCTATTTTAATTATTAAATTCTATTAAAATGCGAGCGCGCTATGGTGGGAACGATTTCCTCGTGTGATTTATTTAGTACGTATTTTCATTCATATGCTTCATAAACGTTGTATAAAATATTTGGGACATTTCGATGTTAATGTGGGCCTTGTGAAATGGAAAAATTAGTACGACGGCTATGTTGGTATGATAATAAATATATTATGGACGATAAATATTTTATGACTCGGTCAGTTATGTAAATTTCGTCCGCGTATTTATATAAAATTAAAAATATATTTGCGATTGGTTGACAATGAATTTATTGTGAATTTATCGAAATTGTGATCAATTCAACGCCTCTGGGTTTCAAAATACCTACGTTAAATTACATCAGAACACTGCACATATCCAAAAAGCTTGGTAGATTATTTTATAAAACAATATCATTACGACTTATTACGTTGTTCATACTACTTAATAAAAAAATATCTATAACTGTCGTTCGGCAGTTGAAAAATCCATTCTTGTAGAGATAGTCAAACCACAATTTTTACCTTAAGTCAAATAATTATAATATTTTGTTAATTTGTATAGCGTCGTTTTTGTGAAAAATTACGTCAAGGGCACTGTACAAATTTTAATGTCTGGTTAATATTAATACTAAGGTTATATAAATATTTATTTAAATTAAATAACAGAGAAAATATACAGCAACATACTTACCTGGAGGTCACTTTTGGCAGGACACAATCAATTTATTATAATAACTTAAATTGTAGCTGATTTATATAAATAAACATATATTTTTAAACTTGTTTATAATGTTAACACACACTTCTGAGTTATACTCTGTTAGTTATAATTTTTTAGAAATAAGTTCATTTTCAAACAAAACTAAATAATAATAATTAAATTCGGATAATTTATACAACGCTGTTTTCGTGAAAAAATCACCTCCCGGGGCGCTTTACAACCTAATTATTTATCAAACCTTAACTAGTGACTTACAACTAATAAATTAACAGCTATTTTCAACTCGTTAAAAAATGTTTGTTTAAAGTCGTTTTATCTTGAAATATTAATAAAACCATGTTTATCAATAAATTATAGTCAAGTTTTTTATTATTCCCTTCATTTAAAGTTATTAAAAATCACAATACTCAGACTTTCTGAAAAACTTTTTTGTGTTTATTGTGTGCATATTCAAATTACATATTAACCATAAAAATGAAATAATAATTTTGTGTACAGATTTTATTTTATTTTTTATCACCGACCAACAAAATACAAAATTGTACAAAATTAAACATTTTCATTAAATATGTGAAACCACAAAGTGATTTGCTTTCTACGAAAAAACATATATTAACCTTTCCGTACCTGAAAGTAAAAATCCAACGTACGAACCCAAGAGGAGTAACGTAGTTTTTTTTTTTATTAAAAATAAATAAATTATGTATATTTAAAAAAAATAAAAAATAAATATTGTGAATACCGCACAGCCGCCCCAACTGCTTCCAACCGTCTAGAACCAGTGAGACTGTGTTATCCCAAATTGGGGTATGTTGTGAGACTGAAGGTAGTGGGGAGGGGAAGCAGATGAGGAATAAGAAGGTTGAGGAAGTGCCTGGCCATTCAGGTCTGGTCACCAAACACGACTAAAAGCCATTTCAAGCAATGTTTCGATTCTGAATGGTGGTCTTTTACCAGGGCGATACTAAGAGTATCTACCACTCTGGAACGTACCGCAAATATACTACATATTATTTTATATGAATTTACTGTGTTATGACACATATTTATAAAATAAATGTTATTGGCGCATGCCGAGTTTGAACCCGCGACCTTTGGATTCGTAGTCGAGCGTTTTACCACTCGACTATGGAGTGCGTCAAAGTTAGCCCATTTCATCGTGCTTATCAAAACGTTTTCATGACATAATCTTAGGTTATTTGTTTTTGGTAATACTTAATTAGAAGTATATTCACAATATTTCAGTACTGAGATATCGCACCAAACTCTCTTTCCGAGAGTGTTAACCGCGAGACCACGCAGGCCGCCCGCCGTTGCATTCTCCTTTTAACGAATTGGGCGATTTCCTGTTCCGGTACGATAAACCTTCACGGCCAGTGCATTTCACGTATTGATGCGACTCCTGTTTGGAATTCTGCGCCACTGGAGTTGGGGGCACATATTGCGAGGGCACTCCTCATAAAACCGCAATGAAACCAGGAGGCGGTTTGTTCCTTAATCGGCCCCGTTTCGATGGCCCTTATTCAGGCTGAGTGCTAGAATCTAACAGACCGCTTGTTTAAAGGGTTTTATTGTATTGGCGTATTGTTACCTGTAGATCTCTGTTTTTGTGCTGAAAAATAAGATGATGTAAAAAAGATTCAATTTTTGTATTGTTATTTTACATTGATTCTGTGAGCTGCAAGAAAAGTGCATGTCAAATAAAACTTTCCACCGGTTAATCAACAAAATTGATTTGATTATTAGTTACTGACGGCCTGCATGGTTGAGTGAGACTACGAATCCAAAGGTCGCGGGTTCAAACCCGTGCGCTAATAAATTTTATTTAATTAATATGTGTCATAACAAATTTAATTGATGTAAAATAAAATGTAGTATATTTGCGGCACGTTCTAGAGTGGTAGACACTCTTAGTATCGCCCTGGTGAAAGACCACCATTCAGAATTGAAACGTTGCTTGAAATGGCTTTGGCCGTGTTTAGTGACCAGATCTGAATAGCCAGGTACTTCCCAACCTTCTCCTCCCTCGTCTTCTTTACCCCACCACTACAATTAGCCTCACAAAATACCCCGATTGGGGATGCCATAGTCTCACTGGTTCTAGACGGTTGGGAGCACTTGAGACTCTTGTGCGGTATTCACGTAAAAAAAAAGAAGTTGGTGGTTTGTAAAACGAATTACATTTATGAGATCCGGAGAGAATGCAAGGCTGATGTAAGCGTAATGAATAAGATCAAGAAAGGGACGCTTAGATGGTTTACGCACGTAGAGCGAATGAACGAAAAAAATAGTGTACGGATAATATGTACGTGAAAGTGAATGGAAAGAAGTCTGGAACGCCCGAGGAAAACAATCAAATGCATGAACCGGGCCATGTCAATAGTCGGAATAATGTGTGAATGCGAATGAAGCAAGGAGTGTGTGTCAAGACAGTATGGTATTCTGCAAATTTAATTGTTTTTTTGATAGATTCTATAATGCTTCTTTCGACATACTGTATCCCAATTCCCTTGTTATATTATTTAGATCAATTTTGTCTCAATTTTGACAATGTAGCAATTTGTGAAAGATAACCGTGGCACAAACGTTGAACAAAAAAATGCTCAACTTTATTATTAAGGTTAGATCTAAAGGACGGGTTCCTACTTAAGCGTCGCAGGTTCAATTCTCTACCCAACTAAGTCCTCCATCATTGCATAAGCAACATTTTTCAATTATTAATCACAAGAGTGGCGGAAAATCAAATATTGTCAGGCTATCTATGACGTGGGAATGTTTGTTGGTTTATCTTTACTTTCTTATTTTTTCATTACTTTCTTATTTTTTTAAACTTTCTTTTTTTTTCTTTCTTATTTTTCACAAAATTCAACACTGTTTTTTTTCAAAAGCAATATTTATTTCTTTTACGCCCGGCTTAGCTTTTATATGGGTTAATGTATGTTTTGTTTTTTATAACGTGGGAATGTTACTTTCTGTTTTTTAACTTTCTTATTTTTTCATTACTTTCTTATTTTTTTAAACTTTCTTTTTTTTAAACTTTTTTTATTTAGTATTTTAGCTTTTTTTATACCACGGAATTCAACACTGTTTTTTTTAAAGCAAATATTTATTTCTTTTACGCCCGGCTTAGCTCTTATAGAGGTTAACGTATGTTTGTTTTTTTTCAAACACCTTTTCGAACCGATCCGTCAAGCGGGGGAGTGACGCAGCCCGGTACATTTTATATCGCACGGTTCATTTGATGTAAATATATACCGACAGTATTATTCATTGTTTCAAAAAGCGTTGAGTCACGGCTGAGCAACCGTCGGGAGTGTGGGGATAGGGTGACCCAAGAAGCCTTGGTGCCCTCTTTATGCTAGCCCTGTTTTTGTTGCGGAATTATATTAACACACGGGTAGGTACCGCCAATGGTAAATGATGCATGAAATGTCAATTAAACTATATAAATATATTTCTGTTTTTTATTACTGGTCGATCCAGTTAAGATCCTCGACTAGGAATCCAAAGGTAACTAAATAACTAACTAACTAACTGACCATCACACCGCTTCCCCGCAGGTTTAGGCAGAGAGGACGGACCGCCATATAACTCTGTCTTGGCATACACTCCTTGCTTCATTCGCATTCACACATTGTCTCATACATGCTCTTCTGTTATTCTGACTCTTCACAAGAACCGATTCAAGTATTTGATTAACTTGATCGTGCCATGTCTTTCTCGGGCGTCCTCGACTTCTTCTTCCTTTCACTTTCGCATCATATATTTTTTTCACACTCCTTTCTTCGTTCATTCGCTCTACATGCCCAAACCATCTAAGCGTCCCTTTTTGATCCTATTCATTACGCTCACATTAGCCTTGCATTCTTTCCGGATGT
The DNA here is from genome assembly GCA_022651775.1 of Drusus annulatus. Classification (NCBI taxonomy): domain Eukaryota; kingdom Metazoa; phylum Arthropoda; class Insecta; order Trichoptera; family Limnephilidae; genus Drusus; species Drusus annulatus. The sequence continues at coordinate 1,115,575 of JAGWCC010000023.1, forward strand.
CCACATTTTAAATACGGTTTTACCGCACATACGTCTCAGGGATCTCATTTCCACAGCATTCAGTCTTCTTTCATCCTTCCTCTGCCAGTTCCATGCTTCACTGCCATACATCAGGGTTGGTATAAGCACTCCATCGTGGACTGCTAGCTTCGCTTCTTTGGACAATTTCTTATTTGCGCCAGTCAGTCAGTTCTCATTAATGGAGTTTCCTACATTCACTCTTCTTTCAATATCCTTATCAGCCTTTCCGTCTCTCGTAAACACACTTCTTAAATACACAAATTCCAAAGGTCCCTGGTTCTAATCCCGGCGTGCTTAAATATTTTTTATTGATGGACCGCCATACAAACTCTGTCTTGGCACCCTCTCATACATCGTACTCGTTTTTGATTCACTTGATCGTGCCATGCATCTCCAACGGCGATATGTAGACTCACAGTACCTAAACGCAATCCCAACACAGAAGCAAGCTCCACAGATTGGAAATACCTCTCCTCAGAATGCGAAAGATCGACAGCTTAACTTAGTTCAGAGCAAAACTAAAGACTCACCTATTTAAATTACCATACTCACAATAACGTCAATTAACTTCACTAGGGTTTTTGATTACTATTGCTTATTCCGTTTTGTTCTACCCCAGGTTCGTCAGCACGGGCAACAAACATTACATATGTTTGTCAATGTAAATATGTTAGTTGTAAGTCATAAGTATTAGGTATAAGTTAATATTAAGTCTTAGTTTTAATATTATGTTAATCATGTTGTGATGCGCCCTTGAGGTGATATTTCTGTCACGAAAACGACGTTATATACATCTGCCAATTATTATTATTATGCCTTCCTTGTGCGTCTCCGACTTCTTTTTCCAGTCATTTTCGCGTCATATATACTTTTTACAATCATTTTTTCGTTCATCCGCTCTACTTGCCCAGACTTGCATTATTTTAGGAGATCCACATTCCATGTAGGTTTCTATGATTCAATTGTGCTAAATCGAATTATATGCTAGAATTCATTTCAAATAAATACAGTTCTCGTCTGTACGAAAAAAAAGTCATGTTTTGTGAAATTTAGGGGTTAATTTAACTGTCGGTCCGCCCCCGTGCACATCGGTGGGATGGGGCAGCCAAACTTTACGCGTGAGTGACGTCACATGTCATGCTCACAGTGTTCAGTGCGGGACACGGCGTTTGGATGTACGTTTAAAGTTTAAACAAAGCCCCCATTCAGAGTGCGCGCCGGCTGTGCTAGGCATAGTAATACGATACGAGCTTGAAAGTACGCCTTCGCCTTCCTGACTAACGAGCCCAGCCTGAAAAATACATGTTTCATTGTTGCCAACAATTATTAATATATACTGAGTTCCGAAGATGCGAAGCTAGCAGTCCACAATAGAGTGTTTATACTCACCCTTATATATGGCAGTTTGGCATGGAACTGCCAGAGGAAGGATGGAAGTAGACTAAATGCCTAAGGTGTATATATGATAAAACCATGTACGAGATGACTGTGTTAAAAATGTAGATATTCGGTAAAAATGTAAGGCTGATGTAAGCGTAGTGAAAAGAATTAAGAAAGGGACGCTTAGATGTTTTGGGCATGTAGATCGGATGAACGAAGAAAGGAGCGTGAAAAAAATATATGACGCGAAAGTGAAAAGAAGAAGCGGGGGACGCCCGAGGAAGACATGACACGATCAAGTTAATCAAATACTTACAGATGCGAAGTTAACAGTCCACAATGGAGTGTTTATGCCAACCCTGGTGTATGGCAATTTGGGATGGAACTGCCGGAGGAAGGATGGAAGTAGACTTAATGCTGTAGAAATAAGATCCCAAAGGCGTATGTGCGGCAAAACCATCTATGACCGTGTTAAAAATGTGAATATCCGGAAAAATTGTATGGCTGATTTAAGCGTTATGAATAGGATTAAGAAAGGGACGCTAAGATGGTTTGGGCATGTATAGCGGATGAACGAAGAAATGAATGTGAAAATAATATATGATGCGAAAGTGGGAAGATGTGGGGGACGCCCGAGAAAGACATTATTAGTAGACACTATTATTATCAAATTAATCAAATACTTATAGAATAGAGGTTCTGAGGTCGAGTCTCGGTCGCGATCAAATTCTTTGCGGTTTCATATTTTAGTTGAAAATTATTTCAATAATTATTATAAAAATAAGCTAAAAATCTTTTAAGTTGATTCCAGTTTTAGTAAATAAAAATATAAATAGAACATATATACTTTGTTTTTAACCACTTTTTTATTTAATATTTTGTCTACCGGTTTCGGAAGTACCCTTCCATCATCAGGACAATATTAAATTAATCTGAAATACAAAATACTGAGATAAATATACATATTTAGGAGTTGGAAGGAGAAGGAGTAATTGATGAAATTATGGGAATAACAGAGCGGTTTATTGGAAAAATATTTAGGATAGGACTATAAGATAAATTAATTTGATTGTTTAAAATATTGCATTTACTGTTTAATGATTTTCTAATTTCTAGTGCTTCTAAGTTATCTAATTTTATCCCTTTATTGCAACGGTGAAGAATTTTAACCCCTGTATCTCTATTAAAATCATGATTAGTAGTAATGAAGTGATTGGCGAACTCTGAAAAATTATTGTTTTTTAAGCATCTTAGATGTTCACTTATTCTAATGTTTACACTGCGAGATGTTCAATTCCAATCACCTCATTACTACTAATCATGATTTTAATAGAGATACAGGGGTTAAAATTCTTCACCGTTGCAATAAAGGGATAAAATTAGATAACTTAGAAGCACTAGAAATTAGAAAATCATTAAACAGTAAATGCAATATTTTAAACAATCAAATTAATTTATCTTATAGTCCTATCCTAAATATTTTTCCAATAAACCGCTCTGTTATTCCCATAATTTCATCAATTACTCCTTCTCCTTCCAACTCCTAAATATGTATATTTATCTCAGTATTTTGTATTTCAGATTAATTTAATATTGTCCTGATGATAGAAGGGTACTTCCGAAACCGGTAGACAAAATATTAAATAAAAAAGTGGCTAAAAACAAAGTATATATGTTCTATTTATAAATATGGCAAGCCACAAAGTTAATGCTTTTTACGAATATAAAATAAAAATATGTTTTCACAACGTAAACGGGTTGTTTAAAAAAAATTCAACAGCCAATAAGCCCGTCTGAAGAGTAAATAAATCAATAATATTGGCGGCGTGAAAGTTGAATTAACATTGCGTGATTATATCTGATTGAATTGCGTAAAATTTCGTTGATTAATCCCATTGGCTTTCATCTGTTTATAACCAAATCAGCAAAGCTTATTATATTAGTTTTACGAACGATATTTTTACTGCGAATGAATTCGTATGTAACTGTACCAGAATGATGAGTGTCACATTGTCATATTCTGAATCTCATTACTTTGTAATGGCATCATCCCATTTGATATTCCTCGCATCAAACTACTTCAGTCGTTTAATCCGAACTAACGCGATCCTTCCAGCTCAGTTCCAGGCCCCCTTGCTGGAGTTTATGAAAATAAAAATCCTGAAAAAATGATATTATTTCTCCTAAAATTTCAGCGCATGAAACGTGACAACTTTGTTTTATGTTTTTTTGTGATACTCTCCCGGAGGGAGTAGAAGTATGGCATCCTTATTTTGAGTGATTTTTTAGTCTGAAAAGTGTGGGTGAGGTAAAGAGGAAGGTTAGGAAGAACGTAGATATTCAGGTCTGGTCACTAAACATATCATAAACCATTTCAAGCAACGTTTCATTTCCGAATGTTGGTCGGTCAACAAAGTGAAGCTGATAGTATCACCGCTGTGAACCGGGTGCAAAAGTGCACATTACGTTACTAACTAACTTATTCACTAACCATCACGTCGCTTCTCCACATGGGTAGACAGAAAGGATGGACGTCCCCGACTTCTCCTGTTATTCACTTTCGCGTCATATGTTTTCCTTTTTGTTCCCTCTTTCTTCGCTCCTCCGATCCACATGTTTAAGCCATTTAAGCGTCACTTTTTTAATCTAATTTATTACACTTATACCAGCTTTGCATTCTTTCCGGATTTTCACAGTTGTAACACGCTCATACATGGTTTTCTAATCTCATTTATACAGCATTCAGTCTAATTTTATTCTTTCTCTGCCAGATCCATGCCTCACTACCATACTTTGGGGTTGGTATCTTCTTGCTTATTTTGTCTTTTTTTATTAGCGACTACCACTCTCAGTCCTCCGTTGAAGGAACTCCCTGCATTCCCTATTACGTTAATTGTAAAATATAACAAACACATATAGTATTATTTTATTTGTCCTCAAACCTTGGATTCCGAGCCAAGGAGCTTACAGACATACCATGAATATCTTGGGTAGTTTGTAACAAAATTAAACGAAATTTCCTAATCCTTTTCTATTCATTGATTTTTCTTGAAAGCTTTTTATCTTTTTTTACGGATAATGCTTTACAAATGTTTCCTTTATCCATATTGTGTTTCTTCTGTGCTCTTTGGTTTAGTTTAGCCTTTCACGAAATTATTCAAAGCGCTTACTCAGAGGGAAATTCATTATTGCAAATTATTTTTCGAGATTTATAAGACGAAAGGGTATAAAGGAAATTGTGTTCTGAGCTTTCCTCTAATAATTATTATTACATCCAGATTTTCTTTGGGTAATTCCGCAATACTGTACATTGTTATGTGTTTTATTTCAAAGATAACAAACTTGACTAAGCGAATCAGAGATTCAAGAAGTAACTGATGTCGTATACTATGTAATAAAATATTTTTTTCTCTGATTTGCCAGTGGCAAAGTTATTGAACACCAAATATACCTCTTTTTATAAAATGACATTTGCTGAATAAAAAATAAATATTACAATATAACTTAGTTAATTTATATAGTGCCGTTTTTGTAGCCAAGGATTCGAAATGTACTTTAAACTATAGTTAAATTACTATCAAAATAAATGGAAAAAATATCTTTGTATAAAACCAAAATTATTATTTTTAAAAATATGACCGACCGGCTAAGCGAAACCTGTCGTTAATAAAAAAATAAAATAATATTCGTGGTCCTATAGAAACTTATTTTTTCATGTGCTTAAATATATTAAACCACAAAGTGATTGCTTTCTACGAAAATATAAATTAATATTTTCGTAGAAAGTTAAGTTAAATTACTTTGAAATGCTTGCTATTCACGTAATTTGAACAAAAAAAACTTGTGTTTACACATTTACTTTGCTTTGTTGTAATACGTTCTTGTTTATAAAAAATAACACCTCATTTTGTAGAGCTTTTGAGCTGAGTACGATATATTGATGTATTATACACATAGTATTTAATTCAAAAAAGCATTTTACCTATTTTTTAAAATTTTCAATAAAATCATAGAGGAATATGATAATGTAGACAGTTCTATACAAAACATTGTTTAAATCATGTTCCATTTAGCGTTTCCGGAGGCATGCCCGTTATGTTATCTTTGAGAAAGATCGGACAGGTAGGGCATCCTTCGCCGAGCGAGTGCGCTGCGTGATTTTTGGTCACAAACTTGTATGTATCCGGTGTGTTGTGAACATTTCAGCTTTTAATTTGATTGAAGTAATTCTAGCAGTTGTTTTAATGCAATATAAATACGCCTCTTTTTCAACACTTACCTTGTGTCGTATCTAATAATGTTTATTTATATTTTCGTAGAAAGCAATCACTTTGTGGTTTGACATATTTAATGAAATAAAAAAATTACTTTGTACAAGATCAATTAAATTAAAATTAAAATAGGCTTAAGTGAGAGCGTTTGTATAAATATATATTTTTTTGAAACAATATACCCACAAACAGTGCAAAAAATATTATATAAGACAAATAAAATAATATGGAATAAGAATATAATAATAAACTGAAAACTTACCTTTTCAGACTCTCATATCCTTAAATTCATTAAAAGAATCTCAACATAATCTGTCTCTCGACGAATCACCTTTAGATATACAAATTTAACCAAATCCTGTACTGTACGACAAATTCGGAAACCCCATTTTTTTTAAATTTCGCTCCCATGCCCTAAATCGGAAAAAAAATAAATCATAATTATAATTTTAAGTTAATGGGTGTGTCTATCTGATAGGACCTGCCAGGTAAGTATATTCCAGTATATTTTCTTATTTATACTAGGAATCAATATGTTAAAATAGAAAATAAGATCTGTACAGCGCCCTTGAGGTGATTTTTCACAAAAAAGGCGCTATACAAATCATCCAAGTATTATTATTATTATTAAGTACATCCAGAGTTAAATAGTTTTCACAATTAATTTAACTATACTACATGAAAAAACTGTACTAACATACATACAATTATGAATAAAAGTAGTTTTGTTGTAAATGTTTTGATCATGCTAATAATGACTTTTTAATCGGTATTGTTTCTATTTTTAACCGAATTATTATCAGTTGTGGCAGCCAATTAATTTATAATCCTTAAATGTGACAATTTTCCTACTTCAAATCTACATCAACATTCCTATTCAAAACCAAGTTGTATTCTTTGTGAACTTGTACCATTATCGGCGGATTTATCCAATATTTGGTATTTTCCTCAGTGTCACAGGGGAGATTACCGCCCAAATATGTTTATGGTGCCTTTAAACAATAAATCAATCCGCTGTATTTCCGTTGGGTCGACATTAACTGCCCCGGCTGCCAAGGGATTTCACGAATCGAAGGACGCGCTGAATACACTTACCAACTCTGTACTCTGCGTCCGTATCACCTGTGTTTCGTATGCGGCCGAAGATATGATTTATTTTCCGATGTATTCGTACGAACTACAGATAGCCTTTATCTGTTTACACACGATAAGATTAACAGGAAACGTGTTTCGTACAGAAAATATTGGATGCGAGATGTTGACATCATTTTATTGCCACATAATAATTTGATCACTGGAGGAATTCAATATGTACTGCAATGTTATCCATCCGTTTTTATAAGAAAATCGTCAAAAAAGTTGCGATTTTTTTTATCTCAGTTTTTTGTACACAAAAATTTCCAAAATAACAAATTATTATAACTCATATACTTTTTGACAATATTAAATATAACTTATATACTACTTGGTATTACATACTAACTAACTAACCATCACGCCGTTCCATCGCAGGGGTAGGCAGAGAGGACGGACCGCCATATAACTCTGTCTTGGCACACACTCCTTGCATCATTCACATTAATACATACATACTCTTCTGTTATTTTGACTCTTCACATGACCCGATTCAAGTATTTGATCTCGGGCGTCCTCGACTTCTTTTCCATTCTCTTTCGCATCATATATTATTTTCACACTCCTTTCTTCGTTAATTCGCTCTACATGCCCAAACCATTTATCTAAACGTCACTTTCTTGATCCTATTCATTACGCTCACATCTTTCCAGATTTACACATTTTTAATACGGTACATACCAATGTATTTTATATTGTTCTTACAACTATTTTAAATTTATTTATTGGTGTAATTTTTTTTTTTTTCTTTAACTTTATAGACCAAATTCAGACTTGAGTTAGTTTAGGTTAAGTTTTCTATTTTCTAGAGTTTTATAGAACATAGTCGAATTAAATCATTGTTTAGTTATTTTAATGATGGCCTAAAAACGATTCGTTCGTAGATGAATTTGCACAAATAATAATATGATTCGATTGATTCGAATTCAAATTAGGAAAAGGTACAATTTCCAATTTCTCTGGATCTACGGGATCAAATTGGATATAATTTTGAACAACTTATAAAAATAATGGCCTGTTAACGATTGCGCAGTAAGAAAAGATCGCTGTGGACCTAAAAACTCAATGGACCGGAACGTGGGTTTTAAGTGTGTGGGTGATGTATAATGTCGGTGAGTGACACTGAAGACATTCAATTTATAAGCCAATATTGTGCTTGAGAGAGTCACATTCTGGTAAAGACTCGAGCTGAAAAGGTTTCGTTTCTATACGCGCGGCCTTTATCTGTCAAAGTTGAAACGCCGATAAATCGATCGCTCCGTCAACCCAAGTTGGGCTTGCTATTCCTTGAATGGACCTAAATCACCCAGAGGTCCGTCGGGGGATTCAAGTTATAAACTTTGTTGTTGGCCGCATGTTAAACCCGCCCGAAAGCCACCCATACAACGCTAGTTGCATGATAAATTTGATTAAATCACTTATGGTAGTAAGTGCCTCGGGAATAACCTTTCCAGGCCCAGGACCTCCGCTGTTTAGGGTCACAGCGCACAACACACAGCACATGGCACATAGAACACCGCGCACTAAATAGTCCCTTACGAATTTCACAGAATCCGTCTGTGTGTAATTCCCCGTTTAATGCATTACCGAAGTTTACGAATCTAACTGCCGAATCGAGAACACAAGTTTCGGCGTTTACTGTCAGGTTGTAAACAATTTTCGGCAAAGCCACGTAATACGTCTTTGCGGAATAATTAATAAATTTCGCGCAACATGAAGGTGGCTCGGCAACTTCCAAACATTCCTGAACATCCCGAAAGAAGGGTAAAAACAAAGTCTAGCTCGGCGCTAAATGTCGTGCCCTGCAAAGTTTCCGGCTACAAGCGGAGAATCTTAATTTTCATAATATAATTTATTGGTAAACTTTGATTTATTACGTGTATCAGAATACACGCTGATTTCATGGAAGTGGTTATAACCTAGTATAATATAAAATTATGGACTAGCTTTAATCTCAACAATTCCGCAAAAAATGTTTCTTTAAAATATATATATTTATATATATCATTCAACGTTATGTAGGTATGCTTATTGAAAATAATGTTTTTTTTTTTAATGTTGAAAATAAACGACTTTTATGGCAATTTAGAAAGATAAGATCTTACAATCTTACAATCTTAGAATCTTGAATCTCAGAATCTTATAATCTTACAATCTTAAAATATTACAATCTTAAAATATTACTATCTTACAATTTAAATAGGTATAATTTATAACTCGCCTTTGAATTAATTCTCAGTAAATCACCGCGCATATCTAAATATGTTCCAAAGGTCCATGACTTGTAATAATGACCATTTTCGTGAATACACATTGGCACGTGACAGATCTGCGATCGTAGACCAATAATAATTCGCGTGTTCAGAAATATTCGTTTAATATTGTTTTCTCAACCTTGTGAGGGCCCGCGTCCAAGAAAATGGAGCTTATTCAGCGGCCGTAATAGGGTCAACAGTGCTCGGAAGGTTCCTGAATGTGCCTTGTTTGCCAAGTAATAAATTTACTTTATTTCTTCTTCTGCGGCTGTGATTCCCAATTTACACCTTTATTGAATCATTGAATGCCTACGTAGAAAAGCAGAAACGTCTAAAAGGAATTCCAGCAAACAAAATATACAAATAGCGATTTTGAATGTACATGTTATACGAGTATATCGTTCTTGAAAAATTATTAAATATATCAGAGAATACGTCATTTAACGTGCCATAAATGACAAAATTACTGGATATTCTTATTCTGTTGATAAAATATATTGTTACCTATTCTGAGAATATTCTGGTATCATTTTCTTTTCGTAGAAAGCATCACTTTGTAATGTCTCATCCGTTCATTACGTTTCGTTAATGTACGAGTATATTATTATTTGACAACAAAATCAGAACTTTCCAAGACCTTAAGATGTCTAGTAAAATAAATTAGGATTCTGGAGTTGTATTTGGATATGTCAAATGATTTGTTTTTCCTTTGTTACCTTTCTATTCAATCTTCCAGCATTGTTAAACCGAATTCCTAGTCCAAAGATTTTGTTTTCAATTTGTGGTTTAACGGAGCGGCCCAACAACCCCTTAGGGATTTTATAAACATTTATATATTTAGGTCTTAAAGGATGGAACAACACAGGAAAAATAATTATTAAAATATAACTTATTTCTTGTTACATTTTATCGATTCGTCAGTTGTGGCCATGAGAATCTCTCCTAAAGGAAATTAACGTCTTCTCCTATTTTCTTTTCTGGAACTTCATAACGTTAGTTGTCGGAAACCCACTTTCCTAGGCGTGAGTGACGTAATAGGCGACAAGCCGAGTCTCGCTCTGAGCGGAAAAATATGATTGGTGAAACCGTATTACAAGTTTATTGTTTACTTATTGTCAGATTGAAACATATTCTTTTTCACCCTTTTATTTCCGAATTTGTCACGGTAAATAAATATTACCGATTAGCTATATTTTGTGTACGTGTCACAGTATTTTATCTGATATATTTCTTGCGCATGCTTGGATACAGAGGGAGTTATTAATTTGAATTTTTTATATCGTCGCTGGAAAGGAAAAAGGGCTTAAGCGACACTTTGGTCAAAAACGAGTTAAATATGCAGTTTTTATCAGTTTTATTTTCTGCAGTGCTTATACCAACCCTGATGTATGGCAGTGAGGCATGGAACTGGCAGAGGAAGGATGAAAGTAGACTGAATGCTGTGGAAATGAGATCTTTGAGACGGATGTGCGGTAAAACCATGTATGACCGTATTACAAATGTGGATATCCGGAAAGAATGCAAGGCTGATGTGAGCGTAATGGATAGGATTAAGAAAGGGACGCTTAGATGGTTTGGGCATGTAGAGCGAATGAACGAAGAAAGGAGTGTGAAAAGAATATATGATGCGAAAGTGAATGGAAGAAGAAGTCGAGGACGCCCGAGAAAGACATGGCACGATCAAGTAAATCAAATACTTGAATCGGGTCGTGTGAAGAGTCAGAATAACAGAAGAGTATGTATGAGACGATGTATGAATGTAAATGAAGCAAGAAGTGTGTGCCAAGACAGAGTTGTATGGCGGTCCGTCCTCTCTGCCTACCCTTGCGGGGAAACGGCGTGATGGTTAGTTAGTTAGTTATTTTCTGCATCGAATGCTTTGACTCACGTTTGATTCTGAAGACGTTTGAAGTTCTTCAGCCATCTAAAATATATTTACCATTAGGGAGAAGGCTTGACCCAAGCGACACATGTTTGTTTTTTTTTTTTTTTTTTCTCCCTTTGGGTATCTTAGTAAGAGCATTGAGTTACCTCAGTTATTTTTTTCAAAATCCAACCAGGTACTGAAGACTTGTGAATTTTATTGTAAAATAAATAAAAACCAACTCTGTGGTCTGGTGTAATCTTCACAAAATGACGCTTCAGCCTTTTTGCCTTTCCGGCGAATATGTCGAATACGTTTAAACAGCACCCGAGGACAGAAAACATAAAAATTTCATTATTACCCACCTAATATATTTCACCATTGGAAAACCTAGCAAATAATACAAGATTGTAATGTTGAATACGTAAATGTACTTACGTTATCTCATATTTTACACTTTTGAGATGAGGCGTCTTATTTGTATTTCGTAAGTTATTAACGTTCATATTTTTTTCATTTTTGTACAGCACCCTTCTGAAAAAAATATTATTATTATTATTATAATAAAGCTAGTTTTTAGTTAACATGGGATTAAAGAACACTAGACAAAGCATTGTAAGTTTTCTTCAGACAAATTTAATTTTAAACACAACGTTTCGTTGAGTCCCGTTAAAAGAATTCGAAAATTCAATTGACACATCTTTGCTATTTACTAACATAATATATCACAGCTTGACAATGATATCTTTGCGATCGACCAGTAAAATAAATAAAGACTCCATGTTTTCTGTTATTAGGCTGTCAAGATATTAGGTTTCTTTAAGCTTAATCGATTTAAATTTCTTAATATATAATCTTTGTAAAAGTTCAACATAATTGATATTAAAATCAGTAATTATTACAGACCACCATTCAGAATCGAAACGTTGCTTGAAATTGCTTTATCCATGTTTGGTGACTAGATCTGAATAGCCTGGTACTTCCCAACCTTCATCCTCCCCTTCCCACTACCTTCAGCCTCACAACACACCTCATGGTATGCCATAATCTCACTAACTGTAGACAATTGGGAGCATTTGGGACTTTTGTGCAGTATTCACTATAAAATAAAATTATATCAATAACTTAGTTTCATTCCCTTTGTTTTTATTTATGTTTTTTATCGTTTATTTTTTTTAAATAAAAAAAATATAAAAAATAATCATAAGCCAACGAAACAAAGTTATTTACAATTTTTTTTTGTTTTTTTTTTGTAGATACCAATCGATTTTTACGGGAAAACTCATTGACAGTGATGCACGAAACATTATTCTTTAGGTTTTTGCATTCTTGGACTTACGAAATCACATAAGTTCAAGTATAAGAACGAACGGCCGCCAGTTAAAATTTGATTGTCAGCTTTGCGGAAAACAATTACCCACGAAATAATCTTATATTTTTTTATTGTTTTTATATTTCAATTCATAATTTTGTTTATAATGATGGTTTGCAATAAATATTCCTTTACGAAAACAGACATTTTTTATTCACCTGCAAATTCGATTTCAATGTTTTTTGGTCGATCAGGGTGGACCTTGAATTCCAGGTTTTTATTCCAGGCAATGCTCTTGTTTGTCTTGTTCCAATTAGCTCCATCGCCTCGCGGTGTGTTCTCAGTCGGAGTAATTACGCCATCATTACTCTTGACTTTTTCCAAATCAAATTGAAATATTATCCAATCTTGTTTGCCAGAACGGCTACACGAGGACATGATTTATGGGGGTACTCTTGTATTCGTTGGGGGAGGTTTTTTGTGGTCCGTTTAAAATAGGGCCTGGAATGGCAGTTCGTAGTCCCTATCAATTGCTTTCCACGTGTCAACGAAATTGAACAAAAATAATTAAGGGTTTCTTTTTTTAGCATTTTAAAATGTTGCACATTTATTTTTACGTCAATTTTAAGTTCCACACATAATGACAGTTTAAAGCATTTATGAAAACGTGATTATTTTGAAGTTGTGTGTGTATGTAATTCTCGGGTTTGAAGGCTGTGTCAAAGACAAGTTCTTAGCTATTGATTTTTTAAAAATATTGATCTTAATTCATTGAGACCTGCATTTTATTTTCAACACATAGAAAATGTTAAACGCTTAGTAATAATGATATTTGGATGATTTGTATAGCGCCGTTTTTGTGAACAATCACCTCAAGGGCGCTGTACAGATCTTATTTTCTAGTTGATATTAATATTTATTCAAAGATAACAGCGCCCTGGAGGTGATTTTTCAAAAAAACAGCGCTATACAAATCATCCAAATATTATTATTATAAAATATACAGGAAAATACTTACCTGGCAGGTCCCCTCAGATAGACACACTTCAACTAAAATTATAATTATGATTTTGTTTTGTTTTTTTTATTTTCGATTTTAGGGCTTGAGAGCAAATTTAAAAATGGACTTTCTGAATTAATAATTATATTTGGATAATTTGTATAGCGCCGTTTTTGTGAAAAATCACCTCAAGGGCGCTGTACAAATCTTAATTTCTACTTAATATAAGAAGTCTTGGCATACAGTCCTTGCTTCATTCACATTCATACATCGTCTCATAGATACTCTTGCAACCTAGCAGAAAAAATAGGCGCCATAGAGACTATTGTCAGCTATTAGAACACAAAAACCCGATTTTTTCAAATCGCTTTAGTTACGGTAAAGATTCAAAAATTTCGTGTTAATTTGAATTAACACTTGATGTCAAAGGGTTAAAAATTCAAGCAACAGAAATTCTTAAACTCTAGCGTTACGAAATTTGTACACGTTTTTGGGTCTGGAGTTTCTAGACGAACGCAAGTATTTTCAGCTCGCTCATGACTAAATAGTAAGAGGCCTATAAAAATTTTAGACAAAACAGATTCAATTCTTGAGCGAATCTGGGCACAATTTATAAGATGTCTAATGGAACAGCAGAATATAGAAATGAAATAGTTTTAGCACGTAGATGGACCTATATACATATAATTTATGAATTTTACGAGTCTAAAAGTACGGAGAGTAGACAGTTCTATCAACTTATCTACGCAGTCACATATCAGAAAGTTTCTCTGTCATGTCGTCTTTTCCCCGAATCCTCGCAACTTTCCTCAAGTTGCCAGCAATGATCGTTAGGTACCTACTTACTTTTGAATTTTGTATGTCATTTATATTTCTCATTTCAATTCGTAAATGTCACGGCATCAAAAGCCCGTTTAAAACAGACTGATTTAAATTTGAAACAGACGTTGGCATATGTTATTATATTAAGTCTGATTTACATGAACGTGTATGATGTGATTTTCTTGATCGTGCCATGTCTTTCTCGGGCGTCCTCGACTTCTTCTTCCATTCACTTTCGCATCATACATTCTTTTCACTTTCCTTTCTTCGTTCATTCGCTCTACATGCCCAAACCATCTCGTTACCCTTAATCTACATAAATACACCGGCACAATGTTATTATCCGAACAATGGTAAGGTTGGTAGGTTTCGACCTACGTCACAGATAATTGACGATCAGCGCCATTTACAATCTTTGACATTCGAACGGGCCCCGTTAAACATGAATCCTCGGCACGTTCCGACTTTTGATCAAACAGTCGCCCGTTATGCTTTAAAGCTGATCAGTGATTTCATCAAAAGCTGACATGGACCGAGAATCGGCGTTAAACTTAGAATTTTAAATGGTGCTTGGGGCAGTCTAGAATTATTTACAATGATAAAGTTTCGAAATACCGATACGCAATACTAGAAATCAGGATATTTTTCAGTGTAGTAATTCTGGAACTAACTACCACAAGTAATTGTCATTGCCTAAATTTCTAATGCAGGGAAATAATCATGTGATGTCGGTAGACATTTTTAATTCATCACGTAATATATATAAAATATCGTTGTTGGGACATTTTGGTTATTCGATATTGTGAGTTGTTTTTATCTTTATTATATATTTGACCGCCTGCGTAGTCGAGTGGTAAGAGCCTCGCTTACAAATCCAAAGGTCGCGGGTTTGAACCCGACGTGCGCAAATAAATTTATTAAATTAATATGTGTCGTAACCCATTTAATTAATATAAAATAATAAATAGTTTATTTGCGGCACGTTCCAAAGTGGTAGATACTCTAAGTCAGTGTTCCGCAAACTTTTTGTGTTCAAGGTACACCTATCAAATCAAGAAATTTTAGAGGTACACCAAAGAAAAAAGCAATGTTTATTTAATATTTATTTATTACTAAAATCAATAAACCTAATATATGCCCGTTTAACTGAACACATGCGATCAACATTTGGAGCAATCGTTGTCAAGGCTGCTCTCATCTCTTCATTGATCGTCCTCATGCGTTCTCTTTTTTTCGATTTAATAAAGGTGAGAGTTGAAAATCCCAATTCGCATAAGTAGGTTGTGGCAAATGGTAATAGAATTGCAACAGTACGCTTTGAAAGCAGTGGATACTCATTTTTTATATGCAGCCAAAAATGTGCTAGCTCTACTTGGGAAAATTTTAGTTTTAATGTCTATCAAAGCCTGCACTTTTTTCTCTGAATCGGCAGCCATGACATTTGGGAAAACTTTACTACCACCATTGACAGCGTGGCTGATCCATAACACCAACTTAACGCAAAAGCTTTCAATTTTGTCTTTCCGCGGCACACCAACTGATGACCACGGTACACCAGTGTGCCGCGGCACACGCTTTGCGGAACAATGCCCTAAACATCGCCCTGATTGAAACGTTGCTAAAATGGATTTAGTCGTGTTTGGTGACCAGATCTGAATAGCCAGGTAAAAACTTCCTAACCTTCCTCTTTCACATCTCTTTCTCCTCCCCACTACCTCAAACCTCACAACATACCCCAATTGGGGATGCTATAGTCTCACTGGCTCTAGACGGAAGGGAGCAGTTTGGACTCGTGTGCGGTATTCACCATAAAAAAACATGTTTTAAGGAAAAGAATGCAAGGCTGATGTGAGCGTAATGAATAGGATCAAGAAAGGGACGCTTAGATGGTTTGGGCATGTAGAGCGAATGAACGAATAAAGGAGTGTGAAAAGAATGTATGATGCGAAAGTGAATAGAAGAAGAAGTCGAAGACGCCCGAGAAAGACATGGCACGATCAAGTAAATCAAATAATTGAATCGGGTAATGTCAAGAGTCAGAATAACAGAAGAGTATGTATGAGACGATGTACGAATGTGAATGAAGCGAGGAGTGTGTGCTAAGACAGAGTTATATGGCGCTCCGTCCTCTCTGCCTACCCCTGCGGGTAAACGGCGTGATAATTACACTAAAATTACCGTTGTTGTGTATAGGTTAAGTGAATAAACTCTAAATAATTTTAAAGTGACTAGTTTCGACGTAATTTCGATTTTTAAGAAAATATTTGAATCTTCAAATATCAGTTTTTTTTAAATGCAGTGCCAAAGCCCGAGAATGGTCGTCACACGATGACCATTTACCACATGTTCCGTCCCTTCGACCGCCGGCCCGGTAATACAATCATCAGTTCTTCTTTTTGCCTGCGCATATAACCTGTTAGAAATGTCGTGGCGCTTTTGCAGCTGCTGACGTGTTTTAGTCTTGTTATTTTTCGCCAAATAAGTAGGATATTTCACAAATCACAAAAAAAAAAAAAAATAAAAAATAAAAAAATAAAAAAAAAAAAATAAAATAAAAAAAAAATCAATTCATTAATAAATAATAATTAAAAAATAATAATCATAATTTTAATTTAAAAATTGTGTCTATCATGAATACCTGCCAGTGAATACTGAACAAGAGTCTCAACTGCGTCCAACTTTCTAGAGCCAGTGGGACTATGGCATCCCCAATTAAGTTTCAGCTCAGCAATGAAGTTTCACGAACACCACTTGCGGGGTTCGAGGCCAGCCCCCAGTGGAGTGTGCGTCTCCGCCCTCACCTGGCTGTCCTCCGGCGGCTCCTTCATCGGCCTCTGCAGCCTCAAGGATCTCCTGGTCTGCGTGTCCTCGTCGCCTCCCCCGGCTCCAAGCCCAGGGGCGACAGGGGCAATGGGTACGAGGAAGAAGAGCGTGGGACAGGGTTTGAAGCAGTCGAGAAGAAAAATGGCGGATTGGTGAACTCCCGCACCAGCGCAGCATACTCTGACTCTGGAGGACTCCGATGACAGTTTTTCAGCAACAAACATGCCGGGCAGCTGTTTTGCAAGAAGGACCACCACGACCAGCGACGTAGCGCCGACGACCACGATTACGACGACGCCCGTGCCGCCCTACGCCTACCAAGCCGCCTTCCGACACCGGCGACGAATTCGGCTACCCTTGGTCACCGCTGGACTCGGCTCCTGACTCTGACTACTGACCATTAAACTAAGAATTAATATTAAGTAGAAATTAAGACACAGCGCCCTTGGAGGTGATTTTTCCACAAAAACGGCGCTATAAAATCAAATTAAGTATAAATAATATTTTCATCTGTTTTTTTTTTCTTTTCTCGTCCTATTTTATTGGTATTTTTTTTTTGTATTAGATTATCTACTATACACGATAAAAAGTACCAAAGTACCGTTGAAATAATTTAATTTAAATCTAATAACAGTTAGACGGATGATGTAACACCTCGACCTTAGAATGTTTTACAAAACATGATTGAAATTTCAACCCAAAAGCTGTATTACTTGTTTTACTGAAAATAATAACGCCTACCCTTACCTACACCTTTTGATTCGTATTTCTAAATCAAAGATGTTATTGCTGTCAGCATCTCGACCCATTATCCACAACATATGTCTTCCCTTCGCCCTTTTAACAAAGGGCCTCACCTGCCCCTTTGTATTAAAATGTCCTCACCTCGTAATGGCTGGGTACTGTTCGGCATCAGCGATTCTCGGGTAAAAGGGTCTACGGGTCATTCGCTCGTAAATCCAAATTCCCACCTTGCAAGTGTTATCCCTACCCTCTCAAACACCGCAGGTAAAACACCTGGTCCTTAATCAAAATGAACAGACCATTTTGACAGACTTAAAAATCAATATAGAAGAAATAAAAATCATTTTTGATGATGGATGAATACTTGGAATGATGCATCTGCAGTAAAAGATAGTCCAATATGTTTTTATGCCTACGCTGTTCCGAGTTGATTTAACTAAACTGCAGTATGCACACATTGAAGACATGTTATAATAATGATTCTGCTCAGTGCTGTTAACCTTTTTTGTCAAGCTTGCCGTATGTGTATTTTTGACTTAGTGCCACGTAGCTTTGTCGTGTTTACTACGAGAAGATGAGAGTTAAGTGGCTCGGGGTTTGTCCCGGTCCATCGGCTGTAATCGCTCTACTACGGCGAACACTACGTTCTATGCCTCTACGAGGTATTATCGTTCTGACGGACTTACTAAAATGACCACTCAGCTATCGTATCGCCTAAGATTCCCATATGTCCGGAGCCAGTGGGACTATGACATCCCTAATTGGGTATGTTGTGAGGCTGAAGATAGTGGATAGGAGAAAGAGACGGGGAAGAGGAAGGTTGGGAAGGACCTGGCTCTTAAGATCCTTTGACCAACTGATCTAGAACGTGTAGCAAATATACTCAATACTGTTTTATATAATTAATATGTTTCATAACACATTTAATTAACATAAAATAATATATGGTATATTACGTCCCAGAGTGGTAGATACTCCAAGTATCGCCCTGGTGAAAGACCACCATTCAGAATTGAAACGTAGCTTGAAATGGCTTTTAAGACGTGTGTGGTGACCGGATCTGAATAGCAAGATAAGTTCCAACCTTCCTCTTCCCCATCTCCTTCCCATCCCCACTTCCTCCAACCTCACAAAAAACCCCGATTGGGGATGACATAGTATTCACTATGAAAAAACAAAAAAATTGCGCACCCTGAAATTCAAACCCGCAATCTCTTGTTTCTTAGTCGAGGATCGTAACAGCTCGACCATGAGGTCATCTATTGATTCATGTTCATATCTTATTTGACTTACCTATATCTCCTAAACTCTTTTATGTTTTGTCACTATATAAAATTTATTATCATTGATGGATTAAATTTGTATTTTTTATCACTGTGTTGTTGGAGTATTAATATTTTCCTAATATACGACCTTTCCGCCTAAAATATATGGAAATTATTGAGCATTTTCCTTTGTGTGGGCCAACATCCTCGTAGGGCTTTTGTTTTATTTTCCGCAACTTCTTTGTCAAAGGGAATAATGGCTATTGCGTACGTCGCTTTAACACCAACGTGATAATTAATGTTTGAAAATCCTTTAATTTATAAATTTCAACCTGGTATTAGATTTAATTAGGTACAATGTATTGTTAAACTAACAATTTTGAAAGTTAGAACAGAGTTTAAAAAATAAGGTTTGCTACATACCGTACCATGGCTATTATGAGCTATACTACATATAAAACAACTGGTATTTTTAACAGTTAACGATTGCAAATTATATTCACATTTGTTGATTTAAAAAAATTACAAGTTGAATTTCTAGAAAGTGTATCTACAAAATTGAGTAATTCAAATATATGTTCATATTTATTTTTTTACATTTACTGCACACAGGAGGTCTTGAGGGAAATAACTTTCCTCAGGGGTTATGTCATCTTTGAGGATGCTGTGTGGAGAGTCTTTTTGAGGAAAGGAAGGAGTGAACCTGGGTCTTGAAGAGGCCCATGTTGAGAGATGAACAGAGGCCGGTTAATATTTCCACAGCCGACCTGTTGAACATAAGAACGAATCGTAAAAGTGACCCGTACTCATGTATCAAATGTCAACCGTGTACAAATGTTGGGTAAGTGTTTGTCGAGTTTCCCGACTATGCAGCGGTGCCGAAAGGATCACTGACGCAGGTTACTAGGAGCATCTTCCATTGAAATACCGGCAAAAAGGACAGCATTCTCATCTGACGTCTGTGCCGCAAAGATTGTAATCCGTTTGTTGAGATAGGAGAATATATCAAACGGACCGCCCGTTTCTGCACAGAGTCGAGGGCTTTTTCAGGTATTTAAGGGCTTCAGCGCCCTCGATGTGATATTTCAGAAAAACGGCGCTATACAAATTATCCAAATATTATTAAATATTATTTAGACTAGAGGTGGCTGCCAAATTCAGCAGTATATTACGACATTCATAATATTTAGATTAAATTTGTTTCAAATAGATTCTCTTGAGTCACCCTGGTTCTGAGCACATCATTTGACGGCCTCAATGGTCGAGTGGTAAGACGCTCGACTACGAATCCGAAAGTCGCTGGTTCAAACCTGGCGTGTGCCAATAACTTTTTTTTTAATCAATATGTGTCATAACACATTTAATGCATATAAAATAATATAAAGTTTATTAGCGGCACGTTCCAGAGTGGTAGATGCACTTAGTATCGCCCTGGTAAAAGACCACCATTCAGAATCGAAATGTTGCTTAAAAATGGCTTTAGCCGTATTTGGTGACCAGATTTGAATAATAATAATAATAATTGGATAATTTGTATAGCGCCGTTTTTGTAAAAAATCACCTCAAGGGCGAACAGCCAGTTACTTTCCAACCTTCCTCTTCCCCATCTCCTTCCCCTCCCCACTACCATCAGCCTCATAACATACCATCATTTTGGATGCCATAGTCTCACTGGCTCAAGACGGTTGAGAGCAGTTGGGACCTTTGTGCGGTATTCACTGTAAAATATATATACATATATGAAATATATATATATCCGATGAAACAGAATTCTGACTTATAAAGTTTTTTGTTGTCATCGGAATCACGTCTTTAATATAGTACAGAAAAAACGTCTTTTTATGTGATCAGGCTTTTTTTTTCATTAGTCATATTGCGAAGTGCTTCTGAACCGTAAGTAAACGCACAAAATTGAGATAAGGAAAGCTTTATCTGTACTTTTATTCAACTGGTGTGTGTTTAACAAGGCGTAAGCAATAATCATACGGTCGTCGTGTAAGTAAGAACTGTAGGAACGCACGTAATATCGACGGAGAACAGGAACTCCCCCAAAACTGCCGATTCATATCTCTTGAACGATATTGAATAGGAACCACATCTGATTGCTGTCGGAGTCAAATAATATATTATACCGTATGTCATATGATATGAGTCAAATATAAACCAGTGTAGGGAGTGTCTGATATTTTCATTATCTCTATATCGCCAACCAACTGAGACCCGGTGTTCTCTTCTAAATAAGCAAGAATTAATAATACTAATAATAGTAATAATAAAAATATTTGAATAATTTGTACAGCGCCGTTTTTGTGAAAAATCACCTTAAGGGCGCTGTACAAATCTTAATTTCTACTTAATTCTTAGTTTATATAAATATACAGCAACATACTTACGTGGCAGGTCACTTCTGGCAGACACAATCTCCATATCATAATAACTTAAAATTTAGCTGATTCTTACATATATATTTATTTATTTATTTTTTCATTTTTAGGGCATGAGAGAGAATTTAAAATAAAGTATATCGGAGGTATTTTTAATTTTTCGTAGTGAGGAACAGATAATGGTGATAATCCTCTAATGAATTTAAGGAATGAGAGTTTTCAAAAAGTTTTCTTGGTTTGAACAGAAATTCTATTGAGCTTGTTACATCTTGATTATGGATATGATTTTCTGAAAAATGGGTTTTGAGTTTGGCTTTGAACTCTGTCGAGTCTTTTATTACTCTCAGATCATGTGGTAGTCCATTCCAGGCTTTAGGACCTGACACTCCGAAGGCACGCTCTCCGAACATAGTGTTTGGTGTGCGCTTTGGTTCCTTCAACCTTCCGATAGCCGATGACATTGCCGATTTAAGGGTTGACTGTCGCGAATTGGAATCTTCAGGAATACACAATTCCGATAAATAAGTCGGAGCCATTCCGTTAATTGATTTGAAAACCATACAGCAAAGCTTAAACTGGACTGAACAATATTTGAACAATGACCTCAAGGGCGCTTTACAGATCTTAATTTGTAGTTTATATTAATATTATTTTAATTTTAAAATTACGAGCATTATTGAGAAAATTGTAATAGTCGATCTTTTCTTGTTGATACATCACGAAAGGCACCTATTATGCATGTGTGAAGTTGCTCGTGTGTGTGTGTGTGAATGATATGGCACCGTATGGTCTTATAAATTTATGTCTAAAACGGTAACAGCTTGAACATTATGACTGCATAAACTTGAAATTTATATCCATAACTGCATAAACTTGAATCTTGAATGATGAGATCATAGGAACCGATTGTATAAGACGTGTTTCGCTGTTCAAGTGGTCCAGGAAGTGCGGGTCATCTGTTCTGTGTTTTTATCTCGAGTTGGTTCTCCTTCCAGTGCCACCGGGTGAAAATAGATCATGGAGTCAAAGTTTTTTTTACTAGTTTGGCCAGACGTTTTAATTATTCACTCATGAAATACGGATCGCCCTTTGAATCATCACAAGAATTCGATCATTAGAAATTAAACAGTTTTATTACGTTAAAATATTTGAAGATTTAAAAAATCATTGCTCAAATATTTGACACTTCACTATAGTATCACTTGGGGAAAGTTATAAAGAATATAATTTTCAAATCTAGTAAGTAATGCCACTCAAAGAAAGAAAGTGTTTGTGTTTTAATTAAGTAGGTACCTACTTGTGTTTTCCATTTTGAAAATATTTTTCCCAAACAAACCTTCGTCTGCGGAATATGTAATCTGTGGCTAACCAGAGTGGTTTATCTATGGGCTAACCTAAATACAACATGGCTGGTTTGACGTTTTTCATACTAATTTTAAAACGTTATAGCGAGAGTTTTACTCATCGGATTTCATTCAAACTGCTGT
The DNA here is from genome assembly GCA_022651775.1 of Drusus annulatus. Taxonomy (NCBI): domain Eukaryota; kingdom Metazoa; phylum Arthropoda; class Insecta; order Trichoptera; family Limnephilidae; genus Drusus; species Drusus annulatus. The sequence goes on from JAGWCC010000023.1 coordinate 1,138,337, forward strand.
CTAAACCTTTCTGTTTCTAATAAGAATAAACTGTGCTATTTTCAGCGAAATCGATCGAGTATTTTTTGAGAAAAATCGAGTACAGACAGACACACATGCATTTTTATATTTAGAGATGTAAATATAATTATTTTAATTGTGGTTTTAAAACTGCAACCTGTGGGTCTAGAGCTAAAGTTTTTACCACCAAGCCTCGTCAGATCATTTGGTCTTTTACATTTATATATAATACAAAACAAACAAAAATTTACTGCCTCCGTAAATTTATATTCTAGCGTCAGCATTTAGCGATTTGCGTACCTTCGTTTTTATCGAATTTAGTGAGGCAACCATAATAATTTTATTTTTATTCCTCCTGAATGTAAACCTTCTGAGAAAACATTTTTTGATCTGTATTGTGAACCCCCAACGATCATCTAATCAAATATCATAATACGTTAAAAGTAATTTGACCACATTTTATTATAATGATTTTAGTAACACCAAATTTTGAACTTTTTCCACTATTTTTTATTTAACACCTGACCGGTTTCACATTATGATGGGCATCTTCAGACTAATACAATTTTAAGTAAATCAATGGCATATACACTATTCGTGTCCGGAATGGACGCTTATTGAGTCTCTTAGTCTGTGACTTTAGGTTTTGTTTTATTGCTGACAGAGGCAGCTTTACAATAACATTCAAAAATAGATTCGGATAGTTTTATTACCTTCTGGGAGACGGGTTACATAGGATATGCGTTAGATGCGTGCATGAGATTGTAGATTTAAAATAAATAAATATGTAATATCTAAAGTTCTTAGCTTTAAAAAAAAAAAGTTGAATAAAGTTTAACATTTGGTATTATTAAAATCTTTAAAATGGAATTCCACCATGAATTAACAGTTTAGAAAAAAAAAATGGTTATAAGTGTTATTATACATATATAAAACAAACCGCATTTGAATTCGTAAAAAAATTGAGCGAAATAAATTAGTATTGTACTGTGTTTATTCAATCTTGAAAATTAAATCAGGTGAAATTATATTTAACCCTCATTGATCTACATAAATAATGTGGGCCTAATCAAACTGTTTGCGGACTGCACTCACCACGTTATTTTGTTTGCAAACAATTTTTGTTAAAATTTAATTCGTACTGCCGACCGCAACCCAGGCACTAGTACGTTTGTATGCAAACCGTCTGACTCCGGTTTCGCAACTGTTATTACGCTATTATGAGCCGTTTTACCAATAAACCAACACGTTTTATGTTCCGGCAATTCATATTGCAGACGGAAATAATAGGTAATACGCCTGTGAATGCATTTTCCCAACGCGAACAGTTTGGTTAGTAAATTAAACTGGGGTTCACCCGACTTAAGAGGTTGTCAAAACCAAAGGTCATAATTTATAATATATGAATTTAATAATTCAGAATCTGAAACGTTACTTGAAATGGCCTAGCTGAAAGTTAGTAGTAAGATGGAGCCTAGGAATTATGATTTGTGCAGCGCCCTTGGGGTGATTTTTCACCAAAGCTACGCTATACAAATTATAAAAATATTATTATGATTTAGTTGAGAGATCACAACTGCATTAGTTTTAATAAATAAAAGTGTGGATGTTACTGACATATGCTAATGTGATTTTATAATAATAATAATATTAATGCAATCCATTTGCCCGCAGTGGTACACTTATAATATAGACCACAACAAAAGCTTCTAACTTTTTTCTTTGCCTAAGACAATTTCTTTAAAAAAAGCCTTAAAATTAATCCTATATAAATTAATTTATCTGAACGAAAGTAAGCCAAGTGCACGGATATTTTGAATAATATTTTTTTACTCTTATGTGATTTTATTTTATTTATTGATTCATATTATTTATATCAATACGCACAAGAGTTGTTGAAAGTTGTATTTTGAGAAGAAATGTTAACGGGAACTCATAGATAATATTGTAAAGTATGGAAATATTTTTTACGAACATCTGAAATCAATCTGAACAACTTTTATTATATTTCCTAATGAGATTTTTTAAGGTTTCCCAGCTGTATTACGGGATTAAATAAATGTTTTTCTCCGTTGTTATGAGCGGGAATTAAAGTTGAAAGATAATGCTTAACATTATTGATTAACAATATTTTACTTGGAAACACCCCGTTGTTAAAAAAATATATAAAAATATATGTGAAAATAGTATATAGGTATATATTCCTATTATTTTTACAAATAAATAATATACATACTGGAGTCCGAAGCTTGACGTGACTGACTCAAGTATTTGATTTACTCTTGATTTACTTGATCATGCCATGTCTTCCCAGGGCGTCTCCAACTTCATATTCAATCAATTTAAGCGTCGTCCTTCCCTATAAACATAAAATTTCACTCCGTTTGCATTTTTATTGTGTTGCTAATTTATTTTTCTTTTTTTTTTCAGGTATGTGAACTTCAATTTACCACACTTATCAACGAAGGGTGTAACGACAAATTTTCTCCTCGAAGATGGACCCAGTAAGAAAAATATTCTTAATACGTATCTACCCTAAATTCAAAGTCAAAATAATGTAGCTTAAAAAAATAACGACGAATGCCTCACACATAAAATAAATTGAAACAGTGTTAGTGATTTTCAGGAAATATGAGGTTGATAAAAACCACAGTCTGGAAACAGGGTTCGTTGGCTCAGTTCAAGCGGGGGATTCGAGTTTTAGTCGCACCATTTTCTTTCTTTTTTTGTGGTTTTTCAATTCATATTTGTTTTATTATAAATATTCATATTTTCGTAGAAAGCAATCACTTTGTGGTTTGACGTATTTAAATAAAAAAACTTTGTTTAAGACCAGGAATATTATTTTAATTTAGTAAAGCTATTAAAATGTATAGCCATATTCTTAATAATCAGGTAAATTTGTCCAGTAGTTTAATATTCTTTGATCACTTTCTCAGTTGACGTTTTGTCTCTTTCAATTCATATTATCTGTCGCTTTCTCTCTGTCCCTTTGTAATAATTTAAATGTTATTCTATTGTTCTGTTATTTTACTGTATATTTTGTTCTCCTTCTGTATGTATATAAAACCACACACTTCGTATTTTTTTATTTAATTTTGTACCATGATAATGCTTAGGCTACGCGAAACCGATCGGTCATAAAAAAAATTAAAATAATATCCGAAGTTATTTTTTTAAATAAATATTTATTTGTGATAATGGCCGTCATAGTTCACCACATTCACAACATGCCTCGATTGGGGATACCATAGTCTCATTGGCTCTAGACGGTTGGGAGCTTTTGTGTTTCTTGCGTGGTATCACTGTAAAAAATAAATAATAAAGCATTCATTTTTTCTAGCGGTGAAACCATTAAAACTTTGGATAACCATGAAATATTTACTTTCACGTTGATATTCCTGGAATGAAATAATACATCCTCGCCCGAGAGTGTTTGAAGCCCTATAAATGTCGCCTCAACTCAATACCTTTCCTAAAAGTAATTTTACTTGTTTTTGAAATTTATGGTTTCGACGCGCCTCAAGGTCCTCTGTCCCGGCAGCGATAAAACATCAAAATATGTAATATTTTATTTGGGTTTTACGTTTTATTTTCCTTCACGCTCGGGTGTCTGCCTCTTTGGAGGAATGAACATTTTCCATTGGTTACTCAGGTATTATAATGAAGTTTTATTAATTTTGGGAAATACCACCCTTTGCCTAATACCCTTTCCCATTTACTCTTTATAAATCGACAACTTAAATTCCGCTTATTTTATTTATTAACATGTGGAGAATATTCGCTATTCCGTCATCTAAGAAATTTTGGTATTTAAAATTTTACTAACACGAGCCAAGATAAAATGTCTGTAACAATATCAATTTTAATTAAAGTTTTTATATTGTAAATCATAAGTTAAAAAATAAAATTACAACATATTTTTTTCATCAAAGGTTAGGCTTTATGTAAAACTGTACTTATTTATTGGTGATTAATTATTGGGTGTCGTTAGTCATTATTTGTATTAGTTTTATGAAAAGCGAATTTCGAGTTGTGTTTCGTTTTTTTTTTTAAATATATTTTGATTGCCTTTAATGGCGTGGCGTTTAGATCACTTTCGTATTATAAAAGATTATTTGGTAAAGAAATATGATCTGATATTGTTGTGAATCTTCGCATCTACACCCTTAGATATCATGTTGTGATAAAATGAATAACTAACCATCACGCCGTTTCCCCGCAGGGGTAGACAGAAAGGACGGACCGCCATATAACTGTCTTGGCACACACTCCTTGCTTCATTCACATTCATACATTGTCTCAAACATACTCTTCTGTTATTCTGACTCTTCACATGACCCGATTCAAGTATTTGATTTACTTGATCGTGCCATGTCTTTCTCGAGCGTCCTCGACTTCTTTTTCCATTCACTTTCTCATCATATTTTTTTTTCACACTCCTTTCTTCGTTCATGCGCTCTACATGCCCAAACCATCTAAGCGTCATTTTCTTGATCCTATTCATTACAGTCACATCAGCCTTGCATTCTTTCCGAATATCCACATTTTTAATAGGTCGATTTTGCGTGGATAAGTAATAAAATTCTTAGAAAGTTTTTATCTGGCATTACATTCAGCCAAATCTGCGCTTACAACTCTCATATGTTTACAAAATATAGCTCCTCTAAAGTGAAAATATAATTTTAATAAAATTCGTTTTAATAACTCACCGGTATTACTGTGGGGCAAGATATAAATAAAGAAAATACCAACTTAAGATTGAATGTCACTTGAAAAAATTTTCAATTTACAAAATGTGCGAAAAATTATAATTTGTTCGTTTATCTGCGGAATTGAAAGGTAAGAAAGCATAATGCAAGCTGTCGAGACCGACGACAGAGAAAACCGATTTTGCCGATAATTAAAAATCGCCATCTATTTTTTAATTTAACTCCGAACGGCGGCGCTGCCAGGCAGCGGGCAGTGTTCGCGTAGAGGGAGAGAAAAACAGGTTTTAAACGAAACTAAAAAGTCTTAAATAAAACAAAGGTTCGGAGTAAAGCGAGCGAGCTACGACAGCTGCCTCGACGCGGCGGCCGCTACCGTAAAGTGCATAAAAAAGTTTTCAGTTCTCCGCGGAACTTTTCGAAAGCTAAGGCTCGGTGGCTTTTGGATGTCTAGAAACTCTATGAATTTTGTTTGCTGTGAGCGACAGTGCACGCGGGAATATATTGCTTAAATTATTTCAGGTTTTTTCCAACAGAAAATTTATCGAACGTGGCAAGTTTGCGGAATTCAAAATTTCAAAGCAGTTTTTTGAATATTTATTGTCTTGGTATATAAAAAAATCGAGTCTAGTCTGACCTAGTTCAATACTTTTATAGTATACCTTTATAGATGACTCTACTTTTCAGATCTTATAGCTGAATGCATAAAATTAAAGTCATTATTTATCTACACGTATGCAGTGTTTCAATTCTACAAATTGAATTTCTACAACGTTAAATTCAATTTGTTTTTATTCCCTCATATGCGTTTTTTTAATTTTGTCGATCAAGAACACGTGTATCAAAATATAAGGTTGCTAGGAATTTAAGATAATAACAATAATACTACCTGGCTAATTCATATAGTGCCGTTTTTATTAATAATAATAATAATATTTGGACGATTTGTATGGCGCCGTTTTGTGAAAAATCACCTCAAAGGGCGCTGTACAGATCTCTATCGTTACATATTAATTCCTAGTTTAAATAAGAAAATATACAGGAACATACTTACCTGGCAGGTTCCATCAGATAGACACAATTATTAACTTAAAATTATGATTATTATTTAATTTATTTATTTTTTATTTTATTTTATTTATTTTTTTATTTTATTTATTTATTTTTATTTTTTTTTTATTTTTTTTTTATTTTTTTTATTTTCTTTTTTTTTTTCTGATTTAGGGCATGGGAGCGAAATTAAAATAATGGACTTTCTGAATTTGTCATAATTTTAAAAGTAATTTAGAAATATCCTACTTATTTGGCGAAAAATAACAAGAAAGACACATCAGGCAGCTGCAAAGCGCCACGAAATATCTAACAGGTTATATGCGCAGGCAAGAAAAAGAACTAACGAACAAAAATATTGTAATGATGATTGTATTGAATTGACCTCAGTAAAAAAAACCATTTGTTGAAAACATCGCTCGCTTTCGGGAACACTAACCCGCCCCCCTGCCGGTTCCCGCGCCGGCGGTTGGGACGAAACATGTGGCCAATGAAATTTTTTGAAATATCACCTCAAAAAACTCTGCGTAGATATTAATTTATAAATAAAACACATACATTTTGTTTAGAACCACTTTATTATTTAATATAACGTCTACCAGTTTCGAAAGTACCCTTTCATCGTCAGGAAAATTTTAATATTGTCTGACGATGAAAGGGTACTTTCAAAACCGGTAGCTGATTAACAAAATTTATGTGTTTTATTTATAAATATGGCAAGCCACAAAGTAAATGCTTTTTACGAATATGTAGATATTAATTATTTACGTAATCGCGGGCAGTGAAAAAGTTTTGGACTTTTTGTAAAGCTGTAGATCAAGAATTTACCGATCAGTGCATGAAATGATATTACACAGGTGAATTTAGGTACTAACGGTTTAGCTTACCTATACGAATTAGGGAAATTTTGTTATCCATTTATGTATTAATATTTAAGATGTTAGATGGCAATCTAAAACTTTTGATCGAATTTCATATCTTTGATTGCGTACAAATGGTTATAATTACATGTAATTACAAGAGGTAGGTATTGGAGGATTTGTTTTTTGGAACTCCATTGTCACAGAAATTAAGTTATCTGATTTTGGGCATATCCACATTGAAAACGGATATATTTTTTTGGTAGTTTTTGTGAAAATTATTTTTTCCGTACCGTAGAATAAAACTGGTTGAATATAACATCGCACAACTTGTTGCTTAATTTCATTCGCACTTAATTTAATCGAGTCTCCGACATGAAAGTGATTCTTCTCTCGCCCTCATTAATTTAAATGAGTTTTGATGAACTTCGATAGCGTCAACATCAATTTGAATTTCTTCTTATTATACCGTTAAGTTTTAGATTCATTTGGGAATGGTATAATGCGGCATTGAATCAATAACGCTCAGCATAAACACCTTGTAACTATAATTGCTTTACTTCCATAGAGCCATTTTCTGCTCCCCGCAAATTACAGCGAATTATACCTTTGGTCACGTTGATTGGCTGCAGGTACCAAACGGTAATTAAACAGAGTTATCAGCTCGACAAAACAGTAAGAACCATGTCTGCGAGGTTAAAATGTATTAACTGAACGACGGATGCTGCAACTAGAGTTCAGGAGTAATTTAAAACTTTCTACTTATTTTAGTGAGATCGTCTATTAAACCACAAGCATTGGCCACTGGTAACTTTTCGAGCTGAAGGACAAATTATTGAATAAAACATATTATCAAAATATTTTTATTATTGTTAACGTAATAATGAAAGCAGTATTTAACCAGAGTATTATTAAGAAATGTAAAAGCTCTATGAGCAATGAGCGTAAACGAAACGAATAAATAAATTGAAAAAAATACTTAGGTAAAGTAATAGAAGCTGAAATTAAAATGAAGATTTTCAGCAAAATTGTGCAGCTCTTTAAATCCTTGAAAATATTATAAAAATTAAAATAAAGTCAAACTCTTAGGTCATGAAATTAGCTAACGTTTTTTTTACCTGGAATTTCAGTGTCATCGCTAACTATTCTTCTCGCAACTTTTTAGCGGGCAATGTCGTTTCACCATTAGCTATGAAAAATTCTCTGTCAAAATATTTGGATTGTGAACAGTATAAAGATGTAATAAATAAATCAAAGATAAGGCAAGACGCCATATCATTTGTTACGTGTCTTTCAATTGTTCAACGTGGTTTTCTAAAACAGAGTGTCTAAACACGAGCGATGCCGGGTAATGACTACTAGTAACACATACTGCAGACGCCGAAACTTAAACATCAGTGTTGGTGTAAGCACTTCATCGTGAACTGCTAGCTTCGCTTCCTTGAACATATTTTTATTTGCGTTCGGTCCTCCATTAATGAAGTTTCCTGCATTCGCCCTACTTTCAATATCCTTGTTAAATTAAATTGGCACGTCATTCTAATACAGCTACTAAAAACTGAAGATCTGACAGTTTGATGTCACTCAATTGTTTTATCATGAATTTTCACGGGTACGTACCTACTTCATTGATGAGAAATTAATGTAAGGTAGGTACTTTCTTGATTAGAAACGATTGTAAGAATATTTTAAAGTGGTTACTAGTGACATAAAGAAACGGTGGAAGCTTTACGATACAAAAACATTAAACAATACAATTTCCTTGTAAACCAGCGAAATATCTGGATTTACAAAAAAAAACATTGAATATATGAAAGAACTTTTAAAAATGCTTTACGAAAATTACTTCCATTCCAAATACGTAATTTAAATAATCGTCTGGTAAAATATATTTTAGGTTGGTACTTTATCGCTTGTCTGGATTTGTAAAGATTTATTTTTGTATTTTGAAAATGTCACACTCGTATGTCCGTGCGTACGTACAAATAAACAGTCATAAAATATACTCGCTATCTAATGTCAACTCACAAATAATAATAATATTTGGATATTTTGAATAGCGCCGTTTTTGTGAAAAATCACCTCAAGGGCGCTGTACAAATCTTAATTTCTACTTAATATTAATTCTTAGTTTATGTAAATATACAGCAACATACTTACCTGGTAGGTCACTTCTGGCAGGACATAATCACCATATCATAATAACTTAAACTTTAGCTGATTCTTACATATATATATATATATATATATATATATATATATATATATATATATTTATTTATATATATATTTTTTTTATTATTATTTTTTTCATTTTTAGGGCATGAGAGCAAATTTAAGATAAAGTATATCGGAGGTATTTTTAATTTTTCGTAGTGAAGAACAGATAATAATGATAATCTTCTAATTAATTCAAGGAATGAGAGTCTGAAAAGTTTTCTTGGTTCTATTGGGCTTGTTACATCTTGATTATGGATATGATTTTCTGAAAAAAATGAGTTTTAAATTTGGCTCTGAACTCTGTTTAGTCTTTTATTACTCTCAGATTATTTGGTAGTCCATTTCAGGCTTTAGGACCTGACACTCCGAAAGCGCGCTCTCCGAACTTAGTGTCTGGTGTGCGCTTTGGTTCTTTCAACCTTCCGATAGCCGATGACATTGCCGATCTAAGGGTTGACTTTCGCGAATTGGAATCTTCAGGAATACACAATTCCGATAAATAAGCCGGAGCCATTCCGTTAATTGATTTGAAAACCATCCAGCAAAGTTTAAACTGGATTCTTTCGGGACATTTAAGCCAGTGAAGATTTTTGAGGTGCTCTGAGATATGGGAATATTTTGATACGCCAGTGATAAGTCTTGCCGCGGCGTTGAAGACTAGTTGTAGTTTGTTAATTTGATATTTAGGAAGACTAGCGTATATTCCGTTGCAGTAATCTAAACGCGAAACGACGTACGAGTTTACAAGTAGTTTGGTTGCCTCTGTTGGCAGGTTTCTTAGCACTGATTTTATTTGTCTTGGTTGAAAGAACCCTGTGCTCACAGTCCTGTTAATTTTGGGATTTAAGGGAGAAATCAGCATCCAGATTAACACCCAGAAGTTTGATGGATGTCTTTGGAATAATGTCACTTCCTGAGACAGCTATTGGGGAGTTATCGATGTTATGCTGACGTATTGATTTTTCTGAAAAAGTTATCTTTCTCAGCAATTTTCCAAAACTTTATAAACATGTTTCAATTTTTTTTCGGATTTCGATCATATTTTGTAATCATAACCAATTATGATTGAATTTATATGAAATGCTTTTTTTAATTGAATGTATTCCTTAATTTTACAAAGGTACACTCTACTGTACTCACTTTGGCAAGATAGTAAAAAAAACTTGTAGATATGATGATGTTCTTGTATGTGACGGCGTATATTTTTTCCCTTCGCTAGTAGGATATTTAAGCATTCTGCCTACGGATTTGTCCGTATCAATTCACTTCAATGGCTCAGCATACGGAACACGAATGCGACGAAGGAAACTCGCACGTACGAATGATTATCTTGCATACCAGAATACACCGAAGATATATATCCGCATTATAATGTATGGTTTATTGTAATAAACCCGGTTCACGAATCTGATATTGACAGCATCCATCACGCTATGGAGCACTAGATTTATCTGGATCGGTGCCATTCGTTCCTACAATCTGCAAATACCAAACAGCCAGCAGTTTAGCCATCGCAGTGCTGTTCGCCTTTATTTCTGATATTAGGGGTGCAGAAGTTCTAGGGGTAGGTAGGAACGAAAGCTTTCCCTGTCGTTTCGTTTGTCGGGTCGTGTGATAACATTTTCCGAGCGTTTTCACCGTGAACATGCGCGTATCAAGATGTCTCCCGCAGACACGTGAAAAGCTCTCTCCACCCATGATGAAATAACTTTACAAGAATATATTCAAGATATTCTACTCTTTATATATTTTGTTATAACTGTCTGCCTGTTTGCAAAAACTCTTCATACCTACGTCAGGATAAAGGTTAAACAATGTACAAACAAATACACACATACATTTTCAAAGTAAGAAATAGGAAAAGAAGAATAATATCACATACAAGGGGTGTGCGGATGAAACAGGGGGTTTTCCCCGGAATTACACAATATAATAATTTATTTTGTGAGTACTTATTGTAATTGAAATTATCAAATATTCATTTCATTGCTGGCAACCCGGGCGAATTATACTCTACCTAACTTCTTACTAATGAAATTTACAGTGCTTTGTATATTATCTCTGTACATGATCTAAATAAATATTTGTATGCCATATATTATATCGCTAGAAAGGCAAAAAGGTTTAGGCAACACTTGGTAAAAAATGAGTCAAATATGCAGTTTCGATCAGTTTTTTCTGCATTGAATATTCTGACTCTCGTTTGATTGTGGCCATTCAGCCATCTAAACTATAATTACCATCTGCGAGAAGGCTTGACTCAAGCGACAAAAGTTTAGGACTTTTTTAGCTTTTTTTCTCTTTAGTAACTCAGTTGAGAGCTTTGAGTTACCCAAGTTAACTTTTTTTTCCAAAATCCAACTAGTTACTGAAGACTTGAAGACCAAACATTTAAAGTGCTCTGGTGTAAACTTCCCAAAATGGCGCTTCAGCCCTTTTGCCTTCCCGGGGACAAAATGTAGTAAGATGGAGCCTAGAAATTAAGACTCGAACAGCCTTTGTGGTGTTTTTCACAAAAACGGAATATTATTATTATTAATGGAAACGGGTGTGTGCATTATATCCGATGAAAGTTATGGATATTTAGTTGATTTAAAACCATAAATTTCATAGAATTTTGAAAAAGGGCTGACAAGGTTATGCACTTACAAACTCATGCTGCATCCCGTAGATTTTACTATCAGAGCCTTTTCCCCGAGAAGCAAATAGCAAGTAGCTAACGTTAAGCGAGTCTCACGTGCTGCGAGCACTCGATCCCAGTAGCTGCTAGCTGGGGGCACCAGATCAGTTAGTGTGAAACTTTGTAATAGTTTTGTAATTTCGGCGTTCATGGTATTGTTGAGATTATCAGGGACGGTTTAATGAAGTTTACCCGACATTAGATTATCATATGTATTATATTCGAAACAACTCTGTCGACGTGTTGAACCCTTTTTTTCTTCCTTTCGACCTCTGTTTTATAATAATCTGATAAACTAATAATACCGTAAAACGTATGTCGTACACACTCGCTATGGAATCATCTACGTACTAACTACAAACGAAAGTGCCGCCATCTTTAATATTCAAAGAGAAATTTTAATTAGAAGATAAAATATCAATTTTTATTAATCACTTAAGTGCTTATTGAAAGATTATTAACAATCTTCAAATAATATTCAAATAAAAAATACCGGTTAGCAACTTAGTGGACCAACGCAAGGGATTCCCACCAGGGCGTCGTGGGTTTAATGTCTCTGCTAGCTAAGTCCTCTACCATTGCACAAGCAACATTTTCTGCTTATAATGATGGTAGTAGGAGTTTTTCAAATATTGTCAGGATAATCGTATCCCGGGAATGTTGTCTTTCTTTAAAACAAAAATTAGGTCGTAACCGAGACTCGAACTCGAGAACTCTACTCTATACTGGAGCGACGCATCTACCAACTCTGCAATCCCTAATAAATAATTAATTGATCGTAGTTTTTAACAATCACACACTTCTTAAAAACTATTGATATTCTTATTTCAATTTTCATTTTACTATGTTAGCCATTGTGTTCTGATAAGTCTTTACTCACGATTATATGGTTGCCAAAATATCATTTCTTGTGGTCCTGTTAGGCTGTTTAAATATTGGTTATTTTTTTTATCAAGGCAGCATCACCTGTTGGGATAAGGAAAGCAATAAATTCTCCGCGGGTTCAGACAACAGATGTTCTCTCCATTAGAATGGGCTCTTTTTTCTTCGGGTTCGCTGCCCACTCGACCCTTTTTACCTCATACAGCCTTAGGGCCTGAGTTATTGTTACAATCTTCGAATATTGAATATCCGATATTTTTAAATTAAAGAGAACATGTAGAGTGGATTCATAGAGAAAGGGAAACAAGCAGAATACGCGACGCGAAAGTTAACAGTAGAAGAAGAAAATTAAATATATTTTCGCTGGAAAGGCAAAAGAGCTGAAAAGACACTATGGTAAAAAAATAAATAAATATGCAGTTTTGACCAGTTATTTTTCTGTATCGTTTGACTCTCGTTTGATTTTGAAGACTTTTGTGGCGCTTCAGCCATCTGAAATATATTTACCATTTGGGAGAAGGCTTGACTCAAGCGTCTCAAGTGGTGTAAACATCCCAAAATAGCGATTCAGCCCTTTTTCTTTTCCGGCTTTATGTATGAATGTAGATTAAGTAGAAGAAGCGTCTGCCAGGTGTTTGTAGCGGTCAATCTTCTCTGGTTCGACTGTTGGTTAGTTCAAACAAAGTTCAGTGGATCACAACCACACAAAATCATTAACATTAAGTTTAAGTTGCTTCGTGTCATCAATTTGATACGCGTATATTCCCACCGAAAAAAAGAGCAATCATGTTTAAAAAAAACATTTTATTGACTTTACACGGTTCGTTTAATTAAAAAAGCACTAATGCTGCTTCTTTTGATGTAACATTCAATTCTTTATTTTGTCAATGACAATACAAATTAGGGTGTTAATCTATCATTATCAATATTGCAAGCCAATATATTTTTTTGGTAATTTAAACTGACTTTTTGTGGTGACTTAATGGAGTTTTATTGTAAAATCAAACGTATTTAAAACAATATTATCTAGATTCTCCTGTATTTTATGGGATCTTGCCGCACACGATTGTAAAAAGTGACTTAACATTTATTTTTAAACTTACTAACTTACTGTTAGGCTGTTTTCTCTTACTGGAGGGGCAGGCAGAGAGGGTGGACCGCCACATATCTTTGTCTTGGCGCAAGCTTTCGACTTCATTCAAATTGTATTATACATACCCTTCTGTCATTCTGACGTATGACGCGATTCGACTCGTATTCTACTCACTTGGTCGTCCCATGATTGTTTCGGAGGTCATTGACTTATTCTACTGTTCACTTCTGCGTCATATATTTTCTACCGGAGCTCTTTTTTCCTGCAATAAACAACGTTTTAAATGTGTATTTTAATTCCGCTTTTGAAAAATCTCAAGTTTTATTGTTGTTTTGCTCACAAGGTTTATAGAATGTTGTAAAAAATGGGTCAAAATTTAAACCATAATAATCCCATCGAACAAAAACCATGAACCTACGTCGAAAGAAATAAATTAAATAGGCTAAAGTCTCCAGTTACCGGTTTTAGAATTGTAATGAAAGCCTCATTCATTTAACCCCGTTAAAACATAATGGAAGCCCTCAAAAATAATAACCCATCAATTGATTTACTGAAAACATATGGCGTTAAAAGCTCTCTCGATGGCTTTCATATTTTTTCTAAACCCTCAAAAGACAAAAAGTTCGGCTGAAAGGACCCCTATAAGTGTTGTTCAGTACCTGCTTTGAGCACTTAATAGTTTGATGAATGTTATGAAATTTAATACCTCAAATAGTTTTAACGATTTTCGTTTTCAATAGTTTACGATTTAGCCTCTGAAGTTTTTGAGAGCAGAATTTATTTCAATCAAATTGCAAAAAAGTTTTAAAGGGGATTTCTTAAAAATCTTTGCCAGGTATTCTGACATTTTGGAATAATTATTTTTTGAGTGGCTCATCATCTTATGATGAATATTGAATATAAAAACATGTTTTTAAAGTGAGAATTTCATAGTTAAAATAATATTTTATTAATCGAAATTATTGTACTGTTATTTGAAATAGTACAAAACAAATATTTTCATCATTTTGTGTACAGCCATTCTTTTACAAAAATATGTTTACAATTAAAAAACCCTCGAGGAAGACATGGCACGATCAAGTAAATCAAATACTTAAATCGGGTCATGTGAAGAGTCAGAATAACAGAAAAGTATGTATGAGACGATGTATGAATGTGAATGAAGCAAGGAGCGTGTGCCAAGACAGAATTGTATGCCGTCCTCTCTGCTTACCCTTGCGGGGAAACGGCGTGATGGTTAGTTAGTTAGTTAAATAAATAAATAAAAAAACAGCTTTTACCACTACAGTATAAAAAACAACGATAAAATTATTTTTCTGGATTTAGAATCGGTGCACCGATGACTTATTGAGAAATGTATTCACAAAATAGTATACATCCATACACAAATACCGTACTTAAGTGACTAGTTTTTATCTGAAGCATTGTGGTGTCCATTATAATTTAAAATTTAATTCACCATATTAATTTATACTTATGCTGATGAAGGATGTGTAGTTAGTATTTATACTGCCCTAATGAAGCTACGGTGGTACTGAAATCTGGTGGTTCTTAGTATAGATTTAAATGGTGTAATATGAAGTAATTGTTTTTTATTCCAAAAAAGTTTTCATCTTTAATTTTTAAATCTTTCATTCGCCAGCTTTTTTCAACCAATTACGTTTTACAACCTTATTTTGTCTAAGAAATCCATAAAATCAACTTTGTCTAAAACACAAATCCCTTCGGGTGGTACTATTGAACGGTCAGACCGATTTTGAACTTAAATCTCTTTACCACATCTGAGTTGGCTTTGGCTAAATCACTGGTCCATTCATGATCTTTACTTTCTGAACCTGACCCCCGCTGACCTCTGGCCGGGTATCGGTTACCACGTTATGTTACATTGGTACATACTTGCTATATTCGTTACCACTTGAATGTAACATATCGACCAGGGATGGCAAACCAAAAATAGTATTTTTTAATTATTCATAAAACTAGTTATACATGAAAAATTACGAGGAATTTTATAAAAAAAGTGCACCAAAAAAACAAATATTTCAAATATTGCAAACCTGCACGAGTATTAAAGCTATTTTTATTTATCTACAAATCTTGCCAATACACAGAGAGCTAGTAGAGTTTAAACGGGCCTTAAAAACCTAATTGTTTGAAAATCCTACATACAAAATGTAACTAATTCAAATTCAATATCTATAAAAACGTCCTTAAATTGCTTTGTTTCGGTTTTCTACTTACTTGTAATAATAATAATAATAATAAAAGTGAACTTATATAGCGCAGTTTTGTGATATTTCACCTCAAGTGCGCTTCATGCTAAATTAATTATGCCAATAAGATCAACTAACAAGGAGAAAATAATACATAATATGTATACAAATTAAAACTATCTAAAATAATGATCGTTATCATAAATCACGAGAGAAAAGGTTCAGATATGGGTATAACGGCCATCAACAGGTTAAAAAAACAATTTACTAGGAGCTAAGGGTATAAAAATTCAGATGAAACAAATTAATTCATATAAACACATTTGTCAAATCAAAGAAAAGGAAATATGATTGAGAACAGTTAATATGTGGGCACTTAAAACATTAATATTCAAATATTGTAAAAAATGCAAACAGTGTAAATATAGCAAGTAACAAAAGTAACAAAAGAAAATAAATATTTTATCCTTACAACTCAATATCCTTACTGTCTACTGAAAACCCTATACTCATTGTCATAATATATTTTCTTGTTCTTTTGTTACTTGTTACTATATACACTGTTTGCATTTTTAGAATCGTCAACTTATAATACTTGAATATTAATGTTTTTAAGTACCAACGCTAACTGACCTCAATATTATTTCCTTTTATTCGCTTCAACAAATTTGTTACTATGAATTCATTTGTTTCATCTAGATTTTTAGACCCTTCTAGTATATTGTTTTTTTTTTAAATCTGTTGATATACACATGCACTGTTATATCCTCGGAGTAAGAATATCTATGGAGAGAGAGCTATTTTTTTTTACCCAACCTAAACAAATTTACGACAAATTACTTTCTCCGGGTTTTAACGTCGTATACCGTGAGAGAGAAAGAGACAACAAAATTTTGGCCAAAATTTCACACCGCTTCAAAGTATTGTAACCATGTTCTTTAACTCGTGCGTCTCCCGGGACTCCGCCCACACGCTTTGATGTGCAACTAAACTGAACATAACTCAACGGTTTTTTAGGTTATATGGTATATTTATTTTTATAAGAAAACTGTGAAAAAGTGGTTTTACAAATAAACAAAAACATTATGTCGACATGTGCTATGAATGGATGCATAAATACCGTAACCGTAGTCTTAGCCACACCCAGGTCCAACCGAGTCAGTAAAACCTAGTAAAAACTGACTACAGATCGATCTACAGCGTTACCTCTTGTATATTATTGCTCTAAGGTTATATCCTTTTATCTAAACCTTTTTCTATCATGATTTATGATAACGATCGTGTTTTTAGATAGTTTTAATTTGTATACATATTATATATTATTTTCTCCTTGTTAAATAAGTTCATTATTATTACTATTACGTATATGTCTCTATCTTATATATTATTATTACGTATATATCTCCTTTATTAAAGAGAAGCCTTATATTTATTGAATAGATACTTTGTTTTCACTTAATTCGTATACCTTTTGCCAACATCCTCCAATTTAGTTCCAGCTCTTTTTTGTTTGAATCATTAAATATTATCTTCGTCTGGGGATTTGGGATCTTTCTGGAAATTCTATTTTACTGAGAAAATCAATTTGTTTTCTTAACGGCTGGTGACTTTCCCATGCTAATGAGGACAAATCATGAAAAAATGACGCTATTTATCTAGTGATAGCACAAAAAATATATTTTGTGTTATTAACATTTCAACCTTTTAATGGCGAATTTTGTGTTCTGCGCTCCAATGCTGTAGTCTTTGGCTGTAACGAATGCGAATGGATATATTTTTTGTTCGATGAATGAGTCGGTTCGAGTTAGTTGGATTCTCAAAGAATATTATCAATAAATTTCAATCCGATTATATAAAACAACATATAAACTTTATTACACTTGAATACCGCATAAGAGTCCCAACTGCTCCAAACCGTCTAAAGCCAGTGAGACTATGGCATCCCCAATTGGGGTATGTTGTCAGGTTGAAGGTAGAGGTGAGGGGAAGGATATGGGAAAGAGGAATGTTGGAAAGTACCTAGCTTTTCAGATCTAGTCACCAAACACGGCTAAAGCCAATTCAAGCAAAATGTTTTGTTTCTGAATGGTGGTCTTTCACTAGGGCGATACGAGTATCTACCACTCTGGAACGTACCGCAAATATACTATACATTATTTTGTATTAATTAAATTTGTTAAGACATGTTTTAGTTTTATAAAATTAATGTGCGCACGCCGAGCTCGCGACCTCTACGTGGTATTTTTTGTTGTTTTTTGATAGTAAAATTAATATTTTAAAGCTCCATATTATAAAGGGAAAATTACATTGCGATATGAACATAGTTGCATTGATCTAAATATATTAGACAGAAAATATGTGCAAATTTCACAACATAGTTTTATAGTTTAAAAAATCACACAAACATTTTTTCTGCCGTATAGCTAACACTTTGAGACCTAATCTTAATTCAAATGAACATTTAATTATTTCTAGTAAAAAATCAAATATCTTTTACCCCTGTCAATTAAAGTATGGTCTCAAAGGTTTTCGATTTTTGAATGTCTTTTGGATTTCAATAATAATAATAATATTTGGATAATTTGTATAGCGCCGGTTTTTTGAAAAATCACCTCAAGGGCGCTGTACAAATCTTAATTTCTACTTAATATTAATTCTTAGTTTATATAAATATACAGCAACATACTTACCTGGTAGGTCACTACAGGAAGGGATCCTACCATCCTACTTAATATCAGTATAATATTCTATTTTCGATTTACATCAAGTTTTGGCACCCCTGATACGGTGGTTTTATACCATGTAAGTTGGGGTCAGTGCAGAACTGGGGGCCCTAACACCCGCTGTAGATAAAAGATAAAGTTAGTACTACTCCGCCGAACATGGCAAATAAAGAAAGGCGAACACAGGATTACACTACGCTAAACTTTTCCTCTTATACACTTAGTCGTACAGTTCCTTTGAAATGGGGTTAGTTTCATCAAATCTTATATCGCTTCGTCTGCTTAGCAATGAGCTCTGGTGTTGGACAAATTTGCACAGGGTTTTTCTGTCGCAATCTCATTTTCACATTATTATACGGAGCTTTGAAATATTCATTTTACTGTCAAAAACCGATGTAGAGGTCGTGGGTTCAAACCCGGCGTGCGCATATAAATTTTATGTAATTGATAAGTGTAATTTTTTTAAAATATCAAATACACCATTTTCTTAAATTGGACTCGTGTTTATAAAAAATAGCGCTATAAAAAATATTCAAATATTATGTCTTCCTCTCTTCGTCCGAGGAACAAACACTATAATATTTTGGAGCTCCTTAGCTCATAATTGAAATTTGAAAAAAAGAAAATATAAAAGGTGTACAAATTTCTTAATGCCAGAGCTTACCGTTAAGAATTTTTTACAGCTTCAGATAACAGATTATGCTTATTTATTACGTCAAGATGTTATTCTTCTGATTGTTATATTCATGTCACATTAATGGCATCATGGCTGTCATGGTTCTTTGATGCATAAATGATTAATTGTCTTTGTTACGAGATCTCTCAGCATGTGATACAATGCCACTTTAGGAAGAATACCGTCTCAAATTGTCTCTACAAAAGCCTATAAACTTGAATTTCTAAGTCAAAATCATTATTATGTAAAAAAATAAAAGCCTTCTTTAAATAATAAGGTTATGTGTCCTCGTTAGTTTATCGTCAGTCGAACTTTGTGCCGCCGCAATAAACCTCAATTTATCTCGCTGAATAATGACAAAGATACATCAAAGAATCTGCAAAGTTTCCTCTGAAAGCTCTGGAAGCAAAGTTGCGAAAGCCCAACCTTGGCGCTACCCCGAGGGCCATAAATCGACTACGTGCAAATTCATGCATTCCAGGTTATACGTTTAGCTTTGGTTTCCTATTACGAACAAGGTAATGTTTATTATACGTGGATTTCAATATCTTTGATTGTGCGCAGTTTTTAATAGGATTTTTATTCAATCCGATTTTTGAGTATGTATGCAGAATGAGTTGATGATAAATGAAAGAAATTCCAAAGTCATGGTATTTGAAAGAGAGAGTACGCAAACAGCGTGAAGTATAGTTGTGAATGATGAATACTTGGAGCAAGTGGATGAGTTTGTATTTTATTAAGAAGGGTGAATGCAAGAAACTCCATTAATGGAGCACAGAACGCTGTTGGCGCAAATAAAAAAATGTCCAAAGAAGCGAAGCACATTTAATATACACACACACCACATTTTTAATACGGTCATACACGGTTTTACCGCACATACGTCTCAGGGATCTCATTTCCACAGCATTCAGTCTACTTTCATCCTTCCTTTGCCAGTTCCATGCCTCACTGCCATACATCAGGGTTGCTATAAGCACTCCATTGTGGACTGCTAGCTTCGCTTCTTTGGACAATTTCTTATTTGCGCTAACAGCGTTCAGTCCTCCATTAATGGAGTTTACTGCAGTCACCCTTCTTTCAATATCCTTATTAGCCTTTCCGTCTCTCGTAAACATACTTCCTAAATACACAAACTCATCCACTTGCTCCAAGTATTCATCATTCACAACTATATTGCACGCTGTTCTCGTACTCTCTCTTTCAAACACCATGACTTTGGACTTACTTACATTCATCATCAACTCATTTTGCATACATACTTGGTTCATCCTAGACACGAGAAACTGTAGATCTTCCATACTGTCAGCAATCAGCACCGCATCGTCCGCATACAATAGGCAACATACTTTCAGATTGTTCAACTTCGCGCCCAAGCTCACATCTTTTAATTCTTGTATACAATTATCCATGTACAAATTGAACAACCACGGTGACATTACACAGCCTTGCTTTACACCTTTTGTGATGTTAAACCACTTCGTAAAATCACCGTTTACTCTAACACATGTAACGCTTCCCTCGTACAAGGACGCTGTTTTGCTTGTATAAGCTTCGTGTTAACTTCATACATAGATAAAACCTTCCACAATTTGTGAAAAGAATGTATGATGCAAAAGTAAATGGAAGAAGAAGTCGAGGACGCCTTGAAAAGACATGGCACGATCAAGTAAATCAAATACTTGTATCGGGTCATGTGAAGTGTCAGAATAACAGAAGAGTATGTATGAGACGATGTATGAATGTGAATGAAGCAAGGAGTATGTGCCAAGGCAGAGTTATATGGCAGTTCGTCCTCTTTGGCTACCCCTGCGGGGAAACGGCGTGATGGTTAGTTAGTAAGTTTTCTCCCTCTGTATGTTTATATATCGGCAAACTTTTTTTATTTTTGTTTAGTTTAATTCTGTACCCTGATGATGCTTAGACCAAGCGTAACCAATCTGTCATAAAATAAAAATAAAAATCTGTTGTCTTATACAAAGTTTAAAAATAAAAAATAAACATTAAAATAATAGGTATTTATTTTCGAATAATTAAATCACTTTTTTCTGTTTAATATTTGTTTAATTTTATACGCGACTTTTTTCATGTCCTAACATATCTTTTTCGCTAAGGCACCGATTGGATTTACTTAGCGTTCGAGCGTAAGTAATTTATCCTTTGCATACTACGTTCACTTCAGCTTCATTCGCTTAAACGAGTATGTGACAGCGGCTGTACGGAGTACCTACGGACTGTTATGTAGCAAGATACGATGTTTCAAGTTTGCAGTTCGCCCCCACTCCCCCTCTTTGTTGCACAGCTGTTCGAAATGCACCCACTTTGCAAACTGTCAAAATATCAAATCAACTTTGTCGCGCTTTTGTTTATAAAGTTTCGTTCAAATGACACTACTTTAAAGTAGAAATTCAACTTCCACTCGATTTTTAACTTATCTTTGATTTTTTACAGACTTATTCGTTTTTCTTCCGAGCTTTCGCCCAGGTTGTTAATTTGGGGTTTGCGATTTCAATTCCCGAAAACTTAACATTTATTTTAATTGGTTTTGATTATGCGAGCTGTTGGCGCAAATAAGAAACTGTCCAAAGAAGCGAAGCTAGCAGTCCACAATGGAGTGCTTATACCAACCCTGATGTATGGCAGTGAGGAATGGAGCTGTGGAAATGAGATCCTTGAGACGTATGTGCGGTAAAACCATGTGTGACCGTATTAAAAATGTGGATTTCCGGAAAGAATGCAAGGCTGATGTGAGCGTAATGAATAGGATCAAGAAAGGGACGCTTAGATGATTTGGGCATGTAGAGCGAATGACATTTTGATTTTGACCGTTGACATTTTGATATGGTCGTGACTTGTCGCAAATGAAATATGCTGCATTTTGTTTTCTTATGTATTTGCGTCTACATTTTAATCTACCTTAACAGAACGTTGCCTACATGAAAATACATGCCATTGCCAAATTAATTGATCTATTTTGTATTCAAGTTATTAAACGGTTCATTCTTAAACGTTTGTGTGAAGATGAGCATTTTATCTTTTATTTATTAAAATACATATCTTCAAAAAGCCGTTCCCCAGATAGTTAAGATATCCGAGGTCATAGTTTATCTATGTTATGATGATCGTTGTAGCATGGGGGTGAGGGCTTTGACTTTTGGTTGATCGTCTCGTATTCGATTTCCACCTGCTTGGTAAAGTATGCGAGAAATCGTATTGCAATCATTATACATTCTCAAGATAGAGGCAATGATTCAAAATGCATCAAAGTTATTTAAATTGAAAATGTTCGTCGTCTGACATTTTGCAAAGCATGGCCCTTCTAAAAAAATGTCCATAAAATCAAGATTTTAATTATGAAGCATTAAAGTTAGTTACGACGCTCTCCGTGAGCTTTAGTGTCTACTCGGGCGCACCTGAGAAACTTTAAAAACTTCCCTTTATGCGCAGTTTTATTACATGCAGCGTCATATGAAATTTCGCATTTGATAAACATTATACTCGTAATATAACCAGGATCAAAACTTTATCACTTAATTTCGCTGTCGGTAAACACTGAAAAGTTTTAAAACTAAAACAAAAAACACCGATGGAATCATTTTCACAAAAGTATTTATCGATTTTGGAGTGGAATTCACAATTTTTCTTTTTCTTCTATGGTCATAAGGTTAAGTGATATAAAGCAAGTCTTGGATTGCATATCTTACCATGGCTTGGAGATCGTAAAAATCTTCGACCCATCGCGTTGTGAATTTGGCGTTGGAATTTCGAGTGTAAATTTGGTGTTGGAATTTCGAGTGTAAAAATTTAGGAAATGCAAACATTTGGTCAACGGAGTGGTAGATACTTAAATATCGGTTAACACAATACGTGTACTTCAACGTCTCACCAGACGATGTCAAGTTTTGAAACGGGTAGTAATAAATGAATAAATATTCATTATAAACATTATAAAGTAAAAAATTCACTTGTCGTTTTTATACACATTCACGAACATGCAAATGCAATTATTTTAGACTGAATCAAGTGTTGTTTTTTGCAATAACTACGGTTTCCCAAAATAAATCAAGATGTAAATGTAAATGAAGAAAACCACCCGAATGTATTTTTGAATGTTATTGTAAAGCCGCCTCTGTCAGCAATAAAACAAAACCTTAAAGTCACAGATGTTCACTAAGAGACTCAATAAGCGTCCATTCCGGACACTAATAGTATATATTCCATAAATTTACTTAAAATTGTATCAGTCTGAAGATGCCCGTCATAAGGTGAAACCGGTCAGGTCTCTAATAAAAAATAGTCGAATAAAGTTAAAAATTTGGTATTATTAAAATCATTAAAATGAAGTTCCACCGCGAATTGACATTTTCAAAATTAGAAATAACAAATGAAGATTTGTTGGCATTTCTAAATAGAAATTGACGAGTCACAGTTGCGGGTGTAATAACAGTTTATACTAGAGTGACAAACACCTAGCATAAATAATAATCCAAAAGAGAGTTGGAAGAACCATAATATAGGCTACTACGCTTCCATATATTGCAACACTCGGATTTTGAAGTAAATTGCAACACGGGCGCTAGTTCATTCCCGAAACCATCACTGCTAGCGAGAGATTCATTCTCATCATATTATATTTTATCTTAGAAGCGAGGAATGGAAAACAGTTGTTGGAAAACAGAGACTTTGTATTATAATAATTTTAGCTTACTGCCCAAGTAAATTGGTAGATGTAAGTTAATTAACGTAAAAAAATCATCGGTCAACAAAATGTTTTTATGTGATACTTACTTCTTTTAGCATATCAATAATTTTTTACAAATGGTTGACCTCTAAATGGTGCGAATTTTTGTAGCTCACTTAATATTGGTTATGGTAACGTACGATCGCTGGCAAAGTGTAGAGGAAAATTGCTGACGGTCTGGACTGATCGATTATCACAACGATTGATATATAATACAAAATTTTAAACTTTACGTATAGTCATTGTTTTGCACCCCTGACACCCCCAAAAGTATAAATACCGTAGTCCGTATACCGTAATATATATACCAGTCTGAATATGACCGTAATAGGTTGAAACCGGTTCGGTCTTAATAAAAGACGGTGGAAAAAAGTTTAAAATTTTGGTATATTAACTATTCATTATTAAAATGAAATTCCATCACGAATTTTCAGTTTCAAAAGTATAAATAAATAACTATCACAACCACTGTAAAGTCCATCTCCACAGCTCTCCATACGGTTCAGGACCGACAGAAGTGGAGGAGTCTGGTTCATCAGATCTTGATCCTCAGCTATAAGGTTACTGATGAAGAAAATGACAATTGGGTAACACAACATAGGGATCATTTTCATCCGCTTTTCCTATTAGTATTGGGAAACCATTGCTTCTAAAGGGAGCATTTCTAACGATATTGTGCGACCTCGATAGCCTCAGTTCATTGATAGCCTCATCTGTTTTCCTCAGCTTTGCTTACTGCGACCGATTCGTGGAATGTGAGAGCAAGAAAATCGACGAAAGAATTCTATAGCATTTAGCTCGATCCCATGGTGTGATTTCTGCCAAGCCTCCCAACAATTTAATTTCTGCAGTCTGGCCTCTATCGACATCAATATAATGCACAGAAATAATATTATTTTATGTTTCTATTGTCCACGAAGCCGAGAGTGAACATAACGCAACGGCGCGTTCGATTTACCGGCGTTCAGTGAACCAAGGTCGATTACTGCATAGGTTCGAACCGGTTCGTAAGTGCAGCCAACGCAGCATTCAGCTGTTGGCGATAATATGTTGCCTGTTTTCTCAAAGTCGTTTCGCTGGCGGATGTAATACTGCAAATCACACTGCGTTTAAAACTGCATTCTCTGCCTTTCAAGTAACGCTTTGTCATTTTCTTGGTCGTGATACAAGTTGGAATAAAAGTAAATGAGTTAATAAAAGGTGCAAACATTAAAACGCTTAGAGGGACGCTTATATGGTTGGGGCGTGTAGAACGAATGGACGAAAAAGGAGTGTGGAAAGAATATATGATGCGAAAGTGAATGGAAGAAGAAGTCGAGGACGCCCGAGGAAGACATTGCACGATCAAGTAAGTAGTCATGTGAAGAGTCAGAATAACAGAAGAGTATGTATGAGACGGTGTATGAATGTGAATAAAGCAAGGATTGTGTGCCAAGACAGAGTTATATGGCGGTCTGTCCTCTCGAAACGGCGTGGTGTTTAATTAGTTAAACATTAATTGCACAAGATATGCATATAGATTAACTTTTCTGTGAATATTATGTACAGTCGAAGATTTAATAATTATTATCCTCCTAACTAGTGGCGTGTACAGAGTTTTTGGTCAAGGTAGGCAGTAGGAAAGTCGGTGGATTAATTGATTAGGATAGGTACCAACAGATATCCCCGATTGTTATTGTATTTGTTCTGTAAAAGCACTACCTAGACACTAACAAAGATACTAACACAAACGAGTCGATTGAACGCGCATACAGCATACGAGTACATGCACATATATTTTGTGTAGTATAGTGAACATAGAATAATCTACTCTGATATTGACGGCAGGGTTTGGCAGTGGTTATGTGCATGGCTCAAGTGAAAGCTGAAATGCACGGCTCTGCTCTATGTGCAGTCAGGCCATTGGCTCTTTGTGCCATCTCCCATGTTTTACCTTGTTGCTTTGACAGTAACCCAGTCCAACTAATAAAGTTAACCAGGGTTATCATTGGGCGTTTGGCGATATCTCCTGGTGCTTAAACGGATTTCCTAGGCATCGGAGTGTTCCTCTCGTCAAAACAAGACATTGACACTTTAGTTTAAATCGGTATTTCTTAATCTTCTTCACATGAAGAGTAGAAGATAATTTATTCACTCTATTGTGAGAATTAAGTAAATAGATATATCCAAGTTTTCCTTCTTTACGGCTTGACTAACCATGGTAGGAGTTCTGCCTAAACAAACCATTTACTTTTTGTAGGTGTGACTTATATATTATCAGTAAAAAATATGTCAAAAGATACTGTAAAGTTAAACTCGGAGAGAGTTAAGTGGGCTCCGACATAGCACCAACTGCAAATAGCTTTTGTATAAATTGTTAAAGGACCCTGAAAACCTTTTATTTATTTTTGGGAAAATTAACACCAAATCAACAATTTATACAAATATAATAATAAGAATAACAAATCATGCCAATAATAATTTTTCCACTGCTGATGATAAATATTAAAAATAAATTGAATAATAGTGTCGGAAGCAGGTAATTTCTATTGCTAAATCGCCGAGTTCTTTTGTGAAGGAAAATTTATTCAATTGACTTAAAAATCGAAGCTTATACTTAGAATGAATTGAATTTAAAATTATTGAAAATTTTCCGACTTCCCAGTGACTTTATTTCTGAAAATTTTCTCTTGGGCGATAATTTTGTGAAATCGAAGTGATGTAAATATTTTTTCAATATTTCGCCAGTATTTATTTAATATTTAATTAAATAAAAACACACGTTGTTTAAATCCACTTTATTTTTGTATAAGTCAACTAGTTTCGATTCTGCTGACATTGAATCCAAACTATTTGACTTATACAAAAATAAAGTGGATTTAAACAACATGTGTTTTTATTTAATTAATCATGTCAATCCACAAAGTGTTTGCTTATTCTGATAATTATTAAATATTTGATAAACGGAGAATTTTAATGTTTTAATGTTACCTTCTTTACAACTTACGATTAAATGTAAATATTTGGGACTTTCCTTAAAGGGCTGTCTACTTTCTCTCCTTATTAATTTATCCCGTCTGTTTTATTTTATTTTTGTACATTCACTCCATACAGGAGGTCCTGAGGAAATTAATTTCCCTCAGGGCCTATGTCATCTTTGAAGATGCTGTATGAAGGGTTTTTTTTGGGGAGAGGAAGAAGTTAACCTATTGTAGAAGGAAGGAAACACAGAGGCCGACAAATCATTTCACAGCCGAGTTATTGAGCACAAGAACGAGTCGTAGAAGTGACCCGTTCTCATGTGACAAATGTCAACTATATACTCGTACAAACGTTGGGCGCATATTTGGCGTGTTTCTCGTGCTTCGGTGCCGAAGGGATCATTGATTCTTCTTCCCTATCTACTTTCCCCCCAAACTCCCTTTAGCCTCGAAACATACTCCGATCGCGGATGCCTTAGTCCCACTGGCTCCGGAGAGCAGTTGGGCCTCTTATACGTTATTCACTAATACATAAAAATGTGATAATTACGGTAAAAATATACCTAATAATTGTGGTAATCATAATACTGGATATACTCGTATCTCACAATTTCATCACGCTGTTCTCAAATTATGAATATCTCAGTCCCCTCGCTCGTAGTTCGTATCGCGTAGCCTCGGTAGCCTCGGTAGTCTCGGTAGCGTGTGAGAGGGCGAACGTAATACGTTATTACCACGCTCTTTTTGTTCGCACAATTGTTTCCAAGAAAGGTTTTTTCTCAGACCTCTTATTATTTCTTTTTTCGATTAAATAAAAAAATACGATACCTACGGTAAAAAAAACACTCCCAGGCTATTTTGTATTATTCATGGTAAGTACAGTGTATAACTGTCAATAACTGTTATTACGAATTGATGGTAGGTTATTGTTATTACTTATTTTCAAAAATAACGTGTTTGTGATTTAAATCTCAGTTGAACTTATTTCGGAATCAAATAATCAGTGAAATTTAAAAAATGTTTTTTGATACAATATCTTATATACCGGACGGAATAATCTGATAATAACTAACGTTGATATGAAATGAATGATTATTTCAATATGCAATCTGACTTAAAATCTTGACTCTATTTCTTAAAGCTTAGATCAATAATTTCGTAATGTTTGTTCTACTGAATTTGATTTAATTTATATTTTTGCGGTCTCAAATGACGTAACGTCATGTCTACGTGATGAATTGGAAAGATCAAGACGCGATCTTAATACCAATTCTCCCATTTTCCCTCGCTGGTATGCAGATATAATGGAATTGCACAACTCTGTATTGGCACGCACTTTTGATTCTTCATTCACATTAATACATTTTCTCATATTATCACTATTATTATTCCACTATCCTGACAAAACCTAAATATTTAATTCAGTCGATCGTGTCGTGTTCTGTTCCTGAGACGTCTCTGACTTTACCTTCCATCCTTACACATAAAAAAGTATACTTATTTAACAATAATTTTGAATGTTTTTCAATTTGTTTTTCCTTTTGTTTCAGGTAAGTCTTACACTTCGATGAATTAAACTCTCAATCAAAAGAGGTTATCAACAGTACATATTCTCATTTGAAGGCATCACGACAACTCAGTAAGGAAAGAATATCATATAATATTAACGAATCACATTTGAAATATCGAAAGTCAGTATGAATATTTAGTTCCTAGTTTTTCTCCTGCTATTTCTATTCTAATTAATTTGACGCAATCAATCGATCCATGCTCCATAAAACATGTTTACTATCACTAGTTACTACAATGGTATTATAGACAACCCCGATTGAGTAAACCTTATTACTTTTCATATACCAACGAGAATCACTCGATCCAAAATTCTATTAAGTAGTTACGATAGTATTAGGACTGAGTCTTTCAGATTCTTACTGGTACCTAAATTGCATTTAGTTGATAATACATACGCAGAGGTGGCTGCTGTATTTAACTGGACGGAATGTAGATACAAGAAGACTATAGTATCATACATCTTTAATCATTATTAATTAAATGTATTCAAACAAATACAACGAATGAAATCACTTTTTAATTAGAACAAAATGTATACTTTTATTTAATTGTTCAATATACTTTTATAAGTAAAAAGCACACTTGGACGTAAACAATAGGATCCATAATAATTATATTTGGATAATTTGGATAACGCTGTCTTTGTGAAAAATCACTTCAAGGGCACTGTAAAAATCTTAATTTATAGTTTATATCTTATTACTAACTACACATAATCTATGGCATATCAAATAATATCTACACCTTCAATTTATGAATTTATATTTTCGCGTCATCTCGGTAAGGCAATCTGTATTTTTACGCAAAGTCTTTGGTCTTAATTAATTTAGATTGTTTTGGGAAACCGACTGAGTCTCTACACATGTTTATTTCTCTGACCTCTTTCCCTAGCACAATTCACAAGCAATTCACAAACATATTTAACAAACTTTAGAGCGTACGGGTTTCCGAGGGGTCGTCTAGTGTTAATTGAGAAATTTGCTGAAACTGGTCGGTTCCCGGCTCTAACTAATTAAAAACTCTACTTTATTTAAGCTTTTAGTTTTAAAAAATGATGCTCAAAACAGCCATCTATTATTATATTCTATTAAACTGAAATTTAACTCGTTTGATATTAACCTACGCATACGTTTTTGAAATTTTTATTGTTACAATTTTAATCTTATTTATATTATTATTAGTCGCGGGTTCAAACCTGGCGTGCACCAATAACTTTTGTTAAATTAATATGTGTCATAACACATTTCTTTCATATAAAATACTCGTACTCAGACATACTCTAAGTATCGCTTATGAAAGACCACCATTTGGAATCGAAACGTTTCTTGAAATGGCTTTAGCCGTGTTTCGTGACCAGATCTGAATAGCCAGGTACTTTCCAACCTTCCTTTTCCCCATCGCCTTCCTCTTCCCATTACTTTCAGCTTCACCCCAATTAGGGATGCCATAGTCTCACTGGCTTTAGACGGTTGGGAGCAGTTGGGACTCTTGTGCGGTATTCACTATACAAAAATTATTAATTTTATCATTCATGACAGTGTATCCCGGAAGTTGTCATTTTTACAACATGGCATTAAATATGCTTATACCTGTTTTCGTTAATTTAATACTTTTAAAAAAAATCTCCAAAATGTCCAAAGTATATTAAACTTTGATAACCTTTCATTAAAATCCGTATTTAGCACCACACCTGGCGTCAAATACGCAACCATTATTTCTTTTTACGTAAGTATAATTGCTATGCCACGCCAGGCTAGACCGATAAAAGGATGAATATAGTGACTTAATACCATCCTACGTTAGGTTCTCCCTTCATGAAAATCAATAATGGGATTTGACCATAGAATAAAGATGAAACCTCTCACCTTGACGAAAATATAAATAGGATACAACACTCATATCAATGCAGGTCTTTCAGACTTTCACTTCAAAAATGCACTATTGTATATTTGTGCACTTGAGCTGTGTACCGTCCAGTGGCAATGTGTGCTGGTGCATTTGTGCATGGTGACTGCACCCAAGCGCATACAGCATCCAGTCGGCATCGCATAGCGGATAGCATCTCCAGTGACCTCTGCATCCCATTCAGATGTCCTTATCTCGGAATCTTTTAGAACCTTGGATTATACCACAGTGGAGTGAGAACTATGCTATGAAATGATTGTTCATTTTACGTAGTGAAATATGCCGTCCACATACTAAAATCTTGTTGTATTATGCTATTATTTGCAGTAGGTACCTGCATTTTTACAAATATTTAAAGTTTTGATCAACTGACAAAGCGATTTGTTCGATTTTTGCATTTCATGTTTCTGACCGTGTTAAAAATGTGAATATCCAGAAAGAATATAAGACTGATGTAAGCGTAATGAAAAATATCAAAAAGAAAGGGACGCTTAGATGGTTTGCGCATGTAGAGCGAATGAACGAAGAAAGGAGTGTGAAAATAATATATGAAGCGAAAGTGAATGGAAGAAGAAGTCGAGGACGCCCGAGGAAGAGGTGGCACGATCAAGTGAATCAAATATTCTAATCTCATGCGAAGAGTCAGAATAACAGAAGAGCATGCATGAGACGATGTATGAATGCGAATGAAGCAAGGAGTGTGTGCCAAGACAGAGTTGTATGGCGGTCCGTCCTCTCTGCCTACCCCTGCGGAGAAACGGCGTGATGGTTAGTTAGTTATGTTTCTTACGTACCCACAGTGAAATTTATTGTTTATGGTGACCCAGTAAGAACGCAATTTAAAAAGCTTCGGTTAAGATTCTCGTGTTTCGAGTCTTTTGGCGATTTTTCACACAAAGAGGTCAATTAAAATAATTATAAATATTTGCCTATTTTTGTATACCTATACCTATCTTCCATTCAACTCAGATTGATGTATAAACTGACTGATTAAACTCCAACTCCCTCCCATCATCAGAGCACGTGTTCCAAGTCAAAACAAATGAGTGCCCCCTGGTTTACCGGAAGGGGATGTAACTGCTCCTGGCTGGGGTGGAACAGCCTGTATTGTTCAAATTTAATTATCGAAATCATAATACCCAGACTGGTAGCGCCCATATTAAAAAAAAAAAAAAACAAAACGATTCTACGTTTTATTTATTATTGGGGCAGACAAATCATCTCGCATTGCAATTTTTCTTTCGCCACGTGTATCACATCCTCCATATCTATGCATCTCCTGCTTAGAACACAGTGACCCTTATCCAAGGCTGAAGAGGACATCTCGTGATCAGCATTTCGCAGCGCTGCTTGGCTCGCTGCTCGCTGAAGAATTTGATCCCTCGACAAACGAGAAGTGTCAAGGAAAGAGTCCGTTATACCTTTGCCAACATACTCCTGTTTGTAATCTTTTGATGCCGTGGAAATGTGAACCTGTTTTTGGACGAAGTCACATTGAAAGAACTATGTTCAAGTACACGGAGAAATATGGTGAACGACCCTCGTTACTAAAGAAACGATTCTTGTAAAAGTTTTGCGTAATCTGAAATTCAGTCAAAATCTATGCTATAATTCAAATAAAATTGATGATGCAGCTCTGCTACACTAACATGATTCCATTTTTATATTGGTTCCTTTGTTCTAATATCTAATTTACATTCGCTAAATACTTAATGATTAAAATTTTAGCCGATTGAATAAGGTAAGTGTTAATATGTTCGTTGTAGGGTATTAAGAGAGTGCAAAATTAGAAATTAAGGTATGAAAATCAACAGAGAAATTTATTTGTGTTAGGGTGGCAGAGCTGTTTTTTTTGCGAATTATAGCCAAGATCGAATCTTAAAATGTATTCAAATATACTTTTTTTTAATCTCCTTTTCCGGTGTAGTTTAAAAATTCCAATTGGTACACCCAAGATATCCTGGTAAATCAACTTAGTTCAGATCTGCCACAAAGTTTTCTTTTTTGATGGCGTGGAGATCGATTTAGCTTTCAAGTATTAAATCTATACGTGGTTAATCAAAGGCTTATTGCTGGTTGCAGGTCGTACTATAAAATATAAATTTAATTCAACAACGGCGAAGCACCGTTCATTCATGTTAGAGCGTCTGAAGTTTACCGTCGAGATTTCCACGAATTTTCTCCACAGATATTTTGTCCACAATAGATTTACAATGCATTGTTCCCATTTTTTCCACCACTATTTTCAACCACACGAACTCGAAAGCACACACAAAGCATCCACTCACTTCAACGACCAGAGTGAGATTTCTGCTCGACATTATTAGTACAACATTTCAAACGTATGAAACATGTAAACAAGATAGCCTTAAATTATTTTTTCTATAGCAGGGTGATACCCGAAGGAACGGGAATGATTATAATTCTAGGCTGTCGTAGGGGCGCTGTACAATTAAACCACATTTAAATTAAATTTAAATACTTGGCTATTCGTATACATCAAACGATAGCTAGTATTTCTAGATGATTCAGGCTCTGATAGGGTTTAGATTTGTGAAATATATTATTAGAAATGAAAATATTTCATACACAAATTTCGCAAAAGCGCATAAAAATGTGTCTTATAAAATGTAGGCACTACGAGCAAGCTCTGTAATAAGTGTTTCCACTGTATCATATGTATATAAAGCAGTGATAAATACATACGAATATCTGAATCTTAGAAACCAGAACGATCATTTACCACTACGGTCATTCTGAATATATTTCACATCTGTTATTTAATGAAATCCTTCTTTCGTTCAATTATTTTACTATCGAATTACCAATATCAATCACTAAGTGCTTTTTTATAGCAAAAATTATTGGAATTATAATAAAGCCAACGCTTTTTAATTTTTATTATTATATTATTTTAAGAATAATTTTGTAATCTAAAGTTTTCCAAGTGAAAGTTTTTCGTTCAATTCAAATTATTTAGACCGGCTTTACGATCACTTCTCAAGTTTAATAATCGAACTCTCTGCGCTTAATATTACACGAAAGACCGAGGAGTTTAGAAGTTTTACAATCAACAAGTAAATAAATTCTGAGAACATAGCTCTGCGTAAAGTAGCCCACTCCAAATTGCTTCCGCCATATTGGTAATAATTTTTCCGTTTTCTGCGAGCAATTCGAACAAAGTTTTTCCCTGAAGTATGGTTTCATTGCAGTTTGGGATGCACTTTACTGCAATTGATTTGGGATTCTTTTCTTCCCGCTGCAATAAGATCAATGATATCTCCCGGTTAGCTAAGCTAGGGATAACTGCTCCACTAGTAGTATTTTTAGCGTAAGGACGTTTTGATCTTTTTTACAAATTATGGTACGACTCTGAAAATAAAGCGCTTCCAATTTTCTAATCGAACTTACTTTAACCAGTTGTAAAATTTATTTTTGACCCACTTCTATATTTCAATGTATTTAAAGTCCACAATGGAGTGCTTATATCAACCCTGATGTAAGGCAGGAGGCATGGAACTGGCAGAGGAAGGATGAAAGTAGACTGAACGCGGTAGAAATGATATCCCTGAGGTGTATGTGCGTTAAAACCCATGTATGACCGTGTTAAAAATGTGGATATCCGGAAAGAATGCATAGCTGATGTAAGCGTAATAAATAAGACCAAGAAAAGGACGCTTAGATAGTTTGGGCATGTAGAGCAAATGGACGAAGAAAGGAGTGTGAAAAGAATATATAACGCTAAAGTGAATGGAAGAGGAAGTCATGGCACGATCGAGTGAATTAAATACTTGAGTCGGGTCATGTCAAGAGTCAGAATAACGGAAGCAAGGAGTGTCTGTCAAGACAGAGTTGTCGTTCTCCCTGCCTACCCCTGCGGAGAAACGGCGTGATAGTTAGTTAAATTGTTGAGTAAATATTTACTTTCATTACTACTTATTATCAAATTATATTTTGCGCGGAGTAATGAATTGAACACGCGTTTATTTACTAATCTATGTTTATTCAGTGCAATCTTTCTGCCGGGCCTTAATCAAACAAACTGAATATTTATAGTTATCTCTACCTGTCGATAAGCTTATCTGTTTCGTTAAAAAAATACTGTGCAAAGTGCGAACTTGCAACATTTCCGTTGGTTTTCGATATTCTGCGTAAACGCGATGTGGAAATGGCAAACAAAAAATTAGTCTTGTGCATATTTTCTACCATTGCATAGCCAATACACAATGCACATTCCACTGACATATTCAATAAATTCCCTGATACATATTGAAGAAAATTAAGTTTCATATAATTTATCTATATCTGAGATTATAAACTTCATTTTATTTTATATGAATTAAATGCGTCATAACACATACTAATGACATAGAATTTATTTGCGCACGCCGGGTTTGAACCCGCGACTTCTTGGATTCGTAACCGAGAGTCTTACCCCTCGACCGCGGAGGCCGTCAAATTTGCAATCCTAATCTTTTGTTAGACTGTCGGGCATCTGTCACAGTAATTAGGCAACACAAAGGATATACTTCACAGCTATGTACCGAACTCACGTTTCTCACACTTAATGCATTCATCAACATTTTTTGTATATTTATTATTGATTTCATCAGCGAGACCCTTGAGAAATCAAATCAATTCACATTTCCGATGCCGCGGAAGCAGTTCTATCGAAACTGGACATGAGCGAATTCGGCAATCATTTGATCCTGCCTACGCCGTCAGGCATGCGACAAGCAGAGTTCCAACCGATGTCCAAACTACCCCGTCGCCACGTGACGGAAATCCCCAAGGTGGGGGCGCCAATCGAGACCCCTAATTCCTTACTACTGCCTTAGGAGGCTTTCACTATCAAAATGGAGGCTGCATCGCAAAGACGAAAAAAATCTTCTACGTTTCCTCGCGAAAGGTTAATACTTTCAACTTCGAAAGTCGAGGACGCCTGAGGAAGACATGGCACGATCAAGTGCATCAAATACTTAAATCGAGTCATGTAAAGAGTTAGATTAACAGAAGAGTATGTATTAGACGATGTCTGAATGTCAATGAAGCAAGAAGTGTGTGCCAAGACAGAGTTGTATGGCGGTCCGTTCTATCTGCCTACTCCTGCGGCGAAACGGCGTGTTAGTTAGTTCGAGAGATGAAACTACAATATTTTTGAAATATTATTATTTTAAAAACGACTGTCTTTGTGGCTATTCGAATCAAATAATAATATTAATATTTTCGTAAAAAGAGAATTTCTTTGTGGTTTGACATATAAATAACATAAATAATTGAAAAAATATATTTGTATAAGACCGCGGATATTATTTTATTTTTTATGACATACCGGTTTCGCTTAGCCTAAGCATCAACAGGGTACAAAATTAAACCAAACCAAAAATACAAAGTGTTGTTATGTATACATACAGAGAGAGAAAAAAAAATTAAAAAAAATACAAAGCAATGAGAAAACGATAAAATAACTACATTACATAAATTTAAATTTAATGGAACAGACAGAACGAGACAGATTAATAATAATAATAATAATAATATTTGGACGATTTGTATAGCGCCGTTTTTGTGAAAAATCACCTCAAGGGCGCTGTACAGATCTTACTTTCTATCATTACATATTAATTCCTAGTTTAGATAAGATTATATGAATTGAAAGCGACAAAACGTCAACTATAGTGATTCATGAATGATGATTCATTAACAATGCTAAGGCTAAGCGAAACCGGTCGGTCATAAAAATTAAAATAACATCCGTGATCTTTTAATTTATTTTTTTTAAATTTCATTTATTATATTCACTTTACAAAGCGCAAATGTGCTATATTTCACCGCAACTACGCTTAATTGACTAAATGTAAATACGTAAATGTGTTTTTTTGAGACCAGAATATTCCTTCGTTTTAACCGATCTTTTGTGTTAAGCGTTTACGTTTTAAACGATTTCCGCTGTATTTCGTATTTTACGCAACTATTTAAGTGAAATAATGTTTAGAAGCATAATTATTCCAAGCGAGATTCTTTCTCGAATCCGTACCAAAAATGTGACTTGGTTTTCAAACAAAATTGTGAAAATATATTGCCAGGAGAATATAAAGGTTCATCGTGCCGGGTCCATATTCTCGGAATGACTTGGCACTTTGTGTGAGGTCAAAAACGAGTTTTGAAACCTTTAAAACTAATTCAGAAACACTCATTTAGAAAAACCTATCTACAATAACACATGTCAATCGCTCTTGAGGTGATCAAATCACAAAATGGCATTGTATAAAGTTGACTATTTATAATTTTTAATAATATGATATTCGATAACTAATGTATTAACCATCACGCCGTTTCTCCGCAGGGGTAGGCAGAGAGGACAGATTGCGATACAACTCTGTCTTGGCACACACTCCTTGCTTCATTCACATTCATACATCGTCTCATACATACTCTTCTGTTATTCTGATTCTTGACATGGCTTGACTCATGTATTTTATTCACTTGGTGGTGCCATGTCTTATTCGGGCGTCCCCGATTTCTTTTACCACTAATTGTTGCGTCATATATTCTTCTCACACTACTTCCTTCGTTCATTCGCTCTACATGCCATCCAATCCAAACCATCTAAGCGTCCTTTTCTCAATCTTATTCATTACGCTTACATCAGCCTTGCATTATTTCCGGATATCCACATTTTCGACACGGTCATGACTGGTTTTTACCGCACATACGCCTCAGGGATCTCATTTCTACAGCATCGAGTCTACTTTCATCTTCTTCTGCCAGTTCCTCATTCCTAACTACTCCAATGTGGACTGCTGCTTCGCTTATTTGGACTTTTTTTTATTTGCGCCAACAGCGTTCAGTCCTCCATCAATGGAGTTTCATGTATTCACACTTCTTTAAATATTCTTATCAGCATTTCCGTCTCTCGTAAATATATGATAAACTTAAATTTATGGAATTGGTAGCCAGGGAGAACCAAGGAATACCTGGTTGGTATAATTCTTAAGTTGTGTAATTTAAAACAATAAATTATTAACTGTTAAAAGAGTATGTTTGAGAAGGTTTTTAAATGCAATTAAAGCCGGGTGTGAAGCATATTGCAGGAATAGGTGTCGATTACTTGCCTTTAAGGCGCATCCATTGCAGCTATTGAGTCATTAAACCGGCTTTGAAACGCAAAACAGAACACATCTGCAGTGCTTGTCTTCCACAGAGACTTGACACTAGAGCTAATTTGATTGTCTCTTGACATGGTGCCGGATACATTGTGGGGTTTAATCAATCAAATGGTTTTCAGGCATTCGTCACAGAGGTCACAGATTCCACTAATGAGAGATGCACGTTCGAATTTTGTGTACTCTCTGTCATTCATAATGTTACTAATTTTATGTGAATATTTTAAACAACAATTCTTTGTTTGTTTATTTTTTTAATACTTCAATTGAATAAATATATTTTTAAATTATTTTTTTCCTTTTTATAATAATGTAAATTCTAAATTTGCAGCCCATATCTTACAGAAAAACACGTCTCGCTTGCCAATAACGAGCCAATGCCTTTACACATTTAAAATAAAGGTTTTAGATTCGATTTACTTGAGCAATTAGAAATAAACAAAATAATAAATGAGTCAAATATAACATTAATCAATAATCAAATAAAAATAATTTCATCTCCACTTCTTAATATGTCCAAGAAAATTAAATTAAAAATACCTTATAATAATAATACGCAAAACAATATAATTTCGTAAAATCATTCAATAAATATTCAAGAAAGATACTCAACAGAAATTCCATTTTTAATTTCGCTCCCATGCCCTAAATCGAAAAAAAACAACATAATTATAAATTTAAGTTAATAAGTGTGTCTATGTGATGGGACCTGCCAGGTAAGTATGTTCCTGTATTTTCTTATTTAAACTAGGAATTAATATCTAATAATAGAAAATAAAATCTGTACAGCGCCCTTGAGGTGATTATTCACAAAAACGACGCCATACAAATCATCCAATTATTATTATTGTTATTAACTGAGGTTCACATAATTCATTTCATAAACGGGGGTAAAAACTAATAGCAAATCACATTATTAAACAATTAAGAAAAACCTGCCTTTAACAGCAATAGTTAGTATTCCAAAATGGGGAATACAGATTTTAAAGTTAAGTACCCCACAGAATATTAAATTCAAGATAATTGGGTTATTTCTGTAATCAATAACTAAACAAGGAACCAACTCAAATCATATAAATAAGTCGTTTTCATGTGGCCTAACCACACTTTGATAGTGGCCTCAAACGCCGAAACGTCACTAAAAATAGCAAACCTAAAAAATAATAATTAATATTAAATTTAATTCAATTGAATTATAAAAAAGGTAGTACTACAAATTAAAAACAAAAAACTATTATTTTATTATAAAAAAACGTTTGTTTATTGTTGTCACTATCTTAGTTTGAGAACTGGAATTTTCTCTGAGTATTCTTTTAAAGGTTACTTTCAAACGTAGTACTTAAGATAAAACATTTAAAAGATACTCAAATTAATCGCCACTCAACAGGGTATGTATTTTTGGATGAGCCCTACAGATCTTTACGTTTTTAACAGCTAAAGAAAAGCTTGTGTCCACCATGGTTATCAAGTTAATTTCAAATGTCAGTCATGTGCATGTGTGTGTTTTGTCTGCAGACGTATGTCGAGATTTACGACGTCATTTAGATGAAAATTTTCGTAATACACAGTATCTTTATGATCAGATTACTTATTTTTTAATGCCGATATGGAGATATTTAGAGAAATATACCACCGATTGAATCATGTTTACTTTTAGGAAAGCCCTACATATTTTATTAGCAAATAATGCGGAAAGAATATTTAATCGTAAAGGGAATTCTCAATCATGGTACGTAAGCTTACAAGCATCGGTTGCCATGCCTGGCAAAGTAATATGTTGCCTACGCAGAAATAAATAATTCCGATCACAAAATAAAACAACCTTACTATAAAGGTTCCTCAAAAATTGAAAAACAAACTCAAAAATTCAAAAATATTAATAAAAAGTGTACCCGTAAAAATGTGTGTAAACTTATTCGGATATCCGATTTGATAACCTTTGGTCGTAAATGGCTTTACGTAATGAAATCATGTTTATTAACCATACGTTTTAGCACTCTGATCCGCCTGTAAAACGTGAAACCTTTTACAGTAACTACATATTTATGTAAGTCAAACGGCTGGCGTAGCTTCTCGCAAGTTTTTTACAAAATAAAAGTCATGGTTCATCTCACCCCTAAACGGGAGCGCCGAATAAAGCACTCTACAAAAAAAACAGGCAGATAAAAACGTCTCAAAAACATCTCGAGCAATCAGTTCTTTTCGAGTAAGCCCCCCTGACCACCTTCACGTGTTTTGATCAGTTCATCTGAAATGGACCACGTCAATTTATCGGGCAACCACAAAAAAGGATGGAACTGTACGAAAAGGTTCTTTCATCTTTAAATATCCTTTAAAAAATCTTTTACCGTTTTTTCTTCAGAGCGTTTATTTTGTGTTATTTGTTCGTACTTCGACGCTTCTTTTCCTTTTTCTTTACGCTTCGTAAAAGCGCGTCTCCTTTTTTCTGTTCCATTTACGAACGTTTATTTTTACACCAGTTTCCTCGTTCAGTTTTGTTTTACACGGGCCCATTTAACTTCTGATCCAGGACTGTATTCGGTTTCTGTAATTGCCGCCAGTCTATCTGTTGGGATCACCAAGGATTTGGAGGACTTGTCAGGTCCGGGTCAGGAATTTCGTAGATTTATCGGTCGTGTCCGGATCTGTTCCGACCTAATACGCCCCGGTCTCTATCACCGATCCCTACAAATTCACAAAGGATTCCAGCATTGTTTCGCTAATCTGGTACGCAGCAACAGTAGGTTTGGAATAAATTACTCGAACAATCTAGTGAAACTGGTTGATTCTGTTGATTTAACAAGATTTCGTGTGGCCGCTTCACCCATTAAATAAAAACAATTCTTCTTCAGTTGCAGTAAAGCGTTTATTTGCCATCAACCTTCGTGGAATCGGTACACGAGAAAAAAGGTGCATAAATCAGCGACTTAAAAATATTACCAGAAAACACGGTCTGTTACGTAACAATTACTTCGCCGAATGTTGTCTAATCTCAATCATTTCATTACTTTACAACATCCTTCCACCGAGTTTCAAGAAAATGAGAATCTTCACACTTGACTAATTTATATAACGCCAT
Source organism: Drusus annulatus (assembly GCA_022651775.1). Taxonomy (NCBI): domain Eukaryota; kingdom Metazoa; phylum Arthropoda; class Insecta; order Trichoptera; family Limnephilidae; genus Drusus; species Drusus annulatus. The sequence continues at coordinate 1,178,866 of JAGWCC010000023.1, forward strand.
TTTGGCGAATATCATCTCTTCTCAAGGGCGCTTAGAATGATTACAAAAAACAAACATTCGCCTGAGAGTCTGAAAACAATCTATCCGAAATCTTGCACCCCCTGACGACAATATTGATTAAGTCAAAATAAAATCTGTTTATTTTACATATCTGATTCCATATTCTTATATGTATTTTTTTAAATTTAGAGAAATAGAAAATTTCAGGCTATGAAAAACCTTATGATATTTGAATTCCTCCTATTACTTACAGATGAAAAATGTTGCTTATGCAATGGTGGAGGACTTAGCTAGCAGAGGATTGAACCCACGGCATCCGGGTGGGAACCCGACGTTTCGGACCGCTCGATCAACTAACTGATCAAAATATCAATACCCTTTATCACTGAGTGTATTTTTAAAAAATCGGTAATATGGCCTAATTGATGTCGCAGGCTGTTGTCAGATTTCAATGAAGCCACAGATCCCAGCCGTATGAAGCCACAATGGGCGGTCGGGCCACATTTGTACCACTACTATAGTTATGTATTATTACATTTGTGAAACTTTTAACATTCGTCATTCTGTCGCTGCTGGTTTCAAGCCCTTGGCTTTTCTACCAACCTTAGATAATTTAACTGAGAACATGTAAATTTAAATAAAATAAAAGCGATAACGAAAGTTTTTAATGTTAATGATTTTTTTTTAAATGTCATGTGACTTACTGAGTTTATTTATACTAAAATACATATTTTATTAATTTTATTCTTCTTAAATAGAAGACCCTTCTAAATTTCAGTCCTTTTCACCAAGCATAAAATTCACTATTCCAAAAATTGAGTACTATTCGCCGCCCTTAAGTCTCGAATTTTATCTGTCTGAATGTTTTATCTACCGGGTTTTCGACCATCTCTTCCTCAACCTCTTGAATGCCAGATTCCACACACTTCCGTCGTGCTTTGCTGACTGTAATTTTGTAATAACTCAAAATTATGTTTTTGTCAATTATGTTATCTTTTTAGATAAATGTGCCCATCTATTTGCTCAAATTATGTCAATGGAATAAGTGGTTTTTCTGAAATAGCCTGAAATATTTGGAGAATTGGTATTTTTCTGACTCATGAAACATAAAAAACTTTGATTTGACAAATGTGACATTTTTGTTGTCATTTTATTACATTTTCGTGTGGCTGAATACATTTCCTTCCAATTAAAAATTAATTTGCATGAGGTTTTCCTGTAAATACAAACAGCCATTTCACTTTCAAAATCGTTTTTTTTTCTGCTGCAGTGTCGTAAGCAAACTTCAAATACTAATGCAAAATATCTCTACGAATTGATTATTTTGTTGAAAAGCAATCACGGTATTTAAATATAAGCGAACAAAAGGTTTTAAAGGATAAAAACTCCTGAAAAGAAAATGATGAATGCCCGGTGACTATTGGCACCCCGGCACCAGAGGTTAATGCTGTACGTTATTTTCTCGATTTAATTTGATTTTTATGTATTTTACTAAGTGCCGTAAATACCCAAATAAATATTTACTGTCTATATATTACAGTCGGCACAACCGCCATGAATACGTTATTTTTATTTGTTTATTTTATTTGGCTCTCATCACATACAAATATTCTCAGCCATCTCCTATGAATAATAATAGCACCGTTTTTATGAAAAATTACCTCAAAGTCCTGATGTTATTGTTACAACTAAATAAAATTTTAGATCGAATAGTTTTTGTTGGTATTTGAAAACCGGTAAGTAACCTTTCGAACATGAATTATATTTTTTGGGAACTTCGTTGTTTCAGAACGAAAAGCTTTTGTTTAGTGATTGAAAAAAAAAATCTGATCATGAAATACTACTTTAAGTAATAAAATTACACGTCGTTTATAATTTTTTCGTCCTTTTTCACCCTCTTTTGAAGCAATGTCTTGCCAAGTCCCAAGTCCCAGTAAGCACTTTCACTTGGGCCAACTTCGGGACCTTGGAGATTGTTTGAAAGTCCAGTGTGTTTTCCGGATCATTAATTAAATCAACCCCATTTAGGGAGTATTTAATTCAAATACTGTTTTTCCCAGCATCACCGGGGTGAGAAGCAATTTATTTATTAAATGAAAATTAAATAAAAACTTTGTATTAGACCACAGATTTTATTTTCATTTTTATGACCAACCGGGTACAGAATTAAACTAAACAAAAAATGCAAAGTGTACGGTTATATATAGGTACATACAGAGGGAGAACACAGCATAAAATAAAATAAGAAAACAGTGAGAAAACAATAGAATAACATTTAAATTAAGGAACAGAGATAAAGATAGAGATAAAATAAAATGAAAGAGGCAAAACGGCAGAGAAGGTGATTAAAGAATAGTGAGAAATTTGATGAGTTTACGGGAAGTATACCTAATATTAGACTACTAGACAAATTCAACTGATTTTTAAGAATATGATTATTAATTTGAATGGCTTTCTTTATATCTAGTGCTTCTAAATTATTTAATCTGTTGCCATGACCTTTTTTATGGAGAATATGAGCGCCGGTGCTTTTATGAGCTTTTTGGATGTTTAATTTAAATAGAAGTTTTTATTTCATTTTCAATATATCCAACCACAAAGTGATTGCTTTCTACGAAAAAAAAATAAAAAGAAAGCCAGGTTCTCTAATTAGAAGAATTTTGTATAATTTTCACAAGAATAAAATATAACGTTAAAATCTTTAACAAATTATTGTGAGGTAAAAATGCCTCATTTAATCTGGGCGAGTACCTTAAGTGTTTTAATGGTAATTTAACTATAGTTTAAAGTTATTTTATGACCTTTTAAAGTACCCTTCAGGTGATATACAACGAAAATGACGCTATTAATGTATTCATTTTATGCATTATATTTTAAAAGTCGTTATAATTTAGTATGACAGCATTTTAGTTAAACCATTTTACACAGCGTCCTTATCATAATCGGTAAAAAATCGATTGGGTGTGGTGTCATATAAAAAGTAAAAAAGAATAAAGCTTAAAAAATATATTTAAAAAAATATTAATTCTAGTCTTTGTAAGTAGTCAAAAGATCGTTCGTAAATTAAGATTATATTTTATCCATGATACCATCTAGGTATACAATTGTGCTCGGGTAGAGTTTTGCATACCATAACAAAGATAGCCTCTCGTAGAAATTTGAAAAAATAATTTTATTTTCAAGGAAGTATGAGATTGATAAAAATGCCGGTTTCTAAAAAGGTTTCGGTAGCTCAATTGGCAGGGACGTTATTCCCGAGTATATACAGTTTATAGAGTAGAGTCTCCGAGTTTGAGTCTCGGTCGCGACCTAATTGTTTTTATTTTTCTGTTTCATACTTCGTTGAAGATTATTGATAACGTCACTGGAAAGGCAAAAGGGCTTTGAGCTAAAATTTGGTCAAAATGAGTAAAATATGCACATTTGATCAATTTTTGACTCTGACTCTCGTTTGATTCTGAAGACCTTTGTAGCCCTTCAGCCATCTTAAATGTATTAACTATTTGGGAGATGGCTTGACTCAAGCGACAAAAGTTTGGGACCTTTTTTTAACCTTTTGTCGCTTCCGGTGAGAACATTAAGTTAACTGAGTTAACTTTTTATTTTCAAAATCCAACCAGGTACTGAAGACTTAAAAAAATAAATTAGTGCTCTGGTGTAAACTTCCCGAAATGCGCTTCAGCCCTTCCGACTACGATATTTTTTCATTATTTAATTAATTTCATCTCTTCTTTCTTTTCTTCTTTTTCCTTTTTCTTTTTTATTACTTTTTATTTTTATTAATATTTACATTTTTTATCATTTATGTACATTACGTCTGTCTCGACACAAGAATCTCCTAGTGAGACAGACATGGACCAAACCCATGTTTTATATTTCAACAAGAAAAAAAAACAATACAAAAGTCAGATCCAAATAAAAAAACCCACTTAAAGTTGTGTTTAATACTAATTTAACGCACGTATGATTGTTAAGACGTTGTCTGAAATGTATTAAATACAATTTCAATAACCCAAAATAAATTTAAAAAATCCGTCAACTTTATACTATCTTCCAAGGTAAACAAAATAACACAAGCTATATATTCAATATTTCTAACAGCACTTTTGTATAAACAAATTCATGCTCAAACCCTTTTCATATTCCTCACTCTCGGAACCGTATCCCGTATCCCGTGACGTCTCTATGAAGGTATTGCCAGGGAAATAATATTATAGAATAAGGGGAATAGAGGAAAGAGCCTTCAGACTCTGGGATTCCCTAGCACAGACATGCGGATATCTCTCTGAGGATTTCTTTTCTTTCCGCTGTGATTCGATAATGCTCGTGAATGGGTAGGTACCTACCAGCGTGATTTTCTTCTCGATATTCAGTAGTACGAATCAGAGACGATTCATTGTGAAAACTCTTGCATTCTACATTGGATATAAAATATATTCAAGGGTTAGGATTGAAAATGCAAGGCTGATGTAAGCGTAATGAATATGATCAAGAATAGGACGCTTAGTTGGTTTGGCTATGTAGAGCGAATGAACGAAGAAAGGAGTTTGAAATATATATATGACGCGAAGGGGAATAGAAGAAAAAGTCGGAGACGCCCGAGGAAGACATGGCATGATCAAGTCAATCAAATACTTAAGTCGGGCCATGTGAAGAGTCAGGATAATAGAAGAGTATGTATGAATGTGAATGAAGCAATTAGTGTGTGCCAAGACCCTTTCTTTTCATGCTATGATCCGCGATCCTCAATGCTCGATCTACTGCTAAAAAAACAGTTCGAAAATTTTACACAGCCCGCGATAAATGAAAATATATGTGAATATCAATAAGGTAGTTTAAGCTGCAGTTTTACGTATTTAGATAGTTTTTTGGTAAATTTAGCGATAGTTTTTTAAGTTTTGTGCAGCGCCCTTGAGGTGATATTTCACAAAAATGGCGCTATATACCATAAATTAGCCAAGTATTATTATTATTATTAAGAGAGAGTTGTATGGAGGTCCGTCCTCTCTGCCTACCCCTGTGTTGAAACAGCGTGATGTTTAGTTTGTTGGCTAGTTAGGTTAGGATTGTAATAAAATTCGATTGTACAATTTAACAAAGTTTATTATAGAAATCATATTTAAATTTAATTATTTTGCGTCATAAAAAATAAGGAAGTCTATCATTATTACTGTTATTCTATGATTCAAAAAATCTAGTAGGGCTAATTTATTTGACGAAACTGTTTACCTCTGGATGTACATGCATTCAATACTATTTTTTCTTCTTTTACAATATTTTTGCACTGTTTATGAGTATATTTTAATTTTTAAATGTTGATATTTGTGTAAAAGCCTTTAACGGGCATAAATAAATAAATAAAGATACAACTTTAATATTTTTCTTCTTCAGAAGCCTTCTTGCGTCTAGCTTTGGACAGAGGCCTTCTTAATATGTCCAGTGGTGCAGAATGTAGGTGGCTCACACTCCCCCCGAAGACGGTAGTTGTCTTTAGGTCGTCAACCCACCTCCCCTGTGGGTGACCTTTGTTTCCATTTTCAAACCAAGCTTACCATAATAATAATAACGGTGAATTTATATAGCACAGCTTTGTGATAATACACCTCAAGTGTTCTTCACACTAAATTACCTAACCTAATATAACGAGGAAAACATAATATGTATACAAATTAAAACTTTTTTTTTTCATTTGAAGCAATCACTTTGTAGTTGGACATTATATTAAATAAAATAACACTTTGTTTGAAACTACGAAATGTATTATTTTGAAATCCAACCAGTTTCGCTTCGATCAAGCTTCGTCAGGTCACATATAATAATTTAAAAATAAAATAATACAATTATTATATGTGCCCTGACAAGACTAGATCGAAGCTAAACCGGTTAGCATTCGACATTATAAATTTCTACGTTTAAAACAAAGTGTTATTTAATTTAATAAATAACTATGTTTTTACTTTTTATTTAAACAATAATTATTATTATTTTAATTTTTTAAAAAACAGTTTTTAGTTAAAAGCTCTGCGATGTAATTATTTTTACGCGTGACAGCTGTTTCGCCTTCTGAGGGCATTATCAAACTGTGGAGAAGCCACATACAGACGGACTATTTATATCATGTTTAATGTTATTATTATTTTTATTTTTAACTACCAATGTCCCCATTAGGTTTTTCTGATAAATTGTAATTATTGTTGATGTCATTAACATGGGGAGTTTCCCTACCTAAGGGTATACTATTGTTTGACAAAAGGTCATTAAGGAGGGGCATTGGTGTTTCCTAATTCGTTTTAAGAAACGGGGTTTTTATTTTTATTAATTTGGGGGATAATTATATCTGAATTATTTTTCTTAATTTTCGGTTTGAACACATCTAGTAGTGGTGAATGGATCATATTCTTTTGTTCATTTATTAACTTAAAGTTTGGATCATTTGAATTTTTATTTATTTCCAACTGCTCTAAAAGATTTAATTTTCGGCCTTTGTTTTCTAAATGCAGAGGAGTTATCTTGTTATTATTTTTAAGCGAATGATTTTCGTTTAAAAGATGTTTGGCAAATTGTGAAGCTATTTTATTTTTTGTTTTTAAATGCTCTTATATGTTCTTTATATCTTATCTTAAAGGACCGGCCGGTTTGTCCAATGTATACAGCATTGCATTCATCACAGTTAAGTTTATAAATGCCGCTATTTTTTAATTTCGGTGACTTACTTTTTGAGTTTTTAAGTGAAGATCCAATGTTATTTTTTGTGCGGAAGGCAATATCCAAGCCACATTTTTTAAGAACTTTAGCGATTTTTGTAGATGTTGGTCCGACAAATTCCAAACATCCAAAATTATTATTTATTTTTGTATTAGTCGTCGGGTAAATTAAGTTAAGGTTATTTTTATGTTTTTACTATTTATTATTTTTTCAATGTCTCTATCCTTGAATCCGTTATTTTTTAGCAATAGTTAAAATGATTTTTTCTCTCCCTCTCATATGATGCTTTATCCAGTGGTACATTAGTTAGTCTATGTACCATTGAATGGTATGCGGACAGTTTGTGTGACCATGGGTGTAACGAGTTATTGTGGATTGTCGTATCTGTAAAGGTTTGTTTCCGGAAAATTTCGAATGTGTGTTTATTGTTTTCTCTACCAATTGTTAAGTCTAAGAAATTAATTTTATTATTATTCTCTCTTTCAACCGTAAAAGCAGATTTTGCGGTTGATGGAGTTAGCCCATTTTACAAAAATATCTAATTGTCTGTCGGTACCTTTCCAACAGATGAGAATATCGTCGACATAACGAACATAGTAAATAATATGTTTGCTTAAGGCTGAATCTAGAATTTGTTTTTCAATATGGTCCATAAAAATTAAAATAAAATAGCTTCACAATTTGCCAAACATCTTTTAAACGAAAATCATTCGCTTAAAAATAATAACAAGATAACTCCTCTGCATTTAGAAAACAAAGGCCGAAAATTAAATCTTTTAGAGCAGTTGGAAATAAATAAAAATTCAAATGATCCAAACTTTAAGTTAATAAATGAACAAAAGAATATGATCCATTCACCACTACTAGATGTGTTCAAACCGAAAATTAAGAAAAATAATTCAGATATAATTATCCCCCAAATTAATAAAAATAAAAACCCCGTTTCTTAAAACGAATTAGGAAACACCAATGCCCCTCCTTAATGACCTTTTGTCAAACAATAGTATACCCTTAGGTAGGGAAACTCCCCATGTTAATGACATCAACAATAATTACAATTTATCAGAAAAACCTAATGGGGACATTGGTAGTTAAAAAATAAAAAATAATAATAACATTAAACATGATATAAATAGTCCGTCTGTATGTGGCTTCTCCACAGTTTGATAATGCCCTCAGAAGGCGAAACAGCTGTCACGCGTAAAAATAATTACATCGCAGAGCTTTTAACTAAAAACTGTTTTTTAAAAAATTAAAATAATAATAATTATTGTTTTAAATAAAAACCTAAAAAAAAAAAAAAAAAAAAAAAAAAAAAAAAAAAAAAAAAAAAAAAAAAAAAAAAAAAAAAAAAAAAAAAAAAAAAAAAAAAAAAAAAAGATTGAATAACAATTTACTAGAAGCTAAGGGTGTAAAAAATCAGATGAAAAGTATGTATAAATATTGACGAATTTGTTAAACCAAAGAAAAGGAAATAATATTGAGGACAGTTAACGTGTTGGTACTTAAAAACATTAATATTCAAGTATTATAAGTTAACGATTCTAAATTATGCAAACAGTGTGAATAATAATAATAATACTTGGCTGATGTATATAGCGCCGTTTTCGTAACAGAAATATCACCTCAAGGGCGCTTTACAGCATAATTAACATACTATCAAAACTAAGACTTAATATTAACTTATGCCTAATGCTTATAACTAGTGACTTACAACTAACATATTTACATTAGCAAATATAAATAATAGTTGTTGCCCGTGCTGTCGGACCTAGGGTATAAAAAATGCAGTAAGTAATAGTAAACTGAATATAAAAACTACGTATAACACTCGGACTGAGTGATTAAAACTCTAGTGAAGCAAATTGACGTTATTGTGGGTGTGATAATTAAAAAATGTGATTCTTTAGTTTTGCTCTGAACTCAGTTGAGCTCTCGATCTTTCGCAAATGTGAAGGGAAGTTATTCCAAGCTGTGGGGTCTCCTACGGCAAAAGCTCGGTCTCCGAAATTGGTGTTGGGATTGCGTTTAGGTACAGTAAGTCTACCTACCTATGGCCGTTGAAGAATATAACAAGAAACAAAATAACAAGGAAATATATTATGACAATGAGTACAAGGTTTTCAGTGGACACTAAGTATATTAAGTTACAAGGATACACGTAAGGAGAAAACCGAAACTAAGCAAATGCACCCGATGAAATTGGAATTCAAACGGTCATCTGTAAGCCGTGCTACGTGCCCAGCAAAATCCCACACATGATAGGACAAACTAAGCCAGATCTTACGTTTTACATATTAAACCCTTCTTCTTTAATTTTACCATTTCAAAGTTATTCTTAAGTTTAGATTAATTCTAATTCTGACGATTTATAATAGTATTTACCCTAAATCGCAGTTGAGTTGTGTCCCGTAGAGGGAGAAGGGACCCTAAATAATATTCGTTCTCTTTCGGCCCGGATTTGTTTGGCCCTTTATCCGATTTATGCCCGGGGGCTAATGTACGCCGTCCGCTATAAAATGGAATGAAATGAGGTTTTTACGGATTCAGAGAAATTTGTGTTGTTTTATAAAAGCCGATGATTCCCAGATTCTGTATTCTTGCATGACTACACGGGTGATGTTTCACTGGGACCATGGGACTCGCTCTAACTTGGTTTATGGAAAATAGTTTTTGATGATATATTAAATAACTTATTTTTTTATAGCAATCACTTTGTGGTTTGACAAATTTATTGAAATTAAATAATACCTTTGTATAAAACCACGGATATGTTTAAATTTTGTAAAAATGTCAACATTAGAATCAAAGGAAATCTTACATGCTTAAATATTTGTGTTTTTTTAGAATTCGCCAATCATCACATTAAAAAATATAATTTTAATAATATTTGGATAATTTGTATAGCACCGTTTTTGTGAAAAATCACCTCATGGCGCTGCACAAATCTTAATTTCTAGTTAATATTAATTCCTAGTTTATATAAATATACTTCAACATATTTACCTGGCAAGAGACTACTGGCAGGACATAATCACTTTTTTATAATAACTTTTATATATATATATATATATATATATATATATATATATATTTATTTTTTTAGGGCATGAGGCCAAATTTAAAATATGGCATATCAAAGATTTTAAATTTTTTTTCGTGGGTAACCAATAATGATCTATTGTTTGGATTTGAGGAATAGAATACCCTTAGGTAGGGAAACTTCCCATGTTAATAGAAATCAACAATAATTACAATTTATCAGCAAAACTTAATGGGGACATTGGTAGTTAAAAATAATAATAACAATAATATTAAATATTATATAAATAGTCCGTCTGTATGTGGCTTCTCCACAGTTTGATAATGCCCTCAGAAGGCGAAACAGCTGTCACGCGTAAAAATAATTACATAGCAGAACTTTTAACTAAAAATTGTTTTTTTAAATTTAAAATAATAATAATTAATGTTTAAATAAAATTGAAAAACCCAAAAATTACAAAATAAACTTTAAAACCATAAATATATTTGGTTGACAATTTGAAAAATCAAAATAATTGCTGTGGTAAAAAGTCGTTTAAAAACCCTTGATGTCCCTTATTTTAATTAAGATTTCAACGATCATTAAATCATTCCGGTTTAATTAATAAATAATTAACCCCACTTTCAATCAACTACCCCTTAAATTATTAATTAATTCTAACTACTAACAATGATAGTAAAACTGCCTTCAATGTTCCCTCATCGTTAAATTATTCAGGATAAAATGGGGCAATTTTGGACATAGCTTAAATCAGGGTCTTGTTTGGGTAATTGACGTAAACACCTTCTGCTGGTGATAAAAGGAAACGGGGGCTAGTTGTGCCACATTTGAATATCATGTTTAATCAATATTTGAAGCTATTATTACAATCCGTCGCTTACCTCCGATGGAACTCTAATGGCGGCGAAGCACTGGGATTTATAATCACCAAAACAAATAATGGAATAATTCCACGAAAATCGCTTAGTTACGATGTGTTTTAAGTTACTATTTCCGTTAACTATTACAAATTGACTGTAAAAAATTGATAATACTTATAATTTTAATATTTGTACTTGTGAAAAATCACCTCAAGGGCGCTGTACTCGTATATCTCACATAAGAACGAGTCGCTTCTTCAACTCGCTTTTGTGTTCAACAGCTCGGCTGTGAAATGATTTTCCGGCTTCTGTGTTTCCTGTCTCCTACAAAATAAGCCTCTTCATGACCAACATTCACCCCTTCTTTTCCTCAAAAAGACTTTCCGCACAGCATCCCGAAAGATAACATAACCTGATTATGATAGAGTTCTATAAGATTAACACAAAAGAAACACACCTAAATACGATTAACAAAAAAAAACTTTTTTCATGTGACACCAACTAAACGCCTAAACTAAACTTTAATTATACAAAATGTTTAAATTATAATATCATCTTACCAATTGGAAATCGTCGTGTGGCTGAAGATTAGAGAGATAACGTTAGAACAGTCCCTAACAGAGTGATAGATACCTAAGTATCGCTCTGGTGTAAGACCACCACTCAGAATCAAAACTTTGCTTGCAATGACTTTAGCCGTGTTTAGTGACGAGACCTGAATAGCCAGATACTTCCCAACCTTCCTCTTCCTAGCCTCACAACATACCCTATATGAAAGCCATAGTCCTACTGGCTTCAGACGATTAGGAGCAGTAGAAACTCTTGTGTTGTTATCACTTAAAAAAAATATATACTCGTATATGGTAACTAAAAAAAAATATATTATATTAAATACATGTTTCAGTTTCTATAAGTGGTCTTTCACTGGGCGACACAGATAGTATTTTACACTCTTCAATTTATTTTCATTATATTTTTTTAAATATGTTTTTTTCTTCATTAGATATAAAAAATAGTTTTTAACAAAAATGTGTCCTTAATGGGGTACCCCGTTCTAATGCCACATTGTTAATGGTTTTTGTCATAAAGAAAACATCAATTTAGTTGTTATAAGAAAAAATAAACATGTTTTAGATAGTATAATATACTCGTATACAGTCTTGAGGCAAAAAAAGAAAAATATGAATTGAAAATGAAAATTACTTAAGGTTTCAAAAAGCTTTAAAAAATGGTAAATAGAACAGAAAAGAAAAGCATCAATCTGTTTTTGGTTTAAGTATTACTTCTATGTTAAAAAAAAATAAAATAATAATAATAATAATTTTAAGTTAATAATTGTGTCTATCTGATGGGACCTGCCAGGTAAGTATGTTCCTGTATATTTTTTTATTTAAAGTAGGAATTAATATGTAATGATAGAAAGTAAGATCTGTACAGCGCCCTTGAGGTGATTTTTCACAAAAACGGCGCTATAAAAATCGTCCAAATATTATTATTATTATTATTACGAACCAGCAGTGTCTGGGACAAAGCGAGAAATCCGATTGAAATTGTTTAATTAATAAAGTCCATTTTACTACGACTTTTAAAAAATAACGCTACCGTTAAAATCCCCTCCAGTCCAGTGATGTGGAAAAGTTTGGGTCGCCTTCTGTTTTAAAAATAAATCCAAACACCTCATCATGGTTTCTTTCTTCCTTCTATTCTTCTATTTTTAAAAACATCGCAGACCCTCAAGAACGTTAAAAGACTCCAGTTTCGTTCCGGATGACTGCTTTGAATGCTTAAGACATAACCTTTCGATTAAATCCTCACCAGTCATAATACCACCACACCAAAAAGACAATTAATAAAAAATAGTTGCTAAACAGTACTACCGATGAGATAAGTGCCTTTTTATTCGAGTGCTTGTTTTCTTTTCTCAACACCTGCTATTTTTTCGAGTTTCTTAGGAATACCTTTTCAATTCGGTCGGCTTGACGTATATTCGCCTCTCTTCCTCTCACTTGGTTTCGTATCTTGTTTCTCCTTCTTTACGTTAGGGTAGGCACAATAGGTTCTCAAGCAACCACTTCCTGCGCGGGACAATGCCTCCAGTGTTCCAAGTTTAAATTCAAAATGGGTCGAATTGGAACTACAATATTTTCCACCGTAAAAATATATTTTACTACTATGGCAGTATCGGGAATTTTGTATGGCGTAGGTTCCTTTGCGTTTTACGCTTTATTACGGCATAAAAATATAAATCGATGTAAATGACGTGGTTAAAGCCGTTTTATGGCTTTCCAGTCGGTAAACAAGGGTTGTTAATTTAATGTGTGAAATACCCTGATATAATACTGCTTTGTGAAATTGGAAAATGAATTTAGGTTGGCTCGTTAAAATATGTTAATAAACCATAATAAAGTGTCTCAAGAATTTAAAATAATCTTATAATATAACTGATTTATAAGTTTTTGATAAGGAAAGGAAAAAAAACAAAAGTTTTGTTTATAGATTAGATAGTTTCCTTGTACTTCGAAACGTTTTTTTTTTTAATATTCGCCCTAACCATTTTGCATTTTTTTGTACAAATTGACGACGTATAGACTGGATTCTGGTGAATTAATGAGATGAGGCAACGACCGGATTAATGGATTTTGGAAATTCCGATAAATGCCATAAGAACCGGCGCGTCGTCTTGTTGAAGCAGTACTTTTTTCTTGGACAAACTGAATATTTACACTTGATTTTCTTGCTCGAATTTAGGAAAAAGCTCGCCTTACACTCGTCGTTGGTGCTTTATGGCAGTATTCAATCATATCCATAATCAAGATGCGTAACAAGCCCAATAGAATTACTGTTCAAACCAAGAAAAACTTTTCAGACTCTCATTCCTTAAATTCATTAGAAGATTTTCATCATTATCTGTTCCTTACTACGAAAATTTTTAAAATACCTTTGACATACTATATTTTCAATTTGCTCTCATGCCCTTAAAAAAAAAGGTAAAAATCAGCTAAATTTTAAGTTATTATGATATAGTGATTGTGTCCTGCCAGAAGTGACCTGCCAGGGAAGTATGTTGCCGTACATTTTTATAAACTAGGAATTATTATTAACTAGAAATTAAAATTTTTACAGCGCCCTTGAGGTGATTTTTCACAAAAACCACGCTATACAAATTATCCAAATATTATTATTATTTCAATGACATACAAAATATCACTCTGCTATTCGAAAAAATCGCTCTGGCTGAATTCAGTGCATGCTGGTCAGTTGCCAGTGTATTAACTGACCATCTATCGCTCAAAAATATATTTCTAATGATTCAAAACATGCCTTCCTTCTCATTAAGGGTTCAAAATTTTGAATAAATTGTATTAAAAAAAATATAAAAATTAATACCCCAATCCACCCCTCTTACAGGTGTCTCGTCTCGCCCCACCTGTTTTACTCCGTTCCCACAGTCCGCTCCCTCTTCCCTCCCCCCTCCGTCTCTCTGTCCCTCGGGCCGGACGAATGCCGAATACATTAGATGCAATAAGGCTGTTTCTACTATATATAGTCCAAAGTAATCTATAGTCCCGTACTGGCTGTACCTTCTGCTGTTAGGTCGTTAAGGATGTAGGATTGTGTCACGCCAAGAGTCGGAATGATGGAACAGTGTGTATGAGACGATGTATAAAGCGAGGAGTGTGGAATAGAGAAGTCCGTCTCCCATGCGAACAAATGGCGTGATGGTTAGTTATATTTTTTAGGTAAGAAAGTTTTTTATTCTTAGAAAGTACAAACCATGCTTCGTATTTCTTGAAGTGTCATCTTTAAGCGGTGATCGGTGACGTCTAGATGTGTTTTTTCTCTAAAGCAATGCGATATAAATTATTCTAATATTAGTGTCACAGGTTTCTTTAGCGTGAATGAGAAAAATGGGATTATGTTCGTTTTCCACAAGTTTGTGTTCTCATGCAAAAGAAAATTCGTTCAACCGATCAATAGATATCTAATATGTTTGTTTTAACTTCTACGTTTTGCTGAACGAACTTCCATCGCTTTAGAAGCCTTAAAAATATAATTTTAAGCATATCTGCTTTAGCTTGTTTTTATCATTTATTCGCAAAAAACTTATTTATTCGCCATTGTGAAATATCACCCTAAGGGCGCTTTCCAAAACTTAAAAACTTTATCTAAATTTACCATAAAACTATCAAAATACCTAAAGCTATAGCTAAAATTACCTTATTGATATATACATACTAATTATTTACATATGTCGCGGGCTGTGAAAAAGTTGCGAACTTTTTGTTTAGCAGCAGATTGAGGATTTGTCCGTCATTGCGTGAAAATATGTTATTATACTGGTGAGTTTAGCTGCTAACGGGATAGCCTAGCTTTGTAAATTGGGGTAATTCTGTTATTTTCAATAATATTTGTATAGGAAGTAAAGTTATAGAAACACACAACTTATAGAAAGCCTTTTATTATTGTGGAAAACTTTTAATTTCAAATTACATTATATGAAATCGCCAGTTAACTTCGGTTATCTTGTCTATCGTGATCAAATTACGACCGTTCAATTTCGCGTTAATTAATGTTGGTGCATATTTTTAAAATCAGTTACTCGAATGTGTTTGTTTAAACATTTCCTACTTGTTTTCAGCTCTTTCAAATTGCTTCTCGCGTTTCCCGAACTGTCACCGGATAATAATTGAAATTTGAAAGGTGTGTAAACAAATTGATTAATGAATTTTAGATCCGCTCGGCACTAATGGATACGCGTTAGCAAATCGATTCGGGCTATTTTTACTGTAGCAGACAAGCCTGTTGGAAATAATTGAGCATCCGGCTACAGTGGCACGAGAGAAAAGTTTAAAAAAATCAGATTTCCTTGAATCATCCATCAAGATTGTACGTCTTGCTCTACCTGTAGAATTGATTGCACGCCTTTGTAGAGCTGCTTCCGCATTAAAATGTTTCTAGATATTTACTATCTCTATGGCAGAGTGGTAAGGTCTTTGTCTCTGGGTCTAGAGATCACGAGTTATAATACCGGGGTGGGAAAATACGTTTTTTTTTCTTCATATTCTATATCAGTGAGTGTATTTGTACCGTTTATCCCTAGGTAAACACAATTATTTAATACTAGTGAAAGCTCTTCCATAAAACCAAGAAAAATAAGAATTTCGCTCACGTAATAAAGCTGGCAACCCAAAAAAATCTTATTTCGAACTTTGAATAAAAGTTTTTCAAATTATCTTCATAAATTATTTTCATAAATTTCAGTATCATTGATTTCTGAATGAAATTACGCCTTAAGATGAAAAGTTCGTTTGTTGTGTCTTTCAATTCGGATGTCTAATATTCATCAACGTATGGCCATGCTCTATGCACCGAGCTCGATAAACTGGAAAAAAACTATTCTTATTCAGTCGAGTAACAAAGCATAGTTAGAAGATACTGATATATAATACTTGTATAATAATTTATTAGAAATATTTATTATTCTATCTTTCACGTCAATGCATAATTTGTTCTATTCAATCCAAAAGATTCCCGTAATATATTCGTTATTAATTTTATTGAAAAAATGTTTTCTTTGCCTGAAGACCTACGCTTCTCAGACAAAAACTGACGATCACCGATCACGCAATAAAGTAATCATTCACGTAATCGGTGCGACCAAAGAACTACACGTGATGAGTTCTTCGGCCTTAAGGCCTTATAATGTGATTATAATATTTAATATCGGGTAATAATCATCTTACAATAATATTTTCTCATAGAAGGAGAATCCTTTGTGGTGTTATACTATAAATGAAATGGACTAATTTTATTTTAATACTTTTATTTATTGACATTTTAGACGTCTACTAGGATTTCGCTTTTACCTATCTTAACTTCATCAAAGTAAACTAAGTCAGCTAAGCTTTTTTATGGCTAATGATAATATTTTATTTTATTACTGCAATTTAGTGATCCAAAAATCCAAAGTATGGTTTACTCTGAGGCCAGGCGCGCATGGGTGACTTTTGTCGCGGCAACAGTTTCGTCACCATCTCCAAAAGTATTTGAGTGTATGGAGATCCGCGCACGCAGCGACGTGACATTAGGGTGACTTTTTAGTTTCACTGGCCGGCGACTTTTGAGTGACGAAACTGTCACCGTCGTCTGTAAAGAGTACTTTTGTATGGGCGCTAGCGCACGGGTGACAATGTCATTCGGTGACTCATCCGTCTGTTCGAAATCTATTGCCGGAATGAAAGGGTGACGGGTGACAGTCACTCACCGTGTGCGTGTTCGATTGGAAAACAATGACAGTGACGAAACTGTTGCCGTGACAAAAGTCACCCGTGCGCGCCTGGCCTAACCCTTCATTATTAAATAATAAATTTAGTGTTGCTTTTTTAAATCTTAAGTTACTCTCGCAGTGATATTTTGTTCAAACAATACAACCCGTACTAAAGCTGTTAATATCAATCAAACTATACGAGTAATTTAAAGACTTAAAATAGATTTGTCCCTTAAAAAAGTGCTAGGCTCTGCGGGCGGCTTTTATTTGGGCTGCGCCCATTTTAAGTGTAGGTGACCATTTATAGGGATTCAACCTTTTGTATAACTTACTGCTAATGCATGGTATAGCACGCTCACATAAAATAACCCAGCAGCGGGTTTTTTACCCGCTAGTAATTGTTTGATCTTCATTTTAGGGAAGGTGGTGCAATCCCACGAGTTATATTTTAAAACATAGTTAATATTATACTGTTTTAATAACATTACTGCGTTTACGCAGAACGCGCCGACCAGACACCGTAGCTGATTGTGGTAGAGACGGGAACTCGCTGTCAATGCTAGCATACACGAGTCCGCTTTAAGCCTTAGTGCTGACACATATTTCTAAATAACACAGTGAGTTTATCGCGCAGTAACGTGATCGGAACTGAATCGCAAACTTTTTTTGCGTATGAGATAATATTTTCCCGTCTACCGTGTAAACAGGAGCACATACGTAGGATCTGGTATATTAATTGGAATCATTGAAATTCAACAACGTAAAATAAGCAAAAGATATATTTATGGTTTTAAAGTTTATTTTGTAGAACTCCATTTTAATTTTTAGGTTTTTTAATTTTATTTAAACAACAATTATTATTATTTTTAATTTTTTTTAAAACAATTTTTAGTTAAAAGCTCTGCGATGTAATTATTTTTACGCGTGACAGCTGTTTCGCCTTCTGAGGGCATTATCAGCTGTCACGCGTAAAAATAATTACATCGCAGAGCTTTTAAATAAAAAATTGTTTTAAAAAAAAAATTAAAATAATAATAATTATTGTTTAAATAAAATTAAAAAAACCTAAAAATTAAGCAAAAGATATTCAATAAATTAAATTTAGTTGAAATTGTATTCGTTTATTATCCATTCTCTATTTGATATAATATATTACAAATATATAAAATGTCTAAGGTGGGCTCACTTCCAGGTGGCAAATTTCTTCCAATAAACCTTGATTATTAGTGAGAATAAAAAATAAAATAATAATAATAATACATTGAAAAAAATGTATAAATTTTATAGCGCCATTTTCGTGAGAAATCACCTCAAGGGCCCGTTGCAAATTAATTTATCTAACCTATAACTTATCACTTAAACTTATAACAAATAACTTACAGTTAAGATTTATTACTAATGTCTTACAACTAATATTTTCAACTAGTGACTTATAATTAGGACTTATAGTTAGTAATTAACAACTGAGTATATAAAAATAAGAAGATAATGATTAAACGTGTATTAATTGTGAAGCCCTGATAACTGTTGGTTACCAGCGAAACCTGGTCTGCGTTAAACATATTATCAATTTTTTGTTTCAGTATAAAGTTTCGTACCTACTATATTTCATAAAAAATAATACATTTAAAAGTTATTCCTTGTCCACTTGAGATATACCTTCAATAAATCAAATAAGGTTTTTCACGAACTTGTAAAAAACTGTAAAAGAGCATTCAAACTTAAAATTGCCCCATTTTGTTTTATTTCCAAGCAGACAGTATGTCATTTCTCACCTGAAAGTCGCATGAAAAACAGCGAAAAAAGTTTCATTTTTTGCTTGTTTGAGTTGTCTGCAGTAGTTGAGCTGGGAATTGGACTCATCAATATAGTTCTACAACAATATATCAGTGTTCTATCTTGTTCCTACACCTGACCTCTTCTGTCCTCCAATCCCTCGTTCTCAACCCTTTCGCCTTAGGGCAGGTCTTCCTACGAATCTCTTTCCTTTGTTTCATCATATTATTTTATTGTTCACAACTCAACACTAGTTTACATTGTTCTTTGTGTGACATGAAAGCTTTGTTCGTGTCTGGAAATGTTAAAGAGAAAAAAAAACACTCAACTACTTTCAAGTCAAAATATTATTTGTTTTAAAAATTGTATATAAATCAAAGCGTTTTTGCGGCATACAAATTCATTTAAATATGTTTGATATCATTGGTATGTAAGAAATTAGTTTAATATTTGTTATTCTAATCTAGCAAAATTCAAATCAAATATTTATATTTCAATAACGTTCGGGTACTTAATTCTAAGTGGTATATCTCATTATTTATCGACCAATATTGACACGGAGTATGTAAACGCATTACTTTATTATTCGTTCATTTTAAATTTCATCGAAGGTAAGTCGTACATCAACCCTTATTCGATATATTCCACCCTCATGAAAATACACATTTCATCACTTTGACAGGTTAAAAAATATTGAAAGACTGGCGGCGTGGGGTGTAAAAGTTTCATGAAAATAGGTGTTTCCTCGATCATGAAAAAATAATGTTTTCGCTCCTCAAATCGTTCGGTTTTTTCGGTTTTTCTTTTTAGGTTTCTAGAGTTTTATGTCCCGTTTTAAATTCACGTGCACAGCGTCGAGCGGCGCTTTTCTCGCTTTAAACAATTAAAGTTAACGAATCAGTACTCTTGTCAGCATGTTGGATGTATTTTTTAAATGAGTAAATGCAGGGCAATGGGCCGTTTAGAACAGTATGATTAAAGATTTAAAGATCTGTGTTGTTGTTATTATTACACCTAGACCAATAACAAACTCGTCAGATAAGAGCTGAACGCCCGCTTACAGTCGATGTCAGCAGCCTGAGAACGAGTTGTTTCCTCGACACACTGTACATTTCTAAAACAACAAGTACGATTATGTAGAATACGCTATTGTATTCATCTGTCCTCCCTCATTTATTCCAGGTCTCTCCACGACCTACATTAACAAAGCCACTTCAAGCAAAATTTGGACTCCGAATTGTGTACAATAATTAGGGCGACACTGAGAGCATCTTCCACCCTCGAACGAGATAAAATAAAGTGCAATTTAACACGTTTATTGCTGATACGGCGCGTCACACCATGTGACTGGTATGCGCACAACGCACCACGCCCGTTGTGCCGCCTCTTCGCTTTGAACCGATCTTAGATAGACGCAGCCAGAGTGAGTTTTAAGTTATTCCACAGGGCACAGGGAAACCCATCACTGTTCGTCAGTTTGATTGATGGCATTAATATGTACGAGTTTTAGTTAGCAATGCACGTGTTAATGTTAATATGTTTGTCTATACGCCGGGTTTCAAACTTGCGACCAATGCGTTTCAAAGTCAATGAAATTATCGCTCTGCCACGGCGGTTATCGCAAGTTAAATGTTGTCACCCGTATTCGACTGGAGATTACCCATATTCATGGTATTATTAATTCTTATCTCATATAGTTCCTTGTGAGAATCTTGAATGTTATTTCTTGGTGTTTTCTTCTTAGAGGAGTTTTGCAGGTGAGGCTTATATTGAACCTTCTCCTTCCATGGATAAGCATTTATTATTCGGTTGTAATATTCCACGTTTGCGGCGTTTCCCCTTTACGGGTATACAAAGCCCTTCGTCGTGGCTAAAAACGAGTTTCATTTACATATTTAATACAAAATCAATAGGAAAATACATGTTTACGTTCGTAAAAATTAAAAACGCTTGAATAAACCCGGCTTTGCATACATTTGCACAAAAAAATTCACTTAACAGTGGATGGAAAAAAAAATGTTGAAAAATTGTATTTCGCGAAGAAATATAATCTTTCGTTTAACACGTGAAAAGATTTTTTTATGGCTTTAATCAGCTAAATACTGCTCCTTAGACGTATAATTTAATTATGTTTTTAGACCTTGTCAGATTAATTAGGAAACTAATTATAACTTAATTTGAACGAAACATGTATAACGTGATACAGTATGAATTAAAATGTATTTAAATAAAATACCGACTCAATATGCGCAGAAACACAAAATAAAATTCAAAAAAATATATTATCAAATGAACATTCAACTTTACTATACTTAAATTATATTATGAAATAACGATAAATTTAAAAAAAAATGAAATAAGTCACATGAAAATTGAATGAGAATTGATATTATATTACATATCCGCATTACTTTTCATCGAAAGATTAAGATTCACCTTTTACATTCTATTTCAAGAAATTGTCCATGTTGCGTTCCATTTGGTATAATTTCACTAAATGAATAATTTTATAACAATATTATAATTAAACAAAAAAAAATGCTTTTACATCGTTTAATTGATAAAATAACACAATAATTGTCGTTTTGTGGAAATTTACTTTCATTATTGAATTACATTTTTTAAGACATTCTTTAAAAAATTATAACGTTAAGACAGTGTTCTTAGTCTAACGTGTTTTTTGCAGGAACATTGAACTTTACTTTTTTTATCTTTGGAGTCGGAATATGGCTGAAACCGGTCCAGTCAAAATAATAAACTTTTTAAAGTTACAAATTTGTTTTATTAAATCATTAAAATGGAATTACAAAAAATTAACAGTTTCAAAATTAGAAATAACAATAATTGTCGTTTTGTGGAAATTTACTTTCATTACCGAATTACATTTTTTAAGACATTCTTTAAAAAATTATAACGTTAAGACAGAGTTCTTAGTCTAATGTGTTTTTTGCAGGAACATGGGAATTTTACTTTTTTAATCTTTGGAGCCGAATATGGTGTATTTATTTTATGTTTTTGCTCATTCTTGGTAAAAAAAAACAGCTAGTTATCAATAACTATTTGTTGTTTCCATACCCATAAAAATCATGGGGTACAAATTGACTTGCCATGAAAATGCATTAGTTGTTTTAATCCACCCATTTCTAATACAGAAAAATGTCTGCTATAATATATTATAGGTAGGTGTGAATTTGGAAAAAATCTCTTCTAAATTTGATCATTTCAACTAACATCAGTTCAAAATTTGAAAGGTTCACAAAGGTACTCACAAAATTATTTATTTATAGTTAATTATTAAAATTCAATTCCGTCTAATATTCCAGCTTAGTCAACAAATATCTGAAGCGTGGAGATGACTTCATTTCCGTTTTAGACATTCGATTTTTAAGGTTTATTTTATACCCGCCTATATCTCATATTAGGATGAGCATTTTATTTGCGTTTCTCTACGCAAGGGCTTAAAATGAAATACGAGAGTGTTATTGGCAATATGACTTGAGCGAATTCAGAAAATACGCGACTGCAAAAATGTATGACAACCACAGACCAATATAATTTATTTGAAATATATTCAAATACCACCCAGGCCCATAATAACAACATCCAAGGACCAAATTCATTCCAGTTTATTCGGTATATATTTTTTTATATTATTGTTTTAAAATGGTTATGTTTTGTGATTTATAAATAACACGATGTAAATGTATGGTGACCTTGTTGTGAACAATTTTGGCAAACAGAAATGGTAGAGGAATACCAGAATGTGACTGTACTTGTACTTGACTGTACTATCTGAATTTTGCGCTCTTTATTCGAACTGTTTGATTTATATTGTATTCTCTGCGTATGTGGGATTATAAATAAGCTTCACTTTTATATATTCGATCTGGCCCAGTTTCGTTTCGAATTTAAAACACGTACAGCTTTTTCATGCTTCCTCCGTTTTAAATGAATAAAAATAATATTTCCGTAGCGACATTTTTTCTACAAAATGTACAATATAATTACGGTGGTGTTACTTCTAGGAAAAATGTAAATTTTTTTTATTGATCAATAAATGTTCAATTTCATTAGTTTTAATCTGCAAGAGATTATGTGTTGTTGTGAATATGTATGTTAATTTATATTTTTTGCATTAATTTTATTTTTGCAAAAAACAGTTTTACACGTTTCAAAAAAACACAAAAAAATTAATTATACAAAGATAAATGTAAAAATAGGTAAAAAGAAGTTAAAAAAAAAAAAAGGTTTTTAAGAAGTACATAATACAGCTAAAAACTTAAAAGCTAGTTCAAACTACATGACAAAAAAAGGAGTTCATAAAATTTTTGAATTAAATATAAAATTAAAAAGAGGATAGAACTTAGTTATTACTTAATCATTAATTGTTTTATTTATTAATGAAATGTTATTTATTTATTAATTTATAAATTGACAGACTAAAGTCCAATTACAAAAAATACATATAAAACACGAAACGGAAAAAAAGAGCAACAGAGAAGGAATAGCACAAACATAATAATAAATGAAGCGATGACAAAAATAGGACAAAATAAACATAAGAGAGAACATTCAAGCCTTTCAATATTATAACATCAAAGATTATATTAAATTATAATATACATTAAATATTGTATGGAAATGATTCTTCCTCAACATCTATTTACCTCTTTTCATTACATAACATTCAGTACAAAATATTTTCTTTTTGAAAACATAGATTTTTTATTTTTATATATATTTTTTAAATTTACAGTTTATCCCAGAAATCTAAACCCTTTCACAGTCCGCGACATACTACGGTGGTACGCAAGAACCTGATATCATTCAGTTAATCTATGTAAAAAGTCAATCACAAAGGTAATCAAACAATGGTCTCAGCTGTTTTATAGCTCTGTACATTATTGAGATTATAAAGTGGGAAATACTGTAATTATCGTCCTGGTGAAAAACCACCATTCTGAATCAAAAAGTTGCTTGGAATGGCCTTAGCCGTATTTGGTGACCAAACCTGAATAACCAGGTACGCCCTTTCCGACCCACTTCTCCATCACCTTCCCATCCCCACTACCTTCAGTCTCGAAACGTACCCCAATTGAGACCGAGCTAAGGGCAGGTGGGTGGTGCTCATGTCTCCACACTTCCCTTAAATATTTAGTTATTGATGGCTCGCGTAGTAATGGCTGTTTTTGAGTTGTGAGCGATGCGAGCAGCATTTATCTCTTTCTGGGTGTAATCGTCCGTCGCATAACACGACTATCGCGCTACCCACCTCGCACTACTTCAGCCCTTCATTCAAAATTACGTCATTAAATATGATATATTTCCAAGACAGTCATGTGAGAAATCGATCTCTTTGAAACGAGGAGGTAACGAACCAAGTACCCATCACGCCTTTTACCTTGAGGGTAGGCAGAGAGGTTGGAACGTCACACAACCATATATTGACTCGCATTCCTTGCTTTCTTCACTTTCATTAATAATATTTTTATAGTTTGTATAGCGCTGTTTTTGCGAAACATCACCTTAAGAACGCTATACACATTTTAATTTTTAGGCTCCGTCTTAATAATTAAAACTAAGACATAATATTAACGTATACCTAATACTTATAACTAGTGACTTACAACTAACTTATTTATATATGCCGTGGCGCTCTCGGAGCAGCCTGGCGTGTTTTTAGTCTTTCTCGTTATTTTTCGCCAAATAAGTAGGATATTTTACAAATTACTTCTTGAAAATTACACTAAAATTACCGTTGTTGTGTATAGGTTAAGTGAATAAACTCTAAATAATTTTAAAGTGACTAGTTTCGACGTAATTTCGATTTTTAAGAAAATATTTGAATCTTCAAATATCAGTTTTTTAAATGCAGTGCAACAGCCGGAGAATGGTCACATGCCATTTGATGACCATTGGCCACATGTTCCGTCCCTTCGACCGCCGGCCCGGTAACCGGCAGGCGACCTTTTTTTTTTGTCAATTCAATACAATCATCAGTTCTTCTTTTTGCCTGCGCATATAACCTGTTAGAAATGTCGTGGCGCTTTTTGCAGCTGCCTGACGTGTTTTAGTCTTGTTATTTTTCGCCAAATAAGTAGGATATTTCACAAAAAAAAAAAATATAAAAAATAATAAATAAATAAAAAATCAATTCATTAATAAATAATAATTAAAGTAATAATCATAATTTTAATTTAAAAATTGTGTCTATCATACCGAATACCTGCCAGTGAATACCGAACAAGAGTCTCAACTGCGTCCAACTTTCTAGAGCCAGTGGGACTATGGCATCCCCAATTAAGTTTCAGCTCAGCAATGAAGTTTCTACGAACACCACTTGCGGGGTTCGAGGCCAGCCCCCCAGTGGAGTGTGCGTCTCCGCCCTCACCTGGTTGTCCTCCGGCGGCTCCTTCATCGGCCTCTGCAGCCTCAAGGATCTCCTGGTCTGCGTGTTCTCGTCGCCTCCCCGGCTCCAAAGCCCAGGGCGACAGGGGCAATGGGTACGAGGAAGAAGAGCGTGGGACAGGGTTTGAAGCAGTCGAGAAGAAAAATGGCGGATTGGTGAACTCCGCACCAGCGCAGCATACTCTGACTCTGGAGGACTCCGATGACAGTTTTTCAGCAACAAACATGCCCGGGCAGCTGCGCAAGTTTTTCCGCAAGAAGAAGAGAAGGACCACCACGACCAGCGCCGTAGCGCCGACGACCACGATTACGACGACGCCCGTGCCGCCCAAGCCGACGCCGCCCACCACCAAGCCGCCTTCCGACACCGGCGACGAATTCGGCTACCTTTGGTCACCGCTGGACTCGGCTCCTGACTCTGACTACTGACCATTAAACTAAGAATTAATATTAAGTAGAAATTAAGATTTGTACAGCGCCCTTGAGGTGATTTTCCACAAAAACGGCGCTATAAAAATCATCCAAAAATAAAATAAATAAATTAACAAATATATGGAATGGCTGTTGCCCGTGCTGTCGAACCTAGGGTAGAAAAAAATGGAGTAAGCAATAATTAACTAAGTATAGCACTTGGACTGAGTGATCAAAACTCTAGTTAAGCAAATTGACGTTATTGTGGGTATGATAATTTAAAAAGGTGAGTCTTTTGTTTTGCTCTGAACTCAGTTGAGCTGTCGATCTTTCGCAAATGTGAAGGGAGGTTATTCCAAGCTGTGGGGCCTGAAATTGGTGTTGGGATTGCATTAGCGTACTATGAGTCTACCTATGGCCGTTGAAGATGCTGATCGAAGGGTCACTTGCCTAGTATAAGTATCGCTTGGAATGCATAGTTTTGACAAGTAAGGCGGCGCCATGTCATATTTCGCCTTAAAAATTATTACTATGACATATATATTTATTTATATTTTGTACAGAGGTAATATACAGAAGCATACTTACCTGGCAGGTCGTTTCGGATAAACAAATTATTTGAGTTATTTCTAGTTAGTGAATAAATATATAGTTTTGCACTTAGAGGACATGATATTGGCAAAATGATTGTATTAATTAAAATTATTTACGTTTGTTATTGTCCGATTTTAGAGCATGAGAGTGAATTTCGCAATTTGTAGAACAGGAGAGGGATTTGATTAAAATTTACAATCTAAAAGTGATTCGTCGCTCAATAAAAAAAACAGATTATGGTTAAAAGCTTTTTCTGTAATAACACATGGTCTAACTATTAGCATTTTAAATTTCACCTGGTCAGCTTTGTGTAAATAAATGTAATGTAGATACTGTCTAGATTATGATTTTTGAATAAGGTTATTTATCCATGGAAAATGAGTAAAGACAAGTATAATTATGAAAGCAGGGAACACAATAATGGTATTTATATATTTACAAATATGAGAGTCTGAAAAAGTGTGTTTCATTGCATCTTCAAACTGTTACGTTATTCTATCTATTTAGTTTAAGTTTAAATTCTTCTCCCGCGGATCTCAATCTCACGGGAAAAATTACGTGTGAAAATTGAGTCCTAACTAAAAACAAAGAAGGTTCCCTCTACCGACGAGAAATATTAACACGATTTTGATATGAATTTGAATATTTCGTTGTTTTGGTGGCGTAACGTAAAGCGATTATGCTCACTTCGTAGAGCATTTACTTAAACGATGAACGGTTTCGATGAAAATTGTTGTTTTTTCAGCAACGATTGAAGTTAATCCTTTAAAATTGTAATTTCAGAGTTGTAGGCCTGTCTAGACAGCTGACTCTTAAGTGTTTAAACTTTTCATTTATAAAGTAAACATTTTAAATTCTCAAGGGATTTATTAAAGGATTTCGTAATGTTTCTCCCAGAAATGTTCATTGTATATTATTTAGGGTTGTCAGACGTAGAAAAAAATAAAAGAGTCCTTTATAGAAATAAATATTAAAGGCAGACAGAACAAGTAAAAAAAAAAAATCGTACGAATTTTAAACTAGTCTTTTTTATTGGTTACAAATATTGCAGACAAGCTAAAAAGTAAATTTGATACCTGTCAGTAAAGGGGAGACTCTTTGAATGTCTCATATACGCCACTCTTAACGAATTTGAAACCAAGAGAGGGGAAAATGGAGATTGAGTGTAGAATACGTTGCTCGTAATGAACAAATACAGTACATATCTCATTGCTAATATTTGATCTATTCTTATTTTAAAACTTGTTCAAACATATGCGCTTCCGTTCATACTCAATTTATTCCACGTTGACGTATATTGACAGAAACCGTTTATGTTCAAAATGGTCCTCACTTGGTACCTGACGGTGAACTTTCAGAGAGGGAATGCTGTAATACAGGATCTTCGTAAACTGTACCATTTTAATTTATTATTTTGTTTAAGACATAAGTAATACAGAAGTGTTAACAAACAGGTAGTCTTGCAAAGCTTCCACATGGTGGCTTGTCTGCGGGTCTGACGGCCTCGTGGTCGAGTGGTAAGACGCTCGACTACCAATCCAGAGGCCGCGGGAAAATAACTTTGATTTAATTTATATGAGTCAAAACACCTTTAATTCACTTCAAATAATATGTTATATATTTGCGGCACGTTACAAAGTGGTAGATACTCTAAGTATCGCCCTGGTGAAAGACCACCATTCAGAATTGAAAAGTTGCTTGAAATGGCTTTAGCCGTGTTTGGTTACCAGAACTGAATAGCCAGGTACTGCCCAACCTTCTTTTTCCCCATCTCCTTTCCCTCCCCACTACCTTCAGGCCCACAACAAACCCCAATTGAGGATGCCATAGTTTTACTGGCTCTGGATGGTTAGGATCA
The DNA here is from genome assembly GCA_022651775.1 of Drusus annulatus. NCBI lineage: Eukaryota > Metazoa > Arthropoda > Insecta > Trichoptera > Limnephilidae > Drusus > Drusus annulatus. The sequence continues at coordinate 1,206,789 of JAGWCC010000023.1, forward strand.
GTTAAGACTCTTGTGTGGTATTCACTTCAAAAAAGGTCCTACCAAAATATACATTTTTGCTCAAATTATTTTATTATTTAATATATAATACACAATAATAAGCCAAATGTAAACAAGGTATATACATAAGTGTGTTTCGAGAGTAAGCTGTGAATACATTATGGCCAAGTCAACATTAGTTTCTGACCAGATGCCCGTTCTAAGAAATTAATTAATGGACATGATGATTTTTACTTAAATTAGTCAGGTATTTTTACAAATACACGGAGTTTTCGCTAGTGAACCACATCTTTATCATTTTGGCGTTGGGTCTCTCGTTTTCCTTCAATACTAGGTTATTATTACTTTTATTAAAAATCACTGGTACCTACATTTATAATACAAACACCATCTATTTCATAAATATTTAAATTGATAAATCAATAACATTTTATTTTAACAGTACTTCGTATTTATTTATTATATTTTTGCATGCTTTGAACATTGGCGATCAGGTAAGCTACCTAATTTCCTATTTATTTTTCTGTATTGTACGCAATGTTGTCCACCTGTGAATGATGCAAAGAATTTAAAATAACTAAGTTGTCTGGCAACCCTATTTACATGATTTGTTTTTCACACACCTTTCCAATGGTATATTTAAAACAATTTAATTTTCATTACAAAGTTCTTACGAGTATTACTAACTAACCATCATATCGTTTCTCCGCAGGGGTAGGCCGAGAGGATGTACCGCCATACAACTCTGTGTTGGCACACACTCCTTGCTTCATTCACATTCATACATACTCTTCTGTTATTCTGATTCTTGATATGGCCTGTCTCATGTATTTTATTCACTTGGTCGTGCCATGTCTTCCTCGGGAGTCCCCGAGTTCTTCTTCTATTTCTTTTCGCGTCATATATTCCTTTCACACTCCTTTCTTCGTTCATTCACTCTTCATGCCTAAGCGTCAGTAAAAGGTAATTCTTATTATTGCTTTAGGTATTTCGATTATTTTTATTATTTCTATAGTAATTTTATTCATAGTTTTTAGCTTTGTTGCTTTTCACAAAGAAATGGCGCTATATAAATAATGCAAGTGTTATTAATATTATTAATCGTTAATCTTACTTTGCGTGAAAACTGATCACCCTAGAGAAGGCGTGATTCATGATGCTATTCGTTATTTCGTCGAGCATAGTGAATTATTCGAAGTGGACACACCTGCCACAAACCTTCCAACCAAACAACCTTTCTTCGTTCATTAACTCTTCATGCCCAAACTATCTAAGCGTCCCTTTACTGATTCCATTCATTATGCTTACGTATATAATAATCATAACAGTGAACGTATATATCGCAGTTTTGTGATATTTCCCCGCAAGTGAACTAATAGGACTAACTAACAAGGAGAAAATAATATATAATATGTATACAAATTAAAACTATCTAATATCATCTTAAATCATGAGAAAAAAGGTTCAGATATGGGTATAACAGTCCATGTGTACATCAACAGATTTAAAAAAAACAATTTACTAGAAGCTAAGAGTATAAAAATCCAGATGGAACGTATGAATTCATTTTTAAATCAAAGAAAAGGAAATTAGATTGAGGACAGTTAACATGTTGATACTCAAAAACATTAATATTCAAGTATTGTCAGTAAACGAGTCTAAAGATGCAAACAGTGTACATATAACAAGTAACAATAAATAGTATATACATAGTTTTACCCCACATACGCCTCAGAGGTCTCATTTCTAGAGCATGTCTTACGAGTGTCATTTCACAAAATCATTTACTCCTAAAACCACTTTGAAAAATAAGCACATGTTCTATTGAAATAACTCTATTTAAGACGCTCTTGCAACCCTATTTTTACATCTTGTCTTTCACACGCCCTTCTGTCCGTAATTTTTTAGAACGCCCTCGAATACGTGACTTTCGGTGTCATCTTCCTCACGTTATCTTGTGCGTAATTATTTCCCCCGAAAAGCGCGTTCGCCCTTTGCTCACTTTGAACCGTCTCAATTCCACAGTTTGTTCGCAACTCCTGAAAACGGAATAAAAGCTCGCCTAAATAAAAAGCCAGCCGCGTGTGCCCGCCCCCCCCCCAGCTCCCCGGGCAGTATGAAATAAGATAACATTTTATCGAGAGACGATTACTGCGAGGGTAAATTTTCGGCTGTGTTTTTACGAGCTCTCGCTGGAAATGCCCCTAGGCATTTTAAATACGTTCTAGTAGCAAATTTCGAATAAAAAAAACGTTCTAAACGGAGTCGTTTTTTTATTATTTATTTGTTGATTCGGTGGATTGAACAAACTCGTCTGTGACTACCTGAAACTGACTGCTACTATTGCTTCCCTAAAATAATTCTATCCGTACAGCGGCTTTATATTATCTGATTGTCTAGTTTTACGTTTTGTGATTGATATCTGAAATTGCTTTTTGAAATCGTCTTTGAATTATTATGGTTCAGAGGTGTAATTTATATCTACGATTTTTCATTTACATTGTGTGAAGTTGTATTATAATGTTCAATGTGTTCTTTTCTCTCTGCCATAGGCTATGGGAACAAGGTGGAATAGTAAGTAGTGAGTAGGAATAGACTGCCACATGATTTGAGAATGATAAAATACTCCAATTTCAGAAATAAACTCAAAACTCATCTCTTCAGAAAATCAAATTCAAAAATGGATTACAGAATTGCCTTACTTTGCATAAGCTCGTTAGAGTGGTAGATACTCTAAGTATCGCCCTAGTGAAATACCACCATTCAGAATCGAAACGTTGCTTGAAACGGCTTAAGCCGTGTTTGGTGATCAGATTTGAATAGCCAGATACTTCCCAACCTTTCTCTTGCCAATCTCCTCCCCACTACCTTCAGCCTCACAACATACCCTAACCGGGGATATCGTAGTTCAACTGGCTTTAGACGGTTGGGAGCAGTAGGAACTCTTGTGCGGAAATCGCAAAAAAAGTATCCAAACTTACCTGTATAATATTATTTAATGCACCGGTCGGAAAATTCTCGGTTTACTGCTATAAAAGGTTCGAAACCTCGTATCACGAACCAAGAAATTTGCGACGTATGGAAATAATGAACTTGTAAAATAATTCAAGATAAATTCTATTTAAATCTAAGTAGTACTTTTAAGCTCTTCTAAGGTAATTCTAACTACGGTTTTAAGTATTTCATTAATTTTATGGTAATTTTAAATTAGCCAAGTACAATTATTATTAGTAAGACGGGTGAATGCAGGAAACTTCATTAATGGAAGACTGAACGCTGTTAGCGCAAATAACAAATTGTCCAAAGAAGCGAAGCTAGCAGTCCACAATGGAGTGCTTATACCAACTCTGATGTATGGCAGTGAGGCATGGATCTGGCAGAGGAAGGATAAAAGTAGAGTGAATGCTGTGGAAATGAGATCCCTGAGACGTATGTGCGGTAAAACCATGTATGACCGTCTCCGGATCAAGAAAGGGACGTTTAGATGGTTTGGGCATGTAAAGCGAATGAACAAAGTGTAAAAAGAATATATGATGCGAAAGTGAATGGAAGAAGTCGAGGACGCCCGAGGAAGACATGGCACGATCAAGTGAATCAAATACATGTGAAGAGTTGGAATAACAGAAGAGTATGTATGAATGTGCAGGATGCAAGGAATGTGTGCCAAGACAGAGTTATATGGCGGTCGGTCCTCTCTGCCTACTCCCTGCGGGGAAACGGCATGATGGTTAGTTAGTTAGTTAGTTGATTATTATTATTAGTACGAACGTGCAGTTGTAGTATAAGTACATTTTAAATGTGATAAAAGTTCTTCGGCTATTTTTAAAAGTCCTTATTCATCAAATGATAACCGTATGAACCCTTTATGTAAAGAAACCCTTCGGCTCTCCATAAATTGGAATATTAGTTAGGTGGGTATGTAAGTTTTGTGGGGCAAATAATAAGGGTCGGTACTCAACCGTAAATTGTTCTTGCGGGAGAACCACATTAGTCATTGGTCTATTAAATCCTATAACCTTAACGTGGTATACTAATTTTCGATTCCGCAATAAAATTAACGGAATTAATTCTTGATTTATATAATTATTTTCGTGCGAGTTTAATATCTAAGTTTTTGGTTCTTCCAATAGTGCGTGGGTAGGTTAGTTTCTAATGATTTATTCATTTTAAGTCATTTATGCGATTGGGTATGGGGGTATGTTGAAGGTTGAAGGTAGTGAGGGGGAAGAGGAAGTTTGGTAAGTAACTGGCTATTCAGATCTGGTCACCCAACACGGCTAAAACCATTCCAAACAACGTTTCGATTCTGAATGGTGGTCATTCACTCTGTACCTGAAGTAAGCTCAATTTTCCCTCACTTTTGGCGAAACTGATGACTTTTTTTTTAAACATCGCATTTATTTCTTGAAGAAATAACCTTATTTTTTAACCTATCAAAGGCCTAAGAATCGAAAGGCCTTATATAAACTGACTACAGTGTTTTTCTTTCAATTCGATTTTGATCACACTTTCTTGCATTATCTGTTCAGTGAGATGAAAGCTCTACTTAAAATTTAAAACTTTCGTAACTAACTAACTAACCATCATGCCGTTTCTCCGCAGGAGTAGGCAGATGACGAACCGCCTACAACTCTGTCTTGGCATTCACTTCTTGCTTCATACACATTCATGCATCGTCTCATACAAAACTCTTTTGTTATTCTGACTCTTCACATGGCCCGAATCAAGTATTTAATTCACTTGATTGTGCCATGTCTTCCTCTGGCGTCTGAGACTTATTTCGTTCAATTTCGCGTCTTATATTCTTTTCACACTTCTTTCTTCGTTCTTTCGCTCTATATGCCCGGCCATTTGCATGCCCGTCATTTTAACGGCCTCTGTGGTCGAGTGGCAAGATGCTTGAATACGAATCCAGAGGACGCTGGTCCAAACCCGACGTGCGCTAATACTTTTTTATTTGATTAACATGTGTCATAACACATTTTAATTCAAATAAAATAATATGTAGTATATTTGCGGCACGTTCCAGAATGGAAGATACTCCAAGTATCGCAGTGGTGAAAAACCACCATTCTGAATCGAAACGTTTCTTGAACATTGCAACACACAAGCCATTTCTTTAGCCCTTTAGTGATCCGATCTGAATAGCCAGGTACTTTTCAACCTTCCTCTTCCCCATCTCCTTTCCCTCCCCACTACTATCAACCTCACAACATACCCCAATCGGGGGTGCCATCACTAGCTCTAGACGGTTGGGAGCAGTTAATAATAATAACAATTGGCTGATTTATATAGCGCCGTTTTCGTGACAGAGATATCACCTCAAGGGCGCTTTACATCATAATTAACATAATATTACAACTAAGGCTTAATATTAACTTATGCCTAATTCTTATAACTAGTGACTAACAACTAACATATTAAAATTAGCACATATTTATAATGGTTGTTGCCCGTGCTGTCGGACGTAGGGTAGAAAAAAATGAAGTAAGTAATATTTAACTATATATATATAAACTATGTATAGCACTCGGACTTAGTGATCAAAACTCTAGTTAAGGAAATTTACGTTATAGTGGGTATGATAATTTAAAAAGATGAGTCTTTAGTTTTGCTCTGAACTCAATTGAGCTGTCAATCTTTCGCAAATGTGAAGGGAGGTTATTCCAAGCTGTGGGGCCTGCTACGGCAAAAGCTCGCTCTCCGAAGTTGGTGTTGGGATTGCGTTTAGGTACAGTGAGTCTTCCTATGGCCGTTGAAGATGCTGATCGAAGAGTAACTTGTCTCGTGTTAGTATCGCTTGGAATGCACAGTTCCGACAAGTAAGGTGGCGCCATGTCATGTTTCGCCTTAAAAATCATCCAGCATAGTTTGAATTGGATCCGTTCAGGACATTTAAGCCAATGAAGGTTCTTAAGATGTTGCGATATATGGGAATATTTGGAAACGCCAGTTATCAGCCTTGCTGCAGCGTTAAAAACTGACTGAAGTCTGTCAGTATGTATTTTGGGGAGATTTGCATATATGCCATTGCAATAGTCGAGTCGTGACACAACGTAAGAATTTACCAACATCTTTGTGGAATTAGACGTAATATTTCTTCTTATCGATTTAATTTGACGCAGGTGAAAGAAACCTGCGCTCACTGTTTTATTTATTTGGGATTTTAGTGAGAGATCGGCATCTAGAGTGACACCTAAGAGTTTTACGCCATTTTTAGGGATGATGCTACAACCAGAAGTTATGAGAGGAGATTTATCTATTATTGACTGGCGTTTTTTTGTTGCTGTCCAGAGAAATTCTGTTTTGGATGGATTTAGTCTTAGTTTATTCGAAGACATCCAGTCTGTGATGGCGGAGATACATTTGGTAGTGGTATCTTTTAGTTTGTCTATCTCATTCGGTGCACAATAGAAATAGATTTGCTGATCGTCAGCATAGCAGTGGGAAAGAAGTCCGAATGATTCGATAATTTTTGGAACATCATTGATGAACAAAATGAAAAGTAGGGGTCCCAGCACTGAACCCTGAGGGACTCCAGAAGTGAGTGTTACAAATGGAGAGGTCTTACCACCTACTTGCACAGATTGGGTTCGATCGCAAAGGTAAAATTTTATCCACTGTTTGATTTCACCGCCAAGTCCGAATGTATTTTCCAATCTATTGACAAGGAAGTTATGGTCAATAGTATCAAATGCCGCACTCAGATCAAGTAGAGACAGCAGAGCTACCTTACCTGATTCATTTGCAAGTATCAGATCCGACAACACGCGCAATAACCCAGTCTCTGTAGAGTGGAACTTTCTGTACGCTGACTGGTGTTTCGATAAAAGCTCGTTTTTTGATAAATGGGCGGTAATCTGCCGAATCACAATTTTCTCTAGGACTTTTGAAATGAAAGGAAGGTTTGACACGGGGCGATAGTTATTTAAGTCTTCGGGATCTAATTGAGGTTTTTTTAGAATTGGTGAAACAAGAGCATTTTTAAGCATATGAGGTACTTCACCTGAGTCCAGAGTTTTGTTAAAAAGTAACACTAAAAATGGAACAATAAACTTTAAGCACTTTTTGAGAAGCCACGTTGGAATCGGATCTAATCCGCATTGTTTGTTCAACGAACTAGACACAATTTTGGTGACTTCGTCAGGTGTAGTGTGGCTAAATTTCAGCATGTATTCCCCACTGTAGGTAGTGAAGACAGGTGGGGGTGCAGAAGAGGTCGTGGCTCGGATGTGCTGGATTTTTTCGTGGAAAAAGTTGGAGAAATCTTTCGGACTGAGCTCTGCTGTGGTTGAGTTTTCAGACTCGCCCACAATAGTTTTGAGCGAGTTCCAGAGTCTCTGGGGGTCGGCGACTTCGCTCTCGATCTTTGCTTTCCAGTACTCGGAACGCTTCTTCTCAACAGTTTCCTTGTACTGCAATTGCGAAGTAACCCAAGCAGTTCTTTGGATCGCTTGTTTTCCACCCCGAAATATTCTCTCAAGCCGGCGCATGGTCCTCTTCTTTTCACGGCATTCTGCGTCAAACCAGGAATCGGACTTGCGAATAGCACAGGTTTTGGTAGTATAGGGGGCATGCTTGTCTAACAATGCGGTCAAGGTACTGTTGTAAATTTCTACTAGGTCGGATACCGAATCAGCAGAAGTTTTTAAATCCCAGTTGGGACTCTTGTGCGGTATTCACTGTAAAAAAATACTTTAAAAAAAAAAATTCAAACCATCTAAACGTCCCTCTCTTCTTGCTTCTATTCATCACGCTTACATCAGCCTTAATAATAATTATAAAATTTGGATAATTTGTTTTTGTACAAAATCACCTCAAGGGCGCTGTACAAATTTTAATTTCTACTTGATATTAATTCCTAGTTTATATAAATATACAGCAACATACTTACCTGGCAGGTCACTTCTGGTAGGACACAATCACCATATCATAATAACTTAAAATTTAGTTGATTTTTACTTTTTTAAATATTTTTTTTGTTTATGCATTCTTTCCGGATATCCACATTTTTAACACTGTCATACACGGCTTTACCGCACATTCGCCTCAGGGATCTTACTCCGTAATACAAAAAACAAAAGTATTTCAGGTTGTTAAATGATAGTGATCTAGAATACCTATTTCGTAATGGTCGGTTGGGTCGTGGGATCATAGCGATTAATAATTGGAGGTACGCCAACTTCAGTCAGCCGCAGGTGTTGGCTTGACCTTGCTCCGAGGACCTCTCCTTTCTGTTGTACGCACCCACCCTTCGCAAACGCTTAGCGCTCTTTCGAAACAGGGGTTCAACATTTACTTCGGTCGCTCTCGAATAATGACAGAGCCAAGCCAGCTTTCGAATTTCACGAAAAACGTGCTTTGATGTGAAATAACCGCTGTTATAAAATCAACTTTCATCTTAATCCAAACGAGTAATATTGTAACGAAGGCGGTACAGCTGTACGTATTAATATTCTAAATTAGAAGCTCTAGAACAATAAAACACAAAAACCGTAAAATAATATGCTCAAAGATCAAATACTGATTTTAATTATTTTATATTTGTTACTTGTACATTCATGTTCACAAAGTACCTAATTATAATTAATATTCTTTTTGGATTTATAATAATAACTTACGCACTACTTGATATTACTAATGTATTTTTAATTATTTTCACAGGCTATTTTAAATTTATTCATTGGCATAATTTTGATGGTTTCCGGCAAGGCATTATAAAATTTCATCCCTTTATAAAGTAAGCTGTTTTGTGTATTGGTTTTATTCTCTTTTGAAAGTCAGATTTCTTTAAATGTCCTTGTATTATGTTTGTGAATATCCACGTTGTAGATAATTTTGACATAGCCTTCTAAAACTTTGGTTGGAAGCTTAGGTTTTTACTCAACCCCAGTTTTTGGTACCAACAATACATTATATTGTTTAATGTCAAATAGTTTTACACTACCACATTTTCATCGTGTATCCTTTAAAAAAATATTATTACTATGTTTGAGTTTAAAGATTCCATTAAAAGCCTATACAAGTGTGAAAAATCTCAATAATACCCACGCACAGGCTTTGCCTTTGCGAGATTTTTTTATTTATACATTTTGATGGTTTGGGCATGTAGAGTGAATGAACGAAGAAAAGAGTATGAAAATAATAGATGATGCGAATGTGAAAGGAAGAAGAAGTCGAGGACGCCCGAGAAAGACATGGCATGGCACGATCAAGTAAATCAAATACTTGAATCGGGTCATGTGAAGAGTCAGAATAACAGAAGAGTATGTATCAGACGAAGTATGAATGTGAATGAAGCAAGGAGTGTTTGTGCCAAGGCAGATTTGTATGGCAGTCCATCTTCTTTGCCTACCCCTGCCGGGAAACGGCGTAATGGTAAGTTAGTTACATTTTTTCCTCAATTACCCTGTTTCATTTTGTTATAATTATGTATGAAATGTATCAGAAATTTTCGTTAAAAAATATTGATTGTTTTGAAATAGATTTACTTTTAATCGATAAGTAAGCAACAGTCGGATAGCTTCATTTTGAATATCACAGCGTGTACCGACAACACTGAATCGAACATCAGGATGTTTTGTCGCCATTCAAAGATTCCTTTAAATTTGAACTTGTTTTCGAAACTGTGACAAACTGAGATTGTATGGTTATACTATATGTATACAAAACGGCTTCTAGCGAAGAGTTGAGCTTGGCGACCCCTGACCCAAGCACGGGCACTTAATTCCCGTCCCGGTAACAAAAGCCAACGCGGGCCAACAAAGAGCCCAAACTCCGCAGCAAAGGGAAATTCAAGTTTCGGCAGCATGTAATTACCCATTTTGCGGCGTTTTCCCCGGGCCGATTCCAGGCCATGGTGATTATTGTCAACCGAGGATGTGGGTGCCGCGTATTCCGCAAGAATAGTCGAATCAAAGAGAGAGATACGAACGAACGCTGAAACTGCTGAAACTTGTTTCAGTGTCTCATAAAAAAATACGCACGAATAGATAATAATAATAATAATGTTATATTCCAGAAGGTATGCGGGAATAGTGCAATGCAATACCTTCCATAATTGATATTAATACATCGTTATAATATTATTAACAAAATAAGAATGAACAGAAATTCATGAGAAAAAATCATTAAAATTAAATAATACAAGTAAAAAATATTAATGGAGGGTATTAGGTCTCATTTCTGCAAAACGCCATCAAGAGGGAGTCCATCCTGGCAGCGTTAAGATTGATGGGGCCAATAATTTACTCCTATGCGGGATCTGACGGGATTCCATGATGAGGTGATTTCTGGAGTTGTTAATCCTTTTCCGCATTCCTGCTACCCTGGTTTTAAATAAGGGCTGCAAATCCGGGAACTCGCCCCTCGGTGAACATACCGGAAGTACTGCAGTGTCTGGGAAGACTAAACATCGTGCGGTAGGCGTTGTTGTACTGGACCCGAAGCCTTTTCATGCTAAGATAAACCAGACGCGAAATGCCGTGTAACGTCAAGGGAACATATTGTATCTTATGCATGCGTATTGCGTTACAAATATTTTCAAATTTGTCTGTTTTCATTTGTGATCACCTACGTCCTAAAACTGATATTAAATATCACTGGACATACGTACCGACGGATAATCGACGATATTACCAAAAAGCTCAAACAAGAGGAAATGACAAACGAAATTCCATACATATTCCATTACTTTACTTTTTTGTGAATCATTCCTCGGTGAAGAGGATAGGTGTCTTCTCAACACAAAATAATATATTTTATATTTTCGTAGAAAACAATCACTTTGTGGTTTGACATATTTCAAAAATTAAAATGTAATTTTGTATGAGACCACGAACATTGTTTTAATTTTTATGACCTACTGATTTTTCAATTCATATTTATTTATTCTTGCTAAAATATAAAAAAAATACATGGGTTTGGTCCATGTCTGTCTTACTAGGATATTCCTGTGTCGAGACAGACGTAGTGTACATAAATTATATAATATTAAATGTAAATATTAATAAAGTTAAAATAAAAATAGAGAAACAAGAAAAGAAATGAAAGATGAAATTAAATGAAAATTAGAACAAAGTTATTATTTGGAGGTTGCATTTTATAGATATTGTTTAGGTTGTGCACAATAATGTTTATTATTAATTATTTGTCTCTTTATCTCTGTTACTTTGTTATAATTTAAATGTTAATCAATTGTTTTTTGATTGTTTTATTATTTTGTTTTATAATTTGTTCTCCCCCTGTATGTATATATAACCGCACACTTTGTATTTTTCGTTTAGTTTGATTTTGTACCCCGACGATGTTTAGAATAAGCGAATCCGGTCGATCATAAAAAACTAAAATAACATTCGTGGTATTATATAAAGTTATATTTTCATTTCTTTAAATATTTTAGAACGTTGAATTCGTTTTAGATCATTGTTCCTTCAATCTGTGTAATATTTTACACTAATAAGATTATTCAAGAATGTTATTCGCTAAACTCTAGAGAAAATCCTCGAAATTTCCATCCAACAGTCCATTGTTATCCCAAAGCCACGGTGCACGATGTATGCCCATGGAACGATTGTAATCATTCAGCCCTTTGGAAGAGCGGTAATAAAAAGCCTGAAGCTATGTTAGTAACAATATCTTAACAGCCAAGTATCTCTCAACCTTCCTCTTGTCATTGCCACCCCCATTCGATATATTATGCAGTATTCCCATTTAAAAAAAAAATATATATTTTTATTCGTGACATTTATCATTGTTTGAATTGAATCGCCCTGTTTGAGAACAACCTGATTGTGTCACGCAACAATAAACTGGGATAAATCTCGTCAATAGCTCTAACCCGATCTATCCCAGCTGATCTGCAGTTGTCTTTCATCGGCTCCGGAGACCAGTCAAATTGATCGAAATTTGAAAGAGGCTTTGTGGCCGATTTGAGTATTGTCTGTAATAATTGAAATATTCAAATGTTTACATGTTTGTTTGTGTCTTTCAAAATATTTATACAATTGTTCGATTTGTTATAGAATTGAATATAATATTTCGCAAACAAAGACCGAGAAGCATAGCACTTTAATATTGTATTTCACACCTTTTTATTAAATAATTTTATGTTGATGGTGATCACCTCAGAGCAATAATATACGAGAGAGAGCGCTGCTGTAGTCAGTTTTGATGAGTTTTTCCGGACTCGGCTAGACCTGGGCGTGGCTAGAACTAGGGCTAGGGTATTTATATATCCATTCATAGCACATGTCGACATAATGTTTTTGTTTATTCGTATAACCACTTTTTCACAGTATTGTCATAAACAAAAATATAGCATATAACCTAAAAAACCGTTGTTGTCAATTGTCAAACCCAGTGTTGTCAATTTATGTCGAATATCAAAAGTGTGGGTGGACTCAACGGAGATGCAGAACACGAAGCACACTCTTACAATACTTTAAAGCGGTGTGATAATTTGGGAAATTTTGTTGTCTCTTTCTTTATCATGGTGTGCGCCGTTAAAACCCGGAGAAAGTGATTTGAAAAGTAGCTCTCTCCATATATTGTTTACTCCAAGGTGATAACAATATTGTTAGTTTATGGATGAAAATCTTACGGGCAATTTCTTTTGCACCGTTTGAGTTGAGAATATAAAACTAAGGGTGCTAAGGTGTATTAATGTAATAAAAAGCACCATTTTTAATGCCGTTATTTTATTGGTTATTTGCGTATTGTATTTTTTTAATAATCTTAATAATAAATATAAGCAATACGAAATACTAGGATTTGGACAAGCATTTTACCTTCCACCTGCCGCGTTATGAAATAATAAAGGACAATAAAGTACAATGAAGCATATCATAAAAAAAACCTTCCGACTATTGGTGGAATTATATTTCCAGTCTGAATATCGTGCTGTTCTGCACAGATGACATATGAGCACGCATAAATATATTTTTAAAGATTTTCGTCAATATCTGGCTAGAACCTTTGTTTTTAAGAAAAAAAAAATCTACGAGCAATTGCTAACTAGACTTTTGAGAAGTTGCTTGCTGTGCTAGTGTGTGATTTTGCATTCTACATAATTATTTTGTTTTCTAAATAACTTATCATACGTAACTCTAGTTTTTACTATCCCTAGTTTTGTTTCTTCTTAATAGGCAGAAAGTTTAAAATAATCTGAAATATTTTAAAGTGCAACGATTTCGTTATTTACAGAAAAACGTATTAAAAAAGTTATTTTAAAATAATCTGAAATATTTTAAAGTGCAACAATTTCGTTATTCACAGAAAAACGTATTAAAAAAATTATTTTTCATTTTAAATAAGCCGAACAAGTATGGACACGGGCCGTGTCCATACTTGACACGCACGTATTTTGTTTATGTTATCGCAGGAAGTAAATTCTTTGTGGTGTGACATTATACGTAATTAAAATAATCGGCATCAAACTTACTTATAAAAATCTTTTTTTATTTATTTTAAGTATTACTGCCGTTTAATATACTTCTGGAGGCAATGTAAATATCTCATTTAACCATTATTTTAATTTTTGTTGTTGTTTGTTGCAGGTATGTCCACTTCAAATAATTTCACTTATACTCGACGAAAGAACGAATGGCATCCTGAATCATGCCTTCCCCAAGAAGACCAGTTTTCGCGCAAAGTAAGATCAACGATTAATAATAATAATTTATATAGTGCCATTTTTATAAAATACCACCTCAAGGGCGCTTAAAAAAGCTTATAAACTATGGCTAATATTACAGTAAAATAATCTAAATACCTAAAACTATAACAAGATTTTCACTTTATTGACACTTTTATTGATGGTTCCGGCACGTAGAACAGATAAAAAGTTGTTGTTAACCATATTTATATATATATTTTTGGGGATGTCAGGGGTAGTAAACAATGATTTTATTTTATTTTTTTATTTTTTATTTTTTTAAATTATACTCATCTATAAAATAAAATAAAATCATTGTTTACCCGGGACATCCCCAAAAATAGAATAACAGAATAGTATTTATGGATAGTCTGAATGAAGGAGTGTGTGCCGAGACAGGTCCAGTCAAAAAAAAAGTGGAATAAACCTTCTCTGTTTTATGAAATCATTAAAATGGAATTCCACCACGAATTAACAGTTTCAAAATTAGAAATAATAATCGAAATACCTAAAACTATAACAGGAATTACCTTTTATTGTCATTTTTGATGTTTCGGGCACGTAGAACGGATGAAAGAATAAAGAGTGTGAGAAGATATATATATATATATATATATATATATATATATATATATGACGCAAAAGTGAATGGTAGAAGAAGTCGGGCACGCCCGAAGAAGACGTGGCACAATCAAGTGAACCAAATACTTGAGCCGGGCCATGTCAAGAGTCTGAATAACAGAATAGTTATGAATAATTTAAGGAGTGTGTGCCGAGACAGAGTTGTGTGGCAGTTAACCTTCTCTGCCCACCCCTGCGGAGAATCAGCGTAATGGTTAGTTATAGCTCGAGTAGTTAAATATTGACATATTATTTATTGAAATATGTGGTTGTGATTTTTTTAAAACTTTTTGTAAACCAGTAAAACGAGAATTTGCCGACTAGCGCATGCAATACTTTTATATAAGTGAGTTTAGGAACTAACGGGCTAGCCTAGACTTTTGCAAATTAGATCAATAGTTCTTTTCCATTTATGCAAATGTGATTTTCTGAAGAGATGAGTTTTGATTTTAACTCTTAATTCGGTCGAGTCTGTATAACTATAATTATAACTAGAGAACCAAAAAGATTTAAGGATGAGACCTATAATTTAAGATTAAAGTCCTTCACTCTCCTAACAACAGACATTATGTTTAATGGGCCTACGTTAATTGCTACTCGCTTTTTTTTCTCCAACTCTATCCCGCAAATTCGTCCTGGATTCTAGATAAATGTTTGCCTTAATTTGGCTATATCCTGACCTTGTACCCTTTCTCCTCCCTCTGTATCTTCTCTCAGATCTCGTTTCTCTTATCCTAATTCAGTTATCAACTTTATTTAGAGAAATTTTCCAGCTTTGTTACTGTGTACCATTTCTGGATCTGATTTATACGTTTGTTTTCAGTCCTCAATGGGGTTTTTGAGGAGGTAATTAATTAATAATTGCGTGGGTAGGTACCTATCTAATAAAATTTCAGTGTTTTTGACTATTTTGAATTCGAACAATGTACAGAACTTACGTTGAATAAGCTAAACACAACAATTTTCTGGTTTTGACATTAATGTTAGTTTAGATTTCCCGTGAAAAGTTGTTTTGTTTCCCACGGAAGCTCAATCTGTGAAAGATAGATGGTAAATTTGCTGTTCGAAACAATGGGTTTAAAATAACAACACGTCGTTAAAGTAATGTTGGTCTGTTCTAACTTATAACACCCCCGTTAACTCCACGGCTTGTAAAATCATATTCTCGGTATGAGAACACGAAGCCACACAAGTGTGTGCAAATTGCAACAACACCTGGCTGTGTATAACATTGCAGTAGAGGCAAAAAGTAAAGATGAATTTCGCTTCTCACGCCTCGATCACGTAAACAACTCTCCCATTTATTTAACACTCTATGAAAGGGTAGAATCATCAGCTCCTTTATCAACATTTATCTTCATCCATATTTTGTATCTTTTAATAGATTCTACGAAATTTCCTTGCTTTTTTGGTAAGTGCAGGCCAGATCGTCAGTTAAGACAATTTACCATCCGCTTATTTCCCACATTATAAAAGGGTTAAAGTCCAT
Source organism: Drusus annulatus (assembly GCA_022651775.1). Taxonomy (NCBI): domain Eukaryota; kingdom Metazoa; phylum Arthropoda; class Insecta; order Trichoptera; family Limnephilidae; genus Drusus; species Drusus annulatus. The sequence goes on from JAGWCC010000023.1 coordinate 1,222,553, forward strand.
GCTTTACCATTGTGAAATAACTCTCATCAATTTTCAGCTCCTTTTTATGAGGTAGTGGTGATTTGGCTGGAGACCAGATCATCAAACTGGGCCTGAGTAAACTTATTGCAATTCAAGGAACTGGTGCTTCCGGTACTTACATTTCACGGACAATTACCGAGAAATAATGTTTATTTTGAGGAATCGTCTCGAATGACAGGTTCTAATTAAAGAAGTTACCAGAAACACGATCAATGCGATAAAATATGTTTTCTACCTAAAAATAATTCACATTTTATGTATTAAACTTGTTGCTACCCGTGAAAAATGGGGATTTAACTTGACTTGCCAAGAAAAAATATTCGTTGCTTTAGTCCACCCATTTCAAATATTGATTAATGTCTGCTAAAATACATTTTAGGTAAGTACTTTATAGGGTAGGTTTGGATATGAAAAGTTCTTTTTAAAATTTGATAATTTAAATTAACATCACTTCCAAATATGAAAAGTTTCACACTCGCACGTGCGTACTCACAAACGAAATTATTTATAGTTAATATTACTTTCTGAATTACTACCCTACGTCGGAATACAAAAGGTCTTAATTATTAGGAAAGAAATTTATTTGTTTGATATCTGAAGCAGAAAGATATCTCAAATGGTAAACTCCGATTTATTGTTTTCAAGTTTATGTTGTAGAACTTCACTTTAACTGTTTTTTTTATAATGAATATTGTATAAATTATAAAGGTATAATTAATTTATTTTCAAATGCTTTACTATTTTTAAAAATTAAAAAAAAAAACATATATATATTTGGCAGGTATCTATTTGAAAAATTTCGTTAAATTTGCATACCATTATCTTTCTGAATTTTCTAGGTTAACTATTTTCTTCTCTCAACGCCATATCTACCAGGGGTTTTAGAGCTTTGGAAATATCCATTTAATTGTCGAATCAAAAAAATGTCCAACGAAGTAAAGCTACCAGTATACAATGGAGTGCGTATACCAACCCTATGGCATTGAGAGGTAGGATGAAAGTTGACTGAATGCTGTAGAAATGAGATCGTAGAGGCCCATGTGCGGTAAAACCACGTATGCCCGTGTTAAAAATGTGGATGTCCGGAAAAAATGCAAGGCTGATTTAAGCGTAATGAATAGGATCAAAACGCTTAGATGGCTTGGGCATGTAGAGCGAATGAACGAAGAAAGGAGCGTGGAAAGAATACGTGACGTGAAAGTGAATGGAAGAAAAAGTCGGAAACGCTCTAAGAAGTCATGGGACGATCGAGTGAATCAAATACTTGTGTCGGGCCATATTAAGAGTCAAAATAACAGAAGAGTATTTATGAATGTGAATGGAGAAAGGAGTTTGCGCCAAGACAAAGTTGTATGGCGGTCCGTTCTCTCTGCCTTCTCCTGCGGAGAAATAGCGTCTTGGTTAGTCAGTTAGTTAATTTTGTTGAATAATAAGACTATAATGTATGTCATGTTTTTCAATGGTTCAATAAGAAGAGAAGAGTGTTGAAATACAAGTAAAATATAAATTACTATTTCAAAATACAGCTTTATGCTCCTCATTTTGTACTTCGCGTCATTTTTAATGGTTTTTTTGAACCCTGTTGTTATTCATTTTGCGTTCAACGAAACATTGGACTACCCGAAACAAAGTAATTTTGTAAATTACAAAAGTCTTTTACAAAGAAAATGGCCAGTCACTTAATCTCCATCAACTGATACTCTACAATATATAATAGGTACGTACCATGTACAAGCAAAAGTTCATTATTTAGGGGGCATCTTAAATCTCAACATCGCTTTAATTACCGATGCACTTAACACTTTGTAGCAAAACCCACCCGAGCGGAGGGATATTTGATTGATGGCGCTAAGCTCCCAAGCTCCCAAGTATTGAGTAAAAGTAGTTTAGCAGAATACGGCGTACCGACTGAACGAAATGGGTTGATTATTTCTAATTTTGAAACTGTTGATTCGTGGTGGAATTCCATTTTAATGATTTAATAAAACAAATATATAACTTTATTCCACTTTTATTTTATCACTGGACCGGTTTCAGCCTATGACGGCCATCTAGATTGCCGACTAGACGGCGGCATAGTCTGAAGGTGCCCGTCATAAGGTGAAACCGGTCAGGTCTTAAATAAAAAAATAGTGGAATAAAGTTAAAAATTTGGTATTATTAAAATCATGAAAATGGATCTCAACAAAGAATTAACAGTTAAAATTACAAAGAATCACATATTATTATTATTATTATGATGTAAAATATTGAAACCATGATCGAATGAAGCAGTAAAGTGGTATATACTTTTCGTATTGCCCTGGAGAGATCGAAACGTTGTTTGAAATGGCTGTAACTTTGTTTAGTGAGCAGATCTAAATACCCATAGGCATATGAACCTTCCTCTTCTCCTCCCTTTTTCTTCAGCTGCCAATTCAACCGACTCCGTGTACATTCGGTACACGGAGTCGTTGTTCGATAAGAGGTGAAGGCCTAAATTATAAATAAGGCTAAGTTATGGCAGGTCTGTAGGTCGCCGCGATAGATCATTGGCTAGAAAGGCACCGAACGGTTTTCCTCTTTATTTAGCCTCCGACGTAAAGCGGAATGCGGCTTAATGCTTTCTCTGTAGGAAAATTTGATATACAAAATAAATGGAAATGTTACCTTTTGATAACGTTTTATTATGGGCTAATGCATGATGTTTGTACATTTGTTTAACCGTGTATGCTTTTCTAGAAACCTATATATTGTATAATACGTATTTATTTGTTGTAACACAAGCACACTGATTGATTGAATCCTACTTCAATGAAATTTGATTTGTAAGGACCGGTTTTCATAGAAATTTTCAGAGAGGTTATTCCAATATGTAGTTAAATAGGTTCTTTGTGAATTCTCCGACCTAGAGCCAAATTATTATTATTATTATCGGTCCCGGTTTAATTTCCTGAATTCCAAACCCTGTTCACATTTGACGCATGCCCAGAATCCGACGCTAAACACAATCCCTAACGCCGATTCCCTTCGAATTTCAATTACCGATCCGTGGCGTAATTATACACGCAGTGTTAAGCATAGTATGCTGCTTACCCTCTACCCTTACCAAACCAAACCAAACTACCTTCGATAATTTCATCCACGACCTTAATATAAAGGGTCTTTAACCATCCCAATACCGAGCTCGAAAACTTCTTCCTGCTTCCAAGATGACACGCCAGCGTTACCGTTTTAAAAATGATTTTTTCATACTATTCTTTGAAAAAAAAATTTAAACTTTAAAATTATATGCATTTCAACTGGAAAAAATACATCTATTTAATATTTAGCTTAGTATCGCTGGACCCCGCGATGGCGGTAAAGCAATCGACTGTCTGATATCTGTACGTCGTAAAAAATAGACAAGGATGCCGTACTATCAGAAGTTGGGCGTACTGCACAGGGCCCGCAGATATTTTAATAGAACACAACTGTTGACCTTGTATAAATTGCAAGTGCGCTACACTGAAAAAAACCATTGACTCTGCAGAAACGGGCGGTCCGTTTGGTAGATTTTCCTATCTTAACAAAAGGATTGCAATCTTTGGAGCACAGACGTTAGGTGGAAATGGTGGGAATTACCTTATTCTACCGGTATTTTAATGGAAAATGCTTCGAGGAACTTGCATCATTGATCCCTTCGGCACCGGTGCATAGTCGAGAAACTCTCCAAATGCGCGCCTAACATTTGTGCACGGTTGACATTCGAAACATGAGAACGGGTCGCTTTTATGACGCGTTCTTGTGTTCAACAGCTCGGCTGTGGAACGATTTGCCGGCCCCTGTGTTTCCTCCCTCTTTCAACATGGGCCTCTTCAAGACCCAGGATAATTCCTTCCTTTCATCAAAAAAGACCCTCTACATAGCATTCTCAAAGATGAAATAGGCCCTAAGGAAAATTATTTCCCTCAAGGCCTCCTGTGTGGAGTTAATGTAAAAAAAGCATAACATTTATTATTTATTGGTATATTTATGCATGTTAACTCATTTTTAATTATTCAATTATTTATCTGTCGCATTTCTCTTATGCCTATTGTCGCATGCTTTGAAATATTTAGACTGAAACTTGTGAAAATAGTCATTGAAATCATTTCATGATAAGCCATAAATTTATAATCAGTGAATTCGTTCTAAAAATATATATTTTTTGAGCAATAGCTACAATTTAACGTTGCTTTAGCTTACGGGGATATTCAAGATTAAAGAAGGTAGGTAACGTCAATTGTCATCTTGTATACGGTAAGGTTAAAATAGTTAGGTACCTAGATCTAAAACCTTCTCGCTAGTTGTATTTTCCAGTTTGCATGTGTTTTTTCTAAACAAAGGAAGTCCCTTTATTTGTTTTCTACAGAGTTGAGGATATAACATTTAAACAGTTTTTTTTAACTCTGCGCGTTTTTGAACTGGTTAGAGCTTTTTTTCTTTATTGTATTTGTGAATAATAATAATAAAATTTTATTTCGGCTGAACAGAGCGGTAGGTGCAATACTCTATCTGCCAAATGAGTTAAATGAAAACAATGAAAGAGATAACATAAAGTAAAATAAAAATAACAATAAAAGTAAAAAATAACTTGAAATTTAAGAAAATAACATAAAATGATGATGATAATATAAAAGCATATGCAATTAAACAAATAAATAAAAATGCAAAAGAGAAAAGAACTTTTACGGCGGATTGAAGGAAATTCTCCACCTGTGATGTAGGGGCGCACTGTGCCACTGGGCGGCAGCCTGGACGAGAGTGTTCTCGGATTCCCGGTAGCGCTGTCTCGTTATAAAACAAGAATAAAGCAGAACAGACTCGTAGCTAGTAGATAATGAACTTTTAATCTGCATAATCGAGGAGAGGCGTGCGCTCCATAATGGCACATAAGCACTGCCTATCGTGCCACACTCGGATAAAAATGTCTATGATGTTTGATTAAATAATATGAAATTATTGCAAAACATAAATTTACGAAATTACGCGCGAAATTTAGCTGATTGCACCGCCGCGAGCGCTTCACCGACCTTCCTACTATCACGCGTCAAAAGCAGTAACTACTTATGCTCGAACGCTGTCAACGTCAACGTAGATTATTCTATGTTCACTAGGCTACACAAAATATATGTGTGTATTCTGTGAGCTGTTGCCCGTTCAAGTGGCGTGTTAGGTTAGGTTAGGTTGTGTTTTTCCTACTGCCTACTTGATCAAAAACTCTGTGCACGCTTTATAATTACGACCCCACATAGGGATTGGCTTGAAGATATTTGGAAATAGCCTAGGTGATGTTTGTGGATTTCGCGTGGATGGTCTTTTTAAGTGAACCTTGGGTCTTGGCGATACGTAATTTGTAGGAGGAAAGCATCACAAAAGCTTAAAGTATTTCCACAGTCAGACTGCTGAGTATAAAAACGTCAACCGTGTACAAATTTCGGGCACACATTTTGTTGTAGGTTGGTAACCTTGGAGTAAGAATATACACGGAGAGGTACCTTTGCGAAACAGTGTAGTCAGTATTGTTGATTTTATGCTGACTCGATAGAAAGAGATACAGATATATTAAAGGATATCGGATAGGCTATTAGTTACCACCCACATGGAGTTGGGACATTTTTAATAGACATATTTGAACACATTAAACAAAACAATATCAATATACTATAAAAATGATTTATAAAGTAAAAATATCACACGAACACTAATAACAGAATATTTGCCTAAATAATAATATAAGCTTTTTGTTGATTTTATGTCTTTATATCATTAAAAAATATTTGAAACTGTTGAAATACCTCTGAAAAGTAATGTTTTATAATCTTTGTTTGGTCTTATTCGAACATTCACACATAGCACATATCACCATCATGTTTGATGTATTTGAATAACCACTGCAAGTATTTTAATCAACACAAAAATAGGAAATAACCTCAAAATCCGTTGATGTGAGTTATACGACTTTACGAAGTTAGCGCAGACGGAGAACATTCTTACATACAGTAGTTCTGCAATAGTATGTGAAAACTTTTCTTGTCTCTTTGCAAGAAAAGAGTAAGTGATGGAGTGAAAGAACGAAAGAAACGCCTGGAAGAAGAAGAGGGAATAAAAATGACAAATCACTTCCAAGAAAACATTAAATTGTTTTGGAAGGAGGTCAAGAGGTCCCGAAACGGCCCAGAAAGCGGATGCGTGAAAGTTGTAAAATCGAAAGATGGAAAAATGTTAATAAATGAGGAAGAAATAAAAGAAAGATGGATGAAATATTTCGAAGAGGTTTTTGAAAGCAGCCCAAGTGACAGTGTTCCCAGAGTCGAATCAGGTATGAATGATGATGAAGTGAATGTTGTCGAAATCAGCATGGATGAAATAAAAAGATCGATTAAATGCATGAAGAATGGTAAAGCTGTTGGATTCGACAATCTCGCTGCTGAATACTGTAAAGGAGATAGCCATGTAGTTCTCACATGGCTGTGAAAACTTGAAAGGTGTGGGCTTGGGCGCGAAAATGAACAATTTGAAAGTATGTTGAATACGGACGATGCGGTGCTGATTGCTGACAATATGGAAGATCTACAGTTTCTCGTGTCTAGGATGAACCAAGTATGTATGCAAAATGAGTTGATGATGAATGTAAGTAAGTCCAAAGTGATGGTGTTTGAAAGAGAGAGTACGAAAACAGCGTGAAATATAGTTGTAAATGATGAATACTTGGAGCAAGTGGATGAGTTTGTGTATTTAGGAAGTATGTTTACAAGAGACGGAAAGGCTGATAAGGATATTGAAAGAAGGGTGAATGCAGGAAACTCCATTAACGGAGGACTGAACGCTGTTGGGGCAAATAAGAAATTGTCCAAAGAAGCAAAGCTAGCAGTCCACAATGGAGTACTTATACCAACCCTGATGTATGGCAGTGAGGCATGGAACTGGCAGAGGAAGGATCAAAGTAGACTGAATGCTGTGGAAATGCGGTAAAACCATGTATGGCCGTATTACAAATGTGGATATCCGGAAAGAATGCAAGGCTGATATGAGCGTAATGGATAGGATCAAGAAAGGGACGCTTAGATGGTTTGGGCATGTAGAGCGAATGAACGAAGAAAGGAGTGTGAAAAGAATATATGATGCGAAAGTGGATGGAAGAAGAAGTCGAGGACGCCCGAGAAAGACATGGCACGATCAAGTAAATCAAATACTTGAATCGGGTAATGTGAAGAGTCTGAATAACAGAAGAGTATGTATGAGACGATGTATGAATGTAAATGAAGCAAAGTGTGTGTGCCAAGACAGATTTGTATGGCGGTCCGTCCTCTCGCCTACCCCTGCGGGGAAACGGCGTGATGGTTAGTTAGTTAGTTAGTTAGTCTCTTTTTCTATCATGGTATACGATGTAAAAAACCCAGAGAAAGTGATTTATTGCAAATTTGTATTGGTTGGGTAAAAATATTTACCTCTCTCTCCATGTATATTCTAATACTGTAATATCCAAGGCTGTAACATAACTTTTTGTTTGTTTAACTTTGTAATTAACGCAAACTACATTGCGCTTTTTAACTAAATCATGTGACTTAATTTTCCAATGAAATTATCAACGCCGGGTGTTCACTACTATGATTAATCATCCCTGCTCGAATCAAAGGTAAAAACTATAATGAATTATGACGTTTGACACTGTTGTCAATGTAGTGGAATGTTCCGAGCTCGGTACAATGTGTCACTTATCCGAGCCACGATATTAATACAGGCCATCCATCATGAGCCCGACAGCGACTAATAGTAATGGGTCCACTGAACAGATAACCCCTAGAAATGTGATCTGTCCCAAATGGAAAGAAAACTGATTTCGTCAATTCATATAAGACTTTTTGACTCGTTACAAATTTATATATATATTTTTTTTTTGTAGAAAGCAATCACTTTGTGGTTTAAACTAAATTTGTATAAGACCACCAATTTTTATGACCGACCGGTTTTGCTTAGCCTAACCATCAAGAGGGTACAAAATTAAACCTTAACAAATGTATGGTGCGTTGTTATATTTACTCGTACATACAGAGGGAGATCACAATATAGAATAAAATAAGAGAACAGTAAGAAATCAAAAGAATAGCATTTAAATAATAACAAAGGAATAGAGAGAAAGATACATATAATATGAAAAAGGCAAAACGTCTATTGAGAAGGTGATTAAAGAATAATGAAAAAAAAGTTTACAGGAAATATCATAATATTAATATTTTACTACTGGACAAATTTAACTAATTATTAAGAATTTAACTATTAATTTTAATGGTTTTCTTTATTTCTAGTGCTTTTATATTATTTTATTTGTTTTCGTAACCATTTTTATGGAGAATATGAGATAAAACTGTATTAAATGATAATTATTAATATTATCATTAATTAAATGATAATAACCTTGTTTACCAATGGCGTCGTGTTTAATTCATCAATAATTTTTCTTCCTCCAGCGTAAAAAACCTTCCTTCGGTACTACGATCGGCCTTGACAAACAATTATCTAGGTAAATTTCTAATCAATTCTAAGGATAAAGATGACAAACTCAGTCACCAGGGAATTTACAAACTGGATTTTAGTTATTGTTCTTCATGTTATATTGGTAAAACAACCCGTAATGTCAAAGTTAGAATCAAAGAACATATTCTTTAAATAACCACGTTTTTTTCAGAATTCGTCATTTTTTATATCAATACCGCACAAGAGTCTCAACTGCTCTCAACCGTCTAGAGCCAGTGAGACTTTGGCATCCCTAAATAGGGTATGTTGTGAGGCTGAAGATAGTGGGTAGGGGAAGGAGATTGGGAAGAGGAAAGAGATTGCGAAGAGGAAGGTTGGGAAGTACCTGGCTATTTGAATCGGGTCATTAAACACGGCTAAAGCCATTTCAAGCAACTTTTCGATTCTGAATGGTGATCTTTTACCAGGGCGATACTTATCTATCTAACAATCTGGAACATGCCGCAAATAGACTTTTTTATTATTTTTATATGAATTAAATGTGTTATGACACATATTAATTAAATAAAAGTTATTGGCGCACGCCGGGTTTGAACCCGCGACCTTCGGATTCGTAGTCGAGCGTCTTACCACTCGACCTTGCAGGCCGTCGAATCATTTTATGGAAAAATATCATACCTTCAATAAAAGCACCGGTGCTCACATTCTCCATAAAAATGGTCATAGCGACAGATCAAACAATTTAGAAGCACTAAAAATAAAGAAAGTCATTAAAATTATTATTCATATTTTTAATAATCGCCAGATTATTCACCACAAGTAAGGAAAAATAGAGCTTATTTCCGGCACACAAACGCGCCCACTACACACTTCTAACGGTTGATCTCTTCAGAGAATGGGTCCGATTAATTGTATTGTTTTCACGGTGGATCTTTGATTATAGCTTTTTAATATGCTCGATTTTATACTCCAATATTTTTATTATTATCTAAGCACCGAGACGCTCCTCTCTCTCTCTAGTTTCTCGATAGATCAATGTCGGGGATAAAAATTACATAGTACGGCAGGTGTCAATAGGAATGATTCATATAGTGACATCGAATTTGTAAAATGGATAGAGAGGGGAGGTTTGAAGGATTACTCATTCTCAATAATCGAAAAATTGGTTGTCGTTTTATGGAATATTGATTTTTTACCCGTCTACAAAATAGTTCCCATCTATCAATACGTTAATGGCTGTAGTAGATATGAATTTTCTATATGTTTTTGTTAAATTATATCATTTTAAGGTAGCAGAACATTTGGCATTTTGGTATTTTTTTTAGATATTAAAATAAATAATATGTTTGCTTTTCGTTTCTGAGTGAAGATATTTTTCAGTACTGCTCGACATTCCTTTTCCGCCTTCTGCCTCCTTTCCTCCCTTCCTTCCGCCTTAAAACATTAATTTAAGAGTGCCATCCCACTATATATAAATATAATGTGTGTCATAGCACATTCAATTCATATACAATAATACAAAGTATATTTGCGGCACGTTCCAGAGTGGTAGATACTCTAAGTATCGCCCCGGTGTAAGACCACCATTTAGAATCGAAACCTTGCTTGATTAAAATGGCTTAAGTCGTTTGTGACCAAATCTGAATAGCCAGGTACTTCCCAACCTTCCTCTTCCCCATCTACTCCCTCTGCCCACTACCTTCAGCCTTACAACATACCACAATTGGGGATGACATAGTCCCACTTGCTTTAAACGGGTTGGAAATAGTTGGAACTCTTGTGCAGTATTAACTTTCAATTTAAAAAAAAATTATATTTAGGTACCTAATTGTAATAATACGACATTCTTTTAAAATGTATTACGTCGTTGCATTAAAATATTGAAGCGTATTACCTGTTTAAATTAACTACGCACTAAAGACATGCTACATCAAATTGATTTTGAAAACTGACAGTAAAGCGTCCATCAATTTCGTTTCACTAAAAAATAAAAACAAAATAAATATCAGGTTCCAGCATTTTACATAAAACATTTCAAGTAATTTTTCTCATTATAAAACAAAAATCTGTTACACGACGATGAACCCTTCAGAAACGATAGCATTTATTTGAGTTAAAAAATATTCAGGTACCCACTTCATTGGAAAGATTATTGCGAAAAAGTTTTCCCACGCTGCCGTATTTTTCTTTTGAATCTAGTAGACTGGAAATTGCAAAACGATTTTCCAGCCTGTGTATATTTTTCTTCAGAGTCGCATACTGAATCGGGGATGTTCATTGCGACTCAACCGTAGGATATTCACTTACGAAGTTTTGTTAGCACAAGATAATTAAATTGGTTTTATCCCGCCGATGCACTGATGCAATTGTCGAACTTATATACTCTCCTGCCATACTTCTTTAGCATCTTTGGTTTCCTGAGATAAACCCGATTGATTTGTTGAATTTTGCACCAAACGCGAGTAATCAATACTTTAATAAGTCCGTCTGTAAATAACCGACCACGAGATGAGGTCTACAATGTTGGACTTGTAATTTACGCGTCGGTTGAACGTGTCTATTTGATTTGGTTTCTCTTCGAAAGCCTTGTATTTATTACACCAGTCGGTTATCAGGTTATCCGAAGCCTCTGGGGCTTAGAAAAAGTAATTAGTGTACTGCGCTTCTCACCGAGGTCCATTGAGTTGGAATTATCAAACTTCGACGCTCTTTATCAGTGTTATCGCAATGATTCCTGGAACAATTCAATCACAGATCCGGTTTACGAAAACCACCGGTCTTGTTTGTGTATTATTACACAAAGGTTATTTCAAAAAGTAAACAAGTTCACGATGTTTACAACCTTATTCCTGTTATTATTTCTAATTTTGTAACTGTTAATTCATGGTGGAATTCCATTTTAATGATTATATAAAAACAAATTTATAACTTTATTCCACTTTTTTATTTTTGACTGGACTTGTTTCGGCCTATAACAGCCATCTTCAGACTAGTACAGGTTGTTATAGAATAAGAACAACCTGTACTAGTCTGAAGATGGCCGTTATAGGCTGAAACCGGTCCAGTCAAAAATAAAAAAAGTGGAATAAAGTTATAAATTTGTTTTTATTTAATCATTATTCCTGTTACTTTGAAATAAACGCATTGGTATCCAATACAAATACATTGAATAACTAACTAACCATCACGCCGTTTCATACATACGCTTCTGTTATTCTGACTCTTCACGTGGTCCGATTCAAGTATTCGATCCACTTGATCGTGCCATGTCTTCCTTGGGCGTCCCCGACTTATTCTTCCATCCAATTTCGCATTATATATTCTTCATATGTAAATATCATGTAATGATATATAAACAGCCTTCTTTAGTATAGGGAGGCAGAATGAACATAGTTTCCATCGAATAAAGAAATAAGTGTATCGGTCTATAAAATGGCTGAATGTGTAAATTGAGATACGACTTCTGGTAATTGATTAACATATTCAAAGTACTTAAGATGGAATTATGAATTTTTTTTTCTGTATTGTATCACACTAATGTCTTTACAATTATAATGTATTGGGTAGCAAGGCATATAGTAATAACATACACTTTCAATTATACAAAGTAAACAGTCATATTTGTACAAAAAAAAAAATCTCTTAAACACACTGTAAGGTATCACCAAAAAAGCCATAATATATGCATATCTCAATTTTACGTGAAAATGGACAGCTGGATTTCGATTTTATTGATCTTCATCGGAGATTTGATCTTTACCTGGACTTCAAGTCTGGGTTTTGTTAAAAAAAGGTGCCAATCTTTGAAAGTGTACTCGCAAAGCTTTCAGCAAAACTTACCTTCTGAATCCTCAGTTATTACGTTTCAGCAAATTGTAAAGCCGACACGTGGTGCCGCGGGGCGTGAAGATGGGGTGTCGGCACGCATGCATGTTTGTGGAATTTTCTCTTGGTTCAATTACATGTGGTATTTCTTCTTGTCTACCGCGTGTTTAATTTTCTTTGGGAGCACACTGCTTCGCGTCAGATTTCCCCGGAATATCAAGCAGCCGCTCCGCCGTTGCTAAAGCCGTATCTAATATGTGTACTTCTGTATCAAACGCTCCCCAAAGTAATCTAAATGCCTTGGAATCGTCGCGTGTTCCGCTACATGTTCATTGAGTCGCAAATATTATTTACCCAGTGTGTATTGTGTTTGCATAATTAAACCATCTTCATTGCCTGAACACGGAATTCAGTCATATATCAATAACGCTTCCATCAATTTACGTTATTGTTCAGAGCCGATATATCAGGTGTTGGATTTTAAAGTTATAATTTGTTAGGTTCTTACCTTTATATTTTTTTTGTTTAAATCCTTACCTACTTAATTGTTTTACTTTACCGCCGTTTTGGATAAACCGGCGACCGTTCGAAACAGTTGTCAATCGAACAGAAGAGTTTTTTTCTGAGAAAAAAACGTGTAGTTCGTTGGTTTGATGTTTGATCTTCTAAAAATATAAAATAAATGTTTTTTTTTTTGTGAATTAGAAGAATAAAATAAGTGTTGTTTTTCATGAATTGTTTCAATTGTAAAATTGTGCAAGAAGAGTTAAAAACTTTAACTTCATCGGTGAGTGAATGGTTTCCTATTTTTCCTTTATTCCATAATTCGTTCCCCATCCATAATTGGACATTAGTGTTATAGTTGATCGTTTACAGTCCACTATTTTCAAACACATTCCGTATTTCATCGCAGCTTTGGATCCAACATCAGGCTTAAAAAATATTTATATCGCAAAGGTATTTGTTGTTATTTAAACGACCTCCATTGCAGAGCGGTGTGCTCTTTAGTCCTGCTATTTGAAGCTCGGAAAATCTTGGCGTGGGCAAATAAATTTGAGTGTGTGTTTGCGATAAAATAATACAGAAGAATCGCTTAAAATGGATTAAGCTACGTTTGGCGACCAGATCTGAATAACCAGGTGCATTATAATCATTGTATTAACCTTTTACTTCCCCTTCCCTACTTCCCTCAGTCACACAACATCCCCCATGGGAATGCCATAGTTACACTTGAGGTGAAATATTATAAAACTGAGCTTAATTTCAATGTTATTATTATTATTACAACACTGACTTCGGGCAGAAACTCTTCTAAATCTCTAGATCACATTTTAAAATAAGATGTTAAATATGATATTGATATGCGATAGAAGTAGGCAGACACAACATTGCATTTTAATACCTGGTTCACGCTTTAGAGATAATATTTTGAGAAACTAAAAAGTACCAATTAATTCAAATCCTACGGTTTTTTTTTAACATGCATAACATATCACTCAATAAGTTCGTAGAATGACATATAGTTGCCGCCACTATTGACATACCCAGCCTAACCTAACCTAACCCAACCTTCAAACCATACGTGTCAAAACTTCACAACAGTCTGACGTTCAGTTCTTTTTAGTATTCTCCGGATCTGGCTCCCAGCGACTTCTACCTGTTTGCAGACCTAAAAAGGATGCTCCAGGTAAAGAGATTTGACTTCAATGAAGGTGTTTGAAGGGTTCAAGTGTTGTGAAGCGTTGGAATGATGGAATGTATCACTCTTAAAGGAGAGGATGAAAAAAATGCCGAAAAGCTGTTGTTTTATCAGTCATCATACGAACTTATTGAGTGATGTGTTACCTACACTAAACAGTAGCCCATTTTATGAATTAGCTTTTTATTTTTATTTAATTCAATTCTGTTTTTGCTGACTGATTTAAATCCTACCCTCAATATAAATAATTAGACGGGTCTCGTCATAAATTACCGCCAGCTAAAAAAAGGTTTTATTTTCCTCTGAGGACGTCAGTGCGCGTCTCCTCGACCGTTGCTCGGTCAGCACGAGAGTGAAACATATAAATCTTCGTGAATATGACAATGAGAACTGACTGCGGCCGTAGCAGTAAAGGGGCCATGTATCACATTTGTCAAAAGGCTCCATTTGTCATCTGGCCAGTGACAGATGGCTGCGGCGCCACATTACCGCGGAAATGTGATCCAGAATCGATATTATTGCCCCGCGCGTGATTTCGTGGAAGCAAACTACACGTGTAATTAAACTGTCGTGGCGCGTGGTGCGTGGTGTTATTAATGCTTGTTTGAAATAAGAACACCGGTACGACAGCGCGTTCACCTCTTTGGAACGTAATTCAATGAATATGAACAAAAAACTTAGATTTTTTTAGAGATGGTCGATATCAGAATTGGGTGTACCTGCGGTTCCAGTTACCGGTGACCGTCGAGGAATCGATTATTTATCCCGTTCTCTTTGGAACCGGTTCCTGGTGCCAGAAAAGTTTCTTCAAGAAGATTTTTATGTTAGAAAAAATAAAAATTTTTGGGGGGGGGGGGGGAGGGTACATATTATTTAACCCTGAAAAAGGTTCAGGTAGAACCGAAACCGGTTGATGTATGTGTCCAATAAAGTGGTGTTAAAACAAAGATACTTTTATTTCAAATGTCATTATGTCTTACCACAAAGTGGGTGCTTCATGTCAAAGTTTATTTTAAGATCAATGCGATTAATATGCGCACTTGAGGTGAAATATCACAAAACTGCGCTATATAAGTTAACTGTCATTATTATTATCAAGTGGATAACTCTAATTTAAGCGCCCTTGAGGTGATATTTCACAAAAAAATGGCGCTTTATAAAATAGCCAAGTATTATTATTTTGTAATCGAATTTCGAAATCAAGATCGAATTGTTTTAGTTTTTTTTTATTAGACGATGTTGGATGTTGCCCTTGTCACCGACATGCCCTGTTTTCGATGGGTCCGTATTATTTGTCGACCCTTCCCACAAACACGTTAAACTTTTCCCACCAACTCCATTGCTGTTTGGAACAGAATCCTTTGCCCCCGGGCAAACGTCTCAGACGATTTGGGTCCTGATTCGAATTAAATATTCTATATCCCGTTCCCATAATGAGGGGTTTACGGACTTAATGTCTTCACGTACATCTTTAAAATATGGTGGACCGAACGTTAACTTGATATTGGGGTCGGATAGGTAAAGTTAATTTTAATATGCGTACTATCTGACATTATAATAATCCCGCTTTATAGCCTCGGGTGTTTTATGTATACCTTAATGCGATTTTAGTAGCATCACAACAGAGTCTGTTTGTGTTCAACACAATATAAACATTGTTTGAATTATATTAATTTTGGATTTGTTTATTTTAACCAATTCGCTTTCTGTTTGAGTAGATGAATAATTTGAATTTTAATGGGTCATCATTTATTTCAATTTTCGGTATAAGGGTTTATAAAATGCCTCGTTTTTGAAACGGTAATATCCAAAATTGTCAACTCGTTAATTTATTGTCCCGTTTCGATATCACCATTTAATTTACACGTACCAAATAAATTAACTTTATCAACACCACATTTAATTGTGTAAATATTTTAACAAATGCCTTCACGCATTCCCGAATACTGCTGAGACATACATAATAATCATAATTTGGGAATGTTAATGTATTTGAAACGATTTTTTTGTTCTATTTGACGTTTTCTGTTCCATTCGGTTGATATGTAGATAGATAGTAATTACTCAACTAATTTCAGGAAACCAGCAGTTTAGTAATAACGCGAATTCGTAGTTATCCTTCTTTTCCTTACCTATTTATTCTATAAAATTGTATCTTACTTTATTTTCTTCACGGCATATTTTTACCATTATTTTCTATAAAGTTTTCATGTCTTTTTAATATTTCAATTTTTTAAATTTTAGTCACCTATTTAAAAAAATAAATTAAAGTGAATACCACGCAAAAGCCCCGACTGCTCCCAAATGTCTGAAGCCAGTGGGACTATGGCATCCCCAATCGGGGTATGTTGTGAGGCTGAAGGTAGAGGGTTTGGGAAGGATATGGGAAAGAGGAAGGTTATGAAGTACCGAGCTATTCAGATCTGGTCACCGAACACGGCTAAAGCCATTCCAAGCAACGTTTTAATTCTGTATGGTGGTATTTCACGAGGGCGATACTTAGATTATCTTATTTATTTTATAAACTTGTATCTTTTTTTTTTCTTCACGGTATATTTCTTACATTTATTTTGTGTACAGTTTTCTAATTTCTTTCACATTAAAATTGTTTTCAATTTTAGTCTGTGGAATACAAATATGTATTTTTTTACCAAAACTTTAGCCAGCTTTATTTAACAGGGTTAAATAACGCACTGAACTTGCCTTAGGCGTGGGTAGCTGTTATTTTGAGATACTCTTGGTACGCTTTATGGCTTTATCGTAAAATCTAACGTAACACGTAATATTTTACCCTACCAAAAAAATCTACAAAACGAAATAAAACTCACATAAAAATATTGTAACGATAATGACTCGAGCGACTGCATTTACCCTTCTCGCAGGCCCAGGAACTCAACACTTAGATTTTTATAACACAAACAGAGGAGGTCCATAGAATATACACAACGAGGGTCGTTTGTCCGTTTGATTTCTTCGGCCCAGCCCTCGCTGGAGATGTTTCCTCATTATCTCAAAGTTACGCCCCTCCGTAATAAACTACGGGTGTTCTTCTTCACAAACATGTGTCAGTTAGCTTTTATAACTGAAGAGAAAGAAAGCTATACATATATTGAATCTCTATATAAATCACTGAATTTTTTTAACCTTCCCTTATGTAAACCAATTTTACCTCACCTTAGATAAAATATAATGTTTAGCTACGCTTTGCGAAATAATCATATTTATTATATAAATAATGTAATAAAATTTCTCTTCTTTTCCCTTTTATTTCTTTTTTTTCTTTTTTATTACTTTTTTGTTATTGTGCACAACCTCAACAATATCTATAAAATGCAACCTCCATGTAATAACTTTGTTCTAATTTTCATTTAATTTCATCTTTTATTTATATTTTTCTTTCTCCTTTTTATTTTTTTTATATTTTTTAAATATTTATATTTAATATTATATAATTTGTGTACACTACGTACATCTCGACACAGGAATATCCTAGTGAAACAAACATGGACCAAACCCATGTATTTTTTAAATATTTCAGCAAGAATAAATAAATAAATTATTATATGAATTAATAAGAAATTATATCACTTCAAGGACGTTTGAAAAAATGAAAAAACCTTCATTTGATTATTGTTATTGCAAAACAGTTATTTATTTGGTATTCTATCGACTAAACAATTCAACAATTCAGAATTGAAACTTTGCTTGAAATGGCTTTAGCCGTGTTTGGTAGCCCAAACTGGATAGCCAGGTACTTCTTAAACTTCCTCTTTCCCATCTCGTTCCCTCCCCACTATCTTCAACCTCACAACATATCCCAATTGGGGATGCCATAGTTTCACTGGCTCTAGGTATTCACTTTTTAAAAAGACGTTTAATGGTTTTAAGATGAAACATGTTTATGGATTTTATTTTTCGTTTTCAAAAGTTTGCTCTGCATTAAATTCGATCAATCGCTCATACATATTGTCGCTGGAAAGCAAAAGTTCTTAAGCGACACTTTAGTCAAAAGTGAGTCAATTATGCAGTTTTGATCAGTTATTTTTCCTGCATCGAATGCTCTGACTCGTGTTTAAAGACTTTTGTGGCCCTTCAGTCATCTAAAATATATTTACCGTTTGGGAGAGAAGTCTTTACTCAAGCGACACATGTTTGGGACTCTTTTGTAGCTTTTTGTCGCTTCGGGTAACTCAGTGAGAGCGTTGAGCTACCTGAGTTAACTTTAAAAAATAAAATCCATCTAGATACTGAAGACTTATGAATTTTATTGTACAAAAAAAAACATGAAAACGCTCTGGTGTAACCTTCCCAGAATGGCGCAACAGCCCTATTTCCTTTCCGGCGACGATATATTCAATGAATAATGGTTTTCTTTTTTAAATTCTCATATAAAAAAAATGTTGCTTATTATTATGTGATTGCCTTCATCCTAGTTTAAATTAGCTTTTAAATGTGTTTGCATGAAACTCTTTCCTTATCAAATTATGCAAGTTAGTTAAACTATTCATAGCAACTGAAGCAAGATACTAAACCCTTTCCAAAGTCATTTATGTATCCACCACGAATTATCAGTTTTAAAATTAGAAATAATAGGTTGCTATCACTTTATAGCAACCAAAGCAAGATATGGTCTGATTTTAGTTACCAACGCTTTTCATAACAATTAATTTAAGACACCAAACATCCTTAACGACTGATTCAAGAAAATATAGGTTCGCTTTTATGTCGACTAATGCAAAACACCAAACACACTTAACGACTGATTCAAGTAAATATGGGTACCCTTTTATGTCGACTGATGCAAAACACCAAACACACTTAACGACTGATTCAAGTAAATATGGGTACCCTTTTATGTCGACTGATGCAAAACACCAAACACACGACTGATTCAAGAAAATATAGGATTCAAGAAAATATATACACTTTTATGTCGGCTGATGCAAAACACCAAACAGACTTAACGACTGATTCAAGTAAACAAACACTTTCTTTATCGACTGATGCAAAACACTAAGGTGTTTAGTAAGACACTGAAACTACAGCAACTGATGCAAGAAACTAAACCATTCCCTTTACAACTGATGTAAGTTTTCAAACATTCTCTATTTTTCTTTTTTTTTGTGGTGTTCGAAGCTTTGTCTTCGTTATAAGGTGTATTTGAATGTGAACAGCGTTGAAAACAATTCTTGACTTCATCTATCAAGAGGTTATTATTACGTCATATTTTCTCGCTGAACGCCGCCGCTGGATACATCGCCTTGTTTACTTTGAATTTGCTTAAACTATCAAAGAGCGCTTTAAAGAGAGATAAAAAATATCTTACTTCATAAAATTGTTTTTTCCACACGTTTTCCGTTTCTCTCAAGTCAAGCAATTTTATACCTTTATTATACGGTAGATACTCAATTTTCGTTTTGTTTTAATATAAAAAAAAAACTGAGGTAAATTAAATTCTATCGCAATACATTGCCTGTTCAAAAGAAAAGGTGAATTTTGAATTTTCGTGGGCTGTGTACATTCGATCATCGATTTTTTTTGTTATGTTGGTACACATATGTTTATCATATCTTAGCATTATCAGCCATTTTGGATTAGTGGTTTGTTTTTGACAACTGGAAAGGTAAGTCACGTTTTTGTGTGTTCTACAATTTTTCACTTTTGAAAAAAATGGATCAATCAAATATAAGTTAAAATTTTGTTTTTATTTAATCATAAATAAATATAATTAACTAATCGTTTTCCGTGTTTCATTTTTCGGTTCGCCGATGTTGACAAACGGTTTATTTATAGAAAGTGATTTCTAAGAACAATATATTTAAATTAAAATAAAATTTACAATTTCTCTGTATTATATACTTTTCAAACCAAAAAAATAATTGCCTTATTGAGTGTTGTAATAAAACCCGTTATTGGAATGATTTTATTTTTGATTTCGTTTAAATCTATAACTCGAGTTTAATTTCTTGGTAAGTCGTTTTCACATAGACCTCTAAAGGTAACTGTTCTATAAGGGTACCTTTGTTTACATTGCATAGGCTTCCGCGGACCACGATTCGTCAGAAACCATTTTATTAATAATTTTCCGGAAATTTTCCGCCCGCGTTCAAACGTAAAGTAATTCATTTACAAAACCCGAAAACCGTTGATGTTGACTTGTTAAAAGTTTTAATTAGAATTCCACATAATTAAGATTTGGTATTTATTATTCAATTGCCAATCAAAGGAAATTTGATGAGGACAAAATAAGGAGAATAAATAAATTTCAATGATTCCAAATATTTACTTTTTCCCTAAATAATGACCAATTATTGTCTTTTTAGCTTAAAATTAATTATTATGCATGTGTTGTAAGCATTATACTACTATTTGAAATAGGTGATATTAATTTTCTTTTTTTTTCTATTTGATTTGAATCGATAATACAAGAAATCAAACTCTACTCAACCCGCGCTTTATTAATGTATGCATTAAATAATTAGTTGAAAATCATTTGGAAATGGATAGAATATTATTAATGACCGGTGAGTCAAGTTGATAAATACGTCGGGTTCTCACCCAGGCGTCGTAGGTTTAATTCTTCTGCTAGCTAAGTCCCCCATCATTGCACAAGCAACATTTTACGCTTATTATGATGGTGATAGGAATTTTAAAAATACTATCAGATTATTCGTAACCCGAGAACATTTGTCTTTCTTTTTAGAAAAATAATATATATTAAAGAAGAACTTTGCGTTGTGCATAACGTAACATATCACTATGTAAAGGTAGAGGCAGAACGTGAAACTGTTCTTACTTTCAGGCGTAGTGCTAGTTTAAAAAAATATGTGAAATGCATTTATAACCTTTTAACTGTTAACTGAGAGTACATAAATAAATATAAAAATATAAATTCACTGTTATTATTACTACCTGGCATAATGGCCGCCTTCGTATGACATAAGATTTTAACTTAGTTCACGGACAGACAGCCTTATATACTGTTGTTCAGATAAAAGAATAATCTTTTTGCCATTAGACTCGCTAATAGATAACTAACTAATTAACCATCACGCCGTTTCCCCGCAGGGGTAGGCAGAGAGGACGGACCGCCATATAACTCTGTCTAGGCACACACTCCTTGCTTTATTTACATTCATACATCGTCTCATACATACTCTTCTATTATTCTGACTCTTCACATGACCCGATTCAAGTATTTGATTTACTTGATCGTGCCATGTCTTTCTCGGGCGTCCTCGACTTTTCTTCCATTCACTTTCGCATCATATATTCTTTTCACACTCCTTTCTTCGTTCATTCGCTCTACATGACCAAACCATCTAAGCGTCCCTTTCTTGATCCTATTCATTACGCTCACAACAGCCTTGCATTCTTTCTGGATATCCACATTTTTAATACGATCATACATGGTTTTACCGCACATACGTCTCAAAGATCTCATTTCCACAGCATTCAGTCTACTTTCATCCTTCCTCTGCCAGTTCCATGCATCACTGCCATACATCAGGGTTGGTATAAGCACTCCATTGTGGACTGCTAGCTTTGCTTCTTTGGATAATTTCTTATTTGCGCCAACAGCGTTTAGTCCTCCATTAATGGAGTTTCCTGCATTCACCCTTCTTTCAATATCCCAACTTTAGAGACAATTCATTTTTACACATCGCTCGTCTGTTTATTTTAGGTCTAAGTGACTTTCAGTACGCAACGACATTGAAATCAATTGATAATTCAACTTTGAAAAAAAAACGTTTTTTACATTCTCGACTCTTCAACCAATAGCGTCTTCTGTGGCTTATTGTGAAAGATGTAATAACAGGGAACTAAATAGAACTAGAACTAAAAATAGAACCAAGAAAACTTTTCAGACGCTCATTCCTTAAATTCATTAGAAGATTATCACCATTATCTGTTCTTCACTACGAAAAAATAAAAATACCTCCGATATACTTTATTTTAAATTTGCTCTCATGCCCTAAGAAAAAAAACAATAAAGAAATAAAAAAAAAAAATTAAAAAAAAATATACATATGTTAAGTTAAATTTTAAGTTATTATGATAATATGGTGATTATGTCCTGCCAGAAGTGACCTACCAGGTAAGTACGTTGCTGTATATTTATATAAACTAAGAATCAATATTAAGTAGAAATTAAGATTTGTACAGCGCCCTTGAAGTGATTTTTCACAAAAACGGCGCTAAACAAATTATCCAATTATTATTATTATTATTAAATCTGAATTAAGTCGGGTACATAAGCTAGTGGTTACATGAAACAAAAATGGAAATAGCTTACCGAGTACTTTCCTTATTCTGCCGTCGTATTATCACCTTTGAGTGTTACCTACTTTATAACCCCCAATTATCTCCACGTTTGTATGTGTGAATGTTACATACACACACGTATGCCTAGCATTGATTTAAAATATTCAAGGTAGACCACCTCTCAAGAAGTTTAATAACATACTTTTATAATAATTACATCTTTACTGCCTCAAAGGAATTAGAAAACTACACATTTTAACCTTAGACGTAGATGCTATATCTATAAATCCTTACGTTTCTGGAAAGCCTACCGTTTAATTATTAGTATCCTGAGATAAATTGCTAATGCTCCCTTAATCGTAGTAGACTGCACTAGCCACCTCTGGTCTGAAGCTCTGAAATACTTGAAAAAACCCCTAGACTCTGTGCAGAAACAGGCGGTCCGTTTGATAGATTGTCCTATCTTAACAAACGGATTGCAATCTTTGGAGCACATACGTTAGGTGGGAATGCTATCCCTGTTCTACTGGTATTTCAACGGAAGATGCTTGGAGGAACTTGTGTCATTAATTCCTTCGACACCTATGCATAGTCGGAAACTCGCTAAATGCACTCCCAATATTTTTACACGGTTGACATTTGAAACATGAGAAGGGGTCGTTTCTACGACTCGTTCTTGTGTTCAACAGCTCGGCTATGGAATGATTTGCCGGCCTCTGTGTTTCCTCCCTTTTACAACATGGGCTTCTTCAAGACCCAGGTTCACTCCTTCCTTCCTCAATGGGACCCTCCACACACCATCCCCATAGATGACATAGGCCGTGAGGAAAATTATTTCCCATAGGAACTCTTGTAAGGAGTTAATGTAAAAAATAAGCATTTTTGTTGCAAATAGGCATATCCTTGATAGCTCCATTGCAACCTCTCTATTTTTCTCATGAATGACGAACGCAACAGCAAACAGAACAACAGGCAAGACCATAGTCCTGTAGTGTTGACAAAGGCCAATCCCTTTATCTTTAAATCAACGATGTATGACATAATCCCACCTCAATAAGCACTGGTTGTGCTATACCTCGTAGGTACCTCGCAGTGAACAATGGCCTTATTGACATCCGGTACCGTGTGGAGCCAAGAGGCTAGTAAGTCGGGCGAAGACAGTACAAAGCCTATTTTTCAGTGTAATTTTTTCCGTCGCATTTTATCATGACCTGAGTCCATTGAAATTCTAAATGCAAGACAGTCTAACCTTTCAACAAAAATATGTTTTAAAAACATAGCTTAATAATAATATTTGGATGATTTGTATAGGGCCGTTGTTGTGAAAAATCACCTCAAGGGCGCTGTACGAATTTTAATTTCTACTTAATATTAATTCTTAGTTTATATAAATATACAGCAACACACTTACCTGCCAGAAGTGACCTTCCAGGACACAATCACCATATCATAATAACTTAAAATTTAGCTGATTTTTATTTATTTTTTATTATTACAATATATTATTCTATAATAATATATTTTTACTATATTACTATAGGACAGATCGACCCTGGAAAGGGAAAATGGTTGAAGCGCCATTTTGGGAAGTTTACACCAGAGCAAGTCTTCGGTACCTGGTTGGATGTTATCCAAAAGTTAAGTTGAGGAAGCGACAAAAACCTTTAAAAAGTCCCAAACTTGTGTCGCTTGAGTCAAGCCTTCTCCCAAATGGTAAATATATATGAGATGGCTGAAGGGCCACTAAAGTCTTCAGAATCAAACGAGAGTCAAAGCATTCGACGCAGAAAATAAAACTGATCAAAACTGCATATTTAACTCATTTTTTTTACCAAAGTGTCACTTAAGTCCTTTTGTCTTTTGAGAGACGATATAATGTTTAATAATGTAAAAAATCCACAGCGTTATCATTTTACGTTGCGTCGGAATATAAAATCATTTCAAAACTGGACATTTAAAAATAAATCATACACTGCAAAAAAAATCTTGAGTGAATCGGTTACCTTTGGGGTTTACTGTGTGAATGGTATTTTTGAGAAGAATATGGAGTTGACATGAGTCTTTAAGACACCCAAACTGAAAGAGGGAAGAAACACTCACGCCCATAGTCTAGCTGTTGAGTATGAAAACGAGTCGTAAGTATGCTCCATTTACATTAGGCAAATTTTAACTGTGTATAAATGAATGTTGAACATACGCCTAGGGTGTCTTACGGCTGTCACCCTGATTTGTCGGAGCACTTTTCACTGAAATACCAGCAAAATAAACGCAGCATTGCCTGACAATTTCGTAGGATTGCAATTCGTCCCGTAGGTAACTAACTAACTAACTAACCATCACGCCGTTTCCCCGCAGGGGTAGGCAGAGAGTACGGACCGCCATATAACTCTGTCTTGGCACACAATCCTTGCTTCATTTACATTCATACATCGTCTCATACATACTCTTCTGTTATTCTGACTCTTCACATGACCCGATTCAAGTATTTGATTTACTTGATCGTGCCATGTCTTTCTCGGGCGTTCTCGACTTCTCCTTCCATTCACTTTCGCATCATATATTTTTTTCACACTCCTTTCTTCGTTCATTCACTCTACAAGCCCAAACCATTTAAGCATCCATTTCTTGATCCTATTTATAACGCTCACATCAGCCTTGCTTTCTTTCCGGATATCCACATTTTGAATACGGTCATACATGGTTTTACCGCACATACGTCTCAAAGATCTCATTTCCACAGCATTTAGTCTATTCACCCGTAGGTAATGTCGTAAAGCCGAAACTAGGCCCGCCTGTTGTTTTCTCCGTCTATGCCTGCGACGTTTTCTCCCCTCCTTCCATTTTAATAATAAGAAATACGAAAGTTCCATTAAAATTATGGTAATCTTTCTCACTCTCCGTGATCATTTCCATCACGTCACTCCGCCGTGATTGTTTGCCGTGTTATATTAACGACCCGGCGGCCGGGACCTGACCCCACCCGGGCCTGGCTTTATGGGACATTTCGTGAGGCTTTGTTCACTTCAATCAGAAAAATGAGCAACTCGAATGAAAAACATTAAGAATTTTACAAACATCGATTCTGAAATATAACATTTCTGTAATATGACTATTATATGTGACATTATTAAACTTGTTCTTGATAAATGATTACTTGGTGAAGTTAAGCGCTCCTGACGAGCTCTGACTCTGACGTCATTTGCACCGTCCAGGACAACTTCGAGAACGATAACTGATTTGCATACATGCAATGCTACGGACCCGTCGCTACTTCAAATTGGGTCGTTTTGAGGAGTTTAAATCGTCGTAAAACCTTGAAAACGTCGATTTTAAAAGAGGTCGATGAATATTAACAAATAAATAATTATAGTTGGACCTCATTGTTTTCAATAAATAATTGTTTGGTCTTCTAGGAGCGCTGTGGAACGAGTAATGGTTTGGAATCTCGTTATTTTGACTTTATCGTCGCCGGGAAGGCAAAAGGACTGAAGGGCAATTTTGGGTAATTTACACCAGTGTTTTAAAGTGGTAAATGGTAAATATATTTTAGATGGCTGAAGGGCCACAAAAGTCTTCAGAATTAAACGAAAGTCAGAGCACTCGATGCAGAAAAAAACCTGGTCAAAACTCCATATTTAACTCATTTTTCACCAAAGTGTCGCTTAAGCCCTTTTGCCTTTCCAGCGACGATATGTTATCTTTTTCTGATGCTTTTTATTGTCGGAAATATGGTATCTTAACTTTGATGCTGTAGCCCGGATTAACTTTGCGGAATTGCACATTGTCACGTACATATCAAAGCCACGAATTTTGGCGTCTCCCTCTGCTACCTACCATCAATATTCCCCTAGATTGTCAATTGGGTAAGCTTGTATTTATGACCAAGAAATTAGAGTGACCTTATTTTTATACGAGTAAAACAATTTATATGTGTTTGATCATTTGACGAAGAACTCCTAAACTCTGAACAGGGTATTTTGAGGATACGCCTATATACTCACATTTTAGAGGCTTCTATCTTCCGTGTTAGTGATTGGCTGAGTGTCCAGGTTTCGGTAGATAAAAATAGACGTATCCCATATTTCGATAACCCAAGTTTATATGTATTTATATTGAGAGAAACGTATTATGATGTTGGTTTAGTTGTTATAATATCCTGTGTCAGGAAGATATTGAACTATCAGTTATTGAAATATATCATTAAAAGCATGTTACGTTAGGAGTCGCATAATCGAAAAACTTTTATGAAATGAAAAGATGCAGAGGAAGCGATCTCTGTGTTTCAAATACAAAATATTTCTGATAAATTTAAAAGTTTCATATGGCAACAAGAAAAGTTTATCAATTTAAACTATTCCAGTTCATTCAGTACATAATATTTATTAAGTCACGTTTAAAAGGTGTGACTGGTGATTGTATGTTTTCAAGAACATATCGGCCAAGCAATATTCGTTTAATAAAGCGCTGGGATAAATGATTGTTTAAAAACTCATTGAAAATTACAGATATTGAAAGAAAAATAAACTGAAAAAATAACTTTGTGTAAGACCACGAATTCGTCAAAATTAGTATTTTCATTTCTTTAAACTTGTCAAAATAACCAGGGTTGGTATAAACACACCATTGTGGACTGCTAGCTTCGCTTTTTGGTTTAATATGTTTACATAAAATTATTAACGGTCATCCCGATACTTCAGTGTGTCTTAGCAGTATTGAAAAGTGATTCCTTTCTACGAAGATATTTAAAGAATTTCTAAAATGTAGCAAATGATAATTATCGATATTTCTTATAATTGTGTATCTATTTATTTTCTGAAAGCCTGGTTGAGTCCGAAATAAGTTAAACTCAGACAAGCTCTTCTTAGTATGACGGGGAGATCAAAGTGGATCATCAAGGTCTGCGAGTTAGTCCAGGGCCTCAGGCGAGCCCTGTGGACCCTACCAATTACTGTAGGGAATGGATGAAGCGGGCATTCGTTGACCACATGTTCGGTGGTCTACACCGCTTCGCAATTACACACTGTCGAATTTTTAAGGCCCCAACCGTGCATTATGTGGGCACAACAGTTATGGGACTATCATATTGATGAAGGACCAGGATTTACGAGGCAAAGAAAACCAAGACTGTCTCTCAGTGGGGTCAAGTATGATATTAGATTTTTTCGCGTCAGCCGTTTGCCACTCAAGTCACACCTGACTTCTGGAGTGATATTAAACCGAACGAGTCTATCTCCTTCCACCCAGAAGAGCTTCAGGTGGCATGTCGGGTGTGAAATGACACCATCAGTCAAAAGTTTTGCGCTGTTTGCAGCGCCTTCTTGTATTCTCTGAGTGTTGCAATCTCTTGTCTGATATTTGGCGGGGTTATATTTGCAAGTACGGGGAGCTAAAGAAAATGTATTCGTTTCAGAGTCCCGCTGATAGCCCATATTGTGGCATTGAGTGGTAGATACTCTAAGTATCGCCCTGGTGAAAGATCACCATTCAGAATCGAAACGTTGCTTGAAATGGCTTTTAGCCGTATTCGGTGACCTTATCTGAATAGCCAGGTACTTCCCAACCTTTTTCTTCCCCATCTCCTTCCCCTCCCCACTAACTTCAGCCTCACAACATACCCAAATTGGGGATGCCATAGTCTCACTGGCTCTAGACGGTTAGGAGCAGTTGGGACTCTTGTGCGGTATTCACTATATATATATACTTTAAATAGCTGAACATCGACCAACTCCAATAAGTGATGTGTGCGTATATATACTTAATTGATTTTGAATAATGTTTATTTGTAAGGTTTAGCAAAATTATGCTTTGTGGAGAATTTAATTATTACAAAATATAAAGTTGATTCCTGAAATAATTTGTAAAATTGTGGAAAAAATTACGCAATTTACTAATCTCAGAGCTTATAAAATCGAACCGTCTCCATTTTTAAGGAAATTCTGAAGCAAGGAGATCATCTCGAGAAGTATACACAAATACATATCTTCTCGGTATTCTTTCTTGGTACACTAATCTTCTTCTAAATATCGTTCTTACCCTCCTTTGAATATTATGATCGCGGGAATATTACACCTGGTGCTTTACACAATTTCAGGGATATATGATAACAATAACTAACAACGTCATAACTCATAACTTTTTCTTACCAAATGTGTTATTATATTTTGAAGACTTCCGTAATTAAGGAGAAATTTTACGAAAATGGCACTAAATAAATTAACCAGAGTATTATAATAAGGCAGGCATCGATCCCAAAATATAATACAAAGTTGTAGTTGGAAATAGTGTTTTTGACGTTATTTAAATTTCGTGTTATAATCGATTAACCGATAGAATAAGGAACTCCAGTCCATTACAAAACTATATATAACAATATTCTCCTTATTTAAATACCAGTAAAAAAAAATAGTTTTCATAGATACATTAATTGTCAAAATTATCATTTTTGAAAGGCCATGGCGTGACGTCATTAGACCTCCTAAATTTTTCGTTTACTGTCAGTATAGTATTTTGTATGTGAAATTTGACACGTATTTTGACCGCTTTAAATTCAAGAACACATGGTAAAATGTCAGCGTCTCGTCACTATTGTTATTGCATTGTACCAAAATATAAAAATAGAACCATAACCACATCCGATTATCACTTTTTTCGAGTTTAGGTTATGATGGAATGTCGGACGAAGAATGAACTATACCGTACGTAATTATATGTTGTATTCACAGTAAACTATAATTAAACATAAATAATAAGATGATGTACGTACGTAGAAGCACGCTCATAATCAGTATTTTATATATTTTTGAAATATATTAGCATAATTTTAGTATCAAAGATTGCTAGGTTGCCAGATCGCATTCGAATATATCCCATTTCAGTCATATTAATAGTAGATTTTTGTATATAACAACAATTATAGAGCTTAAAGTCGCCTAAATCACGTTTGAATTTCGTCAAAACCAAAAAAGAAACCTTTTAATATCCATAACAAAAACTGACACAACATTACCATACAAAACCTGGAATGAAGCTTATTGTTTAGGGTATCGTGATGTCAGAACCACCGACCAATCAGGGCGTTTCGATGTGTTTTTTTTTTAACCCTTACACAGTATAATAATTTTCTTTGTCACTACGTACATACGCAAGAGAGTAAACTTTATTTAATTATTTTTATTATTAATATCTTGCTAACATACATAGCAATTCCGATGAGTTATAAAAACTCATTCTGGGACAAGGGAAATATAGAAATACATGAGTTACAAAAAAATACAGAGTAATCAAACTAACACAAATCACAATAAATCCCACAATATAATATAATTATTTATTTTTTTATATGTATTTTTCGAATCTGGAAACGACGGATTTGTTCATAAAATTATTAAATTTAAAAAAAAATTATATATTTTCATGGCAAGTCAAGTTACATTCCGAGATTTTTCACGGGTAACAACTAGTTTCACACATAAAATGTGAATTATTTTTAGCTATTAAATACATTAGTACCTATGGTATATCTGATGTGTTAATAATTTTATAACGGAGACTTGATATCTGTTCTTTTAATATTTTTTTATGTTTCCAGTGAATTTAAATAACGATTAGGATTTCAACGAATACGTTGAAACATTTCTTATCAAATACTTAAGGTTATCAGTGAAGGTAAAATAGACATTTTAAAGGATCGGTGAATATTTTTTTGTGATTCTTTATACAATCAAGGAAATATTATTTCTCGTACTTTTTAGTTTTTTTTTACGGCAAAGAAAAACCTTTCTTAACATATATTAAATGTTGACATCAAAGATACATAAGGCATGCATTAAATAAATAAATAACTTTCCATGTATATAAAGAATTTGATTCTTGGTCAAAAACCCTATTGAATGAATGTTGTAAATCATTTGTAACTTTTATTCGTTTTAAAGCATACTCAATTAAATGTTTTATTTTCTTTTTAGTTATTTATCCATGATATATTTAATTGTAAACGCATGCTACACAACGAATCAGTTGTGATTATAATCAATTGATTTGACTGCCTCCGTGGTTGAGTGGTAAGACGGTCGACGGTCGCTCGCTTAGACGGTCGCGGGTTCGAACCCGGCGTGCGCAAATAAATTTTGTTCTATTAATATGTGTCAAAAAATAGTTAATTCATATTAAAAAATATATAGTAAATTTACAGAATGGAAGTTACTCAAAGTATCGCCCTGGCGAAAGACCACCGTTCAAATCGAAACGTTACGTGAAATTGCTTAAGCCGTGTTTGGTGAATAGGCAGGTACTATTCAACCTTCCCCTTCCCCATCTCTTTCCCCTCCCCACTGCCTTAAGCCTCACAACGTACCCCAAATGAGGATGCCATAGTCTCACTGGCTCCAGACGGTTGGGAGCAGTTGGGACTCTTGAACGGTATTAACTTTAAATAAAAAATCAAATTCCTTATGTTTTAAAGCCATTGAAACATTTTTTCTTTTTCACAAAGAAAAAATACAGAAATTTGAAAAATCTGTGTTTTTTACTGGCTTTGCCTTTTATTTTTCTGTGAAAACTCTGAATACTTGAAGGATGAGAGAGTATTCAATGTGCCTTTGGCAGCACGTACACCGCTGGAGGAATCGTAAGGTAATCACATAAATGATATGAAGATGAGAATGCTAAGGCATGGAGTTAAATCACCGTTCACGTGTTCACGTGATATAGACGTAAAATCTTCTCGCTTCTCCGCCGTACATCGTGTTTCTACGTTTTAAAAGCGAGGGCACGTGAACAAATCGGTGGTTTTGATTAAAAAAAACGGCTTTATTAGCTACGGTAGGGAGAACACCGGAATGTTGTACCAGATAGTGTAATCCATCGACCTAACTCTTGCTATCACAAAATATGTCTCAGTATATTTTAAAATGTCTCTTAAAAAAAAAACTTTTTAAAAATCGAGGCTTTCGGTTCTTAACAAAATGTGTTTCGAACTGAGTGTCACTCAAACTTTTAAGAATTTTATTTGATTATTAATTATTATTTCACATTTAATTTACATAAAATAATATACAGTATATTTGCGGCATGTTCCAGAGTAGTAGATACTGAGTATCGCCCTGGTGAAAGACACCATTCAGAGTCGAAACGTTGCTTGAAATGGCTTTAGCCGTGCTTAGTGACCAGATCTGAATAGCCAGGTACTTTCAAAACTTCCTCTTCACCATCTCTTTCCTCTCTCCACTACCTTAAATCCACAACAACCCAGGTTAGGGTATGTCATAGTCCCACTGGCTACAGACAGTTTGGACTCTTGTGCGGTATTCACTTAAAATATATATAATATTTGGATGATTTGTATAGCGTCGTTTTTGTGAAAAATCACCTCAAGGGCGCTGTAGAGATCTTATTTTCTTTTATTAGATATAAATTTCTAGTTAAAATAAGAAAATATACAGGAACAAACTTACCTGGCAGGTCCCATTAGATAGACACACTTATTAACATAAAATTATTATTTTTTTTTTTTCGATTTAGGGCATGGAAGCAAAATAAAAAATGGACTTTCTGAATTTGTCGTACGGTACAGGATTTGGTTAAAATTTGTATATCTAAAGGTGATATATGTATGTGTATATTAGTCATGTGAAAACTAAACTAACTATTCAAATATGCTTTTATCAAAAACCACGCCTAAAAATGCTCCTTTTCCCTAGTAACGTTTATATCTGTTATATTTTATACCTGGTTGTTAATTTAGCCTATTTTAATATAGTTAAATTATAATCTAATTTTTTTTAAATATTTGATTTCCTTATCATAATTCAGACATAGATTACTTGATATAGCCTTTTTAAAACGAATAAGCAGAACTTCAAGTGTAATGTTATTTGTAATTTCCGTGATTTATAGATTAAATTTCTGAGAATCCCTCGAATTGTTAGTCATTGAAATAATCACTTTGACAAGTCTCTCTACCTACTCATTTAATCGCCCTTTTTGGTTTCAATAAGAATCCCATTTCAATGATCCTACGAATATTTCTCTCTCAAAAGTATGTCACCTGTTTTATTTTAGTAAACTAGTAGGTCTAGGGTATTTATACATCCATTCACAGCACATTTTATTTTTAATTTTATTTTTATTTTTATTATTTTTTTATTTATTTTTTTATCAACAAAAATATAGCATGTAAACTATTAAACCGTTTAGTTGTGTTCAGTCTAGTCGCATTATAAAATATGTGGGCGGAGTCCCCGGAGACGCGGGAGACCAAGATCATCCTTACAGTACATAAAATCGGTGTGTTATTTTTGTTGTCTCTTTCTCTCTCATGGTGTACGACTTAAACACCTGGAGAAAGTGATTTATCACAAGTTTGTATAGATTAGGTAAAAAAATAGCTATCTCTCCATATATTGTTAGTCCAAGGTACTGCTCAATAACAATATCAAAAACGACAAAAACTACAAAAAAAAACATTTTCTAGTCAGTCCGAAAATGTCATGATGAACCAAAGCGGACCCAAAATGACAGTAGAATCCGACCGGTGATAGGAATAGGGATGTAAAGGGCAACACTTCCTATAGGTACACCGTTTTTTTAATCAGATAATGATTTTATTGAAGAAGATTTCCGATTCCTTTTGTCCACTTTCTATAAGTCATATTGTAATTTTTTTTTTTAGTGGGTTTGTAGTTTTCTTTTTGCAAATAATATATGAAATCTTTGTCCAAAGGAAGTATTCATATTTGGCACATCTCCCTTGGTTGAATTTTTAATCGTGTCATGAAGCTGCGATCTATAATCAATAGATGTATTACTTCTAAATCAAAAAGTTTTATCCAATAATTATTGGCAAATTTCCCAACATCGATATCTTCTCAAATTCACTCAATTCCTTTAAAAATATGATACAAACAGCGATATCAGATGACTTTTTTACATAAATATAATATGCATAATAAAATTGATTAACTTAAAAAATATAACAAAATTAAAAATAATTTTGTGTCATTTGCCTGCAACATTTGTTTTGGACAATTATATTTTATTTGTTTGGCCACCATGTCATTATTGTTGTGTGCATCAGGTGTCAATTACCTAGGCACAATGTTGCGCGTAGTGCAGCCTTTGTGTATTATACTTTGTTAATTACAATATTATAATGTATGCTGTGATCACATTAATATGAAATATTTACACTCATCTTTTTATTTGATAATACTTTCAACATGTTTCTGTAAATATTTTGTTTGTGTTCCTAATAAAATAAAATAAACAAAAGATTGTCTAGGATGGAGTTGTTCGTATAGTACATTATAAGTGCATGTACATCTACCTTACAACATCCCTCAATTTGGGGACACCATAGTTCTACTTGCTCCAGGCAATAGGGGCTTATGCAGTATCAATAAAAATGAAAAAAATGTATGTATCGTGTTAAAAAACATTATATAAATTAATTACGTGCGTAATGAAAAGGATCAAGAAAGGGACACTTAGATGGTTTGGGCATGTAAAGCGAATGAACGAAGAAAAGAGTGTGAAAATAATACATCATGCGAAAGTGAATGGAAGAATTCGAGGACGCCCGAGAAAGACATGGCACGATCAAGTAAATCAAACACTTGAATCGGGTCATGTGAAGAGTCTGAATAACAGAAGAGTATGTATGAGACGATATATGAATGTGAATGAAGTGTGTGCCAAGATAAAGTTATATGGCGGTCCGTCCTCTCTAACTACCCCTGCGGGGAAACGGCGTGATGGTTAGTTAGTTAATTACGTGAAAAACTTTCTTTAAAAATATACCTATATAACCAGTAAATAATAAAGAAAAACTCTAACTATAATATTCATCATGGTGTGATCACAAGTTATAATAGCGTGTATGTAACTGTCTGGAGCAATATGAGAACACAAATAAAGTATGAAAGTAAAAATACTAAGTAGGGACATAATCGTATTACTCGCGCCCAATCTAGCGTTCCCCTGGCGGGTGTTTATTAAACCATATTTGACAGCTGTCAAATCTCAAGATAAAGTTTGCCATTTTACTACTTAGAAGAAATGAAATATTTCGCTTGTGTAAACACAAACATGTTTCGTTTACGCGCAGAAGCAAATAATACTATAATGAAATCTGACTGCCAGTGGTGGGAAAGATGTTTATGCATTGTGTAATTTGCATAATATGGTAAATGATTAACTGTAGGTAAACCTAATGTAAATGGGGTAAATGAACTTTTGTAGACTTTCAACTTTAATTTTGTTTTACCGACCTTGGCTCGTCCCAAAGTATTAAGAGTTCAATAACTTATCTTCACTCTGCGGGTAAATTCACAAAGATCAAAAATATTATGATTATTTCTTATATACCTTTTTACGGTGTTTGATTACATAAAGCTACAGTAAAATTAAGTATGGTTTAAATATTTCATGATAATGTTCAACTTAGTTGAACCGGTTTAATCCCAATGAGAACATCTTCAGATGGGGAAAATTTTAAGCTTGTTTGGGATTTTTAATACTTAGTTTGAAAAGCTAAGTGGTTGACCCAAATTTTATAAATATCCTACCTTTAAAATGCACCAGTGTTGAGATGCCCATTGCAGGGTGTTACCGGCCCGGTCCAAAGTTAAGAAGTGGAAGAAAGTAATAAAGTTACAATATTGAAATAATTTTTACACAATATAATTGTTTGAAAAGGTTCTGATTTGTGGAATCTGCCCATATGAAAAGATTGGAATTTTATGGAGAAGGTAGATTCTGATTGGTGACATTAATAATACTTATAATATTTGGATAATTTGTATAGCGCCGTTTTTGTGAAAAAAAAAACACCTCAAAGGCGATGTACACATCTGAATCAGAAAATAATAAAGCCAACACACAAAATAGCTTACTATATAAAAGGATAAAATCTTAGAATGCGCTGCCGGAAACCATCAAAATGATGCCTATCAATAAATTTAAAAAAGTCTGTAAAAATTATTTAAAATGCATACAAATCAAAATAATTAGTAGTCTATAAGTTATAATATTACAAAGTCAAAAATAAAATGAAATAATCAGCTACTTGTAAACTTGGATGTACAAAGTAACTAATATAAAATAAATAAATTACCAGGCTCTATCTTATTACAAACTTCATATAAAATGTGGCATATTAATATTTATTTGTATTTTAAACAGAGATAATACACAGAAGTATACTTACCTGTGAGGTCATTTCTAGTTTGTGAAATATGCGGTTTTGAACTCAGAGGACAGACATGCTATAAAAATAGTGAAAGAAATTGAATAAAAAATAAAGTAAATAAAAAACCTTTATAAGAAATTTCCTGAACATTTATGTAAGGGCAGTGTTCTATTTACCTACAGTGATAAAGTCCTTATTAATCAGCTAATAAGGTTAAATAAGTGTCAATTATTTAGTAAATTATAGTACAATACAACCATAAATATGTTAGTAGAATTGTTAAAATTGTAGACTTGAGGAAATGCCGGATAATAATTGAGATTGATAATAAATTGTGTAACGAGATTTTTTTTGTGATTCGTCATTTTGTATGAGTAAGGACGTGCTTTATGAGTAAGAGATTTCTAAGTCACGAACCTTCTTCGTATAAAATACATATTTCTGACACAACAAAGGCCTCATCTCGTCATTCGTTATGCATTGCTTCTCGAACTTGTACCATTATATTAATAAATTTGCTTATAAAAACACTTTATTCAAATCTCTCTCGCTACATGCCCCCCAGAGAGGAGAACCAACTTAAAATATGTATGTAGTTTATTTTTAACCATGTATTCTATTGTCGCTAGTGATTTAATTGAATGTCGTCCGTGTTATTTTCCACATTAAGGCGATGCATTTCAAAATAATGTGTTTTTCGTTTGAAAATTTGATTGCCTAAAAATATTATAAAACGAACTAACTAACCATCACGCCGTTTCCCAGCAGGGGTAGGCAGAGAGGACGGACCGCCATACAACTCTGTCTTGGCACATATTCCTTGCTTCATACACATTCACACATCGTATCATACATACTCTTCTGTTATTCTGACTCTTTACATGACCCGATTCAAGTATTTGAGTCACTTGATCGTGCCAGGTCTTCCTCGGGCATCTACGACTTCTTCTTTCATTCACTTTCGCATCATATATTTTTTTTCACATATATTATAGATTCTTTAATTAAATACTTCGAGTAGAGCACATTTGTTCGGCCTTTTGCTTAAACTGGACATTTTTTGACGAGTTTTTTTTATAAACCTAGAAAAAAAACAGTTCAAACATCTTTGAAGTGTACAGCCTTTTACTTACGCACCATTGCAGCGCCCTCGAGGTGAATTTCACAAAAGCGGCGCTATACAAATTATCCAAATATTGTTAATATTATTTGTAGGATTTGCTAATTGTGTGATGTGGAAAATTATGTTTTTTGGACTCAGACGTTTTTTAAGCCTTACGATATAAAATAAAACATGCTTTTTGGGTATTTTTTTTTGCATAAATCGAAACAGGCGGCCGACGTCAAGTGAAAATTTAAACTTTATCGCCACCAGCGTAAGGAGTGCGTGACTTCCTTCAAATTGGTTCGCTTTAAATACCAACACTTGAAAACTAAATGCCTGCGAACCACTGCCGTATTTCCTAAAAATACTTTTTTACTACCATATTCTCTACAAAACAACAAAACAGATATTGCTTTCGGAAAGAAAAGAACATTGTTCCACAAAATAAAAGCCTCATTTAATTACCAAAGAGAAACGTCAGAACGGTGGCTTTTAAAATGTTTTATTTTATTTTTATAAGTCGAATACGTATTCATAATCTTCACTCTCGTGAGTAATACCCAGCGTATTTCTTAGCAGCGGAAGATGAGTGTATGATTTGTAACCTACATTAATCTTAATACCGTGAACCGTATGTAATTGAAATGTGACCTCCTGCGAAGGAGCTATTTGTATTTTGGGGTCGGGGTTTGGCATCCACACCACGCGCTATTTTATTTTTTGAGTTCGGAGAGCTAAATGCCTCGTGCTTTTATTATTTCAAATATAAATGCGTGATTCGTATGCGGCATTTAAGGGAAATTCATTTTCGCCATTGAGTAAAACTAAATGATACCCTGACCACAGCTTCAGAAATGACGTATACTGTCTTTCTCAACTTATCACGAGCGGAAAATTTAAGGAAAGACCCATAGGAAGACAGCGTTTGTCTCTGCTAGGAAACTTAAAAAAAACTAGGCCAATACGAATCAAGATCTTTAAAATAGAAAATATACAAGGAAATGCCTAGACATTAAAGAGGCTTCTATTGGTAGATGCATGGGCACCTTGTTAGAGTTCATACATCAACATCCATTAATAAAATACATGTAAGAAATAACGTTTGGGAAGGATTAGCGGCCATCTTGGATTTTTTCATGTGAATTCCTTCAAGTGGGACTTTGGCTTCCCCATTTGTAGTATGTTATGTAGCTAAAGGACTATGAAAGAAAATAAGATGGGAAAGAGGAGGGTTGGGGAGTACCTGACTGATCAGATCCGCACAAGAGACCCAACTGCTCCCAATTGTCTGTAGCCAGTGGGACAATGGCATTCTCTAATTGGGTATCTTGTGAGGCTGAAGGTAGTAAGGAGGGGAAGGAGATGATAAGAGGGAGGTTGGGAATCACCTGGCTATTCAAATCTGCTCACCAAACACGGCTTAAGTCATTTCAAGCAACGTTTCAATTCTGAATGTTGGTCTTTTACCAAGGTGATACTAAGAGCATGTAACAATTACACTACATATTATTTTATGTGAATTAAACGTGATATAATGCATATTAATTAAATAAAATACATTTGCACACGCTGGGATTTGAACTCGCGTCTTCTGAATTCGTAGTCGAACGTCTTAACCACTCGACCACGGAGCTATCACTAAAGACGGCTAAATCCATTGCAAGCAAATTTTTGATTCTCAGTGGTGGTCTTTAACCAAGTCGACACTGAGAGCATCTTACACTCTGAAACGTGCCACAAATAAACCATATTTTATTTGTAATGTGAAATAACCCATAAAAATTTGAATGAATTTGACATTATAACAAACTAAATCTCTCCAAAGCGACTTCAACGCAGGTGGCTCATTGATGCTAGTACGTATTCTCCTCTCAACCGGAATTATTTCCGTTTGCATTAGGATACAAGAAAGCCTCTGTACATAAAATTAATCCGAAAATTTAACATTACTCACCTCAAGGGCACAATCAAATTGTAAATAGAATATTTACTACCTTTGATTGGGTTATGCATATGAGACTAGCAGGTCGATTTCAATAATTCATTAAAATGATTCTTAAATCATTTTCTCAATTATTTTTTGTCCCGTTACACAAAGACAAGTCATAAATTAATTAAGTATTAAATATTGAAACAATTTTATTAATCGCAGGTTTTAAATTATTATAGACAGTCCTAATTTACTTATCTTAATTACCAATTTTGTACCTAACAGAACTACTCGATCCAAAATTCTTTTTAAGTGTAACAATACTATCAGGAATGAGTCATTTAGATACTCACTTGCACCCCGCCGACCACCATTCAGAATCGAAACATTGCTTGAAATGGCTTTAGCCGTGTTTGGTGTCCAGATCTGAATAGTCAGGTACTTCCCAACCTTTCTCTTCCCTATCTTCTTCCTTTCCCCACTACCTTTAGCCTCACAACATACCCCAATTGGGGATGCCATAGTCTTACTAGTTCTAGACGGTTGGGAGCAGTTAGGACTCTTGTGCGGTATTCACAATAAAAGTCTAGATTGGATGCAGTGGGTAATTCCTTCGCATACATAGTAAATTTATTCAACTTCCCTGAATCTAGTTACCAGAAGGTTATATTAGCACACCCCTTTTAAAAATACTAATGTTCATTTATTTCACCATAATATTTTTAATAACTAAGTGATGTTTTTCTGTGCTAATTATATACTTCGTGTTATTTCTGTATCAGTATTTTTTGACATCATCTATAATGATATAAAATAATAATACCTACCTATAATGTATTTTAGTAGACATTTTTTTTAATGGATGGATTAAAGCAGCTAATATTTTTTTGTGTTTGTTGTTTTTTTGTTTGATCTGTGTTTTTTCACAACAACTACTAATGTATAAAAAAGCATTATACTTATAAATAAATATTCAAACCATACTTTTCTATAAAGCGTAGCAGTGTTTGATGACAAGCAACCCTCAGATCGTCAACAGAATCGATAAAACTTACAAATAAAATAGTTAAATATTAATGATTTTAATAATTTCAATAGTTTAATACCATTTTTTTACCGTATTCCACTAGTTTTTATTAAGGCATCTTCAGACTAGTACAGTTTTAAGTAAATCTATGGCATATGTACTATTAATGTCCGGAATGGACGCTTATTGAGTCTCATAGTGATCATCTTTGACTTTGGGTTTTGTTTTATTGCTGACAGAAGCGGCTTTACAATAACATTCAAAAATACATTCGTTGGTATTATTAAAATCATTAAAATGGAGTTCCACCATGAATTGACAATTTCAAAATTAGAAATAATAGTTAACGTTACTTTTAGAACCAAACTAATAACCCATTTTTTCAAAAAATCATATCCATAATCAAGATGTAAGTCCGATAGAATTTCTCTTCAAACTAAGAAAATTTTTCAGACTCTCATTCCTTAAATTCATTTGAAGATTTTCATCATTATCTGTTGCTCACTACGAAAAATTTTAAATTTTACCTCAAGCTCTAAAAATAAAAAAAAATAAATGAAAATAAATATTTATACGTAAAAATCAGCTAAATTTAAAGTTATTATGATATGGTGATTGTGTTCTGCCAGAAGTGACCTGCCGTTGCTTTATAATTATATAAACTACGAATTACTATTAAGTTATTAAGTAGAAATTAAGATTTGTACAGCGCTCTTGAGGTGATTTTTCATAAAAAAATGACGCACTATTTTAAATTATCCAAATATTATTATTATTAAATAT
This sequence comes from Drusus annulatus, assembly GCA_022651775.1. Taxonomy (NCBI): domain Eukaryota; kingdom Metazoa; phylum Arthropoda; class Insecta; order Trichoptera; family Limnephilidae; genus Drusus; species Drusus annulatus. Next base: position 1,262,872 of record JAGWCC010000023.1, read on the forward strand.
TAATTTCCTCCTGTATTTGGTCACGTTCGTTGAATAAATACATCGATCGAAGTATTTTGGGACGTGTCTGTTTGCCTGAAGTAAGGTTAATATTATCTTGCTTCTGGTAAAATTGGTCAAACATTTTCACTTTTGAGAAGAATAAGAAGATTCCTACGTCTAAAACTAAAGAATGTCCCAAATCGAGGAATTCTAAGAATTGCTGAATACCTTGTTACTGTATTTCAATAGCTCCTTTGTTCAGAACTGTATTTTAAGAATCTGTAGTATTTTAATGAAAATGAAATAAAACAAATACCTACATGTTGAAATACGTTTAAATAACAGAATGTTTATTTTAATTTAATTTAAAATTTATTTATCGAAGTTTTAACGCAACACGCTGTATGAAAACTATGCATCTGTGTGAGTACTGTACTTGCCTCAACTCTAGTTGAGAGACCTATATATATGTACTATTTCAAAATAAGTAAATATTTCCTAACTAACCATCACGCCGTATCCCCTCAGGGGTAGACAGAGAGGATAAACCACCATAAAAATCTGTCTTGGCACACACTCCTTGCTTCATTTACATTCATACATACTCTTCTGTTATTATGACATTCCACATGGCCCGATTTAAGTATTTTATTCACTTGATCGTGTTATGTCTTCCTCGATCGTCCCCTACTTCTTTTTCCATTCACTTCCGCATCGTATATTATTTTCACATTAATTTCTTCGTTTATTCGCTCTACATGAGTATCGCCCTGGTGAAAGACCACCATTCAGAATCGAAACGTTGCTTGAAATGGCTAAAGCCGTGTTTGGTGACCAGATCTGAATAGCCTGGTACTTCCCAACCTTCCTCTTCCCTATCTTCTTCCCCTCCCCACTACCTTCAGCCTCACAAAATACCCCGATTCCATAGTCCCATTGGCTCTAGACAGTTGGGAGCAGTTGTGACACTGGTTCGGTATTCACTATAAAAAAATATATTAATCAATTAATAAATATGTGGTCTTACAGAAAGTTATTTTTTCATTTCAGTTCATATTTATTTATTGAAGTTTAAAACGAAGCACGCTGTATAAAAATTGTGTGTCTGTGCGAGTACTGTGCTTGCCTCAAATCTAGTTGAGATACCTATATACGTGGTCTGTTAAAAAGAAAAGGTGAATTTTGAATTTTCGCGGGCTGTGTACATTCGATTATCGATTTTTTTTTTGTTATGTTGGTACACATACGTTTATCATATGTTAGCATTATCAGCCATTTTGGATTAGTGGTTTGTTTTTGACAACTGGAATGGAAAGGTTAGTCACGTTTTCGTGTGTTCTTCGATTTTTTTACTTTTAAAAAAAATGGATCAAAGAATACAATCCATTATTTGTTTTCCACAACTCCAGGACGCTCATCGTCATTAACATCTTCTCGGCCTTCTGTAAAGCGCTTGTACCACTTATAAACACTTTTTTGAGACAAAGTAGACTCGCCGAATGCCACAGTCAACATTTCAAGTGCGTTGGAGCACTTTATTTCCTTTTAACGCAAAATTTAAAACATATTCTTCGATCCATTTTTTTCAAAAGTAGAAAATCGAACAACACACAAAAACGTGACTAACCTTTCCAGTTGTCAAAAACAAACCACTAATCCAAAATGGTCGATAATGCTAACATATGATAAACATGTGTGTAGCAACATAACAACAACAAAAAATAATCGATAATCGAATGTACACAGCCCGCGAAAATTCAAAATTCACCTTTCTTTTGAACAGGCCTCGTATATGTACTATTTTAAATTAAGTAAATATTTACAAATGTCGAAATTCTGTCTTGAACAGAAAACGCATTTCGTTGTCCTGTCTGGGACCTAGGAGCTGAAAGGTCTTCAGTTTGGTTTCGAATCGTCGTCACGTGCTGGTTGAGACAATGTCCATTCCACAGAACGGGCGCGCTTCTAATATTCGGTGTCAATTGTATTAAATAATTTCGCCCGGTTTGCACATACGAGTGCTAACATATCTCACGGGGAGACCGCCGGCGCGAGATCCATAATCCATGCTGGTCGCGTCCGCGCCGTACGCACGTACGCAGAAAGGGGGAAGGCTTAAGCCCCTAAAAACAAATAAAACTGCCGAAAGATAGAACTTTTTATCGAGTGGCGTCACATGTCACACCGCATTCTGTTGATATTTATTGCCACCGGTAATTGAATTCGTGTAAAACAAAGCAAAAAGATGAGCGTAATTGAAACGACCTAGAGAGTTCTAAGCTCGATGCTCGAGAGTGCTAACGTTTGTTGCGTGAACAGAGCTATCAAAGTTGAAATCGTTTTTTTAATATCATCACAATATCAGAGAAGCGGTTTCCTTTGAGTGCCTACGCACGCCTTCATTGTCGATTGGTAAGACGCTCGACTACGAATCCAAAGGTCGCGGGTTCAAACCCGGCGTGCGCCAATAACATTTAATTAATATGTGTCATAACACATTTAATTCATATAAAATAATAAAGTAATTAAAGTATACTTCACACACGTTATAGAGTGGTAGATACTTTTATTTAATTAATATGTGTCATAACACATTAACTTCATAAAAAATAATATTTAGTATATTTGCGGCACGTTCCAGAGTGGTAGATTCGCCCTGGTGAAAGACCACCATTTAGAATCGAAACGTTGCTTGAAATAGCTTTTAGCCGGGTTTGGTGACCAGATCTGAATAGTTAGGTACTTCTTAACCTTCCTCTTCCCCATCTCCTTCCCCTCCCCACTATCTTCAGCCTCACAAAATACCCCAATCGGGGATGCCAAGTCCCACTGGCTCTAATTATTCTCTGGTACTTGATACAAAAGTCTCAACTGCTCCCAATTGTCTAGAGCCAGTAAGACCAAGGCATCCCCAATTGGGGATGTTGTGTGACTGAAGGTATTAGAAAAGAAAGAGATGGGAAGAAGGAAGGTTGGAAAGTAGTACAGCTATTCAGATATAGTTACCAAACACCTTTTTATGTGCTTTTCGACATTTGGCCAGCTTGTGTATTTTTTAAACTTGGTACTAGAATGCACTGAAAAGTCACTTGTGAGTGTATTTTTAAATTTTGTACCAAAACAAACTGTAAATGCACATGGATGGGATACGAGGTATTGTTTTGACATGAGTGATATATTATTGTGGAGTTGTATCCCGAATTTCGAACGTAGAACCTTCTGTATTGTGTAGTAATCGTAATTATAATTTTAAGTTGATAAGTGTGTCTATCTGATAGGACCTGCCAGGTAACTATACATAGATATATATATTTTCTCATTTAAACTAGGAACTAATATCTAATAATAGAAAAAGAGATCTGTACAGCACCCTTGAGGTGATTTTTCACAAAAACGGCGCTAAAAAAGTCAACAAAATGTTATTATAAAAATAATAAAAAAAATAATAATAAAAAAAAAAAAAAATAAAAAAAATAAAAAAAATAAATAAAAATTAAAGTTATTATGATATGGTGATTGTGTCCTGCCAGAAGTGACCTGCCAGGTAAGTATGATGCTGTATATTTATATAAACTAAGAATTAATATTAAGTAGAAATTAAGATTTGTACAGCGCCCTTGAGGTGATTTTTCACAAAAACCGCGCTATACAAATTATCCAAATATTATTATTATTATTATTATTATAAATAAACTTCCAGCGATTACCCCATCGATCTGCCGCCGAGAGGTCCATCGTCACAGCATTTTCTCTTACGTGCATCGTTTATTTATAAATTTTAACTTTATCACAGTTAACAGCATAATTTTCTCTTTTATATCTTTGTGTATTGATATGAAAGTGAAACAATGAAACCCAAAACCTCATTCAGTACATCTCGGGACACAAACAGAATATTATATTATTTCAGCAGATCGTTTCCGTGGTCCAAGCAACATCTCATGTTCCCAGAAAACCGAACGAACAATGACAGAAAAACTACTCGTCTCCATTATTATAATACGAAATGAAGTGTTAGTGTTATTCTCAAGTTACTTATTGTTTCACAGTAGCTCGTGTTTAAGAAAAATGTCCAAAAGTAAAAATTCAGTTATGTGGGATTTCGAAAGATCTACCCCGACCTAAAAAAACATACCCTGTGTCACAATAGATGGAAAATCCTTTTCGTTATTTTCTATGATAAATATATAGTATTTATGGTTTTAAAGTTTATTTTGTAGAACTCCATTTTAATTTTTAGGTTTTTTACTTTTATTTAAACAATAATTATTATTATTTTAATTTAAAAAAAAACAGTTTTTAGTTAAAAGCTCTGCGATGTAATTATTTTTACGCGTGACAGCTGTTTCGCCTTCTGAGGGCATTATCAAACTGTAGAGAAGCCACATACAGACGGACTATTTATATCGTGTTTAATGTTATTATTATTTTTATTTTTAACCACCAATGTCCCCACTAGGTTTTTCTGATAAATTGTAATTATTGTTGATGTCATTAGGTAGGGAAACTCCCCATGTTAATGACATCAACAATAATTACAATTTATCAGAAAAACCTAATGGAAACATTGCTAGTTAAAAATAAAAATAATAAAAACATTAAACACGATATAAATAGTCCGTCTGTATGTGGCTTCTCCACAGTTTGATAATGCCCTCAGAAGGCGAAATAGCTGTCACGCGTAAAAATAATTACATCGCAGAGCTTTTAACTAAAAACTGTTTTTAAAAAATTAAAATAATAATTATTATTGTTTAAATAAAAGTAAAAATAAAAAAATAAAAAATATATATATATATAGTTTTCTTGTGAATCTGAAGAATTCTGCAGATATCTAACTACTTGTTATAAAATTGGCATATCAGTTTTAAGTCACTCGCTATAGTTCTTAGTTGCATTTAGTTGTGAATTCAGAATAAATATGTTTGGTTTTATTTTTGTAATTATTTTTGATGAATCCCAACTTGGAAATTTTACTACATAAATTACTGTTATTTTATGTCATTTTATTTCTTATCTGCGTATTGTCTTATAATTTTTATCTGTTTCATGTTACTAATTTTATTTTATTTTTTGTTTCTAGGTAAGACAGATCACAAAAGCAACAATACTTTCACAACACAAGAAAAGGATACAGGTTTGAAGTCTCAGTTTATTATGAAAAAAAATCGAAAATTTATTACTGATAATAATTCAAACATGATCAGCTTTTTAAATGAAATAATGTTTATTTGAATAATTTAATTATCACTAATATCCTTTGTGAGTACGTACTAAGTAGGAGTGTAAACTTAACAAATTTAAATAATGTTAATTGAAATTATTATTATTATTATTTTTTTTTTGAAATCCCTACCTACCTAAAATGTATTTTAGCAGACATTATTCTATATTTGAAATGGATGGATTAAAGCAACCAACATTTTTTCTTGGCAAGTCAAGTTACATCCCGTGTTTTTTCAGGGGTAACTAGAATAATTATCATCAACATGGCTTACATAATATTATTATTGTCTACTAGTTAAATTCACATTGATAAAATACTACGTGTATCACAATAGCGTTATTGGACATAATATGCAGAAATACTTTATTATATTTTATAAAATAAAATATTAATAAAAATATAAATTCTGTGTTCCTTTGTTATAATTCACATGTTTTTCTATTGTTTTTTCATTGTTCTGTTATTTAATTTTTGTATTTTTTTCTCTCTCTGTATGTATATATAACCGCACACATTGTATTTTTTGTTTAGTTTAATTTTGTACCCTGATGATGCTTAGGCTAAGCTTATTTTTTTCATTTCTTATAACCTATTCATTTCAACTTTATACAAACATTTATATGAGCGCCCCTGAGGTGATATTTCTCAAAAATGGCCCTATATAAATTAACGAAGTAATATTGTTATATCTATAATACTTGGAGATAATCTTTTGGAGTGATTTAATAATTTAATAAAACAAATTTTTAACTTTATCCCACTTTTATTTTTTTACTGGACCGGTTTCAGCCTATGACGGCCATCTTCTTCTTCTTTTAGAGTATTTATATTGTATTTCATTGTCATTAATTTCACAAGATTATGTAATCGAATTCAGAAAGACCGGTGTCTTAAAAAGACGCCATCGGACAAATGAATGTAGAAAGACTCATAAGACGGTAAGGTAAGGTACTATGTAGGTACGGCGTATATTAGTAAATCAAATTGGATCTTATCCATCGCCTAATCTTTTTATCATTTAGTTCAATAATTCACCCCACACGTGTTCATGCAAGGAATCCCTCTAAATCTTCAACCAGTTCTTCGTATATAACTGAAAAAATATGATTTCACTCCGCCGAGGAAATTCTCCATAAATTTGCCTGCGCCGCAATGGTAATCTCTCAAACCTAACGTCGTTTCGCTCGCCGTAAAGCCGGTCGCTACTACGGCGGGAATTTTATTCCCGTCACATACAGATTTTTTCTTTATTTTTTCCACCCTTAGACCGCAAAAAATTACCCACATTCCGGCTACGCGGGTTTCGCCCGTGAATCCCATACAACTGCGAGGACTGTTGTTAATCGCGTTCCGCCGGGAACATTTCACTTTACTTTATACTGACATTATAAATTACCCGAATAAACGTGCATTTTTACATTCATTGATGTAGGAAACTCATTGTAAACTATAAAGATGTGGAATTTTATTTCTAGCCATGCCATCTATATTCTCCTTGAATAATCTTCTTGACCGGTAGGTAGCTGAGTGGACAAACGTGTCGGATTACCACCCGGGCGTCGTCGTGGGTTCAATTCCTCTGCTGGCTAAGACCTACATCATTGCACAAGCAACATTTTCCGCTTAATGTGATGGCGGTAGGAGTTTTTCAAATATTGGCAGGTTATTCGTAAGCTGGAAATGTTTGTATTTCTTTTAAAATATAATAAATATATATTATTATACCTTATCCTTGTACGGTTAACGGTACCTAACATCTTGTCTTTTCTTCAACTTAAATGCTATCTCTTCATTCTGTGTGTGTAGATTTAGATATTTTGAGATGCCTCGGATTGACGACCTCCCTTGTCGATTGGTAATACACTCAACTACGAACCCAGAAGTTGTGAATTCAAGTCCGGCGTGTGAAAATAAATTTTCTATAATTAATATGTGTCAACACATTTAATTCATATGAAGTAAAATAATAATATTAGTAAATTTCTGGCACGTTCTAGGGTGGTAGATAGTATCGCGGTGGTGAAAGACCACCATTCAAAATCGCATTGTTGCTTGATTGAAATGGCTTTAGCCGTGTTTGTGATAAAATCTAAATATCCAGGTACTTCACAACTTTCCTCTTCCCCATCTCCTTCCCTTTTCCACAACCTTCAGCCTCACAACATACCCCAATTGGGGATGCCATAGTCACTGGCTCTAGACGATTGGGAGCAGTTTGGGACTCTTGCGCGGTATTCAGTACTTGGCTCTTTCTTGGCATTTTCTTTTGTCCCATAAAACTGCACTTTTCAACGGGAATTTTCATAAATATGTGTAAATATGGAAATGATTTTTTTATTTGGTTTTTGCCGGCTAAAGTATTTTTTCAATCAATTAATATAATATAGGTAATTTTTCTGAAAATTTCTAGACCAAGCGGAAATCTTTACAGGTAAATTATCTTGCAATCCAGAGATTCTTTAAAGTTTCATTCAAAAACCTTGACTAGACTCTTATATTTAAAAAAAAACTACATATGTAGAAATAAGTTGAAAGTTAATATTTGTTGTAAATTATTTAATAGAAAAATTATGTAACACTATTCCGTTTTCCTTGTAAATTTATTAGTTATGAATATTTTTTTAACGAGTCATTTCACTTGCGTGAAACCATCATCTTGATTCAGGTTTTGAGAGAATAATCATCAATGTATTTAATAAAATAATTGGAAACCGTGCTTCGCGTTGTTTATAAACGGACGTAGGACCACACACTTCACAGAAACAGATAAAATTACCGAATTCCGTATCACGCTATTATTTTATTATTTATTAAATAAGGCATACGAAATGAATGGCGTTTATATACGAAAGTAGGGTTATGTGACGGAGCCTTCAAATGTATGAAATCGGACCTTTCACATTTGGGTCCTTTGTCTCGCAGCGTGCGGCCCATTCGGATTATTCAAAGTACGAGTATCGCAGATAATGGCCACATTAAAACATAAATATTTCATATTGTCAGATGCTTGTTTTAGTTAAGGTAGGTACTTCAAATTTTACAAAGCGGAACACCGTATGAATAATATCACGATTTTTTTTATCAGTATCTCTTTTAAAATATGGCAATGCATGTTAATTAAGTGCCATACCATACCTTATAATAATTCATAATTTTTTGTCACCCCGTGTGGTCCTAAAGCAGATATCTGTTCCGTTCTCGTGTCCGATTCTCAAGCAAATAAACCTCTGAAAAAAATACGTGATAAGACGCTCGATTACGAATCGTGAAATCGTGGGTTCAAACCGTAAATTAATTTAACTGAATTAATGTCAATACATTTAATTTATATAAAATAATAAATAGTATATTTGAAGCCGAGAAAGACATGGCACGATCAAGTTAATCAATTGCTTGAATCGGATCATGTGAAGAGTCAGAATAACAGAAGAGTTTGTATGAGACAATGTATGAATGTGAATGAAGCAAGGAGTGTGTGCCGAGACAGAGTTATATAGCGGTCCGTCCTCTCTGCCTATCCCTGCGGGGAAACGGCGTGACGCTTCGTTAGTCATATTTGAAGCAGGTTCCAGAGTGGTGAAAGACCACCATTCAGAATTGAAACGTTCCTTGAAATGGCTTTAGCCGTGTTTGGTGATCAGATTTGAATAGCCAGCTAATTCCTATCCTCCCTCTACTCCATCTCCTTCTCTTCTTCACTACCTTTAACTTTACAACATAACCCAATCGGGGATGCCATAGTCTCACTGGCTCTATACGAGTTGGGAGCAGTTGGGACTCTAGTGGTATTCATTTAAAAAATAAATATATATCAATATATAGTTTTAGATTATTAGTTATCAGATTATACCTATGCATTTGCATATGTGAAATGCATATTTGAGTCCTTTTTCGTCGTTAGTGCACATTTTGGTCCTTTAAGCACAATTATTGTTCTTAGCAAAAATGAGATAAAAATGAGATCCCGGTAATTTCGCGGTAGTGGGAAACGCCTGATATTTATTTTATGAATGCACTCCCCCTCTCCAGTGAAATTAAAAAATCCACAGAAACTCTAAAAACTCCCTATATTTCACTTTGAAACCAATACTGCGAGTTTTGTTTTGCACCCTCCCTTCCTCATGGAAATAAAAAATCGTTTCAATTTTTAGCTTTTTCAATTTAGGACATTTTACACCATTTATTGTATATTTTAGTCGTTGCATATTTTGGCGTTGATCGTGCATATGCATTTTTTGTTCATAAAATCCGATGTCCATTGTTAATTACTTTTGAAGTTTCAACAATAGCCTTATAGCTGTCGAACGTCGCATTTTTACGACCTTTCGTTTCATAAAACGTTATGTTTCAGTTGCAATCAAATCAGATTGTGGAATGATTTGTTTGTGACAATGTGCATTACTTCGAAAAAAAAAAATTCTACTGTCATAGTTCCTCCTACATATTGACTTTAACAAAAACAGTATGTGTGAGACGATGAATTTGCTGTCGTTTTTTGGCATGAAAATGACGTCATTCAAATTCAACCGATTACTTTGAAATTTCATTCGATTGTTTCAATGTTTCGGATTCGAATATTTCGACAGCGCTCGCCGCTGCCACAAATTACCGTAAAGCGTTATTTTCGGTGGCAATATCTGTTTATTCATAGCCACTTGTAACGGTTAATGGACAAAGCTAAACTTGAACATTAGCCTCTTTCATTGCCGAAGTTGTGCAATTAATATTCACGGGGATATTGTTCTTCTAACTATCAGACTTTGCAATCAGTGGATCGTTATGAGATTTATTATGATTTATAATTGTTACTTTTATGCTTACCGGTATTTATAATTCCGATACTTAAATGATCAAGTTCTGCTGACGACTCTGAATAATAAAAATAACTAACTAGTAAATGCCAAAATATAAAAATATAATACAAAATCGTTTTAATTACAACAAAATGAATACAGTAAAAAAGTAACAGAACTGCTTGGAATCAGCAGGACTATGGCGTCACCTGAGGTATATTGGGATGATGATGGGAGAAGGGAGGGGAAACAGATTTGTTAATTATAAGCAGTCTTACTTACTAGATTTTTACGCGCCAGTTCAGCGTTGGTTTAGTTAAACCGGACGTATGTCATTAAATTAGGCTTATAAGCCGTGGTTATAGGTCAAGTTTTTCGCTATTCCGACCTAACGCCACTATACAAATATACAAGTAAGGGGGTTTAAGTTTATCCCACAAATATAAACCTCATTGAAGTCCGCGTCGTTTATATAATATAACTATGCAAAAACTTTTTTCGTTTGTTTAAGGATCGGCACCCAGAAATACACACTCTTTGGCTTTCTAGTACAAAAAATACTACAAACAATTAATTTGTTGATTCTTTACATGTAGTTAGGAAAATGTCTAAGGTTTCCAGTGAATACAATTTTGAAACAGTAATCTTTATTTTTTTTTATGATGTGCATACTAGAATTTTAAGTAAAATGTTCAAAAATGCCTTTGCTGGTCTTCAAACATTATATCTTTTACTGAAATTCGAGAAGGTTTTTCATATAATTTAATGGATTACAGTTAAACAAAAATGTGTTAACTGGAAACCTCAGACATACTACCCATAAAAAAATTACAGATAAACCATGTTTAGTATTGCATGTCTTAGAATTCTAGTAAGTAACGTTTAGCGTCACTATTGAGCATCGACCCTTAATTTATGTGATTAGTACTTTAAAAGGTGATTTTTCACAAAAACGGGCTATACAAATTATCCAAATATTATATTAGAACTATAGTTTTAAGTGATTTTCTAGCTTTGTTAAGCGTCCTTTAGGACTTTAGGTGATATATCACAAAAATATTGTTTTTCAATAGGCGGGTTAAATATGTTTTCTTCAAACTGAGCGGAATTTATTATCCTAGCGTTCAACAGATGGGTTTTTCTTACAGCTTAAGGCTTTTTTTCACGCTTGCTTTTTTATAAATGTGATAAACCTCCCAATTTAATTATGCAAAATAGTTAACGAAATAACTGATGATAATTTCTCCTCAGTTTATGTTGATACCCTTCTTTAAGTTACATAATATCTCGTCAACTAATAATAAACAAACGTTTCTTTTCCCAGCGCATTTTGATGCATGGATCGCATAATGACAGCGGTTAACGGTCCCATACTAACACTGTATATTGTTTCATCAGAATATCTGCCCACGCGGGCGGATGCCGTCACGTGGAGCAGGAATGCCTACGAATAATTGGCAGCGATTACAATGCCCGTGATGTCATGTCATTTGATTTGATCGCCGCGGCAGTAAGCATCATTTGACACAAGTTTTCTAAGGTTGAGTTGTTTCAAAATATCGTCACATTTGACATCGTCACAACTCACTGATCAGCACCATTTTATTTCTTTCAAACTTTGAACAGTCCCCATTAAATGCTGATTTTCGGTTCGTTTCAACTTTTGAAAAAATTGTGAACTCAGCCAAAAAGCATAACGGTCATGTCGTAATGCTTATCAGCTGATTTCAATTTGTTAAAAAGCAGAAATACTTCTAGAATCGACGTTTAACGGGGTCCAAAAAAAGGTTCAAATTAAAAACTTTTTGGCCTAGGTTTTATCCTAACTAAGTTGGAGAACCATAATGGTTTTTTAGGTTACTATGCCGTGATATGACATGACTACGTTTCTTTTATTTTTTTTCATTTAAATGGTTCTTATTAAACACCGATTGTCGGTCCGTTTCAGTTTTTTAACAAATTGTGATGTATTGAAAAATATTCACGGAAACGAAACACGTGAAAAATGTTCAACTCCACTTTAATAATAAATAAATGGATAACTTTTGTAGCGCCGTTTTTGTGGGAAAATCACCTCAAGGGCCATCAATCACCACACTTTATTATATATCTTGTCTCAGTTGATCCTGAACCTTCACAAGGACTGTATAAATAAATACTCATTAAATAATAGAATTGCACCTTAATTAGTAGGTGTTTATACAGTTCTAACGAAGGTTCAGAATAAACTGAAACAAGTTGATAATGTATTCAATAAAGCGGTATTATGCTACATATGTAGGATGGCATATAATTTTTTTTTCGTACGCATTAAAGATAATTGACCATTCACTTCAACGTAATTTTTTTTTGATAAATCTTGTAAATTAGATGAATATTATCATAATTATTATTACAGTTTGATACTGGCCATAAACGCCGAAACAGCTGTCACTAAAAATTTAAAACTAAAATTAACAAATTATTTGATTAAATAAAATTGTAAAAAAACAATAATTTTCATTTGTATTCTTATTTTCCACTGGAGATCTAATAAATACTCTTTTTAAAAAAAAATAATTCTACAATAGCGTTATATACAGAGCAGGACCTGTATTCTAATTATTATTAGCAGTTACTACACGACTTCATCTTCTTTTCAAAACTGTTTTAAAAATCTTCATAAATTCCTTTACTCCAAAAACATATAAAATTGATTAAGTCAAAACGTTTAACTCCAAATCAGAATTAAACCCGAATCCTTCTATTTTCAACCTCGGCCGTGGGTTTCCCAGCACCAATCGCCTTCATCTCCGTCCGAATTCCAAATTCCACCTTATACCCTCCCTAACGTCGGCGAGTGGGCTAAAAAAAGAAAGCCAAAAGCATCAAAAAACAGTCAACAAAATTCCACTATAAACATAACATAATCCACACAAAAGCCGTACAGAAGCAAAAAGCAGCCCGCCCACCGCTCTCCGGGTAGGATAGATTATCTCCTCATTGATGCACCTCTAACCACAGTTGACACAGGAAGAGGGACAAATATTACCTGGCACTGTTCAAAATTTCTACAATACGATATAAAATCATTCTATTTATTAATTTATTTACGCCTGTTAGAGGCTTTTTACACAAATATTTTCATTTTTTTAAAACAATATACTCAACAGTGCAAAACATATTGTACAAGAAAGACAAACTAGTATTGAATAACAGGTACATCCAGAGTTAAATAGTTTCTACAATTAATTTAGCTCTACTAGATGAAAAAAAAACTGTACTAAGCCATACTTATATTGTGATATTAACGTACTAAATATATACACAACATCGGAGTATTTGTTTCCCCGATGTTGAATTCGTTGCATAGGAGTGTAATATTGTGAGGTTGCAGTAGAATTGTCGCAATAGTATGGTAGGTACTGTCTTGTCAGGAACATGAAATGCAATTAAATATAATAGTACAGGGTGGCAATTATTGAATTTGTAATTTTATATAAGCAAGTTAAGTCGAAATATTTGAACAGATAATAAAGCATCCTGCCTAATTTTTTGATTGTAATTTTTTTTACTACATATTTATAGATTCTTCACGTTATTCACAAAAAATTGATTAACAAATAATATTTTTGTATTGGGCCCATATTCGCTATGATCCTGCTATTCAACGAGGAATTATAAAGCTAATACGCGCTAAAGGCTCCGTAATTAATTGATCAGGTTGATGTACTCGTATGGTAGTTGAACGCACAAGTCAGACATGCCGTGTTGGTTTAATTATTGCAACAAATTTTACAAAGACCTAATCAGCGTAATGGATTGTCAAACGCAACAAAGGCACATTTCTTATAACACTAATTGCTAATTATAAGTAGGTAGATACTCACGTATTCCTGAAAAGAATACAATAGAAAACGTTACAAATTAAAATTAAATTAGTAATTGTTAATTTTTTTCGGCAGTCTGGTAAGAAAACGCTCGGACGGCAATCGGATGGATCGGGTTGGAATACCGCAGCGGGGACCGACTCAACAAGTGTGACGCTTGCGGTACAGTACATTTATTCGCACTGGATGCTATTCGGGCTGTTTTGGTAGTGCAGTGCCTCGGTAATGTTTGCGGGAGGGCGATTTCCCGGATTCAGAGCCCGAATAAGAAAACGTATTGAATAAAAAAAATTGAACAACAATAAAGTCACCGGATACCAAAATTCCAACTATTTGGTATTATGGTGGAATTGCTGATTAAAGTCTGTCGGGTAGGTCCTGCAACTCTTTGTATATATATGTAATAATAGAAAATAAGACCTGTACAGCGCCCTTGAGGTGATTTTTCACAAAAACGGCACTATACAAATCATCCAAATATTATTATTATTATTATAGGGCTTTATGATATTTTAAAAATAACTAAAATTAAATTAAATGTTCTGAGGCAATTGATTAGGTTTGTCGTGTGGTTTAGACGTACAACTTTAAATCCAGAGTTCACGAATTCAAATCCTGACGTGCGCAAATAAATATAATTTATTTGATATGTGATATTTCACATAGTATATAGTATATTTGCGGCACGCTCCAGAGTGAAAGATACTCTAAATATCAACCCTTGTGAAAGACCACCATTCAGTTGACCAGATCTAAATAGCTAGATTCTTCCAATCTTCTTCTTCCTCTGCCCACTAACTTCAACCTCACAACACACCCCAATTGGGGATGCTATAGTCTCACTGACTTCAGACGGTTGGAAGCAGTTGGGACTCTTCTGCGGTATTCAATTTAATAAAAAACAAAGCAAAGTAGAATGAAATAATTTTCATCATATCTCTCCCTATTTTAATAAGAATAGATGTTTCGCACTCTTGCATCTTGATTCATATAATAATACATCTATTTATTTATTCTTAAATAATGTAATTATTAAGCAGAACAACACTGTCTTCGCAGTACAAACTATGCAATGGTAAACTCTGGCATAGTGGAATTTCTCACGGTTTTTTCGGTCTAAAATTCCGCGAGTTTTCCATTAGCAACGTCTTTGCTATCATGAGTTAGTCAAGACGCCATACTGTTCGGTACATATGTTTCAATTGTTCAATAACAAAAAAGAATATTGAAATAATGGGCAAAGCCGGATGGTAAAGCTACTATTATAGAATTTATACATAATTGGGTCACAATAACAATAGGCATTATCGTTAGAAACCCACCATTATATGCTAATCTTGACATGCCCACATAGTTATATGGGTCTATAATATATACAAGGACATAGGTCACCTCGACTAATAATATTTCTGATTTTATCTACTTCCAAATCAACTTACTAAAAAGCCTTTCTAAATAAATACTTCCGTCATCCTTCCTACCCGAAGACCCTTTTTTTCATCAAGCCAAAATCACAGATTTGAGCTGACAAGTGACAATTCATATCACATACCCCTTTTTCCTAAGAACGCGTCCCTTGTATAAAAAGTGAGACCGGCCCGCCCTAATAAACCCAGACCGGCCGTCCTAATAAACTAAGTCTTGTCCCATCTAAATAATGAACGGCCGTCCCATCCAAATAAACTAAGGAAACAATAAGTGACCGTCCGAGTATAATCGGGTTATTCTCGGTCCAGGGTCCAGCCACCGGATATGCTCGCAGCATCCGAGTATTATATAACTGCTGATGCAGCGTTACGATGAATGAATTCAAACAATATTTTAGCCCATTTTTTAAAAATAATTAACTAACTAACCATTTCGCCGTTTCCCCGCAGGTGTAAGCAAAGAGGACGGACAGCCATACAATTCTGTCTTGGCACACACTCCTTGCTTAATTCACATTTATACATCGTCTCATACATACTCTTCTGTAATTCTGACTCTTCACATGGCCCGATTTAAGTATTCGATTAACTTGATCGTGCCATGTCTTCTTCCTCGGGTGTCCAAGACTTCTTCTTCCATTCACATTCGCATCATATATTCTTTTCACACTCCTTTCTTCGTTCATTCGCTCTAAACCATTTAAGCATCCCTTTCTTGGTTCTATTCATTACACTTACATCAGCCTTGCACTATTTCCGGATGTCCACAATTTTAACACGGTCATACATGGTTTTACCGCACATACGCCTCAGGTATCTCATTTACAAAGCATTCAGTCTACTTTCATCCTTCTTCTGCCAGTTCCATGCCTCACTGCCATACATCATAATTTTTTTAAATTATCATTAATCTTGGTAAATACAAAATTTAAGGGATCTCGCGCTGTTTTTGTGGAATATCAACACAAGGGCGCTGTACAAATCTCAATTCTTTACATATTTGCTACATATAATCTATGGAAAATTAATATTTATTTATAATATGTTCAAAGATAGTATACGGAAGTATACTTACCTGGCAGGTCACTTCAAATAAGCAAAATTATTTTATTTACTTCTAGTTTGGTGAAAAATACAGTTTTGCACTCGGGGGACATGATACTAGTAACATTCTAGTAAGTATTGATTTACATATCAAAAGTCTTGATTATGTAATAAAATTCTAATAGATCATTTCTAATGTTAAAATATTAATAATCAAATCACTGGCTTTCGGATTTCCCGCCTTTAAGAACTTTTTAAGTTGGAAAATTCTGATTGGAATACATTTCAAAATATCAGTTTATTCTAAAAAAAAACTACACATTTAACGGGTTCATGAACTTTGAAGCACCATTTTTTTTGCTATATTAGAGTTAAAGGTCAGCACTCAAGAATGACGCTAAACGTCACATTCTAGCATTCTAATACAATCAATACTACACATGATGTATCTGTAAATTAGAAGATGTAAGAGTAGTTAGAAAAATATCTGAGGTTTCCAGTGGATGCAATTTTTAACTGTAATCCTTTAAGTTTTATGAAAACCATACTAAAATGTCAGTAAAAGGTGCAGTTTGAAAACCAACAGAGGCATTTTTAAACGTTTTAACTAAAACTCTAGTATGCATTTTATAAATTATTTATAATATTACTGTTTGAGAATTATATAAATAATAATATTTGGATGATTTGTATAGCGCCGTTTTAAATAAAAAATAGACTTTCTGAATTTGTCGTACAGTACAGGATTTGGTTAAATTGTATATCTAAAGGTGATTCGTCGAGAGACAGATTTTGTTGAGATTCTTTTAATGAATTTAAGGATATGAAAGTCTATTACTGGAAACCTTAGATATTTTTCTAACCACCCGTATAAAATTAACAGATGAATCATTTGTGGTATTGCTTGTACTAGAAAGCCAAAATGTGTGTATTTTCTGCTACTGACCCTTAAAAAAGGTTATTAAAAAAGGTTCTGCCAGAATATTACTGTTCTTAGTGTCCAGTGTAAAACCAGACAGTTTGATAACGGGTTATAATACCGAATTGACTCTCACGAAACAAGCAATAACTAAATTAGTATATTTAATGTATTTTGTTTTTTTTGTTCTTCTTCTTTTTAATAACCAGTCCTCTTTATACTACTTATTCCCACAGCGGATATAGGACATAATGCGGATCTTTCCATTCCAAACACGTTTGACATATTTTCCTAGTTTGTATTTATTTTCCCGCCTTGACTAAAAAGCGCTTCCAGAACCGGATTGTCTCTCCTCAAGGATTACTTTTATGGGAGCTTTTATAAGCTGCGAACTTTTATGCGACTTTAAGGTAGTCTTGAAAATGGATTCATATGAAAACCTTGAAATGGCTTGTTTGTGATTATGCAACTCTTCTTGGTACCTAGAAAATAATAATGTATAAGTAAGCACAATTTAGTATTTAAAAATAAAAGTTTTGAAGGGAGGTGACCTTTTTCAATAACAATTAGTGATGTTTCACCTCAGGTGCACCGTATTCTAATAGTTTAACCTATTAAAGCAGTGTTTCATTAAAAAATATTTCGCCACAAAATTACTATATACCACAAGTTTTATTGGTCGTTTTTCTGTCTATTTTGAAGAACTCCATTTTATTTGAATCAAATGACGTTTAGAAAGATTTAGTCCTTGTAGTACTGACCGAAAAATATCAATTTGATCAAAAATCAATAAGGCAATTCTGTAAATTAACCACAAACACCGTATACTCGCTGGAAAAGCAAAATTGGCTTAAGCGACACTTCAGTTGTTTTTCTACATCGAGTGATCTGACTCTCGTTTGATTCTGAAGATTTTTGTGGCGCTTCAGTCATCTATTTATCATTTGGGAGAAGACTTTACTCAAGCGACACAAGTTGAGCACTTTTTTAGCTTTTTGTCGCTTCAGGTAAATCAGTGAGAACATTGAGCTACCTGAGTAAACTTTTTTTTCGAAATCCAACCAGGTACTGAAGACTTATGAATTTTATTGTAAAACAAACACTTTAAAGTGCTCTGGTGTAAATTTACCAAAATGGCGCTTCAGGCGTTTTGCGTTTCTGGCGACGATATATGAATATCTTTATTCCTGTCAAATTTGCAGGTATTGACTAGTACCTATCTATCTACCCATGGAATGGTCCAACGGATGATAACATTTTTATGGCAACTATACTTAAATTTATTATTATTCTATAGTAATAAAATTGCCACCCAAGGGACCGAAGGTCGTAAACATCTCACGAACACGCTCGGGATCTCAGACTCTGGAGGATCATATTTGTGCCAATGAACCCTGTCGCCGTACTGCAAGGAAGAAATGCCATATGTTATCTCTTAAACGTGCGGATATGTAGGTCTTTCATTAAAAACCTTCATCCGTTACTTCGTATATTTAAGCAGTATACATGTTTTATTTATTGTTAAAATTATATCGTTTCCTTTTATTGTTGTTGATTTAAAAAAATATTCTATATCTATTCATACACATGTTTAAAATGTTTCTTAGAACTTAAAAAAAAAAAAAAAAATTAAATCCGTATATGTAAATGCACATATTTTTATATACACGCGTTTTGCTTTTACACGACCTATAAGTATATGCACTCACTGTCGCCTACCTCAGAACTGGTTTTAATAATCAAATGAGGTAGGTAATGTAATAAAATGTAAGAAACAAATCATAACGAATCAGATCTGTAAGATCATAAGCACTGTCTATAGAAATTCACTCTTTCCTCTACGCGATAATCTTCATTAGTCACTTTAAGTATTCTTATATAGAATAGATGCATCACATCAGTTTATTCTTCGGGTAGACATGACGTATTATCAGAAAGCTTTTATCATAAAAGCATTTTTAATACAAGTGAAGACAACATTCATATATTGCATTTAATAACAGAAAGGATATGAAATTAAAAAAAATAGATTTATCCTTAAAATAAAATTAAAAATATAACGTATCATATATGATCTACGTGCAAACCTACCGATCTTTAAGGTTGATGTGTATTTATCTTTCCTCCTGTCCTATTTACCACTTCAAAGTAGTAATCAGAAAAAAATATTCGTTAAAAACATGACAATAATCGACCAACGTTTCATTACTTCCCTTTAAAATCTTTGGAATATATTGCCTACACATTATACCACTCGCTTTCAGATAAATATAAAAACAGTCAACTTCATAAAAAAATACAAAATAATGCTTGAAAACATATTTTTAAAATTCATTTAAAGATGAAAATACCTAATATTCAAATCAGTTTTCTTTCCCCGGTAGAGTGAAAACATCCTCATTTACTGCATTTAAGGATTTTTTTCCGTTTTTTTCTATTTAAAATTTAGTTGTGTTTTATATCAATACTAATTACCCCATTTTTATAGTGTACTTTTTAATATCATACACTGTATTATATTGTTTGATTTATTATGATTTATGTTAGTTTGATTATTCTGAATTTGTTTTAGCTCGTGTATTTCTTTTTTATTTCCTTTGTCCCAGAGTGAGTTTGTATAACTCATCGGAATTGCTGTATAAAAAAAGATACAAAAAATACCTTAAAATAAATAAATTATAAAAGCCTTTGACATCCTTTTTACTGTATATCAAAGAAGATATTTTATTTTATAAAAGTATTAAACCATTAACTCTTATTCAGCTGAGGAAATGACTCAATGCAGAATTAGGTCATCACGCTGTAATTTATTCAGAGACTGAACGATCGCAGACCTAGACTCTAATTGCATGTTTCAAATTAAGATTGAGAATGAGTTACTGAATGAATGAGGCATTCATTAATGAACTCGGCCGCTCGATTGAGCGCTATCCGGCATGAAGCTTCTCAGCTTTACTATGTTAGATCTGGTTCATTCCGCTTGCTAGCTTTCAGCATGCTGGCTTAGCATGCGAATGAGCCACGTTTTATCCAATATATGCATTTTTTTCTAACAATCACTCTATTATCACCCCATTTTTCTCCAGACTTTTCTCGCGTTTGAGAAATAATCTTGTCATAAGAATTATGTATAATCATGCAAAAATAGGTTTTCGTTCAACGGTCTCTTTGTAATAATATCATTATTTTGACTTATTTTCATAGTGCCTTTTTTTGTAAAATATCGCCCCAAGAACGCTTTAGAAAGATAAATAACTTAAAATTATGGTTAGGTTAGGACCCTAAAATGAAATGTTATGGTCTCTTTTAGTTGTCAACTTATTATATAATTTATAAAAAATACATATGCTGGTTTATAGCAACTCTTAGCGCTTTCTTTTTAGGCAAACATGAAAGAAAATAGGTACGTACATTACCCAACTAAGAGTAAAATTTCTTTAAATGCTGACGGTATTTTCTTGATACGGGCGATTTAAAGAATTCAAATTGATAATATATTCATGTGTACGATGAGGTAAATGCCTCATTATGAGTGGAAGGTATATTGTAAAGAACTTGCATTCCCGCATTGCACTTATCGCACTCGATTAGCATGCCACCGATAGTACGGCAGAAGCCAGTCTAACAGGATATCATTTAGTCAAATTACGTATTACGTACTAGATATTCATAAAAAACACATCAATCAAAGGGTAGGGTGAGCAGAAGTTATCGCGCCTTGAATAATTCGGATGGAAACAGCTTTAATCATTTCTCTACTCGATAAATAAAAATCATGTCAGAAAGTATGATATTACATTCATAAAATACAATAACGAAAGTGATAATGTTAGCGAATTTTTCCACGCGAATCATACTTAATTTTAATTCAGTTCTCGAAAATTGCTTTTCTTCACCTTTCAGTTTTGTTTTATTTATTACTTATTTTGTTCTTGAAGGCAGTTAAGTAGGCAAAGTTGAAATAGTTTTCAGACGATAATATGGAATTTGCATGCTGCAGGTCATTTCTCTCAAGTGGCAATTTGTAAAAAACACCAAAATCACCCTTTGAAAAAGACCAATGCGTCTAGATTTAGAGATGGAAATTAGCCCTAAATTATATTGTAAAATAATCACGACAATTCATGGATTGGAAACATCATATCATAATATATAAATGCTACTGGTTACCCGTGAAAAATAACAGCGTGTAACTTAACTTGCCAAGAAAAATATTAGTTGCTTTAATCCACCCATTTCAAACATAGAATAATGTCTGCTAAAATACATTATAGGTAGGTAGGAATTTGAATATATTGTTTTTTTTACATTTGATATGTTTAATTAACATATCCGTCATTATTTGTAATTACGTACGTAATCACAAATGTAATTCTTTAAAGAATATATATAAAATATTCATAAATTTAAACAAATTAATGCCACTTCATCAGATATTGATGGGTTTAATGAATTAACAGTTAGGTAGTCGAGGTTTTCAAGTTTTAGAGCCTGGAAGCTCTAAATAAACTTTCTCTTAAACTAAGACGTATTAAAAGCTCAATATAATTCAGAGTGGAATGTAAAAAATTACGTAAGAAATTTATCTTTAAATTATGATTTTGAATCACCACTAACATGATTCCTTCGATAAACAAAAACCATTACATTTTAAGGTTAAACACGATGATTCTGGAAACTATTAGTATACCTTCATATTTGTGTTCTTATGAAACTGTTATTTTATTAATTAAAATAATTTTCATTTCAAAAGCTTTACGCTGAATTATGATACGACTGTGTTTAGGTAAAATGCGTTCCACATTTTTTTGCGAGGATATTTAGGACTTAGGAGATAGCATAACGATCATTCTGTTATACTTGACACCTGGTCATAATTTTAATTAAATTGTGAAACGGGCTGAGAATAGGTGGTTAACGGTGGCGATCATTTGAAGTGGTAATGATTCCAAAAAAACTTGATGGCGCTGATCATCGATTTGCGATAGTCTAAAATGTGACAATGGTTCAAACCACTAGGACTAAGTTTGCCTGCAAAATAAATGTGCAATTCAACGTAAACACATTCGATATTATTTATTTAAAGAATATTCATAACGTTCTCACGGGGAAATAGAAAAGCACTGAGGAATAAAAAAAAAAATTTTAGTTGCCACCTGGACTTGAATTCAGATCCACGTAACATCTTTTCCAACATTTTTTTAATAGTCTAGAGCCAGTGAGACTATGGCATCACCAATTAGAGTATGTTGTGAGGCTGAAGGTAGTGGGGAGGGAAGGAGATGGGGGAAGGGGAAGGTTGGGAAGTACCTGGCTATTCAGATCTGGTAACCAAACACGGTTAAAGTCATTTCAAGCAACGTTTCGATTTTGAATGGTTGGTCTTTTACCAGGGCGATACTTAGAGTATCTACCACTTTGGAACGTGCCGCAAAAAACTTTAAAAATATTATTTTAAATGAATTAAATGTGTTATGGCTCATATTAATTAAACAAAAGTTATTGGCGCACGCCGGGCTTAAACCCGTGACCTTTGGATTCGCAGTTGAGCGTCTTACCACTCGACCATAGAGGCCGTCAGATTATTGAGATAATTTCTCTATTACGTAATAATATTTTTGAAAATCGTTAATCCTATTTCATTACCTTTTATTATTGCATTAATGTAAATTATTATTAAATCCATTCGTGATTATTTATTCGTCTGGTACATTAATATGTCAGATTTCTTAATTAGTTAGGTACTTGCTTTTACTGGTACAGCGTCATTATCTAAGAAAGCCAGTATAATCTGTACAGTATTTTACCTTCAGCTCTCAGAACTACTTCTGGATTGAGACTTTGGACCGGGTGACTCCATACGGGGAGTATATTTTTGGAAACCTTGCGAAAACTTTGTGAGCGACTGAGGCTTTTGAATTTGTAAAGATGTTCTATGCTTCTAAGCTTGAATACTTCTCAGAGATACTCGTATGTTATAAAAATGAGCTTTTAAAATGTATTTTCGATGCAAAATATTGAAGGAATGGCTTGGACTATGAGAAAGGGGTCAAAGAGTCAGCCCACGTAATTTATTTTTCTTTTTTCCAAAAATATTAATTCTAGAAGTCTTCTTTTGATGATTAAGTTAATGATATGGAACGATCTCCGATGAAACGACACGAAACCTTAACCAACTAACCCTCTCGCTTTTTTTCGACAAAGGTAAGAGGTGCAAAGAGAGGTTGAAATACCGCCTATATATGTCAGATATATCCACATTCAAACATACTGTTCTATTTTCCCGACCCTCGAAATGACTCGCTTGATTATACACTTGACAGTACTATCTATTATCTTTCCAATCTTGTATTGGCTCAGCATAGCATGACAAGAGGTATAATTCTGTTAAATACATCATCTATATATATTGATATTTTTTCAGATAATTTACAAAAGTTCAAAAAACTTGTTAATTTAAAAATGTTATAATTTGAAATTGTTTACTTGTTGTTCCATTGTACTGTAATTGGGTTTATATCTGTTGTACAATAATAAAAAAAAAAAAAAAAAAAAAAAAATACTATAATTTTATCAATATTATGTCCTCCGAGTGCAAAACTATATTTTTATCCAAACTAGAAATCAATAAAATAATTGTGTTTTTCTGAGGTGACCGGCCAGGTAAGTACGCTTCTGTAAACCATCTCTTTACATAATACAAATAAATATGAACATGCCATAGATTATATGTAGTTAATCTTAATAGAGCCTAGGAATTAAAATTTGTACAGAAAACACAAACTATCCAAATGTTATTGTTTTTCTCATTCTTATTTCGTTCATACATGATTTAACAACACACACACCTAGTTTTTTACATTTAGTCTATCTTTGTACTTATTTCGTCCTTTATCTGTCTGTTCCACGATCACTGCCGTACGTCAGTGTTTTTTTTTATCAGAATTCCACTGATCCGTTGTGATCTGCTTATTTCGTTTCCCTTGACAAATTTTACTGGCGTATCTGAATAAATTAGACTTCCTAGGCAATCCTTACCCCAGTCATCCATCCACTTCCGCTTCATGAAGTCTTCTAAGTCTCTTATAGTATTTTAAGTTATATTCCATCTGCCATCTCCCAAATCATTAAAAACCATCGTCAACTACCCCTAACTTATTTATGCGTTATTTTTATTAATCAAAGTAACTAATAACAACTACCTTTAAAAAGCGCTGATATTCATGTTGATCACCCTAGTTTTCTTAATTCCGCGGCCTCGGTATGGCCACATAGGCGACCAGAGTTTCCCCCCCCGCTTGTGGGGTTGCCTGGTTTACCAATATTATTAAGGGTGCCTCGGCTCGTGGCATTTTAATTATGACGTCACTGGGGCGGGCTGAGCACTAACATACCTGCTAATTGACGGGGCAATGTTTCATGGAGTTTAACCTCGCGTGGAAACACGACTTTTTCCAAATTGAAATATAATTTCTTTCCGACAGGTTTTTTTATTTTCATTTAACTTTACGAAAGTTGTGAATCCAACTCTAGGTGTTTTTTTATGACTTTTCATGGATTCAATCATTTTATTGAAGTTAGCTCAAGTTTACCCAATTGATAATCCGGGGGAAGATTGTTAGAAGAAGAAGCAAAGAAAGTTTGCATTACAAGCGTCCCATTTGTTTGTAAATGCTCTCTCTTCATATAGAAAATTTGATCTTTAATAGAATTTAGTAGGTAGTCTTGCAATTTCTTTTTCTATTTACTTGGTGGAATTTTTATCAACTGAACCGAGCTGTCAATTCCATGTGTTGCAACGTACGGCTCTTTAAAAAAATGAATACCTTATTCTCAGATCGCGAAATTACCTGATAATATTTGAATTCTCCCATCATTATAAGTGGAAAATATTGTTTGTTCAATGGCACGGGACTTTGGATCTCTCAGCCACTAATCGGTTATAAAGCGTTAATAATCGACGCTGCTTGTCTCAAAAGACGAATTGCAATCGTTTGAACGCAGTTTTACAGATAAACATAATGTTCATGTTTCCCCAGTATTTTAATGGAAAGCGCTTTGAAGTGAGTATTCCATCACACCAGGGTCAAACACCTTTACACGGTTGAAAGAAGCATTAGATTTTAAATTCTTAAGATATTATGAAATCGCATATTGATATTTAGATCATCAGTATACGGACATACGCCTGATTCGGGGAGTTGTATTATTTTGCAATACGTTTATTAAATGAAATAAATATACAGATTAAATCTGTCTATTTAATACTACTCCCTACTACTCAAAGGTCATCATACCATACGTTGATTTGTAATACTGACAAGGGTGGGTTTTATGAATGCGATGGTCACCCTTAGTCTTAAAATCGGTGTTTGTTCGTACGCGTTAACAGTTGATTGTATCGGCGATCAAATCGCGTAATTAAGCCGTAATCAATTTTAAAAGTTAAGGTTCCGCGATGCCGCGCTAGTTTAGGGGTATTTTGTGAATCGTAGATCCTGATAAATGATATGGTGCACGCAATCGCCGTTCTGGTTCTGATTTCCCAGTTACACCAGTTTTACGTTTCGTCCAATTAATCAACACGACAAATGAGGGTTTTTTTTAGATTAGATCTGATAAATTTACTACTTTTAGTTGAAGAAATATACTTAAGTGTTTGCCTGTCAGCACTCTACTTAATAATAATTAAAAAGTAAGAGTATTAACTCCATACGGGAGGGCCTCGGGGACTGAAGCCTGAAACATTGGCGATGTTAAACCGATTACGTTCATTTGCATTTCTATATTCCAAATGTAAGCATTTTTTGGCATACCATCGGAAGGTTGATTTAACCACGCACTCCGGATTCTAAAAAGTAAGTCTGGCTTTTGGAGTATCAAGTCCTAAAGCTAGGAATAGACTGCCGCATGAACTAGTAGTACTGATAAAATACTCTACCGACAAATTTCAGAGTGAAACTCAAAACTCATCTCTTCAGTAATTTATATCCACAGATAATATAGATAAAAAAAATTAATCCAGAGCTAGCATGCAGTATTTATATCTTTTTTTTGAAATATTATACTTTTTGGATCTTCTGTGTCGCTTGTTTTTTATTAAATTTAAACATTATTCATTTCAATGCCCGAAACATCTGACAATTATCGTTCATTACGCAAAGCCTAGTTTAATGTAGGTTAAAAATATCTTAAATGTAAAGCGCCCATAAGAAAATATTCAACACAATTGCGCTTTCTAAACTAGCCAAAAACTGTTATTATTATTATTAGAATTCATTATTCTAAATTAATGCACTGCTAAAAAGTGAAGCTCTGAACCCGGCACTAATGTTTGTTGAGTGTCAAAATAATCTGGTCCAGTAGTACGAGGAACTTGAATATTCTGTAAATGAATTAGCCCACTAAACTCTCCCTAATAATGCATTTAGCCTAGATGTGTGTTGGGTACGGGACGCTGGAAGCAGGCATTGTCTAATGGGAACTTTATTGGGTTATTAACGGGTTTTTACGTGTAAAGTCGTTAATCTTTCTTAAGCGAACGAACCATACTAATTAGATTTGGGAGAAATTCCTTGTAGGTGATAAAAACAAGCGCGAAGTTTTATTACGTTTTTGTAAACTTGGGAAAATGGGGCATTATGAAGCAATTACATTTTAGTAAGTGCTGTTATTTTATAGCACGTGGAACCTCGACTATAATATGCAATGTTAAATGATATTTTAGCAGTTCATAAAAACTGTACAAATTCTGCTTGCCTTATATGAATGAGGCTTTAATCTGAATCTACGTAATAAATTTTATTTGACTTTTACGGATAACAGTTAATTAATACTCCCGCCCATTAAAATTAACATTTAAATTTAAAGATAACGCCCCATTATTTCTCATGGCTTTATCAGTGGACTGTAATAATTGCTTAAATAAATCACCTTGGAGAACATTATACTTTCATGTTAGCTTAATTTTGAGCATTTGTGGAGACTGACCTTAAAATGATTAAGCCTCCGGTAGCCGTCTATCACTAAAGTCCTTTCGGGACCCAAGACAGAGCCCTGAGGAACCCCTAACCCATTCTGGACCCTTTTTGGTCAGTGGTAATGGATGGCGATGGATACCCACTACTTACTAAGATTACTGGTATGAATATGCGGTTTGCCTTATGAACTATTTAAAGCCACGGTGAGTAGTTACAAACTTGCGGGACTTTGATGGCCGCTTTTGGGAATATACATATTGGGGAAATATGTTTTTTGAATATCCTCTGGGAGCTCCGCACGAAACATATTCAACCTGCCCTTGTTCCCGGAAATACTAAAATTATCGTCGTAAAATATTTCTTTGCGCCAAGTTGTTTTTAATGCGCATATAAGTTATTCGTGCTTCTTGATTTCCCTTGCTGTCGGGCGAGAGAATCGTCTGTTTTTTTCCCTTTAAACTCAAACATTATCAACATGTTGAATTCAATTCTTTAATATTTTCGCTCTGAATCGCAAACTTATTTCGCTCTGATTTTTTGTCGCCGAGTATTTATCGCACGCGATTATCTTTTATTTACGTAGATAAAAAAAAGGTTGGGAAAGGCATCACGGGGTAGATAAAAATGTATATTTTTATCACAAATTAAATTTGTATTACAAATCAACCAAGTGAATGATAAATATGGTACGAGTAAGTCGTTTTGTATATTTGTTATCTATGGCGGAAAAGAAAATAAATATTGGAATATGTTTTAAATAAATTATTATTATAATTTCAACAAGGGCCCCGGACTAACGCATTTCTTCCTTCAGCCCCTTCCTTAACCCACCTCACATCGGATACAAGACTCTTCCCTCAAGTCAATATAATAGTAATTTTTACACACTTATTCATCTTTCCATTTTTTTTTCATTTTAATGATTTAATAAAACAAAACCTATTAACTTTTTATTATTTTCTGGATTTCATTACGGCCATTTCATTAATTTTACATATTATTTATTTAGTTGCAAGTCCCGATATGAAATTGTTTTTTGCGTACTTGTTTTTTTTGTCATTGTGAATACGATTAAATTTGTTTTGCATTTCTCTTATCCGTGTGTTTAATAAGAATAGTTTATTTTTCATTTCTTTGCAACGTGTCATTGGTAATTAAATGTGTATAAATTGTAGGCATGCAAAATAAAACTTTTCGATTGCAGTTCTTTCGTTGGTGACATATCTAGTATATTTAATGTACGCAAATAATTATGCAGTCATTTTGCTCTTTCCTGATTACTATTCTGTCATTCTGCTCCGCTGCTCTCCCCCAGGGAGGAGAGTCGTCATTTATCGTCATTATCGGTACTATCGTCATTGGATGAATCGCTAGTGATGTAACGGGAACCCAGAATCGCTAATAGAAGTACGTTCTCTGATCCCTGGAGATGGCCTGACTCCCCTATATTTCTCCAATATACGTCTACGTTAATACTGAATAATGATTTCAAACATTACATACCTACTTATAAATAAATGTTTGTACACTCTTTGACATTTTAACTGAAATACGTTCACATTATTGTGAAAGCATTATAAGCCCATAAGCTAACTTTCAAAGAGAATAAGAGTTATTGTTTTGAAACTTATCAAAGTATAAATTGAAAAAAAAAAACGTTTTGAGTTTAAAGTATTATGTATTATTTTTTAACATATTTTAACTTTGTTGTTTATTTTGTTAACTGGGATTAATTGTGACCTGCTTTCACGTTGAATTAAATGATAAGTATTAATAATTGAAAAAATATCAATAATTTTCAACGTATATTTGAAACAGAAAAAATAACGGTCGCGACCGAAATTGTTTCATATTGATGTTGAAGATTATCGATATTATTTCAATAATTAATAATAAAATAATAAGCATACATGATAAATAACTGCATACCTGAGATGCAAAAGTCATTACATTGCTTACTTAAGTTATTTAGAACCAATCTCATGTAAAGCAAAACGTTTTCAGTTATCCCCAAATTCTCCAAAAATTGTTCCTCATAATTTTTTTATTTATTTTTATTTTTGGTATAGTTTTTTTTTTTCAGAAAATACTCACAAATCGTGACCTCTGTAAAAGTTTATGATTGTGTTAATGACATTTGTGCCTGGAAATAATGTTAATATTTTTCTGATTTTCTAAGTTTTTTTTGTTGCCAGCACATAGTATTAATAACTGATATAATATAAAATATTGTTACGTACATTTTTCATATGTCGAAGTTTTTCTTCAATGACACTGGCAGCGAGAGGGTTTTAATCTGTTAAAAACACTTTTTTCAAAAAGTGAAAAAAACGTTTTTTTACTATTTGAGAGCAGAGATATTTTTTTATTGCCAACGTTTGAAAATCGCCGAATTTCCCATGAAACTTTTCTTCAACTTTTCCTTACTTGTTTTTAATTGTCCGCTGGGATTCAACTTTGTAACTTCGAAATGTCACAAGCGACTAATAGCTTTTTGAAAGATTATGAGCGGAAAACTTCAGTGTCTAAGAGAAAAAAAAGTTTTAAAGAAGTATGAACATTTTTTTCATGAAAAGAAAATAATGTTTTACCGAGAAAGAAAAAAGGCAATAGGACTTATTAATTAGAATTTTTTTGTTTGTTTTTGAAAATGATATAACAAAAAACTTTTGTAGTAACAATGACACTTTAAGAATTCCTAACAACCTTTAGCTATTTTCGTCCCTTTGTTAACTTTTGACTGACTTACAAGTATTATTAGATCGCAGATAGTGTGAGTTTAATTGGGGGTAGGGTGCCATAGAAAGATTTCTTTTGTTTTCTTAGACCAGAAGAGCGAATTCCCTGCGAAGTTTGGCGGTAAGTCACCCGATTCGACCACTACTGTCGCGGGTTCGCTTTCGATTGGGAGAATTTGTCACAATTGACCCGGAACGGAAATGAGAGAAGCGACACTGGGAGGCGCGCTAAATCTATTTCGACAAGTTCAACATTCTCCGCTGGGTTCGGGGCCTTGTAACCGTTGCCACGGCCAAAAGCAACCATATCTCAAACTTGCTCCTTTATAGAGGTTTTCAAATTGTGGAAAGGGATTTCTGTATCAATTTTCAATCTTATGCAGATTCAACTGAAACTATTTTTCCAATATTAGACATAAATTGTCCTCCACGCTAGGAGTTCACCTGTGATGTGGAGGACATTTTTCAAATTATATCATAAAACAATTAAAAATATAAAAGAAAATAAAGCCACTTTAAATGAAAATTCATGCAAATAAATAAATAACCCAAGTATCACTATTATTATGAATGTATACAATTATAAATTAGGAGGATTGTAACCAGTTCCAAACATGTTTATTTTATTGTGCAAGTGTGGATATTTTGATTTGTGTAGGAAGAGAATTTTAAAGCTTAATACCATTATTAATTTTGAAACTGTTAATTCGTGGTGAACCTCCATTTTAATTTAAAAAAAACAATGGAATAAAGTTAAAAATTTGGTATCATTAACATCACTTAATAGCCTGGTATCTGTAATGTTTTGTGTCCAAAGGATGCGTATGTTTTGGGTATTTGTAGTTGATGGTGCATGTCTATATCAAGTGTTGTGAATTTTTTGTGAGGTGAAAGTTAGTACATGTTTAGAAAAAAAAATTGTATGGTATTCCACTATTTTTTATTGACCTGACCGGTTTCGCCTTATAACAGACAGATTCACAGGAATTAATAATCAATATGGAGTTACGCCACGAATGAACAGTTTCAAAATTAAATATCTCTCATTGGTTTTTATTTTTAAGAAAGCAAAAATTTTCCGGGTTACAAATACCCCGACAATGTTTGAAAGTCTCATTTTATTTCCATTTGTAAATATTGCCATTTGAACCTAATAGGTTTCTTTAAGTTCTGAAACTAAAGCCTCAGCACTCAAACTGGCGTTAAACGTGTTTTTGTAGCATTTTAATACAAGCAATACTACAATTGATTTATCTGCATTTAATGGGAAAATGTCTAAGGTATCTTGTGAATAACAGATTTAAAAATTTATTCTTTAAAATTCTATGAAAAATATAACAAAATGTCAAAAAAGTAGCTTAAAAACCAGCGAAGGCGATTTTTTGAACGTTTTACCTGAAATTCTAGAATACACTTCATAAACAATTAAACAGGTTACAGTAAAAGAATTGTATTCACTGGAAAAACCTTAAACATTTTTCTAACTATCCATATATAATTGACAGATACATCATTATTTGTAGTATTTTTGTATTAGAAAGTCAAAATGTGTGTATTTTTGGGTGCTGACCCTTAAAAGTTACTTCTACGCTTTACAAAGTTTCTGCTTTGCGAAGGCATTTCCCTTCTCTCTACCCTGCAGTTTTCTTAGTATCTGATATCAATATTTGTTTTAAAAAAATCAGTCCTTACAAAATAACAGGAACGCAGTAAAAGTTAGCTGTTAAAATGATTATCCGTTGATAAATATATAACATCCAATCATGAACGTATTTACGATTCTCTAAATAAAATTTGTAGAAGGTTCTTGTCATAAACGTAAGGTATTTTTGCATTGTGTAAAAAGGGTTAAAATTCGACCCTTTTTGCACGCCTCGAAGGCTGCATTCCACAGCCATGACCAAGTGGGTGAGTCTCGCAATAAAAAGATACCTACGCGAATTATATACGACCCGTGATGTGGTGGATTGAGGAAAATCGCCGGCATTTTTTTGGTTTCTCCAACCGCATACATAGGTCTTTGTTAACGGATGAATGCTGAATTCCGAAAGATGACTGTATCTCAGTCAGCTATGTGCCTTGTGTTTTATCCTCCGGATACCTTTAAATTTCTCGGTGCAGTGTCACATACATTGTGAGAGGTATCGTGTATTTCGCGTAGATACGAGTACATACACTAATCGACGTGTTCACTAGTGATTTATAAAATAGTCGTGGTAAAATAAAATGATTAAAAAATAGTTGCTCTGCACAGAAGGCCATAAGGCAAATTTTATGGCCTTTGTCATATTGGGAGGTACTTGGCGGAAGGGTCGGTTTAAGAAAAAGGAAGGAGTAAACCTGGGCGCTTAAAAGACTCATTTTGTAAGAGGCAGGAAATACAAAAGCTATTGAAAATAATAAAGAATATTAATCTCTTTTTCTGTTACCAGGTAAACATAGAATTCTGTGGAGTATCGTTAGGTTTTTCTTTGGAACGTTATAAACCTGATGTTATGTACTAATATGGCATTCTGAGAAACATCGTTATTGGTTGAATAGCATACGAGTATTCGCCAAATATGGATAAATGCAGTAATAAGCTAGTTTCTTTATCATATTACCACGGTCAATGGAGGCAAAGTTAGTATGGATCTTACAAATAGTGATTCTCATAGATTGACTTACTTATATATGTTTTTGAATATGTAGGTTTTTATGGGAGCCATATTTTGTTACATATCTTTTCCTCGATTTATTATTCCCTTCGGAAGATATTTATTAGCAAAAGTGCCCCTATCAGAGCTGAATTCGGTATTCATGCCCTTTTTCTTGACTTACGTTATTTAACGACCTCTGTGGTAAAACTAAAATATCTTTAGCTCCGTAGTTGCGGGTTCGAACCCCGGTAATGTCATAAAAAACTAGTGACTTCGGATAATTAAAACTTCCTATTTCTTGAAAAAATCCTTTCAACACAATTTGTTTTTTTCCAAATCCGGAGCTGTTTTTGAAAAATCCCGATTTTAACACTTCCGATTTATTGAAAAACTTAAAATCAATTTGGGTTTTTACAAATCCGGAGCTATTTTTGAAAATCCCGATTTTGCGATTTATTGAAACTTAAAATCCTTTGGTATTTTCAATGTACGCTTTTGGCACGATCTAGAAGAAATTCCGACTCATTTCATTTATTTGATTGATTGACTGGTAATTAAAATAAAAAATAATAATTAATACATTCAAATTGAACACTTATAACCTACGTAACAAACCATGTACATAACGAATCATAACACCATCATCTTACGAAATATGATGTATTAATTATTAGGAACAGTAATAAACTAATCAAATATTAAGTCTATTTTTAAAATCTACTAATAATAAATAAAAAAATTGTTTATATATGTACTGATACAACTCACCAAAAGTACACGTACATTGTATTAACACACTGCGTATTGAGATATATATAATATTATTTTCTATTCCTGATTAATATTCGTTCTCTTTTATATCAAGGTAATACTCGTACATTTCTTTGGAGTGTCTAATTAATTTCTAGCTATATAGTTAGCACACTTTTTTATACATACTGAATTTGTGCACGATGTGAACATTTGACTCTTGGGTTAACCATTTCAGACACGCAATTCAAATTTTTTAATTATTATCTTTTATCTGAATAAAATGAATAAATTAATAAAAAACGTTTATTTTCAAAAAAAAAACTGTTTCCCACTACTAAAGCAGTGTAACTAACACGAGTAGAGGTGTATAAGTCGTGCAAATACATTGCAGAACCCACAATAAATGAATACACAGTGTTTGCAGGGTGCAAGCACATCGTCAGAAAGGGTTAACAGCCTAATTTACCATAAATTTATTTATCCACGACTTAGAAATCTCTACATATTGTGAAGTATTGCATTCACGTGAGCCTGTTGGACGCATTCATTTCATAGAACATTGCATTGTAAATAGCAAATAAAAATATAAAATCCGGATTATCCGGAAAAAATCCGAATAATAATTTAGATTTTTCAAACTCTGAAGTATCTAGATTGCAATTTAAAATTTTTATAGGTATACTATTTCTCTAAACAATTTATCTATTGCCATTATTTCACTGATTTCCTTCTTCTCGCAATGCAGCGCCTTTCCTTTTAGATTTCTCTATAAAATCGACTGATGTAAAGTTACGCAGTGGAAACAATACCGTCGCCGTGCAGTTTATTGCATTTCATTTTGTTAGAATTGGTGCAACCGTTCCTGCAGTAATGTGCAATCATGGCGCGGAAACCGGCCGTCAGTTGTAAAGTGAATGCCTGCACCATCAAGGAATAATCATTTATGTGGCAACGTCGTATTTATAAACTATGTTCACTAGATTAATCTGACGCGTCATCTGTTTTCCAATCGTCAATCCATACGGGCAGACACGAACTTAATCAAATATCAGTTTTATAGTATTTATATGATCTTATAATGATGAACAACGGCTTTCTTGTGTATTTTATTTAAAGCGTGTGACTCACAAGTTAGGTAGATGTTTAAAGAAATTCTCGTCTTCCTCCATCTTGGGTTAACATTTGGGTCAGCCTTGCAGTGTTCAGCATCAGGGCAATGGAAGATATCGTTCAAGGAGGCGAAGGAAATTCAAAAATGCTCAACTCTCTAAAATATAATAAAAATAAAACTTTAAAAAAGTTTACAACACGACGATATTAATAATGTTAAAATAAATATTTAATAAAAATGACGGTATGAAGGTTTTGGTAGTTGATAGAGTAGAGGTTCCGAGTTCGAGTCTCGGTCGCTACCTAATGTTTTTATTTTGTATTTCTTCTATTTCATATATATTTTTAAATGATTATATATAGATTTTTTTTTTTCAAATATAGAAACATTCCCGGGATACGAATAGCTTGAGGATATTTTTTTTTTTTATTTTCAAGTTAAAAAGACGCGTGTGTGCTGTTTCGCCTTCTGAGGGCTATCAAACTGTCTGAAGTCTGATGTCAACAGTTTGATAATGCCCTCAGAAGGCGAAACAACTGTCACGCGTAAAATAATTACATCGCAGAGCTTTTTAACTAAAAACTGTTTTTAAAAATTAAAATAATAATAATTATTGTTTAAATAAAAGTAAAAACCTAAAAATTAAAATGGAGTTCTACAAAATAAACTTTAAAACCATAAATAGCTTGAGGATATTTGAAAAACTCCTACTACCGTCATAATAAGCGGAAAATGTTGCTTGTGCAATAATGGAGGACTTAGCTAGCGAAAGAATTGAACGCACGACGCACAGGTGGAAATCCGACGCGTTCGTACACTCTACTAACGGTTCTACTAAATACAATGTTCCAATAATAAAAAAATAAGACTGTTTGACGTGAAAATCTTCAAATTAAATTTATTTAAATTTAATTTTGTCAGGATAACACTACGACATAAACTTTAAAGTTCGCCCCTTAAAAGTAATAAAATTTAAAATAACTTTCTTTGTGTTGTCGAAAATGATGTAACAAATACTACTTACTCATCTAAAACTAATAAGGCAATTAGTAGTCAAATTTGTTAATCTCAATTATTCAGGATAATAAGTTTGTTCACCTGTAAAGCAACAGATAACAAAAAAAAAATACATTACGTAGGGACCATGGAAAGTGATGCAACAAATTACTTACTCGTGTAACTCTGTAAATAGCACTGTAAGTAACTAATGTATAAGATAGATAATACGTTGGCTGGCCTGTGTGTCTGTATGCTTATACGATTTTATGACTGTAAGACTGTATTCCCATACTATGTCTGTATAGCTGTAAGGTTCTACCTCGGCCCAGCATCACTGCCTTTTGTCATCAGATCAGGCTCGACCGAGAAAACCGGTTTGGTGACTATGCAGAATGGACCAGTCCGACCCCGGGTGCACAGCCTCTCTCACTTCCTCTGACCGCTACCGTATTCCTCGCTGAGACTTAATAAGACCAACGCCATCTACAACAGGCATCATATTATACTATAGCTCCACGTTTATTCAAAGTAGTTGTATTTAATGATTAATAAAATGCTTTGAATGATGACTGGGGCTTAGAAGGGATTAGATAGAACGTTAAAACAGACTTAACGATCGAGGCTTTATGCATCTTTGGACTCTTGAGTTTAGGGTAATGCTCTTTCACATGTAGGTGCGATGTACCTGCGTATTATGATTCTGTATATTTATTAGAATAGGTTCAATTTATTCTTCATCTTCCTACAAAGGTTATTATTACTTACGCAATATTCTTCTTATCTTATTTGGTAGAAATACCATGCTGCAATGTCACTACCTTACTGCTAAGTAACATGGCACAATGGTGAAACCTATGATGCCATAATAATAATACTGGATTTCTATGGGGCAGTTGTGATATTTCCCCTCAAGTGGACTTTGGTATAATAAACTTAATAATTATTATTTTATAATCCCTTTCTGGGATCGTGTTCTTAAAATGACTCCCACAGTGCTCTTTGCTTAGTTTCTATTCAAGATGGACATATATTATTGCTCTGATAAATCAAATATGAGGATACTATATATGCAGGTGCACTATAAATATTTATTATTTATTTTAATCATACTTTTATTATCTCACAACTGTTGACCGGTTTATTAATTAAAACTGCTTCCGAAATTACGCCCTCGTTTAATTTATTGTTCTTATTACCCGACTATTTTAGTTTTTTTTTCAACCCAAAATTACATTCCACTTTAGAAACTATTTCTTAATTATACGAACAACATAATATCCATGTTACCTCACTAAATTTTAACTAACTAACTAACCATCACGCCATTTCTCTACAGGGCTATGCAGAGAGGACGGATCGCCATACAACTCTGTCTTGACACACGCTCCTTGCTTCATTTACATTCATACATACTCTTCTGTTATCTCTTCACATGACCCGATTCAAGTATTTGATTCAATTGATCGTGCCGTTTCTTCCTCGGGTGTTCCCAACTTCTTCTAACATTCACTTTCGAGTCATATGTTCTTTTCACACTCTTTTCTTCGCTCATTCGCTCTACATGCCCAAACCATCTAAGTGTCCCTTTCTTGATACTATTCAATACGCTTACATCAGCCTTAAAATAAGTATTCAATATTACAATGAAACGTAAAGCTTTAAAAATTAATTCTACACTCGCAAAAAGTTAAAGACCTTCCGTAAAAATAAAAATGAATAGTTCTAACCATGTTACCATTTACGTTTGCAATTGTATTCGGATTCAACTTTGCTCACATTTATAAAGATGGTTGCCAAAAATACCAGTTTTTTTTTAACGGTTTTCAAGAAGAAGTACATGATTATCAAAAATGACCCTTAGTGAATTGGTTGGGATAGCAGAACGGGTCACGCTCGGATAGTGTAAAGGTGGGGTTCAACGTTCGAGTCTCGGTCACAAGCAAATCTTTTTATATGAGTTTATTTTTATTATTTTCATACTCTTTAAAAAATTGATAATATTCTTTCTGTAATCTTATAAATGAGTAGTGCTTAAGTAAACTGAATAAATTCGATAACGCTACGGTCTGCGGAAGTTTATTATCATACAAACGTAGAATTAAACAAAGTTTGTCTACAAAGTTTCAATAGACAAATCTATACCCTATAACTGAATTTTATGTTAAATATGGCTTAAGATTACCATATGTATTATGTTCTTTTATTTATTACTTAACTTTATTTTGTATTATTTACTATCACACACCGACCAATAACTTTAAGTTTGTAATGTCATTGTTTATATTATATAACATGCTGTCTCTTTTCACCTATTGTAACCTATGTATTACTACTCTATAGTAACTCATTTAAATCAATATTTTATATATGTATTTAATTTCATTGTAATAAACTCCCGCGATATTATACACGATGTTACTGGCACTTATATATAATAATAATAGTCCAAACTGCTCCCAACCGTCTAGAACCAGTGAGACTATGGCATCCCCGATTGGGGTATGTTGTGAGGCTGAAGGAGATGGGGAAGAGGAAGGTTGGAAAGTACCTGGCGATTCACCCAGGCGATACCTATACAAATAGAGTATCCACAACTTTCATACCAATACTACTATGCTCCTACTCAGCAGTATTTGACGGCTTCCATGGTCGAGTGGTAAGACGCTCGACTACAAATCCAAAGGTCGCGGGTTCAAACCCGGCGTGCGCCAATTACTTTTATTTAATTAATATGTGTCATAACACATTTAATTCATGTAAAAATAATAAAAAGTATATTTGCGGCACGTTCCAGAGTGGTAGATACTCCAAGTATCGCCCTGGTGAAAGACCACCATTCAGAATCGAACCGTTGCTTGAAATGGCTTTAGCCGTGTTTGGTGACCAGATCTGAATAGCCAGGTACTTCCCAACCTTCCCCTTCCCAATCTCCTTCCCCTCCCCACCACCTTCAACCTCACAACATATCCTATTTGATAATGCCGTAGTCTCACTGGCTCTAGACGGTTTGGAGCAGTTGAGACTCTTGTGGGGTATTCACGTAAAAAAAAAAAAAAGAAACTTGTATTTTTTTCATTTTTCCTTTAGTGTACATGCTTCTCACTAACTATTTTTATTGTTCTTCTTCATTATATACTTGTAAATCAATGGCACATGTTGTGCCGTATAAAAATATTCAAAATAATAATAAAAATACTTGTTGTGTTGTGAACTATCACAAAAGTGCGCCATATAAATTCACTGCTATTATTTTTTGGTCTCACCGTTTTACGAGTGACTCGGGTAGACACGCGTAACACTACAATTGAAAAATAAATTACGCAGTACACCTATGCGACCAGGGAATACGGTACACTCGCAAGTACGTGAATAATGTTTGTTTGTGTTACTAATTTCTCTTTTACACCTATGTTTACATCACCTGTGCAATCATTGCCAAACAATGCATGCCTGATGTCATCATCGTTTTTCGTATTTAATCTCAACCACGACGTTTTTGAAAAGTACATTTTATTTAATTCTACTGCTAACCACTCGATGATTTGTATTAATTTATGACATCACCTAACTAACATGTCTATGTGTCAGAATTATCTTTAAAACATACGATATTGGTTTCCTTTAAACCGCATTTTTTATTTTACGTGTGGCATGTTTTGACATGGATTTTATATCGGCAGGAAAAATCAGAAACGAATAACTAACCCACATTTACTTCTATATTTTTCTTCTATTTGAAACAAAATCGTAGTCAATACCGCACAAGAGTCATAAATAAATAAATTAAATAGCCCAATTGCTCCCAACCGTCTAGAGCCAGTGAGACTATGGCATCTCCAAATAGGGTATGTTGTAAGGCTGAAGGTAGTGGGAAGGGGAAGGAGATTGGGAAGAGGAAGGTTGGGAAGTACCTGGCTCTTCAGATCTGGTCACCAAACACGGCTAAAACCATTTCAAGCAACGTTTCGATTCTGAATGGTGGTCTTTCACCAGGGCGATCCTTATATGGTATCTACCACTCTGGTAAGAGTCATAAATAAATAAATAAAATAGCCCAATTGCTCCCAACCGTCTAGAGCCAGTGAGACTATGGCATCCCCAATCGGGGTATGTTGTGAGGCTGAAGGCATTGGGGAAGGGAAAGAGATGGGGAAGATGAAGGTTCAGAAGTACCTAACAATTCAGATCTGGTTACCAAACACGGCTCAAGCCATTTCAAGCAACGTTTCGATTCTGAATGGTGCTCTTTCACCAGGGCGATACTTTAGTATCAACCCAAAGTAACTTTTACTTAATAATAGGAGAGATAGGCATAGAGGATGGACCGCCATACAAGTTTGTATAGGTACACCTTGCTTCATTCACATTTATACCAAGACCGAGACAACTTTTCAGACTCTCATTTCTTAAATTCATTAGAAGATTTTCACCATTATCTGTTCGTCACAACGAAAAATTAAAAAATACCTCCGATATACCATATTTTAAATTTGCTCTCATGCCCTAAAAATGAAAAAATAATAATAAAAAAAAAAAAAAAAATATATATATACATTTAAATGTAAGAGTCAGCGAAATTCTAAATTATGAAATGGTGATTGTGTCCTGCCAGAAGTGACCTGCCAGGTAAGTATGTTGCCGTATATTTATATAAACTTTAAGTAGAAATTAAGATTTGTACAGCGCCCTTGAGGTAATTTTTCACAAAAACGGCGCTATACAAATTACACAAATATTATTATTATTATCCGTCGTCTAATACACACTCTTCTGTCATCTCTTTGTTGGGCGCCCTCGACTTCTTCTTCCATTAACTTTCGCGTCACATATTCTTCTGGCGCCTTTCTGCGTTCGTCCGCTCTACATGTCTAAGCCATCTAAGCGTTCCTTTCTTAATCCTTACATCAGCCATGCATTATTTTCGGATATTCACATTTTGAACACGGTCATACATGGTTTTACGCATATTCGCCTCAGGGATCTCATTTCTACAGCATTTAGTCTAATTTTATTATTCCCCTGCCAGCTCCACGTCTCGCTGTCATACATCAGGGTTAGTATAAGCACTTCATTGTGGACTGCTGTTAATTTGTGGTTTTTGTTTCTTTATTTGACCCGAACACGTCTTGAATGAAAATCCGCCTTTTTTCTGGGTTCATCCTTTCTACATGTCCAAATCATCTAAGTGTCCCTTTATCAATGTTGCTCATTATGCTTACATCAACTTTGGATTATTTCCGTATTTCCACAGAGTTAATTTATGATTGTTTATAATTTTATGGATATCTATATCATCTAGTACCTATATTCCTATGTGTAGTATATATATTTATATATATATATATATATATATATATATATATATATTACAAACCAACATAAGAGGATTATTCTTTCTCTTATCTGGTAATTTGAAAATCCCTCTGTATTACGGTAAAATACAACCATAGAATGGTTTCTGTCGGCTTACACTGTACTGTAAGAAAAACAGTTTTATTTACAGTTTCACAAATCGTGAGGGCTATTTCTTTATCTTTTCGCAGTCGATATTGTGATTCGTTAATTAAAGAAAATGGTGTAATCGGTGATTTCCCAATCATCGATTCGATCAGAAAAACAAGTAATAACATCATCTTGAATAGAACTAACGAATATCCCTTCACGGACGTTTATTTCTTGAGACAATGGATTTGATTTTTCTTTTCCTCGTTATCTTAAATAACCGTAAAGAAATAGATACAAACTTTATTTTATCCCGGTTATGATGGAAATACCAATAATTGAATTATCCAAATAGATTCTTCAAATGTAGTTCTTTGAAAAATTGATACGGTTATGAAAAGGCGTTATGGCTAAAGCGCTCCTGATTTTTCTTCTATTTTCTGGGATATGGTTCTTTGTTCGAGGAAAAATATATAACGTTATTTTTTTCTCTCTGACCGGGCGGAAACTTTTATTGACTTTCGGAAATGTTTCGACGTTTGGTTAGGATTATTTTTCTCTTTTTTTCCGCAATACCTTTTTTTATTTTCGTTATTTATGTATCTAAATTGAGCTTTAGTATTATTGATTTAGGGCGAATCAAAGGATTTGGCCAGTTTTCTGACTTTAGACGTTTTATTTTACCACAAATCAACGTTCGAACTACGTTTTTTGTGAAAGTTCTTTGGCGGTCATAACTCAAATGCATCACTGCAAGTTTTGAAATCTAACCCACACACTCCTTGCTTCGTTCACATTCATACATCGTCTCATACATACTCTTCTGTTATTCTGACTCTTTACGTGGCCCGATTCAATTATTTGATTCACTTGATTGATTCACAAGACTAGTACTGGTATGATCTTTATTGAATAAAAATATATGAGAGTCTGAAGAGGTAAGTTTTCAATTCGGACTGAAATTCTATTGGGCTCGTTATACATCTCAGTTCCGGAGGTCTTGTGTATTAGAATTAATCGATTATGGAATTATTACACATTTAAGTCTTATGTTTTATTTTTTTCTTAATTATTGAAACAATATCAATAACTTTCAACGAAATATGAAACAGAAGATGACACAGAAAGTTAAAAGATTAGAAAAGGTTGCGAACGAGACTTGAACTCGGAACGTCTATTATCCATTTCATATTTCTTTGAAATTTTTTAATATATTTATTTTTCTTAATTTCTTTTGATATTATAGGCAGTTATCTTTGTATCGGTTTGCAAAACTATACTCGAGCACAGTTTTACATCTAGATTAATATTTTGGATAAACTATCCATTTCTTTATTTATAGTTTTTGTGTTTAATTTGTCAATTTTTTTACTTTTTATAATTCAATTGAACTAAAATTAATATATTTTTTTAGTTCTGCTATTTTTGGTTTTTATTTATTTATCTTAAGTTAGATCACATCAGTGTGTGTTCTAATATAAAATTAAAAATATATATACAGACACGGTTATTTATTAAATTATTAAAAAAATATTGGATTACAAAATTTATAAAAACATAAAGTATACCAACATAAATGGTTATGACAAACAAATATTCTGTTTTAGTGACAGGTGTTTCGGCTTTTGAGGCCATTTCTATTTGCGGAAGATCTTTTGACTTTTCAAAAATTCAAAAATTAATTTTTAAATTAAAATTAACTAATTAACCATCGAAATTTATTATTTTGTTAAAACTTTTTTTAATTGTACTTATTTTGTAGCATACCTATTCAAATTTATTGATACACCTAACTTATTTTAAATTATTGAATTATTTAACTTTGAAAAAATATAACATTTAAAGTTTATGATGACTTTTAAAAACACGTATCCGTATCCACTTTCATTAGACTCTTCTATTTATTATTCACCCAGATTTATCGAAAACGAAAATTAGTAAATGAAAATTAACGACCCAACTAAGCGACTTATTTCTAATTCCTAATCGGCCTTAGTTTGGGCACGTTTTAAAGGAATTATTATTTCGACAATAAAAGGTCGAGAGGACGGTTGAGCGAAGTGTTAATGTAACTTATTACGAAAACCTAACCGCTTTGGTAATTTGTGGAGCGGGCCTCTCCGACTTACCTTAAAACCGTGTTTATTTGACCCTGTATCGTGTTAATGGCGTTTGTAAAACGGGATTACCTTTTAATTATAAATAACTGTTTGTTTAAAATTTTAACGTAATCACGTAATGTCTCTTTACGTCCGGAGTAAGAGGGAAATATGGAGATACTGTTTATTTATTTGGTATATTAATAATATAACAGACTTTTTTTAGTTCAAATGCCCAAAAGAAAACATTTGTAGCAATTATTAACTCCAATATTTTTCTTTGTGAGTACGTATAAAAGAACCCTACTTACCTAATAAAGTACCTACCT
The DNA here is from genome assembly GCA_022651775.1 of Drusus annulatus. Lineage (NCBI taxonomy): Eukaryota > Metazoa > Arthropoda > Insecta > Trichoptera > Limnephilidae > Drusus > Drusus annulatus. The sequence goes on from JAGWCC010000023.1 coordinate 1,306,223, forward strand.
ATAATATATTTTAGCAGACGTTATTCCAAATTTGAAATGAGTCTCAATTCATGTTAAGTTCCATGATTTTTTACGGGCAACAAAACTTTGAATGAAAATTATCAAATTAATTAAAAAAAAAAAAAGAATCTTTTCAAATTCAGGCAAGCGATTAAGTAGGTACCTACTTATAATACATTGAACAAAAATAATTGAGTGACATTAATTTGTCTGATATTTAATTTTTGATCTAAAAGACCTAGTGATTTTTTACTGGTAACAACTAGTATATGGATAATAATCGAAAAGTTTACAATTTATTTTGGAATGTGTAGTCTAAGTTTTCTATCCACCGTGCTCTTATTTTATTAGAGCTTCTAAAATAAATAAATCACCGATTTTTAGATCTAAAATTGGATCTCAAGCATTATAAGTACTGTTGCTGAAGTGCCTATGTACTAATAAAAACCTTGTAAGTGATTGTAGGTTTTACAAAAAACATCCATATACTTGTACCTACTGTACAATCGGTATAAACTGAACCACATAATCAAATAAGTTAAATGCAATATAAAGCACAGCGTTGAACGCAATTCAGGCGGATACAAACGTGGCTTTCAGTTGCAGTCAGCGACTATGTGCAATCTTCGACGTGAGATGTGCAATGACAACCTCTCAGTTGAGTTTTCTTGCTACAAGCTTACTTGGTAAACTTTGGATCGGTTTTATTCCACTAAGCCGCAAGCGCATTTTGATTCATTAGTTCGATGAGCACTGCTGGTTTTAAATTAAGTTGACAGTCATAAAACTTTAACTCTGCCCGGACTCGGGTTGACCGTTCGAAGTTTATTTTTCCAGAACATTATTTAAGGGCCCGACAGATGAAGGACGTGCGCGTGGTCCAAGTCTCCTCGTTAAATGCTCGGCGCGACGATTGAGAAAGGTCCAACCGCTCGCATCAGCTAATTTCAATCGCGGGTGTCAAATTTAACCTCGCATTGTCCTAGAATGTACAGACGTATCGCAAAGCCAAAAATCAGCCTTTTCGACACCTTTAGTCTTTAACAATTTGTTTTATCCATGGGACATCCTTCCATCAAAGAACTATTAGTTCTTGCTAGCGCGTTACTCATATTTTTCTTGTCTTTATCGGAACAGATTTTGTGATTAGTAACTTGTAGTTGACAGGCGTTTCTCTTTCAAGTTAAACATTAGACAATAAACTTCATCCTCCGCACAATCTTATTGAGAATCAAGCCGAGAAATCTTTTTAATTTTTAACGCAAAGATAGAGTGCATTAATTCTGAAATTGCGCAGACAAATCCCACATGCTGTCCTTTACTGCCCCTTTCAACCCCTCGGCCCTAAAGCCTCTGCCGAGCAGTATGCTTGTGTAAACACTTTGTAGCCCGCAAATTATTCAACAAGGAAAAGGCTTGTTTGTTCAAAACGTCCCTTCGCCAATTAAGAAATCAAATATCACACCTTTACACTTCAACCCTCTGCTCTCCGCGAGTAGCTTCCAACTGATCATTCAATCTAGCGACACTTGGTAAACTGCTACTTACAAAGCATTCGATAAAATAACTACACCTTTTCGTTGATATATTCCTTTTTCATTTGAACTTTTGACTATGTGCTGAATTTACAAAAGCACATCAAGTCGCACCTACATTTTGATTAAATTCTCTTGAAAAGGTGTTAAAAAAGCATTGTCATAATTTCATGGGAATATCATACCCTGATATAGATACGTCTCTTTTGTAAAAAATACCTGTGATTTTGAGATTAAATCACAATCCTTTTACTTCAAGTTTCAATCTAACAGCACAGCATTAAAAAAACGACCCAAACCCAATATTCAAATATCTAGGCAATGTTTTTTTTGCTTTTCATTGTTTATGAATGTACCTTCATACAACTTTATATGCTCGGTGCGGATTGCATTAAATTATTAATATTATTCCGGTTTAACTCGCTCGAAATTGTTGGCATATAACATGTAGTGTCGATCCTCAAATCTTTAAACTTTAAAACAATAATGGAACAATTTTCACCAGCTTGTAACAAAATACAAAGTAAGTTCTCGGTAAGGCGAGGGTAGTTATATCGGCGAAATGTTTTTTGGCACGGTGCCAGCGAAATTGTAATGTGTGGGTCGAGGCTTAGTGACCCTAGTAAGTGATATTGTAGGGTCATATAAAAGGACGTGGGACGACCTTTTACGAGCGTCAACACAGTAGTAGTGTAAATGTCCCGAAATTACGGAACCACGAGCAAATTTTAAATTAAATTTTGCTTTATTTATGCTCAAATGTAATTTATTTGAGGAAACCTCTACAGATTAAAGCGAACCTTGTTTTCACGGAAGATAATATGCAAAAAAATTAGGCATGTAATTTGTAATTCCGCTCGAACAAGGTTTGTAATTTATAATAAATTTTACCTTGTGTTGAAATTTTTTCGATGTTTTCGCTTGGTCGATCACAGTAAGTGAATAAAATAATATTTGAAGAACTGTCGGCACGTGTTATAAATAATGCTATCTTTTGTAGTCGATTTCGATATCTTAATGGAGATAAGAGCTGTTGGCTGTATTATTTGTTTAAGATTTCGAAAAGTGTATGTTGAAACTGAAATCGATAATCCAAAAAGTTAAAAATTAAATCGATTATGTATCAATAATAATAATTATATTTGAATGATTTGTATAGCGCCGTTTTTGTAAAAAAAAATCACCTCAAGGGCGCTGTACAGATCTTTTTTTCTATTATTAGATATTAATTCCTAGTTCTACGATCTCCCGTAGTGTCAATAATTAATCTTTAAAAAAATTCCTGTAAAGAGTTGTTAGAAATGACTATTAATTTATTGAAAAATCAAACCAGATTCAAGTTAGTTTGAGTGCTCTTTGAATTCTGGAATTCTCGATGGTTTAAAGTATTTTTAAAATGGAGTAACGGATATATTGAAATATATCAGCTCATTAATAATAAATAAATGTAAAAAATCTTATTTCCAAAGCGCCATTTTGCGAAATTCCACCTAAAACGCGCTTTATTAAATTCAAAAATAACTTCTCCCAAAAAAATGCCAATTAGTGGGTTGCAGATTTATTCGCACGCTTAGCCAAAATCATAGAATTCTTCAACCACCAGGAAACTTCCATTTTTGGTTAATCCTTTGTAAGCGTCGAAGCCTATGTTTGCCCAAATTAAACAATCAAAACAACGTATTGTCTTATCCTGTAGCGTTAAACGGCTGATGTAACCGTTATTATTCGATTGTTCAAATTACTTTGCATTTCAGAGAAATTCAATGTTTATTGTGCGATAGCAATGAATGGATTAAATTTATTCATCCTTAAATTAGCATAATACGATTCGTGTTAGAGTTTCGAGGGTTGTTATGATAGAACCGAAAGGGTAGCAGCTTCTCTTAGCATGTCTAATTAATCGTCCAATCAAAATGTTTTGCCTAACAGATGTCAGTATTGCTCAAATATAATTCAATTCGGCCCAGACGCTGAACTGTCGTTAAGTTCGCATTTTTGCCCACGAGTGTCGTCACTGCTACCCCTCGTTAGTTATAGGTACCAGTTTTTTGTAAAGCCTCCTTAACCTCTAGTGTGCCGGAGAGTCCCATAGGCACCGGGCATTCATAATTATCTTTTAAGAGTTTTTTTTCTTTTAAAACCAATTGTTTGCTATTTAAGTTAACCATAATCGCTTGTCGACAAAATATTCAATTCATGGAGATATTTAGTATTGCGTTTAGCTCGGTGCAATTTGAGTAATAAGTATTTGAAGTTTGCTTGCGTCAGTACGGCTGAAAAAAAACGAATTTCAAAGTGACCCTTTAAAACCTGTTGTTCGCATATTTAAGTGAACCATAATCGCTTGTCAACAAAATAATCAATCCATAGAGATGTTTTACTTTACGTTAAGTTCGGTACAAGTCGATTAATAAGTATTTGAAGTTATATTACGTCAGTACGGCTGAATAAAAAAACATTTTCAAAGTGACCCAAATCACGCAAATTTATTTTTGTTTGGAAGGAAATGTATCCAGCCACACGAAAATACAATAAAACGACAAATAATCTTCAAACATCTTAATCAAACTTTTTTTGGTGACATGAGGGAGGAAAAAACCAATTCTACGAATATAAGTAGCTATTCCTGAAAAACAAATATGTCATTAGCATACAATTTGAAAAGATACAAAAACATATTATATGAGAATATAGCACAATTGACAAAAACATGATTATGTAAAACACAAGTGAGTTATTACGAAATTACAGTCAGCAAGGTACGACGGAAGTTGTACCTATCGGGTATCTGGCATTCCAAAGGTTAATGCGATGTTTTATAAAGAAACGTACAGTACAAATCAGCTGAGCATCATTATTTTTTATTTTACCCGAAGATTTTATACTTTCTCGGAAAAAACCTCACAAAATATCTCAAGTACAGTTCAGGAATAAATTTTATATGTTTACACATTCTATAACCTATCATGGCGCCACCACATTCTCGAAAAGTCAAGTCTGCAACGCGCTCCCTATCAGACTTATACCTCCGTCAACACCAAATTATTAAATACTCGTAAGAGGCCATTATCAGGCCTATAATCACATATGTAGTCCCCATCTGGGGTCACGCAGCCCTATCACTCATGAACAGACTACAAATCCTCCAGAACAAAGCGATCAGGCTACCACTTTGTTTCTGGATGAGGATTCCTCAAATACCCAACGACTCTGGAATCCCAATGTTCAGAGGCTTCATCTTAAGCCAATCAGAGCGTTTTTATACCGGTATCCCCAGAAAACCATAAAAACAAGTCAACCAATAAGCTCGCCCGGTATGACGAGAGAGTCCGTACAGCACATAAAAAGCCTAAACAAATCCTCCGGAAGGAATAGATCAATGCAGCCATATCCCGCACAGTTAATATTACTAATCACCATATAAGTTTAAAAAATATATAAAAGTAATCAGTCCCATAAAATCATGAACCCATTCTGATAAAGGAGTCAGTGCTTGTAATCCAAGTTAATACTCTATTTGCCAGTACATCACAGTCACAGTTTGACCTATCATGTACTTGCTAAGCCCGCCGTACTCGTAAACGCAAATATTCTCTTTGTAAATAGAGCTAAAAAAGCTTTCCCTTTTATATTTATTCTGCACAGATTGTGTATGTGTTTAGGAGCATTTTCGCACTCTGCGCAAAATATACGCTCGTGATAAGAGACTAGTTAGTGTATCAAATTAGTAGTGTATTAAAAAATGCCACTACATCAGTGGTCGAAGATGTTAGCGATCTCTTGGCCATGGTTTAGTTACCATGTCCACCTACCACACGAATACCACTGTTTTACCGGTGCGATGGATTGCATTGTCCACATTACTGCTTTGTTAAAAACAAACAGCGTTTGCAGATTTTTTCCATATTCCTGCGTCATTGGCTGAAACTGCGGTACTGAAGATAAATGGTACAAAGTGTCACTACTTGTTATTTAATATTAAAAGCTTTTCTTAGGCCTGACAGCAACCACCCACTAGAGTGCGGAGCGAGCTTTTCAGTAGTCACATTTGAAAAATTCACCGGAGTGAAATATAATTGTTATTGAATAAACTCCCCGAGTCTTTCTTTGACTGCTGAATCCGTAAGTAATAATAAATGGCAAAAAACAGACCGACGCGACGTACGGATAAACCTCAAACGAAAATATATTTAAATTTCATGATTTTTTTATTCTACTTATATTTTCGTTTGATGATTCATATTTTTACGTATTTACCATTATGGCCTGTAACATTTTTTATTTCCGTGTAAGTATTGAGGTCATATTTTATTGAAATCAATGTAGATCGTAATCACGCGGTTTGTACTAACAAGTATGTCAATACGTATCACGCTGGCTTCACATAAATGTTTAATAAAATAACATGCCGTCGAAATAAATAAATTTAAAGGAAATCTCTACGTTCATGATCTAATTATACTATATATACTAACTTTTCTTTATAAAAATATAAATTTGTTTGTCACCTCACAAAATACTTGCAACACTAGATCAAGACATACACATCAACTACAAATACCTAAAACATACACATTCTTTGGACAAAAGCATTACAGATACCAGGCTATTAAGCTTTATAATTCTCTTCCTACACAAATCAAAACATCTACACTTGCACAATACAATAAACATGTTTGGAACTGGTTACAATCCTCCTAATTTATAATTATATACAGTAATAATAATAGTGCTATTTAATAATTTTATTTATTTGTATAATTTTTTTGTTTGTTTTAAGGTGGCTCTATTTTGTTTTTATTATATTTTATTTTCTGTTATATATCTTTTTTTGTATTTTCTTCTATATTTTCTTATATTTTTAATTTTAATTGTTTTATCTATTGTTTTATCATGTAATTCGAAAAATGTCCTCCACATCACAGGTGAACTCCTAGCGTGGAGGACAATGTATATAAAATATTGTAAATAAACATGAAGTTAAGTAAATTAAAAAAAAAAAAAAATTACCCATATTTATTCCCACGACAGTGTTAACTTAACATTGTGTAAATAACCGAAATCACATTTATTTTTGTTAAAGTTAATAATACCACATAATAAGTTTTTCCAACAATCACAAAATATAACAAAGAACACGGTAACAAAAAACAGCTTTTAACATAAAATAATTTTAGTTTTAATTTTATCATTATATACATTTTATTACTGCTTTCCGTCTCAGAACAGACATTGTCTAGTTATTTATGTAAAATTAAAAAAAAAACTTCCGGGTTACCGGCAATACAACCACAATTTGTAAGTATTTTATTACTTCTTGTTAGAGAAAACTTGTTAATAAATCAGTTACTTTATTTAATTTATTAATTGCTTCGTTTCGTAAATTGGTGGTTTAAAACCACACTAAACGCCACCTACACATCTTGTTTATCCTGAAGATCGTTTTGCATGCTTTATTCAAGTTCTGTTAGCCTCTATTTAAAGGTCTGAAAAAGCTGTAACATTAATTTTCATTCCTGGACATGTTGGACTTATAGGAAACGATATTGCGGATTAATTAGCAAAACAGGGAGCGTTCAACTCTATCATTGCTCTTATAAATCAAACCCCCGACTGATATTTTTTTCTATTCTCAAAGATAGAACCCGAAATGTTTAAACAAATTATTGGCAAAATGCTAGTCGATCTAAATACGTCTACTATGCCTTATGACGGCCTCCATGGTCGAGTGGTAAGACGCTCGACTACGAATCCAAAGGTCGCGGGTTCAAACCCGGCGTGCGCCAATAACTTTAATTCAATTTATATGTGTCATAACACATTTAATTCACCTAAAATAATAAAAAGTACATATTTGCGGCACGTTCCAGAGTGGTAGATGCTCTAAGTGTTGCCCTGGTTAAAGACCACCATTCAGAATCGAAACGTTACTTGAAATGGTTTTCGCCGTGTTTGGTGACCAGATCCAGATAGCCAGGTACTTTCCAACCTTCTTTTTCCTCATCTCCATCTCTTCCCCACTACCTTCAGCCTCGCAACATACCCCAATTGGGGATGCCATAGTCTTACTGGCTCTAGGCGGTTTGAAGCAGTGAAGACTCTTGTGCAATATTCACTTTAAAAAAAAATGCCTTCATACAAAGGGCTATCCCATCGAAACCGTGGTTCGATCATGTAAAAATATAACGAACGATAAATGGACAATGCCTCCGTTCCCTCTCACCCTTTTTAAAATTCACCTGCTCACTCCCCGGATTGATTTTTCTGTGGTCTACAACTACAATGGGAACTTTTAATGACTATTTTTTTGGTTTTCCTTCTCTAAACAAGCATCCATTTTTCTATCAAGCCTTATCTAAAAATTCCTCCTCTTAATTCAACATTCCCTCTTTTCCATATTATATTTTAACAAGCCTTTTAAAATAATATGAAAACGTAAATTCGCTTTCCTTTTGTCTATATATTGAAACGATGGCCAACCCTTCAATCCTTGAAGGAAAGTGAAAGCCAGAAACATTGGAAACAAACCCGCCTCGTATCTTTCCATAATATTTCTCTCTAAGAGGAGATCATTCATTGTCCATATTACGTACCTGTCTGATTCGAGTTGTCTGAAGCGGTCTATACATCTGTGTCATCTTTTATCACTAAGTGACAGTGGTTTATCATCTGTACCCCATAGAGTTGGGAGGCTTCGTGGATTCAAATCACATTAGATGGAGCGCTATAAAGCAGCCGGTGGTGACGTGACAGTAGGATAGACTAACTGCTACAATTCAGGATATTCTATAATATAGGCTATTCTGAAATAAAACTTTATTATTTTTTTTATTAAATTGCTTAAACCATTAAATTCATCGAACAGAAGGAAAATGTATTTACAATTCTCATAGCCAATAATATTATTTTAATGATTAAATAAAAACAAATTTATAACTTTATTCCACTTTTTTATTTTTTGACTGGACCAGTTTCAGCCTATAACGGCCATCTTCAGACTAGTACAGGTTGCTCTTATTCTATGGCTTATATACTATTTTTGGGATGTCGGGTAGTAAACCATGATTTCACTTTAATTATATTTATCAGTATTTCTGCATGATTTTACTAGTTACAAGTTACTTTAAGTTTACTATTTTATATGTCTATTATAAAATTCATACCAGATAGATAAAATGGAATTCCACCATGAATTAAGAGTTACAAAATTAGAAATAATACTATTTTGTTTGACTTTTGAGGTATTTTGTCTTGTTGCGCTTCCTTCTACTTATCGAACCAATGTTTTGGAAAGCTTGGCTATGTCCATCATCGGGGGAGATGTGTAAAGTGCAAAGGACACTGCAAGGCTTTCGGGAACAGATGTGGATATTCATTTATGTAGTTCTTTATCAACTCCCCACCATTCCCGCTGGCGTTTTTTAAATGTTAATACATCTATTTAACCCTACCTGAAAGTAAAAATCAAATATTCTGTCCGAAGGGAAGGGCGGGGGGGGGGGTTTCCTTAGTTTCTCTATTTGAACTTGCTTATTAAAGCGTATTTATGACATAAATCTTAGGTAATTACTGTTTGGTAATAATAGATTCATAATATTTATCTAAGATATCGCACCAAACTCTCGTTCGATTAAATTAAAACCGGAGTGTTCACAACCAACGTCACAAAATATGAATGACAACGTGTGTATACAAAATTAACAAATCCATATCAATAAATTTAGACGTTAAGTCGAAATGGTAGAATATTGAATCCACAACCTTCAGATTTCATATCAAATGCGTAGACTAGCGTTGTGACCGCTCCGTAAGAACTACTTCTTTTGGCGGCAGTTCCCACTTCCTTCATCGTTCATTGAACAAATACTTCAATTGAAGTTGGTAGTTCCGCTCATATGTTCATTTTAGCTTTTTTACCGCTTCGTGTGTGAACTAATTTATTTTCAAGCAGTTCAAATTTCATTCATTTTTCATTGAAGAAGAACCATTTTATTTTGCGGCAGTTCAGTTGCGAAGTTGAACTTCAAAGCGTGCAAAGAAGTACTTCCAGTTTCAGTTCCAGTTCCAGTTCTTTTCGTTTTCAAATCTCTACCGACTAGTACTTTTTTTTGGCGAAGAACTTTTGTCGATTTGCTAATACTTTTCGAAAAAACACCAGGAATTGGTTCCAAAAAGAACTGGATAAATAACCGGTTCCTCGCTGGTCACCGGTAACTGAAACCGCAACACACCCAATTCTGATGTCGACCATCTCCAATTTCAAATCTCTTCAATCGAAGTGTTCACTGCGAAGGGTTCATTTTAAAGAACTAGCAGTTCGTGAAGCATTCACAAAACATTGAAGTTTTTCCCAACGCTAGCGTAGGCCATTACGCTACGAAGAGCGTCAAGAACCGAGCAGTCTACAGAACCTAATCAAATTTGAGTTTTTTCTAAATAGGTTTTTTGATTTCATCAAAACACATTACTTACTTGTGTGAAACTACCAACGAGATCTATTAAAAAAAAAATCTTATCTCACCTGGATGTATTCAACTGTACTAACCGCACGTATTAATCACGCATAACATTACCCAACTTACATTAACTGCGTAGGAGAATCAAAGTTAGTCATTAGTTTCAATATTATTACATAATATTCGACTGCATGCATTGTGTGGCTCTGATATATTCAAACGTTGAACGACAACCAACCTATTGTTTATTTTTAACTGATTGATTGTATCAAATAGGTCCGTGATTTATTATTCATGGTCCTATAGAATCGATCGTTCTTATTTTATTATTTCGTCAAACAATAGGCAGTCCAGCTGCATAAGTAAAAGCAGGATATTATGATCGTATGTGTTGTTTCATAATATATATTATCTAATGCAAAATCGCAATAGTCAATAAGTTATCAGCAATTGATTTTCAAAACGAGGCTTAAAAAAACATTCAAATACTGAAATTTAGTGACTTTTAAAATGTATTTTTATTTGAAGAAATGAAAAAATAATTTAGTATTAGAACACGGATCTTATTAAAAATTTTATGACCGGCCGGTTTCACTTAGCCTAAGCATTATCAGGTTACAAAATTAAACTAAACAAAAAATACAAAGTGTGCGGTTATATATACGAGTACATACAGAGGGAGAACCTTGGAGAAACAATGTATGGAGAGAGAGCTAATTATTTTTACGCAACCGATAGAAACTTGCGATAAATTACTTTCTCCGGGTTTTTACGTCGTACACTATGAGAGAGAAAGAGACAGAAAATATAATACTCCGCTTCTATGTACTGTCACAATTATCTTGGGCTTCTGGATCACCGCGGGACTCCGCCCACATTTTTTATTATGCCACTAAACTTGGCACAACTAAACGGTTTTTTAGGTTAGATGCTATATTTTTGTTGATATCAATTCTGTGAAAAGGTAATTATACGAATAAACAAAAACATTATGTTGACATGTAAATGGATGTATGTATATGAATGGATGTATAAATACCCTAGCCTTGGTCTTAGCCACGCCCAGGTCCGCCGAGTCAGGTGAAAATCATCAAAAACTGAGTACACTGCCTTGGTACCAACCTATATAATCTAAGGTTATACATTTGACTGCCTACGTGGTCGAGTGGTAAGACACTCAACTCCGAATCCAGAGGTCGCCGGTTCAAACTCGGCGTGCGAAAATTTATTTAATTACTATGTGTCGCAACACCCTTCATTAACATAAAATAATATATGGTATATATTTTCGACACGTTCCAGAGTGGAAGATACTCTAAGTATCGCCCTGTTGAAAGACCACCATTAAGAATTGAAACGTTGCTTAAAATGGCTTTAGCGGTGTTTGGTGACCAGATCTGAATAGCCAGGTACTTCCCAACCTTCCTCTTCCCATCCCTTCCCTTTTCCACTACCTTCAGCCTCACAAGATGTCGCAATTCAGCATGCCATAGTCTCACTGGCTCTAGACGGTAGGGAGCTTTTGGGACCCTTGTACGGTATTCACGTTCATTTAAAACATTCATTAAAAAAACATTCTTATGAAATGTGAACATTATTTATCAGAAATCACTGTGTACTCGTGTAAAAGCTTTACGCTATCCGTACTTTGAGTAATATTTATTATTTTGTGCGATCCGCAAATGTCTTGAAAGAATGGCCCACAACAAGAATAAGGAAGCTGGGAGTCATAGAAATCTGTTTACTCCATATTATCCATTGTTGGCTTTGTCTCGGAGAGGTCTTTGTGCCGATGTCAAGACGCGTTATTTGTACGTTAGGCAGCTTTTGTTAATCTCCGAAGCGATTCTGCCGACCGTTGTTAATTGATAACTCGGAGTAGGCCTATTTGTCAAGGCTATAAAATGTAATCGATACTTCATAAGAGATGGGGCTCAGATTTCTATCTCTTGTGTTGACGAGAGGCCGCGTCGAAAGGTGACGGGTTCACAATGGACCGAGGCAAATGAATTTCTTAGTTTCGCAATTCGTCTTATCAACGTGATTTATCGATTTTTTTCTAAATTGACAACTTAGCAAGATGGATGGTCTTCTACGGAAACTTCATCGAATTTTAATTGATTTTCGGTCTAGTTATATAGATATATACACTGAAGGGATAAACAGAAGGAAGTGTGTCGTGGGCTTATTTGTGTATCAGAAGTAAGGTCAATTTTATCTTTCTTCAGGTGGAATTGATAAAACCGTTCCAAACATCGAATTTCTTTCTTAACCCTTTGCTCGCTGGTGGTATAAATTTGTATCCGTCTTCGTGTACCTTCCATACAAAAATTTTTTTTATTCCTGCTAGTACTTCATTGGACATTATTTTGTACGTAGGCCAGTTTTTAACGCTTATTTACAAGAAAACTGATACCAATGGAACCAGTTTCGCATTGAGCTGTCACATAGTTGGTCGAGTTATTTTAGTGCTTGTTTGAAAACATGTATGTGTGTTTTTTAATATTATTATTTCAATAAGTATCATAATGTCACCCGATAATGCGATTATCTGTCAAAATTATAGGGTATTAAAAAATAAACATTTAAACACACATTATAAAATATTTTCTTACTTATTGCCTCACGGTACAAATATGTACCGGATAAATTTTTCCTATGAATAATTTACAGATAATTAAAGTTATAAATAACAGATAATTCCCAAAATAATTTATGAAAGTGCGCATAATCTATAATATGTTCAGGCATCAAAGGGTTAAGCAAATAATCAATCTTGGGAGGCTTCCTGTTTTTTCTGTATCTTATTAAATAAAAAAAATATCAAATATTTTTTTGTGGTTTATGCCTTCGCTAACCAACACTTTCGGCACCGAGCTAGATAAAATTAGAAAAAAAGATTTCTTATTCATATTTAATCCTGCGACAACGTTTGATATTCTGTGTTAGTTCAATAATTTATTTTATTCAAAAATCGCAAAAGTACGCGTGGCTTTCGTTGGCAAGCCATTTTTAGACCGGACCAAAGTTACGAATTCTAACGTTCACCCAAAGGAACTTATAAAATAAATTCTTTACCATATCCCACAAATTACTGTTTGTGATGCCATTTTGCGAAACTTTCAAAGAAATTGTTAACAAAAAGACTTTCTTTATCTTTATGCGCAAAGTGGATCCATTTTATATTGTGATGTCAGTTGCCATTCTGGATTTCTTAAAATAAATATTGCCGGCAACCTGGGCGTTTATTATCTAATAATAGTTTTTTCAAGTACGTATACCTTACCCGCTTCACTAGACAATGTCTGTCATAAGACAGTTATTATTGTTATGCATGTATTAACACTCCCGTTTCGAAAGGGGGTTCTAATTTCACCCCAAACGAGAGTTTTGTGCGATATCTTAGATAAAGATAACTGAAATATTACGATTACACTTTTCTTTAAGTATGACCAAATAAAAATTTCCTAGATTATGTCATGAAAACGCTTTAATAAGCAAAATCAAATGGGGTAACTACGTCACCCTCCTTCAGAAGGCACGTTTAATTTTGAATTGCAGGTACGGAAAGGTTAAATAAAAAATAAATGCATCATCGAAATTATAGTTTATTTACGGCTCATTCCAGAGTGATACTTACTCTCAGTATCGCCCTGGTGAAAAACCACCATTCGGAATCAAAGCTTTGCTTAAAACGACTTTAGCCGTGCTTGGTAACCAGATCTGAAAAGCCAGATACTTCCCACCCTCCCTCTTTTTCCATCTCTTTCCCCTCCCCATTATCTTCAGCCTCACAATACCCCATTAGGGGATGCCATAGTCTCACTGGCTCCAGACGGTTTGGGAAGTTGTGACCTTTGTGCGGTATTCACTAAACTTTTAGATTTAAAAGAATCATTCAGGTTTTTCTGACACGTCCTCGCTTTATTTTTTCATCCACTTGAAGATCATATATTCACCTGATTCCTTTCACCTTTATTTGCCTTTCATATCCAATATTCTTGAATAAGTAATTGTGCCAAACAGTTACCGTTAAGTAGTAGAATACCACAAAATATGTTGCCTCGAGCCCTAGAGCTTGTTCGTCTCCACCTCAGCCTCTCGCTTCACCCTACTAAGATCTTGTTTATGACACAGTCCTACTTTGCTTCGTACCCGCCACCCCAATCATCCTATTGCCGTTGTAATCTCACCGAGCTACCCTGGATAGAAGTGGATAATGCCATTTCCATGGAATCCATTTTGTTATTTATGTGGGTTCTACAACAAAATGACAAAAACATTTTTTCTAAATTTCAAACAACCTCCCCCCCGATTGTTGAAAGCTTTCGCTCGTTAGGCCAAGTATCTTTTTAAACTCCTCAACAGGAAACGAGTATTACGTATAACAAAGGGAATCTTATTTATCCTTTGAGGATATTTTAACCATGCCTGGTTAACCATAATACAGTACCCATAACACTCTTCCTAACGATTTTTTTAAAACTCTACCCGTAAGAACATATGATCTTAGCATGTTAGATTTTTTTGCTGTAAGTTGATTTCACACATTTCATTTACAAATTAACTTCATCAAAAAATACCTCGGAAATACAAGATGATATTCTACGTTTCGTAGTTAAAATAAAACCCACGTTCTAGAATTTCGTTCCGTGGTAGATTAGCTACATGTTATGTTAGAATACCTTAACTCTTGTATAAAGAGCGATATTTTGTTTGTAGAGCAATCAAATTCTTACACGAGACCAAATTGTTTTAAAATGGTGTTAAGAGCTTAAGCCGTTATGTCGAAGTACACTCTCAGCTTGGAATGTTTTCTGCAGGGAAATAAAAACAAAAGTCATGTGCAGGAGAGACCGTAGCACGACGTAATGTGTAGTTTCCAACTTGTGCAGAGTCCGGCAAAAACCTTATTTAAGCACCCCCGCTGAAAGTCTGTTTCAATGAAACGAATAATTTAGCAAAAGGGAAATAAAATACGGATTGAATTCGTTTGAATATTTTAGAAACATTTAAAAAAAAAACGTAATGGTAATTATACAAACAGATAAAAATATGCTCCTGATCATTTGCCCTCGTTTCGTCATTCTCATTCTTCTCTAAAACACGGTTAATAGCCCTAAAGTTCTTCATTTTTAAAAACTTTCAAAGCTTGCTCCATAGCAACAGAACCAGCCTATTGGCATCACAAACGTATGATCATAATGTCGAGCTTTATTTAACAAAATAGTGAGGAATGCATTTCCATTGGCATTACTTTCTCACACTGTTCTGAAGTGGTGAGTGGTGGTACTTGACCGAATTCAAACATAGTTGGTAGTTCAACCATTTCCGAATTCGCCTGTTTTTAATATAGCTCATCTGTGTTCTTAAACAAGAAGCAATAATAATTAGATTAAGATATAAATTAATTAAAAAATGCATAAAAGATTACGATTATATCACCCCACTTAAGGGTGAAAACCCATTATACGCACTTTTTGGCTTTCTAGTACAAGCAAAACTAAAAATTATATAAACAGTAAATGCAATATTTTAAACAATCAAATTAATTTATCTTATAGTCCTATCCTAAATATTTTTCCAATAAACCGCTCTGTTATTCCCATAATTTCATCAATTACTCCTTCTCCTTCCAACTCCTAAATATGTATATTTATCTCAGTATTTTGTATTTCAGATTAATTTAATATTGTCCTGATGATGGAAGGGTACTTCCGAAACCGGTAGACAAAATATTAAATAAAAAAGTGGTTAAAAACAAAGTATATATTTTCTATTTATAAAAATTATATATCTGTTCTATGCGGGTCATTAAAAAAATGTCTAAGGTTTCCAGTGAATGCAATTCTTTAGCAGTAATTTTTAAAATCCTTTATGATTCCATACTGGAATTTAAAGTAAAACGTTCAAAAATGCTTTTGCTGGTTCTCAAACTGCATATTTTACTAAGATTTTAGTATGTTTTTCATAGAAGTCGAAAGATTTTATATTATATTGAAAAAACTGTATTCACTGGAAACCTCAGAAATTTTTCTAACTACCCATAGAAAATTTGCAAATAAATCATTTGTAGTATTACTCGTATTAAAGTGTTACTAAGTAATGTTTATCGTCATTCTTGAGTGCTGTAGTGTTAAGCTTCTAAAATATTTTTTTTCTATAGAATGAAGAAACAAAAAACTACAAATACTACAAAATAAATCAATGCGAATAATAGTTTAACGTAACATATGTTTTCGGTTAAGAGCTATATTGGCACTTTTTCAAATAAGCCTTAAATAAAAGGTTTCACAATGAGATACACGAACACGTGAAATGCGTACGATTGCACACAAGGAAAAAATCAATTATGAAAAAATGTCAACAGAAAGCTTGTCGATAATTAAAACAGAAACGTAAATCTAGCCTTCAAAAGAAAAACTTTTGGCTTCTAAAACGGAGGCATTTTTGTGAGGTTTGAACATAAACGCGAAGCTCTTTCACAATAAAAGCAGCCAACAATATCACGGAAACTCGCGTCCAATACTCTATAAATTTTATTGCTTCAGCGCTTCGAAATAGTTCCAATCGAAGTGTATTTAAACCGGATTCCAGCGGCACGAAATTAAGTTTTCTAATTAAAAATAGTCACAATGCATTCTGTAAGCGTCAGAAAAGTGATCACTTCCGAACTTCATTTGGAGAGGGAGATTTTCCCTGAATAATTTAGTCCGCGTAGTTTAATTGAAAAGGAAAGGAAATTATATATTAATCCCCTAACGTGGGGAAATTTGAGAAGGTGAGTCTTTTCCTGGTCTTGAGTTCAAACATAAATAAATAAATAAATATATCAAGGTTTTAATAAGTTATCCGCTGTGGTCTGCTTAACCTGATTTATTTATGATTATTTTTAATATGTGTACATACGAAGAAATCATGTAGAACCGGACTTTTTAAACTTGAAGTTTCGTCTGATGCTCTTTGGTCATAAGTTATATTTTATTTTACTACAAGTAAAATTGTATATCTCTTCTGTGCGCAAGGAAGAACGGAATGAGTCAATAAACGCAGATGTTCAGGAGAGCCTAAACAAAATTTAGGAATTTTGTTTTGTTGTACGAGTATGTATTTATGTCATATGTCACATGCCCTTTTTCAAAAAAACAATAGTACTTTTTTTTTTTCTGACTCTAATTTTTCCTTGCTAGATATGGATCTAAGATACAATTCTGCATACTTAACTCAACACTTTTTTTTTACTCATTTCGTTCTTCCATCCGCACACAGATAATTAATTACAGTGGGATTAATTACGGTGTAATAAATTATATGTGTTTTAAAAGATTCATTTAAATGTCTTCATATAATGTAATAACATAGAGTTATAGTAAATTGGCTATATTTGACATAGTTATGGGGTAAAGATTTGTTTAATTCTACTTCTATATGACAATAAGCTACCGCAGATTGTAGTTTTATCGATATGAGAATAAACAGCTAGTTTATTCTGTCACTTTACCTTTCGGGTGCTTTATTGCACTTGATTCAATCCACGAAGCGACTTCAATCCACGAAGCCTCTCTAGAGAATACCTTATAAATATGGTAAACCACTGAAACTCACATAAGGGTAGGAATCACAACTCCACTGTAGAATGTTAGCCTTCAGCTTATAAAAATCAAGATCTAAAATGATTTAGAATGAAAACTGCATTTGGAATTCATAGAGGACACGGGAAAGAATGCGATAAGCCATGGTTTACGGACCATAGAGTTCCCCTACCATTAAGTCTGTGACTGATTACTGAGGCATGTTTCAATGATTTGACCCAGTCGTTTGACCATCGTAAATCTCATCCGGCGTCCGTTCTTTATGGCGTTGCGGAGAACAAGGGCGGAATTAAAAAGGCGTACTCAGATGAAAGTATTCAGATTTCATTGGCCGTTAGATTTAAAAGCTAATAGCTCACTGAAAGCAGAATTAAACTGTTTGATTTTTTACAAACTTTTTTTCGAAACGCAAAAAAAATATCAACCGTATAAATTCTGTCTGTGCTCAAATGACTAATGCTAGATGAACATAATATTGCGTTGGCCAAACAAAGATTTTAAACAATTTCGCAGATAATGACGCAACATGGCAATGCAAAGATTTTTCCAAGTTTCATTTGACGGCCTCCATAGTCGAGTGGTAAGACGCTCGACTACGAATCAAAAGGTCGCGGATCCAAACCCGGCGTGCGTCAATAACTTTTATTTAATTAATATGTGTCATAACACATTTAATTCATATAAAATAATAAAAAAGTATACTTGTTCCCTGCTGAAAAACCACCATTCAGAATCGAAACGTCGCTTGAAATGGCTTTAGCCGTGCTTAGTCACCAGATCTGAAGAGCCAGGTACTTCCTAATCTCCTTCCCCTCCACACTACCTTCAGCCTCACAACATACCCCAATTGGGGATGGCATAGTCTCACTGGCTCTAGACGGTTGGGAGCAGTTGAGTCTCTTGTGCGGCATTTACTATAAAAAATACATTTAAAAAAAACTACTTAAATTTAGATCAATTGTCTGCAAATAGAGTATTCTAACATGAATAAACATTCATAAAATATTATATTTATCCATGAAATAAATTGCATTGTTGCATTTCTTTTATTTTTTATTTTATACTATTTTCACAATACATACAATACTCAATACGCTAATTAATCGAATCATTTATAAGCCTACAGATGCTTTCCTATAACTTTTTCCTCCGAAAATATATTTGTCAAAACAACTGCTATGCCTTTGTTGAAAGCAATTCAAAAATAAGACACGTTCAAATTAAAATTTATTAACAAGTACCTACCCCGATTTCGTTTCAGAACTAAGCACAGTAAGTTATCGAGTTATTTATAGGAGTTTAACTGCATATTTCCAGGCATATCTGAGAGTTGTATAGTTATAGTTCTGATTCCGACGATAATTCAAAACTCAGCAGCTTTTACGGCCTTCTAGACTTGATTATTCCTCGGACTTTCTGAAACTTGTATTATTTATGGAGTATGACTTCGGGGATTAGAGAGCTTTGTGCTTCCGTGCGGGAAAGCTCCTTAGACGAATCAAATTCTTTGGATAATAATCAGCTCACGATTGTACAGTCGCAGTACTTGATATGTACTTGTTGGTAATAGTTTAGTTGGTGGTCGGAGCTTTCAGATTGACTGGATTAAGATTTTTCATTGAAGAAATCTTACAATAAATACAATTTTCCTCTGCTTACAAATGAATTTCCCTAATTTTTCTTTCAGTTTATTTTTTTGTAATAATTTATTATTTTGTATCACTTTTTAACTATATGAAATGAAAGAGGAAAAAAGTCAACTGGTGATTAAAGAATAATGAGAAAATAATAATAGTAAAATTAAATCTTTGATCTTATACAAAGTTATTATTTCATTTTCATTAAATACATAAAACCACAAAGTGATTGCTTTCCACGAAAATAGAAAATATAACCTTGCTCACATATTTCTTCATTACACATATTTTACTTCAAGCTTGACGTATTTCTTTTAATACCTATATACATTTGTAAAACTTATTAGCAGTAAATAAACAGAGAAGTAAAGTTGAGATCTCGGATCTCTCTTCTGGAAGTGTACTTACATTTATGAAAAGCAATATAGTGTATTTGTGTGTTTTTATAATATTGACTTATGACATCCTTAGAGTGGTAGATACTCTTAAGTATCGCCCCGGTGAAAGACCACCATTCAGAATCGAAACGTTGCTTAAAATGGCTTTAATCATGTGTGGTGACCAGATCTGAATAGCCAGGTACTTCCCAACTTTCTTTTTCCCCATCTTCTTTCCCTCCCCGCTACCTTCAGCTTCACAACATACCCCAATTGGGGATGCCATAGTTTCACTGGCTCTAGACGGTTGGGAGCAGTTGGGGGTCTTGTGCGGTATTCATATAAAAAATAAAAAAAACTACTAAGCTCACCAACTATTTTATAATAACGCAGTATTCTGTCTCTATTAATTCCAGTTGTTCTACATAATTTATGAACGGGGATGGCTTAATTTATTTAAAAAAAAACAGTTTATTTTTCCGTCATCACTTTCACACTATAAATATTTTTTATTTTTCTTTTAAGCTTGAAGGACGTTTTACTACCGATGAATATTCCACGATATAGCCGTGAAGTTTCCTCAAGTCAGTTCCCCGTTTCGTCGCCAGTGGCGCCGGTGCACGTCCTCCCGGAAGAACCCCAAAATCTCGTTTCCTACCGCTTCAAAGTCGCAAAATTCACTTTTCAAGATTTTTTCCTCAACTTTTTCTTACTACAGGTTGGGCAAAAGGCGTTTACACTTATCCACAGATTTTATATATTCGTAATTGTATAGTCTATTGAGAGAGGTCTTGGAGGAACAATACTTAAGGAGG
The DNA here is from genome assembly GCA_022651775.1 of Drusus annulatus. NCBI lineage: Eukaryota > Metazoa > Arthropoda > Insecta > Trichoptera > Limnephilidae > Drusus > Drusus annulatus. Next base: position 1,326,635 of record JAGWCC010000023.1, read on the forward strand.
GAGACCTATTTTTACCCAATCTATACAAACTTACGATAAATTACATTCTCCGGGTTTTTACTTCGTATACCATGATAGAATGAGATGCAAAACGAGATGTCACGTAATATCGCACCACCTCGACGCGTGTAACCATTTGCAGCATACGGCGAACTTTGCATCATTCATCGGAATAACAAACGTCAAATAGTTTGTAAGGTTATTTCCTATATTTTCATTTAATGAAATATTGCAGTTGTTTTAAACAGCAAAAAACGTTATATAAGCGATATTTTAAATGCGTAGATGTATTAATAGCCAACAAGTAGTAAGCACGATCACATTTCAACAGTTTTAAATATTTTTGAAACCCACGTTCGAAGATTCGTTTTTTTAAAGGATATAAAGACATAATATTAAAAATGAGCATTCATCATTATTAAAGCAAGCCTTGTGTTATCAGGACGTGTGAGATTGTTTTACCTAATAAATTATTGATGGTGTTTATAATGTTGTTTTATTTTATGATAAAAATATTTTTTATTAATAATTATTTAAATTAATAAACGATACAAAATAATCAAAAAAATAATCGCCCACTTAAATGTATATCTATCTCTGAATTTTGTTGTAACTCGTGTAGTCCTTTACTTTCCCTTGTCCCAGAGTGAGTTTTTATAACTCATGGGATTGCTATGTACGAGTATATTAGCAAGATATTTAATAATAAATAAATAAATAATTTCTTAAAATGTACTTACACGGGCGGGAATATGTTTTATGTTAGAAAGTGACGGGCACCATTGCAACCAGAAGTCAGACCAATGTCAACGAGTTAACTGAAAATCGTTCACAAATCTATACCTCCATATATTGTTCCTCCAAGATAGAGTGCCACCATAGGGTACTGAAGGTCCATTGACCACAAGAATTCATAACATTGCAGAATCTATCGTTTAACCCCACGCGAAAATGTTCATAACCTTGTTATTTACCGTGGAGTCACTAAACTAGGTCTCCTGGAATTCTTGTGCAGTATACATGAAATAGTTGTATGTTTTCAAATTAACGCATTTTCACAGTATTTTCATTAAAAAACAAACCTGCGCCGCGTAGCCTTAACGATGATACGTTTATCAGAGTTAAACAAAATATTATAAAATAACGCGTTAACTCCTCCTTGACGTTATTAAAAAAGCTTTTAATTAAATTCTAATCGAAATGTGTGCTCTGGTGCTATTTTTAAATGCTCTTTTTCGCATTATTTTCGCACACCCCGTTTAGCGTGATTTTTTTTGGTTTACCGGGTATACGAGCTTTTAAGTAGGGTTGTTTAGTTGTGACTTATAAACCGTTAATAATGTACCGTCATATTTTGGCTCTCTTGAATTTTCTGCCTGTATTTAGCAAATATAATTATTTTTTTTAATTATTCATGTTTTATTTTCTTACATTTTTTTAGATGTTAGAATTATACTGAACTAAGTCAAATTTAGCAAATTGTTTAGAGGAGATATTTTAAAATTGCAAATATGATTTTTGTCTTAAATTTGTGGTTGCTTAATATTGATGTTTTAAGTACCAACTAATTGTCTTTGAAATTATTTCCTTTTCTTTGGTTTAACAAATTTGCTCGTGTTTATACATACTTCTGGATTTTTACACTCTTAGCTTTTATTAAATTGTTTTTAATCTGTTAATGTACACATGCACTGCTATACCCATATCTGAACATTTTTCATGATTTATTATGACGATCATGACTTTAGATAGCTTAAATTTGCATACATTTTAAATATTATTATATTGTTTTTATTATATGTTATGTTAAATAATATAGTGTGAAGCGTATTTAAAGTGAACTATCACAAAACTGTGCTGTATAAATTTCCTCTTATTTTTTTCAATCAAACCTAAATTTAGTATTTTTAAATTACAATTAATTGTTACTAGCGAATCTTTTCTATTTGTATCTAAGGTTGTCTTTATCTTTCAAATAATCAGGTTTCTATGTAGCCCAATCAATTACAACCATATTGTGATGGTTCAAAAAAAAAGAAAACTGGAGTTTTCTTATTGTAGTCCATTGTTAAGAGCTCCCCTGACTTACATTTTTAAGAAAGACAAAATACTACCAAGTTATGAATAACTAAATATATTAGATTCCTCCTGCTACAATCATTATAAGCTTAAAATGTTGCTTGTGCAACGACGAACGACTTGGCTAGGCAGGTGATTGAAACCGTGATTTTCTGTAACGTTAATCATTTACGATAAAAAGGGAAAGGTTACAATTGAACTATCAGCGGCATGCCCTTATTTGTACACCATAATGCTGTGGCGTCAAAAAAGGACCGCAATTTTTCCATCGTTTTAGGATGATCCTCAGACCTATTGTGTATTTTCTTCCTGCCACCTAGCGGGTAGCGTTTTGTATTCTCTATTTTCTATTTGAGTCCCATTCATTTATTCACCATCTCAGTTTGGGCGGCACTAGCGTTTCTCTATAGAAGTAGGAGTTATATATCGAAGGAGAAAGAGGTCGGTTTTGTGTAGTTTTTGGCCAAACGGGAACGTGAAAAGACTCCGAGATTCGTGAAACGCCAAAGTGATAAAAAAATAGTTGATCGCGCGGTACTAAAGCAGACGTTTCAAATAATGGATTCAAAAGTTTCCTCAGCCAGTTTTCTTAGGTTAAAAAAAACGGATAAAAAAGGAAGAGGGTTTCATATAACCTTATTTGCTTAATATAACATCAGCAAAAACATATCTTTGTACTGTGGGACTGATTTTTAAGCAAATTATATTGTTAGAGTTCCAGCAGAAAAGTATTTAAGCGGTTCATCAATTAATTATTTTATTGAATTGGTGAAACACATTTCAAAGTTAAGTACCTCATAGAAAAGAATTTCAAGATAATTCGGTTTTAACCGAAATTAGTAATTTGACCGTGAACCAAAATCATATAAATATATCGTTTCTACGTGGCTTTGAGCCACAGTTTGATAACGGCCTTGAACGCAGAAACAGCTGTTATAAAAAATAAAAATAGCAAAAAATTTAAAAATATAAATATATATATATATATATATATATATATATATATATATATATATATATATATATATATATATATATATATATATATATATATACATGTATATTATAAAAACATTAAAGAAGTGTTATTTTATCCATAAGTTAATGTTAAATATTTATTATTTTGCTTGAAATTTGTTTATCAAATATCACTCAAGAGCGCTTTAAAGTGCTAGAAAAAAGTTAAAGTACTGCTTACCTCAAAAATACTTATCGCTTTTTAAAATACATGGAAAATGGTATTTGCATATTTAAATGTATCGTGGACTATGAAAAATTTCAACTTTGTTGAATAAACTATAAACTAATCCCAACATATACTTCGTAATGTATTCGCACTTAATCTAGCGCTTAGTATCCCAAAAAACTATATAAATCCTTGTAATAAATTTCTGTCGTAAAATATTGTTGAACCCATAAATATCTCTTCATAATTAGATTTCTAAAAGTTCTTAAGATTTTATTGTCTTCATCTGTTTACTGTCGCAAGGAAGCAGAAAAAATGCACCGAATAGAAATCCAAAGAAATGTGATCCATACCGCCTTAAACAAAAACTAATGTCGCCAATTTCTTCGACTCATAGGTCCCAGATAGGCCAAGGGAATCAAATACCCGTTAAAGACAGAATTTCGAGGTTTTAAAATGTTTGATCAATTTTACCAGAAGTAAAACAAAAATGAGCTTTCGTCGGGTACGCTCACAACATTCGTACGCCCACAACATTCGTGAAAAATAAGGTAGCAAAAGGCGTTTACCCTTTGAAATGCCGAGTTCCCGCAAGGTACCACTTCCGTCGTAACTTGCTGATTGTAATTTCGTAAAAACTCACATGTGTTTTACAAAAATTATGTTTTTGTCAATTATGCTATCTTCTCAGATAATGTGTTTTTTTTTATATCGTATGTCAGTGGCATAAGTGGTTTTTCAAGAATAGCGACTTATATTAGGAGAATTCGTTTTTTCTCCCTCATGTCACTAAAAAAAGTTTGATTAAAAAATGCAAAGATTTTTTTTCTCTTTTATTGTATTTTTGTGTGGCTGAATATATTTCCTGTAAATACATACAGTAATGTCAATTTGAAAAACGATTTTTCCAGCTGTACTGACGTAAGCTGACTTCAAATAATTATTACTCGACTTGTACCGAACTTAACGCAATGTAAAATATCTCTATAAATTGATTTTTTTGTCGACAAGCCATAATGGTACATTTAAATCTGTGAACAGGATTTAAATAATAAAAAAACTCTCAAAAAATAATTATGAATGCCCGGTGCCTATAGGAGCCTTCGGTACACTAGAGGTTAATTGTACAATGCAATTTTCTTTTCTAAAAACAAATCTGTAAATTGTTGACAAAATACACTGTAATTGCATTCTCTGAACTTATTTCACTTTATCCTGAAAGATAATTATGAATGCCCGCTGCCTATAAATCCCTCCGACACACTAGAGGTTAATTGTATAATGCAATCTTCTTTTCTAAAAACGAGTCTGTAAATTGTTGAAAAAAGCCACTGTAATTGCATTATCTAAACTTATCTCACTTCATCTTGCGGCAGGTTCGTTTGGGGAAAACATTTGTAAACGACTTACTTCCCGGGCGGGCGAAGTGACCCTCGGCAGAATCACGTAACCAATAATGTAAACTGACCCCAGTCTGCGCCCCCCGCACTGCCAGGAAATTGAATATTTCTACTTCCTCATATTGGCACTATGAAGTGTGGAGTGGAACTGGCCGTGCTCGCTGGGTTGTGCTACCTCTTGCGGTTGGCTGCTACCCTGGTTATAGCAACCCAAATAGAGGATAAATAAAAAAAACATCAAATCTGGTATAGAATTAATAATTATTTGTTATTGAAGACGTTATTAATATTGAGGGTGTGGAATGTTTTTCAATCTTGTTTTCATTGGAAGTATTTTTGTTTTCTGCAGAAACCTGTATTTGTATTTTTTGAACTTTATTTAAAATATGTTTTTTCAAATGTAAATTGTGATTTCTAAAGACTAAATTATCATTCTACTAATTTAAACTGCATTTTTAACAAATCACAAAATTTTCACAAAATGTCACAATTAATCATTTTTATTATTGTACTATACCCCAATCGAGGATGCCGTAACCCCACTGGCTCTGAGCGAACTGTTGACATGTAATTTTTATATAATTTAATTAAATTAAATTTAATATTATTATTATTGAGTTCTGCTATTTTCAGTTTTTATTTTTAGTGACAGCTGTTTCGGCGTTTAAGGCCATTGTCAAACTGTTGTTGACATGTACATATTAATATAATTATATATCTTGTTATATCTTGTCGCGTGATGTCGTTTGGTTGGTTGCCAAATAGGTAATCAACCAAATGAGATGCCATTGTACTGTTATTGGTTTTATATCTGTTGTACAATAATAAAATAAGGAGAAAGTTCGTTTTTTCAATATATGAAATTATAAATTAAGAATGAGAGTCCATTTCAAAGATTTGCTTTACTTTAAAATCCACCATGTAATTTAAAACTCCTCGTGTCACTTAAAGTGGTACAATCCAATACGGTTTTATTAATTTCGCTTTGGAGCTTTAAGCTTTCAATCTTTTTCAACTTTTTCAACTTGGCAACTCCACAAAACAATTGTTTTCAATCAAAAGTAATTTTTCATCGCACAGAAAACTATCATGTCCATTCGCGATTGGCTAACATAAATATTTTCGGCTCTTTTTGATCAACCCCATTCTTCAAGTTCGCCAAAACTTCAAAGAATCCATTAATTCTTTTTCAGTCACGTACCTATTTGAATTATTGCTCAGTGATCCGAAGTATTCAATCCAATTTCGTTTCCCAACGGTGCTCTCGGGCAACCAGATTCATATTTGGATCATTCAATGCTTTGTGCGAAATCCATATTGATAAAGTATTATAATAGAACTCGTAGAATATACAAGATGGATTTTCCTATCTATGCTATATGAACCTATGTCGGATGGACTGTTTCCTGTCGAATTGCGCCAGCATTCGTTATGGAACAAATATTTGATTATTTTAAATAAAACGGATGTTGCTGTAAAATTCAAAATTAACTGATTGTTGAGTTTTATTAGAATGTTTATATAAATGTCCGAAATGGAAGCCTATATAAATTAGCTGTTAAAAATAAGATTATCAGCAGATAGGTTTAGAGCCAATTTAATGTTGATAATCAATGCTTGTTTACATTTTATCATTAATCAACTCTCAGGTATAAAAAAAACTTAAGAGTTAACGTCTTTGTCTGATTTTGTTAATAATGTATTATATTAATGTTAGCAGTAATTTTTTTCTGTAATGAGAAGAACCTTAAATAGAATATAAAATTTTGACTATTATTTTAATTCCTTTCGGTTGAGAAATTCCAATAAATAAGGTACCGGAAAAAGAAAAGTCGTAGCTAATCAATTTTAAATTTTCATCGATGACCAATCCAGTAATAGTCTACGCTACGCATTCGATATTAAGTGAGAATGTTGTGGGCTCGATATCTGGACTAAGAAAGGTTAATACAATATGTTATTATTAGTATTAAAAAAGCGATAGTTTTCATTTCAAGCCAATTTATCTAACGTAGAAAGTTAGCTAAAAACGTAATGCCGTCAACGTAAAAACGGAATTGCAGGATTACATATTTATTTTATTGTATACGCCCTTAAGGGCTATTACATAACTGTGCAATAGAGAGTTGTAAATAATAGTGATATAGAAATAACACGGAGTAAATAATTACCAATCATAGCACATCTGAGTAAGTAGAGATATTACAATGGAATAAATTAACAAAAGTATTTTTCGATTAGGTGTGCTATTGTAGCCTTCTTGTAACTAGATTTAGTGCAGTTGAATATATCTACTATTTCTGCGAAGGAATAACCCACTGTATGCAATCTAGGTACAAACGAGTATCTAAATGATTCAGTCCTTATTAATAATTCTTCAATATTATGATTCATTTTGTAGTATTAGCAGCAATGTCCTGGTTGAATATTTTTATGTTTCGCAAATACTTTTATTTCATAACTATTGAATGTATGCACGAATCAAATCCCCCCACAACGTAAATCCACCATCAAGTAACGGAGAGCTTCTGATTCGGCTTATCCAATTTCCTGATATTAGGTGACTTTCATGGCTCCCTGGCGGTCTGAGCCCTCTTTGCTTCCAACCCCAACCTCCAACTCCCCCAATTTCCCCAATCGCCCCAACTCCAAACCTCACAAATCCCCCCCTCGGCTGGACATGAGGCGGTCGGAGTTTCCGACCGAGATCGCCATATTATGAAAGTTCCTGTTGTGCTTTTTCCGTTGGAACCGTTTTTCCGTTGCGGCTGGAAGTAATACAATCCTACAGTATTACGTACTCGTACGACACAGTACTACCCTGAAACTATACTTTTGTCACATTACTGTACTTAAATCAAACTTATAAAATAGGGACTTGCCATTGCAATCTGGTAACCGTATATTGTGGAACGATTTTACAGTACAATGTACCGATCGAAAAACTATTTTTGGCTCTCGGTTATCAACAGGCGCTTTTTTTAGTCTCCTAACATAGTGTAATTAATTCAGTAAAGCTTTATCTTTTATTTCATTTTCACTATTGAAACAAAATATAATTTTCAACGATATATGAAATAGAAATGAAAAATATGAGAAAAAGCAATGAAATATGGAATTGAAAATGATAGTATTTAAAAAAGGTTTCAGTTTCTCAATTGATAGAGGCGCTGTTTCCAGATAGAAGAATTCCAAGTTTGTCGGTTCATAATTTTCAACGATAATTATTTTTACCCAAATAAAATGCGTCGTACACCATGAGAGAAAAGACAACGACAGACCGCTTCTATATACTGGGACTCGCCGCGGGGCCCACATTTTTTTATTATGCCACTAAACTTAACACAATTAAACGGTTTTTAGGTTATATGCTATATTTTTGTTTTAAAAAGGATACAATTGAATGAATGTAGGCGCCCTTAGTTTAGCCACGCCCAGATGCGCCGAATCAGGTTAAAATCATCAAAAACAAGTCAAAAACTGACTTCACTGCCTTGGATAGATACTACTCTATGTTCTCTAAGGTCCCAACCTTATATTTTTACTTTATTTTTCTTATTTCGTTGAAAATGATTGTTGTTTAAATATTAAAAATATTGTAATAATTTTGTCGATTTCATGTTTATAATCAACAGCGTAATTGATTTTCTATGTATATCGATTGCTCATCAAGGGAAATGTCCTTAATACAGACTGCGCAAAAGAAGTAGTCTTTTAATCCTGTTATTTTATTTTCGCCCACTGAATGGGTAATCCCCAGAAGTGTGATCTAGATCGATCTGAAAGAAAACTGGTTTCGCCAATTTACATAAGACCTTTCAAGTCCTAGGCTCCAGACAAGCACATGAAATTGAAAATGTTTTATTAACTCCACTCGAAGTGAGATAAAACTTAGCTTACTTTGGGCACACAAGCACGCCCACAACACACTTCTATCGGTTAATCTCGCCAGTGCTCACAACGTTTCATTCCGCCGATGTCTGCACTCGTTCTATACTTATTATTACGTGCGATGTCTGTACTTTTCTAATCAACTTGTGTGAATAATTGAATACAGGTATTGATTTTCGATTAGCTCTCCTATTGCAAGGCCCCAAAGATGTGTGCGTGAATGTTCTGTCCATGTGTGTTGTCACCTATACCCTTCTAATGACTCTTTGTGTTCTTGCAGGCGACCTGAGATTACAGCATCATCCGAGATTGCGGCATTCGAGATCGCATCAAGATATCTTAACTAATGTAAGTATTAAAACCCATAAATTTATAATAAACAGCCTTGTAAAATCACCAATATTACATAAAACAAACCATGCCAAATTGAGTGTTTAAAATTGAACGGTTCTATTATTATAATAATTATCGAGGCAAACAGACGTACGCTCTACCATTACGGATATTATTAATAATTTATTATCACACAATTTCGAACCCTTTTTCCATCATCCCGTTTTTATCAATCAAAAGTTTCTTGAAAATTTACGAACATCGTTTTAATATTAATTCTAAAGTTTTTTTTAAATACCTGCTGATAGTTTTAGATATAGAAATAAGATCTTGTACTTTTGCCAGAGTAGTTCCTGTTTAACTTGCATAAGCCATGTTACGACGCGCGATTAGCCGCCCCACTTTTAAACAGGCACAACATATAATGTCAGAGAAACTCGTGGTTCTTACAGATCCAATTTACCTTTGAATGCCCTCCCGGTAGCTCTAGCGAATAGAACGGGTTTGTCGTGTTTGAGATTCGTTCATACTGGGCAGGGTTTAAGGAATTTTAACCAAAATACACTCGCAAATGCTCTGTACGATTATATTGGCGAATAGTGATTCTACGCCCAGGAAAACCTTGATTAACTTGGTGGATAACGTTAGAATTAAGTACTCGTAAATACAAACCATACTAAATTGTTTATTTATCATCGATACTGGAAAAACTGGCGGAAACTGCATCCTCGGCCTCCTTGGATTCCAGTCCGTACAGCCGCGGTGGGTACCAGCCGAAAAATCCAGCTAATTCGCTCATCGATGTGTGTTGCGAGGATCTCAGCGTCTCTTGTCTTGCTCCCGGCATCCCTCGTAATATTTCATTGAATTTACAATTTCACCATAGGCGGCAAACACTGTTTTGATTCGGTTCAACCAACTCCAGCCTTGATTCGCGGTCGAATATTAACTCTGATTCGCGGTTCAATGTTCTCAACAACTGTTGTTCAACTCCAAACGCGTTCCGGCTGGGCCTGGCCCTTTGCCACCTTTTGGCTTTCAGGGAGGCCAATAGACAAAAAATAACGCAATAATAAATATATTTTAATCAGCGCAAAAATACAAAATCGCAGTTGATCGAATTTATCCTGCTACATAACAGCCACTGAGACAAATTACTAATTGGTGACGATATTTTGCTTTATTTATGTCGCCCGCGGTTTTTTTCTGTAGCACTCGCTATCCATCGGTGGGTATTGTTCTCATTCCCGTCTTGCTTATGTTTCCTGTTTTGAGCTAAGGCCTGCTATTTAAGCTATCTGCATCTTTTTTAATAGTTGCTCCATCTTTTCTGCAATCTTCCTGGAGGCCTTTTTCCATCCGATCTTCCTCATTACTTATTCGTACTCGCTACCACATCTATACGAGTGAAATAAATTATCTTAATTGTGCAAATTTGCATCTTTTACGGTATTTCTCGAATTCGTTCTAAAATTTATACGAGAGATAGTGCTTCTTATCAGCTTGATGATTTATTGAGTTTTATCAACTTTTATCATCATTCTGAAATGGTTTAGTGAATTTCGAATCTAAGATTTTTTATTAGCTATTAAATTATTTCTTAAAGTTTAACTCTTTGTAATAATAATAAATAGGTAAATAATTCATTTAGCTGTGTTTTTTGTTAAAATTAACTGTAAAAAGTTCTTCACTATCAATAGTTTAAAAAAATAAAAATAAATTATGTCTTACATTACAAACTATTAATAATTATAAACATTACAAAATATATAAATAACAGAAAATTCCGTTGTTATGTCAAATGTATCTATTAAATTTCCTAATTATCTATATACGCAATCAGAGTTATATGATTTTTCTTGTATCTAAGATGTTCACCAGTTCTCCTCGAAATCTCTTGATTTTCTTTGTAATATATCGGCGCCGGAAAAGTAAAAAGGCTGAAACACCATTTTGAGAAGTTTACACCGAAGCACTTTAAGTTTTTTTTTGTATACAATAAAATTCATAAGTCTTCAGTACCTGTTTGGATTTTGAAAAAAAAGTTAACTCAATGCTCTCACAGAGTTACTTGTAGCAAAAAAAGCTAAAAATTTCCCAAACTTGTGTCGCTTGAGTCCAGCTTTCTTTTAAATTGTAAAAATATTTTAGATGGCTGAAAGGCCACACAAGTCTTCAGAATCAAACGAGAGTCCGAGCATTCGATTCAGAAAAACAAAACTGCATATTTAACTCATTTTTGACCAAAATATCGCTTAAGCCCCTTTTGCCTTTCCAACGACGATATATATTTTTAACAACTGCAAAAATCGTTGTGTGATTCCACTATTCTCACCAGTTTCTCACCAAAACGCTTTGGTTCCTAATGCTATGATTTTTTTAAAAGTTTTTTTAATAGTATTAAGCCGTATTGTGCCACTTCACCTTTCTCGAGTCAACGTTTCGAGACAGCCTTGCAGTGTCCATCAACAGGAAAAATGTGTAGAGTGAAATAAAATTCTACGTTTACTATTGTTATAAAGTGATTGAAATTATTACTGGGGTACAAACGACTTACATGTTTAGTAATTTTCTTGCGAATTTCCCTGCAGAATAAGGTTGATCTGTCTATTGAGAATTACTTCGCCACACTTGTGAGATTTTATGTCATATGCTACAGGCAATAAGCAATGCATCGACCTGACACGTATTGAGTGAAACATAATGAGATTTGCTATTTATTCCGAAGCGGAGAGTTTCTGACCCAGTTTCCTACATTTTACTTCTCTCTGCGTATAAAATCACAAATGCATTTTAAAAATGGTGATTTAAAAAAAAAAAACTCGAATTGAACACGGAGGTTTGAAGAAAATCTGCCATTTTCCACATTTCACCGACTGTTTTTTTTATTCGACTAAGTTGTTTTTTTTTAAAATTAATTATTGAGTCTTCTTGCTCAAAAATATAAAATTATCTTGAACGGGACAATCTATGGTGATGTTTTCATGGAAAAATGTATTTATTAAATATAATTTTATCCATCTTTTTTCGGTAGGTCCACCGAGTTTTCAAACACAGAGAAATTTGTCGGTGTTAAATCAATTTGTAGATATTATGTATATTTACATGATTTTCTCAGTTTTTTTAATGGTATAAAGTTATAGTATGTGAAACCAAAAATAAATTTCAATATCTCTTTTGCCCTCTCAGATCTACTTTGAACGTTTATATCAACACGTTATTCCTATACATACATTATTGTAGTTTTTTAAAGGAGACATTATTACCAATTGGCGAAATTTATTCCAATCATCAGATAAATTCTATTAAAAATATTTTTTATGACACTGAATGATGTAGAGCGGTGTGTTTTAAATTTCTAGGGTTCTCTTATCACTCGACCGAAGACAGGACTTGTATTCACTTTCAGATTATTCTTCAGATAATTTTCTGTTGCAGAATGGTGGGTCGAAATTCCTGTGGTTCTCATATCACTTTAGCTAAGAGAGAGCCTTTTTTCGGATAACGTAAAAAATATGAATATACTTAACATTGGATTATTTCTTCTGCCGCAAACCTCAATTTCGCTTATGTAGGTGTATCAGCGCTTGGCATTTATGCAATATTCGCGTATTCTGGAATATTAAATGTCCCCCCACACACTTGCCAGCTAATGTCAATCACGCCGAGGAAGAGCCTCAAGGCCGCTGAATACACCTTTGTTCCGAGATGTTACCAAATTACCGGCTCTGACTTTATAATGCGAATTCTGATGTAGCATGTGTTCTCGACTCGCTGGCACATTACCAATGTACGCAACTCAACTCGCTGATGCGCAAACACTTGAATTCACGTGTATCCGCCTGTGGGTGTCTACGTTGCGAAGAGCACGCAATGAAATATAATAATGCATAAGAAATACGTTAATTAGGTTCCCAATTTACTCATTACTAACACCTTTTCACAGTCATTTCGTAATTTTGGATGATGGAGTTCAACTTCAGTGTCAAAATTTAAATCTCACACCACGAAACTTCCGGGGTATCATTCATGGAAATCTGTGCATATCTTGTAAAAAAATATTCTGATACGATATCACTAATTTATACACGTATAGAGTAAAATAAATTAAAACAAATATTAAAAAAAGAAATGTGAACTCAACATTAATTATTATAACAAACCACTTCTTTACCATTTGTCTCGATGCAGCAGAGTCCGAATAATACTTGTCAAGCCATTGCTTTGCTTGAACGATATTTTTTCCCATTAAAAAGTAATGCTTTATCAACGCACGAAATTCAGATTTTTCCATTGTGTTGAAAATTCAAAAGAAGCGTCACTAAAACCACTGTAACTCGTGAATTAAACGTCAGATTGTTATGAAATATTGACACGTATTATTTGAAGGTTAGTACATCCTAAAAAAGTTGTCAATAGTGGCCTCGTATGTCATTCTACAAACTTATTGAATGATGGATTTTAAAGTTGTTGTAAAGTGTTGAGTTTTAAAGGCTTTATGACTTTAATTAAGTGTGTTTTTAATTATATATTTAATTTGATGAGAATATTCATGAGTTTGTTGTTTTGTGGTAGATTATTCTACACTTTTACTAATCTGTAATCACCGTAGAAGATAATTTTGTGTATTAGAAGGTTCTGTGCAGATCATGCTTTACCTTGTGAATGTTTTCGTGGAAATTTGTTTGAAGACGAGCGTGGAAACCTCCATCACGTATAGGATGTCGACAGTTAATTTCTGTTTATTGTCTGTAAGTCTTATCATTTTTAACATGCGTTCTCGAAAAATCCTTTTATTCATAACCCGGTCATTACTTTTTTATATCTGTCTACGGAAGCAATTCACAATCAATTAAAACATATTTTTTAATTTTTCGAATGTTTTTTTGCATAACATATTTTTAAATCTTCTGTGTCCGGTAAATTTCAATGCGATAGATAGTGAACTGTGTAGAGTTTTTCCACGCTTAGAATGATTTTAGCGACATTAAACAACTAAAAGTATTTTTGTAGTTATGATTCCTTGATAGATGTTATTCTTATCATGCATGTCAGCCTAAATCAAAAAAAGTTTTGAAATACATTAACTTTGTAGCGAAATTGGACTCACAATTACAAAAATATACAAAATCTTTCATCACAAAGTAATTTTCGAAATGCAATTATTATTCCCCGATTTCTGCCTCAATTTCAAGCTCATATTAGTTTTAGGATTCACCGATACAACATAATATCAAAACATTTCTCCATTCCATTATTTCTTGGACGAATTGAAAACAAATAAGATTTAAAGGGTAGGCTTTCTGGCAACACTATACTTTGGTTTCTGAAACGTTAACCAATTATAAATTCAAGGAGAATCTTGATAGTAGAACGACTAAAGTTATCCAAACTTCAGACCTGATACCTCGTAGTGGTAGTTGACTGATACAATATACGTATACAGATATAAAGGCTGTTGTCTCTCGTTCATTCCAAATTCCGATGTTATAATAAATAATACTTTAGAAAAAGTTTTAATATACATTTGCTGCCTAGGAGACAATTTGCAGTGAAATTGAACTGCATTCCTTGTATTATTTTTATTAAAGTAATCATTGAAATTTATCATTTTTTTAAAAAGAAAGTCAAACATTTCCGGGTTACGAATATTTATTTATTTATTATTTTATTTAACAATACATTGTTTTTTGTTGGTTGGTATAATTGCAATACATAATATATAATATCCGGAAAATATTTGAAAAACTACTACTTCCATCATAATAAGCGGAAGATGTTGCTTGTGCAATGACGGAGGACTTAACTAGCAGATGAATCGAACCCACTCAGCTACTTGCCGGTCGTTTCTTGTTTTTGAATTCTTTTTTAATTTTGTTTAAACTTTGTTTTCACGTAATCGAATCAATTTTAGTTGGAAGCGTAATTTCTAAAGTTGAAAGCTAATTTATGAAAAGGTTCCTTTGTAGTTTTACAGGCAAAATTGCGGCTTTTATAGCCTGAATGACATTTGAGATTTTGAAACCTTCTTGAGGGTGACATCTTGGAAAATACTCCCATTATTCTGCACGCATTTCACACTTTATTTTCTCACATTTTGCTGAAAGTTCACACCATTTCAGCAGCGTTTCCCACTGACATTTAGACCATTACGTAATTAATTATCGTGCCTAATTGAAGTTACGAATCTTTCGTGTGACCTTTTCAATAGAGCCCTGTCTCCGAACTCTGATATCAAAATTGTAAATTTTTGAATGGCTTCGACAACTTGTCAGCTCATTAAAGCTAACAAAAATGTCAATGCCTCGATGATTCATGCCTTCGGGATATATTAGCCTAAATAAATATTAATTTTGTCAGACTTCAATATGTATGTCAGTTCACCAATCATTAAATATTTGGATAGTTCGCCGTATTCCACATTCCGAAGCCTACTAGCTTGTTAATAAATTTTGTATTACTTTACAATGTTTTACTAAGTATATGTTTTTTTGTTTGTTTCAGAATTTCAGTCCACAAAAATTCTCTGTGAAGAACAATCACAAACCCAGCTTCGTGAATTGTTCGATGTATACGCCTTCAGTGAAGGAAGACTCAAAAACAGGAACTTTTGTTTTATCTGTAAGTATCTCGTGAACATAATATTCTATATTTATGACGGTCAAATCGAAGACCATGGACGACCGCCTCGACAAAGAAGCGAGAGCTTTGACTCTGAACCAGTTGCCTTAAAAATAAAGATGCTGAATCCATCGCTTCTTTCATTATGTTTACTGGCGTTGGCGGTGCTCCACCCTAGCGACCAAACGCCTTTAAACATATTACAAATATAGGATTCAATCAAAGATCTCGGCTTTAAATAGTATGACATTTCCCTGCTACCTGGGAGGGCAAACTGAATTAAAAAGTTCATTTGAAGGTGTTTAGCAACTATACATTAGAAATGCAAGTATGGAAATTGACAGAAAAATTTACTTATGTCAGGGCGGAAGAGTTAAATTTCCGTGTTTTTATAAAACTATTAATAGGTGAGATCTTCGATTAAAAATTAGTTTTCGTAATACTTTTGTAAAAATTTGGAGGGTCACTTAAGGTAAATCACAAAATTCTGTGTTTACCGCAACTGTAATCGTTCCAGTCACGTAGATCTTTGAACCCGTGAACTGCAGCGCTTTCTTCTGCTACTTCTTCAACCTCCTGGTTTCTAGTTAAGTCTTTTTGCATTTATTTATCCTCATAATATGATCAGGGTATTGCAGTTTTCTTATTTTTTATCCAATTTATTTTCACAATTTTTGACCATTCGATGAGGACTGTCGGAAGTAACATTGATAAATAATTACATTTTTCGGTTTCTTGGGTAAATAATAACGAGCCATTAAATTGTGCCAAGAGGATTGATTCCTATTGATTAGACATGAGGCAAAATTCACAAACGTGACTCAGCAATCTACTCACTAAACTGATTCCTATTGATTAGACATGAGACAAAAATCACAAACGTGACTCAGCAATCTACTCACTAAACTGATTCCTATTGATTAGACATGAGGCAAAAATCACAAACGTGACTCAGCAATCTACTCACTAAACTGATTCCTATTGATTAGACATGAGGCAAAAATCACAAACGTGACTCAGCAATCTACTCACTTAACTGATTCCTATTGATTAGACATGAGGCAAAAATCACAAACGTGACTCAGCAATCTACTCACTAAACTGATTCCTATTGATTAGACATGAGGTAAAAATCACAAACGTGACTCAGCAATCTACTCATTAAAATGATTCCTATTGATTAGACATGAGGCAAAAATCACAAACGTGACTTAGCCATCTACTTACTGAAATGATTCCTATTGATCAAACATGAGGCAAACATTACAAACGTGACTCAGCAATCTACCCAATAAAATGATTTCGTCAACCTTCTCCAAGCGAGTAATTTGGCTTTGCCCGATATTTAAATTTGTTTTTATAAAAGGCCGTAATGAAATGGCTAAAACATTACATCAATCACGAACTTTCCCCGCTTCGCTTGATTAAAAAACATTTCCATAACACTGATGTGTTTTAGATTTTATAACTATTTTCATTTGCCTAATGAGCTCGCCGAGTCGATTTGTTATAGTTTTAGTCACCTGGGTGAATAAATTAGGTTTAAACACAATAGTAATTTAACCGTGTTCACTCATTTCCCGTGCAAACGTCGTTCCCCTTTTCACACTTCTCGTTTAGTTAACTATATCAAACGCTCCGTCGCAGAACTGTGAGTGTTTTTGTTTTGTGTCCAGAGGTCGTGGGTTAAAAATCTGTAGAAGTTTAAGTAAATTTGTGGTATTTTTGCACAAGGCAAAGCAATCGAGTTTAAATATATATGTTTATAAGAATAGGGCAGTAACATTAGTTATTGTATAAATATGTTAGTAGAGACATCAGCTAGCTATATTTAAAATCATATTTTTATTTGAAAAGGGGCGTGAGGTCATAATAATTTGCAATGCCTATGAAGAGATTGCTCACATAAAAGTTCGCTTCATGAAGGGTGAAAAACGATGGCAGTTGTAAAACACTACGGCTTTCGAGCCGTTAGACAATTCGATACATTTAGGAACAAATGCTCGAACACCTCAGAGAAAGGTAGTTGGTATAAGTAAACAATCCGTTACCGAACGCGGCGTTAGTAGGCCTCAAATCCGTTACCGACTCGCATTATATCGTTAGTTCGGTTGAACGAGAACGGCGCCATTTATAACGAAATATTTCAGGCGTAGCGAGTCTTTTTTATTCGTATTGCATTGTTGTACAGCGCTTTATTGATGTTTTTATTATTTATTTAATGAATTTATTAACTTTTATTTTTAGGATGAACGGGGATCTCGTTCTAACAACATTTTTAATGTGATAATACATAGGAGTTCCGACAGCCTGGAACCAGTGGAACCATGGCATCTCCGTTTAAGGAATGTTTTGAAGGCTGAAAGAAAAGAGCGAGAGAATAATAATAATGTTTGGATGATTTGTATAGCGCCATTTTTCACCAGGGCGATTCTTAGAGCATCTACCACTCTTGAACGTGCCGCAAATATACTATGTATTATTTTATATGAATTGATGTGTTAAACAAATTTCATTTCCGCACGCCGGATTAGAACCCGCGACCTCTGTATTCGCGGTTGAGCGTCTTACCACTCGACCGCGCAGGCCGTCCAAATGATTTAAACCTTGAAGTACTAATATATGGAGAGAGAGAGCTGATTCTTTTCCCCCAACCTATACAAATTTGTTAGGGTTCTTACGTCGTAAACCATGAGAAAGAACAAGACAACAAAATCTCCCAAATTATCAGACCGCTTTAAAGTAAGTATTGTTAGAATGTTCTTCGTGTCCCGCGTCTCCGTTGACTCCGCCCGCACGTTTTGATACGCGAAATAAATGAACATAACTCAATGGTTTATTAGGTTACATACTTTATTTTTGTTTATACAATACTGTGAAAAAGTGGTTATACGAATGAACAAAAACATTATGTCGACATGTTCTATGAATGGATGTATCAATACCCTAGCCCTAGTACTAGCCGCTGCTGACTACGGCAGCGCTCTCTCTTGTATATTATTGCTTTGAGATTTAAACCATGGTGTATTTTCACACGACATCGCCCAACGGTCTACGCTTTTCGGAGCCAGTGGGACTATGGCATTACCATTTGTAAATGAAATATTGTGTTTTAGGTGAAAGCAGTAGACCCGGACCCACCGGATAATGGCGGAACCGTCATGTATCAGTTCGTGTCCACTTCGGGCGAGAAGCACAAGTTCACTCTGGACTCGCAGACAGGGTCCATCACTACGGCATACGTAAGTACTAAACATCCATATTTATTTATTCAATTTTATACGCCCGGGTTGGCTTTTCACATAGAGGTGTCTTACAAATACCTGACGTCCTGGCTAAAATTGGATTCTATGTCCCTGATAATTTCACGCGAGACCGCCAAACACAAGCTTCTGTTTTTTTAAAATCAAGTTATTATTAAAATCGTGTTCAGGTTTTCTAGAGAAACATAAAGAATAAAAAAAATCAATTGCAATCTCATCCCAAATACGTATTATTTAATGGTGTTTTTTTTTGTATCATAAACTATAACAGAGTTCGATGTTTTCCTTTTTCTCAGGTGTCAGAAGAACTTTAACGTGTTATGATTTCACATTTACAACTTCCAAGATTTACGCAAATAAGTTTCATAGTTAAAATTCCTAATGTCTGAAACGTGAACGTAATAAATTTAATGTCGGCCAGGAAGCTTGTGAAGTAAATAATTCCGACAAGTATTAAAAGTAGGAGAACGTTTTCTTAACGACGAGTATGGAACGAGTATTTTAAACTATTTTACGTTCGATTCCGATCGCAATCCAAACACCAAGTTTATTTTTTATCACTTCAGTTTTCTGTCCTATTTTTTCAAGTTGAGGTGACCTGTTAGAAATATGGCGTCAAAGTTGCCACAGTTTGATCCGATATTTTTCTAGTTTTAGATTTATTGCGAAGCGATGCAAACTTAAATGGAATTGAGATCTTATTAATGTATTTTCTTTCTCAGTACGGATATTGGGTCACTGAGAAAGTGTCTAATATTATTATATTTTTCTTCAAACCTGTGTTTTCTCGAGAAAGCGGCATCTCCCGAAATCGCTCTGAAGGAAACTATACCTATTTTGCCGATCACAACTTTTACAGATTTAAAAAAAATTATGTTTATTTCTCGTATATTTCTATCGAATTCGGAAAAAAATGTTGCACTGTATCGTTCGTAAACCAATATCTATAGGTAGAGATATATTAAACATAGATTTTATAATAGTTAATACCGCACAAGGGTTCCAAGTGCTCCCAACTGTCTGGAGCCAGTGAGACTTGGCATCCCCAATCGGGGTATTTTTGTGAGGTCTAAGGTAGGGAGGGGAAGGAGATGTGGAGGAGGAAATTCGGGAAGTACTTGGCTATTCAGATCTGGCCACCAAACACGGCTAAAGCCATTTCAAGCAACGTTTTGATTCAGAGTGTTTACCACTCTGGAACGTGCAACAAATATACTGTATATTTTTTAAATATTTTTTAAATGTGAAATAATAAATATCATATTCGTAAAAAGCATTTACTTTGTGGCTTGCGATATTTATAAATAGAACACATACACTTTGTTTATATTTTTCATACAATTCCTAAATATGTATATATATCTCCGTATTTTTTTTTCAGGTTAATTTTAATATTGTCCTGATGATGGAAGGGTACTTCCGAAACCGGTAGACATAATATTAATTAATAAAGTGGTTATAAACAAAGTGTATGTGTTCTATTTATAGTAAATATCAATTAAATACAAATTATTTGCGCAAGCCGGGAGATTTGAATCCGCGACTTCTGGATTCGTAGTCAAGCGTCTTAACCACTCGACCACGGAGACCTTCAGAATAGGTTTTACATTGGCTTCGTTTGCTGCTGAAGTTTAGTCGTAAAGTTTTTTATTGATTTCCGTACAAGTACCGATTCGGTACTATTCCTCATTTTGAAGTTTTATGTGTTCGTATAAACAATTAAATGAAGATGCTTTAACAACAAAATGTACTTAAAAATACAAGTATGTTAATTATGTAAATGAATGGTTTCTTGTTTCTCATTAAGCATGTCGTTCCCAATGTCATAGTTTAAGCGCGATATTGCGTCTCGCTAAAGTATCAATTAAGTTTATATGGAAGGAGTGTCAAATGAAACCTTAAGCAGACGTGAATTACATTTTGATGTAAATTTTCATAGGAAGCTGTTAACGGGGCGCAGGACTCGCTACGGGAAGCGGCGAATGAGTCTTCTCGTGTATATCCTCATGGTTTATGTGATGAGATTTAAGCTTTACTGACATCGCGTTAGCTTCATAATTGAAATTGCTGAAATGACTTTCAGCGCTATTGTGGAGTTGGCACTATATTCCACAAATGTTAATTAGATATCAAATTATTATTATTATTTACTATAATTACGCTAAATAAAATCTCCTAAAAAAATCTGTTCTTGCATACAGTCGCAATGGATACGAAACAAATCAACAAACAATCCAATATCAATTATTACTATTTTAAGATATTTTACCAAACCGCCAATGTAAATATACCTTCTATAAAATGCATTAAGCAAACAGAGACGAGAAAATTAAAGAGTGAATTCAAAAATAGCCAACTGTTAAAAATAAAGCGGACAACTTTAGATATAATATATTTTTTAAACCCACAAACGCATCTTATGTAACCTGTCTCTCAGAAGGTAATAAAACTATCCGATTGTATTTTTTAAATGTTATTGTAAAGCCGCCTCTGTCAGCAATAAAACAAAATCCAAAATCACAGATGTTCACTATGATACTCAATATGCGTCCGGACTCTAATAGCATATATGCCATAGATTAGAAAAAAAAGTCAAAAACATCGTATTATTAAAATCATTCAAATCGATAGGGTTAAAATCATGTTTTCCTTACGCACGTTGCCAAAAGGATAGCACTAGAGTATTAGCAAGCCAAGAGTCTGGAATAAGGATTTTTATCACAATACTTTGCTCAAGGGCTACATCAGAGGTGAAGTGGTAATTCCAAAAGAAGCGGAGATCTGAAATGGTAGGTGTTGGATTTCAAAGTGATTATTGGTTAGGTTCTTACCTTCATGTTTTCACTCAAGTTTCTACCTTTACAACTATTTCGCCATATAAAATTTCGTATTGGAAAACAACGCGTTCGAAACAATTAACAATCAAAACAGAAGAGTTTGATGCGAAAAAACGTGTTTGCTGGTTCGTTTCGCTTGTTCGTCGGTTTAATTGATCTCTTAAAAATTATAAAATAAATGTTTATTTTTTTTGTGAATTAAGAATACTAAAATAAGCGTGGTTTTACATTATTTTTTCGGTATTAAATTTGTGTAAGAAAAATTCAATAACTTCAACTTCATAGGTGAGTGAATGGTTTCCCATTTTTCCTTTATTCCATAATTTCGTTACGCATTCATAATTAGAAACTTCCATCAAGTATTATAGTAATTTACAGTCCACTATTTTAATAATTCATCTGCGCTGGAAACACATTTACTGTTTCATCGCAGCTTCGGATCCAACTGTAGGCTTTGACCCAAAACAATATACTATTCATTTGGACGGATTTATTGTCTGGTGGAAGTGAAAGACGAGACAAACGTAGGAAGATTGCTCATGAACTGAACTCGCGATTTTCTTTAACATACTAGTATTTGTCCATCCCTCTCCAAGCAACAGCGGATCGCTAGGAGTGAAAAACTTGATTCCTTATAGCAATTGACCCGCGGGCTACGACTCCCAGCAACGAGAAAAATAATCCGAAGATGATTAAAAATAGTATCTCGTTGCGTTAATGTGATTTTGTTTTTGTAATTTAATTGCTATTTTCAGAGCGCATGTAAATTTTGTTTGCATGAAACTTGACGCAACAAAATTTCGGTAAGAGATTAAAAAAAATCACCATAAGTTGTTTCCTCGAAGTGTTCTTTGTTTTATGAAATCTCCAGAATAATATAGCAGCTAATAGAAAATTATTATTTATGGCGCTTTATCATATTTTATCGCAACTCGTCCATTTTATGCTTTTATGCAAGAAATGTACATTTGTATCGCTGTCACTTGCTCGTGTGTCTCGCACTTGTTATTACCTGATCACTCGCCTGAAGCAGTGTTTCTCAAACTCACGACCTACCGACCCCCTTCTAGACGTGGATTTTACCCAACCTAGAACCGTTTCGACGTAATGATGCAACAATTAGTAGCTGAGTGGACAAACGCGTCGGATTTCCACCCGGGCGTCGTGGGTTCAATTCCTCTGCTAGCCAAGTTCTCCATCATTGCACAAGCGAAATCTTCCACATATTATGATGATAGCAGGAGTTTTTAAAATATTTTCAGGTTATGCATAACCCAGGAGTTAAGGTCTTTCTTTTAAATAAAAATATTTATAATATGTTTGATAGGAGAATTATATACTTTTTGTAATACACTCATTGTTTTGGTGTATTAGTCGCTATTTGGATGGTGAATATTCAGTTTATAACACATACGGTTACTCACACTTAGCCGATTGCATCCCAACGTGGAAATGATACTAACCTACTTTTGATCAAATATTATATCAACCTTTTCACGTTTTTTTTTTAAATTTTCGGAGTGAATGTAAAATTTTATTTTTTATTCGTATTTAAAATGAGGAGCTCTGATTTTCCACGCTTTTATACATACATTTTTCTGACAGTGCATGAAATGGAAGTAATTATATCACAGCTCAATATTCATACCAGCAACAATTTTAAAAATCTACGCACACGTCTAACAGTTTGGAAAACACTGATGTAATGAATTGAAATCCCAGCAAATTTGCCTAGGTATTAATCCGTAATCTAATTAAAACTAGATTGATCATAGTCTGCTGGTGCTGAGTGCTTTACCCGTGACAGTAAGGCTGACACTTCGCTGTTATATAATATACATATCGCATTTTGAAAGAAATTCTCATTTCATTACTAAGTTACCTTAACTTTTTTTTTTGTTCCTGATTGATAATGGCTTAGACAGGTATTTAAATGTTATAGCTCAGTTTTGCGTCTTCATACGCGCATTTGAAATAAAAATGACAAATCACATTGTTTAGTATGTTATCTTTGTGAAGATCAGTAATAATAATTACATTGCAGTTATAAAGCGCAGTTTTGTGAGATTTCACCTCAAGTGCGCTCTACTAGAATAAATTTTAAAATATTTAAAAAAAATTGTGACCCTATTGAGGGGTCGTGTTTTTTAAAATACTCAACAGTGTTCCTTAAATAAATGATAAAATAAAGTTCCAAATAATCATACAGAAAAATATCACTCCTAGGCCAATCATGCGACATAAATGTAAAATTTAGGTTAGATATTGCTAAAATATAACATATTCATAGCCTGTTCAAAAGAAAAGGTGAATTTTGAATTTTCGCGGGCTGTGTACATTCGACTATCGATTTTTTTTTGTTATGTTGGTACACGTATGTTTATCATATGTCAGCATTATCAGCCATTTTGGATTAGTGGTTTGTTTTTGATAACTGGAAAGGTTAGTCACGTTTTGGCGTGTTCTTTGATTTTTTACTTTTTGAAAAAATGGATTAAAGAATAAAATCCATAATTTGTTTTTCCACAACTCCAGGACACTCATCGTCATTAACATCTTCTCGGCCTTCTGTAAAGCGCTTGTACCACTTATAAACACTTTTTTGAGACAAAGTAGACTCGCCGAATGCCACAGTCAACATTTTAAGTGCGTTGGAGCACTTTATTCCATTTTAACGCAAAATTTAATACATATTCTTTGATCCATCTTTGGTGTACCAACATAACAAAAAAAAAATCGATAATCGAATGTTCACAGCCCGCGAAAATTTAAAATTTACTTTTTCTTTTGAACAGGCCTCGTATATGCACATTAATAACAAATGTTAATGTAGCAATAATAGTGTCAAATTTTATGAACCTGGAAGAGACGAAAAGTATTTGACAAAGCGGTTCTACTAGTAAATATACAAAGCTATGAGAACAAAACACATAAAACGTAAAACAGAACAAAATAACAACAACAAAAACATGTAAAAAAAACAGGAGTCAGTAAACCCAGCTTTGTTTCTAACCCAACTCCGAATGAGATGTTTATTTCCATAGAAATGGATTCGTAAATATTATCCATGTTCTACTATTATTTTTAGAGTGTAAATATATATTGCATAAAACAATTTTAATATATCGATTATCGTCTTCAGGAGTAACTCATAATACCAAGTTCTTGTTCTAAGTGTGTATTATAGATCAGAATTTATTTAAACTAACGCTCACCCGTGAAAAATCACGGGATATTATGATTTTAATATCTGTGAAGTTGAATTTTTGCGCCCTTCTTTTAGATTTTAACATTTTGAATTTAGAAAAGTAAAGTAAAAAAAGAAGAATTATGAATCATATAATATTTAAAATTGGCACCGCCAATAATTGAATCCCGATCAATTGCACGGAAGAAAACTTTGCTGACCATATCACCACCAATAATTGTGAGAACGGCGGCATAAATTCATTATAAATGTACTGAAGTGATGTATTTGGAATTTTAGAATGTTACGTGCTCACATCACAACCAAAATTATGTTGTTTTATTGAAAAACTAACTATCTCGCCACTAACCCGCAGGGAAGGTATGGAGATAAGATGAACTGCTGCACAACTCTCTCTAGACCCACACTCCTCGCTTCATACTATTTCATACATATTCGTACTCTTCAGTGTGTAGAGGAAAATTGTTATGTAGAAAAACTAATTGATTTTATTTATTCCTGTCTATAAGGTGTTCGACCGAGATGAACCGGCGAGAGAAAAGGAAGCCTACATCACGGTCAGAGCGAGCGACAACGGTAGACCTCAGTTGGACGACGTCTGCACCTTCAAGGTGGTTATCGAAGACATCAACGATAACCCTCCACTCTTCGATAAAGTGGTAAGGTTGCTTTTAAATATTTTTTTCCTTTCGATAAATAATGGACAGAATTGAAGCCGAGTGGTCCAAAGCGTCAGTTTCGCACCCACGCTTCGCAGATTCAATCATCTACAAGTCCGTCATCATAGCAAAGCAAAAATATCACATTTTTGGGATGGCAGTAGGGAAGAGAGGATTAAAATATTGTCAGGTTATTCTTAAGCCGGAATAATCAGGAATATTTGTCTGCAAATAGTAAAAATAAAATTGTACGCAATATACTCGTAGATGGAAAAAAAAATGTTTTCGTACAAATAGGTTGATTACTGATAAATTAACAAAAAAGTTGTCAAAATATGTTGTTAGATATATATCTAAGCAACATTAATAATAAGTAATTAAAACTTCTCTTTTCTTTGTTCGTACATTGTGTCAATTAAGTCCACCAATTGAATTATTGAAGAAATAAACAGCCCTCTCCCAAATGTATTATAATAATTTATATTTATTAGTTTTTGTTGTGTTTTTCCTACATCCTGAATGTTACTGTATAACTTTCAAGTTTTTAAAGTTTCATTGATCCTACAATTTTATATTTTGGAAACGATTTTTTTTTATTTGTGTCCTAATGATTTTTGCATTTGTGCAAAGTATTGTTTTTAATAATTTGATCGAATACGAGGTGTGCCAATGGTACCGATTATTTAATTTGCTTCGTTTTTGGAACTGATTATTGACGAAAATATTTTTTACAATTTCCATCAACCAGGTCTTTCGTGGGGGCATTTGGAAGGTTGGTCGAAAAGAAAATTGTCTTCTTTTGGTTTTTTGTTTCCGATTGCATGATTTCAAAATCCTCTCCACTTTTCCATTATTTAGTTGACTCAATATTTTAGTGCATTTATTATTTCAATAGTTTTGACTGTGCTAGTCTGCAAATTAAAGGCATCCTCACGAAATAGATAAATGTTGTGATTTGTGTGATTTTTGCGTGGATTTGGAAGTAATCAAATACGCAACCTTTTTGCAGGTATTATCGTCAAATTCATTGACTTCTTATTGATTTTTTAAACCCAATATATTTCGGTAACGACTCTATACACAAATCAATACGAAGCTAATGTTGTTAATAATAACAGATTTGGTATCCAGCTGTAAGACTGACTCCGCACATTTGCTCCAACTTGAGTTTGAGATCTTGACAAAACAGTGTTGGGTGTTGACTTGGAAACTGGACAAAATGTTTACTACACCAAGAAAAGTCCATTTGGCTTCACATCTAGTCGGGTCATACAATTTTCGTAACAACGGATTTCCAACAAAAAACAGCTTCGAATTCAATAATGTGATCCATCATTCTATGTCGTACTTAAAACATATTCCCGACAAGCAAAAGTTTATTTGTCGAAATTCAAAAAAATGTTTTCAGAAATTCGGTTTTGAACAGAGTCCCGGGGAAACCCTTGGAAATCCGCTGATTTTTTAAAATGATATTTGGTGATGCGAGTCATGGCGTTTTTCAATTGGTTGACCACCTTTTGATGTGGAGAAGTAAAGTCGGATGCATATTATGTTTGACCTAATATTATTCTTGTCCAAAAATATTTAAACCCACCAGAATTGGCCACGTGCAATCTTTGCCCATACTGGACCATTTGTGTGGAGTCGGCTTAAACAGTATCTGTGTTGAATATTCTATCAATTGATGTTTTAAACATGTTTTTGTTCCTTTGACTAACACTTTGTTTCTTTCTAGACCTATTTGGAGTCAGTGCCCCAAG
Organism: Drusus annulatus; assembly: GCA_022651775.1. NCBI lineage: Eukaryota > Metazoa > Arthropoda > Insecta > Trichoptera > Limnephilidae > Drusus > Drusus annulatus. The sequence goes on from JAGWCC010000023.1 coordinate 1,353,872, forward strand.
ACTTGGCCAGTGGAAGGGAAGTGATGAGGATTTCCGCCACTGATATCGACGACGGAACGAATTCTATAGTGCACTATAGTATAGATACTGCATCACCGGATTCCACTTACTTCCGCATAGATCCTGACACGGGAGTCATATTCCTCAACAAAACAATCGACGTACGTACCAAAATTATAACTTTTTGTGTCGTTTTTCTTAAATCCCATAGTTGTACAATCCAGAGAACAACTGTTGCTCAATTTGTGCAGCATTTTAATTTAGAGACAAAAATTAAAATGTTCGAGGTCAAACAAAACCGGAAAATCGTCCGCAATTGTAAAAATGAATGGATTTATTTTATAGGAAGAGCTATTTTTTTAGCCTACAAAGTGCCTATCGGCTCAAGACTATGGGATATGGGGTTACAAAATTAAATTACACAAAGAATAAATAACACTAAAAAAATAAACTCGTTAAAATTACACGCAATGAGAACAATACTTAATAATTGTAATTTCCCACTGCCTATTGATTGATATTTAATGTTTCCACCAATCGTGGTGTCATACCTTTTGTTACCTTATCGTCACTATATTTTCCCATCCGCTTCACCATAATTCACACATTTTGTTAATATTAATAATTTCATATACAAATTCTTTTGATTGAACAAATACACATATGCATAATGATGATAGTTTCAGAGTGATGACTTAGATCTCTTGACAGTTAATTAAATTTCACTAAGAATTTTGCTGAAACATAGAAGATCTGCTACTTATCGACTGAAAACCTAGGAGTGTTTTCTCAAACTTTCGGGTACAGCCTTGAGCTTCACACCAGTGAAATAGCGTGGGTATTAACAATAGAGAGAAATTTAATAGCTTTTCACATAATTTTCCCAACCATTTGATTTGGTTTCACGAAATTCTTGAAACCAAACTTATCCTAAGGCGATTAAATTTTTATGATTACACTCGGTTTCATTTCTCTAGAAACGCTTTTAATTTTTACTTTTGTTTGAGTGTCAAAGCTATTTTTATTTAATTAATATTTCATAATTTAAAAATAAATATTGGCATGTGGATTTTAAGTTATACACGAATAACCCGATTTAGTAAGGTTATGTACATTTAAAAAAATACTTAATTATGTAGGTATAGCTTTATCCACGCGGGGTCAAAGAGCTTTTAACATGTTAATTTATGCTATATTAATATCAATTCTAAACTTTCCATTCATAATAAAGCTTATGGACATATCATATTAAGAGCATTAATTCATAAGACATATGGTTCGGACGTGTAAAGCGAATGGACGAGGATAATAAATATCTGTAAGTGAATTAGAAGTCGGGGACACCCGAGGAATCAGGAGATTATTTATGAATGCGCAAAAACACAAGGATTGTATGGAAAAATAGAGTCGTAAAGCAGCCCAACCAATCTGATCAATCCTGCCAGAAAATTGAATTATATTTATTTGAATATACGTCGTATTGAAAATTTAGTCTCCTTCAACGGAAACAATCTTCCCAACAGGCCTTCCATTGACATGCTTGGTGTAACCTTTAGTGACCAGCTGAGGCACGGGGCTTCATCAAAGCCACAGTTAAGTTAGCCTCTAAGAAGTTGGGAATACTGTACAGGACCCGCAGACACTCTAACTGCTGACCTTGTACAAATTGAAACTGCCCTCCACTGTTGAATTTGGCAGCCACACCTCTGATCTGAAGCCAAATAATATAAATATACATATATCGCCGTTCGAAAGGCAAAAGAGTTTAAGCGAAACTTTGGTCCAAATTGAGCTTAATATGCATTGTTGATCAGTATTTGATCAAATGCTCTGATTCTCGTTTGATTCTTATTAATTCTTCTTGATTCTTAACACTTTTGTGGACCTTCAGCCATCTAAAATATATTTTCATTTGGAAGAAAGCTCGACTCCAGCGACACATGTTCGGGACTTTTTTTAGCTTTTTGTCGCTTCAGGTAACGCAGTGAGAGCATTGAACTTGAAAGTGCTCTGGTGTAAACATTTCAAAATAGCGCTTCAGCCCTTTTGCCTTTCCAGCGACGATATATATATATATATTAGTGTTTACTAGGTAGGGTACCTGAGTAGGTGATTTTAATTGTCTTGTTTTATTGCAGAAATATCCGGGCTACAAATTCACGCTGGGTGCCAATGTCATTGATATGGGTGTTCCAGCGCTGTTTAGTTCTATATCCCTAAACATCCAGGTCGTCGAGTCTAACAAGAAGAGTCCATCCTTTACCGAGTACCCCACCGGACCCATTAGCCTGAAAGAGAATCTGGTCGATTATTCGCTGATCATCGCTACCCTCAAAGCAGTGTAAGTGGAAAACCATTTTTTTATTCCAAGTGCTTTAAACTGGTGGATCTACAACACCCCAATTTTCGAAAATTTTGTGCAGGAAGTTTTTTTTATAATATTTTTATTTATTTAATAGTTAATACAGCGCGAGAGTCTCAACTGCTCCCAACCGTCTGAGGCAACGAGCCTATGGCATCCGCAATTGGGGTGTGTTGTAAGGCTGAAGGTAGTGGGGAAGGGAACGAGATGGGGAAGAGGAAGGTTAAGAAGTACCTGGCTATTCAGATCTGGTCACCAAACGCGGCTTAGAGCCATTTCAAGCAAGGTTTCGATTCTGAATGGTGGTCTTTCAGTAGGGCGGTATTACGATTTGCTTAAGTATCGCCTTGGTGAAAGATCACCATTCACAATCGGAACGTTGCTTGAAATGTCTTTAGCCGTGTTTGGTGACCAGAACTGAATAGCCAGGTACTTCGCAACCTTCCCTTTCCTTTTCCCCATCTCCTTTCCCTCCCCACTACCTTCAGCCTCGCAACATATCCAAATTGGGGACGCCATATTCTCACCAGCTCTAGGCGTTTGGGACTCTTGCGCGGTATTAACTTTTAAAATATTACTGTTAATTAGTGGTACCTTACAAATTGACTGCGAACACACGCGCGACTAGAGCAAATTCATATCAATTTCTTCACGGAAGAAGCGGCCTCACCGATCTTAGTGCGAATTTTCCTTTATTTCCCCCCGTATTTCTTCACTTGTTCCCGCCTTTATAGCTTTTTTAAACATTGACTCCACACAGGAGGCCTTGAGAGAAAATAAATCCCTCAGGGTCTATGTCATCTTTGGGGATGCTGTGTGAAGGGGTTTTTTTTGAGGAAAGGAAGGATTGAACCTAACTTTTAAAGAAGCCCATGTTGTCGGAGGGAAGAAACACAGAGGCCGGAAAATCGTTGCACAGCCCAGCTGTTTGTTGAACACAAGAACGAGGCGTAGAAGCGACTCGTTCTCGCGCATCGAATGTCAACCGTGTACAAATATTGGGCGCGTGTTTGGAGAGTTTCCCGGCTATGCACCGATGTCAAAAAAACAATGACACACTAAATCACTAAAGCCCCTTAACTAAACTGTTACTTAGATATCTGGTTGCGAACTGTGTTTATCGCTGCATATATGTAATAACAATAACAGTGAACTCATAAAACGCAGTTTTGTGACATTTCACCTCTACTGTGCTTCTTACTAAATAATCTTACCTAATATAATAAGAAGAGAATAATAGATAGTATGTATACAAATTAAAACTATCTAAAATCATGATGAGTATCATAAATCATGGGAGAAAAGGTTTAGATATGCGTATAACAGTGCATGTGTACATCAACAGATTGAAAAATCAATTTACTAAAAGCTAAAGATGTAAAAATTAACATGAAAAGTATCTATTAATTTTGAAAATATTCTTTAAACAAAGAAAAGAAATCATAGCGAGGACAGTTAACCTGTTGGTACTTAAAAACATTAATATTCAAGTATTGCAAGTTAACGGTTCTAAAAATTCAACATTGTAAATATAACAAGTAACAGAAGAACAATAAAATATTTTATGACAATAAGTAAAGAGTATATTCCTAATGCTTACCTGATAAACATTTGTAGAGCTACTGATTACTACAGATTAACTTTTATTTGAAACCTCTTTTTGAAGAGGGGAATTTTGTTGAAATGTGTATATTTTTACAAATTGTTTTGAAAATTCAATCAGGAAGTATACGTCCAAATGAAATAAAATTATTCCCAGCTTGTTCCATAATAATGTAAATTATGTTGTAAGTATTTTTGCTTTTCCACGCTGCAAAATGTCTTCATTCACATTATTTTGAATTGTCATAATATAGTTCCCCGGATAAAGTAATGCGCTTAAAGATTTGAGCTCTCGCCCCGTCCCGTGTAGGCTTTAAATAGGTACCAGTCTACGTAATGGTGTTCCATTTATTCGCAGCCTGATATAAAGGAGACGAACACAATATTGTCCTGTTTTTTCCAACATATTAATGCTATCCCGCCCCTGGCTGTACGGCTATTCGTGGATTTGGTGAAACTTGAAATAAAATAAAATTATGTAATGAATTTGACTTTAAAAATAAATTACTAAAGAAAAATAGATACTTGAAGGTGAATTGTTATTTTAAAATAAAAGAACACTTAAACCAAGAATTTATTTTGTTTAAACGTTAACCGGTTTCGCTTAGATCTAGCTTCGTCGGGTATATATAATAACATAGTCATTTAAAAAAATGTGTTTTAAAAAAAAATAAATTATAATGTCAAACCACAAAGTGATTGCTTCGAAATTTTTTTTTATTTTAGTCTATAAATATGTTTTTTTTAAATATTTTAGTTCAAACATTCCCGAGGAAAGAGAACTTCTCTTTATACTGGTGCCGGGACAAACCGAACAGACCAACAAACAAAATTCCTTCCTCATGGAGTCGGAAGGCGATACAGCTTTCATCAAACTCGCCAACCCCTTGGACTACGAAAAAACAAACGACTATACTCTCACCGTGAGAGTGCAGGTATGAAATCATTTTTAATGAATAAACAAACAAAAAATACTTAACAAATGTGCATATTTGATTTCGTAACTTTTTTTATCTTCCAGAATAAATATGGTCTGGCAGCTGAAACCATTGTTCACATAGAAGTGGAAGACGTTAACGACAATATCCCAGTCTTTTACCAATGTTGGAACTGGCAGTGTTTTGGAAAACGAACCCGTAGGCACTCCCGTGATGCAAGTAAAAGCCATCGACGCCGACGGAACTTCGGCTCACAACATTGTGTCGTACGAACTGGCCGACCACACGGCCTTGTTCCAAATAGACAACGTCACTGGAAACATCACGACCAGGGTCCAATTCGACAGGGAAGAGCGAGACTTTTACAATGTGAAGGTGGTAGTCAGCGACAACTCTCCCTCGGCTCTGTACTCCGGGAAGGACTCTGGAAAACCCAACATGGGCCAACAAGTCTTTAGGATAGAGATTGCAGACGTAAACGACAATAGTCCAAAATTCTCCTAGACACTTACGTGGCTGATGCGATTTCAGAGGACGCAAACGACAATGCGCTGGTCACTGAAGTTATCGCTTTGGATAATGACACAGGTATGCTTTCTGTTTTTGCTTCAAACATCCGCGTGGTAAATATACTTTCGCTATAAAAGTGAGTCTTGTTCGGGTGTTTCAGATTTGAATCATCGTGCTATCCTTACCCTCGAATAATTAAATCATTTCCTGTTTTCAGCTTCAACCGTCAACTACGCGATCACCGGTGGTAATACTTACGACGCCTTCAAGATCGCCAACTTGACGGGTATGATTCGCGTGAACGGCAAGCTGGACTTCGAGAACATCACGTCTTACACGTTGACCGTGAAAGCCTTCGATGGCATACACGAAGATCACACGGTGGTAATAATCAACATCGACAACGTGAACGACAACCCCCCCGTTTTCACAAAGAACATCACGAGAACTATTGTAGAAGAAACGCTAATTGAAGGATGTATAGAAACCGTGAGTGATTGCATACTACATGTATATTTATATGCTTACCAAATCATTTTTTCTTACAGTATTAGTTCCTCTTCGAATGGCTTTCTTATACTGTTCTGATAACAGGTCGACTTCTCATAACTCCTCCACGAGCTTTCAAAAGGTTCAACACGCCGCGTGCGTTTTGAGATCCTCAATCTTTATTTGAATTTTTTTTCTTATGGTGGAGGTCACAACGGGATGCTGAGGTTGTTCAGCTAGTCGGTGGCATCAGAAGTCACTTGGTTCAGCACATATGTCCTTCCGAGATCTGTTCTGAAGTTTGTCCACATTCACACTATACAAAATCTTTATAGTTCCATTTGCGCATCATACACACACAGTGACAGTAACTGCACCCACGTCTTCCGAAAGAGAGAGAACACTGGTAGTTCGGTCCACAACAAGATCTGCTACTGAATTTGATGCATATACATATAAATATATATATTTATTTATATTTTTTAAACTGTTAATTCTTGGTGGAACTCTGTACTATCTAATACTATTGACCGGTCGGTAGTTGAGTGGACAAACGCGTCGGATTCCCACCCGGGCGTCGTGCGTTAAATTCCTCTGCTGGCTAAGTCCTCCATCATTGCACAAGCAACATCTTCCTCTTCTTATGATGGCAGTAGGAGTTTTTCAAATATTGTCAGGTTATTCGTAATCCGAGAATGTTTGTTTCTTTTTTTTAAAAAAAAAACAACAAAAACTATTTTTTATTTAAAACCTGATTTGACTATTCGTGTCCGGAATGGACGCTTATTGAGTATCATAGTGAACATCTGTGACTTTAGGTTTTGTTTTATTGCTGACAGAGGCGGCTTTACAATAACATTAAAAAATACATTCGGGTGGTTTTATAACCTTCTGAGAGACGGGTTACATGGGATGCGTAAGATGCATTAGTGGTTTTTTTTTTAAATATTTATAAATTTTTTTTCTTGTTAATTACGCAATTCTGTATCATGACTATTTGTTTTTTTTTAGGTTGAAGCTTACGACCCCGACATCGTCAACAGATCCGCTCCGCAGAATATCGTCTACTCCATTGTGAAGGAAGACCAGCAGAAGCTGATGACCATAGATAACGACGGTTGTCTTAAGCTGATCAAGCCACTGGACCGTGATCTTCCCATGGGCTTCTCTACCTGGCAAGTCCTCATCGAAGCGCTGGACCAGCACGGGGGCGTGACAGGACTCCGCTCCACGACAGAAGTGATCCTAGAGCTTACTGACATCAACGACAACGCCCCTTTCTTGACAAACGTAAGAATCATTAATTTTGTTTTTTTTTCTCTAACTGGTATTATTGATTTATTTCAGATTGCATGCACCCTCAGAGCAAGAATATATATGGAAAAAGAGTTACATATTTTTACCCAACCTTTACAATTTTTCGATACTTTCTTCGGGTTTTCACGTCGTAAACCGTGAGAGAGGAAGAGACCAGACAAATTTTCACATAATATAGCACGACCATTCGGTATGTAAGCATTTTTTCCGTCTGCCGCGTCTCCAGCGACACCGCCCTCTCGCCCACTACGTTTTGTTATGCGACATAACAGGACAAAACAGGAAACAGGAAACAAAAATATAGTATACCATATAACCTAAAAAACCGTTGAGTTATGTCCTGTTTTGTTGCATAAAAAAACGTAGTGGGCGGAGTCACCGGAGACGCGGGAGACGGAAAACATGCTTACATATCTAAAAGTGGTGCTGCATTGTGTGAGAACTTCTCTTATCTCTTTCTCTCTCACGGTTTACCACGTAAAAACCAGGAGAAAGTGATTTATCGTATTTTTTTATAGGTTGGTTAAATTTATTAAAATTTATAGCTCTTTTTTCATACATATTCTTGCTCTTAGGTTGTATTCATTAATCGATCTTTTCTTCCACGTTGGTGGAGGACAGTTGGTGAAGGTCACCGTGGGATCCTGAGTTTATTCAGTCAACGTCATCAGGAGTTACTTACTTCAGCACAGTTGTGCCTCCGATTAAAATTGATCCCCGCAAGTTTATGTATTTAGCAAACTATTTCTGATTCTAATGTTTTTATTCGTTTTTCTAATAGAAAATGCCTGTGGTTTGGTACGAGAATCAAGATCCTGGCCCGATAGTGAACCTGACTGCTAAGGACTACGACTCTCCTATAAATGGTCCTCCCTTCTCCTTCGCCTTGAGCGACAGTGCTAACCAGGATATAAGGAACAAGTTCAACATTAACGGTGAGTTTACAAATATTTCAATCCAATCTAAAAATTCTAGGTTAATTAAACACATTTTCGCTTCACAGTGTGGTAAGCGAATTAACCAATTAGCCTTTTTGTACGTTAATAGTCAGTTCAGAAATAATAAAATGTTTCCGGAACTCCCCGAACGGTTAAATTTGTTGTTTTACTCTTAAACTTTCAGTGTATAAACAAAATGAAACACAGGCCTTTTTTGAAGGTGAAAGCTTTTACTGCGTAATTTAAAATAAACGTTTTTTTTCAAGAATATGATACGAGCATATAATGATGTTTGTAACATTCACTTTTCATGTTATCTGTACCCAATCATTAACCCCAACCAGGCTAATTTTTATAGCGCCCTTTTGTGATATATTGTCAAAAACGCTAGAACAATGCTAGAAAAAAACTGTAATTACATTGAACATTCATCGCTTGCCTCATTAGATTATTATAAGTTTGAAGCTAAAACTGTAATAATTAATAATAACAACAATAATAATAAGTCACCACAGACTGTAGCCATCACCAATATGTATTCTTTTAATCAAAACATTACTAAATGGCTAATGAGTAAGGACCGCAAGGAAATTGAAGACCTCCTAAAATAGCACTTGAAATTCTTCATCATGACAAACTAGAACATTATGTAACAGCTATCATCATTTTTAAAAAATTATTCTACTTGTACTCACTGTCACTTACCTCAGAACAGGTTCTTATGACCTAGTGAGGAAAAAATAATATAAGAAACAGAAAGTTAATAAATACAAAATAAAAATTGACGTTTACATATTTACAGGTAGAAAAAGTTAGAACTTGTGAGATAAACTGTCAAAGTAATAAACATAATAGTAAAGAAGGACATTAATAATAATACTTTGCTTATTTATATAGCGCCATTTTTGTAAAATATCACATCGAGGGCACTCTTCAAAACTTCAAAATGGGTTAGTTTACCATATAATTATATAAATACATAAAACTTTAGTTAGAATAAACTTTTATTTTATCGATATTTACATATGTCGAGGGCTGTGATAAAGTTTCAAACTTTTTGTTTAGCAGTAAATCGAGGATTCGCTAACCATTGAATAAGACACTATTATACTGGTAAATTAAAATACTAAAGGGCTAGCCTTGGTTTGCAAATTAGGGGCAATCTGTTATTCTTTAATATATGGATATGTTTTTCTGAAAATATGAGTTTTGAGTTTAGCTCTGAACTCTGTCGAGTCTTTTATTATTCTCAGATCGTGTGGTAGTATATTCCAGGCTTTAAGAATTGACACTCCTGCAGTACGCTCTCCGAACTGCGAAGTGTCTGGTGTGCTCTTTGGTTCCTTCAACCTTCCGATAGCTGATGACATTGCCGATCTAAGGGTTGACTGCCGCGAATTGGTATATTCAGGAATACACAGTTCCGATAAATAAGCCAGAGCCATTCTATTATTTTAATACGCCAAACGTTACTTTCTAGCATTCTAATACAAGCAATACTACAAATAAAATACAATATAAATACCTGTATATTTTCTATGGGTAGTTAGACAAATTTCCAAGGTTTCCACTTAATATCATTTTTCAACTGTAATCCTTTAAATTCCATGAAAAACACACAAAAATGTCAGTAAAAGGTGCAGTTTGAAAACCAGAAAAGGCATTTCTGAACGTTTTACCTAAAATTCTAGTGTGTATTTCATAAAGAATTCAAATATTACTGTTTAAGAATTGTATTCACTGGAAACCTTAGACATTTTTCTCACTACTCGAATAGAATTAACAGATAAATCATTTGTAGTATTGCTTGTACTAAAAAGCCGGAAAGAGTGTATGTTTGTGTGCTGACCCTTAAATACCACCCAGGAGAGCTTGAACTCTCAGAGCAAGCTTATACAGGAGTGAGGGCTTCTGTTGTCAGTATTGATGATGTTTGCTTGACTCGGGCGTGGCTAGAACTAGGGCTAGGGTATTTATACATCCATTCATAGCACATGTCGACATAATGTTTTTGTTAATTTGTATAACCACTCTTTCACATTATTGTTATAAACAAAAAAATAGGTTATAAACCTAAAAAACCGTTGAGTTATGTCCTGTTTATGTCGTAATAAAACGTAGTGGACGGAGTCGCCGGAGACGCGGGAGACGAAAAACATGCTTATATAGCAAATGGTGGTGCTGTATTATTTGAGAACTTGTCTTGTCTCTTTCTCTCTCACAGTTAACGACATGAAAACCCGGAGAAAGTGATTTATCGTAAATTTGTATAGGATGGGTAAAAAAAATAGCTCTCTCCATATATATTCTTGCTCTGAGCTTCAACTGGATTCTTTCGGGACATTTAAGCCAGCGAAGATTTTTGAAGGCCTCTGAAATATGGGAATATTTTGATACGCCGCGTCAGTGACAATGCATCTAATCATCAGTATCAACTTCCATCTATCGTATAATGCTATTACTTTTTCCACTATACAAATTTATTGGTAACCCATATTTTAGCGGAGCGTATGTGGAGCATTGCGTGCCAAACGCCCCTTACGTCGCTTCATAACAATGCCTGTCTGTCACGCACAGGTTTTATAATGCCACAAAAGAATACCAACTTCTTTGATACAGAGTGACCAATTTGAAAACAGCTAATGATTCTCACGTACGTTACCGAAAATAGGATTTATATTAATTGAATAAAGCTGTATATAGCACACTATGAGCGGCGTATGTTAAGGCTGTTTTCTTGTAAAAAAATAATCAACTCCTATTTCCGAGCTCACCTATGGTATCTGCATTTTGTAATGTTCAAAATAATCCTGTCAATCTATGTAATTCCATAGATTAAATATTATAGTGATGTATGTGAGTCTATAATGATTATATCATCGTATGTAGATCCATCAAAATTATTCTGTTGACATCTCATATGTAGTTCCATTGAAATAAATATACCAACGTATTTAGTTGCATTAAAGTGATTCTATTGCCGTATTCAGTTCCATTAAAATGATTGTATCAACTTTTTCAGTTCCATTAAACATATTACATCAACGTTCCATTAAAATGATTCTATCAACGTATTTAGTTGCATTAAAATGCTTCTATTGCCGTATTTAGTTTCATTAAATTGATTTTATAAACATTTTAGTTCCATCAAAATGATTATTTCGACGTAATCAGTTCCATTAAAATGATTCTATCGACGTATTCAGTTCCATTAAAGTTATTATATAAACGTTTTCAGTTCCATTAAAATTATTATATCGACGTAATCAGTTTCATCAAAATGATTATATCAGCTTTTTAAGTTCCAAAAAACAAATTTTATCGAAGTATTCAGTTCCATTAAAATGATTATACTAACGTATTTAGTTGCATTAAAATGATTCTATCCACATAATCAGTTCCATCAAAATGATTCTGTCAACATAATCAGTTTTGATTGAAATGATTCTATCAACGTATTCAGTTTCATTAAATTGGTTATATCAAAAATTTTAGTTCCATTATATTGGTTACATGAAAATTGTTAGTTCCATTAAAATAATTCTATCGTCGTATTCAGTTAAATTAAAATGATTCTATCGACGTATTTAGTTGCATTAAAATGATTCTGTTGACGTATTTAGTTACATTAAATCATTTTACTGCCGTAATCAGTTTCATTTAATGGATTATATCAACATTGTCCGTTTCATTTAAATGATTCTATCGAAGTGTTCAGTTTCCTTTAAATGATTATATCGGCACACGTAGTTCCATTGAAACGATTCCAACACCAAAACGCATTGAGTTCGCACGTTAAATGTAACCGAGTTTGACATTGGTAAGATCCCTCTAAGTTTGTTCTACTATTAGTGAGTAAGGAAGCCAGCAGGAAGACGCTCAAATTTATCACCGTCTTTCAGAGATTACCGTATGTTTACGTGATTAAGCTCCCTTCGGGTGACGCTCTAAGATACCAGCGGCTCTGTTTAAATAAAGCTCCGAAATTATAATATTTTTTACCTTAAAACATCTGACTTGATTCGCCGCAAAGCTTTTTGCTTCTGCTAAGTGAAATTAACGAAGCGGAACGAATTTTTCCGCGAGTTTTTTTTTCGGCAAATTCATTTGTCGCTGTAATTACGCCGATGCGCAAAGCAAAAAGATAATCCGCCGAAGGACGCTTTAAAATGCTTGGCGGGTTCAGTTTCTTCTCAGTTCTAACGTAAAAACATTCGCATGTCACATGGAGTAGAGTAGAAAGGGCTCTGATGAATTGCTCATTTTTTTCTTCATTCGTTTACGCGTTGTTTTTATCAGGTCTTAAGTAACAGACCCGTAAGAATTAAAAATTGATATTGCTAACGTTTGAAAAAAAATAAATATATATAGTGAATACCGCACAAGAGTCCTAACTGCTCCCAACCATCTGGTGCTAATTTGGGTATGCTGTGATGCTGCAAGTAGTAGGGAGGGGAAGGAGAAGGGAACGATGAAAGTTGGGAAGTACCTGGATTTTCAGATCTGGTCACCAAACACGGCTAGAGCTATTTAAGCAACGTTTCGATTTTGAATGGTGGTCTTTCATCAGGGCGATACTTGGAGTACCGACCACTCTAAGACGTGCCGCAAATATAAATACGAAATATCATTTTATATAAATTAAATGTATTTGTGCACGCGGGGATTTGAACTTGCGACCTTTGGATTTCTTAACCACTCGACGACGGAGACGTTAGAGTTGAAAATTACACCTGATTAAATCCATACATCCCAATTAAATCACTGATTCTACGTAATGCCGTAATCGGTGTTGCTAGAATCTGACTGGATTTCAATTCTGAAAGCGGTGTTTCGTTTAACCGAAGGTATTATTATTGTGATTTACTCTGTTGTTGCAACAATGGCAACATCGTATTTGTAACTGTTAGAGTTTTCTATTCTTTGATACTTCAACCTCAACCTTACTAAACAGATAAACCGAAAATCTTTAAAATTGTAAAATGTACCGATGAAGGTTTATCGACAATTTCGGTAAATTGTCGTTAAAACTGCTTAATTTAGTCGATGTGAACTGTTGTTTGACGTTTGGCGATCTGGAGCCGTGTCGGAAACGATGACAAATCACCTACATTTGCGATAAAACCTTCATCGATGTGATTGTGCTAGGGGCCCAGACAGACCGACGAATTTCAATTTCTGTTCAAGAAAGAATTTAATAATAATAATATTTGGATCATTTGTATAGTGCCGTTTTTGTGAAAAATTACCTCAAGGGCAATGTACAGATCTTATTTTCTAGTCGATATTAATATTTATTTAAAGAGAAAATATAAAAGAACATACTTATCTGAGAGGTCCCCTCTGATGGACACACTTATAAACTTAAAATTATGATTTTAATTTATAATTTAATTTTTCCGATTTTAGGACATGAGAGCAAATTTTAAAATGGACTTTCTGAATTGGTCGTACAGCACAGGAAGGATTTGGTTTAAATTTATATATCTTAAGGTGATTCTTTGAAAAATAGATTATGTTGAGATTCTTCTAATGAATTTAAGGATTTGAGAGTCTGAAAAGGTAAGTTTTCAGTTTGGAACGAAATTCTGTTGGGCTCGTCATACATCTCAAGAGAAAAAAACACACTGCTCACAACACACTTCTACAGTCTTCGGTGCTCAAACTATAATCCATAAAGAATAACGACAATTTATTTCACTTAACAATAATTTTGTAATTTTCTGAATTTCCTTTAATCATAAACACATTTTTAAGGGATTAAATTTCCATCTGAATACAATCAACACAATCGATCTAAATTATAATTAATTTATTCCTACGCATAATTAGAACTCCATCAAAAGTGGAAAAAATGTATGTAAGGGCATTATGATATTCCGTTCGTAGTCACCCTCTATTGTTGTGCGCATTGTAAACGGGCAGTGACGGAACGTGGCGTGACCGGGTGCTTCGAAAATGACCGAAACCAACCCTAAATTACAACAGTGATGTTGATGACGAAACATGTCGTGTCCGACCGAGGCACCACTTTTGGTGGTTTCATACAATGTGTTACTTTACTACTTGCAACGTACGAGGTTGTTATTTAACTACTACTACTTTCATACAATGTGTTACAACTGCTGTTACCATACGTTATCACTAATTATTTGGACTACTTTCGTTTGTATGTTATTAGAATTTGTTTGAAAGCAGCTTTACGAGCTATTTTTTTCACATAAAGATAGTATCAACCTTGGAGTGAGAATATATATCGAGAGAGAGCTAAATATTTTTACCCTATACAGATTTAGGATAAATCGCTTTCTCCGGGTTTTCATGGCGTGAACCGTGAGAGAGAAAGAGACAATACAAGTTGTCGCACAATGTTGCACCACTTTTAGGGTAGTTAGCATGTTTTCCGTCTCCCGCGTCTCCGGCGACTCCGCGCACTACGTTTTGTCATGCGACATAACTCAACGGTTTTTGACGTTATATCATATATTTTCATTGATAAAACTACTGTGAAAAAGTGGTTGTACAAATAAACAAAACATCATGTCGAAATGTGCTATGAATGGATGTAAAAAGGTGTATTCACGAAAACCCTAGCCACGCCCGAGTCAGGAAAAAATCAACTATTGCATTTCGCATAGCTATCCCTCCTGTATATTATTGCTCTGATGTATCAACAAACCAACTAACTTACTAACCATCGCGCCATTTCCCGGAAGGGGTAGGAAGAGAGGACGGACTGCCATACAACTCAGTCTTGACACACACTCCTTGCTTCATTTTCATTCATACATCGTCTTATGTTATTCTGACTCTTCACATGGCTCGATTTAAGTATTTGATTCACTTAATAAGCACTCTGTTGTGAGTGGGTATTTGTACAAATATTAATATTTTCAGGTGAACAAATTTGAATGCCAGGTACTTTCCAATCTTCTTTCTTCCCCATCTCCTCTCCACTAGCTCTAGCCTCACAACAAACCTCAATCGGGAACTATGTCCTATGTTCACTGGTTCCAAACGGTTGGGAGCAGTTGGAACACTTGTACGGTATTCACTATAAAAAAGTTACTAGACGGCCTCTATGGTCGAGTGGTAAGACGCTCGACTACGAATCCAAAGGTCGCGGGTTCAAACCCGGCGTGCGCCAATTACTTTTATTTAATTAATATTTGTCATAACACATTTAATTCATGTAAAAATAAAAAAAAGTATATTTGCGGCACGTTCCAGAGTGGTAGATACTCTAAGTATCGCCCTGGTGAAAGACCACCATTCAGAATCGAAACGTTGCTTGCAATGGCTTTAGCCGTGTTTGGTGACCAGATCTGAATAACCAGGTACTTCCCAACCTTCCCCATCCCAATCTTCTTCCCCTCCCCACTACCTTCAGCCTCACAACATATCCTATTTGGGAGTGCCATAGTCTCACTGGCTCTAGACGGTTGGGAGCAGTTGAGACTCTTGTGCGGTATTCACGTCAAAAAAAGAAAAAGAAAATAGCCAGGTACATTTCAATTTTCCTCTTTCTTTATCGTTCCCCTCTTTTCCCCTCATTTCCTTCAGCCTCACACAATTCTCCAAAATCGGGAATGTCATAGTCTCCCTGGCTCTGGGCAGTTTGGGACATATGTGCGATAACATCTAGTTATTTATTTACTGTTTCTTTCTACTAGCAACAAGAGGGTACATCTGTTGTTTAGTTTCTACAAAGACCTACCCTTAGTTTCTACCCTTCAACCAATAGCTGCATTTCATGTTTCCTCATAATAAACACACCGAAAACCTATTTACATAATAAACAGGTGATTTCTGAATCTGATTCCTTGCGCCCCACCAAAAGGGTTGATTTATGAGGTAAGGGAAAATAACTTGCAGTATTTCTTTTGCTAGTACGTGTGTAAACAAAGCATCAAAATAAATTATGTTTTTTCATTCGAATTATTCCCGGGCTACAGTGGGGTAATGGATCTTATGTAACTGTTTATTTTATGTCTACTATAAATGCTTTGTAATGAATAATTTGCTTAACTTTATTGGGAGTTTAAATGCTCTGTTCGACGACCCTGGCAAACTGCCAAGTCGGGAAAATTGCATTTTTGGAGCCACTGGCTAATTATCCTGGCATCTCCAGTTGGGGCATGTTGTGAAACTGACGGTAGTGGGGAAGAAAACCAGATACCTGGCTATTCAGATCTTGTCACCAAACGCGACCAAAGCCATTTCAAGCTACGTTTAGATTCTGAATGGTGGTCTTTCACAAGGAAGCTATTTTCCAACCTTCCTCTTCCCCATCTCCTTCCCCTCCCCACTACCTTCAACCTCACAATATACCCCAATTGGGAATGCTATAGTTCCACTGGCTCTGGACGGTTGGGAGCAGTTGGGACTCTTGTGAGGTATTCACCATAAAAAAGATATAAAAAAGGAAGACCATCAACATTAAGAATTGAAAAGTTGCTTGAAATGGCTCTAGCCGTGTTTGGTGACCAAATCTGAATAACTTGATACTTCTCGACCCTCCTCTTCATATCCTTTTCTTCTGAACTACCTTCAGTCTCACAACATACTCCAATTGGAGATGCCATAGTCTCACTGGCTCTAGACGGTAAGGAGCAGTTGGGACTCTTGTGGGGCATTCACTGTCATTAAAGAAATAAATAATAATAATAATTTGTTTTAATTTATTACTCTTTGCGTAAAATGCGTCTACATTATTGAAACTACCAAAAGTTAGGAATCGTTAACACTTTTTGTTGTTCCCGACAACCGGCAAAGCCTGGTATAATTTTGTCGATTTAGGAATCACTTAATTTAATTGATATATACCTTCGATAGGCCGAGGAAACTTTCGGCTTTTTCAATTAAAACTTTGCCTTCCCCGAGCCTTAACAGTAACCCAAATCTTCACTCATAGGTCAATCTCGAGATGTGTTTACTCAGGGATCGCCCAATTAAAGAAAGTTTGACCTACTCATCTGAAATACAAATAACAAATTGTTCGGGCGCTTTACAACGAAACGATTCTTTGGAATTCATTAAAAAAAGAACGGTTGACCTGCACACGGAAATTTGTGTTTAACGCTGTTTTTAATCAATACTTGTTTTGTTATTAAATTAGAATTAACTTCAAAACTTTTATATTTATTATTATATTTTTGATATTAATTGGTAATTGTGCGGTAAAACCATGTATGACCGTATTACAAATGTGGATATCCGGAAAGAATGCAATGGTGATATGAGCGTAATGGATAGGATCAAGAAAGGGACGCTTAGATGGTTTGGGCATGTAGAGCGAATGAACGAAGAAAGGAGTCTGAAAAGAATATATGATGCGAAAGTGAATGGAAGAAGAAGTCGAGGACGCCCGAGAAAGACATGGCACGATCAAGTAAATCAAATACTTGAATCGGGTCATGTGAAGAGTCAGAATAACAGAAGAGTATGTATGAGACGATGTATGAATGTGAAATGAAGCAAGAAGTGTGTGCCAAGACAGAGTTGTATGGCGGTCCGTCCTCTCTGCCTACCCCTGCGGGGAAACGGCGTGATGGTTAGTTAGTTAGATATTAATTGTTGATATAATATCAATAATCTTCAACGTAAATATGAGACAGAAAATAAAAAAAGAATATCAAGAGGTTCCCAGTTTGTGTCTCGGTCGCGACCGACATTCTCTTATTTTCTGTTTCATATTTACGTTGAAGATTATAGATTTTTTTTTCAATAATTAATACTTGTCATTAATTTCTTATAAGTTGTTTAAATACACATTTATTATGCAGTGTGAAGGCTGATGTGAACGCAATAAACAGGATCAAGAAAATAACGCTTAGGTGGTTTAGGCAATTAGAGCGAATGAACGAAGCAAGGAGTGTGAAAAGAATATATGACGCGGAAGTGAACGGAATAAGTCGACCTAGTGAATCAAATACTTGAGTTGGGTCATGTGAAGAGTCAGAATAACAAAATAGTATCTATGAGACGATGTATGCCTGTTAATGATGCAAGGAGTGTCTGTCAAGACAGAATTGTATGGCGGACTGTCCTCTCTGCCTACCCCTGCGGAGAAACAGCGTGGTGGTTAGTTAATTCAGTGTGATAGCTGTATTGCCTTTCGGGGGCATTGTAAAACTTTCATTTTTACAAATCGACATTTAGCATTTGACATGGCATTTAAAAAAAAGTTATTTTATTAAATATTATTAAACCTTTTCATAACGTTTGACTCCTCAATTTAAATTTGGGGGAGCTTTAAATTTAGAGTTTAAGTTATTTTTTTTTTAAAGATATGGGTTGAACCGAAGATATATTCTAAGTATTAACTTTACTAAGTAGGTACCTAATTTTGCAGCTCCTCATTTACTACTAGGTATTTGAATTGAAGAATATGGCGTATCGTCTTATTTTTTGAAAGATAAATTGATATTTCCAAGCTCCATAGTATTCAGTTCCGTATATTGTACGTCAATCTCAACAGTTTTATACGCTTATAATTCAAAGAGTTTCAAATATTTTAGGTGGTTTTTGAAATTACCTGATAAAATTAAATAATCGTGACGTTGAATCGAAGAAACACAATCGCATTGAATAGAAAAAGTCAAACAAAGTATTTGAGCAGTAATAAATAGTGTAAAATTAAAACAAGTAAAAAGTAAATAACGCAGCATAATATGTTTACCATATTTTACCAATAAGCAAATAAATTTTACACGATGGACACAGAAAAGCTTCGACTCGAAATCGAAATTTATTGAACTAGAAATGCCCCAAATAGAAAGCTCTCCGCCTAAAGAAGGAAGCCATCTGTCGTTCGAAAATATAAATGTTACGAAATAAAACACCCGAAAAGGGATTCCAAATTTAAAAGCTTTCGCGCTAAATCTGTCATATGATTCCAGATTTATTTGCAAGCTAACTTATCCGCCATTTCTTAGGTTGTCCGCGTTCGTAGGGGTTTCTCCTGCCTTTTACAGAAAACGCGCCGAGGTGTGAACCTATAAGATGGGTTCGGTGTACTTCTGAGATCTTACTTGCGATGCCTTGCTACCTATTGCCTTCTATTACAAAATAAAACAAAGGTTGTAGTGTAAAATAATGCATTTTATTCGGTTTCAGCTTCAAGCCAAGCCATAATATACATAGACTGCTTATTGATACCTCACTTACGAAAATATTAAGTATTTGGGTATTTTAAGTATCTAATATCGACCGGTCGGTAGCTGAGTGGACAAACGCGTCGGATTCCCACCCGGGCGTCGTGCGTTCAATCCCTCTGCTGGCTAAGTCCTCCATCATTGCACAAGCAACATTTTCCGCTTTTCATGATGGCAGTAGGAGTTTTTCAAATATTGTCTGGTTATTCGTAACACGAAAATGTTTGTCTTTCTTTAAAAAAAAAAAATAACCGGTTCCTCGGAGAAATAATACCGACGGTTCCAGTGACCGGCTTGGAACCGGTTCCTTTTAACCAGGACAGGAATATCAACCATCTCTAGTTTTCAGTAGACAGTAAGCATTTAGATGTTTGGGAGTAGTCCGGACTCTTGTGCTATATTCAGTATAAAAATAAAAATAAACTTTTTTGTTGCCTTTCCTGCATTCAAAAAGAAAAACACACTTTTTTTTCATTTTAGAGATTCTTATTTATCATTAAGTGATGAATCATTTAAAGTTACTGACTCTAACTCTTGTTCCTTATATCAATAGAACAGCGCTATGTGCCTTACTTTGTTACCTCATATGGGTGGAAAAATGCTTTTACGTGACTATTGAATTTAAATTCACGAGTTTACGTAGGGGAAAAATGTGTTTCTAAAAACCCTAAAAACAAACAGATACTCTTGCCACCAACAACTACTGTATATTTTGTGTCTGTTGCTTTAGGTTCGGATTGCAAATCCCGAACCTCCCTTTGCTTGAAAGGATACTCGGATAAAAGCGTACTTAGTACAATTTGGTACGTTTTCTTTATTCCCGCCCCAAGTTGTGCCATGTCGACCTTGAACCGGAGTCGAATTTGAATTCGAGCCCTTTTGTTTCGGATCCGTTGTGTTAAATTAGTAGCAACATTCCGCCGGATTTGGAATGGCCAACTTTACACAAAGTTTCCCGATGATATTCACAGTCTCCGCGACGGAATATTTATTTGGATTGTTGAACTTGCCGAGCGTGAATTGTGTAGGGCTCGTGGACTAGTATATTACTCGTTGAAATGGCTCTTTCGACGTTTTACACTTTGATTTAAAAATTAAGTAGATTTTCCGACAGAAAAGCGTTTAGTTTCTAAATGCCTTGAAGAGGAAACACGTTTTTAACAGTGTCAACTGTCAGTTTCCCTAGTACCTACAAGGAAATTGTAGTATTAGCCATGTTTGATGACCAGATCTGAATAACTATCTACTTCCCAACCTTCCTCATCTAATCGCCTTTCACCTTTTGTGTATAATTTTAAAGACACTTGATGATACTCGTATATTTATTTGTCTCGAATGTATGGGAACTATTATTGTTTTTTTTTTTGCAATCCATATTTTTAAAAGTTTCACCGTCTCCTATTTTTACTGTATTTATTTCATATCTTTCTTTAATGTTATTATTTTATGTACTCATTCAATTACTTTATGTTAATGTAATACGTAAAAGTCCATCAGGGCATTAATACATAAATAAATATGAACAGTAACATAAACTTACAAATAAAATACATCGATTGAGAGATTTTATTTGCATGTCTCTTGAAACCTTCAAGGTTTAAATTGTAGATATCAATGGTCCAAAAGATGTTATTTAGTAGCACCATACCCTGTGTCATGCTGTGCTGTCACAGGGTATGGTGCTATGGTGTCAGCAGATCGTGGTGTCGCCCCCCCACACATAGTCTCACTGACTCCAGGCAGTTGGGACTTTTGTGCGGTGTTCACACAAAAAAATAATGTTTAAGAGTTTTATGATCATCGATTGAGTTGCAATATTAGGTTTGCTATGGCAACATTCTCTACGAAGTTCACGGAGCGGAATTAGTGTATGAACCGAGCCTTCTCCTAACCCTTCGCCCTAATAAATTACTTAGATCGCGGCTGAACGTCTTCCAAATATTTTAGGAGATAATGTACGGCATGAAGTATGAAAAGATATAACGTTATTATTATTTTCATCGTAATTTTCAGTTCGAGTATTTTTCAGCCTGTCAGAGCTAATCCTGAAATGTGGGCTGTGTGGTCTCGGAGATTGTTTTGATTATAATTTACTTTGGCGTTTGAGGTCGAGTCTTACGTGATTCAACATTTCTTACCGAGATCACGAAATAGGATCGATAAGGATTCATATTGTTTTTTTACGCAGGCATTCTGGTTATTTTCTGTTTCAATGCCACGTCTTATCAATATCTTTGTCATGCTTAGGAAAATACACTGGTGATTACGTTCACGTGAAATAGCAGGAGCGTTGTATGAAAAGTGTGGAAAAATATCGAAATCAAAATATATTATCATAATTTTATTAATTTCGACTGTTTTTAGGTCAAAGTCGTTATTCCACATTTTTTGGAAGCAAACTTAGGCGTAGTGGTTTGAACCACTGTCACATTTTACACTGTCACAAATCGATGATTAGCGCCATTATGATTTTTGTACCAAATGATTTCAAATGATCACCTTCGTTCGTAATCAGTCAGTAAATCAGTTCTTTCAGCCTTAGAACAGTAATAATGCTTGGGTTATTCAAATAGCGCCATTTTCGTGAAATATCACTTCAAGGGTGCAAAAAAACTTAAAATTAATGGCTAAATTTACCGTAAGACTATCTTTACATATTAGTTATTTACATTTGTCGTGGTCTGTGAAAAATTGAGGAACTTTTTGTTTGGCAGTATATCGAGGATAGATGATTTCGGATCATTGCATGAAAATTAATTATTGTACTGGTGAGTTAAGATGCTAACGGGTTACCCTAGCTGCGTAAATTAGGGCAATTCTGTCATGGTATGATTTTCTAAAAATATGAGTTTTGAGTTTAGCTCTGAACTCTGTCGAGTCTTTTATTATTCTCATATCATATGGTAGTCTATTCCAGGCTTTAAGACCTGACACTCCAGTAGCACGCTTTTCGAACTTATTGTTTGCTTTGCGCTTTGGTTCCTTCAACCTTCCGATATCCGATGACATTGCTGATCCAAGGGTTGACTGTCGCGAATTGGAATCTTCAGAAATACACAGTTTCGATAAATAAACCGAAGCCATTCCATCAGTTGATATAATACCACCCAGCAAAGCTTGAACTGGATTCCTTCGGGACATTTAAGCCAGTGAAAATTTTTGAGGTGCTGTGAAATATAAGAATATTTTGAAACGCCGGTGATAAGTCTTGCCGCGGCATTGAAAACTAGTTGTAGTTTGTTAATTTGATATCTGGTACAACATACCCCAATTAAGGATGCCATAATCTCACCTACTCCGGGCAGTTGGGTATTATGTGCGGTGTTCACACAAAAAGTTAAAACAGTGCTTAAACTGGGCGAAGCCGGGTAGTAAAACTTGTTATAATATAAAATAATCAACAATATTGTCTGATTGTCGAATTACTCCAGAGGAAACTTGAATTAAGACTTGCTGAAGAAGACGCTTGCTCGTGTTTCGTGTATAGATATGCGACATGATAAATAATATTAGAATGTTTTCAAATATGTCGCAGCCGCGAGATTTCGAAGCCTTTAAAGGGTTGTTAATTGATGTTACAATATGAAAACATCTCAATCAGCTGGCATGTAATTTTGACGCCTTCTCTATTCGGGTGTAATCTCGGTATGGCGTGTCTGGCGACCCCCCTCCCCCCAAGGGATGACGACATGGGGTCTCTCTACAACCTTTTCATCCAGAATCTTACCCTATTTTTAGAAGCCTCCCGAATACGACGAGTAAAAAACTTTGCTGATTAAGCTCTCTAACCTACTCGAGTCGGTCGAAGACAAGGGTCACTAAAAGCACAATTAATATATCTTTGTCTAATTCTTTCATGTTCTCTTATTTGTACCCCTTGGATAAGAGTGTCGATTTGAGCCACACGAAGATTTAATTTAGACCTCTTACTAAATTTACTAATGAAATAAGAAACGCGAATGCAAACACATTTAATTATTTTTTTGTGGTGACTACGCTGGAGTCTTAACGAGCGAGTTTGTAAAACTATAGCACTCCCGATTTCGGGATTTTTTTAAGGCATAAAAAGGGCAAACAAGAAACTACCCGACTATCCTGATTCTTTATGCAGAAAGTCAAAAGTCGTATCGTCGCTGGAAAGGCAAAAGGGCTTGAGCGACACTTTGGCCAAAAATGAGTTAAACATGCAGTTTTGATCAGTTTTTTTTTTCTGCGTCGAATACTCTTACTCTCGTTTGATTCTGAAGACTTTGGTGGCCCTTCAGCCATCTAAAATATATTTCCCTTTTGAGAGAAGGCTCGACTCAAGAAGTTTGGGATTTTTTTTCAGCTTTTTGTCGCTTCAGTTAACTCAGTGAGAGCATTGAGTTACCAGATTTGACTTTTTTTTCGAAATCAGATAATAAAGACTTATGAATTTTATTTAAAAAAAAACTTCGAAGTGCTGTGGTGTAAACCTCCCAAAATGGCGCTCCGCCCTTTTGCCTTTCCGGCGATGATATAGGTACATAAAATACATAAAGTATAATAAGACTTAATCTATGCTATGTGACTTCCCAACCTTTTTCTTCTCTTTCTCCTTTCCTTCTCCCATTTCCTT
Organism: Drusus annulatus; assembly: GCA_022651775.1. Lineage (NCBI taxonomy): Eukaryota > Metazoa > Arthropoda > Insecta > Trichoptera > Limnephilidae > Drusus > Drusus annulatus. The sequence goes on from JAGWCC010000023.1 coordinate 1,377,784, forward strand.
CAGTCACGCGTCATTCTCAAAATGCCGGCACCGTAGTTTCACTAGCAGTTAGAACTTTTGCGTAGTGGTGTCGCATTAAAAAAACCTATGTCGCACTGTTCACTGCACGGACTGTGATTGATTTTGTGAGATTTTCCCTGCAAATGTTCTTCCAGAGAGTTTTGTTACCCAGATAAAAAAAAGATTATTAGACAGAATCCCGAACCGCTTGGGTTGGTGATCTCTTGCCAAAGGAATGTACAATGGGGTGTATATAGATGAGCAGAGACCTCCAACCTTACTCCATAAAACTCTAACCTCAGAGGAAGAATATATATGGAGAGAGCTAAACAAACATATGTACTCAACCTATACAAATTTACGACTAATGACTTTCTCTGGGTTTTAACGTCGTAAACCGTGAGTGAGAAAGACATAAGACAAGTTCTCACACAATATAGCACCGCTTTGAGGTATGCAAGCATGTTTTCCGTCTCTCGCGTCTCCGGCGACTCCGCCCACTACGTTTTATTATGCGACATAACAGGACAGAACTCAACGGTTTTTAGGTTATATCCTACGTTTTTTTAAATAACAATACTGTAAAAAGACTACGAACATAAAATCCTTAGAAGTGTAAACTTAACCGATTGGAAAGAAAACTCTAGTCGCCAATTTACATAAGACCTTTCTACTCATAAGCACCAGATAGGCCAATCAATTTATTATCTGTTGAAAAAAGAATTTTGATGTTTTAAAAAGTATATATTATCAATTTCACCCGTAATTTGATAAAATTGAGCTTGAAAGATCTGCAGTTTCTCGTGTCTAGAATAAACCAAGTATGTATGCAGAATGAGTTAATGATGAAGTCCAAAGTCATGGTGTTTAAAAGCGGGAGTACGAGAGCATCGTTTAATACAGTTGTGAATGCTGAATACTTCGAGCAAGTGGATGAGTTTGTATATTTATGAAGTAGGTACTTGTATGTTTGCGAGAGATGGAGAGGCTGATAAGGATATTGAAAGATGAGTGAATGCAGGAAACTCCATTAACGGAGGACTGAAGGCTGTTGGCGCAAATAAAAAGTTGCCCAAAGAAGCGAAGCTAGCAGTCCGCAGTTAAGTGCTTATACCAACCCTGATGTATGGCGGTGAAGCAACTGGCAGAGGATGGAGAAAAGTAGACTAAATGCTGTAGAAATAAGATCCATAAGGCGTATTAGCGATAAAATCACGTATGACCGTGTTAAAAATGTGGACATTTGGAAAGAATGCAAAGCATGTTTGAGTGAATACCGCACAAAAGTCTCAACTGCTCCCAACCGTCTAGAGCCAGTGAGACTATGGCATCCCCGAATGGGGTATGTTGTGCGGCTGAAGGTAGTGAGGAGGGGAAGGAGATTGGGAAGAGAAAGGTTGGTAAGTACCTGGCTATTCAGATCTGGTCACCAAACACGGCTAAAGCCATTTCAAGCAACGTTTCGATTCTGAATGGCGGTCTTTCACCAGTGCGATATATAGTATCTACCACTCGTGTAGAGCGGATGATCGAAGAAAGGAGTGCGGAAGAATATATGACGTGAAAGAGAAAGGTAGAAAAAATCGGGGATGCCTGTGGAAGACATGGCGTGATCAAGCAAATCAAATACTTGAGTCGTGCCATGTCAAGAGTCATAATAACAGAAGAGGATGTATGAAGTAAGGAGTATATGCCAAGACAGATTTGCATGGCGGTCCATCCTCTCTGCGCACCCCTGCGGAAAAACGGCGTGTTGGTTAGTTACTTCGGGAACACAGACAAAACAACAACAACAACGCACGTAGGTTTATCTTTTCAGTGCTCGTTGGTGATATAACAAAATGTGCTATTAGTGATCGTTCGAATTACCCACCCCCCGCCCTTCTATCACGGGCTAGCGAAACTAAGTTTTACAACGCAGACAAACTTCGACGATGCTCTACGTGCCACTTTAATTGGCGAGAACAAGCCTCGAATTTACGTCTACCCCTGTTGTGTACTCGGCCCTCGAGTCTTTTTACCGATTCGCAAGCTTTCACCAGCTAAAGGCTCGGTCCGATTTCTCGAATCGGCTTACACGCTGTTCGCGCTGATGGCCTCTTCCGGCACGTGGCGTGATGTGGAATACTCGCTGAATCAAAAGTAAATCGACGCAATTTCTAAACTTTTCTTGCTCTCGTAAAGTTATTATGTTTATTGAAGAGAAGTTGTATAATCGCAGTATGAATGTGTACCGAACTAAAGTCGACTAACGTAGTTTTGAGATAATTAATTTTTAAGAACTGTGAGAGTAAATAAAAATAATTCGAAATCGAACATATTATGCAAAAGTATACATGGCCTGTTCAAAAGAAATGGTGAATTTTGAATTTTCGCGGGCTGTGTACAATCGATTTTTTTGTTATGTTGGTACACGTATGTTTATCATATGTTAGCATTATCAGCCATTTTGGATTAGTGGTTTGTTTTTGACAACTGGAAAGGTTAGTCACGTTTGATAGTATTTTGTCTGCATTGAACGCTTTGATTCTCCTTTGATTTTAAAGACTTTTGTGGCCCTTCAGCCATCTAAAATATATTTACCATTTAGGAGAAGGCTCGACTCAAGCGACACAGTGTGGGACTTTATTAGCTTTTTGTCGCTTCCGGTAACTGAGTGAGAGCATTGAATAACTTTTTTTTTTCAAAATTTAACAAGTACTGAAGACTTATTGTAAAACAAAAAAAACTTTAAAGTGGTCGGGTGTAAACTTCCCAAAATGGCGCTTCAGCCCTTTTGCCTTACGGGAGACGATATTATTGACTTGTCCCCTTAACTATTATACATTATTTAGTAAGATTTTTTTAAATGTTTAATTTGTTTTGATATTGCAATCATAAAAGTAGTCTTAAAACTAAGTGAATTTTTTTATTGAGCATTTTAAGCATTCGTGTAATTAACCTTATTACCATTATTGAAAATACTGAACTATTCCCGAGAGATTAGGGGGCTTAGTTTTAGCACCGGCATAACTTTCGTTTAAGCTGGTACTAAAAGTTGGATGATACGCTTTTTTACATCTAACAGAACAATCATATTTTGTGTTTGCGTTCCTCGGAGAATAGCCGCCATAAGACTGTAAGGAAAGGCCTTAAACATTTATTCTGATTTATGTGATCGTTGAAAGTAAGATCGCAGTTTGCGTCTCCCGAGCGCGAAATTATTTCGCTTGACCAGTTTCTCCGCGCTGCAAAGGTTCAAGTTTTTATTAGTGTTTCTAGCGACGATACTTTGCTTGATAAATAGTTCAATTTTGCTCTCCGCCGAAAACAGTTAGCTTCAATTTTATTGATCCATTTTACATTAACTCGGTCGATTAAACACACTTTGATCGGTATTCCGGTTTTTTCAGCGAGTCTCCAAATAAACAATCCGACGCTGGGAACTTCTCCTTCTTGATACATGGAATATCCAGTGGCGTGCACATTTTGATCAGGGTAGCCAGAGTGGTAGATACTTTAAGTATCGCCCTGGTGAAAGACCACCATTCAAAATCAAAACGTTGCTTGAAATGGCTTTGGTCGTGTTTGGTGACCAGATCTGAATAGCCAGGTACTTCTCGACTTCCCTCTTTCCCATCTCCGTCCCTTCCCCAATACATTCAACCTCACAAACATACCATAGATCGGGGATTCTTGTGCGGTATTAACTATAAAAAAATTAAAAAGCTGTAGAAACGACAAAAATCAGCGGATCAATTGATAGCAGAGATAGATACCAGCTAATGTATTTGTAGTTTTTGTGTTCAATATTTAGAACTTCTTTTTTTATAAACCATAATTCAATTGAATTAAATATAATTCTATTATTATTTAATTCTGCTAGTTTTAGAGTTTGTTTTTAGTGACAGCTTTGTTGAAAGCTTTTTCAGCGTTTGGACAGTTTGATAGTGAACGCCGAAACAGCTGTCACTAAAAACTAAAACTAAAACTAGCAGATCTAAATAATAGTAATATAAAATTTATTCAATCAAATTATATAAATTAAATTAAGGACTAACTAATATCATTGGTTGCTATTGTTTTTTTCTGTAAAAGCACTGCTTTAGACACTGAAAAAGGTACTAACACAAACGAGCGACAGCTCACAGCATACGTGCATACATATTTTGTGTAGTCTAGTGAACATCTAATCTACTCTGACGTTGGTGGCGTTTGAGCATGTGTAGTTACTGCTTTTGACACGATATAGTAGAAAGTTCGGTGAGGCGCTTGCGGCGGTGGGGTTAGCAAAATTTCGCGCGTATTTATGAAAGTGTAGATTTTTTTGCACTGATTTCCTAATATTCAATCAATATTTTTTATGCCAGTATAGTGGGGTAGGCAGTGATTATGTACCTTTATGGAGTGTACGCCTCTGGGTATAGCTTAATAACATCGACCCTGCACTTCCCGCAACTGTAAACAGATTTCAGCACAACTTGCGTTTGGTTCCAGATCGATAATGGCTGCAGAATATATTGTACCGAGTTATTTTATCGGCCATTTTTCCATCCGGTAATTGCAAGACCGTATAAAGTATAAAGCCGTTTGGTTTTCAATGCGGGCCGGAAGTGTTGTGAGATTTTCTGCTATTCTGTTATTCTCCCTCTGAGATTTAGTGAAGGAACGCTTTTTCGTCAGAGAATTATGCCTCAGTTCCTACATAATGGCCACCGTAAAACATTATTACGCCGCCATTACCCAATTAAATATTTGTCGAATAAAAGTATAATACGACCATTCTCATTAAAGGCGTTTTATTTTGGACCCTTAAACGTGATTAGTTTACCAAAATAACTGTTTGTTTTTATCTGGGGTTTGTTTATTATTCATAAACAACACACACGTGATGTTCTCATTCTCCACTCCTTTCTTTGGTCTAATGACTGTATTTTGAATGTAAATGTAATTACCATCAAATTACCGATTCTCGTGTGTTTTGGTCAACCGCCCTTACAATTCGCTCCTCGAACACGTCATATTAAATATCATTTAATTATAATAATGCACCGCGGTGGAAAGTCTACCGTAAAGCGATATTTCGTCAAACGGGAATAGACTATCTAATTAGGAGGCCATTTTCTGGGTTCGTTTTTCAGAATCAATTACCTTAATGTCCGCTCTGGAGACAGTAAACGTGGAGCGCTGCCAGGGAAGCTTTTATTCTTTACAAAGCTTGATGTCAGTGTCTAATTTCATTCGGTATCCACTAAGTATCAATTCAAAACAAACTACTCCATTACCTAAAATTATATCTTATTAGTAAAAAAAAACGACATATGCGCATTTTTTGTACTTTTTCCCAACCAATTTACTCATTACAATTTCTTTGTTTTCAAGAAAGTTATTTAATTAAGCACCTGCTAAGTGTTTTTATCTCTATCCCTCATGCAATTTATATGGTTATATGATATTATAAATACGTAGGTAAATACTATACAGAAAACTAGTTTTGGCGTAACTTTGCTAAGCATTATAAAAACAATGTTTTTTTTTTATTATGACGCTTGGAATTTGACTTCCTCCAAAAGCTTAGCGCTCTCCGTCGGTTCCGATCTCTGCCATTCTTCTGCATTCCTCGGGTCTTCTTATTCTGCTTCAATATTTTTCCAGTCAAAACCTAACTTTAAACACCAACATATTCGAAAAACTTTTTTCTACGTCTAATAAAATAGCTTATTGTGTAATTGTAATAAAAGGTATCTTCGCTATTTCCCATGTGAACTCATGAGTATTATATGCAGAAGAATCACTCTCATTTAAAAAAACAACTTAAATACTGAACAATAGTTCCAAAAGCTCGAAGTCAGTGGGACTATGGCATCCCCAATGACTGAAGGAAGTTTGAAGGGGGAGAGGGAAGGAGGGAGGAGATGGGAAGATTGCTGAAAACTTTTTCATCTGAATAATATTCTTTTAAGTAGAATTGACCTAAAATAAGCATTGAGCTTCGTTGTGAAATCAATTATTGAAACAAAATCAATAATATTCTAAGTAAATGACCTGTTAGTAGCTGAGTGGACAAATGCGTCGGGCTTTCACCCGTGCGTCCTGGGTTCAATTCCTCTGCAAGCTAAGTCATTCATCATTGCACAAGGAAAATTTTCCCCTTATAATGTATAATTTCAGATTTTTTGTAACCCGAGAATGTTCGTCTTTCCTTAAAAATATATTTTGTATTAAACAGAAGGCACAGAAAATAAATAAGATTAGTTTAGCGACGATATTGATGAATGGCTACCGATATCGGAAACATTAAAAAAATAATATTAATAATCTTCAAGAAATATGAGATTGATAAAAATTACATATTACAAAAAGGTTTCAAAAGCACCGTTGGTAGATGCGTTATTCCCGGATAGAGCAAAGAACCCGAGTTCATGTCTCGGTCGCAAACTTATCTTTAAAAACATATCTTTGTTTTCTTCTTTCATACTTTTTGAATATTATTGACATTGTTTAAATAAGTAGGGAATCAAACGATAACGATAATCAATGGCAATTTTTCAGTACAGATATTCTTATAAATGTTCATCGTAATCTTGATTAGAATAGTCTGAATTTCAAAACAAGATCAGAACGCAATTAATAGAATTCAATTAACAGATTTGGTATATATTCCTATCTACAGTGTAAACTAGTAATCGGAATAACATTTCTTTTTCACATCTACCCATAACGAATATTTTGATGAAATTCATATTTAAACGGCTAAAATATGATTTCTTGTGGAAATGGCATGATATGGTCGATGCTCGATAACGAATCCAGAGGTCAGGGGTACATTTTTATTTAATTAAAATGCGTCCTAAAATTAATTGATTAATTAATATAAAATGGTATATTATAATTCATTCATTAATTAATAATTAATATTATAATGGTATATAATATTAATGGTATGGTATATTTGCGGCACGTTTCAAAGTGGTAGATACTCGTATCGCCCCTTGGTGAAAAAACCACCATTCGAGAATCGAAATGCGTTGCTTAAAATGCCTTTAACCGTGTTTGGTGACCCGATTCGAGTAGTCAGGTACTTCCCAACCTTCCCCTTCCCCATCTCGTTCTCCTACCCATTCAGCTTCAGCCTCACAACGCACCACTCCATAGTCTCACTGGCTCTAGACGGTTGGGAGCAGCTGGGATTTTCGTGCGGTATTCGGTAGTCGCTATACAAAATAAAAATAAAATACCTTAATTTTGAATGTTCGAGCTTCGAATGTTCAGATTGCCAAAATCACTTTTGGGAATCGATCGATATCTTGTAAATTGCCACCAACATTTGGTGCTCAAATATTATATTCGTTAGTAAAAAGGAAATATGTATGTATCAACACGTTATTTATTTGGTGCTCCGTTAATGAAAGGCTGTTTTCCACAATCGAAACGCAATTGAAAAACGGCATCGATTTTTCCGCCGCCGAATAAATCTTTGACGCGAAAAACACAACCGGCATCCATTGTAGCCGGGGACTTAAAAACGTATGAATTAGCCGGGCCATTTAAGGCGGCACAAGGGCCCTGAATAATGGCCGCGAGGGCATGGAAATGAAGCTATTCGACACTGTGAAGAAAATTGTAGTTGACACGCAAAACTTTTATATGCCGGCCATGTTTCATTTCCTGTTAAACGTCATTACATGGCGGCATTGTATTTTCTTTCAATGTGTTTGACCCCAAGCGGAACTTCTTGCGGAAGTGACTGCCCACCGAATTCCCTAACTCTAGAACTTTCAAGCATTTTTTTTTTTTAAACTTTTTTTTCCACAGTGGGATCACATCTTACGATACCACTATTTGTTGATCTTTCCAACGATATTGAAAAAAAATTAGATTCATATACTTTTGCATTACATCAATTTGTCAATCATTGGTTCTATTCCGTTGAATTTTTTAATTCAACCGCTCTTCACAGACATGTCAGCTTTCTTTAAAATCTTAAATCCTTCTCTCTGCTGATAATCACTTCGACTAACCATCATCCCGTTTCCTTGCAGGGGTATACATATAGGATGGACCGCCATATAATTCACTATTGGCACACACTCCTTGCTTCATTTACATTCATACATTCTCTTCTATTATCCTGATTCTTGTGATGGGCCGACTCGAGTATTTGATTCAATTGATCGTGCCATATCTTTCTCGGGCATACCTAACTTCTTCTATTTACTTTACACACTCTCCCATTTACACATTTCTTTCTTAGTTCGTTCGCTCCACATGCTTAAAACCATCTAATCGTCCCTTTCTTAAACCTATTCATTAGCGCTTACATCAGTCATGTATTTTTTCCGGATATCCACATTTTTAACACGATAACTCTGCCAGTTCCATGCCTCACTGCCATACATCAGGGTTTGTATAGGCACTCCATTGTGGACTGCTAAGTTCGCTCCTTTGGACATTTTTTTTATTTATTTACGCCAACAGTGTTCAGTCCTCCATTAGCGGAGACTCCTGCATTCACCCTCCGTACAAAATTTTGGTAAAGCTGTAAAATTCGATTTCCACAACATGTTGGCATCATAAAAAGCAAGATTGTAGATTATTTAGCAAAGCAATGAACATCCAATCATTACACTCATAAATCTCACTCCCCCTAGTATATTTGTTTCCCTCCTCAAAGATAGAACCCGCAACGTTTGGGTTTGGGCAAATTTCCATACCGTATTTTAAACTTCAACCTTTCCATCCTGCCTTTAAACATTTGAATTTGCACGTTAATTACTGCCGCCTCCGCCGTAGCGTTGACTGTTGACAGTTAGTGTCCGGATGGCCGAAGCTGTATTTTCCCATCACGGTTAGTTGAACTCGTCTCAGGGGGGCGTTTGATGATAGATGTTTATTTCAAGCCGACCTAACTCAAAGCTAATAAATTAAAAGTCGTTTACTTAATAATCTGTGAAAATAATTTGAAGACGGCTCGAAGACGAATGAATTTGATTTATTTGACTTTTCGCTTCAGAACACATATTAACTGGATCGAATAATGTAGCTCGAACTCTGCTCAATGATGAATGTAAGTTGCTTAATAGCTTTCTTGTTAGTGGTGATAAAATTCAATACCTTTTATGTTAATCGATTAATTATTATTTAATAATAATATAAATTTAATTTAACTTTCTACCGGTAAAAGTCGCGCAATCAGGGTTGATGCGAACAAAATTTATTTAGTATTGTGGATATTGTTGCATACATATAAACCCCGACAGCAATTTCTATGAGAAAAGTCACTGGGAAACAGCCTTTTGTCTTATATTATTTTTGAATATTCGAAAATTTTTTGCAGTGTGTTCATTTTATTAATTAGTTTAAAAAAAAAAACTTCTCATAAAATAGTAATTTAAAAAGTTTTGTTGCAATTTTCTTTTCTGAAGTCCAAAAACAAGTTTGAAACATGCCGTATGCAAGTAATGCTGTGTTCGAGTTCGCTTTGCTGTGATACCTGTGTTTAGTAACTATATCTGATTAGCCAAGTACTTATCATCAATCTTCATCTTTCACACCTCCTTTCCACCCACACTTCTTTCAGCCATAGCCTCACTGATTTCGTGCAGTTGGGACTAAATACTCTCATAAAAAAATATGAATAGCTATAATTATTGCGAGAAGCTTGAGATGTTCCTAAAAAAACATATCTAAATCTATGTCCTTACTTTCGCTTTCTCCATCTTCTTCCCCTCATACTTGCCTACATCCTCACAACACTCTCCAAATTATAGAATGCTGTGGGTACAAACAAAAAAATCTGGTTAGTGGTTTTAAATGTGGTATTTTAAAATGATTATGCCGTGAATATTTGGTTTTTCGAACGTGGAAGCATGACCGGGAAATCTCCATGATTTTCTGCGCTTGGGGTTATCGCAATGAACCCATTTTTCGTCCTCAGTCACAATGCGATGCAGAAAACTTTTTTTCCCTTTCGTATTTGCCTTTCAAGCAACTGTTCACAAGCAAACAAACGCCGTTCAACGTCTCTCGGTTTCAACTTGTACGACACCCAATTTAATTTCCTCGCTTCTGAATCATTCCCATGGCTTTGAGGCGTTTTGAAATTGCTTGTTGAGTCACTCCCAACGATCGTGCCAATTCTTCTTGACTTTGACACGATCCGTGATCAAGTAACCAATTCTTGACGGCGGAAGCAAAGTTGTACACCTAATATTTTAATGCAGTCCAAAGGGGAAAAGTAGTCCGTTGCATTTTCCATATTAAACGCCTTTTATATTTTTGTACACAGGTAACACACTGACAGCTAGCGTCACCTTCGACCGTGAGGATACGAAGGAGTACCTGATCCCCATCGCCATCACCGACTCGGGAAGCCCCCGACTCACCGGAGTCTCGGTTCTTCACGTCGTCATTGGAGACAGGAACGACAACGCCATGAAAAGGGGAGATAGCGCCATCTTGGTTTATAACTACAAGGTAAGAAATATTATTATTTGTTGATTTCAAATATTTTACAAGTTAACCTCTAGTGTCAAATGTCAAAAAATACCAAAGATTATTTATTAAATTATTATTTTTTTGTGAAATTTTAAATGAATTTTGTAAACTTCGTGAACTGCAGGATGACAATTTTTTTACTGATTTTTCATAAGTAAAACAAAAATTAAAACCCAAAATGTTTTTTTATTATTTTTTAACAATGAGTTAGGGTTTTGATAGCGTAAATGATCTACATTTACTTAAATAAAACCACTATTCATCTAAATTTTAGACGCCGAAAAGGTTCCGTTTGTCCATGTTTTAACTTGAATAGTGTTGAATAATATTTTAATATAGATTTTTTTTTTGAAACGGCAAGTATTCTCGAATGTTATGTTCAGCAATCGTGGATTTCGCACATTAAATCGTTTCAATTATATTAACACACATAGATATATTAAAAATAAAACAAGACGTCATATTAATTGTTGTGAAAATTTTTTTTTGAAAAAGGTTTTAGTTACTGCAAGTTAATAACTACTTTAAGTTTATATTATACAACCCCAATACAGCATGGTTACATGTGAAATATTATCGGCTATAAAATACTATTAAGTATTAGTGTTAAAACATAGCTACTTTATTATTTATTTAATTTACCTCCAATCCTGAAAGCAATCTATAATAATCATTTTTGTACTATAGTGTCAATAAGTGTTTGATATTATTTCAGCCTAGTGGCCAAAGTGGATATTAAACCCGAATAGTTATTTCACGGAATATGAGACTACTTAAGTTCTGGCCTTATAATTACTAAGTGCACTTAAACGTAGTTTTTGGCACAGATTTGTATCAGCCATTACGGAAAAAAAATTATACAATTGTTATTAATTTATGTTTCGACCTCGATGAATATAATACGACTTTATTTCTTGAGTTCTTTAGTACCTAGTAGTAATGTATCAACATTTAACTAGCCGCTGTAAATAACAGCTAGATGCCGCCAACAGTTGGATATCAATAGCTATATATGAATATTACTATTGCAACGTAGTCTCAACATTCACCTATTATGTATTTATTGTTATAGCTTTAGCGCAAAGTAAACAAAAAGTGTAAGAGTGTATACTTCGCGAACGATATTATGCGTAATTTGGAATGGTCTTTTGGTTGCATACCTCCCTACTAGACGTCTTTGTGGATTTTCCTATCCGAAACGGCCGATACGTAGCGCCTAGCGTCAAGCGAATCTACCGGTGGCAAGTAAAATATAGTTGTTGCGTTATAAAATAACACCCTCAACGGCACCAAAGATCCAACTTTTTCAACTCTCCTAACGGGGATTATTATTATTAAAATCAATATCGTCCCCTCAACGTCGGCGTTGTTTTCAACGGTTATATTCAACAGTCGACAATTGCCAACGATAACGGCGGTGGCATTTTTTAGATTTTTTGTCAAAGCCCAGTACTAGTACCTAACTTACCCTATCATGATGTTAATCCTTTGTGGACTGATACTTTTTCAAATATTAATACATTTTTATATTTGTGTTTCTAAGAATGATTATTGTATGTTTTGGTGTTTGATTTTTGTTGTAATTTTTTTTGAATTTCCTAATGCACCAGACGAATGGAATCAATGAAATTGACATTGAAAACAGTTGGTTATATGGATACGTAAGTATTAAAATAATCTAAAATAATTTATTCTTAAATGTTTCATTATATCCTTTAAATAATTAATTTAGGATCAAATCTGCATTTGTAGAGATAACATATTATTTTCAAAACTTTCCTACATTGAAAAGCATAACATTTATTTGTATGTCTCACTAAGAGCTCCTGAATAGAGGAACTCTAACGTAATACAATTTACATAGATTTTTCCGTCTAAAATATAAATGTACACGTAACTATTTTCAGCTCACTTATTTCCACGGTGGGCTGTTATGGGGCTGAGAAATATCCGTTTGACTGTAAAAAATTAAGACCAGATGCCAAATTGTTTAATAAGATAAAATAGTATTGAATTATCGGGCAAAGCGGGGAAATAACTTCTGGTACAATTTTTAATCAAAAAGTTTAAATAAATTTGAAAGAAATTCGAGATTGTATGTCACGCCCTTCTTTACATTTTCTCAATTGACATTATGTTATTTTTATCTGACTATGAATTTATTTCCTTAAATGTGTTTTTTCAACTTTTAAAAGAAACCAAACTTTCTCGCTGTATCCATTTCAAGGGAGGTATTGATACGAAATTCGTTATAACATGAAAAATAAATGTCCCCTACATTTTTCTTAGTTTTTCCATAAATCGTAGGATTTGCGGAGACAAAGCGATATTTGCGTAAGATTCAAGAGTCTCTGATATTTTTGAAGACAAAGCGTTATTTATAATAAAAAGAATAAGGCTGTATCGTGACTTAAAATCAAATCCAGCTTCTTGCGACGCCAACAACAGAAAGCGCAATTTTTCAATTGAAAAATTCTAGACAATACAATTTCGCATCAAAGGAGATGTGAACAAATGGCCACTATTCAATTCCCAGCTTCCTGGATGGCGGGATATGAATATTTTCAATAAAGACTTTTAAATGAGAAAGTAGGTCTTGTGATATTGTTTTGGGGATGCATTGTCCTCAAGTATTGCATTATTCTAGATACCTTCTTGTCTCGTGAACGAACTCATTTCACTTGGCTTTCCTTACCTCAGTTAAGGAGTTTAATTATTATTTAATATATATATATTTATTTATTAGTATATTTATTTATTTAATCTAAAATGCATATTTTTCAAGAAATATACCGCAGTTAGCTGTCCGTTTTTCCGATAGAACACACTTCTATTTCATCAAACTTCCTTCGGGAAATTTTGGAGTTCCGATCTACTGGATCGGTCAATCCCTAACTGACGTGTTGATATGCTCCGGAAAAAATATTTGATTAAGATTATCCTCGTCTTTTAATCTCGAAACAGAAGATTCCATCGACCAGAGGCGTGCATTCTATAAAGGCAGATAAGAACTGCCTGCCTTAAATTTGTATAATATTGAATTTAATTATATGAGTTACAAAAAATCTACAATTTAAAAAAAAAAAAAGTAAGTTCAGCTAATCGCACCGCCTGCGCCGCAAGCGCCCCACCGACCGTCCTATTATAATGTGTCAAAAGCAGTAACTACATATGCCCAAACGCCGCAAATGTCAGAATAGATTATTCTATGTTCACTAGGACTAGACTACACAACATATGTGTGCTGTGAGCTGTGCGCGCGTTCAAGTGGCTCATTTGTTTTATATGGTAACTTAGTTAGTGTCTAGGTTTTTACAGAACAAATGCATTAGCAAGCAGTGATGTCTGTTATCAATTAATCCACTGTTTTTTCTACTGCCTATCCTGATCAAAAACTCTGCATGCTACGGCAATCGACATGTTAATATTTGATCTAATTCTTCAATTGCAATCTAGAAAGTCTCGTTTCTGTCACTCCTTTTTTTTTTTATTTTTTTTTTATATGAATACCGCACAAGAGTCTCAACTGCTCCCAACCGTCTAGAGCCAGTGAGACTATGGCATCCCTAAAATAGGGTATGTTGTGAGGCTGAAGGAAGTGGGGAGGGGAAGGAGATTGGGAAGAGGAAGGTTGGGATGTACCTGGCTATTCAGATCTGGTCACCAAACACGGCCAAAGCCATTTCAAGCAACTTTTCGATTCTGAATGGTGGTCTTTCACCAGGGCGATACTTAGAGTATCTACCACTCTGGAACGTGCCGCAAATATACTTTTATTATTTTCATATTAATTAAATGTGTTATGACACATATTAATTAAATAAAAGTTATTGGCGCACGCCGGGTTTGAACCCGCGACCTTTGGATTCGTAGTCGAGCGTCTTACCACTCGACCATGGAGGCCTTACAATTTTCTAACGAATTTCGAACGAATAAGCCGGCCTCTATTCCCAGTTTCACTACTTGCCCCAGTGGGGAGAGATTGATGAACTGAAGACTTCCATTTTTCTTCGTTTTTTTAGCAGCCAAGATTTCATTAACAGATTAAAATGGTATCCTAAAGGAATCCTTTATTTATTTTTTGTTCAAAACGAAATACCATTTTAAGGCTTTCATGCAAATTGTTGTTATGTAGCTAGTTTTAAATCTTTCAATTTCTATAATATATTTAATGGTTTTCACACAATTTAATGTTATGGCTGTAATATAGGAATATGTCGCCCGATGGTCGTATTTAATCGTTTTTGTGTTATAAACGTCTTTTTGGATAAAGTTTCATGTAGTAGAGTACCTACTGGGGATTGAAAAATTATCACACAGGAATTAAGCGTCACATGACGTCACGTAGTTGTCAATTTCACTATCTGATGTCGTCCCGGCCGGTCACTATGACGTCGTTAGCGTTTAGATTTGTTGGCTATTCAATTATTTTCCAAGATCAATTTATTCACCGCACGAATACTTGTATGCAATAAAATTAACACATACAGAATTGATGTTTGTTGTTTTTGGAATTCCTCGTTCCTGATCACGCATTCGCGTGGGTTACTTACCAAACTGTGACCTTATGAGCAAACTACGTATATTCGACGTGTGTTCAAACATACGTCGAATATACGCAATTTCAGAAGGTCAACCTTCTGAAATTCGTTCACTTCTCCGAATACCGCACAGCATTATAGCCCCCATCAAAGTACGACAGTAAATTCAACTGAACGTAAATTAGCGCCATATATCAGAACATGAGCTCTTTATTCCCGCTGTAAATCTAGGTTGGTCGGAAGAGATTGCTACCAGGTTATAAGACCACTTAACACTCAACACTTATACAAATATATACTAAAATAAGTGTACATTAAGTGTGACATAAAACCGAAATAAATAACCTTACAGTATTGGCGCGTTTGACGGTCCTCCACACTAGCAACCAAACTCTTGTGAAAGTAATAATAATAACTGTGAATAGCCGTTATTAACAGTGAATAACCCAGTTTTTTATAGTAAGCCTTAAGCATAAATTTTTGTTTACATTAACTCCACACAGGAGGCCCTTTAAGGGAAATAATTTCCATATCATCTTTAGGAATGCTGTGCGGAGGGTTTTTTAAGAAAACCTGGGTATTAAAGGAGACCATGCCGTAGGAGGGTGGAAACTCAGAGGCCGCAAACAATTCCACAACCGAGCTGTTGAACAAGAACGAGTCGTAGAAGCGACTCGTTCTCATGTATCGAATGTCAACCGTGTGCAAATATTGGGGCGCGTGTTTGGAGAGTTTCCCCGGTATGCACCGGTGCCAAAGGGATCAATGACACAAGTTCCTCAAAGCATCTTCCATTGAAACACCGGTAGAACAAGGCTAGCACTTTCACCTGAAGTCTGTGCCCCCAAAGATTTCTTAATCAGTTTGTTAAGATAAGAGAATCTATAAAACGAACCGCCCTAATTACTAATTCTATGATTTAATGGAAGATCTAAAAACTCGCATATTTTTGGAATCGAATTTCGTGCTTTGATTACAAATATATTTTTGCTAAATACGTATGATATGAAATGCCTTGATCCAGTGGAATCTCCGAGGTAGCCTGGAATTTTTAAGATGAGTATTATAATGAATTTAGAGAATAAGAAACAAATCTAAACACAATCGTCCGAAAAATGTATTTATTATGATAAATATATAATTTTCTTTTTTGCTAATTCCTTCTTCTTTTATACTCCCTTTTTAAAATTGTTTTGTGAAAATATTAATCTTTTTGTTTTATATTTTTGTCCTTCTCGGAATGAGTTTTTTTTTAACTCCTTGGGAATTACATATCAAGAAATGTATTTCTTGTACTATATTATCATTTTAACAAATAAAAATAATAATTTAAATAATATCAAAAATCTTGTTTTTTGGAAAAATGGAAAAAGAAGTCGAGGACGCCCGAGAAAGACATGGCACGATCAAGTAAATCAAATACTTGAATCGGGTCATGTGAAGAGTCAATATAAATGAAGCAAGGAGTGTGTGCCAAGACAGAGTTATATGGCGGTCCGTCCTCTCTGCCTACCCCTGCGGGGAAACGGCGTGATGGTTAGTTAGTTATCAAAAATCTTCAACGGAAATAAAAAACAGAAAAAAGCCAGTAAATAAAAGAATAACGGTTGCGACTGACACTCGAACTCTACTCTACTCTATCCGGTAGTAACGCCTCTGTCAATTCAGCAACTGAGATCATATTAGAAACCGGCATTTTAATCGATCTCATACTTAATTGAAAATTATTAATATTGTTTTTCAATTTCTTCCGATTTGGCTGTTGTTGCCGTTATTCTTGGTTCCTTATTTACGTTGAAGATTATTAATATTATCTCAATAATTAATATTAAAAATATATAACAAGCATAAAAACTTTAAAGTTAATTCCAATTTAATAAAAATAATAGTATTTGTGTTAGAGTAGCAGAGCTGCATTATTTTTAGCGATTTATACGTCATCGATTAAATATTAGAACTCTTTTTATGGAGGGACGTTAGCTACTTTTTTAGTGGTGGTATATATTTCTATTACACGACGGCTGTTTATCGGTTTTCTATATCGTTTTTCCTATTCGGTTTTATCTTCGTCAGGAGTAAACACAATTTTATTTCATGTATGGTTTTTATTTATTTTCATTTTATTAATGGAATATCCCGAGCTGGCGGAGCACATGTCAATTTATTGTCCTTGTATATTTGTATCAATAGACTGAAATTCTAACAAATCCTTTCTTCTTCCTGTTCCGATGGGATAACACTTCCGGCCAGCCCTTATTCTTCTGGTTCCACGTTCTTACAAAGTTTTCCATCGGTCGTGGATGTTTTCAGAAACTCTGAAACACACAGTTATTATTTTAGCGTTTTATGAGCGACTTCGGAGTTGTAGGTTTGTTCTTACTTTTTATGACCTTCTTTCATGTCAAGTTTTGCTTGAACAAATTATGTAATAAACTTAGTTCTCCGCGCTTTATTGAATTTGAGCTATCCAAAGGACTGCTAGTTGAGTTTAGCCATGATGGAAAATTTGAAATATGCCGGTTAGTTCCTAAAATGATTTAAAGTGAAATTTATAGGAATTTATTTGAAGATGAAACTGAAATAGATAATTGAATGATGTGGTCTATACCGATTTGAAATAAAACTGATGTCGCTTATTTACTTGAGATATTTCATCAGATTAAGGGAAATTTGAACTTACTTCGGGCACCAAGCACGCCCAAAATACTCTTTCGTGTTTTCTCTTCAGTGTATAGAACATTATCAATTTATTAAACATTCTTATAAAGTTTTAAGTAGGCTCGATAATTTTATGATTAAATGAAGAGCAGGTAAAACTGACGCATTTCTTAATATTTAACAAAAAAATGTTCTATTTTGGATTGTGTTGGTTATGCATTTATAGAGCGATAATATAAAATCGTGAAACTTTTTTTTTTAAGCACATTCTCTAGTGCTTACTTAACTTCAAGGCAAAGTATCTCAAGGAAAAAACATATATATTATAATATATGCGGCACTTTGAAAATTCACATTCAACCGGTTAGCAGCCGAGGAAACAAACGCGTCGGATTCCCACACGGGCGACGTGGGTTCAATTCCTTTTAAAATTAATCTCAAGAAAATCATATTTATATACTTTAGAACTCTTATTTTAAGAATTTCAGAATGTTATATTTTCTTAAATATATTTTTTTAATATAACCGGAAAACACAAGATTGATTGATGATGATCTCAAAGAATTCAAAATACATTTTTTTAAATCAATCAGCTTCTTAGTAACTATCTAAATAACACCTCCCCCTCCCTCCCATACACACAGGTATAGATTTTTTTATGAGGGTACATCTTTATAATGGAAATTTAGTATACAAATTATAAATTTGTATTACATTCTAAATTAAATTGAATATATTATCTGTGTTATGTTTTATCTGTTATTATAATATAAAATAAATATATTTATATCACAGTTCGTATTATACAGTTCAATATGAATTGTATATAAGGCATTTTCAACCAAAGTGTGTTCCCCGCAAGTGACCATCTAAAGGCGTCGAGATGGGAGGGTCCTGCCAAAGTGTCCGTGGCGTCCAAACAACCCCCTGCCTACAGACAACTGCCCACAGCCTACTGCCTAGCGGCTAGTGCCTTCGCAAGGGGTGTAATGCGGACATTAAACAACCTTTATAAGGCTTTCGGGCATTACTGCCAACCGCAGCGGTGGACATCTGCGGTGACGTCATCACTCTTCCAAACGGCCATCCTCGGCCAAACGACACTTGAAGGAGTATCTCCGGGAACTAGCTCGCCGCATTCGAGGGGAAATCTCGAAGCGTGACTGCCTTCTTTTGCCTTTATGGGGCTGGTTACGAAAGAAAATCAGAATTTATGTCACGTGGTATCGCTACAAAAACCTTTATTCAAGAAATCGAATTTATTTAATGTCATTTTTCCGTTCGTTGGCTTTTTTGCTTAAGGTGTAAACAAGTGTACGTTCATATAAAGGCGACTATCTACGAGTATATCCCAATTGGTAGGTACTCTTAGTATCGCCTTGGTGAAAAACCACCATTCAGAATCAAAACCTTGCTTCAAATGGCTTTAGCCGTGTTGTGTCTTTCAAATTTCCTTTTCCTCGTCTAGTTCTCTTCCGACTCCCTTCAGTCATAGCATATTAAAATTAGGGATGCTATAGTCTCATTGACTCCGGGCATTTGGGACTCTTGTGTGATATTCACGTAAAAAAACATTATTTAAAATTATATATTAACATATTAATTAACTTATTTTTGGACAATTCGCTGCAAATTGCAATTTTCCAAAGGAGCGAAGCTAGCAGTCCGCAGTGGACTATATCGACCCTGATGTATGACAGTGAGGCATGGAACTGGCAGAGGAAAGATGAAAGTAAACAGAATGCTGTAGAGATGAGATCCATGAGGCGTATTTGCGGTAAAACCATGTATGACCGTGTTAAAAATGTGAATATCCGGAAAGAATGTAAGCGTAGTGAATAGGATTAAGAAAGGGAGTCTTAATAGAAAGAAGTCTAAGACGTCCCAGGAAGACATGGCACGATTGGAGTGAATTAAATACTTGAGTCGGGCCATGTCAAATATCAGAATTACAGAAAAGTAAGTATGAATGTGAATAAAGCAAATAGTGTATGCCAAGACAGAGTTGCATGGCGGACCATGGCAAGAAAACCATGTTTGAAAATGTGGATATCCGGAAAAACTGCAAGGCCTATGTAAACGTAATGAATAGAATCAAGAAAGGGACGCTTAGATAGTTTGGAAATGTAGAGCGAATGAACAAAGCAAGGAGTGTTAAAAGAATATACGACGCAAAAGCGAAAAGAAGAATACGCCAAAGACGCCCGAGGAAGATATGGCACAATCGAGTGAATCAAATACTAGAGTCGGGCCATGTCAAGAGTCAAAATAACAGAAGAGTATACATACAATGTACGAATGCGAATGAAGCGAGGAGTGTGTGCCAAGACAGAGTTGTACGGCGGTCCATCCTCTCTGTCTACCGAAACGGCGTAATAGTTAGTTGGATAGTTAATTTATTTTTATAAATTTTCCACAGGGGAAAGTGTGTAATTACACAAATATTATTGTAACAATTTTCTGGTAACTTGGTATCGGGTTAATAAGGTTTCAATGAAATACTGAAGGTTTTTTTCCTCCGCCAGGGCGAGACGCCGGACACTGAGATCGGCCGCGTCTACGTGACGGACCCCGACGACTGGGACCTTCCCGACAAGACCTTCAGCTGGCTCGACTACCCCGAGAAAAGCTCGCACTTCGTCGTGAGCTTGCACGGCATGATCACCATGGCTGAAGGAACGCCCAACGACACTTATGTGCTCCGTTTCAATGTAAGTATAAAAATATTTTTCATAATCAAGCTTTAGTACTTTTTTGCCTCCAACTTAAAAATTTTAACTCTACGTTTAAACATAGATTAACCTGTATTGGCAATGTCACATATACCAACTTTACTATCTTTTTATTTTTTTCAACAAATATTTTAACATTTTTAGTAATGATAACACTTTACAAAATCTCTTCTTAATCGTCCTGTCAATTGCTCACACCTACGGTCAGTTCAATAAATTGTAGCTTATAATCTTATTTTTAATCTTATATTATATTTTTTACCTTGCCAAAATAAGGGTTAAGCGGACTTTCATAGATTATTTTCGGAATTATCTGTTATTTATAACTTTGATTTTTTTTGGATTTTCGGAAAACTCCTTGTAGGAAAAATTCACCCGGTACATATTTGTACCATCGGGCAGTATTTTTAAAAAATAATATTTGTGTAGTTGTTTGTTTTTTTTTTAAATATATTAGCATTATGATACTAATTGAAATAATATATTATACAAAAACACACATACCTGAATCCATTATTACAGTAAATATGTTTAGACTAACCATGTGACAGCTCAATATAAAGCTGTTTCCCCTCTATTTTGTAAATAAGCGTTAAAAACTGGCCTACGTACAAAATAATGTCCAATAATGTACGTATAGGAGTAATATGTCATTTAGTATGGAAGATACGTGAAGTTTTATAGACGAGTACAAATTTGTTCTTTTATTATTGAATATATATTTTTTTGCTTTTCTTGATTATGGCCGGTTGTTTGACTGTCCACAAATTTGACACTGACGATCAGTGCTATTCAAGTTAGTGTCAATTGTGTTGCATGTCGGGTTATCGTATTTCTGATCAGCCGCTGATTAAGTTGTAAAGCATAATGCTCGTAAAAATTAACCAAACGCTGACAGGCCGAAAACCGGCGGTTGATGGGGTCTCTTCTAATGTAAAATATTCAAAATGGCGCTGATCGTCGATTTGTGACGATGTCAGATGTGACGGTCAGTTCAACAACCGGCCCTAAGGGGTATTTCATGACCTCCGAGTAAACTGCTGAGTAATTACTCGTCAAGTAACTTCAATCATAGGGTGAACACGGCGGTAAATCGGCGACCATTTCACCACTGTTGAGAAATTCCCAACCAGTTAATCGTAAGATTGAGTGCTGAGTAGTTTAAACAGACATTTAATAGATGGCCAGCGTTACTCAGCGGTGGTGAAACAGATAATATTAGTCACTCGACGAGTAGCGCTGGTCAACAGGGTACTCAGAGGGTATGAAATACTCCCTAAGTGTATAAACTTGTTAAAAATAAATTTTGCGTCCCTACTGTGTTTCAAAAGTTGTACTATAATTTTGATAGTCTTGAGTAAAATTGTATCTTTTATTGTTTTTTTAATTAGATTCGCCCGATATTTAATTATTTCTGTGTTTGTTTAGGTAACAGAAAAGAACTTGCCTTTGATCCCAGAGCATTGGGTGGAAGCCACAGTCAATGTGACCGTCAGAGAAATCCCCGAAGAAGCGGTCGACAAATCCGGATCAATCAGGTTCATCAACACCTCTGCAGAGGACTTCATCACCGTCCAACACAAGGTACGCCATCAACAATCATTATAAAGACTACGAATTACAAAACCACAACAATCTTTCGTTTGGTTTATATATTTTAAACAACAATTACTTCTCTCTCTTTTCTCTCGTGATTTCTACCATCGGTGGTTGGCTATCATCATGGCAATCCTTATCACATGGTATATCTAACACTATAAAAATGTCCAAAGAAGCGAAGCTAGCAGTCCACAATGGAGTGCTAATACCAACCCTGATGTATGGCAGTGAGGCATGGAACTGGCAGAGTAAGGATGAAAGTAGACTGAATGCTGTGGAAATGAGATCTTTGAGACGGATGTGCGGTAAAACCATGTATGACCGTATTACAAATGTGGATATCCGGAAAGAATGCAAGGCTGATATGAGCGTAATGGATAGGATTAAGAAAGGGACGCTTAGATTGTTTGGGCATGTAGAGCGAATGAACGAAGAACGGAGTGTGAAAAGAATATATGATGCGAAAGTGAATGGAAGAAGAAGTCGAGGACGCCCGAGAAAGACATGGCACGATCAAGTAAATCAAATACTTGAATCGGGTCGTGTGAAGAGTCAGAATAACAGAAGAGTATGTATGAGACGATGTATGAATGTAAATGAAGCAAGAAGTGTGTGCCAAGACAGAGTTGTATGGCGGTCCGTCCTCTCTGCCTACCCCTGCGGGGAAACGGCGTGATGGTTAGTTAGTTAAAAATGAATAATCTTATCGAACCGATTTTTGCATTGAGAATTGCAATTTGTTGGTTTGTTTTTTATTTTTGATGCGCTCTTATTTAAAGTTTTTTTTTATGAACTACAGTTCTTTTGATAGATATTTGAGTTCCAAATTGAGTTATTGCAAATGTCAAAAAAAATTCGCCCGTGTAGAATATTGTATTTATAATATTACGTTTAAACTACACATTTTGCCGCAATTTTTTGGATATTTTTCCACATCTATTTGCGTTGAGGTTTCTTGAAAATGATTTATCTTTTCCTCACTTAAGTTTTGTGAACGCTTTGCGAACTACAGGTTCTTTTAAATAAACCCTTCATGGTGAACGCTTCAATTGAATTAAAAGTTCAAAAGCTCAATTTGCATTGTAGTAGATAGCGTAGCGTGTAGTGTAGGAACTAGGAACTCGAGTGACTGCTACATCAGTTTGCAGTTCATACATTGCTTTACGAATTTCCCACTCCAAAAAGTGCGGCGATTTGTCAGAAGAGTACATTTGAAGTACTACAATTGAAGCATTCGCACAGTGAGAAGTGTGTGAAGTGTGAACCACCACAAAATGAAGTAGTTCTTTGTAATGATTCGAACAAAGCGGTTACATCGCTGCGTCACCCATAAAAATATCGCTGTTTGATTTCATTCTGATTTTGCGAGAATGCTGAACTAAAATCGAGTATGATATAGAATCATTTTTCTATAAGGGTAGTTGAGTTTTGAGCAGGAACATGCTGTGCCTTATTTCTGATTTTCGCCATTGTTGAAAATGGCGGACACCGGAAAATAAGTTAATGCACGTCGCAGGGCAGGATCAGCAACAAGAAGTATAAATATATTCATAACAGTGGGTGTAGGTGCGGTCCTGATCGATCCCTTCCCGCAACGAGAAACCCCCGAAGCGGAAATTCCGGTGGAACGATCGCATACTCTCGTCAACCTCCCCTTTGTCAAAATAAACCACGGGAAATGTTTGAGATGTTTCTCGTCGGTGATGCTATTGCGCTTATTTTGCTAGAAGAACTTTTCCCTAGAAACCCATTGTCCATTTTTATCAGATTTAAGAGCAACATTGTGAAAATGTTTTTGATTGTTTTTTTTTCGATCTGACCGGGTTCAAAAGAAAACAGCTTTTTGTATTCACCTGAAAATATAATTTGCTTTCCTTTTTAACGCATCCCTTAATAATAGTTTCCCCTATCGCGCGAGCATCAGAAGAAGCAGAACGTAGTAGAAGAAGAAGCAGAACGAAGCGCCATTGTAATAAATTAAGTTTAATTAATTTTGTAGTTTCACTACGCCACAAAAACACTGCTGATTCCGTGCGTATGCAATGCCAAAATCTTTGCAAATGCATTCAACGTTACAAGTATGTTGATTCTACCCGGGGGTGGCGCGTGACTTTTTTTCACCGAAAATATTTAAAAAAAAACGTATAAAGACTTTTTCAATTTTGGTGGGTCAAATTTTGAAAAAAAAAAAAAAAAACATTTCGGCTACAACAACATCAATAACGTCGTATTTTTCAATCTTGCACAATAAAAAGTCACGAACCGCCCCCGATTCTACCATCTACCGTATTCGAGTACAGATATTCGTGCTACTGACTCGACAACACTAATTGCAATGGTATGAGATTATTATTCTCGAGAATGAGATTTTGATAAATAAATTCCCATTTTATTTACAGAATCCGTAGTTATTATTGCTTTTCTCTTTAAGTCAAAATAAATCTAACAATCATGTTTCTTTCAGGGTCTCAGTAAAAAGGACATACTCCAGCAAAGGTTGTCTGTGATCCTGAACACTAGTTTGGAGAACGTAGACGTATTTACGGTGTACAATAAGCCCACGGTGAACGAGTCCTTCCTCGACGTGAGGTTCTCCGCCCACGGCTCGCCCTACTACGCCCCCGAGAAAATAAACGCCTTGGCAACGTCTGATATAGATGAGGTTGGTATTTTTAATAATCATTCCAGAAATAACAATTATTTTTGTGCTTTTCCGTATTTCCATTGAGTCGATGTATGACTCGGATTCTTAAATATACCATCGATTCCCCCATCTTTTACCTGACACATGTTTTTGAGTTCAGAATAAACTCATTCTCTTTTAGTAGTAAATATTTAAAAGGTGTTGTTTTTGTTTAGTTTTTGTGATTATGTTTTTTGCATTGGGTGGTTACTTTCACAATATTCTACCACCTGACACTACAACTGTTTTTTTTTCTCTCCTTCTTTAGTTGCAGGCCCTGCTTGGTTTGAAGATTTACATGGTCAGCATCGACGAGTGTATGTTGGAGAAGGTCCACTGCGAAGATTCCTGTCGAAATGAACTAGTCAAAAATAAAGTCCCTATGTCAGTATTCACGAACAAGACCAGCTTTGTTGGAGTGTCCGCCGTGGTCAATCCACAGTGTAGCTGTGAAGCGGTGGAATCAACCAGAATTTGCTTGAATGGAGGTTTGTTTTGATATTTTTACAGTATTTTGCTGTACCTTTCTCATTCCAGGTCCATCTTGTTTCAGATCTCTTTTATTCCAATTCCATCTTATTTCAATTACATCTTATTCTAAATCTATCTTATTTAAAGTTTCTTTTAATTCCAGGCTCATATTATTCCAAGTCCATCTTGTTTCAAGTTTCTCTTATTCTAAGCTCATATTATTCAAAGTTCATCTTATTCCAAGTCCATCTTATTTCAAGTTTCTCTTATTCCAAGCTCATATTATTCCAAGCCCATCTTCTTTCAAGTTTCGCCTTTTCCATTCTATTCCAAGTCTCTCTTATTATATTCAAAGTTTCTCACATTCCAAGCCTATCCTATTCCAAGTTCATCTTGTTTCAAGTCAATCTTATTCACTTTCCGTTAAATCACTCTACTTCTTTCGCAACTTTACCCATACCTTCTCGTTGAGTAATGACTCTTTCCAATACTTATTGACTTGGAACTAATTCTTTCTGTGTTCGTTACTTTTTGACCTGACGAAGGAAGGGCGCTTCCTGACCCAGGCGTCAGTTTACACAAATGTGGTGAAATAATGAAAAATCACTACTTTTTCATTATTATTAGATCACTTTCTTTTCTGGGAAGTTGTTTTAGTTCTTGAATTCCTCACGATTTTATCATTTTACAGGAACCCCGTTTGCCGAATTCTGCGAATGTCCTCCAGGCCTTCGGGGTCCTCACTGCGAACATACCGACGTAGGCTTCCACGGGGATGGTTGGGCGCTCTATCCTACGCCAAAGGCTTGCTCTGAGGGACGTCTCTCAGTCACCATCTCCTCCGCAGCCGATATGGGGCTCATCTTCTATGCTGGTCCCTTTGAGTCATAAACCAGAGCTCCGTGTCCAAGGTAAGAACTTTAAAACATCATTCTGTTTCAATGACTATCGTAATGGTATTTAGCGAGCATCCCGTGTTAATTGTTATTTTACTTTTATCCCTTAGATTTCATATCATTGGAGCTGAACAATGGTTTCCCAGTTCTTCTGGTTAACTACGGCTCTGGCACCACAAGAATCGAACACAAACACATCAAAGTGGACGATGGCCTGCCCCATCTGGTAGAAATAGTTCTGATGAAGACCAGCATCGAGATGTTCGTGGACAGGTGCAAGATGTCTTCTTGCATGAACCTCGCGGCTCCGACAGGACCCAACGAGCTTTTGAATGGTGAGTCAGTTTTTTTTATTTGATATTTTATCAATCGAATGATTCATAGCAATACTGATTTTTCCAAAATTTGTCTTATTTTTAAAAACATAATTTTTGTCCACAGTAAACGGTCCATTACAAGTAGGAGGAGCTAGTATTAACCTGCAGCGTCTAGGAGCTTCCTTTTGGTTGGTCACACATTCCAACTGACAGTGGATTCTCTGGTTGCATCAGCAATTTGACTTTCAACGACGATGTAAGAAACCTTTTAATATTCACCATATTTTTGTTGACAAATCAACTGATTTTTGTTGTTTTTCTAATGTTTATTTATTTTTCTTTAGACTTACAACTTGGGGGTACCAAGTGCTGCTAAGAACGCCGATCCAGGTTGTCAATTGAGTATGGCTAAAGCCGTGTCTTTCGGCCTCGACACCAACTTCCTCGTGGCCATCTTCATCTGCATACTCATCCTTTTCAGTAAGTTATCCTCCATTTTGTCGTACAGTTTGAAAATAGTCGCAAATACATCATCGGGCCATCTTCTTGCGAAGTAAGGAAACAATGACGGTTCTAAAGCCATCATTAGACATGTTCTTCAACATCTAAAGCTTGTTTGCACCGAACTTGGAGTAACGTTATAAGTAGGTAAAGCTAATATTTTTACCCAAACCTATACAAATTTGCGATAAATCACTTTCTCCGGGTTTTAAGGTCATATACCATGGGAGAGAAAGATACAAAAAAGTCGTCCCATAATATTGCAACACTTCTAAGTATCCAAGAATTTTCTTCGTCCGCGCTAACTTCACATCGCCGAGTCGCATAACTTACGTCGACGGATTTGGAGGTTATTTCCTATATTTGTGTTGATTAAAATACTTGCAGTGGTTATACAAATAAATCAAACATAATAGTGATATGTGCTATGCGTGAATGTTTGAATAAGACCAAACAAAGATTATAAAACATCACTTTTTAGAGGTATTTCAACAATTTTTCGTATTTTTGACCAAACTTTAGAATTCTCACATTTTTAATGATTCAAAGATATAAATTCAACAAAAAACTCACATCATTATTTAGGCAAACCTTCTGTTATTAGTGTTTGTGTGAAATTTTTATTTTATAAATCATTTCAACGGTGTATTTGTATTGTTTTGTTTAATGTGTTCAAATATGTTTATTGAAAATGTTAGAATTCCATGTGGGCGGTAACTAATAGGCTATCCGACACCCTTCAACATATCTCTGTCTCTTTCTATCGAGTCAGTATAAAGTCAACAATACTGACTACTCTGTTGCGCAAAGGTACCTCTGCATGTCCTCCAAGTTACCGAAGCTCACGGACGTCAAACGTTTCAATTTACTTCTAAAGTATTTACGGCACATGGAGCTATTAACCTGTCACGTAACGCTACATGTTTCCGATTCGGTAGTTAATCTTGGAAAATATATTTCTAGAGTCCACACGTGCTTCTTTCAGGTTTCGTGGCGTGCCAGTCTACTGCAATTGTCAAATACTTAGCGATCTCTCGCAATCTCCGGTTCTTCAAAACTTTAATCCAAGCTCATCGCGTTGGGAAACTTCTATTTTATTTTTTCTGTTTTCGCCGGTCGGGTTGATCATTTGGCTGGTGCCTTTATGGGCTGGCGGCTAATAGGTTTTGCGGAAGTTCGCGCGGAACTTTTACTATCTCACCCGCTGAACTGGACGGTGAATATGATTAGCATATCGATTTTTCATTTGTTTACTCTTCGTAATATGTTGTTTGGGTTTATTTTGGATTTTCGCTTATTACTTTATGCCTGAAAAAGACTTGCGCCAAACCGTAGATTATTTTAGTTTGATTACAAACGAAATACGCTAACTTTGAACACCATTATTTATCCTGACCAGGTTTTGAATATATCCTTAAGAATCAGCAGTGCTATAAAATATCTAAGGGTCAGCACATAAGATGACGCTAAACGTTACTTTGCAGCATTCCAATAGAAGCAATACTATAAATGATTTACCTGCGAACTTTGTATGGGCTGTAAGAAAAATGTCTGAGGTTTTCAGTGAATACAATTTTTAAACTGTAACCCTTTAAATTCTGTGAAAAACATACTGAAATGTCAGTAAAAGGTGCGGTTTTAAAACCAGCAAAGGCATTTTTGAACGTTTTACTTGAAATTACAATATGAATTTAGTAAATAATTAAATAAATTACTGTTTAAGAATTCTATTCACTGGATATTTTAATAACTACCCGTATAAAAGTAACAGATACATCACTTGTATTTTTGCTTGTACTAAAAAGCCAAAAAGTGTGATTTTTTTGTGCTAACAATAATTTTACTATAATTATCTTATCCTACGAAGCAGAAATTTGTTTTGTTGAAACAGCGAAATCTCTCGAACTGGCGTCATGAATTTTGTGCTGCTATTTTAGTCTGGAATTTCCAGGTCCAAGCATTGCCATTTCCATCATGAGCTTTGGAAAATATGCCGCGTTGTGTGTACAATTGAAAATAGTGGTGAATTTCAGGCGAAACAGGGCAGTCAAGCTAGTTTCCTATGTATAAACATATAATTTTGTATCAGTTTGACACAAAACAAACGAGGAATATCATTAGATTGATTGGAATTTGAATTTGGTGTCCTCGCCGACAAACAAACAAAAAAGACGAACGAAATTCTCATTCCTCTGATATGACTTCGTATGTACGTTGCGTGGTACGCATTACTTTAATTATTTCCCAGCGAGTACGGCATAAATAAGTCAAAACACAAGAGGAAAAAAATCCTTTTATGCCGTATGCAATATGGCGTGTGCAAAATTCAATTTCGGTAGCTTAATTTTATACAACAAAATACGGTGTATTATCTTTAATGGCCACGAAGTTAAAATGATTTTTACAAATTGTTCCGAAGTTCCCACATTGTGACTTGTGTGCCGCTATAAAAATGAATGGAACATTCGGAATCTTTTAAAAGTTTCCCTTTGACATTTTAAGAAAAGTAATATTTTTGAAGGTTTCAATTTTGCCTCGGAGCTCTCGGGGAAATTATTTTCCGGAATAATACACGTGAGCCTTGAGCGGGAGTACTTTCGCCCGCTTAGTGGAGGGGGTATTTTGATTTCGACGGGTTACGATATTACTTAATCCCCGCCCCTCGTGGACTTTTCGCCGCGTTCTTATTGTATTTTTTCATGATAATGTTTTTAATGCTTTCCGAAATTCTTTTAGTATTCCCTGTGCAGTTCTTTTTTTGGGGGTTTTTAACTCGCGATCATGGTCCCCAATCGAAACGCGCAAATGGGTTTTCCAAATTTCTATAGCCCCTGGTGAAAACCACGTTTCAGGTTGAAAATATTTTCAATCAACCGGACAGAAGAGACAGAAGAACTGTGTTGATTTCAAGACGCCAGAGCTCACCGCTCCAGAGTTTTTAGTAGGATATATGCAATAGTTTTTTTGCGTTGTAGTTAAAATTAGATAAATTGAACCATAATAGCACTTCACCACGATTTTCGAATTCCTTCAGAATTCAACTACCTACATTAAATGCTATTCACGATTCTAAACATGTTTCAATCCATGTCAACATTTTTACAACCACGTTTCTAACCTATTTCTATCTATGTTTCTAACGATCTTTCTATCCAAATTTTTAACCATATTTATAACCATGTTTATAACCACATTTCTAACCATGTTTTCAACCATGTTTCTATAAATATTGATAACTATGTTTCTAACCGTATTTCCATTCACGTTTTTAAATATGTTTCTTACCATATTTCACCATATATATAACCATGTTTCTAACTATGTTTCTATCCACTATACCAAACATGTTTTAATCCATAAACATGTTCACAACCACGTTTCTAACCAGTTTCTATCCACGTTTCTAAACATATTTCTAACCATATATATAATCATGATTCTATCCACGATTCTAAACATGTTTCAATCTATGTTTCTAAACATCTTTACAACCACGTTTCTAACTTGTTTCTATCCACGTTTCTAACCATATATATAACCATGTTTTTAACCATGTTTCTATTCACGAGTCTAAACATGTTTCAATCCGTGTTTACAACCACGTTTCTAACCTGTTTCTATCCACGTTTCTTACGATCTTTCTATCCAAGTTTCTAACCATATTTCTATATTGTTCCTAAGTATGTTTCCAACCGTGTTTCTATATTGTTCCTAAGTATGTTTCTAACCGTGTTTCTATATTGTTCCTAGGTATGTTTCTAACCGTGTTTCACTCCACAGTCCTGCTGCTCGCCGTGGTGGTGCACCGCCGCCGATCCGAGGGCTGGGCCGAGAAGGAGCTGGACGATATCCGAGAGAACATCATCAACTACGAGGATGAAGGCGGCGGCGAGGGTGACGCCGGGTACGACCTGCACGTGCTGAGGCAGATGTACGATCCTCCCGAGAAGGACCTGATTGGAAAGGGTAAGAATTTTACACTAATTTCATCTTATAACTGCTTGAGGAAGTAAACCGGCCTGAGAAAGCTGCTAGACTTTTGAACATCTGAATATGAACCATTTTACAGCCTGCGACACCTTAACATGTTTACTGTTGTAGTTGTTTTTTTTGTTGTTGTCAAAGTCCCAACTGCTTAGAGCGAGAGGGACTGTGGCATTCTCAATTTGGGGTGTGTTGTGATATCGAAGGAAGTGAGGTGGGGACAGAGGTGAGAAAGACAAATTTTGAGAAAGGCAAAAGGGCTGAAGCGCCATTTTGAGAAGTTTACACCAGAGTAACCTAAAGTTTTTTTTGTTTTACAATAAAGTTCATAAGTATTCAGTACATGGTTGGATTTTGAAAAAAAAAAACTCAGGTAACTCAATGCTCTCACTGAGTTATCTGAAGCGATAAAAAGCTAAAAAAAGACTCAACCTTGTGTCGCTTGAGTCAACCCTTCTCCCAAATGATAAATATATTTTAGATGGCTGAAGGGCCACAAAAGTCTTCAGAATCAAACGAGCATTATTCGGTGCAAAAAACAAAACTGATCGAAACTGCATATTTGACTATTTTTTGACAAAAGTGTCGTTTAAGGCTTTTTGCCTTTCCAGCGACGATATGATCACTTAAAACGGCTAATTCAATAAATTTCAAGCAATTTTTGCTTCCATATGGCGATTCTAACAGTATGTACCACTCTGGAACATCTCGCAAATATGCTATATTATTTTATTTATTGTTGAAATAACACACAATAGTTTCTCACCCAGGATCTTGGGTTCAATCCTCTGCAAAGCATAGGTGGGAACCCGATACATTTGTCAATTTGGCCACTAACCGGTTAAAAATTATGATTATTTATGCTATATTTATAACATAAAGGATATTTTTTTTAAATTTCAAGCGCTTTCAGATTCCAGACTATTGGAAAACTTTGTCGTATCAGACACTCCTTTAATTATTTATATTCTTGTCATACGTCGTCTAATATATCATCTTCTATTAAACCAACTCTTGACAAGATCTGATTTATATTTTTGATATACCTGCTTTGACTGTATTGGGCATCCCCAGTTCCTTGAGATAATGTCGGTGTGTCTTTTGAATTCTTGCAAGAGTGCGAATCAAGCAATATTTGTCAAGATATAACTGTGTAGTGTTCCAAACAAAATAAATAATTAATATTTTCGTGAAAAGCAATCTTTGTGGTTTGACATATTTTATTAGAATGAATCTAAAAATTTGTATAAGACCCACAGATTTAATATTAAGTTTCATGACCGACTGATCAGTTTCGCTTAGCAGCCTAAGCATCATCATTTCTCAATATTATTTAATCTCAGTTGATATTTTGCCTCTTTCATTTAATATTTTCTGTCTCTTTATTTCCGTCCCTTTGTTATAATTTAAAACGTTATTCTATTCTTTGTTCTCTTATTTGTGTTTTTACTTTAATTTTGTACTCTGATGATGCTTCAGCTAAGCGAAGTCGGTCGGTCATAAAAATTAAAATAAAATCTGTGGTCTTATACAAAGTTATTATTTCATTTTTATTGAATAATTATTTTTTACAACGAAAAACTAATAAACTTTTAAGCTGGAGCTTATATAGTTAACTAAGTTATAATAATAATAAGCTTTTTAAATGACCTCTAACTGGTTATTAATTTGTATTTTATTTAGCGTTTATTAGTTCCGCGTAGTGTTAAATTATTACCGCCATAAAGTTCGCCCGAATTCGAAAAAGCCATTTTTACAAAACGATAATAATTTCCTCCGGACCGCTTCGTAATTGGGAATTGAATGCTGAAACAATGAAGGCGAAGTAACAACGCAAAATTACCTCCATAACATTTCTTACAACTTTGTATTATGAAAAATTGTTTGACGTTCAAACAAAATAAATTCCTCGGGCCGGGTGAATATTGAAGGGCTGAGAGGGAAAATAGAAGTCATTAGTGTTAATTCCTACAATTCTCTCTGGCCAGAAAGTTTCGCAAGAAATAAGGGTGCCAACCTACAACGTGGCAAACAACATTTCTTTCCACAGGAGACAAATTACAGTGCTAAATAATTGGAGCACTTTCGAAATTAGATCATCACATTATTGGTTTTTCTATGTAAACAATCACTTGCACCGAAACACATTTAGTTTTCGTTTTGTGGCCTGCTCTAGCTGGTGGCTAACTTTTAAACAATCGCGCCATTTTCCCGCAGGGGTAAGCAGGAAGGAAGGACTTTTACAAAACTTTGTCTTGGCGCACACCCCTTTCTTTATTTATACTCTACCGTCGTCTCATAATATCTTATGTTACACCGAATCTTGTCATTTTTTTAACACTAAGTTTTCGGGCATTTTGTATAAACCTATAGTTATTATTGCTTGTCAAGTTGACGGATAAACACAAATACTGTTATTTAACTGAAATTAGACTGCACGTCTCCACGCACTGACTACAACTCTATAACTGAATAAAGATTTATTTACTTACACTAATGCAGCCGTATGGTTAACTGCGCCCAGACTTCCACCCTCGGAGAGACCATTTTTTATTGCCCCATAAATCATAATGCGCCGAATGTGTTACGCAACCAACGCGTATTTTTAATTTGGGTTTGTAACGTAATATACTTCACACCGATGACATTCTTTCTTCATTGCTTCACACAAATCGTTACACTATGATTATTTTGTTTTAGAAGTAATAATTTCACAAATAAGACAAATTCAAAAGTGTATTTTTCAACTTGAAGGGTGTCCGTAGAGATAGGTAAATAGTGACTAAATTTATGAAAATAAAAATACAGTCAATGTATTTACACTGTTCAATTATAAAAAATCGTCAATAAAATATATAAGTAAAAATACTCTTAAGTAAAATTTGCAAAGCAAATCGGAAATCCGTCAATTAGACGGGTGAGGCAAACCTAGTGTTAAAAGAAGAATAAACATTTCCAAGTAGCGAACAACCTGATGATATTTGAAAAACTCCTACTGCTGTCATAATAAGTGGAAGATGTTGCTTGTGCAATGATGGAGGACTTTAGCTAGCAGATAAATTGAACCCACGACGCCCGGGTGGGAATCCGATGCGTTTGTCCACTCGGCTACTAACCGGCCGAATTAATCTGATTCAGTTGATCCAGAGTTCTTTATTTTCTCAAAAATATCCTCCGCACAGCATCCCCGAAAACGATATAGGCCCTGAAAGAATGATACAATGATGAAGGACTTTAGCTAGCAGAGAAATTGAACACACGACGCCCGGATGGGAATCCGATGCGTTTGTCCACTCGGCTACTAACCGGTCGAAATGATCCGATCCAATCGACCCACACTCTTTTCTTTCCTCAAAAATACCCTTTGCACAGCATCCCCGAAGACGACAATCGAAGACGACATGATACAACGATGGAGGACTTAAGATAGCAGAGAAATTGAACCCACGACGCCCGGGTGGGAATCTGACGCATTTGTCCACTTACCTACTAACCGGTCGAATCGATCTGATTCAATTGATCCAGACCTCTTTCTTTCCTCAAATAGACCCTCTAAACAGCATCCTTAAAGACGACATAGGTACTGAAGGAAATTATTTCCCTCAAGGACTCCTGTGTGGAGTACCGTATTGATAAAAGTGTTGGTTGCCGCGTTGTTCTCAGCTTTGACTCGAATGTTTGGTGTATCGCGACGATTTAAAAGGTTCTACGCGGTTAATTATTCACGAGCAGCTTCCCATCTCGGATTAACGGCTCCATTTGATAGAGCCGAACTTTTGTCTGAGAAACAAATTAAAGTCGGCGCAGAGAAGCAAATATTTCCTTGGGGTTGTAATTACCTAGCGACCTACCCACCTAGCCCCCTACCCACCTAACCTAGTGACCTACCGCCAACCCCCCCTGGACCCGACAATTGACCTTTGCAAAGATATATTTAAATTAAACTCTGCCAAGATCTCCACTGATTGGGTAGATACAAATATTTTATTTCTAACATTGGAATATAAACAAACAGAATAACAGTTTATACTTATACGTTCCTGATGAAGGTTAAGTCTAACCGAAACCGGTCGAATTGTTATATGTGTATAAATCAAAGTGGCTTAAAACAATTTTATTTTTTTATTTTTATTTATTTATTTATTTTTATTTTTTTTATTTTTTTATTTAAAATTAGAATAACCTCTATTACGGCCTTTAAAACAAATTATAGTAAATACCGTACACGATCGTGGCATTCTTGAAACGCTCTACTATGAATCTAAAAGTCGCGAGTTCATACCCGGCGTGCGCCAATAACTTTTATTTAATTAATATGTGTCATGACACATTTAATTCGAATAAAATAATATAAAGTATATTTGTGGCACGTTCCAGAGTGGTAGATACTCATAGTATCGCCCTGGTGAAAGACCAGCAGAATCGAAACGTTACTTGAAATGGCTTAAGCCGTGTTTGGTGACCAGATATGAATAGCCAGCTACTTCCCAACCTTTCTCTTTCCCATTTCCTACCCCTCCCTACCATCAGTCCTACAACATACCCCGATTAGGGATGCCATAGTCTCACTGGTTGCGACTCTTGTGCGGTATCAACTATAAAAAAGAGTCCTAACTGTCTGGAGCCAGCAGGACTATGGCATCCCCGATTGGGGTATGTTGTGAGGCCGAAAGTAGTAAAGAGGGGAAGGAGACGGGTAAGAGGAAGGTTAGGGAGAAAGTGTTCATCTAAGATTTAAAGAAATCTGGTGAAGTTATTATATTTATTTCTATGTAGCGTTTAACCACCAGAAACACTCTAGTTTCTTTCAAATCAATGGTGCCTGATGTTTCTTTGAAACGATTGTTCCTTCGGAATAAAGCGTCCCATAATTAACAAAGAGGGTTCCTCGATCACAAATGATCATACGTCTTTCATAATTATTGTTCCTTTTGCATTTCACAATATTTGACTCTTATTGAGCTCAAACTTGGGTATTTATTTATTAATTTTATTTTGCAAAATCAGTTTCACACTAATATATTGCAAAATCGATTGCAAAGATAAAAGTAAAAATAATAAAAAAAAATAGTTTTAAAACAAAAACAGGTTTCAAGTAAGTACATGATATATGTCGTTAATAGTAAATATAAATTTTACCAGGGCATCACCATTGGTAAGTCAGTTCTGCACCTGGGAAGAAAAATAAGCCTGTGTTGGTGGCCTCGCGTGAAACTATCAGCGACATAGAATTCAATCTCAACTAAGATGTCAGGTATTAATAATACACCGTTCCAGATTTTACTGGCTAAAAACAGTAACGCTAAATCCCTCCTCGAACTAAGGCTGCAGGTAACATCCATGGGTAATAAATTGTATTGAGCTCTAAATTTTAAACTTAAAACTTAAAGCAGCTAGTTTAATCAGCATCTTGAAAATATAACTAACTAACCACCGCGGCATTTCCCCGTTGGGGTAGGGAGAAGGGATGAAATACCCTTACACTTTGGTCTTCTATTATTTGATTCACTCTTTTTATTTTCCAATTCATCTAATAAACTTATTGTCTGTTTGAATCCCCATATTCGCAATGTTACACACGATTTTACCACACATATACCTCTGGGATCTCATTGTTATTGGATTCAGTCTACCTTAGTTCTTCCTCTGCCAGATATCAGAATCATCTACGAATTCAGAAGTCACGTGATCAAATCCCGGCGGGCGCAATTACATTTAATTTAATCATTATCAGATCGGTATATGCGGCACGTTCCAGAGAGGTAGATACTCTGAGTATCGTCCCGATGAAAGACCATCGTTCAGAATAAATACGTAGCTTGAAATGGCTTTAGCCCTGTTTGGTGACCAGATTTAAGGTCTGTTACTTTTCAACCTTCATCTTCCCCATCTCCTTCCCCTTCCCAATATCTCCAACTTTAAAACATACCCCAATTGGGGATGGCATAGTCCCACTGGCTCCAGGCGGTTGGGAGCAGTTGGAACTCTTGTACGGTATTCACTATTAAAGCAACAACAAAAATCACCGTTGACCACACCAGTCTGAATTTCTTTCAGAAGTCTTTGTATAAACAAATCATCGTCTCTTACAACTAACGATTTGACAAACGTGAATTATTAACATTTTATTCATCATATACATTCTCTTGGCATTTCCCTTTAAAGCGCGTTTTACGCTTACCATTTTTTTTTCTTATCTCAGTTTTCGAGTAATATTCTCGACTTGAGAACGCTGCTTCGTGCAATTCTAAAAAAGATTACATGTAGAAAAAAAACTTTTCGCCGTTTGGGTACGTTAAACAAGTAGGAGCGGGGTAGGGGAGTATTAACATTAGCATACAATCGCACTCCTCGCTGCTCGACTCAGTATTATGCCGGAGGAAAATTTTAAAAAGGAAATAAGTAATACTTGTTTTACGATAATATTCGAGAGGAGAATGCGTAGAAGTTTGTTCTCATTTGGGAATTATTTGTGATTGCGAGAACTGAGTTATTCAGACGGAAAACGGTGGGTTTTATCGTGAAATTCACGACAAAACATTTAAGATGGAACTGTTTGATTTGACATCAAAGTTTGCTTGGGTTAAATTATGTAGTTTTTAATCAAATATGTCGCATTTTAAAATTATTAGAAAAGTTACTGAAAGTTTCGTTTGGAACTTTGAACTACGTGACCTTCCTCTGAATTAGTCAGCAATTAAGCCAACGTATAAGAACGCCGTGAATTACCAATGTGCATAGTGCGTTTAAAATTATTTCCCTTCCGCTAACTAGGTTACTTTTTTAAAGCATTGGGTTTTTAAGGCAACCTATGGAGCAGCTCTCAATAACCATTACATGTATTGTACGAGTATATTTAACTATCACAATCTTAATCCCGTTGCGGTGATCACCTATTTCTTAATAAATGTATGATTTTGATAATTACGATTCTCACCTTATAAATATTATCGTAATAAACATAATAAGGTAGTTTTTGTGGTTGTTTTTCACTGACAAGACAGTCCATATTGAACCTCATATTTAAGGGATGTTTTCTGGTGTAAGGGTCGAAGTAGGCTTAAGTGGTGTTGGTGGTATTCAACTTCAGATCTACCCCCTGAATTGTGTTAAAAAAAAAGTTTAAATAATATCAATAATTTAAAACACAAATATGAAACAGAAAAAAGCTAGATACTAAAAAGAACAATGGTCATGACCGAGACACGAACTCAGAACCTCTACTCTATCCGGGAATAACACTCTGCCAATTGAGCCATCAAGACCTTATTGGAGAGCGGCATTTTTAAACGATCTCATACTTCCATTAAATTTTTAAAAATATTTAAATTTCATCCGATTTTAGGCTGCCGTCTTTTGATGACATTCAATGTTCTACCCGAACACATATTGAATATCTAGATGGTGTCTTGGATAAATATATATATTTTTTTAAATACGGATGACCATTTGACTTCTTACCAAGTCGAGAATAAATATTAAAATTGGAATAAACTTTAAAACATTAATGCTTATTTATTAATAAATATTTGAAGTCTCGGTCATGACCAATGTTCTTTTTACTTTCTGGCTTTTTTCTGTTTTATATTTGTGTTTTAGATTATTGATATTATTTTAATATTTAATAATTAGTACGCATTAATGCTTTAAGTTAAATCCCAATTTTTTTTATGCTTGATTTACACCAGGACAATACTGAGTAAGCAATATTCCGTCCCAGTTTTTCATTCCTATCGGCAATAACCTTGTAAAAATCATTCGCGTTTAACCCCATACCGAAAACTAACAATTCTGAGCTAATATTCGTGAGTTATTAAGGAAACTGCGTAAAACAATAAGTGCGTTGAAATGGTAACTAACGGTTAGTGCCTAATATTTTTTTACGGGAACAAACGATTTACTATCTGAAATGTTTTATTGGCCGTTGTTATAATAGGCTTGATAACTAATAAGTGGCAGAAATACAACTTACTCCAAGTATATTTGGCAGTAGTAGGTACTTTCCCGCATTGATAAGTGTGCATGCGTGTGGGGAAATATATAAAAGCTTTTAAAAACTCAATCAACGTTGGCAGCTTAAGATTGCGTTGAGTTGAATTGAAAACAAAAAAGTAATTTTATTTTTTTCAATTATACGTATAATTATTTTTTTACGTTTCTTATATGTTATTATGTATGGAATATCACGAATCAGGTCAAAAAAACAAATCTGTGCTATCTTTACATAAATACATTTTTCCAACATTTAGATCTGCACTAATTAAGACTTTAATAACACTGTATTTAACGAATATCAAATTGAAATCAAATAGTTGGAATCAATATCGTCGCCGAATCTAAACTGCATGTTTTACTCATTTTTGACCAAAGTGTCACATAAGCCCTTTTTTCTTTTCCAGCGACGATTTGAAAATGTATTAATGTTAGGATAGCAGAGCTACAGCTTCGATTTTTAACGTACTATATAAATAATAATTTTAAAAACAAAAATATGTACTAGTTAACCATTTGATTAAACTTTGATTTATTGCATTTTATTCAATGCAACTATCAGTAATTTATCTGCTGCAATTTTTAAGATACCTTTCAAAGGAATAAACAAAAGGTAAAAAATTGTTTATTTATAACATCTCTTCGCATTTGAACGATCTTTGAGCGTACAGATACAATGATTTCGGTGAACTTTGTAAGTTTTCTAAGTATGATATTTTATTTTTAGAAGTTCACGAACCGCCCTTTTAATTCTCTCGTCTTAAATAATGTCAAGCCTTATGTTTTATTAAATGTTTGCCGTAACATTTCACAGAAAACGGTTTCCTTACAATAAATAATTTTAATAAATACAGAAACACAGCGGGCGACACAATATTAGATTATATTTGCGAGGGAAATCAACTCAACTATTGCAGTGTGGAGTTCGTAAGTCTGAAAGTTATTTAAATTGTATTATTAGATTTACTTTTTAAAGGCTGTGCTTTTTCATTTGTATTCTAACTTCGTTTCCCTAACTTTGACCTTTTGATTTATTTTAATAACACAACATGTTTTTTGTTGTTGTATGGATTACTGTGTCCCTTAACCGCTTAATTTTGAATAAATTTACGATTTCATGTTTTAATACTTTATGTAAGGTAGTCATTTCACGTTTATTGAAATGGAAGAGACTAGATGCTTTTATGGAAAATAACGGATGGCCCAGTCATAGCTTTACCTGATTATGAAGGCGAGTGAATGTGATTATACGCGAAAATCATACACTTTTGAATCAAAAGTAAATCCTTTCTGTAAAATCTTTATCTGCATGAAAATCTTTCTTAATGTATTTATGATGTTTTGACCGGTCGGTAGCTGAGTGAACAAACGCGCAGGATTCCCACCCGAGCGTCGTGCGTTCATTTTTTCAGCTGGCTAAGTCCTCCACCATAGCACAAGCAACATCTTCCACTTCTTATAATGGCAGTGGGAGTTTTTCAAATATTGTCAGGTTATTCGTAACCCGGAAATGTTTGTCTTTCTTTAAAAAAAATGTTTATTCGTAAAATCATTTACTTTGTGGCTTGCCATATTTATAAATGAAACAGATAAACTTTATTTAAAACCAGTTTGCTTATTCAATAGTAAGTCCACCAGTTTCGGAAGCACCCTTCCATCATGAGGACAATATTAAAATTATATTATTTATATGTATTTAATATTATTATATGTATTTTAATATTGTCCTGCTGATGGAAGGGTGCTTCTGAAACTGGTTGACATAATATTGAATGATTAAAGTGGTTATAAACAAAGTTTATCTGTTTTATTTAAAATAAAATATAAATATACAAATATATATTTTTATTTTTTTTATCTTGCTAACTTAATTTCCCACAAAATATATAGATACAACAAAGTTAAGTTGGTGTACAAGTACTCAAACTGCGCAGGTTTTCCTGTCGAGCACACATCACTGTATATTAAAGTGAAGGAAACTGACTTGTTCTAGTTTAGGGGAAGCGGGGTTTCCGGGGTAGGAATGCTGTCACGCCACATTCCGGGAAAGGTTCTATTTTCCCAAATGATAGATTCGGATTTGGCCGTCCACTGTGATTGATAACGACATTAAGGATATATGAAGCAATAGACCAACAACTAGTTACAATATTATGATGTACTGGGTTGTCAGGGTTTTATTCGTTAGTGGATAGAGAATAAACAAGCTGGATGAATCTTGAAATCATGTTTGATAGTAGGCTGACATTTTATGCTCATAATAAGATGCTTGTAACACTTCATTGAGAATGGTCAATTTTGTTCTGCGCACTGCAAAAAAAGCAGAGACACCCTGTTTCCTAAATTTTTACTCAATTCCTTAGTAAGGAGCAGACTTGAAAGTGGGCCAATTCTTCGGAGCCCACACGAGGTGAAGTACTCTCTCATATTGGAGAGGGTTCAGAAAAAAAAATCGAAGATTTCTCTACTTGAGGGAGTAAGGTTACTACCCGTGGCTCTATCCTACCGATTTTCTCTTGGGTATGCATACATACCATCTAGAGAAGAGCTTAGATTTGTGATATAAACAAGAACTTAGATTTGTGGAATAAACTGTCAAGATCTTAGATTTGTGCAACAAACTGTTAAGAGAGAACACAAATTATGATGAAGATGTAATTTTCCATGTTATTATGTATAATTTATTGATAATAGTTAAGTTTAGATTCCAGCATTATTATGTGGGTTATGCAATATTCAATCCTAAATATTTTGAAAGCTCCCGTTTGCTATTGAATGTCCATCTTGAAACATTTTAAGCTTTTCAAGGCTTCAATGTAGTGTTTATTTCTACTATGTTCTAACGATCCCTCTTTTTCAGCACCGATGCTGGGAGCCGAACCGGACATCTCCGGTTTCCTGGACGACAAAAAGCACGTGATCGACCGCGATCCGGAGACCAACCCCTTCGATGACGTCAGACACTACGCGTACGAGGGAGACGGAAACACCTCGGGGTCGCTCTCCTCACTCGCCAGCTGTAAGTATAGCATTATCAAATCGCAAATACTTTTCTTAAGTATGAAAAAAATTATTCATATATTTTTATTTTGGTTGTCATATCGCGCGGTGGTTTAGGGTGGCTTTTGCTGTCTTTGGGCCGTATACTGACATACCTGGAAACTGGGAATAATTCTTCTGGGAATGTTTTATTCCTTTTAGTACAGTCAAAGCCCTTTAGATAGTTATAACAACATTTTTTTATAAATATGATAAGTTAGAATCACATTTTTTTTATTACAATACTCCAATGATATTTAATAAATAGCATTTTTTAGATGTAATCCTTGTTATTACCATCTAGAATGTTATTTCATCAAATACCACTATTTATCTATGGTATTGCAACATTGTAAAAATGACCTTTTTATTTTTAACCGTACCTGAAAGTAAAAATGAAACGTACGATCCGATTGGGGTGATGTAGTTGCCCCATTTGGTTTTGTTTATTAAAGTGTTTCATGACATAATCTTAGGTAGTTGGTTTTTGATAATACTTAGAAAGAAGTATTTTTATAATATTTCAGTTATCTTTATCTAAGATATCGCATAAAACTCTCGTTTGGAGTGACATTAGAATCCCCCTTCCAAACAGGAGTGTTGAACTCAACATGAAAACCTGACCAATGTTTTCGGTTATCTGTAGATATTTTTCAACTTTTATGGATGTTTTAAATGATGCTTAACTTGCCTAATCACTGGGCAAGCATAGACGTCACTTAAGCTGAAGTCCAATTGGGTGTTTTCCATAGATCAGTATATTAATAATTTCTAGTTGGTATTTGAAATAAGCCTATAGGATTAGGAACATAATAAATTGTTTTTAATTTCCATCCTAGGCACGGACGAAGG
Organism: Drusus annulatus; assembly: GCA_022651775.1. NCBI lineage: Eukaryota > Metazoa > Arthropoda > Insecta > Trichoptera > Limnephilidae > Drusus > Drusus annulatus. Next base: position 1,420,525 of record JAGWCC010000023.1, read on the forward strand.
AGACTTGAAGTTCAACTACTTGTCCTCCTTTGGGCCGCGGTTCCGCAAGCTGGCCGACATGTACGGAGAGGCCCCCTCAGACGAGGACGAAAGCCAGGCCCCCGGCGAGGAGAGCTGGTGCTAGTGCGCCTCCGGGGAACCGCCCGGGGCCTCAGGGGACATCGCGGGACCTCCCGCGAACCGCAGAACTGAACCACCACAACAAACAAGTGTACTTTTTTATACAATCGACGTGAATTTTTAAAGGTGGAAAAAATGAGGAAAATAAACAGTGTGTTTAAAAAAAACAGTTAAAATTTCTCGTTTTTGAGGCTAGAAGGCGAGCTTTTTTCGTAAGTAGACAGTAAATTTGATGCAATTAAATGTGTTTTTTTTTCTTCTTACTGATTTCGACTGGTTTTTTTGTACGTCAATTGTTAATATTTTTCAGTTCTGACAAGTTCTACAAAACGCGATGGAACCTTTGTATTATGTATTATAAACCAGTCAATTTTTTACTGATACGGACATTTTATGTAAATGGCGCTGTTGTCGCGTGCTAAGAAATAATTTGAAAATACATAATGGCGGACATTCAACAATTTTTTCTCTTCGTCGAATTTTTCCATGAGGTGTCTATCAATGTTAATGTATATGATAACGCAAGGCTAACGTAAAATTTTAAAATATAGACTGACTAAATATAGCGGGCTGTTATCGTACGGACGTAGATTTTTTGTAACGAAATAAATAAATTTTAAAATTATGAATACATAACGTGCGGAGCGTGAAGAATCAACGAACTTACTGTTAGTAGGCAATACTCTACGGTTCACTGCCTCGGACATTCTTCATGTCATCATAGCTTTCCCCCTCGGTTCTTTTCTTTAATCAATCTTTTATACTTATGTCACTAGCGTTTAACTACCATTTCATTCAAATGTTAACTCTTAACGCATTTGAACTGTCCACGTTGAAAATTGAGATTGAAGGGTTTGTTTACTTAACTGCAATAGAAATTATCGTGTGTTTTACCCATAGAAAGCACCGTTTAACTAAATACATATATTATCACGATGAGAAATGCTTCTTTCTTTCTTTCAATATTTCGGAAAGTGACAGTGTTTTTCTGTGAGAATGATTCTCGGTCTTTGGAAGTGGATTTTTGCGAACTGTCTGACTTGTGAATTGTGCTTATGCTGTCTTCGAAGATTTGATATACCTACATCAATTTTATTTTTATAATTGTGGTTTTGAAAATTAACCTAACGATGTTTATAAAATAAACATAAAAATAGATATTTTACAGTCTCTATGTACACGCGTAGGTAAGTATATAAATGAAGATACGAAAGAACGCACTTTAACACGTCTGATGTATCCTTGGCTACCTGGATCATACGCATATTTAGGTGCGTTTTCCGACGAACAAGATTTCGCAAACTTTCGCGAATTTCCGCATCCAAAGAAAGGGAAGCCTTAGATAGTTTTTTTATTGCTTAGTATAGGAATTTTAACTAGACTTTTTCTTCCATTTATACATTTGAATAGTACATTTATTTTTTAGAATAATTTAGTTAAAATGCATTTCTAATTAAAGCAAACAAACCAAATTATAATATCAAACATTTTTCAATTATTTTCATGTATATAACATTTTCTTTTTCTGCATTACAAATTGTACACTGTTTTCCGACAATTAAGCATTTAAAATTATGTTAAATATTTTTTCATTCGGTACACTATTTGATCTCCACGAGGTTAATTAAGTGTGTTTGCAGGAGTTTAACTATAACGTGTATAACTGTTTGATATATTATAACTTTGGCGATCGTGCCATTATTATTTTTTAGGGTTTAGTTTTGATGCTTACTGTATGTGTTGTCAAATTTGTAGCCTAACACTAAAGCTAACCGTGTTTCTTACGCCGTTAATTAAAATCATTCTCAAAAATCCCTCGACCTCAGAATGTTTGACTAAGATGTTTAAAATTTTGGTTTTTATTCTTGTTTGACACTGACGAGTTTAATATTCGCTTATATGAAAACTGACTTGAACTATCATGTGCAACTATCTATAAACTGCAGCATATTTAAACGTAACCAAGAAAGTAATGTAACGTTAAACACAAGCCATGTTACTGGACGTGCCAATGTGCCAACTCCCCTTCATGAAGTGGGCTTCCATTTGTTGTCTGGTGTGCTACCTTTAGACCCTCGCCTTCTAAGCTTACAGGTTTCCTGGAAGTGATGAAGATTATCCTTTAGTGGAGCATTTCGAAGATCGCTCTAAAACGGATACACTTTAAGATCCCTTCAGCATCAGCTGGCAAAAGTCCACGAAACCTGCACACATTTCCATTGACAAATTCCTCTGCTTTTTTGTTAGACTAGATTTTTTCAATACACACTTCAACTTACATAAGTAATTAATTACATTATTATAATGACATAATTACGATGTCAAACAGACCTAAAAACAAATTGTTTTTTAAGTTATTATATAATATTTGTCTTAATTAAGGTTGAAAAACAAATAATAGTTCTTTCGTCAGGGTAAGAAGCATTCCTTCTGGTTTATTTTTTAAAAAAGCAAGAAGTGAAATATATTTTTCTTTTCTAAATGACTTCAATTTGTTTATTATTTCTAATTTTGAAAGTGTTAATTCGTGGTGGAATTCCATTTTCATGATTTAATAAAACAAATTTATAACTTTATTCCACTTAGACTAGTCTGAAGATGGCCGTCATGGGCTGAAACCGGTCCAGTCATAAAATAAAAGTGGAATAAAGTTATAAATTTGTTTTATTAAATCATTCAATTTGTTTGTTATTTTTTTATATTTAATTTCTGAAAACATTCCTTGTTTTGCTATTTTTAAGGCTTTTCTATATTGTGTTTTATGATTATTGGATTCAAGCATTGTAAATGATAAAATATGAAACCACTTATCATTATTTTTTGTATTCTCCTTTTACATTCTGTAGTAGAAGAGTTATTTTTTAATGTTTTGACACCTTTGAACTATTTTTTATACAATTTAACACTGTACAAATACTTTTGATCGATGGTGTATTTGTGTCCAAACACAAAAGTGTGATTTATGTAGTAAAATAAAGTCAATTTTATTATTTTAGTTTCTTTAATTGAGCCATAGTATTACCTTTTAGATTAATAAGGTAGAATAAAAAACTGCATTACGTATTTTTCACAGGTATAGATAATTCACTCTACAACATTTTTTTCAAAAATAAAAAAATAAAATGTTTTAAGAACGTTTAATATTATTTTTGGTAAAAATATTTTTTTTTGTTATTAAATTTATTTAAATTTTGTTGTGAATTTTACAAAACCCATGTTGTTTTTGTTTGCCAACAAAAACTTCGAATTCAATACATTCTCATCAACATCCTACATTAGAAACAAAATTTTCCTTAGTAAGTATTTTTTTCTGTAGATAGATTATTGTCAATGTCGAAATTTCTTTATTGTTTGGTTAATGCAGGTTTTATAATTTCTTCTAGATATAAAATAAAATTCTTTGGTTATGTTTTAAAATTATGTATTTTGTTTGGACGAAAAAAAAATTTTTTTTTGCTGCATTAATCAAATGATAGACTGAAGGAGCCCTGTAAATTAATATCATGCTGTACAGATATATTTTTTGACCATTAACAACCGAAAACGTTTGAAAATAATTTCGTAAAATAAATCGAAAAAAAAAAAATTCTGACCCACAGTATAAACAATAAAAATCTTTGTTTTTTGTACTTGAACTTTTTGATTAACTGTTAACGTTATTTGTCAGTAAACATTTTTTATCACGTAAGTAATTTTGATTGTTTTTGGTCAGCAGATATTTCTGATTTTAGTGTTAAATATTTATCAGCATATGAATGCACAATTTATAAATTAATGTTTAAGACTAAGTAAGATTAAATGCCGGTTTGTGTATTCCTTATGTAAGATGTATAGCCTACTGTTGTCATGACCATAACGATGTATCATTCATATAAATTAGGAGAAATACAATACACAATGTTTTTTATTCGACCCTTATACCTTTAACCCTTTCCCAGCATTAATTGTATAAAAAAAAAATACTTCCAGAACCGTAACTACTGCAAAAACCGCATAACTTATAAGTATCAGAAAATCAAAAAGAAAAATGAGGACTCCCGAAAAACACTTCCAGAATAATTCTATGGTTCTTGGTATTAAAAATCTATGTCTATTTGTGTCACTTTTGACTCGAGAATTAAAAAAATATAGTTAATTTAAAAAGACACTTTGTTTTAAACCACGAAGTTATTATTTTGAACGCCAACCGATTTCGCTTCGATCAAGCTCATATAATAATAATAATTATAAATACTAAATTCGTAGTTTAAAACCAAGTGTTATTTTATTTAATATAATGTCCAACTACAAAATGATTAATTTATGGTTTTAAAGTTTATTTTGTAGAACTCCATTTTAATTTTTAGGTTTTACTTTTATTTAAACAATAATTATTATTATTTTAATTTTTAAAAAACAGTTTTTAGTTAAAAGCTCTGCGATGTAATTATTTTACGCGTGACAGCTGTTTCGCCTTCTGAGGGCATTATCAAACTGTGTCTGTTTGACACAGTTTGAACACAGTTTGATAATGCCCTCAGAAGGCGAAACAGCTGTCACGCGTAAAAATAATTACATCGCAGAGCTTTTAACTAAAAACTGTTTTTTAAAAATTAAAATAATAATAATTATTGTTTAAATAAAAGTAAAAAACCTAAAAATTACAAAGTGATTGCTTCATATTTATATGTTTGTCAAATCTGTTAAATAACTATCTACTCATAAATGGCATGTTCCAAAGTGGTAGATACTTGAAGTAACGCCCTGGTGAAAGACCAACGTTCAGTTTCGAAACGTTACTTGAAATGGCTTTAGCCATGTTTAGTGACCAGATCTAAATGACCAGGTACTTCTCAACCCTCCTTTTCCCCATCTCATTCCCGTCCCTACCACCTTCAGCCTCACAACATATCCTAATTGGGGATGCCATAGACTCACTGGCTCCAGACGGTTTGGAGCAGTGGGGACTCTTGTGCGATTCTTACTCTAAAATACACTTATTATTAAGTAATTTAAGTTTCTAATAAATATTACAAGCTGAGATAGTTTTAATAAAACTACTAGTTTATTTTATTTAGACAGACTGGATTTCAAACATAAAAAAAACATTAACTGCGGTGGAATTCAATTCATTCAAACACTATGATTAAAATTCTTTTCAAATACCAAATTATTCTGAAGATGGAAATAGAGTTTTGTAACTTTTTTTAATTATCGAATAAACAACTATAAATTGAATATTTAATTATATTATCCTTAAATTGGCGAGTTGCAAACTTCGTATTCCAGTCAGATAAAATATTATAGTGGGTTTAATTCGATTTTTAAAAATGTGAATGGTTTCGCATACACAAAAACTCTGAACCAACTCAACCCTGGTGTAACATATCTAACATATGATGTACCTTTACAAGTTTTTTTTTACTTAGGTAAATAAAATAAAAATCCATATATTTCTTAATCCTCTTTTAAGGCTGTTATATACTCTCAAGTGTCTGTTTTTCCAGTAATCCATAACCCCGCCAAAGTGTCAAACACTCAATATTCTAGTCAGCTCCAGAAATTCTAGGAATGCCTTCCACACCCCGACATGGAGAATTTCCACACTTTCGAAAGATTTTTGTTTGGCAGCCTCAAATTTTTCCGCCCCTAATGCTGGTATGATGAAGTATTAGAATTCGGAGGCCGCTTTTTGTGAAAGGTCTCCCTGGAACACCCTGTAACTGTTGGGTGTGGGGGGTTAACTACAGGGTGGATGAATACAGCCTAAAACCTCCTCACTTCACTTGACACTTTAAAGCGACAGGGCCATAATAAGGGGCACGCGTAAAGGGTTAGTGTCTTCAAACGAAAAATGTATTTTTTTGTAGTTCCCACAAAAGAAAACTTAACAGTAAACATTACCTCAATCATCATCTACATGCTGGCAATAATTGTGAGGCGAGTGACTCAAAAATATAAATACGTAACACAAGTACTTTCACTAAGTAACTGCATTGACCTCTGATTCGCATTTAACAAACAATTCTGTGTGGGATGAGTCAATAAACGCAGATATTAAGAAGAGCCAAAACAAAATTGAGGAATTTGTTTTTGAATGTAATTATGTCATCAGTTCTTTTTTAAAGGAAATAGCACATTATTTTATTTTCTGACTTATTTAATTTTTACATGGTAAATATGTATCTAAGGAACAACTCTGCATACTTAACTCAAAACTCGATTTTATCGACTCATTCCTCTCTTGTTAGTTATACAAAATATACTATTTGAAATATTTTTACTAAATCAGCGTATCGTCACCGGAAAAGCAAAAGGTCTGAAGCGCTGTTTTGCGAAGTTTACACCAGAGCACAGTTTTTGTTGTTCTTTTACAATAAAATTCATTATTTTTCAGTACCTGGATGAATTTTGAAAAAAAAGTTGACTCAGGTAACTTAATGCCCTCACTAAGTTACCTGATCAAAAAAAAATACCAAACTTGTGTCGCTTGAGTCAATCCTACTCCCAAATGGTAAATATATTTTAGATGGCTGAAGGGCCATAAAAATCTTCAGAATCTAACGAGAGTCAGAGCATTCGATGTAGAAAAAAAACCTGATCAAAACTGCATATTTAACTCATTTTTGACCAAAGTGTCGTTTAAGCCCTTTTGCCTTTCCAGCGACGATATCAACAACTCACCGTGATGCAAATGTTTATGTTGGAAAAATTCAAACTATGCATAACTTCCGAAGATGCGCTTAAATATCCAAAAGGTTAGCAAAAACACTAATTTTTAGTTTTAAAAAATAAAATTTAAAATGTTATTAGCAAGTTCTGCTAGTTTATCATACGTTTTTTATTTACTTATTACAATTTTATAGTAAACTCGAACGCTAAAACAGCTGTCACAAAAATCAAAATCAAAACTGCATATTCAACTCATTTTTGAAAAAACAGCTGTGACACAAAAATTTAAATCTAAAAGCCATCAGGACATAATCAAATTTGATTAAATTGAAATAGTTTCAATCAATTACAACGGAGTTCTACAAATTTGAAAGACAAACTTTAAATAAACTAAAAATGTTTATTCTGCTTTACTAATTTGTACAGCCTGTATTGTATTGTGAGGAAGAGTCCATCGATCCTGAAACATGTTCGTTATACCAATAGAAAGTGATTAAAATCAAGTGTTTATTATTTATTCATACAAAGAAATTTCTGTTTCATAGATAATGTTTATACTAACAATTCGTATTCGTGAAAATACTTTGAAAAACACTGTCTTTTTCGATGGAATGTCTGCACTATTTTTTGAGTTCTAGTCTTGGATCAAAACTTGGTATCCACTGTGGGAGTACACAGATGGCGTTTTTTATACCATCGGCGTCGAAGGAAACGAACGTCAATAATGTTATTATCACCCGCTCCGCAGTTATGTTTGAAACCGCTGCACGAGGCGAATCGTGATATTATCAGTGTCAATCATTCAGCCGTTCCGCCAGAATTATAGGGTCAATTATTTATCTGTTCCGCCAGTATTATAGTGTTAATCATCAATCTGTTCCGCCAGCATTATAGTGTTGATCGTTCATCTACTCGGCTAGAATTTTCAGCGTTTATCGCTCATCCGCTCCGCGAGCATCTTCAGTGTTAATTGTTTATACGTTCCACGATCATCTTCAGTGTTATTCATTTATCTGCTTCGCTAGCATCATCGGTGTTAATTGTTTATCTGCTCCGTTAGCATCTTCAGTGTTAATTGTTCATCCGTTCCACGATCATCTTCAGTGTTATTCATTCATCTGCTCCGCCAGTATCATAAGTGTTTATCATTTAACTGCTCCGCTAGCATCTTCAGTGTTAATCATTCATTCGTTCCACGATCATCTCCGGTGTTATTCATTTATCTGCCTCGCCAGCATCATCAGTGTTCATCATTCAACTGCTCCGCTAGCATCTTCAGTGTAAATCATTTATCCCGCTTCGCGAGCATCACTACCGCTGCAGAGGAAGGATTCAGAGGCTGACCCTACAAGTGAGTACTCTTTAGTTACTTTTATTGGGAGTATTTGGTCGTCCGACGAACAATTTGTGTCTTCCTCTCTTTTTTGCATTTTCTCTTTGTCCATGTATGTTATTATAATCCGAAACAAACTATTATACAATGAATTTCGATATGTAAATTAGACGTTCGTCGCAGTGTAAAAAAATACTACCGTGAATTTCAAAGTCCGCCCCTGCTTGTTTTACGGCCTACGTGATTCCGGATAAAGTGGTGTCGATTCGAAGTGTTAAAAGATTATGAACTTCATCATAACGTTTCGTAAACACGATGAGAATTTCAATATTGACCGCGCGGCTGTTCATTGTTTGTTCGCGATAAATAAACTGACTAGGTTATGGACGTTCGTGGTCTCTCTAACGGAATAAAAATATACAGAGGATATAGAAAACACACATTAAGGTTGAAACATTCTGAATTCTAGTGAAAGAAGTTGCTTTAAAAATAAGCAGTCCCAACTGCGAGTGAGAATATGGCATCCTAAATTGAAATATGTTGTGAGTTTGAAGGTAGTGGGGAAGGGAAGGGGATAAGGAAAAGGAAAGATTGGGAAGTACCTGGCTATTTAGATCTGGTCACCGAACACGGCTAAAGCCAATTCAAGCGACGTTTCGATTCTGAATGGTGGCCTTTTACCAGGACGTTACGTAGAGTATCTTCCACTCTGGAACGTGTCGCCAATATACTATATATTATTTCATATGAATTAAATGTGGTATGAAATATTTCAATCAAATAAATTATGTTTGCGCAACATGGTAGATGAATTAAAGAATGTAGATACGTTACTGAGACAACGCGCCTGGTTGCACTAAACCAAGTCAACGAGACATACCTTCGAAACACACTTCATATAGCTATCTCTTCCGCACACATATATTATTTGAATGGCTATCCTTTTTACGCGGGTGAAACATTTAGTGGTGCAACATTAGTGGTGCTACATTTTTCGTAAGATTTGTAAGAATATGACGGGTCTAGTATTTTATGTCTATGATTTGCACACGATTCGTAGTCGAGCGTCTTAGCACTCCATCACGGAGGCCGTCATTGCTTGAAATGGGTTTAGCGAAATAAATTTTAATTTGGTGACTAGATCTGATTAGTCAGGTACTCTCCGAATTTCCTCTTCCCCATCCCTTCCCCTTCCTTTAGCCTCACAACATACTCCAATTGGTGATGGCATAGTCCCACTGGCTCCGGACCGTTGGGACTCTTGTTTGTAATTGACGTTTAAAAAAATGATAAAGTTAAAATGTGTATAAATTAGTTCAATAACTCTGTTTGTCAAAAAGTGTAGGTTCTACCACTACTGCGCCAGTAGTCTTTAATTATTCAAACTTATAATATTGTTTAATTCATTCGAAAGCGATGGTAAATCGAAGTGATACGAACTCATGTTGAATATTAAGGGTACAAATTCGGAGGCTTTGAAATGGTTAAAGTGTACCTTTTTCTTACTTCCCTCAACATGATCTTTACCCAATGATGAAAGGAAAACAAACTTCAATATACCTACGTCAATAGCTTTGTACATTTGCTTTTCAGAGTAGGAGATTTACCATTTTTAAATTTCCTTTGCTTATTGAGTTCATAAAAAATGTGAGTACCTAAAACAGTCACAACAATAACAAATAATACGTCAGTTGGTACGGCAAAAACATAAGATAACTTTTACATGATGTATTTTAGTTTACTTTATTGTTTTCTTCGAGCATTCCTCAGTAATAAACAGAGGATATTGTAAACACACTTCATCCACCTCTACTCCCTCGTTTCCAGGAAGAATCTCCACAGCAAAGAGAGTATCATATATCTTTATATTTGTTGAATAAAAACGCTGACGCATTTGTTGTTTACGAGGCTTTTTTTATTTGATGGTAAATTAATATTATTTTCTGTATATAACGTAATCTATGAAACAAGGATAAAAATAAAAATTCATTCTTGGAATGTTTTTTTTTTTTTTACATGAATACCGCACAAGAGTCTCAACTGCTCCCAACCGTCTAGAGCCAGTGAGACTATGGCATCCCCAAATTGGGTATGTTGTGAGGCTGAAGGTAGTGGGGAGGGGAAGGAGATCGGGAAGAGGAAGGTTAAGAAGTACCTGGCTATTCATATCTGGTCACCAAACACGGCTTAAGCCATTTCAAGCAACGTTTCGATTCTGAATGGTGGTCTTTCACCAGGGCGATACTTAGAGTATCTACCACTCTGGAACGTGCCGCAAATATACTTGTTATTATTTTTATATGAATTAAAATGTGTTATGACACATATTAATTAAATAAAAGTTATTGGTGCACGCCGGGTTTGAACCCGCGACCTTTGGATTCGTAGTCGAGCGTCTTACCACTCGACCATGGAGGCCGTCGAAGGTGAGAGAATTGAAACCAAAATATATTAATGTTAATTTAATTTTGAGTTCAAATTTAAATTTTTAATTTTATTTTTAAAAGTGAATATCGTACAAGAGTCCCAACTGCTCCCAACCGTCTAGAGCCAGTGAGACTATGGTATCCCTGATTGGGGTTTGTTGTGAGGTTGATTTTAGTGGGTATGGGAAGGAGATGGGGAAAAGGAAGGTTGGGAAGTACCTGTCTATTCATATCTGGTCACCAAACACGGCTACAGCCATTTCAAGCAACGTTTCGATTCTGAATGGTGGTCTTTTCCCCAGGACGATACTTGGAGTATCTACCACTATGGAACGTGCCGCAAATATACTTAATATTATTTTTTATGAATTAAATGTGTTATGACACATATTAATTAAATAAAAGTAATCGGCGCACGTAGGGTTTGAACCCTCGACATTTAGATTCGAAGCCGAGCGTCTCACCACTCGACCATGGAGGCCGTTATGATGTCTTACGGGGCTACGTCGCGTATTGGTCGACGTAATTGAATTTTGGCAGGGAAATTTTTTGTAAACCCGCTTCAGCGCAAAAAATAGAAACTTTTGACTGGTTCTTTGTGAACATGTTGGCCTTTCCAAGATGGCTTTGTGATGTTGATTGTTGGTTTGATGGGTCTCATAAACGGATTTTTCGGTTGCTCTCATCTTTGGGTCAACACCCGAAAATACATACTTTTTGGCTTTTTAATACAAGCAACACTACAAATGATTTATATGTTAAATTTGTACGGCCACTTGGGAAAATGTCTAAAGTGAATACAATTTTTAATCAGTAATCTTTTAAATTCTTTATTATTATTCTATGTGCGTTAACATCATGTATGACCGCGTTGAAAATGTGGATATCCGGAAAAAATGCAAGGCTGATGTAAACGTAATGAATAAATTTAAAAATCTTTAATCTTTAATGTATGTAGAGCGAATTGAGGAAGAAAGGGGAGTGAAAAAAATATATGATGCGAAAGTGAATGAAAAATAAGTCGGGGACGCCCGAGGAAGACATGGCATGATCAAGTGAATCAAATACTCGAATCGGGCCACGTGAAGAGTCAGAATAACAGAAGAGTATATATGAAACAATGCATGAATGTGAACGAGGCAAGGAGTGTGTGCCAAGACAGAGTTGTATGGCGATCCGTCCTCTCTGCCTACCCCTGCGGAGAAACGGCGTGATAGTTAGTTAGAAGTATGCTATTATTATAGCCTTCTTGTTACTAGATTCAGTGCAGTTGAATATATCTACTATTTCTGCAAAAGAATTACCCACTGTATGCAATCTAGGTACAAGCGAGTATCTAAATGACTCAGTCCTGATATTGTTGTTACATTTAAAAATAATTTTGGATCGAGTGGACCTGTTAGGTGCATGGGAGGTAATTAAGCTAAGTAAATCAGGGGTTGTCTATAATTCCATTAACAATTTTTAAAATAAAGGTCAAATCGGACACGTGCCTCCTTTTTGAGAGTGTTAATAATTTTAATTCTTTCAAATAATTATAATGTATGGTTTCAATAGGTAGACCGAGTTTAGTATGTATCATAGAAATTAATGTCTCAATTTTTCAATAGAATCAGAGTAAATTTTGAAGTGAGGGGACCACCCAGAAGGATTATATTCGACTTGACTTCGAACTATTGAAAAGTACAAGGTTTTTAATGTTGAAATATTTCTCAATTCACTGGTATTTCGAAAAATAAAACCTAGCAATTTTAAACCTTTTATTATTATTATATTGAAGTGTGAGACAACATTTTATGTAGAATCGAAAGTAATGACGAGGTCATTAATTTTGTTTACAGATCTGAGGGAAAAGTAGATTAGTAGAGTAGTTTGGTGACCAAATCTAAATATCCAAGTACTTTCCAACGTTCCTCATCTATTTCTTTTTCCAAGTCGCGTCAGCTTCACAACACACCTCAATTGGGAATGCCATATTCCCAGTGGTGCGATATTCATGTGAAAAATACAGTTTTCAATGAAAGAAAGCAACCGTGACCAGTGTCCAATTCCTCGTATGAAAAATTGACACTTGTCAATTTGAAGCATTTATTGGTGAAAAGAGCTGACTTGAAAATTGAACGTGAATTAAATCTGTCAGACGATATCTCTCGATGCATTCACTGCATCCTTTTATTCCTCTCTCAGACCTGCTGCAGTAATGGAATTCCTTTCTGAGGAGTGTCCCTTGAGATGTCCTTATCACTTCATTTCTTACTACTGTTAGAATTCAATCGGGATACAGATGTAATCTAATTTATAAGCACCGCCTTGAATATTGATGCCGTAAAATACCTTCGGGTAGGTACTGTCGATAAACTCATTTTATTTTAGGAATTATTTGTGAGACTGATTTTAATTATGCCTCTTTTTTTTAATTCAGACGTACATTATTTAGATTATATATTGGAAACAAATGCGATAGATAGATTGTTAGTTGTGAACTGTGGATAAATTTCATCTCTGTATTTTAGTGGAAATATGTGGTGCTCTTGTTAATGCGCAAAAATCAATATTAGCGAATGCGTAGTAATAAATATTTTTAAATAATTTGCATTGGGCCATTTTAAAAAAAAAATCATTTCAAGGCTGCTGAACCGTGTCTGCGAAATGAGATATCAGCCTTAAGGCATTCTAATCTCCGCACCGGGTCCGTCTGCATTTTATTATATTTTAGGCTCTCCGTTCTGAATTCTGATTAAAATTGAAACTTAAAACTATTCCTTTGTCGAAAATCTCCAAGACATTAATGCGTATCTTTTGTGAAACGCGAACTTAGAAAAATATGTTTACCCACAACATTCACTTTTCTTATCCATTCACCAGTAATGGCAATTGGATTTAACAATAAACTTATAATTTAGATGATACAGGAAGCATTACAAACACAAACAAAATATCAACTTTGAAGTGACAATTATAAATCATCTGCAGAGAAAAAAACTACACAATTTGCTACGTAAATAATAAGTTTGAATCTTTGCATAATTTTTATTCCAGACAGTTCAGTTTGTAAACTTTTCGGAAAGTGCTAAAAAAACCGTCTAGAAAAACCATAGGAAGATCTGTGGAAATATTTGGAACATGAAGATGACAATTCATGTTGCCAAAGAACTTGAGAAATTATACAAGGAGATACGCTCTGGTATGTCTAAAATGGTTGAAATCGACCTCTACGAAATTGCACCACGAGAAGAAATAGATGAATGTTGCTGAAACGAAATTTTTAGAATCTCGGTTGCTCGATTTGTGGTATTAATACGCTAAGCCATCTTCTGTACATGATTTGAAAATTACAAATACTAATTTTTGCTGATATGTAAAAAAGTCTAAAATTTTATTCCGATTACGCTACTTTACGATTTACTCACTATATCCCTTTTGACCCGTGTGTAAAGACTAAACTGTTCATTTATTATCTTTCTTCGGCTACCCTTTCCTCAGTTATCTTGTTTATTTTTGATTTATGCAGAATCTTTCAAGACACTAAATATACCCTTCGTTTATAAAAAGGCGGCATTGTTTTCAACGAGGCATTTGGGGGCAGTTATTTTGAAAAAAAAATACGCCCAAAAATATGTTACGAGACAACTTTTTGGAAATGAAATATTTTCTTTTTCAAGTTTAGATCTTTTCTACCTTTTTTTCTCGGATGTAAATTGCTTACTCATATTAAATATGATTTGTGAAGCCTTTTTTGTTTTTTGTACAAATTTATTGTTTTTATTTTATGAGTAGGCTAAAGAAAGTAATATTTCGACCACGGTGAAATGTTTACTGATTACCTTTGTCTAGCGCCATTAATTATCAACTCATTTCAAGAGCGCTTAGCGGCCCTTAGCCCCCAAAACCTAATTCTTATAATAGGATAGCGACATCTGAGATTTAAGCTATTAATCACAAATGAAGATCGAAGCTATTTATTGCATGTAAATGCATCTCTGCTGCCCCAACATTGATACGTTTTCTGTGAATTTCAATCTTACTTAATTTCGATAAATGATACCTCATAATTAATATATCAACATAACTAAAACAGAGATCGTGAGTTCGAACCCGGCGTGGGCAAATAAATATGTATCATAACACATTCAAGTTGGGGTATGTTGTGAGGCTGAAGGTTGTGGGGAGGAGAATGAGATGGGAAAGAAAAAGGTTGGGAAGAACCTTGCTAATCAGAACTGGTCATGAAACACGGCTAAAGCCATTTTTAAGCAATCTTTCGCAATCTGAATTGTGGACTTTTATTAAGGCGACAGTCATAGTATCTAGCACTCTGTTGAGGGTGATAACATTTTTCAAATTGGTAACTTCTGACCATTGTAATATTTCAAGTGTTTTTTTTTGCTGATAATATTGCTACCGTTGTGTTTATGAATATTTTTTTTATTAGCCATTCGCTCATTTCCCTCAAAGTGTTGTGACCTACATCTCAGTTGGAGCTTCTTTTCTCGTATAGCAGCAATAGGACGCCTTCTCTGCGTTCACGCGCATCGCGACGCCGCGTTCGGGCGCCGAAAACTTCCATTTCATTTCGCCGAGACAAATCAAAGGAGATCGCAGCTCCGAGTTTAATTCTCCTCTCATTATCCTCGCATCCCCGAGGACCCTCGTTTTATTTCCACCGAGTCACGGGATATATCCTGGCGGAGTTTAAAGAAAATTACACGCTCGCAGCAGTGACGATGGAGCGGGAAAATTTATTCAAATTTAATTGCGATGCCGACTGAACAAAATCAAATACTGCGGCGAGGTACTCCCGTGGAGCTCGGGGAATAATAAATTTCCGCTCGCTTAGAAACTAAGAACTGAGGAGGTATTTTCCAAGGGTTTTGGTCAGGTGATTAGATATTGTAAAATTCTGCACTTTTTATTCATACATGATTCATAATCTATCTGTCATTCATAAGAAGCCGTGAGGACTTAAAAAGTATTTATTTTTTTATAGAGAGTAATTACTTTGTGGTTCGAGTTATTTAATGAAAACGAAATAAAAAATTGTATAAGAAGACAGTTTTTCACTTAAGCATCATAATTTATTTTAATTTTATAATTTTATATCAAATTACTTCAGACCTAGTTGTTGATTTCAAAAGGTTCTCACCTTTTGTTTATCATCCAGTCCTTACATATCCCGCCAATTTGCCATTCGGTTTATTTTTGAACAACCTTTCAAAAAAAAGAAGAAAGACTTTTGGTTGGTGATTGTCGCGTCGCGGGTTGCTGCTGGCTTCTGGTTTTGTCGTTGGTCGTAGGAGATTGTGTTGTTTGATTACAACATAGTGTTAAAAATAATTCACTATTTCAAGCAGTCGAAGACATCCAATTCATCGGTGAGTGAATTGGCTTAAATCCTCATTTTATCCAAAATATACAATCGAAACTTCCATCAAGTAGTATTCGTTTAACAGTCCATTCTAATTTCAAATTTCATCCGAAACTGAAACCCATTCGGTGTTTGTCGCAGTTTCCGGAATCGAACACTAGTCCTACTAAATAAAATTATTAATAATGATATTGACAGCCTTGATATTCTCCCCAAAATAAACTTACATATACCGACCAGAAATACAAGACAAATTTATACCTTTTGAAATAAAATTTTAAAAATACTGTAGTGGGAGAATTAATTTAAAACAAGTGTGATGAAAAACTCTCTAAACAGGAATGGACGGGGGTCTGTTAATAAAAAATGCACAAGGTCACTGCATATGATTATTCAGAGATTTGAAACGACTCGGTAAAACGTTAGTTGAATAATTCCAACTTAATTGTTTTGCACAAAAGCATGTATGTCGTCCTGGAAATAATATTACCCATCCATTGAATTAAAAATGAAATGCGCAGTTGACAAGATAGATAATGATGGAATAATAACGCCCACGGCAAAATGCAATAAAGCAGTCTGCACATTCACAGCATGATGAATTCATTTGGCTTATGCTTCCATTTTCAATCAATGTTTATAATATCACCATGGCAGTGGTTTAGAAGGAACGAATGGACGAAGCAGTGGCGTGACGGTATACACAGTTAACGAACCCCATGGAAAGTCTGTTAACTGAATTTTAGCTCCCCGAAATTTAAAAATGGGAAAATTAGAAATAGGTTTATTTTATTACCTTCCTGACCAACATACTTCTTTTGGTATTTTTTACAGTGAATACCGCACAAGAGTCTCAACTTGATCCCAACAATCTAGAGCCAGTGAGACTATGGCATTTCCAATCCAATCGGAATATGTTGTGAGGATGAAGGTAGTGGAGAGAGAAAAGAGATGGGGAAGAGGAAGAGGAATTTCGGGAAGTACCTGGCTATTCAGATCTAGTCACCAAACACGGCCACAGCCATTTCAAGCAACGTTTCAATTCTGAATGGTGGTCTTTCACCAGGGTGATATTTAGAGTATCTACCACTCTGAAACGTGCTGCAAATATACTACATATTATTTTATATGAATTAAATGTGTTGTGATAAATATTAAATTAATTAAATTTATTTGCGCACGCCCGGTGAGAACCCGCGACCTCTGGATTCATAGTCGAGCGTCTTACCACTCGACCATGCAGGCCGTCTTATTAGTTTTTGTGTGATATTTTGACTTTATAAATCATTTTAATGGTGTATTGATATTGTTTTGTTTAATGTGTTCAAATGCGAGTATGTTTATTAAAAATGTCCGAATTCCACGTGGGCGGTACTAATAGGCTATCCAACTTCCTTTTAACTTATCTTTGTATCTTTCTATCGAGGCAGTATAACGTCAACAAACTGACTAAACTGTTTCGCAAAGGTACCTCTCAAGTGTATGTGTTCACCCTGAGTTTGAACCCGATAACTCTGGATTCGTAGTCGTGCGTCATATCACTCGACTATGCAGGCAGTCATGTATAAAATCGATATAATTATGTTAATATTATTTCATTCACATGCTCGTAAACAAAAATAGGCGGTAGGAATGTATTATAGAATTAACAGAGTTAGTAAATAATATAATAATAACATGTATGGAATGATTGTCATATTATATTGGCTATTCTTCGAAAGTTATATCTGTGAAATATCACCTCAGGCGGTTCACAAAAAAAAAAGATAAATTAAAAGAAGGAAAATCATACTGAAAAGCGATATTTTCAAAAGCCTAGATATATGAAGAAAATATGTGGACGGCAGATGAATAGACTAACCCCTTTACGCGCTGTGTAAAGTCGGACTAGCGAAAAACTCGCCTTATAACCGCGGCTCATGCGTCCAATTTAGTGGTCTACGTCCGGTGTTACTAAGCCAACGCTGAACCAGCGCACAAAAAATCTAACGAGCAAGACGGTAAGGGTGCAAAAGTAGAAAAATATTATGTATACGTACACCTTAACATTACTTTCCTTTGGAGAATAATGCCTGTATTTTTTATGGCATTTGAGACGGTCTGCATGGTTTTTGTAAACATTCATGTCACTAAGCCAATCGTCCTTTCTCTCTCCATTTATATTTAGAGTGAGATATACTCTCAGAATCGGTTCAATATTGTAAGTATATATGACTGTCATGCAATGACGTATCCTTCCCTCGTTTGTAGACAAAACGATAATTAAATGATGTGACATGTTAATGACGTCTAAAGTACACAATGCGTTATATATTTTCACCATTAAAATGCCGTTTGTTTATCTGACTGGGGCCCTTAATGCCCATGAGACCTAGCGGCTGCCCAGAGTTCCCGGGTTTTCTCCACGCCACTGGCAGGAACGATGCTATTTTGATTATAAATCACACGACGGGATGATTCACTCTCGTGTAACGTGAATCGTTGTCATATCAAATAATTGAATTTGAGTATTTATGAAATATTTCATAATCCTGGCAATAACTGCCAGCGAATGGACATTCCTTTGAACGAACGAATCCGCCCCTCATTCAGGCTTTTGTCAGATTGATTGGAATTTTAAAACGAGATAATGGAATTTATTCATAATAAATATTGGAAAAAGTTTGTTTTAAATGCGTTTTGTTTGCACAAAAACGTGGCAGTTTGTTTACTAGAACCCATTTTAGCGTTTTTTTAATATTGTGAAATGCAGAAAAATCTTTCCAACTGTAAAAATACCATTAACCTTTATGTGACTGAAAGGGTACCTGGGTACCCTCTTCGGTTTTCCATTTAGATTTTTTGAATGTTCCAGTAAGTCTAACCGGCTGAAACTTCCTGACTTCTCCACAATAGTGAAAATGAACAATTGAACATAACCGTTAGATATGTGGAGGGTGGTATGTTAGCGGAAAATGAATACGTATAAAGGTCAAACCGCACTAGCGCGTCAGCGGCGCTGCACTGCACGGCGCGTCGCTTCACCACGAAATATGTTTTCACTGTTTTGTATGAAGCAAACCGCACCAGAGCGGCGCTGCACTGCGCGGCACGGCGAACAGAAAAGTGACGCGCAGCGACACGCTAGTGCGGTTTGACCTTAATTTACAATTTCTGATGACTGAAAGAGTACCCGGGTACCCTCGTGTGTTTTATATGATTTGTTTTAAAGCTTATCCGTATTTATTAATCATTTTATCTTATTTTAAATGATAAATATGATATACTGTTGTCTTCAAAGTATATCACCTGTATCTGTTATTAATTAAATATTAATTAAAAACTCCAAAAAAAGATGGTACTGGGAGATATTCTTATCAACTTCCCCAAGTATTAAGCTGGTCGAAATATATTACTTCATAAAAGTGGTCCAGCAAATTTCAGCAAATGAAATACTGTAAACGAAATCCTAAAATTTTTAAAAAGGTGTAATTTTTTTCAGTCACATTAAAGGTTTTAAAAACCTTTTTTCTGTAAAATCACAAATATTGGAAATTTCACACCCCTACATGGTACAAAGGTAGGAAGGTTTAAAAAAATAATGAAAATGGAATAATAACTTTATATAGAACATCTTTCTCTCTGTTTCTTTTTATAATTTAAAGGTTATTCTATTGTTACCTCACTGTTCTCTTATTTTATTTCTCATTGTTATCTCGCACACTTTGTATTTTTTGTTTATTTTAATTTTTTACCCTTGATGATGCTTAGGCTAAGCGAAACCGGTCGGTCGTAAAAAAATAAAATAAAATCTGTGATCTTTTACAAAGTTATTATTTAATATTCATTAAATATTTTAAACCACAATGTGATTGCTTTTAAAAAAAGTGTTTTATAAATGTATTTATTTTTTAAATAAGACTATTGTTAAGATTAAGTAAGAGTGAAATTGTAAAAAATGCTTGAAACTCATTTGTGATCTGGAAATCATTTATTCAAAAATAATGACAAGTCAATTTAGTCAGTAAAGCTCAGTGACCTTATAAAATTAGTTGTCGAAATTTTGTTTACAAGTTTCTTCAAATTAATATTTCGAAATATTTGTAGCTTTTAATAACTAAATTCTGATTCTCTGAAAAGTTCGGTGTTAAATAAAACCATACAACTTATTTATTTGAACCTTTTCATATAAATAACCTTCATCATTACGTATAAGCCGGGCTTTGTGTGTAGACAAAGAAAAACGTGAAAACAAAAAAAATATACAGCGATAATGTGAGACTCTTCATGGTCAAGATCCTTGACTACGAATATGGAGGTCGCGGGTTCAAATCTTGGTGTGCGCAAATATTTTTTCTTTAATTAATTTGTGTAATTTAACAACGAATTCACTAAAAATAATATGTAGTATATTTGCGACACGTTCCAGAGTGGTAGATACTCTCAGTGTAACCTCGGTGAAAGACCACCATTCAGAATCGAAATGTTAAATGGCGTTAGCCGCGTTTAGTGGCAAGCTCTGAATATTTAGGTACCTCCCGACCATCTTCTTCCCCATCTCCTTCCTCTCCCCACCTCCTTCAACTTAACAAAATACTCCAATTTAGGATACCATAATCCCAGTGGCTCTAGACAGCTTATGGTAATCATATATATATAATATATATATATTTTATTTATTTTATTTATTTATTTTATATTTGCAAAACAGTTTTACACCAAAACATTGCAAAAAACACAAAAAAATGGTAATTATAATTACACAAAGATTAAAGTAGTTTAAAACAAAAAATAGTTTTCAAGAAGTACATAATATAGTTAGAACTTAATAGCTAGTTCTTGCTTAAACTTGTTGTAGCTCGTGTGAAAAATATCCAAATTTCCTGCGAGGCAGTTGATTAACTTGTTAGTCTTCCCAGGGGCATCACCATTGGTAAGTTAGTTCTGCACCTGGGAAGAAACAGAAGCCTGTGTTGGCGGCCACGCGTGAAATTATCAGGGACATAAAATCCAATTTCTGCCAGGATGTCAGGTATTAACACACCGTTCAGGAGTTTATGAGCAAAAAGCAGTAATGCTATCCCTCTTCGAGCTAAGGCTGCAGATACCCAGCATTCCCGAGATAAACGCTATTGAAACCGCATAAAAAAACCAAACTCTGCTTTAGAGAAACCGTAAAATTTCTTGAATTTTCTCGACCATTAGTTCAGGCGGTGTCCTCTTTACCTGAGATAACCTCGAGAATGCTAAAACTAAGCTAAAAGAAGCAGCCTTATAACTGCAAGATTTGTCAACTCCCCTTGAATTGTGAAGGACAAAACCCAACATTTTTGTGGCTGATTTGCAGATTGTGATTATGAAACGTTAAACGAGCGTCAAAATGTTCCCAAGTCCTGAAGTAGCCGTATGCTTCAGAGACGTATCTTTCATTTTTAACAAATATACGGTCTTGTGCACCGTGAAGCACATGACGGAACATTTTCGTTAAAACTGAAAGACAATACTCCAGTCAATAATTGTATTAATATCTTCCCGAAGATACAGTCTTCCAATGACCTTATTCGAATAAATAATTTTATGTCATCAGCAAAAAGTAAAAAACGAGCGTATTTAATATTATTTCTAATGTTATTTATAAAGATTAAAAATAATAAGGGTCCCAAATTGGATCCTTGTGGCACACCAGAGTTTGTAGGATACGCGTCGGAGTTGTATGAACCATAAGATACGAATTGTTTCTTCCGTTCAAATAGTCACAAAAAGTTTCATTAAATTTACAGATAATCCAATTTCCTCAAGTCTACTTAGGAGAACTAGGTGATCAACCTTATCGAAAGCTTTCGCAAAATCGTGGTATGATGTCAACTTGCTCGTTATTATCTAGTGCTCTAGATACGTAATCTGTAAATATCATCAAATTTGTAGTGGTTGATCGGCCACGTCTAAATCCGTGTTGCTGTTCGATCAAAAACGGTTCGACTTTGGCGTATAAATATTTATGCAAAATTATTTCCAGTAATTTTGCAGGTGCGGAAAGTATTGCTACAGGCCTGTAGTTATTAGCGTGACACTTGTCGCCATCTTTTGTAAAGGTGTAACTTTTGACAGCTTCCATAGTTTGGGAAAAAGTTCCATTTTTTAACGTGGTATTATATATATGCAACAGTGGTTTGACAATGGTTCGGAACATCCCTTGATAATAAAGGGTGGAATTAAGTCAGGACCAAACGATGTTTTTGGTTTCAGTGTTTTAACTGCTAAACAGAAATCCGCGGTATCGATGTTATCAATCGAAATGTTTTGCGCAAATGTTGATCTAGCCAGCCCTGGTACGTAAGATTCAAAATCGACCTTTTCCTGATTATATACAGATTTAAAGTACTTTGCGAAAGCTTCCGGTATGGCTCCTTCGTATGTGCAATCATTGAAGTTAATGTGATTTAAAAACCTCCGTTACATTTTTGTCGGAAATATATTTCCAGAAGGATTTAGGATCGTGTTTGACATTGTTTTCTACGTTCAAGATATAGTTATTATGTGCAATTGAAATGTTACGTTTAATTTTTGTACGATAAAATTTGAACAATTCGTGTTCACTTTCCAAAGCTGATCGTTTCCACCGCCGATGATGTATGAATTTCATCTTTATGTCCTTGATAATATCACGTGTAAACCATCTAGGATAGTTTTCGTTTCGCGGCCCTTTTTTTCCTTGGAAAACATTGATCAAAGTACGCGTATAAAGTGTCGTATAAGTATTGAACTGCCTCGTCAACATCGGAAAACTCCAAGATAGCCTGCCAATTGTGGTCACGCAGTTGGCTGTATAGCTTCTTAAAGTCTCCTTTGCCGAAATTCCAACCGCGGAAATTGTTTTCAGAATGGAGATGAAGATTTTTTCAACGGCCTAACAAGTTTAAGGCTGATTTCTGACAATAGTGTTGGATGATAATTATCTTCGGGAACCAGACAGAAATCTGATTTTTCTACAATCATATTAAAGTTACTTAAAACTAGATCTAATGTACGATTACAAGAATTTAGCACTGTATTCAGTTGTTTCAGTTGAAATAGTTCCATAACATATAAGAGTTCAGTGTTCACTGCACGAGAATTTTGCGATGAATGAATATTGAAATCACCAATCACTAAAATTTTCTTGTCAGCAAAAAAGCTTAAGTTACTAATAAACATTTCAAAAAATATCGTATAAACATTTGTTTTAGAATTAGGTGGGATGTAAACAGCACAGATAAATACACATATGTCACGAACAATAACTTTAACCCATAGATTGTCATCTCCGTTTCCAAATGGGGAAGTCTCTCTGCTCGCATATCTTGTTCATTTAGCAACGCCAACAGTAGACCGCCGCCTCGGGTTTGAGCAGTGCTTCTGTCTTTTCGGAAAACGATATATCTACTGTCGATAATCTGCGCGTTGAATATAGACTCGTTTAGCCAAGTCTCAGTAATTACGATGACATTGTGGTTTTGATTAAGAAAGTTTTCCGAAAATAATGTCATCTTAGATCTGAGTCCTCGCACGTTTTGGTACAAAAAGTAGTCATTGTGTATTTTGGGGCTTTTGACGACTTTCTTGGTCCAAAGAAGTTCTTTTTGTAAAAAAACGGTAATGACGTACACCCACTCCTCGGGGCCAGAGTTCCTCTTTGAGAAGTACGTCGATCTTCTCTTCATTGACCCCTATTTTGAAGGTGGAGTATTCTTTCGAAAACGCCATGAACTTCTCGGCACTGCAGCTCAGAGAAGTATTGGCGTTAACGTGGGCAATCACATCCTCCGTTGTCGTGCTAGGGTCTAACCGAGAAACAATTACGTATTTTTTGCTTAGGAATTACCTTTATCGCACTCGTGTCGTTGGTCCCGATAACGAGTACCTTGTTTTTCGTCCGTAGAGCTGCGCTGTAGGATTTGTTGGCGGGCTGCTCCTGTGTGAGTGCAGGGCCGGCTCCAGCGGGTGTCGGCTTCGGTAGCGGAGTGCGGGCGGGGCGGGCGGGGCGCGCGGGGGCCAGTGCGGGAACAGCGCTGCTCGTACTGGCCAGTGCCGGCTCTAGTAGAATCGGAATCGGCTCGGGAGTGTGTGTGCTCGTAGGTGTAGTTGTAAGTACCTGGGTCGACGTTTGTTGAGCTCTGCGGACTTTGGACCTGGTTTGGACAGCTCCGTCGCGGTCTCCCGTAGTATTGTTAAACTCGCGAAGTTTGTCCGCAAGTGACAACAGAATTTTGTTTTGTTCATATATATATATATATATATACATATATATAATATAGTTTTTCGAAAGTTGTACAGATATTTTAAATTTTCATGCCTTTTATTGTGATATATAACTGAAAGTACATTTTAATTCTAAAAGGTTCTTCATAGCATTGTGGTCATTGTGGTCGACGTCACCAGTTTATTTCGGTAACTATAATGAGTACCTGAATTTCGATATTTTTTCTAATAGGCGAGTAAGATTGTCCTTTTTGTGAGATTTAAAACTCGATCCCTCCGACTTCTAGCCGAGTGTCAAACCCACCGAGCTATCGACCACAATAAAAAACCCATTTTTTTAAAGATTTTTCCGAATTTCACTTGACTAGTTCATTTTCACTTTAGCTGTAACCTGAGAAAAATTAAAACTGTCCTAACTTCAATAGAATAGAATAGTAACAAAAATAAGAAGTATCAAAACTACGCCAATTGTCAGTCAATCTTCATAACAGTGATGAATTGAATTATCGGAAAATCGTCTTTGGAAAAATATAGCACAATAAAAATGAAGAAGGTTTTTCCTTTTAAAAGAGAAATATTATTTTGCAGCTTTGCCAGAAAATAAGTAAAGTTTAATGTGAAAAGTAAAACAAAAAAACAGCCTAGTTAATGGAGGTGGCTAGAACACAAGTAGTTCGGTGGCTACAAAAAGGAGAAATAAATCACATGAACAAACTTGGACATGTTTATGTGTTTTATTAAAAATCACAAAGTTTGCAGAATCTTCGTAGCGCGATGCCTGCAATTAATTTAATTTGTTTCACGGCGGCCAATAAAAGGCCGTAAGTTGCAAGAATGCCATACTGATTTTATTTATTTACCTACGGTTTGGATGCAGGCTCTGTTTTGAAACACAATGAGCCTCTTGAATTTATTTTCAACTGGCTTTGAAAAAATCATGTGACCAGATTTTTCTATTAAAAAAAATTACGCTTTAAATAGTTTTTTGTGCAAATATGTGTTTCTAGCTGAAAAAGTCATAGTGTTTTAAAGAGAGAGTACGAGAACAGCGTGCAATATAGTTAGGAATAATGAATACTTGGAGCAAGTGGATGAGTTTGTGAATTTAGGAAGTATGTTTACGAGAGACGGAAAGGCTGGTAAGGATATTGAAAGAAGGGTGAATGCAGGAAACTCCATTAATGAAGGACTGAACGCTGTGGGCGCAAATAAGAAATTGTCCAAAGAAGCGAAGCTAGCAGTCCACAATGGAGTACTTATACCAACCCTGATGTATGGCAGTGAGGCTTGAAACTGGCAGAGGAAGGATGAAATTAGACTGTGTGCTGTGGAAATGAGATCTTTGAGACGTATGTGCGGTAAAACCATGTATGATCCTATTAAAAATGTGGATATCCGGAAAGAATGCAAGGCTGATGTGAGCGTAATGAATAGGACCAAGAAAGGGACGCTTAGATAGTTTTGGGCATGTAGAGCGAATGAACGAATAAAGGAGTGTGAAAAGAATATATGATCTGAAAGTGAATGGAAAAAGAAGTCGAGGACGCCCGAGAAAGACATGGCACGATCAAGTAAATCAAATACTTGAATCGGGTCATGTGAAGAGTCAGAATAACAGAAGAGTATGTATGATAAGTTTTATGAATGTGAATGACGCAAGGAGTGTGTCCCAAGACAGAGTCGTATGGCGGTCCGTCCTCTCTGCCAATCCGTGCAGCGAAACGGCGTGATTGCTAGTTAGTTTTCTGATTACGTCACTACACTATAATGATTATTTTTGATAGTTAAAGCTATTCCACATAATTTTAACGGAATTGTATGCTTGTCACTAATTATACGATCAATTTCTACGATAACCTCAGGAGTGTTATTAAAATTCAAGTATAAAAAATATCTGTAGGTCGATTCCACCTTCGTAACTTGACATTTTCAAACTATTTATAGAGCTGTTAAAACATCATTCAAAGGTTTTAAAAAATGTTTAAATTTAGAATTTATTCCAAAAACAGCAATGTTCTCGAAATATTGCCACGGCTTTGAAAAAACGTTGAAAAGCCTTTTATAAATACCGCTTCAGAAACACTTTCCGAATTGAAAAAAAAAACCGTAAAAGACTCGTTCATCTGTTTTATCAACTTATTATGTTTTGACTTTATTTCATCTAATGGCATTCACACCCTCGCTTGCACCTTGTTCGTATGACCTATCGTATACGTGTAGGTGGTAAATGTATTTCAGAAAAGTAGAAAGAAGCCTAATATTATATCTTTACAATCGTGACAAACAATTACATCATACGACATTGCTTGACAACCTTCGTGGCGCAGTGGCACCTTGGAGTAACCTGTTCAAAATAGGGGTTGGGAAAAACACAGTATTAAATTTATACGAGTTTATTCGAGTAGAAAATGAAATATTTTGTAAATACTCGCATAGTATAAAATCTCCCTAAAAATATTATTTCAAAATATCAATTTGTTAAAGCATTTGTTCATAGGCATATTATTTCGATTTTTTGTTGTAACATTTATACTGTCCTGATGATGATATGATGGTAAAGAAACTTGTCTTTTTTTTTAACAAACATAAAAAAAGTTATTTAATTTCAGTTTTTTTTTTTTTTAAATGCCAAATTATTTCAAAAGAAAACAAAACGTACATTGGTTACAGAGTGGAAGGTATTTTACAGATATCAAGTACAATATAATGATCGGTACCCATGCTCTGTTTCATTTTATTATCTTGTTTATATACGAGTATATTAAAAGTCGGCTGGTAACGACGTGTGTACTGTGTACTGTATAAGAATGTGTGAGTGTGTTAGTAGTGTGAGGTGTGAGAAGTGGTGTTCTGTGGTGAAGAATTGTGTGTATGTGGGTGTGTGTGCAGGGAAGGTTATATCTTTGAAATAATGATTTTTTTTAAATGATGGAAGGTTATCAGAAAAAATATCAAAGCTTAAGGGTCAGAACCCAAGAATGACGCTAAACGTTACTTTTAGCATTATAATGCAAGCAATATTACAAACGATTTATTTGTAAATTTTCAATGAGTAGTCAGAAAAATGTGTGATGTTTCCAGTGAATCCAATTTTTTAACTATAATTTTCAAATTAACTACCCGTATAAAATTAACACACCGTTCATTTGTAGTATTGTTTGTAGTAAAAAGCCAAAAAGTGTGTATTTTTGGGTGCTGACTCAAAAAAAACAACAAAAAGCTTGAATCTGTAAAAACTACTCAATTTATTGTTTTATTCTTTCCAGTAATCAATATTTGGTATATTTTTACGGTTTGTATGAGTTATGGTTTATTTTTCATGTTGTTGCCTACACGCATTTAAAATTAAGGAAGTTTTTTATTATTACAAAAAAACACGAGAAACAATGTAAATAATTTTACGGAAATTATATGCCAACATAATAGTATGCAATTGTTAAGTACTCCCACGCAGAACATTAAGCAGTAAACACTGCTTTAATATTCGCAAAACGGACTGAAACAACTAAGAAAATGTAAACACAAGTAAATGGCGGTGGTTTCCTTAATTGGATATGGAAATGGTAGGAATTATACACTTCCACCGAGGTGGCTGAAAAACTGGAATAATTTATTTTTTCTGGAATAATTACTGGGCATTCTTCCCGCTGACCGCGGCATATGAGGGCTGACTAATGTCCATACCTTTGTTGTGTAAATAAGGTTCAGGCTGTATGAATAGCCCAAGAAAGCACGACATTCTCGACGCTTAATTTTATTTCACGTGTTCCGGCTCGCTTAGAAAAACAAATATTTAACGAAAACGTACATAATTAAGCGTTGTTCGTACGCCGACGAAAATTATATAAATCACCTGCTTTAATTAGACGAAGGATCAACATGCAAGAAGTAGGTTGTTAAGATATTCACGTGAAGGGTTATTATTTTGGTGATATCAGATTTAATTTGAAAATTTCTTCACTTTTTCAAACAAACCAAAATATTACGTGTGGGACGACAACACACAATATAAAATCACATAGTACTGCACATTTTTTTTTCCAACGTTGCATGGTATGTCTCAATGTAATAATGGTCTGTGAATATGTGTATGTCATATACACGCGTATTGAACATATAAATAAATTATTCAAAAAATTATGTGAAAACCGCACAAGGCTCTTCCCAACCGTCTGAACCCAGTGACACTATGGTATCTTTAATAGGGTATGTTGTGAGGTTGAGAGTAGTGTGAAAGGAGAGGTGATGGGGAAGAAGAAAGTTGGAAAGTACCCGGCTATTCTTGTCGCCAAACACGGCTTAAGCCATTTTAAGCGACGTTTCGATTCTGGGTGGCGGTCTTTCGTCAAGGCAACACTAATCAGATCTAAAGTATCTTCTACTTTGGAACGTACCGCAAATACACTACACATTAACTAAACGTGAAATAAATAAAATAATGATTTACAATCTATTTGCGCACGCCGGGATTTGAACCCATAACTTCTTATTTTGTATTCAATGCAATCTCGAGCAAAGTTGGGTGATGTACGATTTTGAAAACTCTTTACGTTTACTCCATAAGAAAAGTATACGATTTAATATAATTCTAACAATAATAATACAATAGACTCAAAAAACACTTAGTTGCCGGCCCTCTGCTGTCCGCTAGAGTAATCTAAAAAAGATTTGAGAAAAATAACTAAGCCGTCATTGGGTCGGACAGATTTAGTTGAGATTAGAGAAACCTACCAGCTACCGCAGGGTTTGACTAGGGTTAGAAAAAGGGCCGCTTCACGGGATTCATATAAAATTCCCCGGGGATTATATAAAATACGCAATGATTACTGTAGGGTATATAAACTAGTACTGGGCGTTGACGATAATTCGAAAAAACTCCGCCGCCGTTATTAATGACATTATTTGTCAACTGTTAAAAATAACTGTTAGAAATAACGCCGAAGTTGACGCGATGATATTCATTCTGATAATAATAGAGTTGAAACAGTTGGATCGTTGGTGCCGTTGGGGCTATTACTTAAAAACGCAACAGCTATATTTTACATACAGTCGGTAGATTCACTTGACGCTAGGCGCTACGTATCGGCCGTTTCAGATAGGAAAATCCACAAAGACGTCTAATATGGAGGTATACAACGAAAAGATCATTCTAATTGACGCATAATTTCGTTCAAGGAGAATACACTCTTACATTTTTAATTATTTATTTGGCTCTAAAGTTAAAAAAATACGTAAATACTCAGTGAGTGTTGAGATTACGTTGCCTTGAATAATATTCGTAGGTAGCTTTTGATATCAAACTGTTGGCGTAAATTTTCGTCAATAGCGTTGGACGTTGATGGCATCCAGCTGTTATTTCCAACGACTAGTAATATTTTGACACTGTACTAACACAAACCCACTGGTGATTTAAGAATACTGAGATTTTTTTTGAGCTTACAGGAAATATATTTAATATTGGACTAATATACAAATTTAACTTATAATGAATAACTTATTAAGAATACGACTTTTAATTTCAATGGCTTTCTTTATTTCTAGTGCTTCTAAATTATTTAATCAGTTGCCATGACCATTTTTTTTGAAGAATTTGAGCACCTGTATAAGTATTTCAACTAAATGTTCTTTCATTTCTCACTTTTAATACATACGTATTGTTCTTAATTCCGAGTTCAGATTCGCCGCCTCTTACTGTCAGCCTCAGTAGATCTTCCCCCTTGCTTATAAACGATGTGTAAATATTACACGATGTGTAAATGTTACACGATATGTAAATGTTACACGATGTGTAAATGTTACACGATGTGTAAATGTTACACGATGTGTAAATGTTACACGATGTGTAAATGTTACACGATGTGTAAATGTTACACGATGTGTAAATGTAACACGATGTGTAAACGTTACGCGTGGTGGAAGGTCAGAATAGCGAAAAATTTGCCTTATATCTTATTTGGCTTATGCGTATAATTTAATGGCCTACGTCCGGTGTAAGAATCTAACGAGTAAGACGGATAATGGATATAGTTTTTCTGATTAAAGTGGCCCATTGATTGCGCCGGCTCTGGAATGCGCAATGTGAGCCCAACATGTCTGTTTTGTGTTCACTGCGGAGTTTGCGGGTCGAGTTCGCACTAAGGTTCTGTTGGGATTGTAAAACAACCCGACGTAAAAAGCAGATGATTGACTAACGACTTATGTGTGTATTGAATGAATGGGTTCAAATAAAGCAGACATTTATAAACTATCGTGCAATAATTTTCTTTCATTTTATATAAGTAAGACATCTCGAAATGAAAATATTAGAATTAGCAAACACGATTGTTCAAAAACAAAAAAATCAGAGGTCGCCAATCACCTCATTGCTACTGATCATTCTTTTAATAGGGATACAAGGGTTAAAATTCTTCACAATATTAATAAAGGTAAGCAATTAGATAAATTAGAAGCATTAGAAATCGGAGAATCTTTAAATAATAATTAATGTAATATTTTGAGTAACCAAATTAATTTATCTTATAGTCCTATCCTAGACATATTTCCAGTAAGCCGCTCTGTTATTCCCATAATCCCCTCAATTACCCCTTCACCTTTCCATTCCAATACCTAAATTTGTATATGTATATCTCAGTATTTTGTATTCTAGTTGCTTCCGAAAACGGTCGACAAAATATTGAAAATAAAAGTGGTTTTTAATTTGCTTACGCTAGAAAAGTTACTATACTCCTACTGCTAAAATTGGTAGTGCTAAAATAATTTAAAATAAATCATGATGAATTTAGAGTTTCCGTCATTTTATATCACGTATTTTCGAATTTCGTGGCATTTTTAATGCAATATCAATCACGTCCAGTTCATTTGTGTCGGAAGATACTGTAAGCATCGCCCTGGTGAAAGACCACCAGTCAGAATCGAAACGTTGCTTGAAATGGCTTCAGCCGTGTTTGGACACCAGATCTGAATAGCCAGATACTTCCGAACCTTTGTCTCCTTTCCCTCCCCACTACCCTCAGCCTCACAAAATACCCCAATTGGACGTAGTTATGCAGAAAGCATCTAACCCAAAAAGATGAAAACGAGGGAAGGGTTTTGAAAATATGACAATACAAAAGCATTTATATGCTTAATCGGCATTTGAAAAGTGAATATTAGTGGTTTTTTTTTATTTATGAGAATACGTTTTCTATAATCCATCAATGTATTTATTTAAATAAAATGTATTTTCTATGCTATATTTTAATGTTTTCAAACATAATTTAAATTAAGTCAAATATCTACCATGTGTGTTAGTAAAAAAATGATTAACCAAAAATCCATTTCATTTTGAGCTTGGATGTTTTGAGCAGATAGAAACCGCGTATTTATACATAGGAAAAAGTGTAAAACTCGATTTGGAAAATTGTGGGTTGGACGTTTCCTGCCTAACTATGTTCAATTGGGGATCCCGTAGTCCCACTGGCTTTAGATGGTTGGGAGCAGTTGAAACTCTCGTGCGGTATTTAAAAAAACAAAAACAAAACGGCGATACAGTGAAATGGTTAGGTAGGTAGGTATTTGAATAAGGGACATAAAGGTAAGAACTCAACGAATCATCATTTTAAAATTTAAACAAGTGGCAACGGTCCGGTGCTAAGCTCAAATACATTGAACTTTTAAATAGGTACGGGCCTTTTCCTCGGGTACCTGGTTTGAGATATTAGGGTTGTAAAAAATAAACACTTTTTAATAAACATGTTACAGCTTGACAGCGCAGTTAACTTTGCAGTTGGTGGCGCCGCTAGTGTAAGTTTTCTACATACAAACATATTTAGATTTAAAAAAAACATTTCGTTCGTACTTTAGTTCCTCTTTTGCCCACCTGCAAAGTTGACTGTGACTGATTTGGTAAGTAAATTGTTTGCCAACAGACACGTGAAAGTTATCTAAAATTTAATTATAAAGTTAAAAAATCTATGTTAAATATAAAATAATATACATTATTAATATTTTCGTGGAAAGTAATCACTTTGTGGTTTGACGTATTTAAAGAAATTAAAAAATAACTTTGTATAAGACGAATATAAGTATATATTTTTTTAATAGCGATTGTTCTGCTTTTTATATTGGTAAAACAACCCTTAGGGTCAATATTAAAATTAAAGAATATTGAGATGTTTTAATAACCACGGTTTTTCAGAAATCGCTAATCATCATATTGATAATGATTATACCTTCAATAAAGCACCGGTGCGCATATTCTTCACAAAAATGATCATGGAATTACATTTAATAATTTAGGAAGCACTAAAAATAAAGAAAGCCATTAAAACTAATAGTCATATTCTTGATAATCAAGTAAATTTCTCCAGTAGTCTAATATTAGGTATATTTCCTGTAAACTCATAAAATTTATCATTATTCTTTAATCACCTTCTCAGATGACGTTTTGTCTATTTCAATTCGTATTATCTGTATCTTTCTCTCTATTCCTTTGTTATAATTTAAATGTTATTCTATTGTTTTCTCATTGCTTTGTTGTTTTATTTAATATTTTGTTCTCCCTCTGTATGTATATAAAACCGCACACTTTGTATTTTTTGTTAAGTTTAATTTTGTACCCCGATGAAACGCCACTATACGGCTCAGCGAAACCGGTCGGTCATAAAAATAAAAATTATATTCGTGGTCTTATTCAAAGTGGTTTTTCATTTATTGACATTATTAATGTACATCATTGTAATAGCTTGTGTACATGGGCACTAAAACCAGCACTGGGATACGCATGTGTTGATAAGAACTAAATTAATAATTTGATAAATAATTTTATGAATTTCTGACGTCAGTTGACAGCCTCCATGGTCAAGTGGTAAGACGCTCGATTACGAATCCAAAAGTCGCGGGTTATAACTTTTATTTCATTAATTTGTGTCATAACACATTTAATTCATAACAAAATAATAAAAAAGTATATTTGCGGCACGTTCCAGGGTGGTAGATACTTTAGGAATCGCTCTGGTGAAAGACCACCATTCAGAATCGAAACGTTGCTTAAAATGACTTTAGCCGTGTTTGGTGACCAGCTCGGAATAGCCAGGAACTTTCCAACCTTTCTCTTCCCCACTACTTCCAGCCTCACAACATAGCACAATTAGGGATGCCATAGTCTCTCTAGCTCTAGACGGTTGGGAGCAGTTGAGATTGTGCGGTATTCACTATAAATATATATATATACATATATATATATATATATATATATATATATTTATTTATTTAATTTATTAAGTACGTAATATTGTTCTACGGTTGAAACAGCTTTTCCCAAAGTTGTTGGATTTTTGTGACGACCAACCGAGCTATGTACATAGAGAATAGATTAATTTCCCCCTTGCAAAATGCTAAACAACTTCGTTACAGTGGGTAGGTTAATAAATATTTTAAGGGTCGTCATAACGAGTAATTATGTAAAAGTTCTCGCGATGACTTCGCTCATAAAGGGGCCATTATCATTTTTGTTTTCCTTCCCGTCCCACGGATTCCCCGAAACAGCCTACAAGAAAAACGAAGGCTCATTCTTTAAAATAAAACTGATTTCAGACTACAAAAGAAAGAAAAAGAAATGGTAACAAAAGAAAAATAACAATAGAAAGAAAAAAATAATCATTATTAAAATATATTTTTTTAAAATATGGTGGAATCTGTAGAGCATTGGTAATGATAACTGTCTCCCAATACAAAAGATGCCATTCAGAATTGATGTTATTTTTTCTGTACTACGGCTCATTCTGAAAGATGTCCGAGGATCGCACCTTTAAAAGTCATCTTTCATTAATTTTTTTTAGCCGATCGTGGCTATGACACAAAAAACAAGTAATTTGTTTTTGCGTTATGAAAACCGATATTTGTACTTCGGCCGATAGCGGAAAAAGATAACAAAGAATCTGAAGACCTCGATTTAAATATACAAATTAACCACCGCGACATTTTTTAGACACATGTTACATAGACAAAAAATACGTCTGACTAAAATGAAAAAAAGATTTCGATGGAAATCTCTCACCCTTAACGAATCTTATGAGTTAGATTTAACTTATATCAATAAATCATTTAAAAATTGGTACAAGGTGATGAAATTTAAATAGACTCCGAGAAGGTTGTTGATAAAATTGGTCACGATGTATAATTAAGAAAATAAATGGTTTGTATCACAATCTAATAACTTACATGGCAAGTAGTCAATCTTTATAGGATTTTGAGGCTGAAGAAAATGGGAAAAAAATAAGTAGATCTAATTTCAAGCAAGTTCAAGTATTCAACGATAGTGATAATAGCGTGTAGGAAAACAGCGAATTGATTGATAATAGACTAGGTACCAATCTCAGTGAAATGATATACCGGGAGGGATAGCTTTGCGAAATAGTGTAGCGTAGGATTGATGATTTTTTCCTGACTCGGACGTGGCTAGGGTTTTCATAGACACACCTTTCTTTTTACATCCGTTCATAGCACATGTCGACATAATGTTATATTTGTACAACCACCTTTTTCAAAGTATTGTTATCAACAAAACATATAGGATATGACCTCAAAAACCGTGAGTTATTTAGTACAATAAAACGTAGTGGGCGGAGTCGCCGGAGACTGAAAACATGCTCACATACCTAAAAGTGCTGAAATATTATGTGACAACTTGTCTAGTCTCTTTTTCTCTCACGGATTACGACGTAAAAACCCGTAGAAAGTGATTTATCGTAAATTCGTACAGGTTAGATAAAAATATTTAGCTCTCTCTTCATATATATTCTTACTCTAAGGTACCAACAGATGTCACTGATTGCTATTGGATTTGTTCTGTAGAAGCACTTCTTAGACACTAATAAACATACTATTATAAACGAGCTACTGAACGCGTACACGACTCACATCATGCATGCATACATGTTTTGTGTAGTCTAGTGAACATAGAATAATTAACTCTGACGTTGGCTGCGTTTAGGTATATCTAGTTACTGCTTTTGAAACGTTATAGTAGGACGGTCGGTGGGGCGCTTGTTGCGGAGAGATTAGCCCAACCTCGCGCGTATTTTTTAAAGTGTAGTTTTTTTGCAACAATTTCATATTATTTAATCCAATACTATTCATATTATTCATGCGGGTAGTGCTTAGGTGTCTATATGGAGTGCACGCCTCTGGGTCAGAGCACGAGGTCACTGGGCCCAAAAGTAAAAAGCTTCAACCGCTATACCATGCAGCTCGTCAAGACAAATTCATGACGAGCTGCATGGTTATAAAATTACACGATTTACAGCTGTCGTAAGAAACAATGATAAATGATAGTAATTCAGCGCTTCGATAAAATAACCCATGAAAAATTTTCTTACAACCCACAAGTTAACAAAATACCGCGAACCAAACTCTTAGCAAAAACAACATCTCCGTTTACGCTAGTTGAACTTGTTACTCGGTGCTTCACTTATTCTGCTGTCGAAAACCAAACGCTTATAAAACCACAGAAAAAATGTTTGATTCAAATTTCTGTTCCATTCACATAAGCATTTCGCGGTTCATGAAACAGGGGAAAACTACACACAAAACAACCTTAAAGAGATCATTTAATTGCAGAAGAACCTTTTATTAAATAGGAATGTAGTAATTTAAAATGTTATTATTTATACCAGTATTCAGATTTTATAGTTTGAGATCGTTTTAAATTACTGCATTATCCATTTTAGGAATCATCTTGAGATTGAAAAATAGTTGTCTAACAAGAACAAAAAAAATAAGAAAACAAATCTATAAATTATAAAGCCAGTAAAACATTTTGTTGAAGCTAGTATCTACCTGTTCAATACGAATAAAATGCAAATTAAAGAAATACAATCAACATACAATTGTATTTGCTTTTCACCTATCAAGGGTATTCTTTCATTATTTTTTTTGTATTATTTAAGTCATATTATTTTTAATTTAACTAAATGGTCGAGTGGTAAGACGCTCGACTATGAATCCGATGTTCGCTGGTTCAAACCCGGTGTGCGCCAATAACTTTTATTTAATTAATATGTGTCATCACACATTTAATTAATTTAAAATAATATAAACTTTATTTGCGGCACGTTCCAGAGTGGTAGATACTTTAAGTATCGCCCTGGTGAAATACCATCATTCAGAATTGAAACAGTCGTGTTTGGTGATCAGATCTGAATAGCCAGGTACTTACCAACCTTACCCTTTCACGTCTCCTTCTCCTTCCCACTACTTTTAGCCTCACAACATAACCCTATTGGGGATGCCATAGTTTCACTGGCTCTCGACGGTTGAGACTCTTGTGCGGTATTCACGTAAAAGAAGAGAAAGAAATACTACGTTAGAAGTTAGAAAAATGTCTGGGGTTTCCAGTGAATACAATATTTAACCGTAATTCTTTATATTCTATGAAAAACATACCAAGAATGTCAGTTAAAGGTGCAGTCTGAAAACCAGCGGAGGCCTTTTTGAAAGTTTTACCTAAAATTCGAGTATGCATTTCGTAAAGAATTTAAAAGATTACTGTTTAGGAATTTTATTCATTGGAAACCTTAGACATTTTTCTAAATACCCGTATGGAATTAATGGACAAATAATTTGAAGTTTTGCTTGTGCTAGAAAGCCAAAAAGTGTAATTAAGAAAAGTTTGTATTATTTAAATCGGTTATACATGCAATATAAAATAAGAACCAGTATCTAGTTTTGGACCTAACATTGATCCCTGCGTGACCTCCGACCTTAAAAATGTCAATTTTCTCGTCTCATTTAAAAAAAACTTTTTGTTTTTCTACTTGATAAGTAGCCAAAAAAAATTAAAGAGCTTACCACGGTTGCTTAAGGTTTCTAATACATTAATTATTTGTTTGTGACAGAGTTTTTCAAAGGTTTTGTGAAATCAATACAGATTACCTGGAAATTTATGTTTTTGAGAGTTTATACGAGTATTCATGAAATTTGAAAAGTTTTGAAGTAGTTTATCACATATTATTATTAAATCATATTAACGTTCATCTGTTATACCCAATTAATCTAAATATTTATTTAAGTATAACGATGTAATTATATATACATACACATGTATAACTTGTTTCTTTGTGTTGTACATACGAATTTGATTATTTCCTGGTTTCTTATAATTTTTCATACCTCCGATAGTAAATTAAATTTGCTTGACACTGGCTCTGAGTAAATAAAATTAAATGCGGTATTCTTATAAGAATAAAGACACTCGGATATCTCACATTCATGCAATAGCGTATTGACTTCCTCATCAAAGATGTTAGCAAAGTTTGCATAACGCCATCGCTACTGAGATAGAACCATGCCATAGAACCTCCATCACAAAAAAACTTTGATATGTTAAGCGGATGAAAACAGTTTCCTTGAAATTTGTTAGAACATTTTACATCAACGGCAACCTTTTCTCAGTAAAGCAAGTGGTGCCTTGAAGTTTTCCTTTCATATAAGCTCGATTTTATTGTATAAAATTATGACCGTGTTGCCCTTTCAAACCTCTTGCGGGACGCTAGAAATTGTTTATTCATTTTTTGTTGAAAATGTATCGTATATGTTTAAGGATGGGAGTTCTTTGAAATTCTATAGGTTAAACTACTCATATACATCACTTAATTGACTTCAGATATTTTTTTTCATTGATTCATTTTTTTCAAAAGTAAAAAATCGAAGAACACACAAAAACGTGACTAACCTTCCCAGTTGTCAAAAACAAACCACTAATCCAAAATGGCTGATAATGCTAACATATGATAAACATATGTGTACCAACACAACAACAACAAAAAATCGATAATCGAATGCACACAGCCCGCGAAAATTAAAAATTCACCTTTTCTTTTGAACAGGCCATGTATACCTGCCTTGCCTAGTGAGGCAGATTACGAGAAAACAAAAGTAATAACTATATACATACATCTAATATAATAATAATGTTCATTGTGAGAACGTACGCACGAGGATGAACTTTTTAAATTTGGAACCGATTTTATTTGAAATTATCAAATTTGTTGATTAATCATTTCAAATCCCAACCTACCTAATAAAGTACCTATCTATAATGTATTTTGGCAGACATTATTCTATACTTGAAATTGGTGGATTAAAGCGACTAAAATTTTTTTCTTGTCAAGAAAAGTAACATTCCGTAATTTTTCACGGGTCATAATAATAATAGAGCTGATGTTAGTTTTTTTTAATTTTTTTTATAATTCTATTTAAGAGACTTTATCTTGTATTTCATTTATTTCTTAACTTTATTTTTATGTTTTCATAATTCTTGACGAACTCAATGTAGTAAAACTTGTGCTGATTTCGAAGGCCACTCTAACTAAGAAAAAATTCGACAATTGTTCTACCAAGAGTGAGTAAGCATTATGAAAATTAAATAACTTCCAAACTAAGAAATTAACTTTGTTGGATTCCAAAGTGAAAATTTGTTAGGTTCTTTATGTTTTTCATCATTTCACTATATTCGTTTTCTGTATTCGAAACAATTGACAATCAAACCAAAGAGTTTTGATATGAAAAAACGTGTTGCTTGGTGGTTTTTCGCTTGTTCGTCGGTTTGTTGGTTTGTTCTCAAAATAATATAAAATAAAAGTGGTTTTGTGAAATAGAAAGACTTATATCA
This sequence comes from Drusus annulatus, assembly GCA_022651775.1. Classification (NCBI taxonomy): domain Eukaryota; kingdom Metazoa; phylum Arthropoda; class Insecta; order Trichoptera; family Limnephilidae; genus Drusus; species Drusus annulatus. The sequence continues at coordinate 1,459,287 of JAGWCC010000023.1, forward strand.
GTGTGATGTATTCGTTTCGTTAGTAATACAATTGTTCAAGAAGACTTCAAGAACTTTTCTACATCGGTGAGTGAATGGTTTTCCATGTTTTCTCCATTCCAATAATCTTTCCGCAAGCTTCAGTCAGACACTTATATCAAGTAGAATGGTTTTTCGTTTACAACCTAATATTTTACAAATTCATCTGAAGCTGAAAACACATTCGGTGCTGTATCGCAGTTTCGGATCCAAAGAATTTTTTTTTAAAGTGGCGGTAATTTTCATTACAAATAAATGCATTGCAAGTTTACTCTTAAGTATAAAAACCACGTCAACAGTTTTTTTATTTTTTTTATTTAAACCACCGTAGCTCAAACGTTAACAACATCTAAATTTGTCATAACACGGTTTTTATTATGAGAAAAGGCTAGAGCGAGGTAAAGCCTTTATGTTTTATAAAGCTATTTCCTCAAAGCAACTCCTCGTAATTGTGACTTCCTGTAGAACCGAACGATAATTTGTTAGATTGGATCCCAAAATCCTAATTTGACGAAATGAAAAGTTCCGCCCAAAATTGTTAAAATTTCGCCATAACTGAAAAGTTTTGAGAGCCTTTGTTCAAAAATATAATTAAAATCCGAGTTTGGCATTAATTAAAGGGCACGATTTTTCAGGGTCTTTAAAATATCCGCAGCGAACAGAGTCCTTGGGCTTTTCTGAATGCAAAACAGAACATTTAATTTATTTGCTTGACCTCATACACCTCTTCACGCAATAATATTTTGGTTCTACATAAGAATACTTATTGTTTGAGTATGAAGGGTGGTTTTTCTAAAAATTGGAAGATAGGCTGGTTTTAACTAACCTCTTTTTATTTTGTTGAAAAAGGTCAGAATACGAATAGTGGTTGCATTTATAAATACATATATGAACCCAAGGTAAACAGAAGCTTTCAAAAATGTTATTTAGCTGAATGAAAAGTGCAATCACTTGGTTTGATAAATTTCCCTTTTTTAATAGACGAATATCAGTATTTTTTAAATAGACGAATATTTGACGGCCTGCGTGGTCGAGTGGTAAGATGCTCGACTACAAATCCAGAAGACACAGGTTCAAAGCTGACATGCGCAAATAAATTCAATTTAATTAATACGTGTGATAACAAATTTAATTCAAATACCATAAAATAATCGATAATATATTTGCAGCACTTTTCAAAGTGGTAGATACTTTAAGAATCGCCTTAGTGAAAGACCACTATTCATGTTCAACTATGTTTAATCTTGCCCTGGTGAAAGACCACCATTCAGTATAATTGAAATGTTGTTTGAAATGACTTTGGCGTGTTTGGTGACCAAATCTGAATAGCCAGGTACTTTCCAAACTTCCTCTTTCCCATATCCTTCCCTTTCTCACTAATTTCACGGTTTGGAGCATTTCGGACTCTTGTGCAGTATACACTTTTAAATAAATCCTGTCCTGACAGTAAACGATAACCTTAACAAGTTAATTTGAATTTGACTTTGAAATTTATTATACACGGTTAAAGATATTTCGAGTCTGACACTCTATCACAATGAGTAAATATGTTTTTCAAGAATATGTACAAAAAAAATAATGTCTGAAAATACACAAATTGTACACTAGCTTAAAAGTAAGTAACAAGTTCAGATTATTTTCCGATGTGGGCCCATAAGAATTTTACTTTCTATAATTGTAAATAAAAGTTCCAGCAAACTTCGAAAACTCTGAAAAAAGCCTTGAATGTAAACAAGGTGGCATATTGTGTATATTCAATTAGTGCAGGCTTTTTATCGAGGTGGTTGTGCGCTAGAACTAAGAGTGTGCGAACTGCAACTGGGCGTTCTCGGATGCAATTATAGTGATGAAGATCGCTGCAGTGTTGACGGTAAGTGCATTACGCTGTATGGCTGTTGTTATTGCATACAGCGTTTTAGCGTAATGATGTTTGGTAGGTAACAGTGCATCAAAATAATGTGCGGCGCTCTCGGCAACTAAGTGCCGAATTGCACCCGAGACCGGTCAAAGATTAAACCTGCCAAGCGGCGATGTATGATTTACTTCATGGTAGAACGACCATCACAACCTTATTTGAAATATTAGGTCCGCATGTCAGTTCCGGCAGGTTAAAGGTTAAAACATTTGACTTTAAGTCTTCCTGTCACATCAATTTATTTTTATTTTTAAATTAAGTTTTTCATTTCTAGATACGAGTTTAAAAAATATATTTTGCACTCATTGTTCGATACTTTAACCGTTTTTTTCTTGTTATTTTAATTTTCTTGCGTGTATGCTTACTATTTAAATATACAATAACATTTATGGAAATCGAAATTTCAAGCAATTATGCTTATTTATTATTTAATGTTTAAATTATATTAATAATCTAAAACACAAATACGAAACAGAAAAAAGCTAGACACTAAAAAGAACAATAGTCATGACCGAGACCTGAACTCGGAATCTCTACTCTATCCCGGGAGTAACATTCTGCCAATTAATCCATCAATACCTCACTAGAAAGCGGCATTTTTAAACGACTTCATTCTTCCATTGAACATTATTTAATATTTGAATTTCTTCAAATATTATAAAAATTTAACAATTATGAGATTGTTAAAAAATGCCACTTTTTAATGAGGACTTGATGGATTAATTAGCAGAGTGTTACTTCCGGATAGAGTAGAGGTTCCGAGTTCGAGTCTCAGTCATGACCGTCGTTCTTTTTAGTTTCAGGCTTTTTTTCTGTTTCATATTTGTGTTTTAGATTATTAATATCATTTAATTTTTGTATTAATGTTTTTCTAGTATTCTTCATTTGTTGTCGTTTGACAAACTGTGAAACTTTATTTAAACAATAGAATCACTAATTTTACTCTTTCTCGTCACAGAACCTTCAAAGGTACAATATTTACCTTAAAATATACTGAATTGGCAAGCCAGAGCCGAGTTTAGAACCTTTAAATTCTGTTTTTATCACAATAAACTAAATAGTGTTTTAATCCATTCTTGAATCACAATAATTCGAAGAAAATTCAAAAATTCTAAGATTTACAACCTTGGAGAGGTCAAGGGCTGGCCGCATTCACCCATAATTCCACATTATCAATTGGCAAATGATTTTCAAAAATAGAACTGAAGAGATAAATCACAGAAGTGCGTTTTGGGTGTGTCAGTGTGTCTAAAGCAAGATCATATTTTTCTCATTTCGGAAGAAATTGATTAAAAAAAATCATCAAAATTCTTACTTGAAAAGATAATCAATTTTATTGGACTATCTGGGGCCTAGTAGTCGAAAGTTCTTATGTAAGCTGTCGATATTTGTTTTCTTTTACGTTTTTTATATATCACACTTTTTGGAATTATCTGTTCAGTGTCGAATTAGTAAATAATATTATCAAAGAGTTTCACTGACATTATCCTTTGTAATTGTTATATTTTCTCTACGCAGGAGACCCTGGTGTTTTCCTCAGAACCTATGTTTTTTTAGAGGATCTTTTAAAGGAAGAAGAGAGTGACTTTAGCCTTGAAAGTTTCTATACTGATGACATAAGATATGGCATTGTCTTATCACTTTGGATTTAAATATGTTGATAAAAAGTTCTGCATTAACCCTTACTGAGACTTGCTATCAATTTTTTTCAAAATTGTGTTTCATATATTTTTCGATGTTTCCACATTTCCGGGATACAAATGAACACACAAACAGTTAGTTAATACCACACAAGAGTTCCAACTGCTCCCAACCGTCGCTCCCTGATGGAGAAGAGGAAGGTTGGAAAGTGCCTGACTGTTCAGATCTGGTTACCAAAAGCCATTTAAAGCAACGTTTCGATCCAAAATAGTGGTCTTTCACCAGAGAAATACTTAGAGACCACTCTGGAACGTGCCACAAATATACTTCATATTATTTTATATGAATTAAATGTGTTTTGACACATATTAATGGAATAAAAAATATTTACGCACGCCGGGTTTAAACTCGCGACCTCTGGATTAGTAGTCGAGCGTCTTACCACTCCGCCACGGAAGTCGTTAAATATGTCTGCGTTAAATGAGGCAGGCTTAGTTAGTGCTTTTGACGCGTTATTGAAAGGCAGTCAGTGTGGTGGTGCTACGATTCATATTTGGTAGTTCTTGAGCGTTTTGAAGATTTGGAATGGTTAAAAAAATAAGAATATTTATATTTTTATGGGAATTAGGTAAGGTTGGCAGTGCTTATGTGCTTAGATGAAAGGCATGCCTCTGGTTCCCACCCGCATAAATTAAAATAACGCTGTTTGTCATGCATGTAAAAAAGTTTTGTTTTAGTTTGTTTTGCAAAATGGCAATCGCCTGACTGGAGGGCATCAACACGCCACACCGAGGACACACTCTAATCAGCGTGCATTCCGTGTAAACAGTGCACTTTGCACTTAGACTGTGCACACATATCTTGTAACTAGTGACTTGTAGCCTGGGACCAGGCTTAGCGTTTGTGAATGCCGCCATTCGCGTGATCACTTCACAACTTTTAGATAGGTAATAGTAAATCGCAACGTGGATTGCTATATTGTTATTAAAACCTTAACAGATTAAATATAGTGTGCAAAGGTAAATAATATGACGATGTAATGTTATAAGTGAACTCTTTTCATGTATTTTCTTTGTGTTCATATAGAGCGTAGAAATTCAGTAAGCCTTTATGTGACTGAAAGGGTACCCGGGTACCCTCTTCGGTTTTCAAGATGGACTTTTTTAATGTTCCAGTAAGTCTAACCGCCTGAATTTTCCTGACATCTCCACAATAGTGAAAATTAACAATTGAACATAACCGTTGGGTATGTGGAGGGTGGTATGTTAGTGGAAAACGAATAAGTATAATTTACAACTTCCTATGACAGAGAGTACCCGGGTACCCGCGTGTGTTTTATATGATTTTTTGAAGCTTGTCCGAATTTATTAATCATTTTATCTTATTTTAAATGCTAAATATGATGTATTGTTGTGTTCAAAGTACTCCACCTGTATCCTTGATACTATTTTCAATCGCCTATTTAATTAAAAACCCCAAGAAAATATGGTACTGGGTGAAATTCTTATCCACTTCCTATAAGTATTGAACTGAGTCGAAATATGTTACGTCATTAAAAGTGGTCCAGCAAACTTCAGCAAATGATATACTGTAGAAGAAACCTTCATATCAATTTCAAAAAGTTGTAATTTAAGTTTTATTTCAAATGCCGTAACTACTTTCACTTATAAAAATAGCCAATTACAATACATTTTTTGGGCGTCGTCAAGGTTTAAAAGTCACTTGAAGAAACTGTGTAATATGAAAATCGGTCGTTCACACACAGTTTTATTGAAAGAATAGATATTCAATTGCTTAACTAAGCGTGCACTAGTCTAGACATTTGCAATAAAATAATTAAGTTCGCATTGTTTTGATCAGTGAAATCGGTCAAAGGAAGCGAAGCTAGCATTTAACAATGGAGTGCTTATGCCAACTCTGATGAATGGCAGTGAAACGAGGAACTGGCAGAGGAAGGATGAACGTAGACTGGATACGGTAGAATTAAGATTTTTCAGGCGTATGTGTGTTAAACCCATGTATGACCGAGTTGAAAATGTGAATATCCGCATTAATTGCGAAGCTGATGTAAGCATAATGACTATATGGACGCTTATATGGTTTTGGCATGCAGAGCAAATGACCAAAGAAAGGAGTGTTAGAAGAAAATATGACGCGAAAATGAATGGTAAAAGACGTCGGAGACGCCTTTTAGGAGACATGGCACAAGTTAATCAAATACTTTAGTCGGGCGACGTCAAGAATCAAAATAACAGAAGAGCGTGTAAGAGAAGATGTATGAATGTGAATAAAGCAAGGAGTGTAGGCTAAGACAGAATTAGATGGCGTTCATCGTCTCTGCCTACCCTTGCAGTGAATGGTTAGCTAGTTAATAGGTAAATATAGTTAGGTTAATTAGACTGGAACTCCTCATTTGGGAGTAGAGAAAAGTTGTAAAGTTGAAAAGTTGCAATGCCATTTAAGCAATGTTTCATTTCTGAATGGTGGTCTTTCGCCAAGGCGATACTGAGAGTATCGGATGCTCTGAAGCGAGGTGCAATTTTATTATTTATTTTTAATTAAAAATATATATGAGAAATAAATACTACAATTTCAATAAATCGATGACTTGAATTATTATTTAAGTATCTTGTCGCTTACATATTTGAATGGAATATCTTATTTTTTATTGTTAAGGCGGTCCGTTTGAGAGATTCTCCAATCTCAACAAATGGATTGCAATCTTTGGAGCACAGACGTCAGATGGCAATTTCATCCTTGTTCTAACGGTATTTCAATAGAAGATGATTCGAGGAACTTGCGTAATTGATCCCTTATGTACCGGTGCATGGTCGGGAAACTCGCCAAACGCTCGCCAAACATTTGTACACGGTCGACATTTGATATATGATAATAGGCCGCATCTACGACTCGTTTTTGTGTTCAATAGCTCGGCTATGGAACGTTATGCCGACCCATGTATTTCCTTCCTCCTACAATAATGGCCTCTTCAAGACCCAGGTTAACTCCTTCCTTTCATCAAAAAGACCCTCCACACAGTATACTCAAAAATGACATAGACCTTGAGGCAAATTATTTATCTCAAAGTCTCCTTTGTGGAGTTAATGTAAAAAAAATTTATTTTTTATAGTGAATACCGCCCATGAGTTCCCAACTGCTCCCAACCGTCTAGAGACAGTGAGACCATGGCATCCCCAATTGGGGTATGTTGTGAGGCTGAAGGTAGTGGAAAGGTGAAGGAAATGGGGAAGGGGAAGGTTGGGAAGTATCTGGCTATTCAGATCTGGTTACCAAACTCGGCTAGTGCCATTTCAAACAACGTTTTGATTCCAAATGGTTGTCTTTCACTGTGCCAATTTTAGAGTTTCTTCCACTCTGGAACGTGCCGCAAATACACTTTTTTATTATTTAATTTTGAATTAAATGCTTTATGACACATAAATGAAATAAAAATATGTTGGCGCACGCCGGGTTTGAACCCGCGACCTTTCGATTCGTGGTCGAGCGTCTTACTACTCGACCATAGAGGCCGTCAAATCTTCTCGTACTATCCCGGTTTCTTTACACAAAACCACCGAAACATTAATTAGTTCCCGGTTTCAGAGCCTTAATAAGAAGACGTATCGCCAACTACCGAATAAGAATAGGCACGAGCGAAAACACTCTTGTGATGGCAGCACTGGACTTCTTGCAGGGCCCCGTTTATAAACAATGGAGTCATTTCCTGATGTCTTGAAACGAAGTTTAATTTTATTTCTTTATTGCTATTATTTATTACCATGTTATCATGTTTTCTATTTTTATTTATTATCTTTGTATTTTTTTTTCCTTATCTTTCTATGTATTATATGGAACTCATGGGATTGCACCACCCTCCCTGAGATCTGGAATAAACTATTAAAAAAAAAAAAAAAAAAAAAAATTAATAGGTATTCACATAAATGACTTAAATTAATTTATCCCTTTTAATCCGGCTTCAAATTATTCGATCTCAATAGACTAATCATGATTAAAAAGCACTCTGCTTATTGCAATATTTAACCTGATTAAGTACCTAATGATGTTGGGTTGGCACCGGTGGTCACGCGGTACCGCGTTGTGCGTTCAGGTCTGTGACACGGAAGGCCCTTGTTCGACGCTTATCTATGACCTACATTTCAACGCCTTCTTTCGACCAATTAATAATTCAATCGGTGTGAGTAGTGACGCTGCAGGCGATATATCCAATAAATACCAATACATTTGAGTGGTAGCCGTCAATTCGATGTGAGTAATTACTATATCTTAACTAATGTTGGATCCGAAGCTGCGATTTAACACCGAATGTAACAGCTTCAGATAAATTTGGAATATAGTGGACTGTAAACAATAAACTATACTACTGATGGAAGTGTCTTATTTCAGCTTGTGGAAAAGATTATAGAAAAAAAGAAAAAATGGGAAACCATTCACTCACCGATGTAGTTGAACTTGAAATTTCTTGAAGTCTTCATACACAATTGTATTTACGAAACGAATACACCACACTCAATATTATATTATTTGGAGATCAAAACAACAAACACACAAACGAGCGAAAAACCAACGGGAAACACATTTATCCACATCAAAACTCTTCTGTTTGATTGTCAATTGTTTCGAACACGCTGTTGTTGAATACGGAAATCGAATAGCAAAATGGTTGGACAGGTAGGAAACCTGGGTGAACAAAACATCAAGGTAAGAACCTAACAAATTACCACTTTGAAATCCAACAACTGTGAAGCAGAACATTTATTTGCACGTCTAACTAAAAACTCACGAATGGTAACACAATAATGAACACTTTATCCAGGTTGCACCGCCATTTATATCGTAATAAGAGCATTGTAGGCTTCCATTGCAGGTATGGCAAAGTAATTGTTTTATTTTAAAATTATACTACCACACGAAAAAGAGTTTGCTTTATACGAAAACTGTTTTTTAATGTTCACCAGTAAATGATTCACAGTTCTTTGTGTATTTTTCCCCTTCCTTCTTACTAATCTGGCCTCCATGGTCGAGTAGTAAGACACTTGACTATGAATAAGAAGGTCACGGGTTCAAACCCGGCGTGCGCAAATAGCTTGTATTCAGTTAATATGTGCCATACCACATGAAATTCATATAAAATATTTTAAAGTATATTTGCGGCACGTTCCATAGTGGTAGATACTCCAAGTATCGCCCCGGTGAAAGACCACCATTCAGAATCGAAACTTTGCTTGATTGAAATGGCTTTAGCCGTGTTTGTGACCAGATCTAAATAGCCAGGTTATTTCCAACCTTCCTCTTGCCCATATTCTTACCCCTGCCCACTACCTTCAGGCTCGCAACATACCCCAATTGGGGATGTCATACTTTCACTGGTTCTAGACAGTTAGGGGCAGTTGGGACTCTCGTGCGGTATTCACTATAATTAAAAAAAAAAAAAACTAGATCCAAAATTATACTTAGCTTTAACAATAACATCAGGACTGAGTCTTCTTGTCTTTTCTAGATTGCATTTAGTTGGTAATACATACGCAGAGGTGGCTGATGTATTTATCTGCATGGAATGTAGATACTAAGAAGACTTTATTACCATATATCAATCAATATCAATTTATTGTAATCAAACACTATTTTTTACTACTTTACAGCTATTATTCATTTGGTTTGAGCAAACAATTTTTTTTCACTGTTAATTATTTATTGTAAACCTTTTTTATGTACAAACCCTTTCGAGCGTATACAATAAAATAAACAAATACAAATCTGTTAATTTGTCTGACAATATCTAAAAAAGACGATACAGCTTTCACATGACTTTTCATAAACATAATAGATTTTATTTACCTTTTTTATTTCGATGCTTGAAAACAGCAGATAAAAATAGAAAGTATCATTACCAGCGAGGGCTCTTCCCATAATGTCTTCTTTATTTCAGATGGCACTTTGATGATCTTTGTTAAAAACATACTTGTTCAGCCTTCTCCACTTCGAATCGGATCCTGCCTGAAAATATAATCAAATAAGTCTCGATTTCCTTTGAAGAATTTATACCAGGCATTCTAAATTCCGAAGCAATTGAAACGCTTCTCTCTCATACAAAATTTCGTCATTCTGCCCTCTGTAATTATTAGTTCTTCAAAGCATTTGACTGAATTGAGTTAACGAAATTTAATTTCGGCGACTTGGCTAGTTTTCAACTCAATTAGAAACAAAATACCGAAGATCGAAGGTCTTTGATGCTTTATTAATTATTTATAAAAATGTCAGATAACCCAATCAATAACATGATTATGGTTTAGTTATGATTACTTTTTACATAATTTTTATTAACATTTTTATAAACTAAAATATTTATAAATAATTTAAATAAAAATAATTTTGTTTTAAGCCACTTTATTTATACACATATAACAATTCGACCGGTTTCGGTTAAACTTAACCTTCTTCAGGAACGTATATATATAAACTAAGATTAAAATATAGAGTTATACAGTAGACAAAGAAATTAGTGAAAGAGACAAAACATTAGTATAAACAGGACAAAGCATCAGAGAGGGGGTGGTAATGGAGTAGGTAGAGAGGTAGGGGGATGGGAAGAGGAGAAGGGGAACATTCTTAAAATCGGACTTTTAGTTAATTCTAATTGTTTATTTAAAATTTGGTAATTATTATTATTATTTGATTTTGATATTTCTAATGCTTCTAGATTATTAAGGCGCAAACCTATTCCATTTTTATGTATACATAAAGTCCGATTTTAAGAATGTTCCCCTTCTCCTCTTCCCATCCCCCTACCTCTCTACATACTCCATTACCACCCCCTCTCTGATGCTTTGTCCTGTTTATACTAATGTTTTGTCTCTTTCACTAATTTCTTTGTCTACTGTATAACTCTATATTTTAATCTTAGTTTATATATATACGTTCCTGAAGAAGGTTAAGTTTAACCGAAACCGGTCGAATTGTTATATGTGTATAAATAAAGTGGCTTAAAACTAAAATATTTTTTATTTAAATTATAATGTCAAGCTACAAAGTGATTGCTTCCTTCGATAAATAAATATTTATAAATATTTTCTTCGTGTTCTATTTTATTTTATATTACAATTGAGGTTAAAAAGCTCTAAAGAGATTATTAAATCTACATTCTTATAGTAATAAAGCATATACGAGTACAAACTCGTATGTTTACCGTTAATGTATTTCTATTGAACCACATGCATTACATGCAGTGACTTGTAAAGTTATCTCTTATGTATCTACCCTTTACACTGCTATGGGAATAGAACCCCAAAACACCTAGCTAAATAATTATGATACGGAGGCCATCGCACTGATAAAAAATGACTTCTTTTGTAGGTGTAGGATTTTCATGTGAGCTAAATATTTTGTTTTATTGACCGGTTCGTAGCTGAGTGGACAAACGCGTCGGATTCCCACCCGGGCATCGAGGGTTCAATTCCTGTGCTAGCTAAGTCCTCCGTCATTATTATTTTTATTTTTTGAAAGAAAGACAAACATTCCCGGGTTACAAATTACGTGACAATATCTGAAAAACTCCTACTGCCATCATAAGAAGCGGAAGATGTTACTTGTGCAATGATGGAGGGCTTAGCCAGCAGAGGAATTAAACGCACGACGCCCAGGTGGGAATCCGACGCGTTTATCCACTCAGCTACCGACCGGTCAATCTTTGTTTGCACAAGCAACATCTTCCGCTTATTATGATGGCAGAAGGAATTTTTCAAATATTGCCATGTTATTTGTAACCCAAGAATAGCTGTCTTTCTTTAAAACAAAATAATTTTAAAAATAACCACTAGAAACGACTCAATTTTTTAAACGTTTGGGTATGTGATTTAATTTTTAAGTGAAATATTGTATTTCTATTCGCTTCAATAGACGTCACGTCAAGAAACGTCACAGTTCTAGAGAATTCCTCAAGAGCATATTAAGAAAACCATTCTGAAAGAAATAATTCAACTAAACATGCTTATTCAAAGCGTTTTCCTCTAAAACACATTTAACTTCGTGAAATCGCAATATTCAGAAACTCTTTGACAGTCTTTGCTTACAACTTCGGCCGAAACTTTGTCAATAATTTCATCAAATAATTCAAATGCTTAGGTCCTATTGGATCAAAGGACTAATTAAAAGTTTTTGAAATATTAGAAAGACTTAATAATTATTATTTAAGAACACGACGAGACGAGCGTTTGATTGTGAAATGATTGAAAGTTATTCCAGCCCTTGAGAATGGACGATCGGGGACTTGGAAGTTCAACAGAAAGTAATCAAAGTTGTCTTTAAATAAGCCGATTTGATCTTAAGTAGCTTATTCAAGCGAATTTGAGTTGACTGACTTCGGGGTAAAAGATTTCAGTTGTAAGCCTTACGAATTAAAAGCCAAAACTAAGAATAAGTGACCTACAAACACCTTTTCTATTTTCAGGTCATGTTTTATTTGTTTGTATGTGAAACTGAAGGCAGTAGAAATATGACATTCCCATTTAAGAAGGTATCATTTTTTTTTTTTTTTTCTGGTGGTATCGGAGGTAGGGTTAGGCCTCAGAACAATAATATACCGGGAGGGAGACCTTGTGTAGTCAGGAGTGTTGTTTTTTTTTCCGACTCTGGCATGGCTATGGTAAGGGTTAGGGTATTTATACATCCATTCATAGCACATGTCGACATATTGTTTTGTTTATTTGTTTAACAAATTTTTCACAGTATTTTTATCAACAAAAATATAGGATATAACCTCAAAAACCATTGAGTTATGTCGCATAACAAACGAGTCGCCGGAGACGTGGGAGACGGAAAACATGCTTACATACCTAATGGTAATAATAATAATAATAATATTTGGATAATTTGTATAGCGCCGTTTTTGTGAAAAATCACCTCAAGGGCGCTGTACAAATCTTAATTTCTACTTAATATTAATTCTTAGTTTATATAAATATACAGCAACATACTTACCTGGTAGGTCACTTCTGGCAGGACACAATCACCATATTATAATAACCTAAAATTTAGAATTACTTAAATTTTTATTTTTTATTTTATTTTATTTTGTTTATTTATTTATTTATTTATTTTTTATTTAATTTTTTATTTTTTTTCATTTTTAGGGCATGAAGGCAAATTTAAGATAAAGTATATCGGAGGTATTTTTAACTTTTCGTAGTGAAGAACAGATAATGGTGATAATCTTCTAATGAATTTAAGGAATGAGAGTCTGAAAAGTTTTCTTGGTTCTATTGGGCTTGTTACATCTTGATTATGGATAGTGCTATATTATGTGAGAACTTGTCTTGTCTCTTACTCTTTCACGGTTTACGACGTAAAACCCCGGAGAAAATGATTTATCGTAAAGTTGTATAGGTTGGGTATAAATATATTGCTCTCTCTCCATATATATTCTAGCTTTGAGGGTTAGCCTTTGCTCAGGCTACAGCCCAGAATAGCACTCGTACCAGATTTAGAAGTCATAAAGTGTTTCCTGTTATCTTACTCTTCTATCAAGCTAGCCTTGGATTATTATTTGGGTAATCTTCTACTTTTCGTGTATCGTAATATTATGATATCGCATGTGGATGATCACGAGTTTTAGGTTATCCAATAAAGGACACCTAAATCAAGTATCACCAAACGTGTTTGAAGCATTTCCAAGTAATGTTTTGTTTTTCACCAGGGAAATACTGATAGAAAACGAGTTTCACCAAAAAAGCAATACAAGTATTCAAACATTAATTAGTCTGCTCGTTTGATTCTCAGTTAATCATAAATTGCGGCTATAAAGATTAAGAGTTGGCTGGAAATTACGGAAACTTGTTGGGAGTTTGTTTCAATGAGAAGAATAGCCCCGAAATGGTTTTAAACCGAGTTAAATACGTCAAGTAGACATTTATTGCGCAGACTGAACGGAAAGATTTCAATCACCATTATGTACTGAATGCAAAGGTTGAAAGGGGAATCTCCAAACGTTTAATCTAAGATTACAGATAAATCTTTTAATCACATACTTTTGACGAAACATAATGTACAACTTGAAAATTTTTAGGTCAAAGGCGTTTTTCAACGTTTTTTGCAAGGAAATTTAGGCTTTAATAATAATAATATTTGAATGATTTGTATAGCGCCGTTTTTGTAAAAAAATCGCCTGAAGAGCGCTGTACAGATCTTATTTACTAGTTGATATTAATTCCTAGTTTAAAGAGAAAATATACAGGAATATACATACCTTACATGTCCTATCAGATAGACACACTTATTAACTTAAAATTATAATCAAATCGAGGACGCTGTACAGATCTTATTCTCTAGTTTATATAAATACCTTTTTTATATAAATACCGCACAAGAGTCTCAACTGCTCCCAACCGTCTAGAGCCAGTGAGACTATGGCGTCCCCAAATAGAGTATGTTGTGAGGCTGAAGGTAGTAGGGATGGGAAGGAGATTGGGAAGAGAAAGGTTGGGAAGTACCTGGCTATTCAGATCTGGTCACCAAACACGGCTAAAGCCATTTGAAGCAACGTTTCGATTCTGAGTGGTGGACTTTTACCAGGGCGATACTTAGAGTATCTACCACTCTGGAACGTCCTGCAAATATACTTTTTTACTATTTTTATAAGAATTAAATGTTTTATGACCCATATTAATTAAATGAAAGTTATTGGCGCACGCCGGGTTTGAACCCGCGACCTTTGGATTCGTAGTCGAGCGTCTTACCACTCGACCATGGAGGCCGTCCTAGTTTAAATATAAAATATACAGGAACGTACTTACCATACATGTCCCATCAGATAGACACGCTTATTAAATTAAAATTGAGTTTTTTTCCGATTTTAGGGCATGGGAGCGAATTTAAAAAAGGACATTCTGAATTTGTCGTCCAGTACAGGATTTGATTAAAATTTGTAAATCTATAGGTGATTCGTCGAGAAACAGATTATGTTGAGATTCTTCTAATGAATTTAAGTGTAAGTATATGAGAGCCTGAAAAGGTGAGTTTTCAGTTTGGACCGAAATTCCGTTGGACCGTTATACATCTTAGTTCCTTAGTAAATATAACAGTCATGCTCGACACTTGATCATAATTTGATCAAATGCTGAAACGGGCCAAGAACCGGTGATTGACGGGGGCGATTATTTGAAATAGTAACTGTAAAAAAATCATAATTTTGCCAAACATCGATTTGCGACGGTGTAAAATGTGACAGTGGTTCAAAATACTAAGCATAAGTTTGCGTGCAAAAAGAGCGAAATTACGCCTTTGACCTAAACACAGACGATATATTTGCAGGCGGACAAAATAGGCAATAAAGGTGCCATATTGTTGACTGTCAAAATTTTTCAATTAGATTTCTTCAAACCTCATTGTTTTTGCTTTAATGATATAAAGTGATGCAAATGGGAAAATTTATGAAAGTGATGCATATTCCTTTTGAGGTTTCTGCGTCTATGAACTCTGATTTTTTGTTATTGTGTTTTTGCCTCAGAGCAATAATATACTAAGAGGGAGTGCTAGTATAGTCAGTATTGATGAATTTTGCCTGACTGGGGCGTGGCTAGGGCTAGTGTATTTATACATCCATTCATAGAACATGTCGACATAATGTTTTTGTTTATTTGTAAAACCACTTTTCACAGTGTTGTAATGAACTAAAATGTAGGATATAACCTAAAATACCGTTGAGTTCTGTCCTGTTATGTCGCATAACAAAACGTAGTGGGCGGAGTCGCCGGAGATGCGGGAGACGAATAACATGCAAACATACAACGCGGGGCTATATTATGTGAAAACTTGTCGTGTCTCTTTTTTTCTCCCACGGTTTACGACGCAAAAACTCGGAGAAAGTGATGTATCGTAAATTTGTACAGGTTGGGTAAAAATGTTTAGTTCTCTCTCCATATATATTCTTGCGCTGAGGTTTTCGCCTATCATTCTTCCATACCTGGATACTATTTATAAGCGCGTTATACAACTGGTTACAGTTTCACGAGATGTTTAGTTTCTCCTTTGAGTTAATTCATCACATTTTATCTCCGCTGAGATCGCATTTCATGGCACAAAGGAAATCATTATTTTCCTCTCGAAACTCCCACAGATTATGACCAAACTGATGACTGGACTTATGGACCTGATAGGTATTAATGGCACTACATCTGAAACCATTTTAAACCCTGTCAGGAGTTTTGGTTCATCCGCAAGAAGTATGCGCTCCTGGCACTGCACTCGATATTTTAGTGCTTGATTCAGTGGGATGCATTATGATTGCAGTCATTTTTACCAAGAGAGAAACGTCATATCACATTACTTTACTCTTACATCTGTTTTAAAAGCTTTTTCTGATAAGATGTATTCACTTCCATTTGCTTTATTATAATTGGGTTGATACCCAAGTCCGAAGAATTTTTAATTAAAAACAACGATCAATAGTTTTACCAGTTTTTGTTTTAGACAACTGTAGAAATCCGGTTGCTTAAATCTTTTAGTTTTCCATAATATATTGTTATTTTTTTATTAACCTTTAGATATCAAGACATATTTTAATTAATTCATAAATCGCCTTCAGTCAACAAATCTGAACACATTTTTTTCGTAAAATTACGTATATTTATTAATTTATTTACGCTCGATATAGGCTTCACACAAATATTTACATTTAAAAATATATATATATATACTCATAAGCAGTACAAAAAATTGTACAAGACATAAAAAAAAAGTTGTGAGTAGAAGGTACATCCAGAGTTCTCATCAAATAAATTAGCTCTACTAGACGAAAAAAACTTTACTAAGGTACGCTCATATTGTGATATTGATGTACTAAATATATCAACAACATCGGAGTATTTGTTTCCCAGATATTGAATTCGTCGCATAGGAGCATAATGTTGTGAGGTTGAAGTAGAATTGTTCCAATAATATGGTATGTACTATCTTGTAGCTGTCCTGGCAGATACATGCAATGCAATTAAATATAATAATTTAGGGGTACATAACATTGAATTAATAATAATATTGCTATGTTTAATTTGTTACTGGGTAGCAAAGTACATGTCAACCTAAGCAAAGCTTTATTAAGCGCTCTTAAGGAAATATTTTATTAAAATTACGCTGTAGATATCAGTCAAGTTGTATGATTATTATTACTATGATAAAAAACAGCACAAGGGTTGAGTAAGCAGTAAATTTTCACCTCCTTTCAGAGACTTTTCAGTTTTCAAATACTTGCAGAATTAACCAGGCAAGAGACTACCACTAAATTAAAATATAACTTGAAATGGTTTAAGCTATGTTTATTGATCAGATCTGAATAGCCAAGTATTCCCCCTTTCCTTACCTTCTCCCACTTATTTCAGCTTCAGAATATTTCATAAAAGTGGAATCCATTCTTCAATAAACTCGAGTATACTATGATACATAAAAAGGATTGATTTATATGAATTGAATGCTGAAAAATATTATAGTACAAATATACAATATTTACAAACTTTCCAAAAAAAGTTTTTTTTGATTTTTCATGCAAATAAATGTTTAAGTGAGTAATTTTTTATTACGTATTGTAAAAACTAATTTTGTAAAAAAAAAAACATTGTGATATAATGGCACTCAGTTGTTAAGGCTGGCGAGGTCCCAAACAGTTTAAATTAATCACTCTGAGCTCAAAATATTATGCCGACATTACGGCCTTAATGTTTCCATTCGGAAGTGCATAACAAAGTTGAAGAGATTTATAATTTGGGAGAGAAATATTTAAATATGTTGCCATGCTTAAAAGCATGACTTCCGTCCGCATTTGGCTCAGGGTCAAAAATGCACAAAATATCTTTAATCTTAAGTCAAAATTTGATAAGTTTAATTATGCATTTAATGATTAACTCGATTATTAAACCAGCTCGCTTTTTTATTCAACAAAAGACGGAAAAAACTTAAATCAAAGTAAATATTCCAGTTCAAAGTATGTTGTCGAAAGACATGGCTGGTTTAAAAGTCGATGTGATAGTTTAGCGGTTTATTCAAGTCTCAGTTGCGTTTACAACTTTTTTCTTGTGTGTTTTCTAATGCATGTGGTTTGAGTACTGTTGTTGGATTTCAAAGAGATGATTTGTTAGGTTCTTACCTTTATATTTTTCATCCAGTTTCTATCTTATCCAACCAATTCACTCTATTTGATTTTCGTATTAAACAACACCGAGTTCGAAACAAGTGACAATCAAAACAGAAGAGAGTTATGTGAAAAAACGTGTTCGTTCGTTGGTGTCTCGCTTGGTCGTCAGTCTGTTGTTGTTATTCAAATAATATTGAATTAAGTGTGGTGTTTTGTTGTGATTCGTTTTGTGAAAGTGGAGTCAAAAATTTCCACTTCAACTTCATCGGGGAGTGAATAATTTCCCATTTTCCCTTCATTCCAAGTAATCTTTCCACATCCATAATTAGACACTTCCATCAAGTAGTATAGCTTATCGTTTTACAGTCCACTATTTTCCAAATTCATCTGAAGCTGAAAACACATTGGGTGTTTTATCGCAGTTTTGGACCCAACAACTTTCTGGTTTAAGTATTTTTTTATTATATTTTTTTATTTTTAGTATATTTATTATATTTTATGGCAAGCCACAAAGTTAATGCTTTTTACGAATATATATTTTTTTATTGCTTAAGTCATGGAGTGGTTCGCTTTAAATCTTCTTTGCAAAACCATTTAGGGTATTTTAAGTAAGTTAATGCAAAAACCTTTTCATTTTTTTTTCTCTAGTAGCTTCGTAAATACTTGTTTTTACTTAATTACATTGATTTTATAATATAACATGACACCTTCTTCCATATTCATGACATGAATTTGAAACTGCAAACCTATTAAATCACTTCCAATAAAAGTTTCGGTGACTTCTCGAGTTTTATATCTAATAGATTACCATTAAAACGATATCATATCTTACAATTTACGGCTATTTAAAGACGATATCAAACCGATTATACGTTTAAATCTAAAAGCAAAACTGTATGGTAAATTTATAATCAAAACCGTTTTAAAACTTGAATAAAAAAACTCTGACGCATGTTTTGCTATCGGCTTCAAACTAGCCATAACTTTAATTATACGTAAAGAATGTAATACAAATATTTTATTTATGTTAATTTAGAAAACTACACGTTTGAGTGCGTGTTGGTTACCATAGAAATTTTTCTACAAGGTTTTTACTAGATCGTTATTTTTTTATTAACGCAAGATTTTAGCAAAATCTACTAAAGGAAAATTGAAAAAAAAAACAAACAGGTGAGTGGTATTCTTATATGTTTTCTCCTATATAAAAAACGAAAGCATCGCTAGTTTTTTTGCTGTGAATCGTTGAAAATTTCTTGAAGAGTTGTCTTTTGCATTGATTCTATGAGTTGTTTATTTAAGAGTTTTTAAGTAAAATTATATTTAATATATTCTATGTATAGAGATGTAAATAAGTTTATGATAATACTGTCTTGGAGGAGGTTATGGTATGACCGAAACTAATTGACGAAAAATATAAAATTTAATAAAGTTGTTCAAAACAAAATATCTTATTATTAAAGTTGTGTGTTTGTATTACAGTGAAACCTCGGCTTGGGAGTGTTATTTTAAAAATAATTTTTCACTTAGTAAATGAGCGATGTCCTGTTATACGAACTATGTAACTGAAAAATGTGGAAACAATAAAATTTTCTTAGAAAACCACCACCCGAGGAAGGCTGTAGCAGTTCGAGCGATAAATCTATTCAACGACAATGCAACGCTACATTTCGGAAAAATCCACAAAAGGAGGAACTTAATTAATAGATTCTTAAATAACAAAATAAATACTTAAGACACATGACGGCCTCTACAGTCGAGTGGTAAGACGCTCGACTACGAATCCAAACGTCGCGCGTTCAAACCCAGCGTGTGCCAATAACTTTTATTTAATTAATATGTGTCACAACACATTTAATTCATATAAAATAATGTAAGGTTTATTTGCGGCACATTCCAGAGTGGTAGATACTTCAAGTATCGCCCTAATGAAAGACCACCATTCAGAATCGAAACGTTGCCTGAAATGGCTTTAGCCGTGTTTGGTGATCAGATTTGAATAGCCAGGTACTTCCCAACCTTCCCCTTCCCCATCTCCTTCCCTCACCAATACCTCCAGCCTTACAACATACCCAATTGGGGATGACACAGTCTCACTGTCTCTAGACGGTTGGGAGCAATTGGGAATCTTGTGCAGTAATCACTATAAAAAAGACACATTTTAATAATAAAAAATATTGAAAAGAATATTCTTATTTTGAATGAATTATTTTTATTTTGGTATTTTAAAGTTTTGAAACCAACCATCGCAGTTTTCATTATTTCTTTCGTTCAAAATAAAATAAGATAAATATTTGAATATAATAAGATAAAATAAATAGTAAATTATTTTTAAAGTATGAGAGTTGTGAGGTTCTTATGTGTATAAAGACATATACGTTTGAGCAAAAAACGACAATACAAATAGTCAGAACGTTTTCCATGAACGGAACAAGATCAACGCATTTTAACTTATTATTGATTCCCATTATTTCCAATTTTGAATCTGTTTATTCGTGGTGGAATTTTATTTTGATCATAAATTCATAACAAAATAAATATTTAGTAGAATATTCAAAACTTACTTACTAGCGTGCCATGGCACCTTTTCCCCTCAGGAGAAGGCAGATAGGATAGACAGCCACACAATGCTGTCTTAGCACACAGTCTTTGCTTTAATCATATTCATACATCGTCCCATAAATACTTTTCTGTTATTCTGACTCTCGCCACGACCAGCCTCAAGTATTTAATTTACTCGATCGTGCCATGTCTTCCTCGGGTATCTCCGGCTTCTTCTACCATTCACTTTTGCGTCATATATTTTTCTTCCACCAATTTATTATTTTATCGCCTCTATATGTCCAAACTATATATGTCCAGCTTACTATATAAAGGAATGAAATCGTATAATGCGCTGCCGGAAACCATCAAAATAATGCCTGTCAATAAATTAAAAAAAGCCTGTAAAAATTATTTAAAATGCATGTAAACCAAAATAATAAGTAGTGTTTAAGTTAAAATATTATTAGTCAAAAAGAAAATAAAATAATTAGATACTTGTAAACTTAAATGTACAAAGTAACTAATATAAAAAAAAAAAACAACCTAATCGTCCCTTTCTTCATCTTGTTCACTATGTTTGAATCAGCGTTTTAAAATTTTCGGTTCTTCACATTTCTAATACGGTCATACATGGGATTAACCACAAAAACGTCTCTGGAGTCTCATTTCTATAGTATTCTATCTACTTCCATTCTTTTTCTGCTAGTTCCATGTATTACTGCCATAGATCAGGGACGGTATTAACACTCCATTGTGGACTGCTAGCCTCTCTTATTTTGACAACTTTTTACTAGCGGCTACCGAAGTAGAAAAGTAATAAACTGTTTTGCCATTTTTAAGTGGATGATCAAATCGACGGCATGACTGTATTATTTGTCGATTGCTTTGTTTTAAAACTACATAAAAATATATGACGAAAAATTTTATGTTTATACATCGCAGATGTATAAACATAAAATATTGCAGTAGGTAGATGTAAACGTTGAAGAGTAGTTCATAAAAGAAAAGTTTTCTTATAACGCTTCGAAAACCGTCAACATAGTGACTACATCGACGCTGGAAAGGCAAAAAGGCTTTGGCGACACTTTGGTCAAAAATGAGTAAAAAATGTAGTTTTAATCAGTTTTTTTTACATCGAATGCTCTGACTCTTGTTTGGTTCTGAAGACTTTTGTGGCCCTTCAGCCTTCTCAAATATATTTACCATTTAGGAGAAGGCTTGAATAAGGCGACACAAGCTTGAGACTTTTTGTCGCTTCAGGTAACTCAATGCGATCATTTACTTACCTGGGTTTATTTATTTCTTCGAAATCCAACCAGGTACTGAAGACTTATAAATTTTACTGCAAAAAAACAACTGGCATTCTGGCGTAAACTTCCCAAAATGGCACTTGAACCCTTTTGCCTTTCCGGCATCCACATATTTTTTCCACTGTACATAAGCATCAAACTTAAGTTTTAAAACTTGTTAAAAAATCACAGATCTAAAAATGTACAACGCTATCATAATTTATTAAATTATTATATTTTACTCATTTGGTATTGCCAGGTTGATTTACAGCTGAACTAATATTTCAATGATTCCATAAATAAAACAGGCCTCGTTAAAACAATCCATGGTGCGATCGTTAATTCCACCCTCTCACGTTATGCATCCATTTTCATGATGAAATGATATATATCATTGGATTTATGCCAGTTTTTTGCTATGACAACCAAACACAATTTTATCAATCAAATAGAAACGTTAAATGAAAAGGTTTTAAATGTGCTTTTCGATGAAACAATCTTCTTTTAAAAACATCAATCAGACTGACATGTACCTATTTTTCATGGTATTATGGGTAACTTTTTCAATTCAAAGGGAGCTTTTTATCAATGCATGACATGTAATATTTTTTAATGAAACCTTATATCTTCACGATTTTCAATAATTTACCGTTCAAAAAAAAAAATTCAAAAAGCACATTCATAATTTGTAGCAGTCCACCATTCCTGAAAATTAACTTCCAAATCAAATGAGAGAGGAAAAATGAATGCCACCAGCCAATTCTATCTGCGTGTCGTTTAACAAAAGCACAAGTTCAAGAAACGATGTTCGATGAGATAAATTAAGTAATCAAAATTCGTAAAATGTCCAATGTTTAAGAGTTTTATTTTTAATTAAGCCTCTACGTAAATCAGGTCCAATAGACAGTTAGGGAATAACGTAAAGTCTGCTTTGGCTCGAACAGTGAATAGTTATTATTCTAATCACGTAAGGTAACGTATAATAACGCAAAAGACGAGATAAATAATTATATTTAAAGCACTTTGAATATTACACGCTGGGGGCTAGCGTAAAGCATGGCCGTCTGAAGCCAAATAAATAGATTTATTAAAAAGCATTCCTTTGTACGGGAAAAGCTGCTCATGACAGAATTAAGTTTGAACAAAAAACGATTGAAATACGTGCTCTAGCAATTTTATTCTTCGAATAATTAAAACAGCCACAGTTGGAGGGACTGTAAGGATACTGGCAAGTATTTCCATTAAGGCTTTCTTATTAAATAGTAATTTATGGTTGTGTTTCCTTTGAATTGTCTACAGTTGGGATAATGAAATGTCGTAGTTGATAGTTTTTTCCTTTTTCTTGTTCCCACTTGTGGTAGGATAGTTTTTTGACTCGTGTGTGAAGGTTTGTTAGAAAATCAACTTAAAGAACGTTAAAAGGTTTTGTTCAGCTTGTGAAGAAACTAGAAACAGGACTGTAAAGACGCTTTTAGGATACTAATTAATTGAATTAAAACATGAAAGCGTAAAGAAAGGAAAGAGAAGCAAAGATCGCCCACCGATTGGATGGGCTGACGATTTAAAGAGAGGAAGGCTTTAGATGCGGAAGCGCCACTAAGAATCTACTAACGAAATTAAAAAAAACGAGCTGAATGTAGTATTCAAAATATTACAGCAAAAAATATTTATTTTGTGTAATTTTTAAATATTTTGTTTAATTGCATTACAGTCCAAGTCCTAACTCCTTTCGAAAGAGTAATCATAATAATCTTCAAATTTTCGTCGTCGTCAAACCTTCCCTTAATTTTAACAATATCTTTCAAAATGTATTTATATATTAAAGGTGTTTGAGTAATACGAAAAATATATTAACGCTAATGATAGATCTAAAATTAATCATTGGACAGTTCACCCCTGAACAAAGTATCTGGATAAATGTACGGTAGGTATTTTAAGGTTAGACTGTTAGAATAAAGTGCACTTGCTTAAAATACAAATATGATTGCGCAATGTAAAGGCATTGTCAGTAGATAATAACCACGTTACAAATAATGTACGTCTATGCGTTGCCCTTCCGTCGTATTATTCTATCACAAACCTCCTGAAAAACGGTGGTTAACTGAACAGATATAAAAGTTTAATATGAATTCTCCGTAACTTCTCAGCTTTTAGAAATATGGAGACCTGGAAATTAAGTATTTTCAAATATTTGTCATTCTGTTTTTATGTGTTTTTGCAAATCATTTTGTGTTTCCAGAGTTTACCCTTGATACCAGCGTGGCGAAGTGATAATTTTTTTTTTTTGAGAATACCACACAAGAGTCCCGAAGCCAGTGGGACTATAGCAAACCCAGTTGGAGTATATTGTGAGATTGGAAGGAGTGAGGAAGAGAAAAAAATGGCGAGGAGGAATGTTGGAAATTACCTGGCTATTCAGATCTGGTCACTAAATACAGCTAGAGCAGTTTAAAGCAACGTTTCTATTTCGAATGGTGGTATTTTAACAGGGCGGTTCTGACAGTATATACCACCATGCAACGTGCTACACATATATGTGGATTATTTGAGTACCTTTTAAAAGAAAAACTTTTTTATTTGATTTATATCTTATTATCTGCAAAAATCATGGAAATTCAAAACCTTAATAAAAAACCGTTGTCATTTTTTCATTCATTTTTTATGCAAACCAAATTTTTGGAAATACTTGAATCGGGCCATGTGAAGAGTCAAAATAACAGAAGAGTATGTATGATACGATGTATGAATGTGAATAAAGCAAAGGAGTGTGTGCCAAAACAGAGTTGTGTGGCAGTCCGTCTTATCTGCCTACCCCTGCGGGGAAACGGCGTAATGGTTAGTTAGTTAGCATTCATTTTAAGCTCTTTGTTCGAAGTGCAGCCGCTTTTTCGATAAGCTTGCAACAGATCTCCGAATCTTTATTAAAAAACTTTTTCTCCATCGTCCGCCTCCCTTCGCCCGCATTGAAGTAGGATTTTGCTTATCGAATTGAAAATATCCACTTTATCCCGTTATAGAGTGTCTGGTCCAGCCATCGAGCCATCTAGCTTCCAATTTCACGCGGAGATGAGTCCCAACACAAATGGGGTGTAAAACAAGATTGAAATGTTTCGGCGAACTACCGCCGCTGGGGTGGGACTGCTAAGAGGGAGACTTTTATCACGATTGCTCAGAGTTTAGGGGATCGGTTAGATAAGTACAGTTGTTTTTGTTGAAGTGATTTTATAAGGGCTTGTGTTTTTATGAGTACCTTTAACACAAGGCCGCCATTGGACGGTTTCAGTGGGTTAACGGCCCTCTTAATGTTGGAATGTTGTATGATGGATAAATACGGAAGAAGGATGAGTTTTTTGAAATGCCTACTTGGTTATATGCTATACGTTGAAAGTTTTAATGATATTAAAAAAAAAATGTAATTAAGAAAAAGCTTTATGTCTACAATTATTTACATTGAGTAATTGAGTAGGTACTTCCAGACACTTGATTTTTAAGTAGCATCCTTAGAGTATATGGAGGGGTTTCAATCCAAGGTAGTGTAGTCAGTTTCAGATGATTTTTACCTGACTCGGCGGACCAAGGCTAGGGTATTTATACATCCATTCATATCACATATCGACATAATGTTTTTGTTTATTCGTATAATCACTTTTTCACAGTACTGATTTCAATAAAAATATAGCATCTAACCTAAAAAACCGTTTAGTTGTGTCAAGTTTAGTGGCATAGTAAAAAATGTGGGCGGAGTCCCGCGGTGACCCAGGAGCCCAAGATCATTGTGACAGTACGTAGAAGCGGAGTATTATATTTGTTGTCTCTTTCTCTCTCATGGTGTACGGCGTGAAAACCCGGAGGAAGTGATTTATCGCAAGTTTGTATCGGTTGGGTAAAATTAATTAGCTCTCTCTCCATACATTGTTTCTCCAAGGTAGCATCACTGAAGAGGTAATTCGATAGAAGTGTGTTGTAGGCGTATCCGTGAGCCCGAAGTAAGGAAAATTTTATCTTACTTTCGGTAAAATTCTACGAACATTTTAAAATTTGACGACCTTCATGGTCGAGTGGAAGACTCTCGTCTTCGAATGCAAAAGTCGCGGGTTCAAACCCGGCGCTCTCAATTAACTTTTATTTAATAAAAATGAAATAATATAAAGTAAATTAGACACTTTTTGTATCACCCTGGTAAAAGAACAACATTCAGAATTGAAACGTTTCTTGAAATGGCTTTAGCCGTGTTTGGTGACCAAGTTTTATATATAAATACATTTTATAAATATATGTAAATAATCTTATCAGCGTTTATCAAACACTTTTATTGATAATTTGTGATACGATAAATAGTTCCTGCCAATACTGCGTCATCACGCACCTGTGGAATCCAAAACGTTAACAGTGTGACGTTTTGACACGTTTGTATTTTATACATTTTAAATCTGACGATTACATAGTTCTTTCTTCTTTCCATAGAATAAGTATGTTTTAATATTGTTTAAGTAAATAAAAAAGTGATGTGGAGTTGATACAATCAAGATTAGAAAAAACGAAATAAAAAAATTGTAACTTTTAAAGCGGCTTGATAAAAATAAGATTATTTGATTAGAAAACAACAGAATAGATGAAACCAAGAGTTCAAAAGTACGCTACGATAAATAAAAGTTGGCGAAATAAGAATATATAATTGTTTTTTTTAATGATTGGGTATTCTTCGATAAATATTCCATTTTTCTTATATTTTGACGCTTGAGAATTAATAAAGCTTAGCCTTTTGTGTGATAATTATTTAAATCTAAGCATGGTGGACTTCTTTACTTAGATCAAAGTCCTATGACCGAGAGCTCAGCTGTAACCTTGTATTCTATTACACGCATAGTTTATGAGAAAAATGGGAAGGTTACAACATTTTTGACGGTAGGCTATTAATTATTAATAAAACATAAGCTTACTTAATAAAAATTGATATTTTATCTATAATTATTAATTCTCTTTGAATATTAAAGATGGCAGCACTATACTTTGAAGTTAGCACGTGGATGATTCCACATTGAGTGTACGATAGACGATTTATGGTATTAATACTCAAATTACACGTGGGCCCATTTTCGATATTGACTCTAATATCGTTTGGTACACTGAACAGATAATCTGTAGAAGTGTGATCTGTACCGATGAAAAATAAACTAATATCGTCAATTTACATAAGACATTCCGAACTGTAGATCTCAGATAAAACAATGAATTGATTGTCTGCTCAAGAAAGAAATTCAATGTTTGATCCATTTCATCAGGAGTAAGGAAAGATTGAGTCTTACTTCGGACACTCTGACACGCCCACAGCACACTTTTCGGGTTAAATGTTCAGTGGTTTGGTAGAATATGGTAATCATTCTTGCATTGCTAGGCAGTCAGAAAATTTAGTATGTCCGAGGTCCAAACGAAAGTAAGAAATTTCCTAGAACAATAAAAGAAGGCTATGAATAGACGAATAAAGCGTATGAAATGGTCACTAGGACGGAGAAGTGGAGATAATTGCAGTTTTGAAGTAAGCTGGGAGAATTGGAGAGATCAAGGGAATGTTCCACATTATTTTTTACTACATACTTAAGGGACTCGGTTATTGCAATGCACTCTGCTGAGAAAATAGGAAATTAAATGAGATATTGAAAGGTATTATTATTAATGAGAATATATTAATTTATAAAATACATATTGCTTAATATAATTTTTTTTTTGTATTATTATTTTTTCATATGTTAGACAAAAAGACATCCACCCAACACACTATTCCGATGAAATAAACAATATGCCAGTGTCATTTGGTCCCCTTTCTATACAGTTCATTTTCATCATATTGAATCCGTACAACATCGCTTCTTACGCGGTATTGCATGGAGATTAGGACGAGATGGAGGCGATTATTTATAATATGACAAATTGAAAAATCATTTAAATTTTCTTCATTAGAAAAGCGCAGGGAAGACTTTGATTAAAGTTGTATTTTCAAAATTATTAATTATACACTTTCTTTGTTGCAACTCATCCAGCTCAACACTCCTTACTGTAGACTCAGAAATAATCAATTGCTGTTCCTCAATCATCACTCTACTAATTATGAGTATCATTCTCCACTGTCCAGAATGTAAAGACTTGTTAACTCAAGCCATTGTCTTTAAATTTTTGGTACCATTCCAAATGATTTTTGTCATTATTTACGACTCTACCAAAACTCTGACTTTGATTTGAATGTTCTTTTTTATGTATATTTTGTCATTGCTTCATTTAATGTGCTCTCCTTTTTCAGTTGCTCGTTTTTCCCATTTCTTGTTTTGCATTTTGTTTGTAATTGGACAACAGTCCGCTAGTTTATAAATAAATAAATCATTATAATAGACAAAATCACTGGCAGAAATACTTCACTGACAGTTTCAAAAACATTTCATGGTGAAACCTTTGTTGGATACGGAAATAAAATTGCACATAAAATGGGCAACTGGCATGCTTTCATTCCTCACGAGCTACTGTGGGTTGCGGTAACCAGTTTTAGTTTTATTCGTAAAATGTCAAGTTCCCACAACTGCACTCGCGTTTGGCGCTTATTATGGCAAGAAAAATGTCGGAGTTCCGGCCAAGGGGTAAAGGTTCAACATGCAATAAAGTCAAATGCATTTTTATTTATACGTGCTCGGTCAATCCCAGATAAAGCAGGTCAGTTCTTTTGATCTTTAGAAATCGACAAATAAAATTTCGTTCTTATATTATATTTCCTATTGACTGTGTAGTTGTATTTCCACCAACACAGTGCAGTTTTTCTACCCACCCTCATTTTTTGATTTCTCTTCTCCACTTATTTGACGACCTCCATGGTCGAGTGGTAAGACGCTCGACTACGAATCCCAAGGTCGCGGGTTAATAAAAAAGTATATTTGCGGCACATTCCAGAGTGGTAGATACTTTAATTATCGCCCTGGTGAAAGACCACCATTCTGAATCGAAACGTCGCTTGAAATGGCTTTAGCCGTGTTTGGTGATTAAATCTGAATAGCCAGGTACTTCCCAAACTTCCTTTTCCCCATCTCTTTCCCCTCCTCACTACCTTCATCCTCACAACATACCTCAATTGGGGATGCCGTAGTTTCACTGGCTTTAGACGGTTGGGAGCAGATAGGACTCTTGTGCGGTATTCACTATAAAATTTATAAATAAAACTTATAGAAAAGTATAGTTTTTAAATACAATTACAAATATAATTTTTTTTAGTTTCGAATTGAGTGAGTTATTTACAAATGCATGTAAGTAAAATTTTCTTTTGCCAATCAAAATCTGAGTTAGTTTAAAAAAAAATCTACTTCGCAATAGATCCACTGTAACTCAATTACGTAATAAAAATGTAAATTCATAATTTATTTTTTCTTTATACTTTTCTGCAATACGAAATTCCTAGTCATACAATGTATTTGTAAAAATGATCTGCTTTCCCACGAACAAAAACAAAAACGAACATGGAAATTTCATAAAAAAATTGACAATATCGGATTCTTGAAACGGATCTGAAAAAAAAAACAAAAATCTTTTTGGGGTTGTTGTTGTATTGTAACTACGTCACGTGCTTTATAAATTTTCTTGTCTTAGTACATTCCGATAACACACCGAAAACATTAATAAAAAATATATTCCCAAAGCAATAAGTTTTAAAAAATTTGGATTGAATATTTGTTATGTTCACAAAAATCTTGATGCTTTTAGAATTCCAATGCAAAATGAGCAAAGTAATATTCTCAGAATGCTCAAAAAGGTTTCGATATCGCACTACCTTGACTTCAACGCAATTTTTGCAGTAGATTATTGCAATTATCTTGATAGACAGTTGATAGCTTATTATGGATGCCTAGCTTTTTCAGAGTGGACAGATCAGTACGCCTACCTGTCCATGGATTCTGAGCATTCTTCTCCAGCACCACGTTTCGAGGGTGTTGGATCCAAAGCTGCGATGAAACACCAAATGTGTTTCCAGCTTCATATGAATTTGGAAAATAACGGACTGTAAACAATAAACTGTACTACATACGGCCTGTTCAAAAGAAAAGGTTAATTTTGAATTTTCGCGGGTTGTGTACATTCGATTATCATTTTTTTTGTTTTTTATTTTGGTACACATTTGTTAATCATATGTCAGCATTATCTGCCATTTTGGATTAGTGGTTTGTTTTTGACAACTGGAAACGTTAATCACGTTTTTGTGTTCTTCGATTTTTTTACTTTTGAAAAAAATGGATCAAAGAATATGTATTAAATTTTGCGTTAAAAATGAAATAAAGTGCTCTAACGCACTTAAAATGTTGACTGTGGCATTCGGCAAGTCTACTTTGTCTCAAACAAGTGTTTATAAGTGGTACAAGCGCTTCACAGAAGGTCGAGAAGATGTTAATGACGATGAGCGTCCTGAAGTTCCAACCATGTCAACAAACGAAGAAAACATCGAAACAGTGAAGAAAATGGTTTTGGAAAATCGTCGGATCACTATTAGGGAAGTTGCAGAGGATGTTGGCATATCAATCGGCTCATGCCATACAATGTTCTCGGATGTTTTGGGCATGAAACATGTGGCAGCGAAGTTTGTTCCGAAATTGCTAAATTTTGAGCAAAAGCAACGTCGCGTTAGTATCGCTCAGGAGTTGTTGAATGACGTCAACGATGATCCAGATTTGCTCAAAAGGGTCATAACTGGTTATGAAACGTGGGTATATGGTTATGACGTCTAAACCAAGGCCCAATCATTCCAATGGAAGCGGCCAGAAGAGCAAAGACCGAAAAAATCACGCCAAGTTCGATCAAATGTGAAGGTTTTGCTCACTGTTTTCTTCGATTACAATGGCGTGGTGCATCACGAGTTCTTGCCAACAGGTCGTACAGTTAATAAGGAATACTACAAGGAAGTTATGCAACGTTTGCGTAAAGCAATACGGCTCAAACGGATCGGAATTGTGGAAAAACAAATCATGGATTTTGCATCATGATAATGCACCAGCTCACACATCAATGCTTGTTCGTGATTATTTGAGCAAAAACAACACCGTAATCATGTTTCAACCACCGTATTCACCAGATTTGGTTCCCTGCAACATTTTCCTATTCCCGAAACTGAAGAGACCAATGAAAGGAAAGCGTTTTGCCACAATTGATGAGATAAAGTCAGAATCGAAAAACGAGCTGATGGCCATACCGAAAAGCGCATTCCAGAAGTGCTTCGAGGATTGGAAGAAACGCTGGCATAAGTGCATTATATCCGAGGGGATTACTTTGAAGGGGAGAAAATAGATATTGATGAATTAATTGATACTTTTCGAAAAAAATCGAAATTCACCTTTTCTTTTGAACAAACCGTAAATAGAAGTAATTAAGGAATGAAGGAAAAATGAGAAACCATTCAGTCACCTATGAATTTGAAGTTCTTGATTCTTCTTACACAAGTGAATTAATGAAACTAATAACAAAAATACCACACTTTATTTAGCCTTCTGATTCGCGAAACACGACATTTATTTTATATTTTTAGAAGATCAAACACCAAACCAAGGAAGTTTTTTTGAACCACGTTTTTTACACCAAAACTTAGAACACGGTATTATTGAATACGGAATTCGATACGGGAAAATGGTTTGGGTAGGTAGGGACTTAAATTAAAGTTAGGGTGAAAAACATGAAGGTAAGAACCTAACAAATTATCCATTTGATATCCAAAAGAGAGAGTTTATCCTTTAACACAAATTGTCAGAAGCGTCAAACATTACAAAAAAGCGTTACTTCAACGTTTTATTATGTAGCTTTAAAATGTATTGAAAGGTTTCAATAGCTATGATCTGCGGTTTGAAATGAACCTATTTGCAGTAAAAATATACTAGAAAAGCTTACAAAGTCACGCTCCTCCGTGGGTTTCTTCAAATTCGTTCCGGAGATTGTAACATTTTGAATCGAATTCCGTAAGCATCTCAGCTCCATCGCAAACTTGGAAGTGTAAATATATCCTTATAGTATTAGGGTCCCGTCACACTTGTCCGCTTCGTATCCGTGGCGAACACGAGCGGCGGCGGTCGCTCATGGCATTGCATTTGTTTGTCTTCCTCTTAAGTGATAGGGCATACAAAGAGTATCAAAATGGGGTTCGTACGTCAAAAAATAATGTAGATATCAAGTAACCTTGTAAATTGACCAGTGAGTAGCCGAATAGACAAATGCGTCGGGATCCCTTCCAGGCGTCGCGGGTTCGATCTTCTGATAATTAATTCTTCCATACTTGCACAATCAACAATATTAATTTATTTAACAAAGATCTCATAAAAACAATTGTTCACGATATTATACGAACGAGTTGTATGAGTACAAACTGAAGTAGTGTGACGTATTAGAAATAATATGATAACGCAAATAATGTGAACAATGAAAACAAAAATGTAAGATATAAGAGAGGTTCATTCTTATACACACGTTATGCGATAATCGTTGATTTGGCAAGTGTAAAAATGTGTGAATTTTTATTAATTTATTTAATTGTATGTATATCGTTATGTACCTAACGGTCACTCTCGTACCTACAACAGGAGATAGTGACAGAACTCTATATAAGTGCATCAATATATCTAAGATAGATGCAGCTTCGTTGAATAGTTCCATCGCTTTATATATTGGCATGTTTTTGTATGCCAAAGTTCTGAAAACGTGTGTAAAACGCGTAAAAATAATTACATCGCAGAGCTTTTAACTAAAAACTGTTTTTTTTAAATTAAAATAATAATAATTATTGTTTAAATAAAAGTAAAAAACCTAAAACTTAAAATGGAGTTCTACAAAATAAACTTTAAAACCATAAATAAATTTACTGATAACTTTACAAATCCTAAGTCACTCCTCCACCCCCACTTCGATACTTAGTGTTATTAACAATATTACATAATTTTGTAATATTGTTAAGTTAGTACATATTTTGCTCTGATAAAAGAACGGTTGTTCGGAAACCGGTAGGCATATAAAAAAATTTAAAGTGGTTTTCACATAGTTGAACGTGAATAGTGTTCTTTCACTAGGGCGTTTCTTAAAGTATCTATCACTCTGAAACGTACCATAAATAAATTACATATTATTTTATATGAATTACATGAGTTATGACACATATTAAAAAAATATTCACGCACGCCGGGCTTGAACCTCTTGATTCGTAGCCGAGCGCCTTACCACTCAACCACGCAAGCCGTCCAAAATCCACAGAAATTAATATAAATTTATATATATATATATATATATATATATATAAATTTATATTAATTTCTGTGGATTTTGATATATAATATATATATATATATATATATATATATATATATATATATATATATATATATATATATATATATATATATATTTAATATTTGTTTTGCTCTATTTGTATCCAACAGTGGCGTGCCGTTACTTTTCTTAAAATTTTCACCATTCATATTTTTTTGATCTGATTTATTTGATGGAAGCAGCTATTTGTAAAACACTTTTGAAAACCGGAGTAATATCACAAGCAAACCAGCAACAAATCATGTTGACTAATAACGATCCCATGGAGTTGTACATTTACAGCGTTGAGAAAAAATGGTCATAAACAAACGATACGGCGAAAATCGGAAGAAAGTTAAGGCCCGCTCATATCCTGTGGTTTTATTGCTGCCCCAGTATTCCCCAGGAGAGTATTGCATGATAGATAAAACGGTTGAAGGAGAAATGATGAAAGAAGTATAAGATTTCAGGCTTCTTAATTGAAACATTTACAATTAAAACCTTCCTCTGTTTTTTATTTTATTTAATGTTTTCAATAGTGAATACCGCCTAAGACACCTAGCTGCTCTTAACCGTCTAGAGTCAGTGATTCTATGAAATCCCTAATTGAAGTATCTTCTATGGTTAAATGTAGTGGGGAGGAGAAGGAAATAGAGAAGAGAAAGGTTGGGATGTATCTGGTTACTTAAATCTTGTCACCAAACACAGCTAAAACCATTTCAAGCAACGTTTTGATTCTGAATGATGGTCTATCAGGGTGATACTTAAAAATAGCGATGGGAGAAACTTCGAAATTTTGTAAACACTTCACAAACTACAAGTTTATTCAATTCACAAACTACAAGTTTTTTCAATTCACAGTGAACGCTTCGATTGAACAAACAGTTCAATCGCTCAATTCGCACAGTAGAAGGTAGTATAGCGTGTAGTGTAGGAAATAAGAACCCGAGTGACTGCTACATCATTCGTTTGTGTCATTAGTTCGCAGTTCTTACATTGTTTCACGAACTTCACACTACAAAAAAGCGCGTCGATATGTCAGAATAGTAAGCTTGAAGTACTACAATTGAAGCATTCGCACAGTGAAAAATGTGTGAAGTGTAAACTGCGGAAAAATGAAATAGTTCTTGTAGTAGTATTTCGCACAGAGCGGTTACATCGCTACCACTCTGGAACAAGTTGAAAATATACTTTATATTTTATTAAAGTTCGCAGCTGTAAATCTTTTTTTATGTGATTTTTAAAGTAAACACGGAGGCCCCTGGTGGATATCAGAAACAATATCCATTAATAAAATATTATTAAAAAAATGGTATAACAATGTGCGGTGATAATTAGTAGAGTGATGATCGAGGAACAGCAATTTACTGTCTCTAAGTCTATGACAAGGAATATTGAACTGGATGAGTTGCAACAAAGAAAGTGAGTGATAATATTTAATAATAATAATTTTTAAATAGTGATTTAAAAAATATTATTATGCAGTTTGATTTTGAGAAGGCCCGATATCTCGTAACTCCACCGAACGTTGCAGGGGCTGCGAAAGTTGACTCGGTAACTTCTTGGCCACCCCGCCAGTTCACCGAGTTAGATCTGTTTTCTTCTCTGAACCAAACGAGGAGGTCTTGCATCTCGTGCCAGGGGTTTGACTAGTATCCAAAGAAAACATTTAATTTGATATTCAATTAATTAGTGATACAGCTGTATTTTGTTACTTCTGTATTTCTTTGAACACACGCTAGAAAGCAGATCAATTAAAATGAAACACAAACTATTATTTTATTTTAAGTTATCATTACTAGAAAATAAGAGAAATATATGCGATCAAAAATACCTATTCAAAATTTTCAACAACCTTGAAGCAACAGTATATGGAGAGAGAGCTAATTATTTTTACCCAACCTATACAAATTTGAGATAAATCACTTTCTCCGGGTTTTTACGTCGTACACCATGCGAAAGAAAGAGACAGCTTAATCTCCCAAATTATCACACCGCTGTAAAGTATTGTTAGAATGTTCTTCGTATCCCGCGTCTCCGTTGACTCTGTCCACACGTTATGATACGCGAAATAAATTGAAATAACGGTTTATTAGGTTACATGTTATTTATTTTTTTAACAATACTGTGAAAAAATGGTTTTACGATATACAAAAGCATTATATCGACATGTGCTATGAATGGATGTATAAATACCCTAGCCTTAGTCCTAGCCACGCCTAGGTCTAGCCGAGTCCGGCAAACCTCATAAAACTGACTAAAACAGCGCTCTCTCTTGTATATTATTGCTACGAGTCAACAACGCTGTTGACAATGACTACCTTCAAGAAAACATTTATCTCCATTGTCCAGTACAAAACACACGCTCGAACCAACTATTCCACATCCCACACTCAAAAAATAACTTCATACAACATTCATTTTTCCGAAGAACATGCACAAAATAAAACACCGCATTTTCAGACGCTGATATTTTCTATTATTCAATAAATGCGCACGAGATAAAATGTAATCACAAAGTCAATTATAAACTCTCTACCCCCGCTGTGCGTTATAGATCTTTGAACTATGCTAATTATTTTTCTCTGTTTTATTATTTTGTGTTTCGTTCTTTTATTTTGTTCGTATTTTTTATTAATTTTATGTAGTTTACCGTCAATATACGTTGTTTGACCAACTGTTATTATTGTGGTTATTATTTTTTTTGGTAAAAAAAATACATTATCAGCGGAAGCTTCACTGGTGAATGCAACATACTTATAACTTTATTTATCAAAAAATATGTAAAACTGTATGTTTGCCTAAATAAAATAAAACAATGTCGAAGATCTAATCGAGCATGAGACCATTATGAAATACTGTCATTATAATATTATGAATTACATTTTGAAAGAATACCACATGCCAGGATATCGAGAAATTTAAATGAAATTCCAACGTGAGAAATGGTTTGAAGGTAAGTATCAATTTTACTTTTGAAGTACGAATA